>CM057454.1:1066233214-1067514285 GCA_016271365.2 Neoceratodus forsteri | reverse complement strand
TACTTTGTATGTACTGAAACACTCTCATTTCACTGTGTTACCACTTGTCAATTTTCTGCACACAAGGCATGACTCAGTGCACCATTAATTCTGGGGATGCATTTTGTATGCTGTGTGATTGTGAGCTCATGATGTCATATTGACGTTATCAATTAAAGCAGCATTGCAAGAATGTTGTGACAATTTTGAACTGTACTTTTTTATGCTACTTTACATTGCCACATCCACTAGTTACCTCTGAGTCGTGACTTGAATGATATGCTTCTTTTCACAATTTCTGTCTGCTTTACTTAGTTGACTACCTTTTTTCATGTATGAAAAGAAAATGAGCATTCCTTTCAATATTGTTCTGACCATGTTTGTATTTATTTGAAGCTGCTTTTCAATAAATATTGTTCCGTGGTGTCATAAAACACTGCCTGCTGCATAACTGTTAATTTACAACAGAAGTGATATATAACAACTAACTGATGTGATGGAGAAAAGCAGAGGAAAACAATGACAAAAGACCTGGTCAAGCGCCAATTTAAAAGGAATGCTCCTTTCATTATTACACATGAAAAAGGTATGTAACTGAACTCAACTATTGAAATTCTCGTATCATTCAGTCAGGATGTAAGTAAAGGAAGTTGTAACATAGCATTAAAAATATAGGTTGGAGTTCTCAACAGATTGTTGCGCTGCTGCTTTACAGAGATTCACCATGTTACATAGTTATGGTGATGCACATAACCTAATATGTGGGCACCTTACTTCCAAGGGAATATTTCTTGCTCCACATAGTGCAAAATATTTCTGAGAAAACCGCCCGTAATTTCATTACAGTGTGTCACGTCACGGAGAAATTCCCATTCAGAAATGCCGCCCACATTCTGTCCCCCTTTCTCAGCAATGTTAGGACATGATGCCAGGGGGAGCGCAGGTGCATGCTCCACACTAGTGAATGTCCAGCAGCTATCCCAATGTTTCATTATGTTATAAGGTTCACTTTGTGGTGAAATGTGGGATCGTTTCCACTAACAAGGCTCTTCTTATTGGAAATGTGCCCACACGTTTCATCACAAACTGACCATTATAACAAAAAGAAACATTCGGAAAGCTGCTGGACAATTGTACATTCATTGTAATGGAGCATGCACTCACACTCTCCCTGGCATCATGTCCTAACTGAGAAAGAGCAAGAATGTAGTCGACTTTTTCTAATTAGAAATCCATCACGTGACACACTGTAATGAAATTATGGGCGGTTTTCAGAATGTATTGCATTATGTGGAGCAAGAAAGATTCCCCTGGAAGGGAAAATGTGTATTATTAAACAACAACAACAAAAAAACACACAAAAACAGTACAGCACAGTAGTTGGGTGGGGGGTTCAGAAAACAGTCCCTTAATGTGGCCATGGGATGCCGTGGTGGTCCAGCAGCAGGTGCAGCATTATGAGTATTTGTGCTGCTGTTGTTGGATTGTGTCAACCTGCTGCTGCACGGCACCTACCCTCTCATTATTCTCCTCCAGGGCCGCCCACAGCAGGAGAATGTCAGCCTCTGTTGCAGGGAATGTGGCGGGGTCCACTGCAGGTGAAAACCCAGGTAGTGGTGGTGGTGGTGGAGAGAGTGGTGCTGGCGGCTGTGGTGGCGGTGGTGGTGGTGGTGCAGCTGCTGTACTGGCTCTCCTCCTGCTGTGGCAGCAAGGCACAACTTCAACCCCAGCAGCACCCTAGGCTACTGCCACAGAAGGGCCAGCAGGTGTATACCTGGCCCCTTCTGTGGCACCCTGCCACTCCACCTTGTGGTGGTTCAACATGTGGTTGCGCTGGCCACTGGTCCCTAAATGTGTCCCCTGGAGGCCACAGCACACCAGCACACCACACAGACAGCACACCATGACTGTGCTGTCTCCCCCCACAGAGTTAAAAAAACTCTCACACTGGGGAGCTGCGGGGGGACCAGATACAGTCTTTGCACCACCTATGTTTTCCTGGAGCACCTCCTGTGGCTGTGGAGGTGGTGGAGGGGGTGCTGCTGGAGCCCCTACAGCTGCTACTGGTGGTGGTGGTGGTGGTGGTAGTGGTGGAGTAGGTGGCTGCACAGCAGCCACCGGTGGCACTGGTGCTGCTGCTGCTGCTCTTGCTTCCACAGGGGGGGAAGCAACACCCAAGAGTCGGGAGCGGTCCAGCATCACACGACCACCCCCACATGTCCACACTCCCCTCCTCTGACTGAGCTCACGGGCCAGTGACTCTCCTTCTCCAGGGTCCATCCTTCTCACACAAGTCCCCGTCCCCGACTATAAAAAAGTCCAACCACAGTTGACGCCTAGCCTTCACCCGGCGGCCTCACTCACTCTCACACTCCCACACACACACTGACACACACAGTCACACACACACAAAACAAAACTTATAAAAAAAATTCACTACCAAAAAAACAATCACAAACACAATACAAAAACTAAATAACGATAATAGCTTTTAAAAAAGCTGTTGTTTTCAGACACAAAGGCAATAAAACACTTTCTGACAGTGACTCAAAACTGCTCTCCTCTCCACAAAGCCTTCTCCCTCTACGACTGCAAAGGAGAAAGTGAAACTGCTTCTCTGACTCACTTCCTTCCTGCCTGGCTAAAGCATGTGACTTACAGTACTGTAAGCCATCTGATGTGTGGGGGCTGCCTATTTACTTGTCACTTCACCTTACTTCGCATTAAGGCATAATGACAATGTGAAGTAATAATGAGAACACGAAGTGAGCACTTTACAGAGGCCACTTCACATTGTGCTCCACCAACGTAGAGTGGCCACTTCGCATTCACTTCGCCAGCGGATTAAAAATTCACTGCATCTCTACAGTTTATATGTATCTGTGATAGTCTCCTTTAGTTCCTTGT
Organism: Neoceratodus forsteri; assembly: GCA_016271365.2. Classification (NCBI taxonomy): domain Eukaryota; kingdom Metazoa; phylum Chordata; order Ceratodontiformes; family Ceratodontidae; genus Neoceratodus; species Neoceratodus forsteri. The sequence goes on along the minus strand of CM057454.1, from coordinate 1,067,511,399 downwards.
CATCCAGAAGTGAAGCATTTAGCCTCCAAACAGTATTTTTCCTTATGCTATTGATTTTTATTTTCATATAAATGGGAGCATGGTCTGTCAAAACAAAGTCCCCTGTCCAGCTATCACAGATCTTGTTTATATCCTCTTTAGGGAGTATGAAGTAATCTAATCTGGAATACATTTGATATTGGGCTGAATTATATGTATAATCTCTCTTACTCCCATTCATTGCCCGCCACATATCTACCATACCCAGTTCCGTTAGTAGTTTGGCAACCTTTCTAGCTATTTTGTGTTCTTTTCTAGGGATTCTGGATGTGGTATCCCCCTGTGGATTCAGGGTTAAGTTTAGGTCCCCTCCTCCCATCAGCAACCCTTCTCTCCATTCCTGGAGTTTTAATAGAAATGTCCTATATTCTTCATATCTCAACCCAGGTGGGAAATACACCAATGCTAGTGTCATTATTAGATCGCAACAACAACTGTAACCTGTAAAACAACATTGCTTATCAAGTATTGTGACTTCCAAAATTGGGAATCTAAATCTCTGGATTCCTGCTCCCCTTCTTTCCTGAGATGATATTCAGAAGGGAAAAGAGAGAATGCAAACTTGTTCCTTATATTAGGAACTCCTCTCCTTGACCAGTTATTTTCATGTCTGGTACCTATGTAAACCCCCCTTAAGTTACAAGCTTGTCTGTATTAAATAAATTATGATCAGCCACCCTCCACACCTATTCCTACCCCTTATCTCTACTCTTTAATGATTCAAGAGAGAGAAAAGTCATTTTTCCTGTGTTTATACTTTTTATTACTCCCTCCCCCTCCTTAACTTCAAACCTTTATTACTGTGGAGCCTGCGTGATGTGTGGAGGTGATTCCTTAAGGCAGTCTGAAGGCTAGCCCCTGGCTTCCATCTCTCTGCCCTCGCCCCGAACCCCTCGACCCCCATAATCTTTACTGTCATCTAACCAGTGAGACAAGTTAGTCTATTTGTTTTGTATTCCCAATCATTAATTGTCCATGTATAGTCCCACGGCGCGATGGGGTGGCCACCAACCATTTATTTTCCTTTCAGTAAGCATAAGTCCATCTGTGTATATATATATATATATATATATATATATATATATATATGTACTGTTTACTCTTCAGAAGCTTAAGAGATAATTGAGGCCCAGCCCTTGGGCTCCAGGAGGGTAAGCCCCTCCCAGCCCCCTGAGATATAACCACCTCTCTCACACTCCATCAAGTGTCTTATGCCATTTAAGAGAACCAGTGGCCATCCCCCTCCCCCACAACGGGACCCCAGTGACCCTTCCAAAAGTGTATGTCTCACAACGCCTCTGCTCTCTTTTTTGCAGTTCCCCGAGGTTCCACGAATGAGCTAGAAAACTGACCCAAGGTCCACCTCCAGATACCCAGATACCCTCCCCATCAACTCAGGCTCCAGTTTCAAAACATGTTACCATACCATATATCCACAGCTTCTCGTCTAGTTCTCATTTAACCCATAGCTTTATCCAACCCCTCCTGCCCATACAATAATTTTTATTTTCCATTTTATCCATTTCAGTTCAGATCTCTCTTTATAGTGTCTTTCCACCTTGTGCTTTCTCCACTGGTCACCCCAGCCTTTTTGGGAGACAGCTTTTAGGTTTAAATTTTGCCAAAGTTCTCCTACCACACCGACATTTCAAGTGTCCTCATTCTCCAAGTTTTCTTCTAGTCATTGTTTTCCTCCTGCTTCTCCATCTTGATCTTTTATGGGCCCCTCTGCTTCTCAGCATTTCTCTGAAAGCTAGTGCCACATGCCTGAGAACCCCTTCACCCTGTGAGTCTCACGCCTTTTGATTCCTCCAGGAACCCAAGCTCTGTTCTTAAGTTCCTCAAACTTCTCCAAGACCCCATCTTTCTGCAATGAAACTCCCAAATGATTCCAGCATTTCCTCGGCATCTACCAATTCCTGAAACCACATGGGACCCTTCTTAGTCACTATTTGAATCCTTGCTGGGCATTCTAAGAAAGCTTTCACTGCCTTCTGTTGAAGTTGCTGGATTATTGTGAGTACTTGCTGTCTTTTAGTTAACAGCTGTGGGGTGTAATCCTGATTGAAAAAAAGTCTCACGTCCCCAAAGTTAATAATTTTTCTTGACCAAGATAGACTCAGGATCTCTTTTTTAGTTCTGAAATCAAGAAATGCTAGTATTAGGGATCTCGGATGTGCTTTTGGGTCTCTAGGCTTAGCTGTTAAAGATCTATGCACCCTAATTATACCCAACTCTTTTTCTTTGGGCAGATCCAGAATCTCTTTCAGGAAAGAGTCAATAAAAGTCAACGTGCTGCCTGTTTCTGTCTCCTCCGGTACACCATGTATTGTAATATTGTTTCTACGATTTCTGTTCTCCAGCTCTTCCATTTTTTGTTTTAGGTATTGTGATCTCCTGTGTAGTTCCTGGAGTGCAGAGTTATGAGAGTCAGTGACGTTGTTATATTCAGTAATATTTTTCTCTGTCTCATCCATTTTCTGGCTTAGGATGTTTATTGGTGAAACTAGCAGAGCCATTAGCAGAACTGTTTAGTGAGTCTCTGAGCACAGGAGAGGTCCCAGAAGACTGGAGAAGGACTCATGTGATCCTGCTCCACAAGAGTGGTAGCAGGGAGGAGGCAGGGAACTACAGACCAGTCAGACTTACCTCAGTAGTGGGCAAGATTATGGAGGCACTCCTTAAGGAAAGAATAGTGCAACACCTGGAATCCATAGGGGCACAGGATCCAAGACAGCATGGGTTTACAAAAGGAAGGTCCTGTCAAACTAATCTCACAGATTTCTTTGACTGGGTAACCAGAGTGGTGGACCAAGGGGGAGCAGTTGATGTCGCCTACCTTGACTTCAGCAAAGCTTTCGACACTGTTCCACATAGAAGATTGATAAATAAGCTGGGTAGGCTCGGGGTGGGTCAGAAGTTGGTCAACTGGGTGGCAAACTGGTTGACAGGCAGAAAACAGAGAGTGGTAGTAAATGGTATACAGTCAGAAGAGATGCAAATAACAAGTGGGGTACCTCAGGGATCAGTTCTGGGGCCAGTCCTTTTCAGTATCTTCATTAGTGACATTGCAGATGGACTAGAGGGTAAGGCTTGTCTGTTTGCAGATGACACCAAGATCTGCAACAGAGTAGATGATCCAGATGGGGTGGGCAGAATGAGAAGAGATCTGGATAAACTAGCAAAATGGTCAGAAGAGTGGCAACTGGGATTTAATGCAAAGAAGTGCAAGATCATGCACATAGGGAAGAGAAACCCTGAAGCCTCCTATAGGCTGGGAGGGGAGTTGCTGGCAGTCACAAAGGAAGAAAGAGATGTGGGCATTATCATCACCGATGACCTGAAATCATCCAAGCAGACCTCTAAAGCAGTAGATAAGGCTAGGGGGATGTTAGGGTCTATTAGTAGGGGTACCACAAGTTGTAAGAGGGAGGTAATAATCCCTCTTTACAAGACACTGGTTAGGCCCCATCTGGAGTACTGCGTGCAGTACTGGAGGCCACACCTTCACAAGAACATTAACCAAATTGAGGCAGTCCAGAGAAGGGCAACCAAAATGGTGCAGAGACTACATGAGAAGACATATGAAGACAGATTAACAGAGCTCAATATGTATACCCTTGAGCAAAGGAGAGAGAGAGGTGATATGATCGAAACATTCAAACACCTTAAGGGCATTAACAAGGTGAAAGAGTCTAATATGTTTAAATATAAAAAAAATAGCAGGACAAGAGAACACAGCATGAGATTAGAGGGAGGCCGATTAAGGGGGAATGTGAGGAAATTCTTTTTCACAGAAAGAGTGGTGGATGCATGGAACGGCCTACCTCAGTAAATGGTGGCTATGAATACAGTGCAGGGCTTCAAACAGGCATGGGGTAGGCATACGGGAGCAATACAGATGAGTATGAATAGATAGGCCACTGACAGAGCAAAGGCAGATGGCACATCTATAAGGTAGAAAAAGAAATGGGCAGACTGGATGGGCCTTGCGGTCCTTATCTGCCATCAGCTTCTATGTTTCTATGTAAAAAGCCCTGGTGTGCTGTTGCATCAGCACAAACCACAGGCTCATGCATAACTTACATGGTAAACCACCCACCACTATCAGGGTCCGGGGAAAATTGATATATAACCTGTAAGTCCATAAGAAGGTCAGTGACTGGGCTGGAGGATGCTGTTTTGCATGCCTGGGGAAAAAAGGTGAATGAAAAAAGTATTTAAAGGAAACACTAAACTGTGCTTATTATTTCTACTATGTCAACCTCTATGTTTCTGTTCCTATTGCATTTCTATCCTCTGATGCTCTTGCCTCCAGCCTTTGCAGTGATGTGCTCATTTGTTGCAATGTTTCGCATAGTTGAGTAGAGGTAATCATGCATTCCTTTTCTGGCTGTTGGTTCAAAATTTCACTGGAGATGGCTGCAAAGTATCTTTACAGGCTGCTTTCATAGGCCCCTCTCCTGATAATCTTTATGTCGCTGTCTAGCTGGCATCCAGTAGTCCGTGATCCTCACTTTAGTGGACAGTTTGTGCCTGAAAGTAAGGCTGATTGCTGTGGATTGTTAGTAGAGTGAGGTGGAGGTATCAGTTCTGGCTGCCATTAGAGCTGACGGCTAAACCAGAAGTAAAGGTAACCATGTTGTTCTCTGTCCCAACTTTATCTCCACTTGCAGATCTGGTACTTGGTAGAACTGGCATGGTAGAACCTTTTCCTTATCCTTTCCCCCTGCATCCCCATTTCCTTCAGTTCTTTTCCTCATGGTTTCTATGCAACATGATAGCAGACACCCATACATATGCATCCATTGCCCACTCTAACACATCCTCCTACTCACCCTTACTAAGCGATCTGATGTCTCACCTTTCAGGCATAGCATTATTTTGTGCAGCTATGACAAAAAAAAGAAAATTCTACCCACGCATTTAAAAGGCTGAAAATAGCATTTTTGCAGGTGTGAGGATATTTTCCTGCACCAAGGAGTTGAGCACAGGGATTTAGTCTCTGGGCCATGTCAGGCCCTCTGAAAAATGGGCCCCAGGTGTCTCACTATAGCAGCCCTGTTCACTTTGTGTTCACTCACAAGCAAACAAAATAAATAAATAAATAAACAAATAAATAAATAGTGATGGATTTCTATGCCTCCACCAGCAATGATCAAATTATTTGTCAAATAAATCCTCAAACTTCCCTTGCACCTTTCCCAGTCTGTTAAATCCACTGTGCTCTGCTCCTGCTGCAAGGGACAAAAAATAAATATAAAAATATGTATTTCTGTACACTTTACAACACCAGTACTCAGTAAAAATAACTTTTCAAATAAATCTTTCATATATCCCCCTGACTTTTCCCAGTCTGATAAATCCACTCTGCCTTGCTCCTGCTGCAGGAGGGCCTGAGATGTGTGTGTGTGTGTGTGTGTGTGTGTGTGTGTGTGTGTGTGAGACAAAGATTGAGACAAAGAGATGGAAATGGCACTGAGATGTGTTTAGTGCAAGGAATTCAGTTCAATTTTATTGATTGGCTAAACAAACCATTACAACATTACATAAAATTAAAAAAAGAAAACATATTAAAAAGTATGATCCAGTAATCCACACATAATATAGTACATATTACATACAGAAATATTTGCATCACAGACATATACAAGTCATATTTCATGGATCCAATCAATAAAGATAAATAATTTCATAGTGGTCATTAAATTAATTATCCCATTACAGGGTTAGCTAACCAATAACTTCAAGCTTCAGTTTTATTCTGAGCATTATTAGAGGTACATTGTTTAACCTTTAACAATTATTATTCCAAATGAGCATAATAGATTGTCTAAGAGTAGCCAGAGTATACAGCTGCTGAAAGGGGTCCAGTCGAAGGTTAGTATCCAAAGTACATCTTGGCATATTAGACAAAAAGTGCCTCACTCAGTGGACCAAGAACAGCCCTCAAGAAAGTGATGGGTAAAATCCCAGGCAATAGACCATACAGCCAAAAAACAAGATTACTACATCAATTACTCTGACTCATTCCGATGTGGAAGACCATTACCACTGGAACCAATATGAACCAACCTATGCTACCAGTCAAAATCAGCTTCTATAGGGAGGTCTCATGTGAGCATCCTCAAACATATACCATTTTGTGCCCCCCTAACTGCCCCCCCCCCAGACAAATTTTCCAGACTGGAATGCATCCTGGGATCTAATACAATATTCTGGAACTAGGTCTGCACTCTTGCATCAGGTTGTTTCATCCCATCATCTGAAACTCAGCAGTAAGCCTAGTCCATGGTTTGAGTTCCCCATCCCAACACAGGACTGCAAAAGTCCACTTTTTTGGAGGTGCTATGAGTCTATGCCACCATTAGTATCCTAAGAACATTCTCAGAAACACTTAAAGCTGCAACATGCAGCCTGCTGTACAGTCTTTTAGCCAATCACACTCAAGGTATATCAATTTGCTCAGAATTCTTACCCATAGGACTAACCTCTAAAGCAGTTTAAATATAAAAAAGAGTCATGGTCATTAAAACCCCTGTATCAGTTTCTAAAGAACTGTAAGCAATCATATGTACCAACATTTCAACACATGACAAATCCTAAATAATAAGACATGGAAAAAAATAGAACATCTAAATAAACTAGTACAGCAATATAGTATCTCACTGAAAATCTTAAAATGACTTTCAGATTAAATCCAAGTTCTGTTCATTAAGCACTTTTCATTTCATGCTCCAAAATGTTTCCAAATTCATTGTGCTACCAAGTTCAAAAGCCACTCAAGAGAGTTTAGCACAAAGGGGTAAGAAGAAGATGAGGATTAATTGCCTAAACAAGGAGAAGATATAATAAAGCTTCAAAACAATATATTAATGGGGTCTTTTTTCCAGTTCTTCACTCTCCTTAGAGAACATACAGTAACAGGCAACATATTGGAAACAATTCTCCTACCTGTTCTATCTTCAAGGCCAAGAAAGAAACATCACTTTTTTCTCCTACTATAGCATCCAGGGAAGTAAAAATAGTTTTGTAGCTTACCCCCTTTTCAAACATTTTTGGTTAGGTTTGTGGGGTCCCACAGGGCTCTGTGCTGGGGTCAGTGTTGTTCAATATCTTCATCAATGACATTGGGGATGGCATTAAAGGCAAAATGTGCCTATTCGTGGATAACATCAAGCTCTGCGGGAGAGTGGACACAGCTAAATTGATACAGGACCTACAGGAAGATTTGGAAAAGCTGGGGAGGTGGCCCAGGATCTGGCAGCTTGGCGTCAATGCCAAGTAATGCAAAGTTATGCATATTGGAGCCAAGAATCCCAGGACAGAATACTACCTGGGTGGAGTCCAAGTATCTGCATCAGAGGAGGAGAAGGACCACGGAGTGATGATCACTAGTGACCTGAAGCACTGCACAAAGTGTAAGAAAGCAGCAGCAAAGGCAAACAAGATGCTGGGATGCATATCTAGGGGGATCAATATTAGGACAGAGGAGGTTATATTGTCTTTGTACAGGTCACTGGTAAGGCTGCATTTAGAGTATGGAGTTCAGTATTGGTTCCCACACCTCAAAAAGGACATTAACCTGCTGGAGAAGGTCCAGAGGAGGGCTACAAAGATGATAGTGGGTCAGCAGGGTAAGGCTTATGAGGAGAGGGTGAGGGCACTGAACATGTACTCCCTGGAAGACAGGAGAGAGAGAAAGGGGACATGACTGGGACCTTAAAGTACTTGAAAGGAATAAATAAGGTTGATAAGGAGAATCTCTTTAAGTTGAGTGGCAACCATAACACTAGGGGGCACAGTCTTAAGCTGCAGGTTGGGAGGTTTAGAAGGGAGGTCAGGAAGCACTTCTTCACAGAGAGGGTGGTGGACACTTGGAATGAACTGCTGGAAGAGGTCATCTCATTGAAGACAATGGGAAGCTTTAAGAAAGGCTGGGATAGGCATGGGGGAAAGTAAAGATCATGGGTAGGGAGGGAAGATAAGAGGAGTGGGAAGAGAGGGCAGGGACATTAGCTTAAGCTGTGGACCCTGGAATATGAGCAGACTTGATAGACCAAATGACCTTCTTCTGCTGGCTTCGTTATATGTTTGTATGTTAGAGAACAGAAATGGGTCATTCTATAATAACCCTCAGACTCTTTTCACATCAGCGTGGGTTGTTAGTAGAGGCACAGAAATAACCGTGTTTGTTTTAGGGACATTCCAGATGCTTAATCCAATGTAATCTTGCCAGAATTTATCTAAAAAAACAGAAAGAAAAGAATTGCTCCACTGATCGTAATTAATAATTTCAGGCACTCACTCAAAGGACCCTTTTTTATCCCATAGGCAACGTTATCATACCTTTGGGTGAGTATTTTAGGCATTTTTAGCACAGGCAGTGCACTTCAATATTCCCCACTGCTGCAGTGGTCCCCTTGCACTTTCTCCTCTTCTACCGGGTCCCAGGCCCACTCCTTAAACCCAGTGGTTCTGTACACCATCACGCCAAATTCTGGCCCTAACACAGGCTCACTCTACATAATAATATATCAATGTAGCGAAGTGGCCCAAAAAGTATCTTGAAATTGTCAGTTCGGTAAAGCAAGCACTGCTTTGAGAATGCATCCTAATGGTACCCTTCTTCATTCATGTTACACTCTGTGGCACATTTGAGCTTAATAACATATATTAAAGCACCAGGTAAGTGCTGAGATCCCAAACGATGGATCCCAGAATAACTCTAAAAGTCAGAATTTGGATTGTAGCTCCTTACTAAATGCCAGTCAATCAAAACCTGTGTGCTAGGTCGGCAAACAGAGAGCTTTTCTAAAAAAAAAAAAAAAAACTCAAGATGAATGAATTACAACACTGCCATGCAAGACTATTAAATATATAGTTGTAAGTAAAACAGATGAAACTTGTAGGCTTTAAAGTCTATAAAGTGTATTATGTTCCAAGTTTCATGCAGCGTGGTGTGGAGTGGAGCAGCAGCATGGCCATCTTGCTGCTCCTCCCTCCCCCGTCTCTAGCACCATGTGTGTAGTGTGAGGACTTCTTGATCTCCATCAGTGCTGATTAGCTCAACTGCCCACATTGTGCATGTCCGATACATGAGGGCACGTGGCTTCCCAACAGCTTGGAGATGCTCAGTGTGGGCTCCCAGTCAAAAGTGTGGCATCATGGTATCAAAGTCCTGAAAGGCAGAAGAGAAGCTGAGTTTCTTCAGAGCTGTTTTGCTGGTGTCCAAAACGTCGGATTTCAGCACATTCACTGAATGCAGATTTGCCATTGACTCATCCTTAGAAAGGAACTGACTGGACTAATTGTCTTCTTTCCTAACTAAATATATACGTATTGTATGTGTGGTTTAGCAGCATTTTATTGCAATTGAGGAGTCTGGATTGAAGTTCAGTGTTGCCTGCTCAGGAAAACAGAAAATTAAATGGTATCTGGTTAAAAACCCAAATTTGTTAGCAAACACATAAAGACAAGTGAACAATTTACCTTTCTCTTACTATTACTACTTTATAAGGAAGTTCTAAGATTTTGCTATTTTTTTAAATGTATTAGGCCATTATCTTATGCTGGCAATGCTGGCGATAGTCATTTGAGCCAACAACTACAGGAGGGAAGGGATCGAAAATTGTGCCAAACAGACAGTTAGCCTATCCCTTCCACTTCCTGATCTGCCAGCCTACCCACCCCCCATTCAGACATTTTGTGACATCTAACCTGGGAGAGCACAGGGGCACATCACATACAAGTAAATGGGAGAAATTTTCAGAACTATTTTATATTAATTAAAGCAACCTTTGATATAAATGAAAGCTATTGATCAACTAATAGGGGCCCTATTAGTTAAGCAATGACTTTCATTTATATCAAAGGTTGCTTGACTTAATATAAAATGGTTCTGAAAATGTACCCCATTGAATTGTATGTGGCATGCCCCTGCACTCTCCCTGGCAGATGCCACAAAACATCTGAGCACAGGGGCTGGGCCAGCAGATTGGGAAGTGGAAAGAGTAAGCGAGCCATCTGTTTGGCATAATTTTCTATACCTTCCCTCCCATAGTGGACTTAACAAAAAAAAAAAACTTTGTTGGTACAAATGACTATTGCTAGCATAAGGTAATGGCCTAATGTATCAAAAAAATGACTAGCAAATTCTGATAACTTCTCTTTAAAGTACTGTACAGATTTAGTAATATTGTTTATGAAGTTGGAGGTCATAACATTCATGCCAAAAAAAACACAAAAATATTAAGTCAGAGTTGATTCAAGTAATGTTTGTGATTTATCCCATGTTTCAAGGGTAATTTTATTGGCTGAAGAAAATAAGGGAAAGGCTAAACTATATAAAGAGACTGCACACTAGAAAAATGTGATTTAATTCAGGAATCTTATATTGCTGTAATTCCATCCTATAGACAAGGATAGAGTCAACATTTTTAAGGGGGTTGCAGATTTATCAAGAGGTAGCACTTTTCCTACAAAAATGTAACTTTCTTCATTAAAAATGTCAGATTATGAGAGGGCCTGATGGCTCAATGGAAGCACTTTGCACTTCCATACTGTTGACCCAGCTTTAGAAGTGAGCTTGGGTCTGCACAGGTTGGGTGGCCTGGCTGCGCAGTGCTCCGAGGGGAGCATGAGCAAACTGTGGAGGGAGATCACCCTTCTCCAGCATAGCAGCAGCCCCGCACAGTGAGCCAAACAGCTTTCTCCTTTGTGAGGGGTGGTGCATGCCCTCAGTATACTGCTGCTGCTGAGGCTGACAGATGGTGCACCGGCCCTCTGGGCTGGTGGGAGGAACCAAGGGAGAAAAAGGAGGTGAAAAAAACATTAGACTCTGGGCTACACGAAGCCCTGCTCACATCCTGAGAGCACACAATGCCACTCTGGGATGACTGACCAAGAGTTGGATGCATGCCTGGGGGTCAGGATGGCCCCCTACCATGCCACAGTGGGGTAATCTGTGGGGACCACAGCCAGGTAAGCATCAGTGGAGAAACGGATGCTGGTGGTATGGGGTGGGGCAGGAGAAGAAGCAATCACTCAAGTGTTCCTGAGGAGGAAAATCAAATTATGAAAAAAAAAAACCCTCAGATTATGCAAGAAGTCTTACTGTTTGGTGGCCTAAGGGATTTGCTTGGGTCTGTTAGGGCACATGGTGTACAGTGCTGCAACCCTGCACAAATTATTTGGCTATGCATGGCCATTGTTAACTTACAGATTTTCTGATGGGATAGAAACATGTTTTATCTGAACTTATGATAAGTAAAGGTGATTACCACTGGTTACTTAGATATATGGCCTGCCACTAATATGTTTTATAAACTCTAATCTTAATAGGTTTCTAACAGAGTTGTGTCAGAATGTTTCCCTGCAAAAGGAACCCTGGAGAATTAGGTGGTTTCTATTGATGTGTAGAATTTTCAGATTCTGGTTCCATAGGAACTCAACAAAATTTAAATAGTGCAATTCTGAAATTCCAAAATCAGAATTCTTTTTTCATAAAAGCACAGATTACTAACCTGAAATTTACATATTACGTAAACTGTGTATTTGTTTTCCACAGACCACAGAGTAATGTTCCATGCTGAATAGTATTCCATGGTTTATACAGCAATGCTTTTCAGAATGCCACAGAATTAAAAAGATTCCCAGAAAGTATTTTGGAAGTGGCATTGCCATTTTGCATGAATGTCACTAGCAGAATTCTTCATTCCTTTAGGCTCTAGATGTTTTCACAAGTTGAGATTCATCAATCCTCTCTATGTATTTTATCCCCATTATATTTGTGCACCCACAACTAACATTGGGTTTGCATGGGAAACATATGGTAGAATTTGTTGCAAGTTTTCATCTGGGAATGATGCTGCTTACTTAACTTTATATTGGTGATTGCTGACTATATTTGCCAAATTTTGTAATAATGACTGACTGTTCCACTCTTACTCTTGCTGGATTCTCACCAAACGTCTGAAGTTTTAAAGTATTTTCAAGGTTTCCTTGAATTATTCATGAAGTGAATATTTTTGAGTTCACACAGCTCTAGTTATTTCTTCTCAAGATATTGGGATTTGTTGCAAGAAAGCAGGCCTGTTATCACGTCAGTGGCTCAGTAAGTGAGACACTTGTCTCTGGGACTGGAAAATCAGAAGGTCCATGAATACTGGGAGTAGTACCCATGACTAACAGGATAATATGGTATAAGACAGGTGCTGCACTATTGATGTTCCAGCCGTTTGATGAGATGTCAAACTGAGGCCCCTTCTTTCCATCCTTTGTTACTGTCCAGGTGAAGTTATAGATCCTTTGGCACCTACAGAAGCATACTAGGGGATATTTTTTTTGTTAAAAGAAAATCAACAAAACAGAAAATGAAAACATGCATAAACATCAGTAATATCTTATATTATATAAGAACAAAATATCATCCGGCAAAAAGAAACAAAAAACAAGGGAACAATAATGTGGTGGGGAATACTTTCTAATGTCTAGCCAAGCTGTAATATATGTTTGTTTCCAGGAAATAAAGACAGAAAGTGAATGATACCAGAAAAACTCCCCAGCTCCATTTACATATAAACAACCTGTGCAGACAATTTTCCACATGCTCAGCAATTTAGTTCTAGAAAATAAATGCATTGCTTTCAGATTCACAGAGTACAGAGACTCCTTCACAGATTACTACAGATTACATAAAAAAAAGGGGGAGAGAGAGAGAGAGACAACATCTCCTTAAAGCTATGTATCTCCCCCACCCACATTATGGTGATGTGGGGTGGGTTAGGGTGTATTGTTTGTATGAAGAGGAAGAGAGAAATTACATCTTTATCTCTTTTTCAGATTCCTTAGACACTTGTGGTACATCAAGTTGTTACATTCTCAGTATATATTGACATCAATACATATCAGGCTACATGGTCTTAATTCCTTGAGGTTCCTCGACTAGAGTTTTTTGTTTGACACTAATATTATCAATTTATATTTAAATTATCATTTATATAGTCCTGAGGTTTTTGAAATTTCTTGGGCCTTATATCTAGCTGGGTGACAGGTCCAGCTAGGTTTTACATATCACACAGTGTGCACTGATGTCTTTAAGACAACTTTACTGGTAAATTCTTGTCTATAATGCAGACATTGAAACTTCATGAGCCCTATAACAATCTTAGTTTTTCTTTAATCTGTGTGGGGGTTGCCTTTCAGTAATCACATCATTATACTAACTGTGACACTCATAGCTTGATTTAGGAGTTATCTGCTTCAGCAGTGTTATGTTATGTCAATTAAATTTATATGCAGTAGGATTCTTTGTATGTGTGTTCCACCAAGCACGTTTAACCCAAGGTTGCTTCTGGCTGAAGGCAGTATGGTACTGTTAAACTTCTCTGACATCATCTTCTGTTTTTGTTTTTTTTTTAAATGAGTATTTTAAACCAATGGGGATTTTTTTCTGTTTTTCTCTGCATTATCTAGCTGTTATAAGTATTGTATTTTCTAAACAACTGCCATGAGCTTCTGAAGAAGGACTGGTTGGTCTGAAAGCTAGAGCACTTTGTTCTTGTTGTTACATCTATGTTGGTCCATTAAAAGGTATCAAATCATTTGCTTCTGGATCACAGATTACTGAAATTCCTAATATAAAATCATCTTTTCTGCAAAGAGAAGGCACATCTTGCCTGCCAAATGTAAAATTATAATACTGAAAAAACTATAGGTAATGTGTTCCTTATCATCGTTGCCTCATGTTAGGGGAATCCCCAGTACTATAACTTCATGTAAAAGAGATGAGTGGTTCTTGCCAAAAGTGAGTTAGATAATTCCAAAACCCTGAAATATATAGTAGGGACAAGAAAAATAAAACAAAAACAAACAACAAAAAAGACCCAAATGTTCCTGTGTATTGCTGTACAACTCAACCTGGGATAATATCTTTCTTCAATTTTTTATGTTTAAGTTAGCTCTTGAACCCGAAAGACCATGGAAGCTGAGCCAAATGAAATCCCTCATCTATGTAGTCTAGGGGAATTTTTTATTGAACTAGAAATCATACTTCACATAGGGACATTCTACACAAGATAAGAAGCACCCTTATCTGCTCAACATCAAACACTCCCCTAACTGACCCTCTACTTATAGTGGACTCTTTCAACATAGCCTTTAGTGACCTGACCTCGGTATTACCATGTCTGCCTGACTACCTGCTCCCATCCTAACTGCATGCCACTCAATAACACACACTCAAACATCTACTTCAAGAGGGTAATGATGAAGGAGCCCCTAATACATGTGAAAAAAATGCTAGGCAAGACCAGAATGGGCAGTGATGGACTGGACATGAAACTTCTATCACTCACACTTGATATTCTCATAGTGCCAATAACAAAGTTATTCAACAAGTCACTGGCTCTGGCTCAATTCCCAGAGATCTGGAAGCAGGCCCTTGTGACACTTGTGCATAACAATAGAGACAAGACACACATATCCAACTATAGGCCAATTTCCATCCTCTCCCCCCATCTAAGGCACTGGAAAAGATAGTGGCAGCTCAATTCACTGAATACCTCAACTAATACTAATTGTTATGACCTAACCAGCACAGCTTCCAACAGAACCATAGTACCACCACTGCCCTGTTGGAGTACACAGATTATGCTCAAAAGGCACAGGATGAAAGAACATTGGTGGGGTCAGTGTTCATTGACCTCACCAAAGCCTTTGATACTGTTAACCATTCTGTTCTCCTGGCACAACTGCAGAACCTGGGGGTGGCAGCCAGTACCATATGCTGGTTCCAGGACTACCTGACCCATAGAAGCCAATGTGTCAAAATTGAGTAGACAGTGTCCAGCTCCAGAGAAGTATCTTTAGGGGTTCCCGGGGTCAGTTCTTGGGGGCACTACTTTTCAGCCTTTTTTAAACAATCTTCCTAAAGCATGTGACAATAAACTTATCCTTTACACCGACAATGCTGTACTTCTTAGCAGTAATACATCCTACAACACCTTCCAATCTGAGCTACAGAACTTCTTCAGCAAACTTGAGGACTGGTTCAGCAAGCATAAACTTCTACTAAATTATAAAAAGACCAAGGCCTTGTTTATATCTAGTCCCCAACACAAAAAAAAGGCTCCCCCTTGTCATCTCCAACATAGTCAGTGAATCGTTGGAACAAGTGCACCTGTTCAAGTACCTGGGAGTCACCCTTGATGACACACTCACCTTCGCCCAAGATATCAACTCAGTGGTTAAGACGGTAAACACCAAATTGGGTATCCTTTACAGACACATGGAATATTTCTCACCTGAGGTGCTCTGCCTCTCAGTCTCCAGCTCCATCTTATCAACCACTGATTATGGCCTTGTGGTCTACAGAGCGGTGATGGATATGGCATTAAAGAGGGTCCAGAGTGCTCTCAGTAAAGCCTGCAGGCTCACCCTGGCTGCAGATTTCCTAACACATACTTGCTGTCTGTACAAATGGGCTAACTGGCTGCCACTGATGAACAGGGTCAAGTTCCAAACCTGCCTCCTGGGAAAGAAGGCATTACTGAGCAAAACCCCACCCTGTGTGTCCAACATCTTCTTGCCAACCACTATCCAGTATGTCACCAGAGGAAAGTTGAGGAGGATCCTATCTACAACTTTCTGTCAAACAGCACTTGGACAACATGCCTTCACCTATAGGGCCCCACAGAGACTCAATGAAATCCCAGTGCCTATCATGGCCTCCAAATGCCTGTCACAATTCATAACTGGTCTAAGACTACACCTTAAGTCAATCACAGAGTGTGACTGCCTCTGAAGATTAGCCAGTCCCCCCTCCCTAGTCTCCCGAGTTGCTCTTATGGCAGCCCTGATGCACCCCCTCCACCATTTAGCCTGTATCCACCCCCCACAGCAGACACTCTTCCCCTCCACCTCCACTAACTTTACCTTGCCCAGCATGGCCATTTAGTCAAGCATTTACCCACCCTGGTGTCACCTTTCCACTCTGACCCTTCCCCCTGGCACCCACCAGCCACATGCTCACCCTCCTATATTGACAAAGCCCCAGCATGAGGCTGCGTCCTCTCCAAAACCTATCCTCTACTTGATAGGGGTCTCCCCCTCATACTCCCTCTGCTACTCTAGATTTCTTCACAAACACTGTACTTTACTTCACAGTACTAGTGATATTACTATAGTATTGTAACCAAATGTAAGACTTATAACTGTGTCATGTAATTTGTCTATTGTATGTGATTCTGACGTGGAACCTTTGTAAAAGAGATTGTGCTCAAAGGTCTTTTCCAAATACTAAATAAATAAATAAAATAAAGTTACAAAAATACACATAATTACAGCATTTAACAAAATTATTATACTTTCAGAAAAACAGAAATGCATGCACTGTCATGATATGTCAAAGCATAATAATGAAACTTCACTTCAATACCCCACCCGCACACTACAATACTTCCATAAAAAAAATCTGCTTTTTAGTTAATCTCCATTGTTCTGAAAAATATATGGTCTGCACTTGTCTCTGAATATAGGCAAATAAATTCCTTTGCATCAAAAAGTGTTGATGTATTACTCACTTGCATCTTGCCTGCCAATTGCAATACTAACATTTTATCATGCCGCATATGACTCTTAAAGTACTAGGGTGCTACTGTTTCTATATCCCCAAGTAAATACCTAGTATTAAAATGTCATAAGTCATATTCCAAGATTCTGAACACTCCACAGCTTGAGCCATATAGTCCCAAAATTTTTTAACATCAGGGCAGTCAAAAAACAAATGTTCTTTGGTTTCTAAAACCCCATTACAAATATACCTATGACAACACCTTTCTGACATCTGCTTATGCTTATGTGTGTCCCTTACACCTAATCTACATGGCATGTTAACCATACTGTATCCTACATTTGTCTTGGAAGCCTAGATTCCATTAATTGTCCAAATGTTTCAGGAGTTAATAGAACTGCTCCAAACAGGGAAACTAAAGGTTCTGTAATATAATAATCAATTATGTGTCTGTACAAACTTTTCCTATTCTGTTTTCAAAAATGTTCTGGTATAAATTTTCACATTTTAACCTTCTTTAGTGCCAATTTCATATATTTAGGAATATGTTCTGTCTGTAATCTACTGTGAAATGTCCACCTTTTTCTCCCATGGTGATAGTATTGGGTTAATCCATTCTTTTACCCAAAAAATCTAGTTTACATCCTTCAGTGAAAACAAAGATAAGAATGCGGCAGAAAGAAATGAAGACTAGAAAAAGACTAAAGGATTTACCATTGCTAACCCCCCTTTATTCACAGGTGGTGGTATGTCAGGGCTGCCCTTTAAGTCTAAAAGAGATAGAGAGAGAGAGAGAGAGAGAGAGAGGGAGAGAGAGAGTGCCTGCACGCTGTGAGAGCTGAGGAGGAGTTTTTGCAGCAGGGCTCATTTGTTCCTTTTTCTATCTTATTAAAGGTATGCCACTGTTTTTTTAACTGAGCCTTTACTGGAGTTTCTTGTTGCACTCTGTCTCTGGCCTGTGGTTCCTGGTGTTTTCTGTCTCTGCAGGTGGATCCATGAAGGTGGCGGTGGGACCGTGGAGAATAGAACGGCCCTTTGGGAAGGTCGAAAGCAAGGACCCGCGTCAGTCATCGGTCTGATGCTGAAGCCCGAGAGAGTGGCATTTAAATCTGTTTGTTTGTATTACTCTGTGCGTCTGTGTTTCAATTGCTCATCTGGTAGTCGATGGATCAAGCCTGAAGTTTCCTGTGTTACAGGTGTTGCAAGCAGTGCACTTTAGATTAAAAGCTGGCATGCCACTGAAAAAGGGGGAGTGAGAAAGCCTTTGTTTACTAGTGCTTTTTTATCTTTTTCCCTCAGTTCCCTCATTCTGTGTGTTTGTGGTTTTAAGAAAGGGGATAAATCGATAGTTTTTAGGAAAACACTTTGTTATTGCTTTTTTATGCAGATTAATAGGCACTTTTTAGAATGTTTTTTAGGACGTCTTAGCTTAACATTTCTACGATTTGATCTAAAAAAAGCTTAGTCTCAAACTAATTTCTTAAATTGTAATTGATAAATTATAAATTCATTTTATTATTCATGCCACTGGTGTCTCACTAGCAGCTGACTGATTTTCTCACAGTTACATGATCTAACGACCTCTGAGCTGTTATACGCTTGTGTGGCGTCTTTCTGGTCAGTACTGCTCTGGCCTTTATTCATGTGGTTGTCATTTTGTGAGTTGAGACGCTGAGGCATTGCATGATATTGTGTTCAACTAGTATTCTGCTAGTCTATATTTTATTTTTACATCTGGCATTTGGGTGCTTTTGCCCCTTTTAGCACTGTTTTTTTTGAAGTACACGGCAATAGGAGAGCTGAGTAAGTGATCCGTTAAATGGTGCAATCTGATCACTAACTGCATGGCAAACTATTTGGAGATTCTGCTTAGTTACCTGCTATTTCCACTGAAGATGTCTTTTGATCAGTAAGTACCATGCTAAATGATTTTTTCTGAAGTAGTGGCTACATTGTCTTTTGTTTCTTTTCAGCATGGGACTGCAGACTCTATATAGTTTAATTCTGTGGCACTGTGCATTTTATAGTTTTATATTTTCAATTATTATCTCCTTTTTATATTTTTGCTATTGTAGTGTTTTATTTAGAGTTTATGTAGAGAACATTTGTAAGCTGGCTTTAATTTAGCCTTAGGTTGGTCCTGATGAACTCAATGAGTCTGACAAATTATTATTTTTTCTTTTTATTTTACAGTCTATTATGGTCTGTTTTTAAAGAGGAATTGTATCTTTTGTGGGATCCTTGTGAGAAAGCAACTTATTTATTTTGGGAAAGAAAAGTGTGTCCAATCTCCAAATATCTTTGTAAGACAGTTTGTGATAAAGCGGCTGCTATTGATTCATATGGCTTCATACAGTTCATCACTGTGGATACTACAGAAATGTTGTTCCTGTGTTTGTGGAATTCTTTTCCCTGTACATTGTATATTACATACTGCACAATGTTTGGACATATGGACTTATGGACATTGTGAAGGGGATCATACAGTGACCTTCCGGCAGCTGTACTAGAAGAAGGACTGTTTCCTGCCTTTGTTGCACCCTGGCTGAAGACAATTTAGAAATAATATAAAATTAATTTTTTTGGGGGGGGCTTTCTCTTTTAGAAATTTATATAAAACATTTGTTAATTGCTTGTTATCTGTCTGAAGCTTTCCTTTCAGTTTATTTGGAGTTATTGGTTGTGTGACTTCACCGTGTGTCTAGCTTTTGGTCTGCCTTTCCTATTTTTACAGCTAGAGGTAAGATGGTTGATAAAAAGGGAAAAGAAGGGAAAGAGGGAAAAGGGGAGATCAAAACATATAGTAGGAAGAATATGAAAAAGAACAACTGTAAAGATACCACCAAAGGGAAAACTAAGGTGGTCAACCAAAAAATCACGCAAATTTTTAACCCTCCGGTATCTTTTATGGAAATAAGAGATAATAAGAAAGTAGCTAAAAATGTTCACCCAAAAATGACATCCTCTCCTTCGGGGGTGTTTTGTGATAGTAACTCTTCCTCATCCCACCCCTTATTGGGAAAAATTCAGAGTTTGGAAGAGCCATTGACCCAGAATCTACAAGAGATGGCTATTGGCTGTACTAGGCAATGTAAATTGGAAACAGGCAATACTATGAATCTGACTGTTCCCGGCCTTCATTTATTGCCCTTAGTAAACCCTCTATCCAAGGATTTAAAAGTTAAAAAATGAGGGAATAAACCAATCCTATGATATTAAGACTGGAGAAAATATGGTTGATTTAAATAGTAGTGTAATTGACTTAGTTAACAAGAAACCTCATGTAAAATGAGCTCTGGGAGCTGCTGATATTTCACAGGTTTTGGATCTAAGTAATCATCAAGCATCCCAGACTGAGTAAGGGCTCTTTTCTTAATAATTTTGAGTCCTTTCTAACACCATATGTTACTAATCAGATTCCAAAGAAGCATCTAAAGATTTTAGAACCTTCTGGCTCTATTATAAAAGGCTGGGAGAATCTCAATAGTGTGTTATCTCATGTTGATGCTGAAATTAAAAATGACTATGAGACCCCGACTCTAGCTAATTAGAATATAGAAAATATTCTCTGTGAGCTAAAAAGTGAAATTCAATTTGGAAATGAGCAGCTTATGAAACTGGCTACATTTTTTGGTTCTTTTATAAAAAAATGTTGTTAAGGATAAAAAGGGAGTACCGGGTGATTTAAAATGTAACAAGAGGGATAAGAGTCCAGTGAGAACTGGAAACCCAGAGCAGAATACCGGGAATTCTGGATTTTCTGAAGCAAAGGATGATATTTCTCTGCCTAATGATAATGGATCTCTGATAGCTCAAATGGCAATAGGAGTATAAGAACCATCACAGATGAAATTACAAAGAAAGAGGTAATAGAAATAAAAAATCTAATAAAGGAATTAGAGGAAAGAAAACTCCATATTCACAATATTGAAAAAGTGAAGAAAAAGAACTCCAAAATTAAAAAGGGATATGATAAAAATAAGCGAATTTTGGGAAATAGGCTAGCAGGGGAAATGATAACAATGTTGATTTTGATAATGAAAGAAAGGAAAATGTGAATAAAATAAAACAAAAGAGAGTTATAGATAAGAAAGTAAAGCTTGGGAAATCATCTGAATTAGGTGACTTGATAATAAAAGAAAGATCAGTTGAGCCAAGAGAGGCTATTAAGGAGCGTCTAATTGTAGCCGGTGATATGCTACCAACTTTATCAATGGTCTCCCTAAAGGGAGATCTGAAAACAACTGTCTTCTGAAATTGGCTACTTATAATTTAGTTAAAGGTTTAGCAAGCACAAAAATTGGTTGGCAGGATATAAAATCAACCTATAGATATAAGTTTGGTGTGCAGAAAGGTTGGGTATGTGCTGTACTTAGAAATGCATCTGTGAGAACTAGAATACATGCCATAAAAGATAAATTTATGGATATAGGCATTACTCTTGATGTGACAATAAGAGAGCAATCATCGGCTCAAGGAAAATGCCCAACTAAAAAGAAGACTGGGAAAATGTTAGGGGCAGAAATTTGAGTTAATCCTGCTCTTAAACAACCTCGAATAACAGCTTTTATTAAACTGAGTGAGACAGTCCATAATATAACTGGAGATGTGGAAAGGGCTGTGTTTAGAAGAGGTTGGAAACAGCTGGGGGTAAGAATAAACAGTAGTATTGTTTTGGAAGAAGGAAATAGCTTAGTAGAGTCAGTGTACTCTATGGAGGAAAGTGTTCACGTTACCAAGACAAATTCAAACAGTATTATAAATTTAGCAGATGACTCTATATGACAGACACAGCTAGGGTAGAAGGCTAATAAAGGGGAAAGTGATATCTTAAGCTGGAATATTGCTGGCCGGAAGGGGAAATTAATGGATAAGGATTGCCTGAAATGGCTAAAAACCTTTACAATTATATGTGTTCAGGAAACCTGGGTGAAAAATAGTTGTGACCAAATGTTGGAGGGCTATTCTGCCTGGGTGTCACCAGCCTATAAAGATAAAAATACGGTCACTTTAAGGGCGGCCTAGTAATATTTGTGGCTACTAGTTTGGATTTTAATATAATTGAAGTAAAGTATTTATAATGAATACTTTATGTATGCAGTGATTGCAAATGTTTGTATGAAATGGGTGATTTTTAATGTTTATATCCCACCTGGTTTAAATGCCGTAAACTATTATAGAGTTATGGATATGATTGGAAGTAGTATTGATTTGGTGAAATCAAGATTCCCCCGGGGTTAAAACTCTTTTGGTTGGCGATTTTATTTCCCATATAGGCTCATTAATTGGGGATTATACAAGGGATTGGTGTATCGACAGTATTGTGAATATACCTCTAAGGCATTCCAAAGACAGTTCCATTTTTAAAAGGGGGAAAATTGTTCTTGATTTTCTGGGCAAATATAGTTACAGAGTTCTTAATGGCCACTCAAATGGTGACTGGTAGGGCGAGTATACTTTCCCAATTGGTAAAAAGGGTGCAGTTCTGGATATATGCATAGTGGAGGCTATTGACTACCCCTTAGTTAAGCAACTTAAAGTTATTAAATCTTAGGACAATGATCACTACCCTGTTATGTGTTCTATTAGTTTTGGATTTGATAAACTCTTATTTGATCATGTGGAAGAAGCTAAAGCTAATTCCCAAATGTGTATTAGATATGGGAAAAATATCAAATGGGATTCCTTTTCAAAGGAGATACTGGATAATATTTTGTGTAATGATCTAGTTAGATGAAGCTCAACAGTAGCCATTTGAAAATGAAAATGTTAATTAAAGAATTTGATGAGCTAATTGCTTTAACTTCCCTAGAGCTCAGTAAAAATGAAAGATGTAAGAAATATGTTGACATAGATCTGGACAAGCCATGGTTTGATTGTAAATGTTATTTTATGAGGAGAGAAATTTAAAAAGTTGGGAAAATTAGGATTAAATCTCCATTTTATCTAATACTTGGCGCTTTTAAAAATCTTGAAACAGAATGTAAGCGAATGCTGGAAAAGAAGAAAAAGGATTATATGTCCAATCAATGGGCAAGATTACAGGAAAGTATACTGACAAAAGACTCTAAAACATTTTGGACAATGGTTGCCTTCGGGTGTAATGAAAATAATATTTCTCATAACATTTTGGGAACGATAAGCAAACAAATGTGGGTACAACATTTTAGTGAGGTGTTTAAAATTATACCAGGTTCATCTGTGGCATCTTGGGATGATTGTTACTCTACTCTTTGTAATTTAAGTGGAGGTGGATTTCAATTTTCCACCAATGAAGTTGAAAGGGCCATAACGGCACAAAAAAGAAATAAAGCGGTGGGAGTGGATGGTTTGCCAGCAGAGGTTTTTCTGCATAATCCAGGCTATTGGGCCTCTATCTGTGCCCCAATGTTTACTATAATAAGTAACTGTTTAATACTACTGCAAAGCTGGAACAGGGGCATGGTGGTTCCCCTTTTCAAGAGAGGGAATAGACGTGATCCAAAATGTTATAGACCTATCACTTTGCTCCCCGTTTTGCCAAAAAATCTACTCAAGACTAGTATTGGATAGATTGATTGCCTGGGTAGAGGAGAATGCTTTATGCACAAAATTCCAAGGGGGTTTAAGAAGAGTTATAATACACTTGATCTGCTTTTTTCCCTAAATTTTTTAGTTGATAAATATGTTTGGCAAAAAAAGGGTAATCTCTATGTGAGCCTTTTTGGATATTAGAAGTGCATTTGATTCTGTTAATAGACTAAAGCTATGGGAATCATTGGTGGAATTAAATATTGACCCCCAATTGTTAGACATCATTAAATTATTACATTCCAACACTAGCGTAGAGATTCTGTATGGGAGGGATGGGGCATTATCAAGGGAATTGCCCATTAATAATTGGTGTGAAGCACGACTATTTATTGGCTCCAACCCTGTTTAACCTCTATATTGAGAGGTTAATTAAAAATGTTATGCAAATTGATAATTTTGCACCAGTTATAAATAAAGAAGAAGTTAAAGTGATGTTGTATGCAGATGATGCTTTGATTATTTTCAGGACCCCATTAGGTCTTAAACATGCTCTCTCTAATGTCATGAATACATTGAAACAGTTAGACTTTGAATTAAATGTTAACAAATCCAATATTTTGGTAACTGGGAAATCTAAACAGTATGAGAAAACATGGGTTATTGATAGCTGTAACTCTGAGGTGGTGAAGGAGTTTAGATATTTGGGTATAAAGCCTGATAAGAATATGTCTTGGTATAGTCATTTAGCAGATATAAAATATAATGCCTCCCAAACAATGGGAGCTACTCGCAACTTTGCAGCCAAATTCACTAATAACTCTTTTGTCTCCCTGAAGAAAACTTTGGAAGCTAAATTAATGAGTCAGCTGCTATAGTAGTGAAGTTTGGGGTCTTTATTTGGATAAAGCCAATTTGGAAAGTATACAGAATAATTTTTTGAGATCTACCTTAAATCTTCCCAGGGATTGCCCATCATGTTTTCTAAGATTGGAGTCTGGGATGATCCAGGTAAAAATGAGAATATTGATAAGAGCAATTACATTCTGGGGAAGGCTAATGAAATTAAATAGTACCTGTCTTCCCCAGTTGTGCTGGGCCAAAGAATTAGGTAATACAGGGATGAGTGGGCAGTATGCATCTTGGTTTTCTAGATTGAATGTAACCCTAAGACATTTTGGGTGCTCTGATCTATGGAGTGGTCATGTTTTGGCAAACATAGATGGCTTTGTCAATGCACCTGTGCAGAGGTTATAGGATGTTGCAGTCCAGCAGGACTTTGCATATATGCATGATTTGGATACATATGTCATCTATTCATCTATAAAGATCAATTGGGGCTTAGAACCTTTTTGTCTAACTGCAAAAATAGCATACACAGGAACATCTTATGTAAAATAAGACTAGTGTGCTATGGGAATTCCTATCACAACTTGAACAATTGGTACTATAGAACCTTTTGAAGTAGCTGTGATTGAACTAATAAACCAGATGGTGGTATTTTGCACATATTGTTCGATTGTAAAAAAATGGGCTCAGGAACGAGAACAATAAATTTTTTCTTTGCTTCAAAAGCATTTATCCCTCCAAGGTCTAGAACATAAAAAATATGTTTAAAGTTAGATTCTGTGAAACTGATATATAGTATTGCAAAATTTTGTTTATGTTAGGACTATGCTGCTAGAATGTTTCCCTTGTAGAAAGTTCTCTATTATCTGTTTTCTGTATTTCTTTGCCTAAATGGTGAGCTCTATATAGATTCTTAATATAACTCATTTGTAAACATTAGTTATGCTACTATTTATGTATGTTGATATACAATGATTGAATGTAACAAACTATGCTTTCATACATTTAAATAATAAAAAATAACTTGAACTGGACTTGAAATGGACACAAGTCCCTTTACACGAGAAAGGGTCCTGAAGGAACTGGAAGTAATAAGAGTTGACAAAGCAATGGGGCCAGATGGGGTGCACCCCAGGGTCCTTAAAGAACTAAGAGAGGTGGTGGCTGAACCTCTGGCTATCCTGTTCAGCCAATCACTGGAAACAGGGGAGGTACCCAAAGACTGGAGGACAGCAGATGTAGTCCCCTTATACAAAAGTGGGAATAAAGAGGAAGCAGGGAACTACAGACCAGTCAGCCTCACCTCGGTAGTGGGAAAGATCATGGAAGCACTACTGAAGGAGAGATTGGTGGAACATCTGGTTGTCAATGGACTACAGGACCCAAGGCAGCATGGTTTCACCAGGGGGAGGTCATGTCAGACCAACCTCATTGAATTTTTTGACTGGGTGACTAGGGAGGTGGATCAGGAGGGCAGTGGACATGGCCTATCTGGACTTCAGAAAGGCCTTTGACACTGTGCCACATAGAAGACTATTACAGAAACTGGGAATATGGGTGTGGGCAGGACAGTAGTGTGGTGGGTAGTAACTGGCTGGGTGGCAGGACACAGAGGTGGTGGTAAATGGCTGTCACTCCACAGAGGGAAGAGTGACCAGTGGGGTACCACAGGGATCAGTGCTGGGACCGGTCCTATTCAACATCTTCATCAGTGACATTGCACAGGATATAGAAGGCAGAATTTCACTGTTCGCTGATGACACAAAGCTCTGTAACAGAGTAGACACACCAGAGGGTGTAGACAGAATGAGAAGGGACCTGCAGAAACTTGAAGAATGGTCAAGGGTTTGGCAGTTGAAATTCAATGCAAAGAAGTGCAAGATAATGCATATGGGGCACAAAAACCCTGGCACAATATATCAGTTGGGGGGTGAGGATATAGCATGCACCAAGCAGGAAAGGGATCTTGGGGTTGTCATCTCTGATGACCTCAAGGTAGGGAAACAGTGTGACAAGACATCAGGTAAAGCAAATAGGATGCTGGGATGTATAGGCAGGGGCATCACCAGCAGGAAAAGGGAGGTCATAATTCCGCTATACAAGACACTAGTGAGGCCCCACCTGGAGTACAGTGTACAGTTCTGGAGACCATACCTACGTAAGGACATAGACAGGGTAGAGAAGGTTCAGAGGAGGGCAACAAAGATGGTGCATGGGTTGCATCACAAATCCTATGAAGACAGGTTGAAGGAACTGAACATGTACTCCCTGGAGGAGAGGAGGGAGAGAGGGGATATGATAGAGACATACAAGTATCTTACAGGGAGGAACAGGGTGCAGGAAAACACTATTTTTAAGCGAAAAAGATGTTTCAGGACTAGAGGGCATGGGATGAAGTTGGAAGGAGGACGATTCAGAGGAAACATGAGAAAGAATTTCTTCACAGAACGGGTGGTGGACAAGTGGAACACCCTGCCAGAGGAAGTGGTGGGGGCTGAAACAATCACGGGATTTAAGAATGCATGGGATAGACATAAAGGAATTCTAGAGGTCAGGGGTAAGGGGAAATAGACTTCTAGGAAAACAAACTGAACTTACAAGCTCAAATGGGCAGACTAGGTGGGCCATAGGCCCTTATCTGCCAACACTGTCTATGTATCTATGTATCTATGTAACTTGAACATTGCTAATCCCCCTTTATTCACAGGGAGATATGTAAAATTCCTACAAATCAGATTAAGCCTCCTCCCCCATAAGGCTCGGAAAAATACACTATACAGTACAGTCTTGTTTCTAGTTCTTGTAGAGGGGGAATGGATAACACAGATTTAAGAATATTGGTATTATCAGGGGTTTTATTAAATATACTCTTTTTGTTTTGGTTAGTGATCTGCATAGATTTCCATATTCTTAATTTACTTTCACCCTCCATGTTTTTTTTCTTCCCAATTCACCTTATCCAATTCAGACTTACCAAATGTTATACCAAAAATGTATTTCTGATTCTGCGACTGGAATTATAATTATTTGTTTTAATCTAAGATTAGAGATGTGTGAAATTGGAAAATTTCGCCTAGCGAAATATTTTGTGTAATTCCCACATTACGCAAAATTTTTCACCTAGGCGAAATGTAATTTTGCCTCCGATTCCACTTTCGCGTAATGCAAAATTTTGCCCAATTTCACCTATTTCACTTTCACACTAGGTGAAATTTTGCCATTATCCTTAATTTCGTCAATGTTTTTCAATTTCACCAGTGAAATTGCAATGCATTGTGGGTAGATAGCTGAAATATCACATGCAGGCTGTTTCCTACACAGCATATTGTGTTTTGAGTCAAAGAGCAGTTCAGTATGGTGCATCACAGCCAATAAACCCTTCAAAAACCTTTTTGTGATTTTTTTTTAGAGTTAATTGCTCCCAGAATCTCAATTTAGTTCCTCATGCTGTAGTGAACATTTTTTTGGTTTTGTATCTTTGGATAATACTTAGTTAAACTTAGGTAGTGTTTTCAGTTTTCATTGTGTCTGTGTCTGTGAGGGAGTTGAGTGCGGGAGGATCGACCGTGTAATATGTGTGTGTATGTGAATGTAGAGCAGGCTAGTTCCTAATATTTAACATATTTCTCACCAGTTGTCAGAGTGTTTCTGTAATTTCTTTTAAGTCTTAATATTTTTTGTTTGTGTGCTACTTATTTGTTATATTTTTCTTCCATAGTGACCCTTTTTTTGGTAACTTTATCTGAACAGTTACTACATTCTGACTGAGTAGTTGTATTCCTGTTCCCCTTTGCTTAATGACTTTTCTAATTTTTTATTTATTGAAAGTATTCATGTGCATTGACCACTTGACTTGTCCATATCCACATATACTTCATTGTTGAATTGCGCACCAACATTAATATTGTGATCTAGCCTCTGCATTGCAGCATTCCTGTTTTTCTATTGAATTTGCTTACCATATTAACCCTTTCCTCCCTGTTGCACCACTGTTGTTCACTACCTGACCTACTATATAAAAACTACATAGTTTTCAACTAGATAGTGCTGGTCCCTGCATGAGTTTTGGAGGTGACTTTGTTTGTTCATTTCAAATCTTGTTGTCCCTTCCATCTTACATATCTGTAAGCCAAAACTATATTTAGTAAGTACTAACATATTGCAGTACTCTCCTTATCCAGACACCACTTATCTGGACTGTAGTTCGTATTTTGACTGAGAGGTGTTCTGTGCGATTGGTTTAGTTTAGTTTTCATGAACCTACCAGCATCCACCCAGTTATTATCAAGTTGTATAATAATCATTCCATTTAAAAACTGACATTTCATTAAGAACCACTTAAGTATTCTTTTCAGATTTACTGCACAACCTTGTTGTGGTGGTGTTCTCTGTTGGTTTCATATTGAAAGTCTCTTACTTCTGTCCTCCTGTTACCCCATGTTACTTAATTTGTGTTTTCGTAATGGAAAAAATAAAATAGTGTTTTCACACTCAAATAGGCTGCAGTAACAGTTGTAGGTAGTTATATACACTACAGTGCAGCTACCAGTTCTGATTTCTGTTTGTCTTTGCAGACAGCACTGCAGGTGTTAAATCACACTTATTTAACAGAAATGCATAATAATATAGTTTCAGAGGAAGCCAAATGAAACAAACATATACATATGCCTGCCAAGAGACGTTCAACTTCAGGTAAAGGTGCCAGGGTGGGAGATGGCTCAAAGAGGTCCGTTGGAAAAAGAAAACCTATTTCTGAATCAGTACCCTCTGTGGTCTCCTTTGCTGCTGTGGCAGCCAGTAGCAGCAAAATAGAAGTTAGAAGTGGCTTAAAGTCTGTGACTCATTTTTTTACTGCCCGATCTGTAGCTAGTATGCTTGTTGGGGATGATACCGGGAATAAGGGAGACACTCACACCAGGGGAGGCACAGAGGTTCAGGAGGCATTCAAAAAAGTTGTCAGTATGACTGTTGTTCCAGCTCAAGGAGGAGCTGATGGTGGTGAGGGTGATAGTGTCCAGCTTCAGTCTGTTTCTTCTGGAGAAGGAGCTAAGGAAAGTCACTCCCCCACAGGAAGGAGATGTCAGAAAATGGAAAAGTTTGTCTGGCAGTAGACAGTAATAGGGATGAGGAGGAGGCTATAATATGTATTAGTACAGATGATGATGAGGTGGTAGATCCCCTGTGGGAGCCAAAAGTGAAAAAGATGAAGGGTGATGATGTAGCCCATTTAGATGACAAAACTGAGGGTGAGGATATCAGCAAGCCTACAACAAGCAGTCCAGTCACCCTGCCTCCCAAACGTAGCATGGTGGATATCATGCAAGCAGCACAAAAAGCAACAAAACTTCCACACTTTTGGCTACACTGTCCAAGTCTCAGCCCCATGTCAAATCTACAGGTGCAAAGTACTTAGTTTGGAATTTTTTCATCCTTGATGCAGCTGATGACATCATGGCAATATGTCAGCTGTGTCAAGCACGTGTAAGTCATGTAAAAAAGGGCAGCCACATAGGCTTCAGTGGCCAGCACGCCCACTTGAAAAACAAGCACCGATTGCACTGGCACCAACAGCAGAAAGATATCAAAGCTGTTGGTGGGACTTCCCTTGTCAAGCTTAATGTTAGTGATAGTAGTGCAATAGAGCAGGGCGAGGGTGAGGGTGAGCTGAGTGGATCAGTGGAGGAGGAGTGTA
Source organism: Neoceratodus forsteri (assembly GCA_016271365.2). Lineage (NCBI taxonomy): Eukaryota > Metazoa > Chordata > Ceratodontiformes > Ceratodontidae > Neoceratodus > Neoceratodus forsteri. The sequence goes on along the minus strand of CM057454.1, from coordinate 1,067,481,736 downwards.
AGGAATCATTTTCTCTCTCAAGCAGTAGGCATAGTAGCAGTGGAGCTGCCACTCCCTTGAGTTATAAAAGTACACCACCAGGCACCAAATCCTCCAAAATAACCAGTTTCATACATGCTGCACATCCCAGGCCCCAAGAGTCACCTTGTACACCAGCAAGAACAACATTGGTGGCACAAGTAAAGTGCTTTTGTCGATCCGTTCCCAACATGCAGCCCACATTGAAGAGTGTGTTTGAGCGGCACTCAGAGTACCCCCCTAATCATGCTGCTGCATGTGAGCTGAATGCAGCCACAGATGAAATGCTCGCCATTGACCTATTGCCCCTCTCCTTTGTGGAGAATCCAGGATTCCACTGTTTGATGGCCTATGCCTGTATCAAATGGCAGATGCCATCGCAAACATATTTCTCCAAATGTGCCTTGCCCAAACTCTACAGCAGAGTTTCATAGTCCATCCTACATGCCATGAAGCATTCTGCCTCAAAATATATCCACCTTAGCATGGATCTGTGGACAACTGGGCAAACAGCAGGCAGCTCATATCTGTGCATAACAGCACACTAGGCACAGGTACCTGGGGTGGTTGTTGATTTGGAGCCTGGCAAAAGCTGCATAAACCAAAATTGTGGTGGTAGCAACACACGTGGTATTCTTCAGAATGCAACCATAAATATGCAAAGTGTTACAGGGCCTCACACTGGTGAGAAAATGCTGAATGTGCTGCTAAATCAGATTGATGAGTGGCTTAATGCACACTCACTCACAGAAGGGTTTCTTGCCAATGACAATGGTTCCAATGTGGTTAAGTGCATTAATGATGGTGTTTTTTTCAGAGTTCCCTGTCTGACACACTGCCTTAATCTAGTCATGCTGCAATTTCTGAACCACAATGAAATAAAGGAAACTATGTTTGTCGCTAGACACATCTGTGTGCACTTTGCCCATTCTGCAAAGGCCCATGACCATTTGCATGAGCTGCAGTGCACTAACCATCTGCCTTTGGCACCGTATGAAGCTTGATGTTGTTACCAGGTGGAACTCCACACTATACTTGCTGGACCGGCTTTATGAGCAGTATTAGGTGGTTTCAGATTACTTACTGCTGCACACCACCAGGGACAGTGCTGGAGTGTCCATCGCCCCAACAACAGAGCAGTGGCAACAAATGGATGGCATAATACACATTCTATGTTCATTTGAACATGCAACACAGGCTGTGAGTGGGGACACTGCCTGTATAAGTCGGTCAATACCTCTTACACGTGTGCTGAGGCAGACACTGATAAATGTCCATCACCAGATGGAGTCAAGTGATGATCACAGTTCTGTCCATGTAATGGGTCACATGCTGTCTATACCAGACAGCAGTACACATATCTGTGGCATTATGCAATCTAATGAGTTTGCTATTGCTACCATGCTGGATTCATGGTACAAACATGGCTTGCCTGCCATGATTGAAGAGGGTTTTGTTTGAGTGGACAAATTGACCAATTACCTTGTCAAATGGGTACATGGTGCACAGATGAAAAATGCAGAGACACAAAGGTCACATATAGATTTACCATGTGTTGCTACCACCACCACCAGTAAATCATCAGAGGCCACCAAATTGGAGAAAATATCAAAGTCACAGCACAGCGTGGCAGGTAATCCCATTTGGGATGTTCTGTACCAGGTCAGCATTGAACAAACTGAAGACAAGGAGGAGGAGCATGATGAAGCAGCAGGACTCAGGGCAGCACAACATATGGTGGATGTCTACATGGGAGACACTAAGCATCTTGGCATCACTCATGAGCCATTGGTGTACTGGAGCAGCAAAATGAGTGACTGGACTGCACTGGCATCTGTTGCTTTTAAGTAACTCAGCCGCCCACCATACAGTGTCAGTGTGGAACAGGTGTTCACTTCCTGCTGGGGCTATAGTGCATGACCATAGGACAAATTTGTCATCAAAGAATGTTTCCATCCTAACATTTATAAAAATGAATGAGGCTCACATTCCACATAACACAGTTATTTCAATGGTGTTGCCACAAGAAATGTGTCTTGGGAACGATGATGATAATGAAGACATCCACAGTGGTAAGGCCTCTACTAGCAGGGAGGTAGATGAAGCAGCAATGATGACTGAATTTCCACCTGGTGATGACACCAGTCTTGAAGACTGTGAGGGCTGCTTCATGGATGATGTGTCACTGGAAGAAGGCTAAAGGTGTTCTCCCCCCAGCCACCACCAGCATCCCTACCCCTAATTTCACTAAATATGCTGTTTTATGTTATTGTTATACATTTTAAATTTTATTTTGCTGGTTGTTCTGTGTTACACACTCAGTTAAACCATTTAATTTGATTACCCAACCTAGTCACAATGTTTACTCCATTTCATTTTTGAAAATGTATTGGTCCCTGCTATGCTAACTGGAATGGCCCCATTGTGTGACAAATACTGAACATCTTCCCCATTTCCACATATACTTCCTCCATGTGCCACCACTGTATATATGACAATGACAACTTAGTGGGACAGTGCACAGCCATTACTATGTTACTCAGAAATGTATGCATACTTCTTCCCCATGTATAAAATTAACCATTATGTAATCTGCCTCCTTGTCATCAATCCAAATTTGTATAACACAGACTTTGACAGTGTGGGCAATCACTGTCATACTGCCAAGAAATACCATCGACTGCTGAAAATCTATGAAGCTGACAGATGCATGCTCCAGCATAAACAGCAGTCTCAGACCAATACATTACTGCTGCCTCTGAGTCCAGCTAAATAACTCCTCCTCCTCCAACAGTCTTCCACCAAGAAGAACTGCAGCATTGCCAATGCCAGCACATTTTTGGCCAGTACATCAACCCTCACAATGCAGAACTTTCATCCCAGCATGCACACTTGGGGTTGTTTTCCCTCCTGCCGACCACCCATGATGACAGCATCGCCAGCACATTTTGGGCCAGTATGTCAACCAGCACAATGCAGCACTTTCATCCCAATAAACATATTTGGTGTCATTTTCCCTCCAGCAAAAGAAACAGCCACTCAGAAAGCAACACATATCATCATGAAGCAAGACATGTATATGTTAATGGCCTGTCTTCTGTTCAATTGATTCACAGTAATTAGACATCAGTTTTTGTCATGTTATTACTTATACTGCCAATGTGCTGTTATGCAAGCCTTTGTTGTGATAGAATGTCAAGTATGCATGCAAGGCAGCACACCTTATTGCATAAATTATCTTATGTATTTCCATTTAACTCTATGCAGGGTTTGCCATGATGACGCCATGTGAAGCCAGGACCGTGGAACAAGGATGATACACAAACATGGCACATTCAGAGCCTGGTCAATACAAATTGCAAGCATCATTATGAACAGGTCAGTATTGAAACTGTAATGTTTTTCACTTGCTAGATTTTGTGTATTCCATTCCAGGCACTGAACGTCCTGGTATGTTTCACCATAGGTTCATAATTGAAATAATTTCAGCGGTGGGAAATTTTTGGTCATGTTGACAACATTGATGGTAAGTATCAGCACTGCACAGGTAAGTATCAATGCAACTTTTTTTAATATATATTTTTTCTCCACCTTTTTACAGATGACATTGGTTCAAACAACATTTGTCTTGAATTGGGTGATTGTCAAGTCAAACGAATGTTGTGTTCATAAGGAATTCATTTTTAAATATTGGTAACAGTGTTAGTTCAGGTAGCATCATAGTGCAGGTGATAAATGGTTATGTTGCCATTTATAGTGTCAATTGCACATTCATGATAAAAGTAATACATCCTTCATCATCTTACAGTGGTTCAATCAAGGTACTTATTTAAGCTGCGTATGGGTGATTCCACAGTGTCAATGGCAAAACACATTAGGATACAATCCAAGGTCACAATTTTCAAGTTAGTGCAGCAGTATATCTAATATGTTTGCTTTCCTTCACAGGTGTCTATTGATGATGATGATATATGTTTTCAGTTGCCTGCAGTGGCTCATATCTCGCAGGTGCAGCACCTCAATCCAGCGTCCACGCACCAGGATGGAAGACTTGTATTTAGTCACTAATGCCATACAGAGATGGCATGCATCAGTAAATGTCCACCAGAAAACTAAGTCACCATTCCAATTGAAGTACTTTGTACCTGGCTGGCAATAAGGAATAAAGAAGGCATTTTGAGCATTGTTACAACTAGATGTCCTCCCCCCATCATTACATGATGCTATACCTACATCAGGGAATGGCTGTTAAACTGGAATGCTTGACATGAACAGGCTATGTCTGATGAGCACTGCTAGCAGCCGGATTGGGAAGGAGGTAACAGACGCACTCCAGCAGTGGAATTCTGGAATATTAACAGACCCATATAGAAGGTAGTTACTGTCAAAGTCTGACATCTCTGTCCTGCAGTAACCACAAACTTAATACTTAACCATATCCACCAACCCCACATCAACCCAGCCTCAATCACCTCCTCCACCACCTGCCCACCAAAGACCATTACAATTACCACCAGTTAATGAATTGCACACATACTGAAGAGCAGCAGCAACAGCAGTGCACCTGGAGTTAACAACTCCTGAATTCCTGCAAGTGTTGAGAAAAGAAAAAAATAATACAACTATAATCCGACTCAGATGTCTGAGCTGTAGACACCTATCCCTCCCAGTAATGAAAAATTCAATACCTACCCTGTCTTTATGCAATGTGAAATGTGGTGCATTCCAACATCCTGTATCCAGATCCTGGACTGGCATGCATGTTGTCATGATGATGTACTCCCCAGCACACTAGATAAATATAAAATAAGTACAAACATATAAGAACTCAAGACATCCCAAAAGCAACCCATCCTCCCCCTTGTCTTGCACCTGAAAAATTAAATACAGATACTTACATGTGCAGCAGCAGCAGTAGCAATCAACTATGCCAAGAGGATCCCCATGAAGCAGACAAAGCATTACTTCTCATGGCAACTAATCAGAGCAGCAGGAAGCAACTACAGGCAACAGCAGCAGCACTCAAAATATCATTCAGTCCACACTGACTTAAAACCACAGAGACAACAGAGCTAACCAGGGCATCATTGCTAAATGATAATTCCACAGTTCTCAATCAATTGAGAAAGCAGCAGCAGGAGGATGAAAGTGCAACTTTAAGTCACAGGACCATTTTGCAGGAGGATTCATTTTTCTCATCGTGGCAAACCGGCTTGTGTTGCATGTCAGGCAGTGGTGGCCCACAGTTAGGCCTGAAAGCCATATGAAATGGTGCAGAGAACAACAGATTAGGGTTCTTTGTGGATATGAACCATGTAACTGCATGTCTGACACCAGATTTCAGTCTGAATTTAATGTGCCCTTTTTAAGGAAACATTTGCGGACATGTACTGCCTATGCTGCACTCACAGAAACAAGGTGCGACCTAAAAGCAATAGTAAACAGTTGCCAAAACGGCATTTTAATGGCTTGGTGGTGGTGGGGGTGGAGGGATCACCATAAAACATCATGACTCAGACCAGATTTCTGTCTGAATTTAATTTGCCATTTTTTAGGAAACATTTCTGGACAGGTACTGTCTGTGCTGCACTCGCAGAAAGAATATGTGGCCTGAAATCAACTGTAAACAGTGGATCAAAGACCATTGTTTGGTCCGTATGGGGGTTGGGTGCCATAAAACATCATGGCTGGGACCTGATTTCAGTCTGAAGTTACTGTAACATTTTTTTGTAAACAGTTCTGGACTTCTGGGCCATGTTAGGCAGTTTGAGGGTGTCTGGAGACAAGAAATTGAAGGATGCCAGACTTTGAGATAAATGTCTTCCATTTTATTTTTTCTGTCTTTAGCCCTGAAACATCAGGGCTAAAGAGAGAAAAATAAAATGGAAGAAATGTAATTACTGCCTGAGCTGCAGTCGCAGAAACAAGGTGTGGCCTAAAGACAATTGTAAGCAATGGACCAAAGGCCATCGTTTCGTCCAGGTGTGGGTTTGGGTGCCATAAAACATCATGACTGAGTCTAGATTTCTGTCTGAGTTTAATGTAACATTTTTTGGGAAACATTTCTGGACTTGTAGGCATGTTTGTCATGATCAACGCTGCATGAGATTCTGGCTGAAATATTTTGCAAACAGGCCCGAAAACAGCTATTTAATGTATGGATGGTGGTGGTGGTGCAGGGGAGGGCACATCATTCACATCCTCACTCAGACCATATTTCAGTCTGAATTTTATCAAACTTTTCCCCTGTCATATTTCTCCTTTTACCATTCCTGCTCTAGTCTGAAAAGAGAATATGATGGCAAGAGGCTGTGTTAAACTATGGCCAAAGTCAACATTTTGGACTGGGTCACTCACTAGGGCTGTGAATGAAGGAGGGAAGAGATACAAAGTTAACATTTCTGAAGGGGGCAAGGTTGGGAGGGATGTGTTGTACAGCATAAAAAAATATTCATGTTTAACTTTGCAATAGTAGTGCTCATTTAACTATTTCATTGTATGGCTGTTGTGTACTTACTGTATTCGGACTGATGCTGCACACAGTGAAAGCAACTGCCACCAGCCCTTAGCACACAGACAACATACAACAACATTACATAGCTCTGGGAAAAAATGTTTGTTCATACAAACAAATTACAATACTTGACATTTGCGGATAGGACGAAACAAATAAAGGAGTAACATAAAATAAGCAAGAAGGTACAGTTTATGGGCATAGTACTTGGGGGGACATGCATGGTCAGACTCAGGATAAGGGTATTAAATTGCGAGATAGAGGGGAAATGGAGGGAGCATAAACATTACATAAAACATAACATATAAGATAAAAAAACACAGGGCAGGAAAAATAACAAAAAGGATATATAATGGAAGAGAAAGAGGACAGAAAATATTTTTTTGTGTTTTTTTTACTTTTTTTATTTCTTTGCTGTTTTTCTTATTTTATGGGGGTGAAGAGGGAAAAAGAGCAAGACTTGCAAAAGAAAAAGGACAGAAAACAAATTGGTGCATACATAACAGTTTTAACCACTTGAACCAGTGCCACGTCTGCCGACAACACCACCGCCACCCCCACCCCCACAATGCAGCTCTGCCAGGAGGTCCAAGACCTTCTTTTGGTCCTCCCTTACCTTCTCCAGTTCTCCCCTGACTTCTTAGTGGAACTGGTCCATCTCCTGCCAGAGATCTTGCACCTCCGTGTGTACTTCCATCACATCTTGGTGCACGGCCTCACGGTCCTCCATCCTGATGTTACCTGGTCCTGGAGGAGCTGCTTCAGGCTGTGATGCCAAACCAGGAACAGTTAAAGCACACCCGCGGGTGTGGGGTGTCTCATAACTCCTCCTGCTGTGGTGCCTTCTGGAATGCTGGATGCCCTGATGCTCAGACCCATCACTGCTTCTTTCTGCTGCAGCTTCTTGCAGCTTGGAGAGCAATTCTGCAATGTTATGGTACCTCAGGTGGATTCTCTGTCCACCCATCCCAAAGTGGGACCCTTGTTTTCCATGCTGCACATCTTTGCCACAAAGGTTGCAGGTCACAATACTGTCATCTCCAACCTTTGTGGAAAAATTCCCAAACTGGAGATGGAGAGACCTTGGGGGGGCTCATCAGTCAATCTCTCTGCTGCATCTGCAGTGGCTGCCTCTTCTAAGACCTGCTGCTGCTCTTGCTGGGAGGGGGCAAAAGCTGTACATGTTCCTGGGATGTGCAATGGGCTCCTGCAGTTCTTGCTGTCCTGGAGGGGGCACATGCTGCTTGGATGGGGTGCAAGGGGCTCCTGCTGCTGCTGGCTGTGGGGGGGGATGCTGCTGCTGACGGGGCTGGGGCACATCTTTCTTTTGGGGGGGCGCTTGGTGAAAAATACCCACCTGTTAAGGAAGACCACAGATCCTCCTGCTGCTGGTGGTGCACTACCACTCCCCCTCTCCATCATAAAGGAAATGTTTCTTTACTATAAAACTAAAGAAGAAAAAATACAATAGAAGGATACAGGGAGGGACTGGGGGATGGGGATTCAAACACACACACACACACACACACACACACACTATAAAGGTAGATAAATATAACAATGCAGAAAAAACACTAACAGAAAATATTAACTTTTTAAACTAATGTGAAACACATCATAAACTAGCAAACACACACATAAACACTATTTTTATAAATATTACTTTTTGCTCTTCTGCTGTAGTCTACTTCCTACTAGTAGGCTGAAACAGCTCTAAAGGAAATACATTTAGTCTGGCTTCCTGTCTAAGTGCAGTCACCCATGTGACCAGCAGTCTGCTAGAAAAAAAAATTGACAGTGAAATTTCGCTGTTAGGGCACAGTTACGCAAAATGTTTCATGGGGAGAAATTGACGATTTTGCCAGAATTTCACTGGCAAAACTAAATTTCGCTGCATCTCTATCTAAGAGCTTTAGAAGATACTAAACAGAAAGCTTTACTTTTATTAATAGTTACCCTAGCCCCAGACACCTGAGTATATTGTTGTACCAATGACATTGCCACCTGACATGATTGCAGATTCTCCACAAATAAACATATATTATCAGCATGGGCAGTCATTTTTGACTGTGATGTTTTGGGACTAAGGAAAATACCCTGGACCTTCAGAGACTGAACTACCTTGCAAATTAAAATATAAATGCAGAACACATATAACAATAGACTTGGAGGGCAGCCCTGCCTAACTCCCCTAGCTATATCAATCCTTGTACCGACTGTGCCATTCATCAAAGGATGAAAATAAGCATTCCTATATAACAATTGTATCGACTGTATAAATGTCCTAGGTAACCCATGAAAAGCTAATGACTGAAAAAAATAATAATGTGACCTTAGATCAAAGGTCTTATCTTGATCAAGTGATATTATGAATCTGCGTTATTTATTCAACTGGACTATAACAATTATTTCCCTTACCTGTATCAGATCTATCCCCCTTTTAATGCAATAACATCAAAAGTGCTTGGGCCATGCCATCAGATGATCTTAAGTTATCTAGCATGTTGTTAAAGATGTCTGTTAAAATCAGACCTAGTAGACTAGAAGAAATTTTATAAAATTCAGCACCTAGGCCATTGGGCCCAAGAGCTGCTTTTAGTCATAAGACTTTTATCATCATCATCTCTATGTCATCTAAAGACATTGGTTTGACTAAATCTGCCTTGTCTGTTTCAGACAGAGATTCTGTATTTTCGCTAGTGATATAATTTTCAATCACTTCATCCACATAGTGGGGATCTCCAAACCACATATGCAGCGTACTTATTTCAGCTAATATTTTTTGAAAATCTGTATGTATCTTACCCCCTCTATCTTCAATTGCAATAAATACTTTATTAATAACTGGGTCCTGACAGCCTTTAAAAATATCCACAGATTGCTTAGTGCCCTATATCCCTAATGTTTGTTTGTCCCTTAATGATTTTGCCCTCTTGTACAAAAATGTCTTCATTTCATTTTTTAGACAACCTATCTGATCATTATAAGACACCCTTATAGCATTTTAAAGTGATATAAGGTGAAACAATTGTGCCTGTAATTGAAGAAACTTGAAATATTAATTTTTTGTTTTAGTTTTACCTATTTTTTAATTATTTTTTTAATTTCCAATTTGGTATCCTCCCACTATTCTACCAAAGAGTCAAAACATACAGCTACTGACATCTTAGCTTTTAAAAGCTCCTCACACCTTATTTTAACTTTTGTAGTCTCCAAAATAGAAGTATTAAGATGCCAACACACCTTACCCATAAATTTCTGTTGGAGGCCCCTACTTTCACTTGTACCTCAGAATGATTTGAGGTAGCTACTGCTGCTGTTTTTACTTCTAAAATTTCCCATTGTCTGGAAACAAAAATATAATTAGTTAGAGAGGTCAAAGTTCTCCTATGGTACATATGTCCTCCTGATGCACATAGTTTCCTATATGTGTCTTGCAATCTGGCAGTATTAATCATTTGTTTTAAACAATTAGTGCCACAATACGTTTTAAAGTTGCCCTAGTTTTATCCTTCAAATCTCATGGACAATTAAAATTGCCACCCCAAATAACCAGCCTAGCTGTATGCAAGTAATGTTGAATTAAATAAAAAAGAACAATTTGTGAGGTTTTAGTTTGAGGAGCATAAACAATCCCTATTCACATAAACTGATCTTGTCCCATCACATCTAACATTAATACCCTGCATGGTTCAATACCAATAACTTTTTGAATTTTGATATTAATAGATTTAAACAAAATAGCCACCCCCAAACAGGGGTCATCTCCTATGGACCATATAGATGTTGCCCAAGGCCATGCTTTTTGTGCCTTATAAATGTCCCCATTGGTTCTTAATCTTGTGCACTGTACCAAGATCACCTGGATATCAGAAGTACAAAGCAAAGAAAATGTGATTAATCTTCTTTAGTGATTCTTTATATTGTTCACATTAAGGAATACCATTTCAATATTATTAACAAAACTTGAAGCCATGAGAATCACAAAAGAAATAAAACAACATCGCTAAGTCTCATATGGCCTTTTTTTCCTCGTCTTTTTCTTTACTTTAGTAGCATTGGACTGATCTCCATCAAAATATGATAGATCTTTCTGTGAAGATTCTACCAAGGAGGTTTCAGAATTACTGTCTTCCTCCTCAGTTTGAATTGAAGTATTACAAAATTGTTTCTTGTTTACATGACGTCTTTCTTTGCCATTTTTGGTTTTGGAGCACTCCTTGTACTGCATCTCTTTCCTCCAACCACCTGAAAATCATCCTGTGAAGTGGGAAGGGGCATTGATAAAGGCTGGTTTTGCTCTTTACTATTTCTCCTGTTTGAGGTTTGACCATCCTGACCTCCCTGTAATGACAGCAATTGCTTAGAAGAGGATGTTTTCTATAAATCTCCTTCTTCAAGTGTATCCATAGAGGTCACTTGATCCCAGGATGTTTTGCTGCTAACCTCAGACTGTTGTGTGTGACTAACAGGTTCATTATTATGACTGGATTCCTGGTTGTCACAGTTTCTATTAAGGGTATCAGTCCCAGATTGATGTTTTGAAGTCAGATCCTGTGATTTTCCAAGTTGTGTTCCATGCACCATATCATCCTAGTAATGAAAGGACTCTTTATTATGAACAACCCAAGGACATTTTAGATACAAATGGCTTAATTCCTCACATATATTGAAGTTTACAGGATTTGGGAAAAACATACTTGAGTAACCTGTTTCTAAACAAAAATTGCAAACCAAAGCATCACACACATTACTCAGATGATTCAAAGACATGCATTTATAACATGTTTTTTGGTTGTCCAGCATAGAAACAGAAACCGCAGTCCTGTGCTATGTAAAAACTACTTGGGAGATGTGTTCCATGCTCAGATGATCGTAACCAGATTTTGATCTTCCACATGTTTTCTGAATCTAGGATGGGTACTGGTCTATCTGTTACATCAGCTCTTTGCTTAACCCAGAACAGAATATCTGAAATATGAACCCCTCCATTCTTGAAAGGAATTGTTATATTTTTAGCTGTTGATTTTGTTAATGGAATCACCATAAAAGGTGACCATAAGGGGGAATTTTTACTTGGTGGACTTTTTTCCAGAATCTTACCAATAACTGCAGAGGGTTAAAGCTCACATCATATTGAGAGTCTCTTGAAATATGTACAAGGGTGTATATATCAGTTGCCAAAAATTGCATTGATTCTTTAACTCACTCACAACACAGTTGTTATCTGAGAGTTCCACACCTTCTGCCCTCTATACCCTTAGCACTGCATCCTGGGCCTTTCTAAGCAAAAATAAAGTCATACGCACCATACCATAAACAAATGAGAATATCTCATGATCCATAAGTGCTACACACAAAGTATGAGTGGCAAAGTTGTTTAGCACAAAATTACCTTTTTAAATGTGGTATGCAATCTAAGCAACTCATTATTTTATTCTAGCTGAAATACCAAAAATAAAAAAAAGATTTTTAAAAATAAAAAAAAGCAACGTAAACCATTTTTTGGGGGAAAACAATTAACATATCTACACCAAATTATATATCCATATATGACAAGCAGGTAGTAAAGTATTTCTGTACTAAATAAAGCAGATATCAAGAGCACCAGGAAACTAGTACTGGTGCTTGAGCAAAAAATCAGAGAGCACTGCAAAAAATACAGCACCCACTAAACAGGTCACACACAGAAATATAGATTTCAACTGTTTAATGAAAACTGAATGCAAACCATATCCATATACAGCAGCAGCAAAAACAAGAAAGCTGTTACAGCAATGCCATCACCATTGAATTCAGTGGCGATGGCATTGCTGTATTGACGTTCTTATTTTTGCTGCTGCTGTATGTGGATATGGCTTGCACTCCATTTGCATTATAGGTTCATAGGTTCATAGAAGTGTACGAGCAATGAAGGCATATGTAAGGATGCCCATTGTATGCTTGCCACCCATATGTCCTATGGGTTGAAATCAAATTTTTTGTTTCCCATATGTTTATCCAATCTTTGCTTAAAGGTATTTAAATTATCACTATTAACGACACTTACAGGTAAGTTATTCCACAAACACATAACTCTCTGTTTGAAAAATAGACTCCTTCTAGTGGATTTACATTTTTCTCCAATGAGTTTATAACAATGACTCCTAGTTGATTTGACGTTGGAGGCAGTAGTAAGTCCAATTGTGGTTCTTAAATAATCATTTTTTAAGGTTTGATATACCAATATTAAGTCACCCCTTATTTGTCTGTATTTTACAGAAAAAAGGTTAAGTTTTTTTAATATATCTTCGTAACTATTACTATGTAAAGATGATACTTTTTTAGTGAATTTACGCTGAACACCCTCAGCGAGTTTTAAACCCCTTATAGAAGTTAGTGCACAAAATTGAGAGCAGTATTCCAAGCGAGGACGTACCAGACTGGTGTAGAGTGGCATAATAACCTTGGAGTCTCTACTTTTGATATTTCTTAAAATAGAGCCAATTATTTTATTACATTTTTAACTTTAATTATATTTTTTTTCAAAATGAATTATCTGAGATTATGACACCCAAATCCTTTTCTTCCAAAATACTTTTTAGATAAACATTGTTTAAGGAATAATTGAAGGGGATGTTATTTTTGCCCAAATGTAAGACTTTACATTTGTCAACATTAAAAAACATACCATAAGCCTTTGCCCAGTTTGATAGGTTGTTTAAATGATTTTGTATGGAGCATTTATCATGAAAGGTGCTTACCAAACTACCCATTTTACAGTCATCAGCATATTTTGCGACCCATATCTTATCAGTAGTAGGCAGTGTAGAGACCATAATATTAAACAGTATCGGACCCAGGGCGGAGCCCTTGGGAACATCACTAGTCACCACACCCATCGCAGACAGGTGACCCTTGACTGATACCTGTTGAGTTCTGTTTTCCAACCATGACTGTATCCAGTTTATAATATTGGGCTGCAACTTAATGTTGACCAATTCTTGTAGTAAGACTTTATGTGATACTTTATCAAAAGCTTTGGAAAAATCCACAAATATTACATCTACCGGAATACCCAAGTCCAAGGCAGCACTTACTGGTTCAAAAAAAATGTAGTAGGTTGGTCAAAACTGATCTTTCAGTCACAAAACCGTGTTGAAAGATATCTACTATTTTATTTATTTCTAAATGATCTATAATATGGGCTTTAAGCAATCTTTCCATTATTTTGCTTATGATGGAATTCAGGCTTATGGGCTGATAATTGTTAGGGTCATGTCTGGATCCATCCTTATATATGGGTGTAACTATAGCCTCCCTCCAAGCCTGAACAACTTTACCTTCTCTGATTGATGAATTAAATAACACGGCTAGAGGACCAGAAATTGAATGACTAATTTTTTGTAAAAATCTGGGTGGAATACCATCAGGACCAGGAGAGCTGTTTGATTTTAAAGATTTAATTTGTTTTGCAACCTCCATTTTTGTAAAAACAGGAAAACTAGAATTATTTACTAGAAGAGGCGTATTTGCAGCTTCCTTAGTTTCGAAAACTTTTAGAAATGTCTCATTTAGAATTGTAGCAGTAGTTGTTTCATCTAAAATAGGTATATCATTGATGTTAAAGGGTCCAATTGTATGATTTCTTTCTTTCATGGAACCAATATAATTATAAAATTGTTTTTTGTTGTCTTTAACTTTAGTAACTAAGTTGAATTCAATTTTATATTTAGATGATTTAATCATGTGTTTTAATTTTTTGGCTGCAATTTTGTATTTTTCCAGGAGACTGTTGGAATTAACTTTTTTATATTTTCTATATAGTTTTCTTTTTTTTGTAATTGTTTCTTAATTTTTGAGGACCACCAAAGAGGGACACGTTTATTGTTGCAGTACTTCATTCTATAAGGAACCCAATTTGAGAGACAAATATTGATTTTGTTATTAATTAAATCCCAAATTTGTAATAAATTTAAGTTATTTAGTTCCGTCTCCCAATTTCATTTAGATAAAAAAACATTTATTTTTTTATAGTTTGCTTTATTAAAGTTTTTGATTTTAGTAATGCCATTTGTGCTTGGAAAGTCTGCTATGTATTCATAATTGACCATGCAATGATCACTATCACCCAGAGGAGGAAGTATTTTGATTATCAATTTTCTCATTAACATTGGTGAGTACAATGTCAAGGATATTGTTACCACGGGTAGGTTTATTAATGATTTGTTCTAGGTTAGATTCAAGAAAAGTATCCATAAACATCTTTTCAGTATTTGAAGCTGATGTATAATTGTCCCAGTTGACAATTGGAAGATTGAAATCACCCATCAGTATATAAGGAGTATCAATGTGTACCTCAGATATTTCTTCTATTAAACTTTGATTTTCATCATTAGTTAAATTAGGAGATCTATATATTAGCCCAATTACTAGTGGACTATGGGGGAGAAAAATTTTGACCCATAAGCTCTCATTATTACTTGTTTTAGTTTTAATTGTGTTTGCTTTTTTTTTAATATGGTTGAAATCTATATTTTTGTTGTGTGACTTGTTCAGTGGGTGCTAATTCTGTACCAAAGAGCAAGGTTTCTCATACAAAACATGTAAATATGTATCCTTTTTATTCAAAGTGTTTCTGCGAGGCTTTTTTATATTTAATTTTTTTATTGTTTTATAACTAACAGTTTACAAAACAGGAGAGTAAGTGAAATACATACATATAGGTACAGTTTATATCATAGTTCATTATGTCTTTTCTTACATATCAACATTTCAGGTATCTTTCTGTAGTAAGTACATTGTGACTGTTCTTTAGACTGTTGTTTTCTTGTTGTAAGAGAGGTGGGTAGTCATCTACTCACCTTGATCTTATTAAAGACTAAAGAATGCAGCACTTCGTTTTGTTGAATGTTTAGATTTGCCTTCCCATATACAGCGTGTCTACCAAAAGAACATAAAGAGAGACTCTCCTCCCAGACAATGTTAATTACGTGTCTTTCTTTGTAATCAGTAGCATTCCTTTTGAATTCCTAACCCTTTTGTTACTTGTTACTGTCCCTGTTTACCTGTATACTTAAATTCTTTCTTATTCTATGTTAAAATCCTGAGGGATTAAGTGACCACCTCAGGTAGGATGCTTTAAGGTTTGTTTTACATGGTTTGTGGGCATGTTACCTTAGGTTGTATGCTTATCTTGTGCATTTTCTGTAATGAGATCTGAGATGTAAGTTACATACCTTTCCTGGGCCTGGATGGTGGCTATGAGAAGGTAGCATAGGGTACTTACTCAGCCGAGGCTTCCAGTAGGTCAAATTGTTACATTTATTTACTGAAATTTGGAGGAAGGGATAGGTAGCAGCTAGATGGCAGAGCTAAAGAGAAAATATGCATAACATCACTATATGCTTCAGTCATGTTATTTTCTACTCTTATTAATTCAGCATGGTACAACCTTTCCTTGTTATTGAGACTTTATGACTTTTAGCCTTGTCTATTTTGTCAAAGGCTGTATGTATTCCTTGAGTAAATTTCACATAGAAGATATAAGACAGCTAAGAGTGAGAAAGAAGTTAGTAGGGATGGATAGTTTAAACTATTTACATGTGGGGGTTCTCGCTCTCTTGGATGGGCAGTTATTCAGAGTTGGACTCTGTGTGACCCAGTGGGGGTGGATCTCACCTTAAGGGACAAAGTCTGAATAGTGATCTAGCTGGTATATGACCCATTTACGCCATTTGATTTTGAAGGAGGGACACCTATTTTGTAGTTTTGCTGACAGTCTTTCAAGGGTATAGATTTCCAGCATCATCTCTTTCCAGTTATACTTCGTGGGTGCCCTTGCGGTGTGCCATAGTCTTGTATTGTTTTTTTTTTTTGGCTGCCAAAATCTGCAATATAATCAATTTGTATTGGGCAGTTGGCAGTTTTCTGCCTTCTGGGGGGATGGCCATCAGCACCAGTGTAGGGCAGATCATATCAGGGCAATCAATGATTGTTTCTATTTCATGTGTCACTGTTTGCCAATACTGGTGAAGAACTGGGCACTCCCATAAAATGTGTGTTAAGTTTGCCTCCAGATGTCCACACCCTCACCAGAAGTGCCTGTCTGCTGAGTTTGAGAATTTGGTCACTATCACCAGCATATGGAAGAACCTCATACTACATTTCCAGGAGTACTCCCTCCAGCAATAGGCTGAAGCTACTTTATATGAAGGGAGTGTGTATTTGTGCCAGATTTCTATGGTGTGAGCATTGTCTTGCTCAGTGTTCCATTTTTTGAGTACTGTTTTAGTGGAATCTGTGGGCTTGGCCTGAAGTGCTTTATGTAGCTGGCTGATAAGGTGATTCTGGGCATGGCCTTGTGCATATGATTCCAGAATATGCACCATTTGAGAGGGATTCACTAGCATCTAGGTTAAGACTTCTTCTCAGGGTTGGAGGTAAGACTGGAGTTGGAGGAATTTGAGGAACTCAGACTTTGGCAACATGTAGGATGCCTGAAAGGATACAAAGGGCAGTAGTCTGGTGGTGCCTATTAGCTGATACACATATCATCTGACTACATAGTTCTGCCATTGCCTTGAGGCTCCATCTGTTTTGTTTGGGAGGAAGGCCGTAACATGGGTAATATCCTTTAGGTAAAGCCTTTCTGTCAATGTGAGGTACTTTTTTTGTATGTGTATCCATTGGTGAAACGTCTCTGTGGTGTACTGGGTGAATTTACTATATGGGGTGCATCTTGGGGGATTACCAAATAGATATGAACTAATGTCTTGTGTGTCATTTAGGGTTTGCTCTATGTGTTTCCAGTGTGGTTGATATGCCTCTGCCAGCCACTGGCAGATAGTGCGTAAGTGCAATGCCAGTGCATATTGTTCTAGATTAGGTAGATTCACTCCTCCATTATCTCTTGGGTGCTGGAGAATTGGGTTCCATGTCATAACAGTGATCACCAAATAGGGATCACCATTATAGTGAGTGTACATTGTCAAAAAACTGAAATGATGATGCACGCTCCTAACAAAGATATGCTGGTGAAAACAAATGTTTTTTCTCGCAAACCCCTCCTTACTAAAGATTCTCAACTCCAGAGGGGTGCATGTTGGGGAGGGTGAGAAACTTGTAAAAAATATAATAATCCTGTCCACAAAACACAAAATACTGTGCACCTCCCTAGCCTCGAACCCTGCACCCTTCTCACTGTGGCCAACCATCCTCAGCACCACACCACATGGCCAGCTTGGCAGCCTCTCACTGCATTATCTCCCACATACCTTCTGTCCTGTTCTCTTCCCCCTCTTGTTCTTCCACTTGCCTTGTTGTTCACCCCTCACTACCCTTTCAGGGTAGCGCACATAACAAGCATTAAAACTGAGCCACTCATATTTGAGTCACTCAGTTTCATTCACCATTTTGAGTAGAGTTGCTGAGAATTGCATATCTAACTCTAGGCAGTTTCCCTGCCATACAAATCTGGAAATATGTTTTGCTCATTTTGATTGGGAGGGTTTGTAGGAAGTAGAGGACTTGAAGGAGCACATTCTGTTGGACTGTCTCTGTTCTATTAAATAGAACTATGGCCAGCTGTGCCCATCGTGTCATGTCCTCAATTAGTTGTTTGGTTAATGGTTCGTAATTTAGAAACTCTAGGTGAGTCAGATTTTTGGTTAGCTTTATTCCTTGGTTCTTTTGGTGTTTCTGTGCCATTTAAATTAAAAATGTCTTTTCATCTGTTGGGATGGTGCATAGTGGTGTAAAAGTACCTCTGTTTTTGATGATTTAATTTACATCCTGAGAGCTTGCCAAATCTGTACAGTAATTTCCAAATTTCTGTGATGAACAGTTCCAGGGAGGTTAAAATGAGTAAGATATCATCTGCAAAGAGGGAGCTCTTAAACTGTCTGCCACCAATGGGAAGTGCGTCTATCGCAAGGTTGCATCTCATTGCTGTTGCTAATGGTTCTAGGTACAGCGCAAAGAGGAGCGGTAAAAGCGGGCATCTCTGGCGGGTGCCTCTAGTTAGGGAGGAATGCCTCAGATAAGGAGAAATCCAGCTTTAAGTATGCCTTGGAAGAGTCATAGATTGTTTGGAGAGTTTGTATGAATTCAGTCAGGAATAGAGATGTGCGAAATTGGCAAATTTCAATACACGACATATTTAGTGAAATTCAGCCATTTTTGCAAAATTTTTCGAGGAAGCGAAATTCAGAATTTCACCTGCATAATGCAAACATTCACCTGTGGAAGGTGAAATTTTACCTGCAGAAGGTGAAAATTCACCTTTTGCAGGTGAAATTTTGTATTATGCTGGCAAAATTCTGAATTTCACACCCGGCTAAATATTTCTCGTAATGGGAAAATTTCACAAAGTATTTCACAAGGTGAAATTGCTGATTTTGCTGGAATTTCACTGGTGATATATAATCGCAACATCTCTAATCGGGAATCCAAAGTGTTTTAGTGTGGCCCACAGGTATGGCCAGGCTACTATGTGAAAGGCCTTTTCTGCATCTAAGCTTAACAGTGTCAGGGGTATTTGCCTATTTGTCACATGGTCTATTAGGGTTAGATTACATCTGACACTGTCATGAGCCTGACACTGTCTAACAAAGCCCACCTGATCCTGGTCTTCAAGAAGTGGCAACAGCTGCTCCATTCTTTGAGCCATAATGGACATGTAAATCTTGTAGTTGCAGTTAAGCATTGAGATGGGGTGGTATGAGACTACTGTTTAGGGTCTTATTGGGGTTTAAGGATGGATGATATTACAGTGTACTTCCATGAAGGAGGAGGTGAGTCTCCCTCCTGGTTTGTGTGGAATGTCTGTGTTAGGAGGGGTAGAATGGGGTCCTTAAATTTCTTATAAAATTCTATGAGATACCCATCTGAGCCTGGTGCTTTCTGAGTTTAAATGCCATTAGGGCTCCCTCTATTTCCAAGTGGGTTACTGGGAGTAGAAGATTTTGGGCTTGTTCCTGGATCAGTTTTGGTAGATGGAGGTTCTCAAAGAAAGTCCTAATTTATTCTTTGGTGGGGGAGCATTCCATCATGTATAACTGGTGGTAATATATGGATAAGGGTGCTCGAATCCCTGTGGGCCTTTTTAGTAACTGTCCTGTATTTGGGTCGTGGAGTTGTGTCACACAGGCTTGCATTCTAGCAACTCTAAGCTTACAAGCTAGGTTTATTACCCCTCTTGGACCTCTCTTGTATCTGGTTAGTTTTAAATAGAAAAGTTGCTGCTCTATTTTCTGATCTTGCAGTTTCTGTAGACACTGTTTCACTTGCTTTATTCGAGGGGTGATGGTACTTTCTCCCTGATGCAGAAAAGTTAGGAGGGTGTACATTGTCTCCTGCAATTCCTGAATTTTCCCCTCCCTTTCATTCTTTTTTTGGTTGAGTACAATATCATCTCCTCTTTGGATCACTTTGAGTGTGTCCCAAAGGATTATGGCAGTGATTGTGGGATCTTGGTTTTCATTCTTTATCCTTGGGATGGTGTTTTCTGTGAGTTGTTTGAATTCAGGGTCTCTCAGATGTGAGAGATTTAATCTCCAACACTTGTTGTGCTTTGGCTTCCCCAGCTGAAATTTAGCATACAGAGGTGAGTGGTCAGAGAGTAGGGATGTTCCATGTCTAAGGTCGATGGCCATATCTAGATGCTCCACTGTGGTCAACACATAGTCTAATTGGGAAGCTGTGCCAGTACGAGGGGCGAAATGGGTGTACTACTTTCCTATTGGAAACAAGCCTCTCCATAAGTCCACCAACCCTAGGTGCGCCAATGTCTGGTGAAAATGTTTTTGTATTGGTGTGGCTCTGTATTGCATTGATCCTCTGGTATCTAATGTCATAGACAGTGTGACATTCAGGTCACCCTCCCATAATAAGCTGTCCATTTACAGCTGGGAGGAGCCTGTCACAGTATTTTTGGGCTGATACTTTTTAGAGCCAGGTGGGAGGTACAGTGAGGGCAGGGTGACTGGGGTGTTATAGAGCCTTCCAGTTGTTATAACATAGTTCCCCTCAGGATCTATGATGCTGTCCTGTAAGGTGAATGGTACTCCCTTCGGGATTAGTATGGCCACTCCTCTCCATCTCCCTGAACTATATGATGACTGTTTGATACACCATTGTTGTAAATTTAAGATGCTCTGTCTCAGGGAGGTGGGTCTTCTGTAGGAACACCACATCCGTTTTATCTTTTTTAGTCTTTGCAATAGTCTGCTCCTTTTAATGGGGCTGTGGATCCCATTAATGTTGAGAGATATGACTAGTCATGCTTTATCTATTTTGTCTTTTAATAGTATGGTTAAATTTGGAGTAGGTCGAGATCCCTCCCCATGGGTGAATGATGCTCTCCTGGGGCCCATCAATCTGGTGTTAGTTATAATGAAAGAAAGAGAAAAGAAAAATACAGGTAAACAGTATATAGTGAGTAAGATTGGGTATCATAACCCTGTACAACAGATAGCAGGTAAACATTACAACTTGTGCAATTAGCTTTTGTTTTTCAACCTTTTTGCCAACCAGGAAGTTTGTTGGGTGTGTCTGACCTTGCCATGGGTAGGGAACTCCCCCACCTCTGTGGGGGGGGGGCATCTCCTTTACCAGGGTGAGGTCAACTCCTCGCCTGGGCGTCCAAGGTAGGGGAGGTGTGAAACCTCCCCTTGAAGGAGTTAATTTAAGCTCTCTGTGGGGAAATCCACCTGTGACCGTGGGCCACCGTAGTCACATAGTGCTACAGAGAGGTTTAGGGACCAGTTAAGGGTAACTAGTCTCTAGCCTCTGTATTAACATCTGTCCTAGGGGTGCGATGAGTTTTATTAGGGGTCAAGCAATTTCATTTAGGCCTCACCCATCTGCTCTGTTTATTGCGTGGCAGCATCTGAATAAGGATCTGGGGTTTGCCATTAAGTCAGCATCTCATAGTATAGTCATCTGTGGTCTGATGTATTCCAAGTGGGGGCTAGACCTCATAGGGGGAAGGGATGCAGCCTGGGGGCTGCCAAGGGGATGTTTGTCATACAGCAGTCCATTGTCCTCCCCTTGGGGGTACCCAGCAGGGTGATATGGGCATCATTGTAAACAACATGAGAGGGTTGAAGGGGTGAAGGGGAAGTCCCAAAGACCAGCTGCAACACTCTATAGTTTTCCCAGACATGTTCGGAGTTTTCTGACTGTCCACCCAGCCACTTCTACTGACCCTGTTCTAGTACTGATGCACATTCAGGTTAGCCTCATATCCTTGTTTTCTAGGGAGTATATCCTACACTTGAGGTCCCCAACATCTTTGTCTTTTGGAGCGTGCAGATCCCAGTACATAGGCCCCTGCCTCCCCCCATGCTAGCCACCCCTGCAGCCTCTCTGAGGGGGGATCCACCCCATTGCTCAGTGTATCTTGGGTATCAATGTGTATATCTGGGGGAGGGAGATATCTCAATATTTACCATCCGATATTTTTCCTTCTTTGCATCTGGGCCCACCTGTTGGAGCCTGACCGATCTCTGTTTTAAACTAGATGCCCCGCATCTTCGGCTTGAAGCATTTCTCCAGTGCCCCTCAAGAGCACTTTCCCTTTGGCACAGGCAACCATCACGTTCAAATCCCCCCCCCCCACACACAGGCCATTCTTCTTCAGTGGGCCAGCTCCACCTACCAGGGGAGATGACCCAGTTCTTTCATGTCCCAGCTACAATGTCTCTATCTGCTAGTCTGAGCCAGTCTCCATTTCAGGTGGCGCTTCCTGAGGTGACACCACCTATCTTCCATTTGGACCATACACCCAATACCAACCATATTTATTTGACAATAAAATTGATATTCAGGGCAGACTGATGTGCCTACCTTGGAATGACTGCTCAGGCAGGTACATACTATAGAAAACTTTTTATAAGATGGGGATTGACATTGGCACCACATCCATTGAGCCAGTCTCCTAACCCATGGTGCTAAACTGCAGTTTACATGTGCATGTCAGCCTATTCAGAGAGTTTCAGAGACCACGCTCTCTCTCCCATGCCTCAGCTCCCCATCCCATGCCAGTTTATCAGTCCATCGTCCCATCCATCACAGGAGCCACTATTTTGTTTTGATTTGGTGCTTACATTTCGGCATACCTCTTAACCTTCTGCCTCATGAATGAGAGACAAGGTCTAACAAAATCAGGGACAAATACCCAAAATCAGGGACACATCTTAAAAATCAGTTCTATTCACTCAGAAAACTGCTAGCATAAGGGGATTAGCATAAGATGCAATCTCCAAAGGACAAGTCTGCATTTCAATGTCCAACATTATTATTGCCCACAGTGTCCATTGTTTTTCCACAAAAGCACACATTTTATGAGGGACAGTATAAAATCCCCAGGGGAATTCAGGGACACCCCTGAAAATCAGGGACAGCAGAGAAGTATACATTTCAGCAGTTCCTGTTTCTGTAACTGTACTATCTTAGATATGCTGTCTCTAGGGACCAGCTCCATTTTCCCCCTCTCTAATGGACTGATAGTCTTCATGAAATCTTTCCCCAGTCAGGGCCTTGTCTCTGTCTGGCAGTGAGATTTCATTATAAAGACCTGATTCCCTTAGGAAGACTAAATCTATCTTGCAGGGAGGTGACCCTGCTCTTCCATAGTAGGTCAAAGCTATATCCATTGTCATTTGAGCGAGGCTGCTTTTCCTACAGTGCAGAACAATCATCTCTATGCTATCTGAGCTGATCCCAGTGGCCATTATGTAAGCATTAATCACCTACAGAGGAGGTCTCTACCGGTGGATTAATGCCTTGCTGGGGGGGATTGGTGCATAAGGCTGAAGGCTGAGGGCTTCCAACCACCCAGCGAGCATGAATCCACGGTACAGCCCGACGCTGGAGGTGAATAATGAGCTTGTAACATGGCAAGCGCAAGGACCGTTTTGTTCACATCACAGTCTACCTCGGAACACCCGAGCCACTGACATGATCATTATTCACACTGCACAGGTGATGCTACGGGGCTGTGGTGTCCAGTCACCGAAAATGTATCCCAGGGCACGTGCACATTCACCGTGCCACACATATTTGCCTAGTGTGCATCGCTTCTGAAGTACTGAGGAGACACCAGTCCCATCTCACAGTAACACACCGTGAGTCCTTTTTTGGGTTCGCTGCAACACTTTTGCTATTTCAGACTTCCGTGTTCCACCACCGCCAAAGATTACCATGTAGCCTTGTGGGACAATGTATCTGTCTTACAGTTGTGCCGCTATCAGTCACACATGCACATCTACTCCTATGTATTATACTGGTTCTAGCGTGCCCCCTTTACCTTACTTACTTCCGCACACTGATATCACCTCGCACTACAACTGATGTCTTGCTCCCATGGCTATTCGTACCACTCCTCCGGCGATTCAGTCTGCTTGTGTCCCGAGCTATTACAATGGTACAGACCATGCTGAGAATTGTTGGCTACCTCTTGTATCAGGGGCACCATCTACAGGTGCGAACACCTCACTTGGCATGCTGTCTCTTGCACCGCTTTGAAGCGCACTCCCAGTATTGCACTTGCTTCACTCTGCACAGTCTTGATTGCCATCCCAGTGCTGCACCCTGTCGCTGATGGACACTGTGGGTACTAGGCAAGTGGGCATTAATGGTCGATTTCCCAGTGGACACTTCAGGTACTAACCTAGCGGGCTCTACTGCTGGCTTAATCACTGCTGGGAATCGATCAGATGATGCTTTTCTACCAATTGGTGAGCTCCATTTCCATCCTCTGTCCAGAGCCATGTTACAATAACTGTTAACACAAGGGGTGATTTATCTGTGCAGCTCAAAATGCTCCTCATTCATCCATGTGCTTTAGTTCCCCCATCCACTATTTCCTTATACCTCAGTAGCCTCTGTTTTATTTGTGACTAATGATTTATTTTTAATGGCTCCTATCTCAGCCATGCTTTCTGCCCTAAGAACCTGGGGGCTAATAGGTCCAACCAGCTATCTCTCTCACTCTCAAACGGTCACTAATTGATGTGGTTGACTGCATAAGGTATCTGGGAATGTTTATAGACTAAGAAATTACTTTTAGATGCCAAATTGATCACGTGATCAAAGGTCAATCAAAAATGTGGCCTCCTGTACAGGCTTAGCCCATTCCTAACCAAGGAATCAAAACTTTTGGTCAGTTTATGGCTAGTGCACCTACCCGGTTAACAAAAACTAAAACTAAATAATAGAACTATCCTTCCTACTTTACTTTATGGAGCCATGCTGCTGCAATCATTAAAGGCCACAGAAATACGGTGTCTGGAACACTATACCACCTAGCCAGTCATTTTGCTGCTGGAGTACCTTATATGGAGCATCACTGCAAAGTGCTGAGTACCATTAACTGGCCACCCCTAGAAAACAAGCTAGCATACCCAGTACTCTGTTTGGCATACAAGCTACAGCAACTGGATGCTCCCCCAAGTCTGGTGAACTTATTGAACCTCAAACTGGGTAGCAGAGATCTTAGATCTTCCTATCGCAAACTTCTTCAGATTCCCAGGGCTAGGTCCTCCCTTGGAGAGACATCTGCTAGAACAGTTCTCCCCAGAATCTGGAATAATCTCCCTAAAGACCTGTAGGATTGCGAATCTCTCGCTGGTTTCAAGTCAGGACTAAAGTCACACCTGATTAAACTGACAACCTGTTCCTGCTACCTGTGACCCAGTACTCAGAATCTAGAGGATGTTGTCTACACAACTTCATGCTTGGTATAGTCCCCCCATGTTTGAGTACTGCTCGAGTAACTAAAATACTGACACATGAATTCAAACCTTGTGCTTGTGGCTATATCTTGTATCTGCTAACACACTTTGTCATGTACTTCTCAATTTGGTATAATTCTTAACGGTATGTGCTGAACTTTTTATTTTTCCCTCTAGGTACGTGTAATTACAGTAATCCTGGATTGCCCCTGAAAAAGGGACTGTCACAGTCTCAGTGAGCTCACCTGGTTACCAAAATTTTAATAAATAAATAAATCTGTTCATATTGTTGATCATGCAGTCACCAGGGATCGATCGTCCTGACTGTATCTACTGCAATGGACTGCAAGTTACTGCAAGCTCCCCGAAAGTCCCCAGCCCCCCGGAACACAAATCAGCTTGTTAACTAATTTTACTAGCATTTTATTTTACTTTACATATTTTAGTTCAGTCTCTCCCACAGAATTCAGGCATTACAGTGCATTGCAGGAGCTAGCATATGGCTTGCAAGTTGTGTGCAGACGATCCCTGGCTTCAGCCTCAGTAAGATTGAGTAACTGGGGGTACCTGCATTTTAGTCAGTGTTGACAGTCTCAGTCATCTGATGCTCTGCTGATCATCTTCAGTAATTCTTTAATGTTTTGCAGCTTGGTGGGCCCTTGTTGCTTTTTTTTTCTTCGTTCTGACACAATGTCTCATGAGGTCTCCCAGAGGGTCTGCTGGTCCTGGGTCACTACTGTTGGTGCTGGTCTTTTTGTGGCTAAAACAAGGACACCTTTGGCGGCAAGAAACTCCATAGCTTCATCTGGTGATTCAAAGTGCTTTGGGCCTCCAGAAAACATAACGGTAAGCTGATCTGGATAGGGCATTTGAACTTTCAGCTGTTGCGCTTAAAGGGCCGGAGGATTGGTACGTATGCTCTGCAACTTGATGCAATGGCTGCTGAGTAGTCATTATCAAAGAAGAGCCTTGTATTGTTGCAGTGCAGTGCTTTTACATGCCATGCCACAAGTAGAAGTTGTTGCTTTGTGGCAGCCATCTATTGGACCAAAGTTCTTAAATTTGGAATTATTACTCCATGATAGATGTTATACAAATATGCTGTTGTACATGACATTAGGATGCATATTCTCAAAATTACATGTGCTCAAAGTCTGTCATATTTTTTTGTGGGATTTTTCATGAAAAAGTTTATTTACATATAACTCAGGCACATTTGGAGCTAGACGTGTAAGTTAGCATGAACAATCTTTTTATAATTGTTATATAATCGTCTAAATATGGAGAGAATTGGATTAGAGATTTTTATGTTATAGGGGTTCAAAATTTTACTATGTCAATATTTACAAAAATGTGGATGTTTGTAACTTCTTTGCCCTTGCAGGCATTGAGTTAATGTTTGACATGCATATCTGATGTCTTTGTATTCTGGTGTCTAACACAACTGGCTACATTGGTTTAGCAGTTTAAAATTTTCTGTGGAAAAAAATAATGGTAACATTTTCTCAAATAGTTTGGTAGCATGTAGATAAAGCATTCAGAATATATTTTGTGGACTTTAACAATCACAATACATACATCACCACTTCATTTGATAAACTGGGCTAAGTTTTTTGCAGTCCTGCTTTTCCTGCTGGGTATCTATTTTGCGCCCCCCTTCTGTCTTAGCATGGCCAGACTGACCCAGTAGAACTAATGATCCCACTCATTACCTTTTTGTCCTTTACCGTGACAAAATCTCTTAAAATAAGAGTCACCTACTCTTTTATATCAACCTATCTTGTTGGAATAGCAATAATTCTTCCTTCCTGGTGCCCCAGACATTGTCTTCCCCCACTACATATTTTTGAGAACTTCTAAGTCCCAGATTTGC
The DNA here is from genome assembly GCA_016271365.2 of Neoceratodus forsteri. Taxonomy (NCBI): domain Eukaryota; kingdom Metazoa; phylum Chordata; order Ceratodontiformes; family Ceratodontidae; genus Neoceratodus; species Neoceratodus forsteri. Next base: position 1,067,454,615 of record CM057454.1, on the reverse strand, counting down.
ATGTACCTCAGGCTCCCTGGATCATCAATTTACTGTGTGTTATCCTTATATATCCTGCATTCAAGTTGATATTGTTGATGCTCTGTGATTCCTTGCTCCAACTGGGGAGGGGGTCTACCACTAGTATGCTACCCAGCTCAGCTGTCCATTTCTTGGTGAAACTATGCATCTAACTCCTGAACCTGGTAACATCCTCCACTACCTGCCTCTTATACCACTATCCCTTAATTTGAATCCCCAGATCAGGGTGAGTGAAATTAGCAAATTACAATTTTATGCAAATCAACCACTTCCTCCCTCAGGAATCTGCTGGAACAAGCAACCTATCCTTTGATCTGCCAACTCTTCCCCCTCCACGCAGATTGGGCTGGCATGGTGAGCCAGCCCTAATACCTGAAGCAGCCCTCCCTCCATGAATGGGTGGCAATGGTAGCCCATCCTTGGTGCTGGCTAGTCCCTCCCCCCAAAGAAATCATGCATGCACCAAGAGCTCACCCCTGCTGCAAGCAGCCTCCAACCCACAACTGGACCAGAATCATGAGCCCATTTCCAATGCTGTTTATCCCCACTCACCCATGCCAAAAAATCATGCCAGCATTGGTAGCAAATCTCAAATGCTGGCAGCCTTTCATCTCCCCCCAAAGCTCACTATCCTCTCTGCTGAGCCCCACGTCATGATAAGAGATGGTGTAATGTATTCAAAGCAGCCTCCATATTCTTTATAAGGCTACTAGTCCCAGATGCAAGCAAGTGCACCCTAGAGTGTTTTTATACAAGGTCAGCAAAACATTTTTGGGTGCAACTGTTTATATTCAGGCCCAATGGCCACAGAGAGCAGATGAGGACTGTGTGCCATTGGATTCATTATATTCTCTTATACTGTAGAACCTTACAGGGTGACTGTGGAGCAAGGCTTCTAAGCTTGTGGAAGAGCTCTGAGCAGAGGCTGGTGGCACAAGCTGAATTATTTTTTTTCCTAGCACAAAAAAAAGATTTGACACTGTCCTGAAAATGAGGCATCAACAGCAAGGCTATGGTAACTGTTTTAGCCTGGCAAATGCCCAAAATGATGATTAGGTTAAAAACGTCCATTGTTTGCATTTGCCAGTCACTTTTTAGAAATTATACTGGACCATAGTTTAAATGGATTATGTAAGTGTTGATTATTCTTCTGCACGGGAAATGTTAACCAAGAAAGCTAGCATCTTTGGTCTGGCATTCAGTTAGCAAAATTGAGCATACTGGGTGGGCCTGGTGGGCCTTCTCTGCCCACACATTCTGTGTTTCTATGTGAGGGCAAATTATCCTTTTAATGTTGCAAGTTATTTCTTTCTACAATGTATTTATCCAAAATCCATAATTAAATTATTCCCTAGATCCATAAATAACTTTTTTTTTACCAGAGCACAGAATAAATTTGATTTTCAGACCCCATGTTTTTAAACTTCTCATAGACAGAGATCTTTAGATACAGGGCTATCTTTGTCTACAATAAACTCACCACTGATACTAGCCCATTCAAACCAATTAACAATTTCAAAATTACTATTGTAAAAATATTTTCTGAAAGAGCAATCTGTAATTGTTTTGTAAAGTATAACACTTTTGTTTTATGTGGAATTTATGATTGTATTTGTTAATTTTATGTAAGCTGGTCACAAGTGAAAAAGGGCATTATTGCTCATCAGCTAACCAGGATAAAAATAAAAATAATGAGCTGAAATTTACCCAAGATAGCTCAGCAGAGATGAGATATCTCATTTTTACTGGGGTCCTGTTTTTTTTCCATTTGTATAGCTGCTTAGATTGAAGCACTGACAGGTTAAGTGACTTGCTCACAGTTACTCAGTGAATTAATGGCTCTGGTGGGATTACATCACTGCTGATAGTGTACTGTATCTACATCTCCATCTATCTGGTTTACTGTGTCTAGCGTTGGTACTGGATTATTTCTTAGTGCACATGATGTTGTTTTGATATATGATCTTCAAAGCTTCGTCTCCTACGTTGTCTCTCTGCTATGTTCTTTCCTTTTTCAGAGCCTTTATCATTACCACTAATTATACATAAACTAATTTGTTTGTTCCAGTTCTGATTTTTGGGCATAATGCATATTTGTGTCTTTTCAAACTATTTGTTTTCTTCAGAAACCTCTGGAGTACAACAGTACTTGCCCTTTTTTATTCTGTAATTGAAAGCTAAAAAAAGAAATGTGGGAGGATTTGACACAGATGGCTTGAAGCCCACTGCCTGATTGAAAGGCTTGTAATTTTCTCCATGCTGCTCACGACATAGTGCCAGAAATGACTGACAAATTATAGGCTTGTGTCCCTGATTCAAGTACTTTCACATTATTCATGTGCCAGGTATGTAATGCTGACTTGCATACATACCTACTATTTAATGACTTGAACAAAGCTGCTTGTACCAAGTGGGATGAGTCCAGCATGCTGGTTCCTCCCAAAACAAAACAAAATATTGCAAATCCAAGTTGCTTACCCCCCTCATTAAAGCTTTCAGATGCGTTGTTTACAAACATACAGGGGTAACCTCTATTTTAGTGCAAATTCAGATAAAATGTCAAAATTAAATTAAAAAGTATAATAATTTAGGATGAATTGCTACCAGTGTCCCTGAGTCTATCATTACAATGAAAGGATTCTAATTTTCCCGGTCATGCTGCTCAGAAGTGATGGGAAAATCATAGGCTTGTTTCTGCAGTTTAAACAGTTTATTGACCACCTGTGGTGGGCATAGTTCAATAAAGCAGTGCAGGGCATTACTGTTACAATAGCCCCGTACCTAATGTTTATTAGGAAACATTGCCCTGGAGATTAGTCGGGGGGTCTCTGAGTTACACCACTGTGAAGTACAGTTCTGACATTCAGAAAAAACATCTGAAATTTAGTGTCAGAGTTTGCATTGAACAAACACCATTTTGCATCCATCACAAACTCCATTACAGGTGCCGTAGTTTAATTACAAGTGCCATCTCACTTTGCTTTGTTTTAAAGTTTTTCCCCCAAGAGGAATGTAAGCCCAGAAGCTCATTCCGAGACCAGTCTCAGACTCTGCTTCTAAACTAGCTGCATCAGACAGAGTTTAAAGATATATGCTAGGGCTTCCCCCCACCCAGAGGATAAATCCATCACATCCATAACATGTCCACTCTGTTCCAGACTGGAATTTGAGAGATGAGAGGTAACTCCTGAGCCCACATCTACGAAGCTTTGGTACAACACATGCAATTCCAAGGGAGCCAGTTCACAAATGTTACATCCTAAAGTCCTTAATACATGCTACACTTCATCTTTGTTTTTGTTTTTCAGTCTTCTGTTTTTCCTCCCCAAGTCTGCAGGACAGCACCTCCCCAGCCCCATCACTGTCCTTTTCACAGATCACGGGTTATTCACCACTCATGCCAAACCCATTGGGTGGGTGGCCAACTGTGTCAGACATGCGAAAGCCTGCCAGGGATGCCAGTAGGGAGCAGCCTGGCATCCATTTCCTCCAGGTTTTCTGGGAGAGGATCCAGTAGTGATGTAAATGGGGAGCTGTGTAGTTAACTTAAATCATACGCTCTGAAAGACGGTCTGGTTCTTTCCTCATAATTTTTTCCGAGATGAGCTTTAGACTTTTATCCAGCTCCATTACACTTCTCACTCCTTACAAAAATAGTTAACTGGACTTAATGGGAGCAGGAAGAAGATTATGATCACAGTCACATTTACACAGTTATATTTTTGTGTCTGTGTGTGTGTGTGTAAATCACAACATCAGTGTCATCAATGTGTAATAACTCAGAGTGGGAGCAGAGTGGGAGGAGGCAATCCCCATATCTTGTTTCATCATTCTTTGTTTCCAATAACCTTTAGTTTATTGACTTCCCCCAGGTTTTTGATACAACTGTGTGTATCGGGGGGGGGGGCAGTGCTGCGGTAAGATTATCTGTTCTTGTGTAGATTCTAATAGTTGTCTGCATGAGTGGGACCTCTCATAATCATTTGCATGAATGGAACCTCAACCTATTCCATGAAACATACCCCATATCTGTCACAAACCCACTCAGCAGGTCAGGCCCTCTGCTCCCACATTGCCAACTTCCAAGTGCAGTAATGTGAACAGGTAACAGAACAGGGTAATCCTCCTGTCTGCTTCTGGGTTCAAATCACCTTTAGTCTCATGCTCTGGGGGGATTCAATATGTGAATCTTATGCTAGTGTACCCAAATGTACAAGCTCAGACAATCTGCTCTTTGGGGATGCCAAATATCTTTTGCCTAAGGGCACCTAACCAGGTATCCAAAATGAACCCTTAATACTCTACAAAAGAGCTTAGGTGTATTCTTACCTTTTTCCAGTTTAGCACACCATCAAGCTTTGAACAGTTTAGTCAGTCTTAACTTTCCATACATCACATGCAAAAGAAAGAACTTCGAAGACCCAGGTAGTCTCTTTAAAATAAGAGGTTTACTTAAAAATGGATACACATATGTAAAATGTAAACACAGAACCATAAATCACAAAGCATACAATCACTAAAAAGAACAAGCTTAAAGTACAAACATAAATTCCTACCACACTACAATTAGACTTTTCTAACTAATGTATTATCCTCTTACAGTGCTTATAATTAGTTCTTGTTTCTAAGAGCCCACAAAGAAAAATGTGAGTCTAAAGATCAGACACAGAATAGCTTAAACTCTCTCTCAAACACACCCCTTCCATGATGTCACCTAGCTCCTCCTTGTTAAATATAAAAAATATATACAAACAGGATGTCCCATCAGGAGGTATAATAAATAAGGTGACATCAGCAAAAACTCATTTCCCAATATGACTCCTTAATTAACATCCCCTTTTTGGATCTTGAGCAGATCCTTTTTTCCCAAGGATCAAAGGATTTTATACAACTCTGCCATATCTCACTTAGGCGCAATATAGCTTTTTAACACCATTGTGGGATACCATGTTTTTCCTCTAAGACATCATAAAATGTTTATGAGCCCTATATCCTGGCAGCTGGTTAGCTCCAATTAAGTCAGATCAACAGGAGACCCTTAATTAAGGCTCTTTAGTCTTTTTAATTACCTCCTGGTTTCAGGTTAATACATCCTGTATTCTCACTAAAACCTGACCCATGGCACAGCTGCCTTATGGATGTAATCACACACTACATTTTTATATTACAAAATCATAGAACAATCATAACCAACTGGCCAAGTGTTACAATCCTCCCCATCTAGACTGAATTTGGGGGCTCTATCCCTTTCATGGGATGAGCTTTCCAAATCAGTTCAATCCTCATAAATATGTGAAAGGCCATCGCTGTTCTGATTGGTCTCTCCAGCCCTATGTAAGATTGTCATGTCATGCCCATATATGGCAAGACTCCATCTTAACAGTCTACCATTGGTTTTTTCCCAATTTTGTCAGCCAAACCAGGGGGTTATGGTCAGTTTGTACCACAAAATGCTGCTCATATAAGTATGGCTCTAACTTCTTTAGGGCCCACACTATGGCAAGACACTCTTTTTCCACAATAGAGTATGCCTGCTCCCTGGGAAGTTACTTTTTACTCAGGTACACTCCTGGGTGATCTTTCCCTTGGTTGGATGTCTGACTCAGTACTGCCCCAATACCCACATCTGAGGCATCAGTCTGAACTATAAAGGGTCTGCTATAGTTACGACTTGTCAATACAAGAGCACTGCACAGTGCCTCCTTCAGTCTGGTAAATGCTTTTTCATAGACTGGTTCCCAGGTAATTTTCTTAGGCATTCTTTTCTTTACCAGGTCAGATAGGGGAGCAGCCAAGGCACTGTATATGGGTACAAATTTCCTATAGTACCCTGCTGTCCTGAGAAAACTCCTGACCTGCTTCTGCATTTCTAGTCTGGGCCATGCCTTGATCACCTCTATTTTTACTTGGCTAGGACAGAGCTGTCCCTGGCCTACAACATGTCCAAGGTATGCCACTTCAGCCATGGCCACCTGGCACTTCTCAGCTTTGACAGTGAGCTCGGACCTCTGTATCCTGCCCAGCACTTCCCTAAGGTGGGACAGGTGTTCCTCCCAGCTGGCACTAAAGATGGCAAAGTCATCCAGGTATGCCATGGCATACTCCTCAGCACCATTTAACACCTGGTTAACCAACCTTTGGAAAGTGGCCAGGGCATTCTTCATTCCAAAAGGCATTACTTTAAATTCAAATAAGCCTATCAGAGTGATGAAGGCTGACCTCTCCCGAGCTCTGTCAGTTAACTCAACCTGCCAATACCCCTTTGTCAGGTCAATAATCGTAAGGTAGATCACCCCTCCCAACTTGTCCAGGAGTTCATCTTTCCAGGGCATTGGGTGGGCATCTGACTTCGTGACTGTATTCGGTCCATGATAGTCCACACAGAAATGAGTAGAACCATCTGGCTTGGGCACAAAGACTATGGTTGAGGCCCGGGGGCTGTGGGATCTCTGGATTACCCATAAATACAGCATCTCCTCCACTTCCCTCTTAATGTCCTTTTGGACAGCCTCTGACACCTGATATGCTGTCCGCCTTATGGGCATCTGTGTCCCTGTCTCCACATTGTGCATCGCTAAGGGGGTTAGTCCAGGCTTGGCACTAAGCAGTGGGGCAAAGTCTGCTAAAACCTCCCTTACTTCCTGGATCTTGTCCAGAGCCAGCTGGGGTGACAGTTTAACTGCCTCCACAGAGGACTCCCACTTGCTTTCTTCCAGCAAGTCCAGAAGGGGGAATCCTTCATCTGTCCCCTCCCCTAGACTGCATACAGCAAACACCATGTCAGCCCTATTAGTATATGGTTTCATCATGTTGACATGATACATCCTTTCTGTCTGCCTTCTGTCAGGTAACTCTATGTTATAGTTTATATCATTTACCTTCTTAACTACTTTGTATGGTTCTGCCCACTCAGCCTGCAGCTTGTCTTTCTGGACCAGAATAAGGACCATGACTTCCTGACCCACCGTGTACAAGAGAGCTCTGGCTGTGCGGTCATACCACACTTTTTGTTTCTGTTGGGCAGCTGCCAGGTTGCTCTGGTCTGTCCCCATAAGCTCCTTCAACCTTTCCCTAAACCTAAGGACATAATCCACTATGAGAGTTCCCTGGGTGGCATGCTTGCCTTCCCAGTCCTCCTGGATCAAGTCTAGAGGCCCACGTACCCGGTATCCATATAAGAGCTCAAAGGAGGAAAATCCTGTCGGCTCTTGGGGCACCTCCCTGTATGCAAGCAACAGATGGGGAAAGTATTTCTCCCAGTCCCTCCCATGCTGTTCAGCAAACACTTGGAGCATTGACTTCAAGATACTATTAAATCTTTCCACAAGTCCATTGGCTTGTGGGTGATGAAGTGTCGTGCATTTATGCACAACTCCACACTTCTCCCATAAACATTTCATCAGGTCTGACATGAAGGAACCCCCTCAATTGGTCATAACCTCCTACAGAAACCCAACACAAAAGAAAATCCCAAGTAAGGCATCTGCCATGTTGCCTGTCCTCATTGAGGATAGGGTGACTGCCTCTGGATACCGGGTGGCATAATCCACCACAGTCAGGATGAACCTCTTCCCAGAAGAACTGGGGGTATTTAAAGGCCCCACAATATCCATTCCCACCCTCTGGAATGGCTTCTCCACTATGGGCAATAACATTAGGGTGGCTTGGATTGTTTTACCATCCTTCTTTATTTCTTGGCACCGGTGACAAGACCTGCAATACTCCTTCATCTGCTGGGTGAAGTTGGGCCAATAGAAATTCTGGGCGAAACGCTGCATAATGCATGCAGTTCCCAGATGACCAGACAAGGGAATATCATGTGCAGTCTCGAGAAACTGCTCACGATACCCCTGGGGAACAACAAGCTGCCTGCCTATCACCCCTTCCTCTGTCTTCACATCCTGAGTATACATCGGCCCATTTTCCCAATAAACCTTATGTTTACCATCACCTACCTGTGCACCATCAGACTCTGCACAAGCCCTCAGCTTCTCTAGACTAGGGTCACTTTTCTGAGCAGCTGCAAACTTCTTACACATTCCCAAGGCATGAGACAGGTCCCCTTCCATCTCTAAACTAGGGTCCCTAGCACTAACATCAGGGCATTTAGGATCACTGTCATCCCTAACCCTCTGAGAATGGGTCACCCCTCTCTCTTCCGAGTAACCATCCATAGCTGTGTGGTTAACTGCTACTGGGGAAATCTCTACCCCTTTTCATTAGTCTCCATATCAGGAGTCACAGGCTGGGGAACCAGCCTCCAAGTGGTTTTCACAATGGCTTCTTTGGGGTCCAGGGAACTACAATTTCCCCTTGTCACTTGGCTGCGTGTAACTACACACACCATCCCCTGTTTGAGATTGTTGCCAAGGATGACATCCACTGCTAAAGTTTTAGCTACAACCACCTGTTGAACAGTTCCCCCTGTTTCACCCCAGTCTAGGAGAACACTAATGAGGGGAAATGTTTTCTCCTCACCAGTAAAGTCTTGTACAGTGACATATTTGTTGGGTATAAGCTGACCAGGCTCTACCAGATCCCCTTTTACCGATGTCAGGGATGCCCCTATGTCCCTTAACCCTTGTGTCTGTACACCATTTACTGTGACTGGGTGCATGTGTTCCCTCATGTTCACAGGCATGCTTCCAGGAACACACAAACAACCCACTTCTTCTTTCCTAGCCTCCTGTTGCGTATTGCTCACCCTTTTGGGACACTGTCTGGCAATATGCCCAGTTTCTTTACAGACCTAACATTAATTTATTTTCTCAGAGAAGTCTTTTCTCTGAAACCTGGGGCTAACTGGTTTGAGTGGAGGCAGTGAGAGTTTTAGCTACCCTGAAGGCATGCTTTTCCCTTTCTGCACTGCCACGCCTGCCCCATTCACTCTCAGAGCAGGTCTGCTCTTGGCATAGCGGTCCAAGAGTTCAGCAGCCTCTTGCACTGTTTTGGGATCTCGGTCGTCCAGCCAGGTTTTCAGCTCTGCTGGGCATGCCTAAAAAAACTGTTCTAGCAAAATTGCATTTTCAATGTTATCTACAGAGTTTGCTTCAGTTATTTCCCACCAACATTTTAAAAAACTGATGTTGTTTCATGGCTAGCTCCTTGTAGCTCATATTGGGGCTTCTCCTGAGCTTATGGAATTTAGCTCTGTATGTTTCAGCAGTTAAATCAAATTTTTTTTAAAGTGCAGCTTTAAGTATGCTGTAATCATTACTGTCCTCATTGTCCATTTGTCCCAATGCATCCCGAGCTTTCCCGGTAAGTAGCAGAGATAGCTGGAAACTCCAGGACCCTGTAGGAATTTCAGCTTGAATACAAACTTTTTCAAAGGAATTTCAAAAGACATCCATATCCTCCCCATCTTTAAATTCAGCTATCAGTTTGGAATTCAATTTGTAACCCAGTCCTGTAGTTCCAGTTAAACCCAAGCCACTTACCTGCTCTGGTGCTGGTGGTTGGAGTCATAGCTTCTCCAGCTCATGTCGCATCTGGTGCTCACACTCCTCACAGTCCACCTCTCGTTGTTCATGGTCCACCTCTTGCCATTCTTGCTCCCTCTTCTCCTCTGCAGCTCACTGTTCTCACTCATTCTTCTCCTCTGCAGCTCATTGGCACTCACGTTCTTCATGTTCAGCCTCCTGCTGTTCCCACTCTGCCTCTCGCCTTTCTCATTCAGCCTCTCGCTATTCTCACTCCCTCTTCTCCTGGAACTCCAGCTTCATTCTGCACAACTCAATCTGCAGCCTGAGTGCTTCTGGCTTCAGAATGCTGGTGACCTTCCCCTGCTGCTGTGGCTGTTCACTGGCACTGGCTCTGCTGTAATCCTCATCGGATCTGGACACTGAAATGGCCGCTAGCCCTTCCCCGCTCAAGGTTTTTTCTTTTACAGCCACAGTCTGTGACTTGATGCTCTGGGTATCTGCTGCCATCAGTGCATCCACGATTTTCTGCTTGGTGGCTCTCACCTCATACAGGACTCCTCTGTCCTTGCACAACTGCCTCAAGTAGTGTGCCCACTGTAGTTGGAAGCCATCTTCTTCCCTAACTACTGCTACTCTAACTTGCACTTTAGAAAAATAAAATAAAACAGTAAGAACTTAACTGTAAGCAAAATGATATAGTTCTGTTTCTTTTTAAAAAAATAAATTACTGCCTTTTTTTGCAAGTGAGCTGTACAATATCAAGCTGACACACTGAACAATTTAAAGCTTGTCTCAAATGTATCTACACCGCTGCCAACCAATCTGTCACAAACCCACTCAGCAGGTCAAGCCCTCTGTTCCCACAGTGCCAACCTCCAAGCACAGTATTGTGAACAGGTAACAGAACAGGGTAACCCTCCTGTCTGCTTGTGGGTCTGAATCACCTTTAGTCTCAAGTTCTGGGGGGAGTCAAACTATGAACCTTATGCTAGCATACCCAAATGTACAGGCTCAGACAATCTGCTCTTCGAGGGATGCCAGGTATCTTTTGCCTAAGGGCACCTAACAAGGTATCCAAAATGAACCCTTAAAACTCTATAAAAGACCTTAGTTATATTCTTACCTTTTTCCAGTTTAGTACACCATCAAGCTTTGAACATTTTAGTCAGTCTTAACTCTCCTTACATCACATGCAAAAGAAAGAACTTTGAAGACCCAGGTAGTCTCTTTAAAATAAGAGGTTTACATAAAACTGGATACAAATATGTAAAATGTAAACACAGAACTATATATCACAAAGCATACAACCACTAAATAGAACAAGGTTAAAGTACAAACATAAACTCCTACCACAATACGATTAGAATCTTCTATCTAATGTATTTTCCTCTTACAGTGCTTATAGATAGTTCTTGTTTCTAAAAGCCCACAAAGAAAAATGTGAGTCTAAAGATCAGACACAGAATAGCTTAAACTCTCTCTCAAACACACCCCTTCCATGATGTCACCTAGCTCTTCCTTGTTAAATATAAAAAAATATATACAAACAGGATGTCCTAGCAGGAGGTATATTAAATAAGGTGACATCAGCAAAAACTCATTTCCCAATATGACTCCTTAATTAACATCCTCCTCTTTGATCTCAAGCAGATCCTCTTTTCACAAGGATCAAAGGATTTTATACAACTCTGTCATATTTCACTTAGGTGCAGATTCTAATAGTTGTCTGCATGAGTGGGTCCTCTCATAATCATTTGCATGAGTGGAACCAAAACCTATTCCATGAAACCTACCCCCATATCTACCAATAATGAACAGTTTTCATGCATTTATTTGCAGCTTTTTTTTACTTTTATGGACAACATGTCATGTCTTCTTTGCCATATCCGAGTCACTGGCCCCTACCACCCCTATTATACTGTTCATTCTGCTGTTATCAATTATTACATGGTATATTCTTAAGACCAAAAGCCATGTCTTATTTGCCCCACTTCATTTACAGGGCCGCAGCTACTTTAATGCTTTTTTCAGCCAGCTGTTATCAATTACTTTGGGACATTAATGTAAGTCCTGGGGCCAGATTCACAAAACTTTGCCTTGTCACAAACTGGGTTTTGTACCAAAGTGGTATTCACAAAAGCCTGGTGTGTGTGTGCAGAAACTGGGTTTGCATGGGGGCAATGTGTGGAGGGAGCTGCAATGCAAATGAGTGGGAGGGGGCCTGAATATTGGCACTGTCCCATTTACAAAGCATTTGCTCCATGCAAGGGCCTTTTGTGGGTCCCCTTGCATTGAGAAAATACCGCTGACTGAGACCTTGCATTAATCCACTGCAACTCTAGTGGATGGTGGAGGTTCTGTGTTGGCCCCCACACCTCCCCTACTGATCACCAGCCTGACAGAAAAATAAGGCTTCCCTGGTGGTAGTGCCCCCCCCCGATCACTGATTTTTGGACCAATATTATAAAAATTACTTTCCCTGGTGGTAGTGGTCCCCCCCCTCGTGATTACTGATTGTTGGACCAGTATACAAAACCTAATTTCTCTGGTGGTAGTGGTCCCCCCTGCCAGTCACTGATTGCCACCCAATATTAAAAATATAAGTTGAGCCTGATGTCCAGTGGTCTCCCTTCCACCCAAAGCCCTGACTAACATAGCAATAATATTCCATGGTGGCTAGCGGTCCCTCCCCCCACCAGATCTCTCGCCCAATATATTTAAAAGCTTTCCCTGGTTTCCAGTGGTCCATCCCCCCACCAGATCACCCACCCAATATATTTAAAAGGTTTCTGAACTGAAGAGAGACACAAAACAGTCTTGCTCCTCTTGATAAGGTTATCTGTTTTCCACCAGGCACCCGAAGGAAATATGTTGCTTTTATTTATCTCACAATCAAAACCGCAAATTTCATCAACTACACTTTGTCAATGACAATGAGCCCCAAGCAAAAAAACATAACAACGGACACTCACAAAACAAATCCACAGCCACTCCAGACACATTCCCAGAGGCCAGCCAGTGCCACCCATTAATTTGTCTTGCTAAATAAAATAAATCTATCCCAAGGCTGCAGGGGAGATGGCACATTTAATATTCAAAATTAACTGAGCAGATATTCCCAATATTGAATTCTGTACATATCTTTTAACTCATTCAGGCCTAGATACGACTGTAGGTGGCATCTGAAACCATAGCCACTCAGGCCAATAACGACTGTAGATGTACTCAGCTGACTTTCACTCGGGCCTGGAAATGTCTGAGGAAGTCAGCAGTTTTTACCTAAATATTAAGCAAATCGAATTGCTTAGAATTGATTGCATAGCACTGTTAGAAAGATAATTTTGTGCTGAACAACTTTACCACTGACGCATTTGTTTAAGGTATGGTGTGCATGGCTGACGTTTGTCTCTCAAGCCTCACCTAAGCACCTTGAAAAAATCTGGGGAAAAAAAATACAGTTGTTTGGTATTTCAGCTGGTTTAAAATAAAAACCAAATTGAATACAATTAGTTGCATAGCACCATTGGAAAGATAATTTTGCACTGAACAACGTTGCCACTTGTATTTGTGTGTGTAGCACTTATGGTTCAAGAGGTATACACATTTGTTTGTGGCATGCTGATTTTGGCTTAATTTTGCTTAGAAAGGCCCAGGATACAGTGCTAAGAGTACACAGGGCACAAGTGGTGGAAGTCTCAAAGAGTTCTTGTGGTGTGAATGAGTTAAGTGAGGCACCAGATACATTGGTTAGCAGTATAGCCTAGAGGTTAGAGTAACAAGCTTTGAATGAGCTTGGTACATCCAGCAGCCCTGGGTTTGATTCCCACAACCTCCACTTGCATACTGGGTGGCTCTGAGCAAGTCACTTAACCACCTAGTGCTCCTGGGTCACCCCTGAAAACAGGCACTTGTGCCTAGTGAGCGTTACCCAGTTAACAAAGAATAAAATAAAAAAAAAAGATACAGGGAAATAATTTGTAATTTTAACACTTTGAAGAACAACTTTCGATGACCTTATCCTGTCAGTCCATGGATGAGCGTGCAAATGGCCGATGTTTGAAAGGTCATGATTACCCGTATTCACAGATCATGATGTAGCTTTACTTGGGCCCTTGTTACTTGCTCACTAGAATCCTTTATAAAGTGTTCTGAACTTGATAACTAAATGTCAAAACGTCAAAATTAATTGCTGTTTTCATAGCACATAAACATCAACAGGATGCTAATGGGGGGGCTACAGCCCCCTTAGCCCTCCCCCCCAGTAAATCTGTGCATGTTTTCTCCACTGGGGGAAGCATCAGGGCATGTGTGCCAGTATGCTATGCTGTAGCCTGCCCACTGTGTGCACTCTCACTGTGCTGCTGCCCAGCCTCCATCAGGTGGCAGTCACTACAGCGGGAACTGGTGTCCCCACTCCCCAAGGAAAGGGAACTGCCTAGGCTCCAACAGTTATCAGTGGTCACTTCCATGAGGGAGAACAATCAGACACAGCACAGTGCTAACTGCAGAAAACAATGTTCACAGTTGCTTTAATCACTCAGTGGTGGTCCCAGTTGTAATCCACTCACAGAATACAGAAAGAATTCTACCCAAAGAACCAGTTTTGCTTTCCCTATCACACTCTTGTAGGTCCAATCTTTATTTTCTTAACAGGTGCATAATTCATCTTCTGGCATGCTGTTTGCAATTATTCCCATGCAGTCACTCACTCAGTGGTACAGATGGAAAACACCTTCATCGCAAGTAACTGGTTACCTTGCCAGTCGGTGAGATGGAGGTGACATCACTTCAATGTATGTAGCACATAGCATGTAGCCTTCTTCAGGGCTACTCTGAAGAAAGCGTGTTCAAGATGTCTGTACTACTGAGTGAGTGACTGCATGGAAGTAATTGCAAGCAGTAGCAGATGATGGATTATGTACCAGTTAAGAAAATAAGGACCGGACCTACAAGAGTATGTAAGGAGAAGCAAAACTGGTTCTTTTGGTGGAATTCTTTCTGTATAAAATGAGTGCATTGCAACTGGGACCACCACTAGGCAACTAAAGCAACTGTGAATGATGGATAGCTGCCATTGGGTTCTTGATCCTCCCTCATCCTGTCGGCCCATTGAGCAACCTGCGTCTGTTCCTGAACCTGGATCACTGATGTGGAGGGTGGAAGAACAAACACTCCTTCACTGGACCATCTCCACTCTTCATCTTTGTAATGGGAGAGACTTCATACCGTACAAGGTCTGGAGGACAAACTGTAGGTGCTTTGACAGTCCAACTGGCACTGTACCTGCCCCAGCAGTACTTTATGCAGTTCTGCTCTAAGTTCTCTTTTGCTTGTTCGCTAGTGTATGATTCAAGCAATTTATGTGGATTAAGTCTAGCAGTCATTTACAATTTTTTTCATTATTTTATACCAAATTTTGTTAATGTTAACCTGTTTTTCCCTTCTTGTCAAAGAGGTTCCTATCACCATTTACAGAGGATGCCCATTGGTAATAAAAAGCTACAGTGCCACTAAGGACATCATCATGGACTCAGGCTACTTCAGCTGGCCCAAGTGTGACAACTTACAAAATGGGGCTCAGATACCTTATTACCCCACTCTGTGTCTGTATCATTCCTCTCATTCCTGGTGAAAAAATCTCCTTATGAGGACTGACTCCTTGTTCAGTGCTTGTAGAGCTAGATACTAGCAACAGTGGTGTGGATTGTAATTCAAACAACTCAGTCCAGAAATAATATTGCGGTACATGCAGTAGCCGAGGGTCCCCATACTGGTGCAGTTTTGAGTGGGCCAATGCACAAACATTTAGTTGTGCTCTTCACAGTCATGACACCAATAGCAACATCTTGAAAAAGAATACAGACCTTTGCTGGATCTGTGTTTTATGTAACCCCGTCAATTTATGTTTTTGTTTCCATTAAATGGTCAAATGACTTCCAGGTCACAGATTTTGCCAAATGCCATATAATAAAATCCTTGTCTCATCTCTAATACAAACTACTTGTTTTCATTAGAAGCAAATGATGACAGAAAAAGAAGGAGCGGCATGATGGAAAACAGCTTCAGGAATAGGTTCTTGTGGTCACAGTAAACCAGATGGGATAGGTCTGTGCAGGAATCTGGGGCTTTGAACTGCTGCCTATGTGCATGCTGGATTCACAACAATAATGAAATTATTTTTTCCCTGAATAGATGTATACAGAGTGTTTGCAATAATGTAAGCATTAACCTATTTGAAGTATTTTCACAGCATCTGATTTATAATTTTATACCCAGGTTAGCTGAGTTGAACTGAACTAATGCAGCCTCTTGTTTCAATGGGAGGTAGCATTTTCCTAAATTTTAGGAGTCTGTTTTTACATTGAAACATAGAAACATAGAAGTTGTTGGCAGATAAGGAGCTCTTGGCCCACCTAGTATGCCCTGTTTTCTCTACCTACAGTGCCACTGCAGATCCTACCCAATCTATTAGCTCCCCCTCTTGCCTTATTTCTAAGGTCTCCTTGTTTGTATCCCATGCATGCTTGAATCCTGTTAAGATTTTGGCACCCACCACCTCTGCTGGGAGGTTGTGCCAGGTGTCCACCACCCTCTCTATGAAGAAGTATTTTCTCAGATCTCCCCTGAGCCCCCCTTCCCCCAGCTTCATAGCAGGACCCCTTGTCCTGGAGCATCTTTTTTATGTAAAATGCTACCCACTTGTATCTTAACAACTTTGTGGTATTTGGACATTTCTATCATGTTCCCCCTTTCCCTCCTTTGCTCCAGAGAGTACACATTCAATTCCTTGAGTCTTTTCTCATAGGGCATTTGATGCAGGCCCTACACCATTTTGGTTGCTCTCTTCTGTACCTCCTCCGCCACCCAATCAAAATCCTTCTGGAGATGGGGCCTCAAGAACTGTACACAGTACTCTATGTGATGCCTCACCATTGATCTATACAGGGATAACACTATCTTCCTCTTTCTGCTGGTGATACCACCCCCCATGCACCCGAGCATCCTGCTAGTTTTCCCCTACTGCCTTCAGGTCATCAGAAATTATTACTCCCAGGTCCCTTTCCTGTTCTGTGGTTGCCAGTACCTCCCCACCCAATTAATACATCTCCCCCAGGTTTCAGTGCCCCAAGTGCATGATTTTGCACTTTTGTGCATTAAAACCCAGTTGTCAAATGCTTGACCAGTCTTCCACCTTTATTAGATCACCCCTCATTCTTTCTACACACCCCCAGTGTGTCCACTTGGTTGCGATTTTTGTGTCATCCTCGAACAGGCATGCCTTCCCTTCCAGCCCTCCTGCAATGTCACTAATAAAGACATTTTAGAGGACCAGGCCTCATATTGACCCCTGTGGCACCTCACTGATCATCGTGCCTTCTTCAGGGTGAACACCATTTACCACCACCCTCTGACTCCTGTTAATTAGCCAACTTCTTACCCAATGTACTAGTTTTGCACGCACTCCTAGGCTGCTAGGATTGCCACCTCCCAAGTATAAAAAACCTGGACATCCAATACATAAAGGCCGGGGATCTGGGAGCCACACCCCCCCAAGCTCTTGGGGTTTAGATGCTCTGTGGTGAGTATTGGGGCTTTTATTGAAGATAAAAGACACTTTTGTTAAGTCTTCCTGACCCTTAACACCAGGGAACATTTTTTTCCCATTGAGTCAGGGGTGTGGAAAATACCCCTGACTCAAGGGAAAAATGTGGGAGACTTGGGCTGGCTAACTGGGGGGCAGGAGCCAACTGGCTGACCAACAATGTCATCAACCAACCACCCACTGCAATGTCCTATGAAGGGCAAAGCTCTTACTTTTTTAAACAGCTCACATCTTTTCTCACTCGCTACCAGTCACGCTTGACCAAACATATGTTAGCTGGAGGGGGAAGGAATCTGGATGGGGACAGGGTATTGCTGTGCAGCACACTAGTCTAGTTCCACTGAGAGGGAGACAGTTACCATTAACCGCTCAGTGCTACTATGCTAGTCCAGAGCAGAGAAGTAGTACGCACACGGAAATCACTGAAGCTGCATAAATTTTCAAGTATTTTTACGGTTTGAATGCTTACAATTACAGCTCAACGTAGCAGTTGCAAACTTCCTGGTTGTAGCTTTCCCTTAGCACCTACAATGCAAGGCTCTGTGCAGCTCCACAGAAGCAGCCAGCAGCATAGTAGTTCACTGGCCAGTCTGCCTACCTGGTGCCTAGTAACATTTAGCCAAAATCAATTTGAAAAAAACAAAACAAAACATGATAGGACTGATGGCAGGTAACTGTTGGCACTGTTAGGTTATGCAGGCCAATATGGGGCAGCAAAAATTCAGGGAGATTAGTGGAGAATGACAATTTTACTACAAAAGCTGGGATTTTCAATGTCCTTGGAAGATTTTCAGATTTCCCAGGACAAGGACCTTAAAAATGGGATCCCAGCAAAACTGGGATGGGTGACAACCCTAGACTGCCTAGCTTGTTCACCTTACTTCTGTGTGGAACAGTGTCAAAGGCCTTACTGAAATCCAGGTAGGCCACATCCACCGCTCAGCCCAGATAAACTTCCCTGGTAACCCAGTCAATAAACTCAATCAGGCTTGTCTAGCAAGATCTCCTCCTGTGAAATCATGCTGCCTCGGACCTTGTAATCCACTGCTCACAAGGTATTCCCCTATTCTTTCCTTCAGTAGTGATTCCATTACTTTACCCACTACTGAAGTCAGGCTGACAGGTTTATAATGTCCTGCCTCCTCTCTATTACCACTTTTATGAAGTGGAACCATATCTGCAATCCTCCAGTACTCCAGAACTTCCCTGGTATTTAGTGATAGGTTGAACAGGGCCACTAGAGATGCTGCCAGCATATCCTTGCGCTCACTCAGTACTCTAGGGTATACCCCATCAGGCCCTATTGCCTTGTTCACTTTTAGTTGCAATAGTTCCCTGAGGACTTTCTCTTCTGTAAAAGGTTTAGTGTCCACCTCCCTTGCTTTAATGCCCTTGTCCTTTATCTGTGGACCATCACCCACCTTCCTTCAAAAATACTAAACAAAAGCATTTTTTCAATATGCCTGCTTTTCTGGTCCTCTTCCACACAAACCCCCCATTCCCCTTTTAGTCTTCCTCTTTTTGCTTGCAAAACTAAAGAATGTTTTATCCCCCTTTTTTACTGACTTAGCAATATTCTCCTCCATTTGTGCCTCTGTGCTCCTGTTTTCACTGCCTCCCTTTGTTTCTCCTGATAACTTTCCCTATCCTCCTCCTTCTGTGTCATCTTGTACCTTCTAAATGCAATCTTCTTTGCCCTTATGTTCTACGCAACGTCTTCAGAGAACCATAGCCGGCTCTTTTTTTCTCTTGCCCTTTTTAACCTGTCTCACACAAAGGTTTGTTGAGTCCTTAATGCCCTCCTTTATTTTTTCCCACTGTTCCTCGACTCCACCCAGTTTCTCTAGCCCTGCTAGGGCATCCCTGAGGCATTCTCCTGTTTCCTGAAAATCGACCCTCCTGAAGTCCAGGACCCACATTTTAGTGTAGTTTGGTTCTGGCCCAGTTCTTATATTGAACCACACTGTACAATGATCACTGGTCCCCAGGTGTCTACGCACAGTGACATCAGCGACACTGTCCCTGTTTATCATTACCAGGTCCAGTATTGCGCTCCCCAAAGTGGGTTCCTTAACTAGTTTCCTGAAGAACGCCCCTGCAAAGAGTCCAGGATGCCCCTTCTTCTAAGTGTTGCTGCAGCTGGGAGGCTCCAATTCACATCCAGAAGATTAAAGTTCCCCACCAGCAATACCTTCCCCTTGCTTGCCATCCTTTGGATTCCTTCCAACATATCCTTATCCACCCCCCCTCTGGTGCTGGAGGTCTGTAGATCACTTCTGTGCAAATAGAGGCCCCTTTCTGTGACTCCAGGGTGACCCATAGTACCTCTGCTCCTCCCTGCTGCCCCCCAGTATTTCCATAGCTTTTATGTTTTCCCTCACATAAAGAGCATCTCCTCCCCCCTTTTTTCCTACCCTGTCCTTTCTGAATAGAGCATGGCCTGTTATGGCTACATCCCAATCCTGGTTTTAATTGCACCAGGACTCAGTAATTCTGACCAGTCCAGGTGCACTACTGCCATGGTGGTTTCTAGTCTGTAATCTTATTACCAAGACTATGAGTATTTGCACATATGGCTCTCCAGATTGTACTGCCACCTCCCCACATTTTACTTTTTTGCGCTCCCTTATTTCCTCCTCTATTGTTTTTACTATCTCCCTTTCATTCTACCCATTTGATTCTTACATTAATTGGTTACTTATGAGATTTCTCTCCCTCTGGATTCCCACTACTGACCTTGTAAGCCTGTGTGTGTGTGTGTGTGTGTGTGTGTGTGTGTGTGTGTGTGTGCGGAGTTTATGTCTCCCTGCCTCCTTCCACTTCCCACCCCAGCTAGTTTAAATGCTTGCCAATATGGCATTTAAACTGTTCACTGAGGATCACAGCTCCCCTCCTAGATGAATGCAGGTAGTTGCATTTACTCAAGAAAGCCCGTTAAATTGCAGCTTGTAACATGGCATTGATAGTAGTATGTAAATACTAAACACTGATTGGAGGAAAGAGGTAACTTGACCCGACTTTAGTCATGCATTAATTCCCTAGATATGCACAGCTGCATTTTAAAACCAACACACAGTATCATAGAAAGTGGCTGGTGACTTCGGGACTGCATCTCAGCGAAAATCGGAAATCGACGTATAGGTGGCAAAACAGTCAAAATACTGTGGGAGGTAGGGAGTGCAGTGGTGCCTGTGTCTGACCTATATGTTCCACTTGCAAACTACAGCTTTAGAGTCCTGAGGTAGACAGTGAACGGAGGTGAGAACAGTGTTAGTATGGCCGGCAGTACTATTGTAGTGTTCGCAGTTGGCGAAAGCATCATTAATTACCTCAGTAGTTTCAATAGTCGCATCACTGATCTGAGGAATTCCCACACTGCATTTGACATGTTACAAGTTCCTTAAGCCCCTCGACAGGAGGCATTTCCCAGGAATTAATGCACGGCTGGGTGGTGGGAAGCACTCGGCTGTCGGCCTCGTGCACCCATCCCCCAAACATGCACTAATCCTTGGTAAATGCCTCCTGTCTCTGGGATTAATGCTTACATATTGTGCTCAGCTGGGAGAACTGAAGCACAGTGAGCTTAATTGACTTGTTCATGGCCATACACAGTCCAGACTGGAATTGAATTTGTGTCTCCCTGTTCCCATGTCTGTGTTCAAGCCACAAAACTTTGCTGCTTCCTTAATCCCATGCTGCCTCCAATTTTACATCTTGGAGGGCTACAGCACAATATGCCCAATTCTCAGTTTTACTCTGATGGCCCACAAAACTTGCACCAAATTGCACTGATGAGGACTGTATTGAATGTGAAATTCTGATGGCAGAATTCATATAAAGCAGTAACTCTGCTGCCAAAACACTTTGTGTAATTTATTTTTAAACCTGCAGAATTCTGAAAAGCAGTTCTATGTGAACCATAAAATAATATTCCAGAGATTATGTAATCTATGAATACTGTTCCATAGTTTGCAGAAAATAAACCTGCAATTTACATATACCACGGAATACTAATCTGTGGTTTTCGTTAACAGCATTTTACTAATATGCATTTTTTTAAACTCCTCTTTTGAAATCTAGAAATTCTACCTCCATAAATTTAGAAATTCTGCTTCTCTGGGAATTCTGTGAAATTAGGTGCAATTTCTGAAATTCTGTGGAATCCCATCAGAAGAGGAATTTGAAAATTTCATACAGTTCTAGCACTCATGCATATGTAAGCCACCTCCCCGCCAGCTGGGGACATATTGTACCTGTTTGGGCTCATGGGCCCAAGTGCTGTCTCTTTCGTTTTCTACCAGCTGGATCACTCATCCTGTCTTCATCTGCCAGTCTCCTGGGTGTTGGACTGTGGTGCAAGGAGTGGTAGGGCTGTGTAGCAGCACTCCTTTCAGTATCTGGGGTAGGAGTTGTGCCTGGGCTTGCAATCTTTGTGCTGGGTCCACATGTCATGTCCCATGATCCTGGCCCAAAGACTGTTATCAGGGTTAGGACTGAGGCAGGAAGACTGCACCAGCAAGTGCAGCAGCGTATGCAGCTGTGTTCCCCACCTAAGGACAGGCTGCAGGGTCATGGAACAAAGAGGACAGAGAATAAAGCCAGTATCATGGCCACAAATGTGCATTCTACAATTAAAGGAGCTGGAGTCCCTTTTGCAAACCCTGTTGCAGGTTCAGCGGCATCAAAACTCCATGACTCTGCAATGGCCATGGACCCAGAACAATAAATTCATTCATGGACTCTGGGCAGACAATGGGAGAAAGGACCTGCATAACTCATCCCCCCTCCTCCCCCAATGCTAACTGAAAGCAGCTACAGGTTGCAGAATGAAGGCACAAAATGTAAACAAAAAGGGCCACAACCATGCACAGTCAAACCCTCTGACCCCAAGGAGTAGTGGGATGGGGTCAGAGGTAAAGACTGAAATCTGCCTGAGAAGGTGGGCCAGTGAAAAGAATGCGTTGCTCATGGGACTGTAAGTAAGCACTGCATAGCCGGGCTGGCATTTCACAGCCCAGCATGCCTGGAAACTGTTAAACCAATAGGATGCTGAGTTCATCTCGGTATAAAAACAGACTGCATCTAGAATCTGGGCTCTCAGGTTTGTGCATCTGTAGCCAGAGGAACCTCTGCTCCATTGGCTTCTAGGAACTGCAGTTCTGGAAGGCCTATGCAGTGTATGCATACACCTAATGTAAATAAAACAAGCAGTCTGTGAGACTGAGAGAATAAAAGGCAAAGAGCAGATTCAGTGCTTGAGCTACACCTCACTGTATTTCCCCTCAGGGGAGTGATATCCACACAGCAGTCACAGACATACTGTAAAGAGACAACCACCTCACACAGGGTTCCAGGACCCCTGTACCTACAGCTAAGAAACTGACTGAGGGGACAGCAAAAGATCAGTGATAGGGCCCAGATGATGCTGGGGAAGAATGCCCTCCAGCAGGGAGTTTATCCTGCATCTCAGCTGCTTAGCTAGCCATCACCAACACCAAAGGTATCCTGAGAAATCAGCAGAAACATAAAAATGTAGACATTGTCTGCAGAAAAGGACCATTTGGCCCCAACAGTCTCCCAGATTTTATCTGCCTATTCTGGCTCTGTAGACCCTAACTGGCCTATGGCAGCCCTTCCTGCCTATTTACCAGTATTCCCCTGTGCCTAGCACATACATGCTTGAAAGACCCCATTGTTTTCCTGCTGGCATACTGTTCCAGGTGTCCACCACTCTTTCAGTGAAGTAGAACTTCCTCACTTCCATCTTAACTGTCCCCTCTTCCAGCTTCATCACATGCCCTCTTGTCCTGGTGCACTTCTTTTAAAATAAATCCCCTCCTGTACCCTGTTCACCCCTGTGAGGTTTTATTTATTTATTTATTTATTTATTTATTTAGTTAAAAGTTTTACCAGGAAGGCATGCTGAGCAGAGTACCGCTCGATTCCAGATGTGTCCTGGGGATAGGATGGAGGGAGTACACATATTAGACATGTCCAGACAATTTTACAACACATTCTGACAAGGTGAAAGTGCAGTACAGAAGGCAGCTGTACAGATCCTATAACAGTAAAATATAGTAACAGTTACTGTTATGAAGCATATGACAATAAAATACAGTAACCGTTACATAATGTAAATGCATCACTATTCCTAGAATTCCTGTTTTCAGAGGCTAGAGCTAACATGGGTGCATGTGTAGATGGAGGGGAAATGTGCTTTGAGAAGGGAGTTAAGGTGCTGACTGGGGGAGGAGTGCATAATATCCAGGGGGAATGAGTTCCAAAGTTTAGGCATGTGATATGTGAACTCTGACTGGCCTGCCAAGGTGGACATGAATGGAATGGATAGGAGACTCAAATAATTTTTCCTGAGCACATAACCCAGGAAGGTAGTGGCTAAGAGGACAGAGGCGAGATAATAAGGAGCGACTGTGCCCAATATTTGGCTCTGATCCTACCACAGTAGAGTGTCACCAGTCCTGTAGTGAGGGGAGGTCTAGGGTCTGGTATAGGACACAGTGATGAGTGGTAGGAGGACAGTCAAGGGCAAAACGACAGAAGGAGTGGAAGAGAGGGTACCTGTAGGTCTCTATTATGTTGCCTCTATCCCTGCTGTCCTCCAGGATGTACATATTGAGATCTCTCAGTCTCTCCTTATAGAGCTTCTTGTGCAGTGCTTACATCATTTTGGTTGCCCTCCTCTAGTCTACCACCAGTACCATCCTGTCTATGTCCTTTCTGAGATGTGGCCTCCAGAACTGGACACCGTATTCTGAGTTGTGTCTAACTAGGAACCTATACAATGGTAGCAACCCCTCCCTACTCCTTCTGATGATACCTCTCCCTATGCATACAAGGAATTCACTGTCCCTGCCTACTGCCTTCTCACACTGCCCCACCTCCTGGAGTTCAGATATTATAACCCCACTTTTTTTTTCTTTCTTAGTGACCATCAGTAGCCTCCCCCCCATTATATACTTACATTTTGGGTTTCTATGCCCTAGGTGCATAATTTTGCACTTTTTGGCATTGAACCCCAGCTGCCATGCCCTTGATTACTCCTCCAGTTTTCTAAGGTCCCTATTTGTTCTCGCCACCCTGTCCTGATTATCCACCCTATTACAGACTTTGGTGTAATCTGCAAAAAGGCATACCTTCCCTTCCCTTCGATTTCTTCTGCAATGCTGCTTATGAAAACACTGAAGGGGACCAGTCCTAGTATTGAGTCCTATGGCACCCCGCTGGTCCCTCCCAGTTTGTTAGAGTGAGTGCCATGTATCACCACCCTCTCTGTCACCTATTCTCTAACCAGTTTTTAACCCGTTTATTTATTTAATTTTTGTTTACCAGGTAAAGTGTCGCAACCACAAAATATGATTATTTTCAGACATGACCCTGGAGGCTAGAATACAAAATTGGC
This sequence comes from Neoceratodus forsteri, assembly GCA_016271365.2. Lineage (NCBI taxonomy): Eukaryota > Metazoa > Chordata > Ceratodontiformes > Ceratodontidae > Neoceratodus > Neoceratodus forsteri. The sequence continues at coordinate 1,067,430,146 of CM057454.1, read as the reverse complement.
AGAGAAAACAAATAACAGGTGTAGTTCAAAGGTAATCAACCATATAAGGAAAAGTCTGCATGATGTTCTATGACGTAAACAGTATTGCTAATATGACAGAGACAATGGCAGGAAAATACACAATAGTACAAAACAATAAGCATACAATCATCGTGCAGTAGAGTTTTAACACATAATCCATTGAAAGTGCTACATATAACAGTAACAAGGGGTCAGAGCAAGACTGAACATTTTGAGAGCTGAGGAAGGGGATGTCAAGCACCCTATGGGGGTTTAAAACAGGAACATAGGGCATGTTTGACAAGGAGAGAGTGATGCACCTTTTTAAAAGCAATATGAGTAGGTGCAGAACAAACATCAAGAGGTAGGGAATTCCAGTGTTTTGGGGCCAGGCAGGAGAAAGCTGAGGTTCCTATTAGAGTTCTGCACCTAGGGGTGTATAGTAGAGAGAGTCCAGTACAGAGAAGCCATAGCTGGGGGACAGAGGCACCAGCATGCCTGCAAGAGAGGTAGGTAGATTAGTTCTGATGATGCTGTCCAGCAGAGTACCAAGGGCAAGGAATCGATTGGCAGATGGAGAAGGCCATCTAAGGTCTGCATATAGCAAGCAATGGTGCTTCAAATGTGGGGATGCCAAGGCATAACAACAGATACTATTGTACATTGTATCCTACTTACTTAGGGTGGTTTTCTAAGCATTTATGTAAGTGACAGCATCATATACAACGGATGGAAGTAGGATACCCCTAAAAATGGCCAGTCTAGCTGAGGGGGTAAGCATCTGACTAGTCCTGTAAGCTATTCCAAGTTTGGAGTTTATGTCTTGGGAATCTCACCTCTAGAATGTCTAATTTCTTTATTAGTTTCCTATGTGGCATGGTGTTAATTACCTTGCTGAAGTCTAAGTAGGCCATGTCACCTGCTCTTCCTTGATCTATTTCCCTAGACAACCAGTTGACGAAATCAATTATTCATCTGACATGACCTCCCACTCCATTAATCCATGCTGCCTTTGGTTTTGTAACCTGCTGGATTTAAACTATTCCACTAGTCTTTCTTTTAACAGGGTTTCCATTAATTTCCTCACCACTGGTGTCAGACTGACAGGTATATTATAGCTATCCTCCTTCCTGCTGCTGTTCTTATGGAGCTGAAAAAATTAATAATATATATCTTTTCCTTTCTGTCTGTCTGTCTCTCTGTCTGTCTGTCATAATTTAGAGTGAAGTATTCTAGCACAACATTTTGTTCTATGTTCTGTGAATACATGCAGAAAAAAAAAATATATGACCTGGATTGAACAGAATACAGAATGAAAAATCTGGAAATACTGTACATGTAATCTTCTGCTGAGATGAGAAAGGATTCTTCAGGCACTTCAAATGATTTACTCGGGATCACACAGTGATCCATTGGCTGTGATGGTATTCAAACCAGTGACTTTCTGCAGTTTTGTGCTGTGACCTCTGCACCACTCTTCTTGTGCTTCAGTAATCCTTGCGATAACATTTGATAGATTTTGGACCCCACTGAAAACATAAAACTGCATTTCAGTTGTGCTGTTCAGAGTCTGTAAATAAACTGTAACATAAATGTATTTTATTATATGCAATGGAGGGTTACAGGAGGAAAGAGAGAGGATGGAGTGCAACCACACATGTCATACAATGCAGTTCATACTGTGTATAACAGGCAGAAACCTACATTAAAATGGGTTGAAATCCAGGAATCCAGCCAGCCCCAAGAGACTGGAAATGAACAAGAAGTCATCCAGAAAGACAAAGGATAGAGCTGATACCAGAACACAGTGGGACAGGAGATTCATGTAGCACACCGATATTACATTTGTCATAAATTATGCTTTTGTTTGACAAAATAATAATACAGCAATAAAGGCCTTAAAAGAAGGATGAATCACTGTGTCATTACTTACTGCTCCAAACAGCAGTATATGTTTCTCCTGGGGACCATAGATACTAGACCTTGTTCACGGTGACCCTTGCAGTAGTTACAGAAACATAAAAAATGATGGCAGACATGGGTGTAGCAGCTCTAAATCTATTATTTCATTGCTGTACTTTGATACCTTATCTCCCTGTGTGAGACAGCATATGGGTTTTCAAATTCTACTGAAAGTGTATAAGACCTCTCATGAGATTCAGTCCACCAACTTTCCATTTTCCTTGTTACCTACAATAAGTTCTGTCATGCTATCTCTGTTCTCCAAATAATGGGGTGCACACAAGTAGCTTCTGACTAATGGTAGAAGGTGGCAGATAACATGCCATGTCTTTAGGCAGTGAGATTCTGATCCAACCTCCAACAGAATCACTGTCTTCTATTCTGTATTTTAAATCAAGGGTTAACAATGGGTTTATTTCCTCAGGTTTTGCAGTAATGCAGTGTTGCAGTGTTGTTGATTTCTGTATTGGGACCAGCAGTGCATGATTGCCCCAGCTGTTGACTGGTGAGTCACACTGCAGCTTTCAGCAGAAAACAGAGAGACAGGTATGATACCAAGGTGCTAAAAACATTAGCTTTTAAAACATTATATTAAGTCAATTACAAAACTATTATTGACTACCTACAGATGTAGAATCCTGGTTACTATTATCTTTAAATTTGTTTTATAAAACAGTCCAAGATGGAAGCCACAAATATGGATGAAACGGGTCACATTTCATTAAATGACAGTAAATGTACAGATCTGAATTTACTTCACTATCCAAGGAATGGCACAACAGATGTACTGTATCTGTATTTGTCAATATACTATACCTTTCCAAGTAGTATTTCTAATAGCTGTTTAACTACTAAGAAACCAACCTCCCCCACAAAAAAAAAAAAAACATGTAAGGGCAGACAGCAAAGAGAAATTACTCTCCACCCCTCCCCCCAAAAAGCCTGAAGCTATAAATTCAACTCTACTGTTTTATAACAAGTGGAATTATAACTAAGTATTATAATGAAGTCTCACCTTCCTAACAAAAAGTAAGAATAGTAGAACAAATAGTAATGTAACGTTGCCCCCCAACATACTGTACACACAAAATGGCTAAAATAACAAACAGAATGTCTCCCTGGAAGACAGGAGAGAGAGAGAGAGGGGTGGGGGAGCATGATTGGGACCTTCAAGTACTTGAAACGGATACATAAGGTTGATAAGGAGAGTCTCTTTCAGCTGAGTGGCAACCATAACATGAGGGGGCACAGCCTTAAGCTGGTGGGTGGGAAGTTTAGGAGGGAGGTCAGGAAGCACTTCTTTATAGAGAGGGTGGTGGACACTTGGAATGCGCTGCCAGAAGAGGTAATCTCGTTGAAGACAGTGGGCAGCTCTAAGAGAGGTTGGGACAGATATAGGGGGAAGGTAAGGGTCATGGGTAGGGAGGATGGGAGGAGTGGGCAGGGAGAGTAGCTCAAGCTGTAGAACCTGCAACACAAGCAGACTTGATAGACCAAATAGCCTTCCTCTGCTGGCTTCTTCAAATGTTCGCATGTAATTACGACAATTTGTCTTCTAAAAGAAATAGGTAATCTTACTTTCTGCAGTCTTTGATAAAACTTCCAGCCAAAAATATACTGACTGTCAGTCAGGCAGTAATCAAAGCATTCTGGTATGACCAGGGCTTGTGTTACCATCAGCTGAGCTAACCCTAGGCAGTTGTAAAGCAGGGGGAACAGCCAAGGGCCTTATGCCCCTATGGTTAGATTCACAAAGGAAACCTTTCCAATGAAGAGCTCTAGTGCAATTATTATAGTATATTCATCAGTAGCACCACCACTCACTATTCCAGTGTCCGGGGTTTGGGAATCAACTTGTGTTACTCAGAAGCCCACTGGAGGAGGGAGGATTGCACATAGAAACACAGAAACATAGAATTTGATGCAGATAAGGACCACTTGGCCCACCCAGTCTGCCCATCTCCCTACCTAATGAATAAGCTAGAGATCCTAGTTAGCCAACAGCCTGCTACCTCCTACCCCCAACCCCTAGAATTGCCTTATGACTGTCCCATGCATTCTTGAATTCCACCACTGTTTTTGACTCCACAACCTCCTCAGGAAGGCCGTTTCATGCATCCACAACCCTCTTCGTGAAAAAATACTTCCTCACATTACCGCTGAGCCGTCCCCCCTCTATATTCAAATTGTGCCCCCTTGTTCTTGCACACCTCTTTTTCTGAAAGATGCTACCCTCTTGGACTTTGTTGATTCCCTTGAGGTACTTGAAAGTTTCTATCATGTCCCCCCTCTTCCTCCTTTCCTCGAGGGTATACATATTAAACTCCTTAAGTCTCTTTTCATATGTCTTCTGGTGCAGATCCTGCACCATTTTAATTGCCCTCCTCTGGACTGATTCCATCCTGTCTATGTCTTTGCGTAGACTAGGTCTCCAGAACTGCATGCAGTACTCCAGATGGGGTCTCACCAGCTGTCTGTACAGAGGGATAACAACTTCGTGTGTTCTACTGGTGATGTCTCTCCCTATGCATCCCAGTATCCCCCAGCCTTCCCTACTGCCCTCTCACATTGATTGCCCACCTTTAGGTCATCTGATATGACTACCCCCAGGTCCTTTTCCATTTTTGTTATTGTTAGTATCTCACCTCCCATTGTGTACTCTACCCCTGGGTTTTTGTTTCCCAAGTGCATTACTTTGCACTTCCTAGCATTGAATCTAAGCTGCCATACATTTGACTTTTCCTCCAACCTTGCCAAGTCCCTTCTCATCCTTTCCACCCCACCTTGTGTATCAACCTTGTTGCAGATCTTTGTATCATCTGCAAAGAGAGATACCTTTCCTTCCAGTCCCTCTGTAATGTCACCTATAAAGACATTGAAGAGGACCGGTCCTAGTACTGAACCCTGTGGTACCCCACTAGTAGCTCCCCTTTCTTCAGAGTAGACTCAATTTACTATTACCCTCTGTGTCCTGTTCTTCAGCCAATTCTTTACCCAGGCTGGCATCTTGGGACCCACTCCAAGGCTGGCTAACTTGTATATTAATCCTTTGTGCAGGACTGTGCCAAATGCCTTGCTAAAGTCTAGGTAGGCCATGTCCACAACCCCTTCCTGATCTACTACTTTGGTCACCCAGTCAAAGAAATCTATTAGATCTATCTGACATGACCTTCCCGCTGTGAATCCATACTGCCTTGGGTCCTGTGCCCCTCTGGCCTCTAGGTACTCAACAATTCTTTCCTTCAGAAGTGATTCCATTATTTTCCCTATTACTGAGGTTAAACTAACTGGTCTATAGTTTCCCGCTTCTGCCCTGCTCCCACTTTTGTGAAGGGGAATCACATCGGCCCTCCTCCAGTCCTCGGGTACCACCCCATCCTCCCATGATTTGTTAAAGAGGGTAGTCAGTAGTGTCACTAGTTCTACCTTTAGTTCTTTTAGAATTCTGGGATGAATCCCATCAGGCCCCACTGCTTTGTCCACCTTCAGTTTTAAGAGATCTTTCTTCTGTGAATGGACTGGTACCAATCCCCGTATCCAGAGTGTTTCTATTGTTTGGTTTAGGTACCCCCCCCCATTTGTGAATACTGAGCACAAATATTTATTTAGTATCTCTGCCTTTTCACAGTCACCCTCTGACGACCCCCCTCCCATTTATTAAGCCTCACTATCCCTCCCTTGGTCTTCCTTCGCTCCCTGATGTACCGATGAAAGGTTGTATCCCCCTTCTTAACTGAGTTGGCTATCTTTTCCTCTGTTTGGGCCTTTGCTGTTCTGACTGCCTTCTCTTCTTCCTTTTGCTTTAACTGATATAGTTCTCTGTCCTGCTCTTTCTGTGATTCCTAAGGACAGCTCTACATCTGCAGAGAGGGAAGATGATGCCTCCCGCTTCTCGATTGCCATCTGGTGGTGGCCAGGTGACATCACAGTGGGAGTACATAAAAGGGGAGAAGAGCAGCCAGCAGATGTTAAGCATGCATGATTGCGACTGCACTTATATGTGCATGTCTTTGCATGCTGGCAGCCTCAGGGAGAAAACTAGGAGTGGGAGGAGTGTCGATAAGCTCGGGGTGGACAAGGCAATGGGACCTGATGGCATACATCCCAGGATACTAAAGGAGCTAAGGGTGGAACTAGAAGAGCCATTATCAGAACTGTTTAGTGAGCCTCTGAGCACAGGAGAAGACTGGAGAAGGGTTCAAGTGATCCTGCTCCGCAAGAGCGGTAACACGGAGGAGGCAGGGAACTACAGACCAGTCAGTCTTACGTCAGTAGTGGGCAAGATTATGGAGGCACTCCTTAAGGAAAGGATAGTGCAACACCTGGAATCCATAGGAGCACAGGATCCAAGACAGCATGGGTTTACAAAAGGAAGGTCCTGTCAAACTAATCTCATAGATTTCTTTGACTGGGTAAACAGAGTGGTGGACCAAGGGGGAGCAGTTGATGTCGCCTACCTTGACTTCAGCAAAGCTTTCGATACTGTTCCACATAGAAGATTTGATTAAAAAGCTGGGTCGGCTCAGGTGGATCAGAAGTTGGTCAACTGGGTGGCAAACTGGTTGACGGGCAGAAAACAGAGAGTGGTGGTAAACGGTATACAGTCAAAAGAGATGCAAGTCACAAGTGGGGTACCTCAGGGATCAGTCCTGGGGCCAGTCCTCTTCAATATCTTCATCAGTGACATTGCAGATGGACTGGAGGGTAAGGTTTGTCTGTTTGCAGATGACACCAAGATCTGCAACAGAGTAGATGATCCAGATTGGGTGGACAGAATGAGAAGAGAGCTTGATAAACTAGCAAAATGGTCAGAAGAGTGGCAACTGGGGTTTAATGCAAAGAGGTGCAAGATCATGCACATTTTATTTATTTGCTTTTGGTAACTGGGTGGGTACACCAGGCATGAGAATGCCTATTTTCAGGCATGACCCGGGAGAGAACAGTTTGAAAAATACATAGGTGTGTATGTGACGCAGCACATGTGGTAATAGAGCACAAACAAAGTACACAGGTTTACAGGTGATGCAGCTACAATACAGTATGTACTGGTAAATGCAATTCAAAACACTTTGAGAAAGACAGGCATTGCAAAGTGATAGCATACATAAAACAAAACAATAAAAACAATAAAACAATTTAAGGGAAGAGAAACCAAACCCTGAATCCACCTATAGGCTGTGAGGGGAGTTGCTGGCAGTCACAAGGAAAGAAAGAGACTTGGGCATCATCATCACCCATGACCTGAAATCATCCAAGCAGACCACTAAAGCAGTAGGTAAGGCTAGGGGGATGTTAGGATGTATTAGTAGGGGTATCACAAGTTGGAAGAGGGCAGTAATAATCCCTCTTTACAAGACACTGGTTAGGCCCCATCTGGAGTACTGTCTGCAGTACTGGAGGCCACACCTTCACAAAGACTTTAACCAAATTGAGGCAGTCTACAGAAGGGCAACCAAAATGGTGCAGGGACTGCATCAGAAAACATATGAGGGCAGATTAATGGAGCTTAATATGTATACCCTAGAGTAAAGGAGGGAGAGAGGTGATATGATTGAAACATTCAAACACCTTAAGGGCATTAACAAGGTGAAAGAGTCTAACATGTTTCAATATAAGAAAAATAGCAGGACAAGAAGACACAGCATGAGATTAGAGGGAGGCCGATTAAGGGGTAATGTGAAGAAGTTCTTTTTCACAGAAAGGGTGGTGGATGCATTGAATGGCCTGCCTCAGGAAGTGGTGGATATGAGTACAGTGCAGGGCTTTAAACAGGCATGAGATAGGCATAAGGGAGCAATACAGATGAGTATGAATAGATAGGCCATTGACAGAGCAAAGGCCAATGGCACATTTATAAGGTAGAAAAAGAAATGGGCAGACTGGATGGGCCTTGAGGTCCTTATCTGCCATCAGCTTCTATGTTTCTATGTAAAAAGCCCTGGTGTGCTGTTGCATCAGCACAAACCACAGGCTCATGCATAACTTACATGGTAAACCACCCACCACTATCAGGGTCCGGGGAAAATTGATATATAACCTGTAAGTCCATAAGAAGGTCAGTGACTGGGCTGGAGGATGCTGTTTTGCATGCCTGGGGAAAAAAGGTGAATGAAAAAAGTATTTAAAGGAAACACTAAACTGTGCTTATTATTTCTACTATGATTTTTATGTGGGGGGTAAAATTCTAATTAATGTATTGTGCATTAGGGTTCACAATTAATTTAACACTTTTAAAATGTTGGCATCCTTTCAGAATGCTTATTTCCAACAATAGTTTTATAATGTCCCATACAATTCACTCTCAGACATTTTTCAACTAGAAAAAATAGGTACAGTACTGTAGTGTGTGACATTATTTAAAGCAGCACTACACCTTAAAACTACCTTCAAATGCCTATTTTTTTCAAATGTATCACTCAATGTTTTAAACGAAAGCCATTCTTAATGTTAGATTATTTTATAAATACAATAGCACACTCCATAGTGCTGTGTTTGTTGAGCTATACGCACTCTTCAGGTGTTACATCAAGGGGCACTTAGCATGCAGTCTTTTGCCACAGCACACACCTGCAGGGTGCCCATGCCTTACAATGGACACAACCCTTTTGTATGTCATTGTCCCACTTATATTCAAAGTGCTGGCACCTTCCACTTTCTCACAAAGTAAGATTTCTCATGGTTGTTCTCATGGAGTTTCCGTGGTAATTGTCACCACAGTAAGTGAGATATGACCATTCCTAATTTACAGCTCTGAAGGTATAGGCAGATAGGAGACAGCAGAAAAAAAACAAGAATCACATTATTATAGATTTAGCTGGATACTTGTCTTTTTTGTTTTTGCGTTTTTAAGAGAAGTCATTTATATGTGCTTTTTCTTTTGATTTTGTTTATGCAGTAAATGGGATGTTACACATGTAACAGTGACATTGAGGGAATGGTACTTTATACTGCAATTAGTAGAGTGCTTCTTTGAATGGGTGGGTTAAATATCCATTAGAATGACCTAACTCTACATGGATGTATTTGTATTGATCTGTATGCATCACTGAAGATGAAGATTCATTAAGAGAGTTTGGCGCAGAAAGCTTTCAGAGAAAATGGATGTTAAAGAAAAGAATATCCACTCTGCTCTTGGAGTAGGAGTAAAATTCATTTGATTATTTTTATCCTGTTCAGCCAACTCCCACTTGCTGACATTTTCAAATTAGGCTCTCAAGCTCTGGCTTTCAGTCTTTATTTCATACAGCTCTGTCCACCACTACAGCATAATTTGCAACATTTTAAGGAGCCATGCATAGAGTGTTCACATGATATTATGCATTCAGGGTTATCACAGTGGATATTAGTTTCAATCATACTTTTCAGAATGACTTGGGTTTTTAAATGGCAATCTTCTGAGTGTAGGGCTGAGGGGTTACTTTCTGTCTCTTCAGGTATGAATGTGTGCTAGAGAAGTTGAAATCATGACTGCAAGGTTTCCCAGGGGAAGAGTGTTTTACTTCCATGTGGATAACCCAGGTTCATGCTCATAATTTAGTCCCTGCATACCAGTGACTGGGAAGGAGGTTCTGACCCATGTCAGTGCTTTCTCTTGCTGGGGACAGGGAGTCAGTGGCCCCACTCATGTGTTCACCCCAATATGTGGGTCATGAGCTGCAGACACATTATGTGTCAACACTGTATCCTGTGGGATGCTAAGAGCTGAGGATACAGTGGAACAGGGAGGGGGACGGACTCTGGAAGCATGCATGTCAGTGACTGGATGCATTTCATTTATTTATTTATTTATTAAGATCTCAGATTTAACACTTTTGAGCAAGAGTTCTTTTACATAGGTTCCAAGTCAGAGGGATTTACAAGGTTACAACACAAAACAAGGGATATACAGCAAATCATGGTATTACAAGAAAATACATTAGAGCGTCATTATCTGGCATTGTACAATGTATGCCAGGGACACAGGTTTTAGTGATTAAAATTCTAAGCACACATAGTATTAGAAGGCAAGAAATAAAAAGAGAATAAGTAAGGCAGCCAGGAGGCTTTGTCAAGTGGTAACAGAATGGTCAAGGAAGGGCAACACGTGAGGAGAGAGCAAGATAAGACAGGCAGGAGGCATTGTCAAGTGGCAAACAGGAGTGAGAGGAGGGCGATAAGGCAGAGGGAGGGCAGAAGCAAGGGAGGTAGCTGAAGGGGAGGAGGGGGAGGGGGGATGAGTAGGTGGGAGGGAAATTGGCTGTGAGATGGGATGGGGTAGGGGGAGAGGTAGAGACAGAGTAAATGGGGAAGGAGCAACAAGTGCTAATGCAGTGGGGAAGAGAGTAAGTGCAAGGTGAGTTGAGTCAGTGAAGATATGAAGAGCACAGTGTTGATATACTCCGTTCAGTGGAAGCAGTCACAGCTGCTGTGCAAAGTTAGGTATTGTCAGAGTTATGTTTGAAAGGACCTAGCTTTGAAACAGAAAAGATGTCATGATGGAGGGAATTTAGCCAGAGAGGGGCACGGTAGGCAAAATATCTTTGTCATTGTGTTGTGTTGCAGTGGGGTACCTGGAAGATCTGGTTTATAGAGCCCCTAGTATGATGGGGAATACAGGATTTGTTAAGGATGTTTTGGACCCCTAGTAGCGTGAGTCCTAGACTGATCTTCTTAGCTAGTAGATATGTTTGATATTTAATTCTGTTTTTTAACTGAAGTCAGCTTGTCTTAGCATAGAGGTTGCAGGTATGCGTGAGCCATGCATTGCCTGTAAAGCACCTACAGGCCTTATTCAGAGCTGTGGAAATGCATTGGAGGGCCGTTTCAGTGGCAGACCCATAGATAGTAAGTCCATAATCAATAATGGATATCATAGAGCTTTGGATTGCAAGCCTTAAAGCGTTGGTAGCCGGACTCTGTTTACGCCTATGGGATAACACAGTACAAATGCTGACAGCTTTGGCAACATATTCAGTATATTGGTAGTATGATAGTGAGCTGTCTAAGGTGATCCCTAGATATTTTTTTTTATACTTCCTTTATTAGAAAAGTATTGAAATACATGCAATTATACAAGTGATACAATACTTTTGCTCACACGTATATTACAACTTTCAGTTATTTAAAAACTTCAGCTTGTCGATCATATAACATAGTAAAAGGACAAGCGAACTTTATTAAAAAGAAAATAAACAGAAATCTAATAAGGGCTAAAAAGATTACAGTTCTATTGTGTTCTCTGAATACCTTTCAACTTTCTTTTGATTATCAATATGAACTATTTCATCTATTCAAGAAGAGCAAGTAGCATGACATCCCCACCATAATTAGGTAGGTGGCAGGTGTTTACTCTGTGAGATGGAAGTATACCATACCCATTTCCAACTTAGTTTCATTCCCTCCAGAATCGTTGCTATCTAGGCCCAAACCCTATCCATCTAACCCAACTAGAGGACAATCCCTCACTGTTTGTGTTCCTGTATCAATTCCCATCTGGTCCAACATGAGATATAAGCCTCCATTCTATCCTGAAGCGCAAAAGACATCCGTTTGTTATGTTGTATGGTGGTTATCAGGGACCTCCATTCAGAAATCAGGGGAGGCGTCTCCTGAAACCACCTGTTAGTGATGGCTTTGTATGTTGCACATAGCATGATAGACCAGAGGTACAACTTAACTTTATCTTTAACCCCCATGGGAGGAATACCTAATAACAGGTTAATCCCTGCGAGGGGATGCTGGAGATCGAGGCAGGAGGTTATATTTTGAACAACCTGTTTCCAAAAATTGGATATTCTGGGGCAATCCAGAAAGATATGCTTATGGGATGCCCTGGTCTCCCCACACTCCCTCAAACATCTGGAATGAACCCCTAGATTTCTAAGGGCTACCATCGTGGGCACCAGGAAAAATCTCACTCTAATCTTCCAAACAAATTCTCTCCAAATAGGGGAAGAGGTGGTAGCCCATGCTCCCTTCCACACCTTGCTCCATTCCCAGTTAGTTATTGCTTGGGCAAATTCTTTTTCCCAACTAAATTTTACCGAATCCATACAGTGTGATTTTTGCTGAATTAGGAATTTATATATAATAGAGGTAGCTTTTTCTCCCTGGAAGGATGACCAGATATGCAAATATGGAATGAGGTCCTCTCCTATTTCCAGTCCACTATCTCTACACCTGCTGTAATTCTTTATGAAATCCCGGATTTGGTAATAATGTAATCTGTCTCTCTCTGTCCGGAGATATCTCAGCTGGGCCTCCTCAAAGCTGATTACAGCATTATTCTGGAGAAGTTGCCAAGGAGCCACTAGTCCCTTATTAGCCTGAATTTCATACCATTGTCCCTGGAGAGAGGACTTAAACAGGGGTATTGTCAGGAACCATTGATATTTCCAAGTGTACTGTTGTACATCTTTACTCTTTATTCCCCATTTCCATTCCTTCAGTATTGTGGCTGTGGTATTAGGCACTCATAGTACCATCTGTTTAAGTAGGGGCATGGAAAACAAGCTCGCCGACAGCAGGGGACTCACTTGTCTTGCTAGATCTATTTGTTTCCAAGCTGCTACATAGGAGCCAGCACCCCATAACAGCACTAGTCTCATTTGTGCAGTGATCCAGTAGTCTATCAGAGAGGGGAGAGCCACACCACCAAGGGACTTGGGCAGAAATAGTTTATGGATGTTAACCTGGGGTTTACTATTATTCCATTGGAAGGCACTCATGGCTTTCTGCCATGCTAGGAGTTCCTTAGGCAGAAATATCGCATGGTACACATTGAAACAGGTAAAGAAAATGTGGAAGGACATTCATTTTGAGGGAAAGGGTATGCCTGAAGAAGGAAGTCAGGAAAAGATTCCATCTTCTAAGGTCGTGTTTGATAGTTGTCACTAATGGGATATAGTTCTGGGAATACAGGAGGGATAAATCTTTGGGAATCTGAATACCTAGGTGTTTGATGGATTGCTTGTCCCATTTAATTGGGACTCTAGTTCTAAGGGCAGGAGTGGGGTCATATCCGATAGAAAGGACTTCTGTTTTAGATATATTGAGAGAGTATCTGGAGAGAAGGGAAAAATCTTGAATTTTTTGGAAAAGAACCTCCATGGATAGGTCGGGGTCTGATAAATAAACCAAAAGGTCATCAGCAAAAAGGGCCAGTTTATGTTCTGTTGTGGCCACCTGGATTCCCTTAATATCGGAGGAAAGACAGATATATTGAGCCAAAGGCTCAATATAGAAAGCAAAAAGTAGGGGGGATAAGGGGCAACCCTGTCTGGTCCCTCTGTGAAGGGAAAAGCCCTCCGATATATGGCCATTCATTCTAATGTAACTGGTGGGCTTGCTGTAGAATTTGAGGATGGTATCAGAAAATTGGGTTGGAAAACCAAAGCAGGCAAGGACCCCTTTCAAAAATTGCCAGGAGACCATACCAAAAGCTTTTTCTGCATCCAACCCTAGGAAAAGTGCTGGGATCTTCTGTGACTGTATTTGTTCCATTAAATAGATGGTGCGCCTGACATTATACTGCGCCTGGCGGCCAGGAAAAAAGCTGCTCTGATTCATATGTATTTTAGTTGGGGCTATTTGAACAAGTCTTTTGGCTTACACAGACGCAAAGATTTCATAGTGTGTATTCAATACCGATATAGGTCTGTATGATGTACAGTGTGTGGAGTCCTTGCCTGCCTTTGGTATAACTGAAATTATTGCTTCATTCCAGGAAGGGGGGACTATGCCCTCCTTCGTTGTTACAGATGAGAAGACTCTTCCCAAGAGAGGGGTTAGGGTTTTGGAGAGGGTTTTATAAAATTCACCCAGGAGTCCGTCGGACCCAGGGCATTTCCCTGTCTTTAGGCCTCCTATAACTGATTCTATTTAGGGTAGTGGATGCATGGAACAGCCTTCCTGAGGAGGTTGTGGGGTCTAAAACTGTGGGAGAATTCAAGAATGCATGGGACAGACATAAGGCAATTCTTGTGGGGGGTAGGAAGAAATAGGCTGTTGGTTAACTAGGATCTGTGGCCTATCCTGTAGGTAGGGAAATGGGCAGACTAGATGGGCCAAGCGGTCCTTATCTGCCATCAAAGTCTATGTTTCTATGTTTCTATTTCCTTATTAGATATTGGGGACATTAGTTGGGTACATTGATCTTTGGTCAGGGTGGACAAATCAAGGGAGGAGAGAAACTCCTGGATTCTTTGGTCAGGGGGCAAGGGGGCTGCTGAATATAATGATGTGTAATAGTCAAAGGAAGGACCAAGAAATTCCTTTTATATTGCTGTGAACTTTGCCTATTGTAGGGTGTCTCAACCTCAAGATAGTAGATCTGACTATCTGGCCCTCAATTGACCTGCTATTAGTCTCAAGAAACGGGGGCCACCATCATAGTATTTATGATGTAGAAATATTAACTTCTGTTCTATAGCATAATCAAGGATATTATTAAGCTCTTTTTTTAATACAGCCAGCTCAGAGCTTCTAGTTTTAGATACTTTGATTCTCTGAAGTTCCTCAAGGGCTTTAATTTTCTCCTCTAGGGAGTGCCTGTGCATCTCCCTCTGTCTCTTCTTGTAAAATGAGATTCCAATCAACTTACCCCTAACTATGACTTTTATAGTATCCCAAATAAGTGATACCGAGGTGTCCTGATTGTCGTTATTGGAGAGGGCCTGGAGGATTGTGTCTCTAACCACCTCCTGGGTTTCCTTGTCCCTCATGAGGGATCAGTTCAGTCACCAGAAAGTTCACTTCCTCACCATCTGAGAATGTAATTCACAGAACACTGGGGCGTGGTCAGAAAGGGTAAAATCCCCCATTCTAATGTTCTGAACTACAGACAATTGTTACCAAGGAATCAGGAGGAAGTCCAAGCAGGAATATGAGTCATGGACTTGGGAGTAAAACGTATGTCTACGTGTAGGGCCATGAAGAAAACACCATCCATCCTCATAGCCCAGTTCCTGGAGATGTTTCTACACCTCTCTAGTAGTTTTGTTAACATGGCCTGAAGAGGAGTGGCCTGGCATCCTCTCTGCAATATTTAGGTTGAGATCCCTCCCACAAATTATGCGACCCTTGGCTCACTCAGCCAACTGTGTAAAAAATGATCTGTATACCCCATAGTCAGATGCTGGGGGTATATATACTGAGGCTAGAGTCATCATTTGTCCATCTATATGACCCTTAAGTAGCACAAATCTCCCTTCTTTATTGATAATTTGGTCCTTAAATTCAAACTGAACCCCCTGTCTTATCATAATAGCAGTCCCCCTTCTTCTGCCCCCCCATAAGAGGAGGCCGCCACACAAGAAAAGCCTAGGCATTCAAATTTTTTATGTTCCACCAGCGAAAGGTGGATTTCCTAAAGTAGAATAATGTTAGCACCCTCCCTTTTTAAATATTGCAGAATTTTATTTCGTTTGATAGGGTTAGTCTCCCCATGCACATTATATGTATATGCAGTGTATGTTTGTGACATAATTATGTCTTACCCATTTTTATAACTTGATAGTGCTCCGTTGGTTGCTGACCCTTGAAGCATGGCAGTCCCCTCCCTTCCCCCAGTCTCACCGGCCATTGTAGAGAAATGCCACTGCTCTTAGTTTTCAAATGCCCATTCAGAAAAGAATTAAGAACAAAAGCCAACATGGCTTTAACTTTAATTATAACCATTATAACAATAACCATAACACAACTGGTTGCTTCCAAGGCTGGAGGCTAATCTATAGTATTAGCCTCTGTGTCCTCCCTCTTTGAGAAGAACGAGGAGGGTTACCAGTGCTTCCATCTCCAGAAGACCTCCTCTAAAGCCACGAATTACAGGGGGCTCCACAGAAACAAAAGTGTAAGGTACACTATACACAGGTTGCAAAAAAATGGAAATATTTTTTTTTTTGTCTTGCCCCTATAACCCACCCACTTTATAAAATCCTGGCAAATAATTAGAAAAACAGGGTACAGGCTTATGTAAGGATTCTGATGACACCTTATTCCAAAGGCAGGTATAATGTTACAGGCTTCTAGTTTAGCTTGTTAATTCCTTATACCTCAGACCTCCTTATTCTGTGGGATCAAGAGAAAAAGAAAAAAAAGGAGCCAGTCTCCAAACAGGAGACATCAATTATAGAGTGCAGGAGAGGTGTTTTAACCTACATCTCTGCTCATAACGAGGGTATCAGGTAAACTGCTGAGGATAAATTGGTTATAAATAAGGTGAAACTTAGACAAAGTGTTTTCCAGATACAGCCTTCGCAGGGTAGCCCTGTTTAAACTGAAAAGAAGGTGGGTAGTTTTATCACCAAGTCAGCAACAGGTTTAGTTTACCTGTCCAGGGTAAAAGACATCTCCCTGTTTCCGCCTCATTCAGACCCATCAGTTCAAACTGAAAGAAAAGAGACCTCAGATAGGCCCCTCGCTATAGTTAAAGTACTCAGCTAGTAGGTAGTCTTCTGATGGTAAGACCGTATAGGGGATCATCAGGCAAATGACCCCAGAGGCTCAAGTAGTTATTTGAATTGTTTCAAGGTCTCATGCATGTTTGTCTGTCTGGCTGGCTGTCTTGTTAAGCAGGCTCTGAATTCTGCGCAGTGCCTCAGTGTGTTCCAGCATTTTGGCTCCCCCATGCTTCCTGCTCATGGTGTGTTGCCACTCCTGACCACTTCTCCCAACAGGTTGGTTCCGAGTGTCCGGTACAGAGAGTTTCCTTTCCTTTAGGGCCTCTGATGCCTCCTGTACTGTGGAGTAGACTTAAACCCCATCTTCCCAAAAGAGCCACAGCCTGGAGGGATATGGTGTAAGAAAACGGATTGCCTTCTCGCGGGATGTCCGCGGAATCGGAAGGTAGCCAAGCCTCTGCTGCTGTATCTGCTGGGGGTAGTCGTGGTCTAGAAAGAGACGATGGGTGAGATAGTTGATTTCTTTTTTGGCCCAAGCATGTCTTAGGATGTCCTCTTTTACACTAAAGGAGCTGAGCTTAAAGACAATAGAGCGGGGTCAGTGGGTTTCATTTGGAGGGATTGATGAGCTCTCTCGATATGGAGCACATATGTGGCAGGAAGCTCCAGTATATCTTTTAACAGATTTTCAAGAAAAGGAGCTATCGGGGTGGTCTCCATGTCTTCCGGGAGTCCATAAAGGCATAGGTTTTCTTGCTGAGATCGTCCCTCCAAATCCAGGCACTTGGTTTGTAACTCCGTAGTTTGCTTCAAGAGGGCTTGGATGATCTCAGACAGCTGTGTGGTAGTATCTTCTGCATCAGACACCCGCTCTTCTATCGAGTCGATATGCGTTTCTAGCGTAGTAAGTTGCTTTTACATGGCTCTAAACTCCTCCTTGTTCTCTTTCCTTGATTCTCTAATTTCATTAAGGAGAATTTCAAACCGTGATCTAGAGAGTTGTTCATTTTCTCTGTCGGTATCATACCATGGCATGTGGGAGCTTGCTGGCGAGTTGGATCTGCTTGGAGGGTTTGGGGTAATCGGGTGCCATCCTTTGCTTTACTTTTATTTTCCATCCGATTTCTGCCTCTGTTGCTGGCTATCGATGGTCCTCCTGAGCTTTGGAACATTTTGATATGTAGATATTTAAGTTTTTGGAGGTTTTAATAGTAGGTAGGTCTGAGAGCACTAAGATTCAAGCTCCTTGCAGTCCCGTGACATCACTGGAAGTCAATCCCTAGATATTTAAAGTGCTGAACCTGCTCCAGGGAGGAGCCCACAAAGCTGTTGATTGTCAAGGGGTGAGATCTGAATTTGTTATGCAGTCCACTGAAAAGCATGACCTTAGTCTTCCTATAGTTGAGAATGAACTTGTGTCTGCTAAACCAGTCTTCCACATTTGAAAAGCTTTTCTAGAGTTGGTTCTCAAGGAGCTTGGGGTCATGTTTGCTAGAGAAGATTACTGCATCTGCGTAAGGCAGCATACAGTCATGACAGCAACTTGGTAGTCGATTCAGGAATATACTGAACAGAAGGGAACTGAGAATGGACCCTTGCGGGACTCCTGAGTGGACTGTTCATCTATTGGAGAGGTGGTTATTGATCTTAACCTGCTGTGAGCGGTCTGAGAGGTAACTTTTGAACCAGCTGGCAGTTTTCTGGAAAGATCTTCCATTGGATGCATGCACTAGCACTGTCTGAACTGGTAGGAGGAACCACGAAAATGGAAAAAGAGCTCCTAGGCAGTGAGCACCTGGCTACTATTTTACCTCCTCAGCTTCTGGATGTCTTTTAATCTGATGAACTTCCCCATTGCTCCACCTGCCTTTTAAAGGGCTGGAGCAGGTGCCCTATGGGCTAAACCATGGTAAGTAGCTGGATCAGGTTAGGGTTGGGGGATAGAGGCCATGTGCCATAACAGTACCAGGTGCCTACCTGCATTGGGGAGAATTAATATAATAACAATAAAAAAGAAGTTGAAACCATAGTGTTGATCTGAGGCTTGTCTTTCAGAGCCTTCACTACCAGACTAAAGGCACTACACATGGCTTCAGCTACTCTACTCTAGTAAAGGAAAATAGCAGCCAATGACAATTAAGCACTTAACAAGGATTAACACTGCACTGCTGTCCCAGCAGAATTATCTCCAGCTGATTTCCTAATTTCATTTTATAGTTACATGTGATAGAAATCTGGTGGAATAAAGCAATCTCCACACACTGTGCTATTCCATTTCCTCTATAGATATTCAAGACAGGAATACAGGGTGTAGTGGTGTATGTGGTGGGATAAAAAATCATAGATGTGTAGACATTAAATACTCCTCAGAATGTCATTGGTGCTGCTGAAAGCATACTGTAGCTGAAACATGTTGCATAACCTCAGTAATCTGAATGTTCAGCCGTTTCCTAATCCAGGTATCCCACTGTGTGCAATTGTGTTTCTGAAGTAGTTTGAATCGCATCCATATCTCCCAGTCCTCCTATTGAATTCTAGTCATTTAACTTTTCTTGTTTTGATGAGCTCATGGTCAAGAGCAACCACTTTATTCCTGATATCCTTGGCATCACAGAAACATGGTTAGAAACCCTCTGTCTCTTATAACATTTGTTCTATCCATCCCTGATTATAATTTTATTATGTGATCATACTGTGGATAAAAGAGGAAGTGGTGCTGTCATTCATTTCAAATCCCACTTTAAATGTCACTGCCTCTAGCAGCATTGATACCTCTGATCTTATTTTTGAGCTTCGTCATGCCATCTTATTACTGGGTAACAAAGAAATTACATATTTTCCAGTGTTTACATTCATTTTACCAGAGGTCCTTCAACTTTATCTTCCTTAGTCAGTACAGTGGGCTCTCTAATAAAAAACAATGAGTATATTCATTTTACTGACTTTAATATTAACTGGCTTTATTCTTGGTAAGTCCACATGTGTTGAAATGACCCTCAGTAAACAGCAATGGACTGAAATTATCAATGAATCCACATGGCTTTCTAATTGGGATGCTTTGCCAGACTTACAGATTGGATTCTTAGGCCTATGTTGGATAAAATAATTTGCTCTGGTGTGATTTCATATGCATAAGTGATCCTTCTCTTATTTTTTGAGTAAGGAGGGATAAAATCCCTAAGGAACATCCTAGGATGATCCAGTTTGGGGATGTTTCAAAGTATGACTCTGCCTTGTTTCTTTTTGAGCATATCCTTGCTGATTGGTTGAACCTCTGAAATACTTATATCATTAATTCGTCAGTGTCCCACTTTACCTCCATTTTTTAGTTTTCAAAGTAAGTTTGCAACAGTAATAAAGAGAAGGGTGAGTGGGTGGATGAAGCACTCTTATCATCGAACAAGGTTAGCGATAAATGTTGCACAGTACAAAACTTTTAATTCTATCTCTGGTTCTTTAAAATACAGCCATCTTAGGGCAGAATGCAAAAAAGATTTTACAGTTCTGAAAAAGCTCATACTGCAAAAACTTACTCGACACTGCTGCTGGGAGTGCACCGCCACACTGCTTACTCTTACCATCAACATTGCTAATGCAGTGGGCAGGAAATATATTACTGGTGCTGTGTTTATCGACTTACATAGGGTCCTTGACCTTACAGACCACTCCCTGATTTGCTCTAAACTTGATTAGATGGGTTACAGATATGTTCTCCTCTTTGCCTCCCAGGTATGCAAATAGTTTTTCTAATAGGCTTTAACTTATCAAGTTTAGGTCTTCTATCTCTGGATTGATCTCTGCTTGCACTGGTGTTCTGCAAGGGTCCATATTTGGGCCACTTCTTTTCTCACTGTATAGTAATAATCTCCCATGATATTTATCCCATAGTATGCCAATTCTTTGTGCAGATGATCTAGTTCTTTATAGCTCAAAAAAGTGTGACTCACCCTAACAGGCATCAGTACTGTTTTTCACTCCATGCAGCATTCAACTCAACAAGCTTATGTTGAATACCTCTAAGAATCAGGGAATTATTTTCCACTCTCTTTCCAAACTCTTACACTTTCCCTCTTCTTTGGCTGTCTCATGTCTTGATTGCTCCACTAATGCCACTCTCTCCTCATTTAACTATTTTGGTGTTACCTAGGACCTGTCTTTCGATATCTCCTTGCATATTTATGGCATATACAACACCGCTAGCACCAAATTTTTTCTTATAAGGTAAGGAATAGTCTCATTCCCAGAGCTCGTGTTGCTGTTACCCAGTGTATTTTACTACCCAAGCTGATGTATGGTGCATGTGTCTGCTCTAATTTCAACAGGGGCAACACATTACTAGAGAAGGGAGAAGACACAGAAAAGACAAGCTATGGTCAGGGCAAGAGCAAGAGGGAGTGAAATGAAGTTTGATCAGATGATTGAGTGAACGATAAAAAGAGGACAGTTGAAGTGGTGGGGTAAAAGTCATTTCAGACAGAGGGAAGATCAGAATAGCAGGCAGACTGCCCAGCAGCACATTTGGAGAAGAGAATGGCAAAGGGGAGACAGCCCATAGAGTGAAGAGAGTTGGAGGTGGAATGCACAAGACAGAGGAGAGGTCAGGAGGGAGAGATGAAAACCAGTATTTAGAAACCAAATATGCACAGTGAGTGATGTGGTGGGAAGCAACAGGAGGATGGCTCAGTAGCTTAGCATAAAGACAGCAGTGGTGAGTACAAGGGGGGCATTAGAGGCAAAATGGCAGAAGGCATTACATAGAGTGTCAAGTTTGGTGAGATAGAAAACAGGGGCAACAGCACAGACCACATCCTCATAATCATTCATCAGGAGTACCATCTTAGAAAAACACAGAAACAGAATTTGTCAGCCGATAAGGAGCATTTGGCCATGCAGTCAATTCATGTCATTTTTTTCTCCCTCTACTGTCACTGCAGACCCTACCCAATCTCTGGCTACCTCCCAACCCCAACTGCTTTCCTAGCAAGATTTCACTGACTTTAAAGTGTCTGTTGGAAGCTCAAACTTACTGCAAAGAACAAACTGCAACTCCATTTAGGACCTGGAAACCTGATTAAGGCATAATACTGCAGAGCACTGGGTAAGAAGTGAGATGCACTTTCTACAAAAAGTTTTATTTGTATTTTTCCTTATTGGCATTAAGCAGAGAATTGCAGGATTCCTTTTAAAGGGTAGTAATTTTATAACCAGAGTGAGATACAACTGAATTTGCTTGAATGCGGGGGTTGAGACCTAGCATTTTGAAGGATATTTTTGTAACATTTTAAGTGTCCTGCTGGCTGAGAAGTTAATTTTTCAGCCCTGGTTTCACTGAAAGGTTTTGTGTATTGGAATCAGACATAGCAGTCTGCCTGCATTGAAAAGGCCTGCTTACATCACAGGTGTCACTAGTCAATCAATTGGCTCTGGGTGGGGTTTCAGCTCTGAGCTTATCTTAGACATCCTTCACTGTTAGAAGCCAGTCACACTGACTTTAAAGTGTCTGTTGGAAGCTCAAACTTACTGCAAAGAACAAACTGCAACTCCATTTAGGACCTGGAAACCTGATTAAGGCATAATACTGCAGAGCACTGGGTAAGAAGTGAGATACACTTTCTACAAAAGTTTTATTTGTATTTTTCCTTATTGGCATTAAGCAGAGAATTGCAGGATTCCTTTAAAAGGGTAGTAATTTTATAACAGAGTAAGATACAACTGAATTTGCTTGAGTGCTGGGGTTGAAACCTAGCATTTTGAAGGATATTTTTGTAACATTTTAAGTGTCCTGCTGGCTGAGGAGTGAGTTCATTTTTATCCTTGGACTCAGTAGAGTGGTTTGGTTTGTGTTGGAGCCGTGGTCTAGTAAATTGTGGTGTTAGTTGTATTACTATAAAGGACAGTACTCACCAGGGTGGTGGAGCAGTTGTGTATCTGATTGTTTCTAACAGTCACCAGTGACTGTGCACTACCCACCCAACCTTCCCCACCCCACCCCCAGGCGTGGCATTTCCTTTATAGCCACAGTTCTGACATCACTTCCTCAATAGGTCTTGGGGCAGAACTGTCCATATTCCTAATAACCCTGCAACATGCATAAGAGTAGTTACACAAAACAAATAATACATATATAATTACATATTGTATAGAATAGAGAGTGGGACATGTGGGGAGTGGTGCAATGCACTGGCTGTGGGGCAGCAGTTTTCAGGAAACATTCTGGAAACTGCGTTGCTTGTCCTATTTGTAGGCAACTGTCAGCTCTGAGAGAGGAGGTTTCCCATCTCCAGGCTGAACTAGCAAGGACTAAGGAGGCCTCCCCTCCCAAGAGCACCACTGCCACAACCACTGAGTCAGAGGTTTCCAGGTATGAGGCAGTAGGACCACAGTGGGTTCTGGGAGGTGCGGTGGTGGACCAG
This sequence comes from Neoceratodus forsteri, assembly GCA_016271365.2. NCBI lineage: Eukaryota > Metazoa > Chordata > Ceratodontiformes > Ceratodontidae > Neoceratodus > Neoceratodus forsteri. The sequence continues at coordinate 1,067,407,393 of CM057454.1, read as the reverse complement.
GGTGAAGCCCCCAGTTGTACCTCTACACAAATCAGATGCCATTCTGGCAGAGCAAGGTTCCTCTATAATGGCACCCTCAGTGGAGACCCAGAAAAACACTGAGGACATCCACAAGGAGACCCACAAAAGTGTGGCAAGGGACACCACAGGGGAAGGAAACAGCTACTGATAGGGGACTCAATTGTTAGGGGGGTAGAACTGGGGAAGGGAGAGAAGGAAGTAAGCTGCCTGCCTGGTGCCATGGCTTGGAGGAACAAGAAGCGAATCCTCACAATTGTAGAAGCAGCATCACAGGAGACAGAACTAGATATCATTGTCCACCTTGGGACAAATGACCTAGCTAAGCATGGGATCAGTGCAGTGCAGAATGAATTTGTGGAGTTGGGGAGGGACCTCAGACGGGTAGCAAGCACAGTAACCTTCTCAGAGGTGCTACCAGTCCATGGCAGGAATGAGGCTAGGGTACTGCACACCATGCAGTTTAATGAATGGTTGCAAAACTGGTGCAGAGCACAAGGCTTTGGCTTCATTGGGGACTGGAGGTCCCCTGGAAGATAAGGTCTATACTGGTATGATGGTCTGCATTTTGTCCACAAAGGGGACCAAGCTCCTAGGTGACAGGTTTAAATGCTTCCTTGGCAAGCTTTTAAACTAGATAAGGGGGGAGGTACTGATAAAAGGCAGGAAAAGTCAAGCCTCCCCCTACAAAACAGGGCAGGTAGTAGGGTAAACACTGAGGTACAGAGCTCAACACAGGGCAGGATGGGGGTAAATGGTAAAATAGATAAGAGCAATAAGAGCAGGGATGGGGGAAAAAAGGATCAAGCCAACATTAAATGGAGGGCAATGACTACTAATGCCCGTAGTCTGGGAAACAAGCTCTCTGAGCTAGTAGCTTTGGTGGAAGATGAACAATTGGATATTGTGGTAGTCACAGAAACATGGTACACCGAGAACCATGAATGGGATGTCAACATACCAGGGTACACTATCTACAGAAGGGACAGGGAAGTCAAAAGAGGAGGTGGAGTAGCTCTATACATAAGGGAAGGGATCAAAGCTACAGAACTAAAAAGTAAAGGGGGAGGACAAGAGGCACTCTGGGTTACCTTGGAGATGGGGAATGGCATCGCAATCCGCACAGTGGTTGTATACAGACCCCCGTCTCAAGGGGAGGAAATGGACAAGAAAATGATAGAGGACATTCTCAAAATGGCTGAAAAGGGAGATACTGTTGATGGGGACCTGAACATGCAGATGTTAACTGGAGGACATGTACTGCAGCCACATCCAAGAGCAGGGTCATTCTCGATGCCCTGCAGAGGCAGACCTTAGACAGCTAGTGCTGGAACCCACTCAGGAGGGAGCAATACTAGACCTGGTACTCTCAAATGGAGAGAGGATCACAGATTTAGAAGTCAGTAGACATCTGGGAACAAGCGACCACTGCACAGTGTGCTTCACAATGAGCACAACCATGGAGATAAGCCATACAAAACAAGGATACTGGACTTTAGAAGGGCTGACTTTGGCAAAATGGGTGAACACCTGAAGAATGCACTAGCAAATGGCCAAATAGGAGGGTGGAAGAACAATGGAGAAAAATCAAAACTGCCATCATAGAGGCAACAAGTCTTTGTGTAAAACAAATAAAGAAAACAAAGCAGAGTAAAAACCACTATGGTTCTCAAAAGAGGTGGCAGGAAGGTTAAGGAGAAAAGGCTGCATTCAGAAAGTATAAGGAATCACAGAGAGCACGACAGGGAACTGTATCAATTAAAGCAGAAAAGAAGTAGGAAAGGCAGTCAGAATGGCAAAGGCACAAACCGAGGAAAAAATAGCCAACTCGGTCAAAAAGGGGGATAAAACCTTTTATAGGTACATTAGGGAGCATAGAAAGGTTAAGGGAGGGATAGTGAAGATTAATAAAGGAGAGGGGAGGTGGGCAGAGGGAGACAGTGAAAAGGCAGAGATATTGAATGAATACTTTTGCTCAGTAATCACAAAAGAAGATGAGGAGCAGTTACCTAAACCAGACAATAGAAGCACTCTGGGTAGGGGAGTTGATACCAGTCTATTCACAGAAGAAAGAGTCCTGAAAGAACTCCTAAAACTCAAGGTGGACAAAGCAATGGGGCCTGATGGGATTCACCCAGAATCCAAAAAGAACTAAGGGGGACCTAGTGACACCACTGACCACACTTTTAACAAATCATGGCAGGATGGGGTGGTACCTGAGGACTGTAGGAGGGCAGATGTGATTCCCTTTACAAAGTGGGAGCAAGCAGAAGCAGGAAACTACAGACCTGTAAATTTGACCTCAGTGGTAGGGAAAATGATGGAATCACTTCTGAAAGAAAGAATTGTTGAGCACCTAGAGGCCAGTGGGGCCCAGGACCCAAAGCAACATGGATTTACAGCAGGAAGGTCATGTCAGACTAATCTAATTGATTTCTTTGGCTGGGTGACCAAAGTATTAGACCAGGGAGGGGCTGTGGATATTGCCAGCTAGACTTTAGCAAGGCATTTGACACAGTCCCGCACAAAAGATTAATAATCAAGTTAGCCAGCCTGGGAGTGGGTCCCAGGGTGGTAGCCTGGGTAGCGAACTGGCTGCACAACAGGACACAGAAGGTAATAGTGAATAGAACACATTCCAAAGAAAGGGGGGGGTTACTAGTGGAGTACCTCAGGGCTCAGTACTGGGTCCAATCCTCTTTAACATCTTTATAAGTGACATTGCAGAGGGTCTGGAGGGAAAGGTATGCCTCTTTGCAGATGACACAAAGATCTGTAACAGAGTTGATACACAAGAGGGTAGAAAAGATGAGAAGGGACTTGGCAAGGTTGGAGGAATGGTCAGACATATGGCAACTTAGATTCAATGCAAAGAAGTGCAAAGTAATGCACCTGGGAAACAAAAACCCAGGAGAAGAGTACACAATAGCAGGGGAGGTACTAACAACAACAAAAATGGAAAGGGACCTGGAAGTAGTCATATCAGGTGACCTAAAGTTGGGTAAGCAATGTGAGAAGTCAGTAAGGAGAGCCAGGGGGATACTGGGATGCATAGGAAGGGCATCACAAGTAGAAAAAGGGAAGTGATTATCCCTCTATACAGACAGTTGGTGAGACCCATCTGGAGTACTGTGTGCAGTTTGGAGACCTCATCTACGCAAGGACATAGACAGGATGGAAGCAGTCCAGAGGAGGGCAACTAAAATGGTACAGGGTCTACATCAGAAACCATATGAAGAGAGACTGAGAGGCATAATATGTATACCCTTGATGAAAGGAGGGACAGGGGACATGATAGAAACGTTGAAGTACCTCAAGGGAATCAACAAAGTCCAGGAGGTAGCATCTTTCAGAAAAAGAGATGTGTAAGAACAAGGGGGCACAGTTTAAAGATAGAGGGGGGATGGCTCAGGGGTAATGTGAGGAAATTCTTTTTCACGGAGAAAGTTGTGGATACACGGAACAGCCTTCCTGAGGAGGTCGTTGGGTCTAAAACAGTGGGGGAATTCAAACATGCTTGGGACAGACACAAAGCAATTATAGTGCAGTGTTGCAGGAAGCAGGCTGTTGGTTAACTAGAATCTGCAGCTTATCCAGTAGGTAGGGAAATGGGCAGACTGGGTGGGCCAAGTGGTCCTTTTCTGCCATCAAAGTCTATGTTTCTATGTTTCTATGTTTCTATTTCACTGTGCCTATACTACGCATGCTTGAAGTCTACCAATGTTTTCGCCCACACCACCTCCACTGGAAGATTGTTTGAGGCTTCCACCTCTTTTTCAGTAGAGATGCCTTCCTCGCAATCCTCCTGAATTTTGACCCCTTCAGCTTCGTTGCATGCCCCCTTGTTCTCGTGTACCTTCTCTTCTGAAAAATAATCCCCTCCGGTACCTTATTCACCCCCATGAGGCATTTATTGATCTCTATCATGTCATCCCCTCCCTCCTCTCTTCCAGGGTGTACATATTGAGATCTCTCTCAGTCTCCCCTCAAAGGGCTTATGCGGATGCAATCTTGCACCATTTTAGTTGCCCTCCTCAGGACAGCCTGTACCCTGTCTATGTCCTTCCTGAAATGTGGTCTTCAGAACTGGACACAGTACTCCAGGCATGGTCTCTCTCTTGATACAGTGGTAATACCACCTCTCTCCTTCTGCTGGTGATACCCCTCCCTATGCAGTCCAGCATCTTACTGACACTACCTACTGCCTTGTCACACTATCTCGCCACCCTGAGGTAATCAGGTATGATTACCCCAAGGTCCTTTTCCTGTTTAGTGATCATAAATACCTCTTCCTCCCTTTTATACACATGCCTTTGGGTTTCTATGGCCTAGGTGATTGATTTTGCACTTTTTTGAACTGAAACCCAGCTGCCCACCCTTGATCTCTCCTCAAGTTTTCTCAGATCTCTACTCATTCTCTCAACCCCATACAGAGTATCTACCCTATTGCAGATGTTGGTGTCATCTGCAAAGAGGCATATCTTTTCTTCCAGCTCTTGTGCAATGTCACTTATAAAGACAGTGAAGGACTGGTCCCAGTATTCAGCCCTGAGGTACTCCACTGGTCACTGTCCCATCATCAAAGTGAATGCCATTTACCACCACCCTCTGTTACCTATCTATTAACAATTTGGTACTAAGTTTACCACCTTGGGTCCTACCCCCAGACTGCCCAGTTTCCTTATAAGCCTCTATTTAATGTGGTACAGTGTCAAAGGCCTTGTTGAAATCTAAGTAGGCCACCTCCACTTCCCCACCCTGATTTATTTCTCTGGTCACCCAGTCAAAGATATCAATCTGTCTCATCTGGCATAAACTCCCTCCACATGAATACGGGGCTTGTAACCCACTGGATTCAAGATACTTCACTAGCCTTTATTTTAAAAGTGCCTCTATTAACTGTCCCACCACTGATATTAGTCTGACTGGCCAATAGTTGCCAGACTCCTCCCTGCTGCCGCTTTTATGCAGCGGGACTACATCTGCTCTCCTTTAGTCCTCTGGAGCCACTCCTGTTTCCAGTGAGTTGTTGAATAGGGCTGTCAGAGATGCTGCCAGTATCTACCTGAGCTACCTCAACACTCTTGGATGTACCCCATCCAACTACATAGCCTTATCCACTTTCAGATTCCCAATTCATCTCAGGACTCTTTCCTCTGTGAATGGACTTGTGTCTTCTTCCCTATTCCCAGTGTTCCTGCTGCTTTTATGTGGTCTGACCCAGCTCCCTGTACTATGAAGACTGAGCAGAAGTAATTGTTCAGGATATCTGCTTTTTCCTGAACCTCCTCTGCATAATCTTCTCTTGCCTTTCCTAACTTCACAATCCCTATTCTTGCCTTCCTCGTTTCACTTATGTATATAAAAAAGGCCTTGGCCCCTTTAATTAACTCTTTGGCTATCCTTTCCTCAGTTTGTGCCTTTGTGCCCCTCATCACCTTCACTGCTTCCCTCTGCTTTTCCTGGCATACCTCCCCATCTTCTTCTTTCTGCATCTCCTTGTACCTCCTGAATGTCACCCTTTTAGCTTTTACCTTCGTAGCCAATTCCCTCGAGAACTATAGTGGTCTCTTTTTGCTCCTGTGTTTGCTCACTTCTTTCATGCAGAGGCTTGATGCCTTCACTATGCCATCCCTTAATTTGGCCCCCTGTTTCTTCACCACACCCAGTCCACCCCCCCCCCCCACTAGGTCATCTACAGTATGAGGCATTCGCCCATTTTATGTTGCTTGCACATAGTACCATCATCGGAGATTTCGGTGTGTCCTCCTCCTCCAATTCAGTCAGCGAGCGCTGGCAAGCGCGCGACCCCTGTAAGCCAATGAATTTTGGAGCTGTCTATGACACGCTCAAAATGCAGTGGCATATACAGTTAAAGAGAGCTATGCTTCAGTGAGCAGCGATAAACGTAACTCCCCAACGCATGGCGTGCATGCCCCACATGTACTGTGTAGCCGACGGGTGCCCAATCCACGTCGGCTGAGCTGCGTCTCCCCAGTTAGGGTGCCACGCTGGGAGCCCACCCCAGCATGGCAATCAGTCCTTAACGACGGGGTGCCCAATCCCTGTCGGCTGAACACTCAACATCCTTGTGCCACGCTGGGAGCCCACCCCAGTGTGGCAAAGCTCACCACGCTCTTTTTTTTACCTGAAAAGCGAAAATGGTCCCGTGGCATCTCCCGACCCCCTCCCACAACCCGCACCACCCTGCGCACCAGAGCCCCATGCCCCCCCCTCACCCCATGCCCTCGGACTCTGCACGGCGATCTTGGTGGACCGGGAACACGTCTGCACTCTTCAAAGCCGACCGCGAACTGAGGAAATGCCGGTAAGCTGTATAATGGGCTAGATAGGGGGTTTCAACTTTGTTGCATATCTCAGGCATTTTGGGAATTTTGCCAGATTTTCAACATGGGGTTTTGGGACCCCTTCTCATGAATAATGTCACTGTCATGGCGTTGTCCGGGTTGAAGGTGATTTGGCGCAGTGACTGCGAAATCACCCGCCGGACTGAATCGCCATGACAGTGTCAATGATATCATTCATGAGAGGGGTCCCAAAACTATGTTAAATTGATGTAAAATCAAAAATGACTGTTTCTGAGTGTCGTTACGCGGTTCTATGCAGGCTCGTAAGTTCGCTAAATTTCAATATTTTCACTCCAGATTTTCAACATTGCCATTTTAACACACCTTCTTATGAGCAGTACAGCTGTCATTTTTCACATCTCACCCAAAATGTGTTTCCGCCCATGTAGCGCACAATGGCGCAGTCGGTGTGAAAACTCAATGTGTGGGACACATTAACAAAATCACAGTGACACTGTTCATGAGCAGAGGTCTTAAAATGGCTATGTTGAAAATTTGGTGAAAAAATTCCTAAAAATGACTGTTTTACGAGTGTGCATTGCGCAGTTCCTTCGCACTCGTAAGTTCGCAAATTTTCAATATTTGCACTCCAATGACTTCCAAATACCTAAACAGCACATAGAAGCAAGCAACATTCGGCATTGACAAATGCTTGTTTTTTTAAATCTGCCCTCCTGAAGTCCAGGACCAACATCCTTTTGTGATTTGCCTCTGCCATCATCCTTATGTTAAACTACACTTACAGTACAGTTGTCTCCAGGTGGTATCCCACCTTGACGTATGCAGCACTGTCAATGTTTGTGAGCATTAGGTCTAGCATTGCCCCATTACAAGTGCACTGTCTGACCAGTTGCCTGAAAAATACACCCTGCAGAGAGTCTAGGATATCCCTGCTTCTAGCTGAGACTGTGACTGGAAGGCTGCAATCTGCACCTGGCAGATTGAAGTCCCCCACCAATAGCACCACCTCCTTATCTGCCATCCTGCTTATGGCTTCCACCAGTAACTTATCCAGTTCTTCCTCTTGTGTTGGAGGTCTGTATATCACCCCAGTGTGAGTAGTGGCTTCAGTTCCTGTCTCCAGTGTGACCCATAACACTTCCAAACCCTCCATTCCCCCAGTTACTTTGTGTTTCTGTCACTTTGATATCCTCCCTCACATAAAGGACAGCCCCTCCACCCAATCTTCCCTCCCTATCCTTCCTGAGCTGACAAGCCATCACCAACCTGGACCAACTGGAGGTGACCAGAGAGGTAGGATCTGAGCTAGTTGACAACTGGCACACAGAAGCCCACACCTCTCAATTTACCAAGAAGGAGGGGTGGGATACCATGTCAAAGGCCTTTGCAAGGTCAATAAAGATAGCAGCACTGATGTGTCCCTGGTCCATTCCCTTAAGGATACAGTCAGTGACACATAGGATTGAGGAAACAGTTGTAATGCTTTTTTACAGAAGCCAGATTGGAATGTTAAGAGGAAGTTAGTGTAGTAGAAGAATTCAGACAGTTGATTGTAGGCACATTTTTCTCGGAGCATGGCAAGAGCAATGAGAAGTGAACTAGGCAGAAAGTTTCCAGAAGAGGTGGGGTCAATGCCTTTCTAGAGAGCGAAGACCTTGACAAACTTCCCAGACTGAGGAACACAGCTGAAGAAAAAAGAGGGGTTAACTGGGTGAGTGACCAGGATAGCAATAGTAGGGGCAAGGAGGTGGAGCACTTTAGGCTCTAACCCTATTATAAATGTTTTAGTTTGCTGGCCCAGTGGCATAGAGGGTTGAGGCGCTGGTGCCTTACCTCAACCCATGCTGGCAACCCAGGTTCGGGAATGAGCCTGGGTCATTGGAGGTCGGCAATGGGGGGGGCGGTGCTGGATGGAGCTGCTGGCAGGCAAGCTCTCCTCTCTGAGGAGGTAGTATGGCATCCCTAGGCTGATGGCGACCCCCAATGGATGCTAGGGGAAGCACGGACTCAGAGGGTGCCCAGGCATTAGGCCACGGGGTGGAGGAAAGGGGTCATAACCGGGGCTGTACGGTGCATGATCGCCTCCATGCATGCATACTCCTAGGCACCCTGAGATAAAAAACAGAGGGAAAAATTATGCCAGCAGCAGGATGAATACTGATTCCCCACAGGCACCGCTTCTGGGCCAGGTAAGGTAAGTGCCAGTAATTCCTGGGGACGGGGCTGGGGGGGTTGGTTGGATGGTGGCTGCCGGCTAAGGTGCAAAAATCAAGTCGTGATAAAAAAAAAAAATGTTTTACTTCTAGGGTTCTATAATACTTTACTAACATTTATTGGTGTTTTTATAATATTGTATGGGTATTTTGAGACCTGTATGAATGTAGTTTTGATAAACCTATGTTTGGAGTAATTATAATGGATGATGTCATAAATAATTTGTTTTGTTTGGAGGATGGTGAACTTTTAGTTTCCTTATGGAGGAAAAACCCTAAACATATATTACAGTGTTATGTAAGTAGAAGTAAAAAAATCAGGGGCCCAATATGCAAATGTCAGCACTGGCACTACCAGGCTTTGCGGCTTGGCTCGGGGGCCCAAATTCAGAGGCCCACTTAGCACATCCTTGACCCTGCTGTGCCCAGATGAAAAAATACCACTGCACCCATGCGAGTGATTGGGTCCCCTCCTGCATACAACTGCAGAAGTATGATCAAAGATTTGCAATGGTGATAATTGACCCCTAAAGTGACACTATTTATTGCCATCAAAAACCACAACTTAACCAGGTGCTAAGCCCATGCCCCCACCCCACCGATGGCAGGGTGTCTGTACTTCAGCTGCTCACATGCAATACCTGCGGACATGCAGTCCTTGGTGTTTGGTGGCACCATCCCACATGAACACCCATTCCATGTAATTTGTCATATCCCTGGTGTTGAGTGGCACCCCCCAACCCCGAACCCCTGTTCTAAGTACTGTTTCATATCCCTGGTGTCCAGTGGCACCCCCACCCCAAACACCTGTGTGCAAGTATACAGAATTCCCTGGCATTCAGTGGTCCCCCCACCCCCCCCGAATGCCTGTTGATATATGTAAAGGTAAGCATTGGCTGTCCAGTGTCCCCCACCTCCGCCCACCCACAGAGTTCCATCCATCACACCCCTCATTACTAAGGTGTCAGTGGATGTCCAGGGAATCCCAATGCAATGACCAGCACAGCCCTCCTCTGACCTCCTCTGCAGGCTGCCATATGAGTTTTCAGTGAGCACACATTTATTATTCCCAGCAATCTTACAACCATTTTTCATAATCACATATAACTTTCTTATTTGTTAATGTCTTTTTCCAAATTTGAGGGTTGTAGAAGGGTTTACCACCTCACACAACCACATGAGTGTGGTGCTTGAATTTGGACCCATAATATATTTTGGGGGACACCAAAGTCAAGCCTTTATGGGGGTCCATGTTTATGCACATATGCAGTAGTGTTTTTTATGTAATTACACTATAGGTTTCCCCATTTTTCCTCTGTTAGGTTCATGATTGGAGAGAAAAGAGGATGGACTGTGCCAGCTGCTCACAGTGGGACCAGTAATTAAAGTATTTACTGGGGTGGGTGTCTGTAGAGAGGAGGGTGGTATGGGTGCTAGATTGTGGTTGAGGCTGGGGTCTTCATTTGGAAGGAAACAGTTGGGTGGGGGCAAGAAGGGTTGGATGTATGCATAGCGGATGGGGAAGGGGATTGAGTTCCATGCTGGGGGGTGGCATGGGTACAAGAGGGTGCAGATGTTTTTTAATGTATTGTGGAACAGGTATCAGTGATTGGCGTGGAAAATATAGGGTGAGACAATGACAGGCAGAGGTGGAGGGAGAGCTGTGCTACTCCCTGCAGGAACAATAATCAAACTATGCACTGATGTGGCAGTGTGGGGGGGACAGTGGCATGAGTTCCAGTGGGTGGGTGGGGGGAGTTTTTTTTAACTTGGTGTGGTTGTGAGACCCTAGCACTCAGTGGCTACAAGTAGTTTATTCTATTTTCTTTTCATAATAACATGCAATTAACACCAGGATTGGGCACCCTGTGTGAGAAAGAGGCTGTGTGTGTGTGTGTGTGTGTGTGTGTGTGTGTGTGTGTGTGTGTGTGTGTGTGTGTGTGTGTGTGTGTGTGTGTGTGTGTGTGTGTGTGTGTGTAAGGTGGGGAGAGTGTATATCCAGCACTGAGATTGAGCACCTCGTGTCGGAAACATAAAAAAAGATAATTTTTGCTTTGCATTTGTGGTTGACTTAGAACTTAGTAATGAATAAAAATATTGTTGGTTGGGAATGTATTACAGCAGTGGGCAGGGAACAAACACAATAGTTTTGAGTGTCTGCACATGCACAATCTTGGCAGTATTTAAACATTTATAACCTTGAAATTTGGACTTTCTTCACCACAAAAAGAATGAAAACTCTTATTCTGGCCAAATCTAATAAACTAGAAAGTTTCAGATTGTAAATCAGTATATTATTTTCATTATCAGAGCTTTAAATGGGGAGGGGAGGAATCCTGCTGTATGAAATTTGAACAATCTGTAACTTAACTAGTTGACCAATTGTTTTGAAAACTGGCATGCATATAGCCTCTGGGACAAAGAAAGTACAGTAGCCCATCACTATAGTGAACAAAATGGGAGCCATAGCCTTTGATCATTGCAGCTCACAATTAATTGCATCAAAAGACGGTTGTATACAATACTACTGGCCAATGCACATCTCATCCACACATGTCAAACACACTCCATATGAATTAAGTAATGAAATAAGTGAAGAATAGCAGAATTAAGTAAAGAAGAGTTGTAAGAATAGCGACACCAATTCTGAAACATCCCCCGACTTCTTCACTGGTTCTGAATCTGACTGCTCCACTGGTATTTCACAGCTGGTCAAACCTGCACCCCCATACTCTACACTTTTTTAAAAGGGAAAATGTACTGAAAGCAAAAAATACACATTTGGCTTGCTAAATCACTCATTCACCCTCCTACCTAAATCACAAACCTCATTTCATTTTTTTTTATACTGGAAAGGAATGTGAGCAAAATTACCCATTTTCACAAGTGTCCAGTGTATCACATCCAGGAAGAAAAACAGTACAGAGAGGGAAACAATACAATTACGGAAGACATACAGAAACTACTGGAGAACTATGTACAAATAATTGAGGTAAAACACAAGAATTTAGAAAGAATTATGTACTAGTTAGAGGAATATATACAAATTGATTGAGGTATTAACATCATAAATGAACCAAAAGTGGTAGCACAATAATTTACAAAGCTTTGTTGGTGAAGCTTAGGAAAGTGAGGGAAGGGCAGGGTGATTATGGGAGATTAAAAGGAATTAGAGAAAAAGGAAGGTATATGTTAGTTGTAGTTCCATCCAGAATTAAGGAGGTGGTTTGTTAGAGTGCTTTTGAAGACAGCAAGGGACGAGCATTGAGTGAGAGATTCAGGCAGAGCACTGATGAGTTTAGTGCCCTAGTACACAAGTGAGCACTGACTGTAGCAAGTGCGGTATAATGGGGGTGCAAAGAAGCTACCCGAGATTTTGCTGGGGGTGTGAGTGAGCAGGCCTGGGAAACAGGGAGGTGGTACTGTCAGGGAGGAGACCCTTGAGGGATTTGAAGAGCAAGGTACAGATTGTGCTTCTGAATCTGTCCTCGAGAGGGAGCCAATTTGCCATTCTGTAACAAGTCCAGTGATGGGTAGTCCTGGGGACACCAGAGACAAACCAGAGTATGCTGTGGTAGGTGGACTTCAGCCCATCTATGTTTCTTGAGGGGGGGATAGACTAGGGAGCCATAGTCAAGGAGGGGGAGCAGGAAATTGCTAGCAAGTCAGGCCCTAGAGTCAGGGGTGAGGAATTGTTTAATACGGTACAGCATCCCAACTCTTTGGTGCACTTTTTGATAAGATTTATATGATTATCAAAGGTTAGGTGACTGACAAAGAGGTTCCTGAGATATTTAAATTCAAATACTTTTTTGATCAGGTTGCCATCATTATCTGCAAGGGTGAAGTCAAATTTGGTGTTTTTCCTGATACCTTTAGAAGACCATGGATTTATTTTTTATTTTTTTTTGGTGTTGTGGATATGGCCATTTGCTGTGAACTAGGAGTGGAGTCTACTGACGTCAGATAGGAGTTTGTGATGAAGTGCAGAGGGGGTTTTGTCACAGTAGTAAAGGACTGCATTTTCTGCATAAAGTATGAGCTTGGTGGAACTGCATATGCCTGGGAGGGAATTACCAAAGAGGTAGAATAGTAGGAGGCCTAGAATGGAGCCTTGTGGGATACCGTATTTAATATAACAGGCATTGGAAAGTTGACCCTCAGTCAAGATTCTGTGTGTCCTATGATTGAGATAGTTGTGGACCCAGTTGATGACACTGTTGGAGAATACTTCACTTGCTGCTATCCAGATCTGTTACTGATGGCAACTCTTAGCTGATCAGACCTTTAGTATGCTCTCCTAACACATTAAGTCAGTCCTCCCTTCTTTCTGGACTCAAAAACACTGTAGCTGCACACCTTTATTTATTTTATTTTACTGTACAATAAAACTGAACTGAACGAAGACATAGCACAGGAAATGGCCTGAGAGTGAGTGGTTGGCAGGCATGGATCAGGATGAAAAAACAGACAGCAGACAGAAACTTGAAAACACACATTGTATTGTATTTAATTTATTTTTTTTACTATAAAAGTTATCACTCTAGTTGGACCATAGCTGAACTGCAGGCATAATGTGAGAAAGTTAATGTTGGTCAGATGTGGATCTGAAGTACAGCTGAGTACTGCACTATACTTGAAAACAACCAGAAACATTGGAAGCCATAGGAGGCATTTGTAATACTCAATGTTTCACTATAGTGGAGTTTGTTATAAAAAGCAATCACTGTACATGCCAATTTTAAATACCCTACTTCTCAAAACAGTTGAGTTATTAGCTGCCAAGCTTAGGGATTTTGACATAAACAATAATTCACCCCTAACATTATGCTACTACTCTGCCAGTACAACACAGCAGAAGCCACTTAATCAGGACATGGATAATCAAGACTTCTGCTTTATGAAGAAATCCCCCTTGGAACCAATTAAGTGGCCACTACTTTCAATAGAGTCCCCTACCATCTAATGGGAACAATGATGACAAATTATTGGGATGAATTATCTTGCCCTACATGTGGTCTCACAAACTGACTGACCTTTAATGGACCACTGAGTATGTGTGAACAGCATCTCATGTCTGCTACTTCCTGTCTCTGATTCTCCCTCTCTCACACTTGTTCTGGCTCAGAAGCTGCCTACTGATTTTTTATTCTACCCAAGCTCTCTTTGACTCATTCAAAAAGAAAAAAAACTCACAGTACTCTTTTTTTTATCGCCAGTTAAAACAAGTTGAAACTTTATGTTCCCTGCCACATATGGGCCTTGCTGACAAACACACACTCGCTCGACTCAGAATAGAATGCAACACCATTTACCTTTTTTTAGCCAGACTCTACGTCCCATCAACCACTACAGCCCACTCGATCCTTCCGTATGTCCATTCTGTCCTGCACAGGGAGGGGAGAAGAGAGGAGGTTGAAAACAGAGGAGAGAGAGACAGGAGATCAGTTGTCCTGTGCTTCGCATGCCATGCAAATGCCCGCATCGACTCTTTCATTTTTTATCAATCAATCAAATCTTTATTTATTCAGGTGAGCATCATTGAGCAAGGCTCATTTACAAGATGGACCTGATAAGGTCAAGGTTCAACAGTTGATACACAAGAGATACATCAATACACTTGTATAAACAGTTATACATACAGGGGGAAAAAAACATTTATAAACACAGTGATGTACAGTAAAATCCACATGATAAAATGGGTTATAGGAAAGTTAAGCTAATATTTACAGTATATACAGTATATACATATCCCATTGGAGGGGCCATGGCAAACACACAGCATAATGTAATACTAGGATGGTGGAAGGTATTACTGGGTGCCATAAGATGGGGGTCTGCCTGGGAGGGAGAACTGAAGAACAAAGTTTATGCCATATATGGTGAATTTTTGGGAGGGAGATTGTGAGATGACAAAGCTAGCTCTAGCGGTAGCAACTGCATTTCTCTGTGAAGGAAACTGTATAATGCTGTTTAAAGGATGCAAATGGTGTAAGATTGGACAGTTTTAGTTTATGTTACAGCACATTATTTAATGCTTACTTCACTTGTTTTTTATTGCCACCACAGTATTGACCAAGGGAGTGGGAAGTAATTACAATACAGCACTATATCGAGCTTTAGAAAAGCATACCCTAGTGGGACTTGGTTTGAGCATAGCTGAATGCTGGGAAAATTAGCCTTTTAAACAGGCTTCTGTAAATGGGATGGCTGCTTAATTGGGATGCAAAATCCACCACAGGGATGTCCCAATTAAGCAGCTTATACTGCATATACACCACCTGTCGAGATAGAAACAGTAACTTACACATACTGTAACATATAAAGTATATATAGAATAATAAATGGTGGCAAAGTGTGGTATACATGGAAATAAACACATCAAGAGGACTAACCAGTTCATAAAGCCACAAGCCCAAAGGGAGGGTCATTTTATTATCTGATTAGCCCAATTAATGGGTTTATTTGTAAGTATACCACACTTGCCCTTCATTTATTTTATATAATACAATTGAATGGTTACTGTTAGTTTTGATCTCAATTGAATATAAGAAAACCACTTATATGGGGAAAAAAGTCTCACCCTTGTATTAGATACATTTATAAAATGGTGTCTGGTTAATTCTGACTCCTCATTGGTCAGGACCCCATCACATGGTATTGCATTAATCTAGCAAATACTCCTGCTCAGAAGACAGGATAGGGGTGCATTAATCAAGAGTATAGCCAGTCGTGGTCATAAAGATCAATATGCCAATTACAAATCCTCAGGGTCATAAAGGTCAGAATGCAAGTCAAACAACACAGCATGTCAAAAAGAAATCATGCACATTTAAAAAAGAAATGCCCCCCCTTCCCCCATGCAACAGTGCTCAAGAATCACATTGTAAAGTAGATCTATCCAACAACATTGGAAAAACATACAGTACTTTCTATTCACAAATCCAAACCCAAAAAGCCTCAGTGCTGCTCACAAACACATAATAAAAATACAAAATATATTTCAAAACTATGATTCTATACAACAACATAAGCATGCATATATACATCACTAAACCATCAGCAGAACTTCTACAAACATTGCTCTAAAAGCTAATAAAATACCCACCTACACAGGAACAAAGAAAGGACAGCTTAAACTCTCAGCTTGAATCTCAGTTGTCCAGCAGTACACCTGCATGAGGTCACATGATATCTGATCAATAGCCTAAGCTACTAAGTCTGACTCAGATCACATGGAAAGAACAGGAAGAGCAACTCAGGCTTCCAGCTTAGCTTTACAGTACATATTACATGGGAAGTACAGGAAGTTAAAAGTCAGGCATACCTATTTAAAGCAATAAATTAACCCACTCCCTTGCAGTGCAACTGCACCCAGCTAGTGCAGCTTACCAGCTGCAACCTTACACTTACCGCATACTGTATCTACTTATGCAAATGCCTTAAAGGCAACCATTTAAAGATATAGCACCAAATTACAACACTATTACACTGCTAAAAAAATAACACTACTAAACAAAAAAGCGGCATACTAGGTCACAAATGTTGGTAATACATAATAATACATACATACATACAGTATAGCTGTAACTGAAATAGTTATGTGGTGTGTGTTGTCATTCTTAACTTCTATCCAAATAACTTTCTAGAACCCAGAAATACACTTAATAATTCTAACTTAATAACACTGTAACAGAGTAATTTAAAGTCAGAAGGCACACTAGGTGCATCATATGCATCCAACTACCTTATAAACTGGGATGAATAAAGAGCTATCTGCAAACATATACTAATTCATAGGGCTTCTTTACCCACTCTACTAAGTAGGATACCCATGGGTCCCACTGGAAAGTAGAAATTAGGATTATAACAAAACAAAAAACACAGTGCAAAACCAGTAGTATGAAGAAGTTGATTTACAGGAGTACTACTGTCAAAATTTGCAAACAAAAAAATATGTTGCTCAGAGTGTTTTGATTTGCGTGTTTAGTCTTGGTGTGTCCTACCCATTGTTTGCTATTAGAATTTTTGGTTACACTTTATTTTCAGTTTCTGTTAAAGAGCACCTTTCCCAGTCTTTTTGACTTTCATGCATGAATTACCCCTTCTTGCATTGAATCTAGAATTGTATTTCATTACTGTCTTCTGCAGTTAGTTTTTGCATTCAGAGCTGCTAAAACTGCACGGTGTACCAGAGCTTCTATAGCAAACTTGGTGTTGTTGTGAACCCAGGGTCATAGTGCTGACATCACTATATGGCAGAGGAGTAACTCACACTGCAGTACAGTGAAGTTGCAGCAGTTTTGCAAGAGAAAACTACATTACTAGGTGTACATACGGTGGTCCCTCTTCACCAAGACACCCTGTTAGCAATGCATTATGCCAAACTCCAAATGCCTTGCCAGTATGTTTTTTGTAAAACTGACTTACTTCTGCCTCTGTGACAAAGCATGGGGACTGAGAGATCATTGAGTTCCTGTCAACACCTTTCCCAGTTCTTTTGACTTTCATGCACAAATTACCTCTTCTTGCAGTGATTCTGGAATTGTATTTCATTACTGTCCTCTGCAGTTAGTTTTTGTATTCAGAGCTGCTAAAAACTGCAGGGTGTACCAGAGCTTCTATAGCAAGCCTGGTATTGCTGTGGATCCAGGGCTGTACTGATAACATCACTATATGGCAAAGGAGTGACTCACACTGCAGTACAGTGAAGTTGCAGCAGTTTTGTAAGGGAAAACTACATTACTAGGTGTAGATACTGTGGTCCCTCTTCACCAAGACCCTCTGTTAGCAATGCATTATGCCAAAATCCAAATTCCTTGTCAGTGTGTTTTTTTGTAAAACTGACTTCTACCTCTTTAACAAAGCATGTGGAGTGAGAGAAGATTTATGCCACATGGCATATATCGTGCTGTTTTGGCAGTGCAATATATAGGAACATAGGAAGAGGTATACAAGTCTAGTAGTCAATTTGGACATGGGAGACTCGTCACATATCAGTGGAGATAGTACTTAGACCACTCACCCATGTTTATCTAATGGATTTTTAAACATATGCATATTTGTGGCTTCTACAATATTTGGAGTTAGCACATTCCATTTTCTTACAAATATTTGATTAAACCATTGAGCTCTCTTAGCAGTCCTATATTGTTCCCCTTTTAACTGTTTATTGTGGAATCTTGTTGCTCTACCTATATTTACTTTTGTTTGCAGCCTTGCTGATTCCCAAAGAACCTTGTTTTCATGAGCTCTATAAACAAAACATAAGTCTCCCCAATGCTGCTGTAATGGAGAGAGAAGATTCTTAACTTATTCAATCTAGGTTCATAATTATGGTGTTGCATTCCTTTTATTCTTTTAGTAAACTTTATCTGGACCCCTTCCCTCATTTTAATAACTCCAATGTTTTGTGGGGTTGTCAGTGGGGCCCCGTATTCCAGTATTGGTCTGACCAAGGTCCTATAAAGTGATATTATAACCTCACTACTTCTGTTCTTGATAGTTCTAAAAATGCTCCACATCACTTTATTTGCCTTTTTAATAGCTTCCTTGTTATGTGTGTTGAAGTCCATATTACTTGTAATCCATTCACCAAGGTCTTTTTCACTTTCAGTATTATTTATCCTGTTATTATTTATATAATACACAGATTGCATATTGTTCACCCCAAAGTGAATAACTTTGCACTTTTCTTCATTAAAACTAAGTCCATGAGTTCTAGCCCAGTTAACTAAATTGTTTATCTGATTTTGAAATTTAATTGCCGCATTGTTGTTGTTAACTATTGTGCCCACCTTTGTATCGTCTGCATATTTCTTTAACCATGCCCCATCTGACACTTGCACACTAGACACCAACAAGGACAACAAGGCTGGTCCCAAGATTGACCCCTGTGAGACACCACTAGTCACTAAACCCCAGTCCGATTTATAACCCTTCAGTTGGACCCTCTGTAATCGACTGGTTAACCAGGATTCAATCCAATTAATTAGTGTCGTACGATACCCATACTTTGTAAGGTGATTATTAAATCTAAGTGACCAGCAGAATCAAAGGCCTTGGAATAGTCAAGGAAAACCACATCCACAGGCAGACCGTGGTCCAATGCCTGGCTTACTGTCTCAAAAAAATCTAGCAGGTTGGAAATACAGAACTTCCCTTTTTCAAAACCATGTTGTGATATATCCACTATTCCCAGTTCCTTCAGATTATCCTCTAAAAAGGACTTTATAAAGCCCTTCATTATTTTTCCTATTACCGAGGTGGTACTGTAGTTATCGGCCTTTAGTTCTTCACTAGTGTCTTCTCTCCTTTCTTATGGATGGGTGTTATATTGGCTAACCTTTACAGACATAAAGATTTGCCCTCACTTAAAGATTTATTAAATAACATGGACAGGGGGCCTGCCATTTCTCTTGCTGTATTCCTTAAAAAATAATGAAAAATCTCATCTGGGCCACTAGACTTGTGAGGATTTAGGTGCAACAGTTTATCAAGAGTTTGTGCCTCAGACATCACATATTTCTTTATGTTATTCTCATTTTGTTTGGTATCACATGGTGAGGGGGTAGTATGTGATTTTTTTTGCAGAAACTTAAAAAGTAATTATTAATGGATATAGCCATTTCCACCTCATTATTCGTAAGAATTTTACCATCACTTACACAATTAATGTGCCTGTCTCCTTTTCCTAAGCTGCCAATGAGGTTGCAACATTTTTTTTGACTGTCCTTAGGGCCTCTAACTAAGTTAATTTTGGCCATTGCCTTGTCATTTTTAATCATCTTCTTGCATTTTTAACTAGTGTTCTATAGTTAGCTTCTCGAACCATGGTAGGATTTAGCTTGTATTTACGATATGCCCTGTTTTTTGATTTTATTACTTTTTCTATCCTTTTCGAGAACCATTTTGTTATTCTCCCTTTACTATTATTTTTATCTTTCCTAAGAACAAACTTATGCATGCAAGTATTTATTTATTTTCAGAATTATTTTTATCTCCTCCTTGATCCAATGAACTCTCTCCAACGTCCTCCTATGGCCTCCCCTTGTCTCTACCTCCCATCGTGGCGTATGCCTTCCCTGCACCCCTGGACTGGCACATCCACCGGGTCCGAACCCTCTGGAGAAGGGCCACCCTATCTGCCCAGGGTGCTCTATCTAGAGTGCTGATCTCTGGGCTGGTGGGGGGACACAGCAGAGGGGCAAGCCTGACATTGGGAGTGTGGACATTGGAGGGTAGGAGGTGCCATCGCCTATCGCTGGAGGAGGTTTGTTTCATGATGTTAGTTATGCCCCACCTAACTGCCCCTCAGAGCCCCAGTGTGCAATGCTGCCAGGTCATCTGTCATGGCTCTGCTCCCACTATGTGAGTCCTGTGCATTGCAGTGTCTCCAGTCTCCACCAGGGGCCGCTGCAGTGTCAGACAGTCCCTGGATCCCCGAGAGAGGAGAGCAGTCCTCCAGATGCTCAGTCCTCACTCTCCCCCTGCTGATCCCTGGTGGCCCAGGTTTATTCCCGAACCTGGGTCACCAGCATGACTTGAGGTGCGGCGTCCAGTGCCTCGACCATCAGCGCCACTGGGCCAGCCTGCAGGTATTTATTTTATCTAGTATTATTAGCCACATAGTGTCTAGATCTTTATCTGTTAATTTTTTTTGCCAATCCCAGATCTTCAGTACCTCCCTAATGGCATCATAATTAGCTTTGTTGAAATTCAATACTCTTTTTGTCCCTTTGGATTTTACTTGATTTTTCTTTTAATAAACACATCACCATATTGTAGTCACTTCTTGCTAGTGGTTCAAGCACTTTAGTGTCTTGAATACCATCATCTATATTACTAATTATTAGATCCAGGATGTTACTGTTCCTAATGTTTTCAGAGACGTATTGACACATACCATTAATTATACAGAAGGCTAATAAATTATTCTCTAACGTGGCATGGCCTTTCAACTCAGTCCAGTTCATATTAGGGAGGTTAAAATCACCCATAATTATACAGTTATTAGGGACCATCATGTCATTTAAATCATGCATAAATGCCAAATGATTAGATTCTGTTGAATTTGGAGACCTATAACAGATACTTAATCTAATAGTGTTTTTTTGAGTTTGGAATTTCACCCATAATGGTTCACTTTTCAAACCTCCCTCATCTGGTGAACTAACTTCAAATGCTTTTAGATTGTGATGCCACATATACTCTAACTCCTCCTCCATTCTTTATATCCCTAGCTTTATGGAAAAAATCATATCCAGGTATTGGTTCAATCCAGTCCACTGACTTTATTCAAGTTTGTGTTATCACACAGATGTGAACGTTCTGGGATGTTAGGATATATTTTAATTCCTCAGTTTTATTCCTGATGCTTCTAACATTAACTAATAATAATTGTATTTCTTTTTCAAACTGTTTTTTACTATTCGTCAGCTCTGGTACCATTTCTTTGGTCAGAACATTACCATTCCTATGCTCTATTTGGCTATTAAGTGAGTCACTATCTCCATTTACTGAATCGACTACTAGGTCAATATCCCGTCTCCTCTGGATAATTAGTTTAAATTACTAAGTATGGTATTTTTAAACAAAGTTCCAAGCTCACTCCACTCCCTGTTGAAGTGGAGCCCGTCCTTTCCATAAAAGGAAAGAGTAACATGAAACTTTTCTCAAGAGGTTATGCATTTAATATTATTAAACAAGCACCCTCTTCTAACCCAATTATTTACCATTATCAATTTTTTGGTTGACTTTATCATTTGCTTTTGGGACTAGTAATGTATCAGAGAAGACATGTGTACCGTTTACTTTCTTTATTTCATTTAAAATCTTCACATATTCCAAGTACATTTGGTCTTCTTTTATGTGTTTTACATCATTCATCCCAACATGTATTTCAGCTAGTGGGTTATTGTCCCCTCTTTTAAGAGTCTTGGGCAGTAAATTAGCTACATAATTTAACTTAGCTCCAGAGAGGAAAGAGCTTGTAAAATGTTTCTTGTCTATTCTAGTTGTATATGTGTCTATATATTTAGTTATAGAATCTATCACTATGTACACTCTCCTTTGATTTCTCTCTACCTCCAGAACATTGTCTTCACTACCATCTGTGTATACTTGTTTCTCCTGCCTGATTAGATCTGAATTTACCATCTTGTTTCCTAACTCTGGTTCTAACCTGATCTCTCATTCCTCATAAGGTGTCTTATCCCTTCAAGGAACATCAGGATTTGTGATACCTTCTATAACTGGATTAACTCTCTCGTCCACTGTATCTGACTGTTACTCTTCCATTTTAGTTAATGTCAATAGGAGCAAGAATGAATTTGACAGGGGAATGTCACGCTTCTTTGCCCTTCTCCCCTGTTTATGCTTACTATTCATTGGCTGGATTTTCCAGTCCTCTTCATTCTCAATCACCCTTCTGTTTCTTTTAGAGACAAATACATGTCTGTTTTGGCTACCACTGACTTCAGGGGTATATGTCCCTGTAACCAGCTTCTGTTTATGACATTTATAATATAATATAAAATATATGCATGCTGAATAATGTCTTGCGACACTATGACCTGTTGCCCTCTTTAACTACACTGTAACTGCATCGCAATTGCAATGTAGTTGCGATATTTTCTCAGTTTGCCTACTAATTTTATGGCCTCTCCTCCTATCTTTATGGCCTCTGATGCTCTTCATATTACCATGGTTTATTGCTGTTCTTTTTCCTACAATGCCTCCTGTTCTAAGTGACAGTGATGCATCCAGGACCATAGATTCAGAAAGTACTGGTTTACAGTGAATTGTACAGCAGTACCTCTGTAACTTTAGGTCACTTTCCTAATCCATTGGGCACTTAAGACTACTTGTACAGTTTAGCAACCACTTGATATCTGAGTAGCTATTCTTTAAGAAAACAGTGACAGTTTTTACTAATTATAGCATTGATTACCTAAGGTGATTTGTGTGCTTTTTATGGCTGTATATAGTTTCATGATATTAAAAGTTTTAAAACAAAACATTTACTCCTGCTGGCTAGGCCCAGGCAAACATATATAAAACAAAAATATTGGATTTATTATTTAGTTGAGACAAGAACATCAGGATCCTATCTTTCGCCTCAGTGAATCTGTGGTCCTGGATGCATCACTGGCACATGAGTCAGGAGACATTGTAGGACAAAGAAGAGCAATAATATATGCTAGCATGGAGATCCACAGAAGCCATAAAACTAGTAGGCAAATTTAGAAAAAAATCCTAATAGCAAGTAAAGAGAATGATGCACCAGTATTAATCACACAAATCAAAACACTCTGCACAGTGCATGTTTTTTGCAAATTGTTGACTGTAGTTGTCCTTTAATGGCTCAAAGTGCAAGCAACACACCCTCCAAGGAATTTTGATTTTGACAGTATACAGTCAGATTACCTATATTTGCAGTAGGTTGTTGTGTTCTGCTAAGCAGAAATTAGTCCAGGATTATCTTGTAGTCCAGTTCTGTCTTCATTTTCACTGTCTATGCTGGTAGACTATTGCATAGATTCACCACCCTCGAGAAGAAAAAAATTCTAAAAATCCTCCTAATTTTACTCCTAAATTTACCACTTCTGAGCTTCAGGGCAGGTCCCTGTGTCCTGCTGGAGGACACCAAATCATAAAGCTGTGTATGTTCAGTCTTGCTGATACCCATGAGTATGTGAAAGACTGAGATCACGTCCTCACTCAGCCTCCTTCTCTCCATGGTGAACATGCCAAGGTCATGTAGCCTCTCATTATAGCTTTTGTTAATCACATCCCTGATCATTTTGGTGACCCTGTGTTGCACCAACCCAACTGCTCAATTATCCTTTTTGTCTTTCTTGAGGAGTCCGGAACTGCACACAGTACTCCAGGCGAGGCTGGGTCACATGCCTTGTAAAATGTCAGGCATATTTCCCAACTCTCCTGGTCACTGGAGATGTGTGAGGTTGTGAACACTTTGATTCCACAGCATCTGAGAAAGTTTGAAGTGCTGACTTCACAAATTTTTTTTGCCAGGTGAAGTTGCACTTTTTCCTGTGAAGTCACCAAACCACTTGCAAAGTTGCAGCTTCACAGGAAAAAAATGCAACTTCATCTGAAAAAATGCTGTAAAGTTGGCTGAAGTTGAAGTTGATGATGATAATGGGAACTTCACAAAGCTTCACAAAGTCAAAGTTTTGCAACTTCCTGGCAACTTCGCCAATGAAGTTAAACTTTGTTGCATCTCTACTGGTCACCCCAATTTTAATGCACCCTAGCATTCTGTGGGTCCTCTTAAAAATAGCTACACATTGCTTTTTATGCTTCAGCCCCTTGTCTATGATCACCAGGTCCTTTTCATCCTTTGCTGCAGAGGACTAGGAGCCCCACACAACATATCTTACCTCTTGTTGTCTTCCACAAAGCAGTGCCCCTTATTTGGCTGCACTACACTGAATCGTAAACTTCTAAAAGTTTGTATCCTGAAAGTCAGTTCAAAATCTCTTTTTTCTTTTCTTTTGATCAAAATTCAGATGCAAAAATTTTATTCAAAATGATGCTGCATGTGCAAAGGAAAGGAGAGCATTGCTCATACAGAAAAAAAATTAATGTTCGGCTAAGATGATGTCATCTCAGTCTTTTTACTGAGAACAAAATGATTGGGATGATGTAATTGTGATACTTTCATTGGACATGTTAGTTTTAGTCAATTTGTGGCAAGATGTGTGACTAATCCTTACTTGTGACTAGGCAAGAAGGTTCACATGTAGCATAACTGTAATAATATGATAGTGCCATCACCATCCTTTTTGATAATATAATTGTCTCACAGAGATAAATTGCTCAGCCTTCGGCCTCATATTTTATCCACTCAGTAATCATATTATTATCTCATATGGTATTGACACTATCATCTTATCATTTCCTTCTTTCCAGCATGAAATCCCCTGAATGGGGGCTCCCATTCCTACTGTGGTGTGGCTCTTCTGCAACTGACACAGCCCACTCTTCACCCTGCCCACAAGCACAAGATACAAGCACAGAAGCCCGTGAATGGATGTTCCCTTCAAGACTGCAGTGCGGCTCTTCAGCAACTGCCACTGCCCCCTCCTCGTCCAGTCCACAAGCCCAAAAAACAAGCGTGGAAGGCCCTCAATGGGCGATCCCTTCCCAGCTGCAGAGCAACTCTTCTACAACTGCTGCCGACTGCTCCTCTCCCAGTCTGCAAGCCCAAGAAACAAGCACGGAAGCCCCTGAAAGGGTGCACCCTTCCTGACTGCGGTGCAGCTAATTTTCTCAATAGCTGGAATGAGCATGCCCCATTAAAGTGTGTCAGACTGTGTGTAATCACCTACCATGGGTCACCCCTGACTTACAGGCCTGCCAATGCACCTGCAACCAAATGTGGAAGACACAAAATTTACAAGCTACCTAGGGATTTCAAAAAATACTGCGCCCTTAGGAATTCATGCACTAAAGCTATTCATTTGGCCAAGGCTGAATACTTCAGTGCCACCTTCCATACCAGTGTGAACAACCCTTCAAAATTCTGGAAGGTTCTTCACTTCCTATTCTCCCCTCCAACAAGGCCTCCTACACCGCTCATCAAAGTAAATAACTCTCCAATAACTGACCACCCTACTATTGCTACCAAATTTAACTCCTATTTTGTGTACTGTCCCTCCGCACTCCTGTCTACTCTCCCCCACCTTCCCCCTCCTCACCCCCTACTATTTACACCCCAGAACACTCCCCCTGCTTGAGAAATTTACTTTCTCACAAGTATCCCTGAACTACACCCAAAATGATCTCCTTAAAATAAACCCCATAAAAGGTGCTCACCTGATGAACTAGACCCTAAGCTCCCATACCTGGCAGTCCTCACTTTCTCCACACCCCTGTCTGCTCTGCTAAACCACTCTTTCTCTTCAGCATCAGTTCCCCAAGCCTGAAAGCACAACATTGTTCTACCCCAAGGGTGGAAACCCATCCTCTCTTGGGAACTACCACCCCATATCACTCCTACCTATCCTGGCCAAACTACAAGAGCACCTGGTTTTCTCCACTCTCCTCCTTTCTCTCTGACACATGCTTTTTCATACATTTCCAATCTGGATTTAGGAAAAAAATCACTCTACTAGGCTCACTGATGCCATCCTGTCAGGGGTGGAGAGTGGCTAAATCACCTCTGCCATATGTGTTGACTTTGCCAAGGCTTTTGACATGGTCTCCCACACCCCCCTTCTTAACTCCCTCAACTCGGCTGGCCTATCTGCCTCTGCCACAAACTGGTTCATAGCCTACTTGGTAGGCAGAACTCAGTCAGTCCAGGTTGATGACTCAGTATCCCCTCCTCTGCAAATTAACACCAGAGTACCACAGGGGTCAGTGCCTGGACCTATATTATTCTCCATTTTTTTTAAAAGACCTCCTGTCAGAATGCACCACATCCTCCATTCAAATGTATGCTGATGATACCTTCCTATACACCTCTGGGCAGTCCCTCTCTAGTGTAGCAATCAAACTACAGCATGACTTCGACAATGTTCAGCGCTGGCTAAGCTTGCATCAACTGTTTCTGAATGCCAAGAAGACAGTCTCAATGACCTTCAGTACAAGGCAGAGACACTCAAGGCTACCCTCTCTGCCCTTTTTCCACACCCTTGATGGGACTGTTCTAGAGGACACCTCCTCTTTTAGATATCTTGGGGTTTAGTTCAACCAGCACCTCAACTTTTCTGGTCATGTGGACACTATCCTGAAAAAGTTGTGCCACAAGCATAGTACCCTATACAGGAACTATAGATGCTTATTGCTATCGGCTAGGTGCGAACTTGTCCAGAAAATCATACTGCCTATTTTTGATTACTGTGATATAGTCTATAGGGCTGCTCCCAAGTCCTCCTTAACCAGGCTGGACACTCTCTTCAACTTCTTCTGTTGATTTGCTCTGGACTCCCCCTCCCACACTCATCACTGTGTTCTCTACCACTTTCTTGCATTTCTCTCACTTGACAGCAGACGACTCTCCCATAGCACCAAACATTCATCTCACAATATTGGTTTGGTTCCTTCCCCTCCTACCTTTCCTGTTCCCTATCCACACCTCCAACCCCTTCTCACTCTCTAGGATCTAGTGATTCTTGCACTATGGCCATCCCTCACCGTACTACCTCAGTCAGGCAATCGGCCTTCTTGTATCAGTTCCCAAAACTTTGGAACTCTTTACCCTATCAAATCAGGCACTCCTCTTCCCTTCATTCCATTTTTTCTTCCCTGCACAACTTCATCACACCAAATTGTACCTGCACCTAAGCAACCCGCTCACCCCCTCTTTTTTCCCCATGTTAATTCCTTGTCCTGCTAATTAAATTTATCTGTCTGTCTTCTCCCCCTACCATATCCTGTTATTTACTAACTACTGCTACTGCTCCCAATGTCACTTCAAGGTGCTCACTAACACCCTTATACAACTGCGTAGGCTCGTTGTCTCATCTAGCATAATGGTTTAGGTACTCAATACTCATTTTACTCAAGATTTGCTGGTACATGCACTTAGTATGTACCACTTACTGAGCATTAGATTTGTATCATAATATGTGCATTTTCGTTAATTTGACTCATGTTTCAGCATGTCTTATTTTAATATGCTGTCTATTCCACTTTTTTACATACTATTGTATCTATGTCCTTGTAAATTGTGCTTGTAGTTCTGTGATCCCATTACCCCCTCTCCAGGACACATCAGGAGACAAGCAACTTGTTGCTCAGTGTGCCTTTCCTAGTGAAACTTTTAAATAAATAAATAAATACATTTCAGTAATAGAATTTACAGTTCAAATGCCATTCTATCTGGAATTGCATGGATATAGATTTTATTTGTTTTCCTGATTCTAAAGAGACATCTACTGCTACCAATTTGGAGTCATCCAGACATTTATTCCCTCATGTAGTTTTTAAACCAAATAATCATTTTCACTATTTCTTCAACTGAAACAATAATAAATGTGCTCCTCAAAACTAACTCATGAACAAGTTGAGCAAAATAAACAAGCCATAGCACTAATTTCCATGAGTTTTTGCTTGAAGTTCGACATTTGTTAGTGTTTCTTCTTGGTCCTCCAGGCCTGATCAGGAAACAATACTTTATCAGAGTCCCCCATAGAAACATAGTAACATAGAATTTGGTGGCAGATAAGGACCACTTGGCCCACCTAGTTTGCCCATTTTCCTACCTAATGGATAAGCTCCAGATTCTAGTTAACCAACAGCCTACTTCCTCCTACTCACCACAAGAATTGCCTTATGTCTGTCCCATGCATTCTTGAATCCACCCACTGTTTTTGACTCTACAACCTCCTCAGGAAGGTTATTCCATGCATCCACAACCCTCTCTGTGAAGAAATACTTCCTCACATTAGCTCTGAGCCATCCCCTCTCTATTTTCAAATTGTGCCCCCTTGTTCTTGCTCATCTCTTTTTCTGAAAGAAGTTACCCTCTTGGACTTTGTTGATTCTCTTGAGGTATTTGAAAGTTTTGTCATGTCCCCCATTTTCCTCCTTTCCTTGAGGCTATACATCTTAAGCTCCTTTAGTTTTTCTTCATATGTCTTCTGGTGCAGATCCTGCATCATTTTGGTTGCCCTCCCCTGGACAGCCTCCACCCTATCTCTTTGCGGAGATGGGGTCTCCAGAACTGTACACAGTAGTCCAGATGTGGTCTTGCCAACTGCCTGTACAGAGGGCCAATAACTTCCTGTTTTCTACTGGTGATGCCTCTCCCTATGCATCCCAGTATCCTCCAGCCCTCCTTACTGCCTTCTCACATTGCTGGCCCACCTTTAGGTCATCTGATATGACTAGCCCCAGGTCACTTTCCATTTTTGTTGTTTTCAGTATCTGACCCCCCCCCATTGTGTACTCTTGCCCTGGGTTTTTGTTTCCCAGGTGCATTACTTTGCACTTCTTTTCATTGAGTCTAAGCTGCCATACATTTGACCATTCATCCATTCCACCCCACCTTTCATATCAACCCTGTTGTAGATCTTTGTGTCATCTGCAAAGAGACATACCTTCCCCTCCAGTCCCTCAACAATGTCACTTATAAAGACATTAAAAAGGACCGGCACCAGTACTGAACCCTGCGGTACCCCACTAGTAATGTTCCTTTCTTCACTGTGGACTCCATTTACTATTACCTTCTGTGTCCTGTTATCCAGCCAGTGTTTTACCCAGGCTACCACCCTGGGACCCACTACCAGGCTGGCTAATTTGTTTATTAATCTT
The DNA here is from genome assembly GCA_016271365.2 of Neoceratodus forsteri. Taxonomy (NCBI): domain Eukaryota; kingdom Metazoa; phylum Chordata; order Ceratodontiformes; family Ceratodontidae; genus Neoceratodus; species Neoceratodus forsteri. The sequence continues at coordinate 1,067,378,547 of CM057454.1, read as the reverse complement.
TTGTGTGGGACTGTGTCAAATGCCTTGATAAAGTCTAGGTAGGCCATGTCAACAGCCCCTCCCTGGTCTACTACTTTGGTCACCCAGTCAAAGAAATCAATTAGATTTGTCTGACATGACCTTCCTGCTGTGAATCGATGCTATCTTTGGTCCTGTGCTACACTTGCCTCTAGGTACTCAACAATTATTTCCTTCAGAAGTAATTCCATCATTTTCCCTACCACTGAGGTCAAACTGACAAGTCCATAGTTTCCTGCCTCTGTCTTGCTCCCACTTTTGTGAAGGGAATCACATCCACCCTTCTCCAGTCCTCAGGTACTACCCCATCCTCCCATGAAAACATTTTTTCTGTGCCATTTTCAAACATCTATTACTTTCACTGAATGATTGCAGGCTGTTATAATAGTAGGACATGAAGTTTGCCTTGATGCATTCAGTGAAAAATCTACATTTGTATCAGATCACGGGGTGCCCTGACATATAGTCCTTTTTGATCACAAACTTGTAGGCCTCTTAAAACACAAACATATTCTTGAATTTCAGTATTAAGGTTTTCTTTCCTTTATTTTGCAGAAAAGTCAAGGACTGCCACATTTCTTTCTTGCACAATATTACAGTATTGAGTTTCTCTAGCTCCCTATGCATAATTTAGTCTCTAATTATAACTTTTCATGCTACAGAAATAAATTAGTACAAACTTTGTTTCTTCAGCATCCTTCTCAAAGTTTGCAATTCTCTCTGTAGTTTCTCCATTGAATGATAACCCACTGTAATTTTAATCACATGGTGTCAATTCTCAGAAGAAACTCTTCTGATGCATGTTCCATTGATACTGTGGAATCCTCCAAAAGCTGCAAAATCACAACCAATTTATTCCTTTCTCAACTGCTTTTGACAATTTTCTTGGCAAGCACCTTTTTAGCATGAACAATAGGAGTGGTGTTTTAGATCTAGACCTGAACTTTTCGTTGAACCACCTATGGACATCTGGCTGCTCCTAATCCTGTCCCTCACTCCCTGACTCTTTCAGTCCTTGACTTCAGCTCTGGTCACTGTCCCTAGTTGCTTCACCAAAATGGGTGAACTTGCCTTCTCCATCTATGCTCCCAAATTCTCAAAGTGGCCCTCTCCCACACCACATCACTGCAGCTAATCGGCTGCTATAGGCCCCCCTCAGCTGACCTCAAGCTATTATCCCACCTGGGTGACCTAATCAAAAAGGGAACAGAAGAAACTATAATCATAGGAGACCTAAACCTAAACTGACTCTCAAAGGCAGCTGCACCCTTAATATCATTCTGCGATACACATGGGTTTACACAGCTCATAAATGAACCCACCAGAATCAACAAAAAGAATACAAGCAACAGCACACTATTAGATGTTATAGTAGTGAATAAACCTCACCTTTTCTCGCATGTTGGAGTACTATTCAATGACATCAGTGACCACTGCCTTATTGCAGGAATAAGATCAGCATGCAAGCCGTTGTCCCCCACCAAGTTCACAATGAGGAGATCAAAGCAAAAATTCAACATTGAGGCATATCTGGAAGAGATAAATCACTCCACACGATGGCAAGAGTTTTACTTAGCAAACACAGTGGAGATAGCATATGAGATGCTAAATGACATTATTACAGGTGCCCTTAATATCCATGCTCCAATTTCTAAGGTACGCATCAAAAATAAAACTACCGTTGGTTCACTCCTGACCTTAAAGCCACCCTCCTAGATAGAGACAGTTATGGAAAAAGGCACGAAAAACTAAGATATTAACTGATTGGGAGCTGTTCAAAAAAGCCAGGAATATCTGTACCAGGAAAGTATGAGATGCTAAGGCTGCTTATTATATGTCTGAACTAGACTCCTCCTGCCACAACCCTGCCAAGTTCTGGAACACCATAAAATACATAACAGAATACGATGCAAGTAACACACTCCCAACCAAAATACACAATGGCAAGGGAACCATCTCTGATAGACTGGAAGTCCTGGAATCATTCAACAATCACTTTACAACAGCATTCAACACCTCTCCGGCTAACCAAATGTGCTCCCAGTTAGGTATCAAGAACACTGAAGCACGGGTAATGGAGTCCACCTTCTCCTTCATACCAGCCATCCTGAAGCAGAGGAGAATTAATATCACAGCTGGACACCAAAAAAAAGTGCAGGTGCAGACTCCCTTGATCCCTATTTTTTAAAAATTGCCATACAAGTATTAGCAGTGCCAATAACACACCTATTTAACCTCTCACTACAACTAGGATCTATTCCATCGATCTGAAAACAGCCCAAGTTATCCGCTACTGAAAGCAGGGACCCATGGACCTCAACAATTACAGGCCAATCTCTATCCTCCCGTGCTATCCAAGCTGCTAGAAAAAATCATAAGCACCCAACTAAGAGGATATCTTGAAGAGGCTAATCTTTTCAACCCAGCGCAATCTGGGTTTAGAACCAACCACAGCACCATCACAGCCCTGGCTAAAGTAACCAATGTTCGGCAACTCGAACTGGACAAAAAAAATTGTGTCTGTGCTGTATTTGTAGACCTGAGTAAGGCATTCGATACAGTAGACCATGAACTGCTCTTCTCCTCCCTGAAATCCATAGGACTCGAATCAACCTCCATTAGATGGTTTAATAACTATCTCAAGGGAAGGACCCAGCAGGTGAAGGCTGAAGGAGACCTATCACCACTCAGATCTCTCCAAAGAGGAGTTCCCCAAGGATCCATCCTCGGCCCAGTCCTATTTGCCATCTATATCAATAGCATCGACAATAACCTCACCAAAGCCACTGTACACCTGTTTGCAGATGATACAGTATTGTATGTCAGTCACCCCTCTCCCGTAACAGCATGCATAGAGCTACAAGCAGAATTCAACCTATTACAACACCAACTACTGGAAAAAAAACTCCTGCTAAATGCAAAAAAAACAAAGGCAATGTTTTTCTCCCCCCAGACACAAGCCAGACTCTCCTTCCCAAATGATCTCCCCCACATATCCACTGTCCTTGGTGAAAATCTTGAATATGTTACAAAATTCAAATATCTGGGGGGTCTGGGTAGACAGTAGACTTGACTACTTAGATCATCTGGAAGATCTGCTAAAAAAACTCCCTCAGAGGCTTGGGCTCTATTACAGAATAAAGCACTTTCTCACAAGTGATTCTAAAAAGAAGCTGGTCCAGGCCACATTTCTATCAGTATTAGATTATGCAGATTTCCTATATGGTCATTGCCCCAACTCATATCTGAGCAAACTGTACACACTTTACCATACAGCCTTGAGTTTTATTACAGATCTTCCTCTCAGCACTCACCACTGCTCGCTTTATGCTGCAGTTGGATGGACCTTGCTCCAATTTAGAAGATACAGGAATGCCACACTATGGACTTATAGAGCGATATCAAAGATGCTACCAAATTATGTGTCAGACTGCTTCACACAAATCACATCAAGTAAATATGCCCTAAGAAGTCTAAACTTCATCATGCTTAAAGTGCCCAAATTCAATTCTCGATATGGTAGATCTGCTATCAGCTATGTCTTATCTGCCTTATGGAATACGATGCAGAAGACCCTGAAAGTGAACAGATACATCTCATTTACATCCTTTAAATATCTGTATTCAAGGCTTATCAAAGAAAAATGTAATTGTTTCCACAAACAGTAGAGTATTCCTAATCTTATCTATCTCCCTTCCCAGATAGCCAACTCACGGAAGGTATCCACCTTTACTAAGAGTCACCACCCTTCACACTCCATGCACCCCTCCTTTCCATCAGCTTCCCCTTAATCTCTTGTCATATATCACAGTCCTATACCCCTGTTATACAAACCCCCCAGTGCCGCCCTCCTGCCCTCTTCATAAGGCCCACAGTTTATCCGTTCCACAGTATAGGCCCCCACCATCTTCCTCCTCCCCCACCAGCCAGGCACACCACTTCCCGCTCCCCTTCCCCTCACCCCTTATTACCACTACACCCGAATTTAATGTATAGTCTGATTAGAATGTATCCTTAGACTGTGTGTATACTGAATATTCTATGTAGTATCCTAGAGTGTGTGTATATTGATTATTTTTTATGTATCTATGTAAATTGAACCTTGACCTTACCAGGTCCATCTTGCAAATGAGCTGTGTTCAATGATGTTCACCTGGATAAATAAAGATTTATTTGATTGATTGATTGATTGATTCTGGAACTCCCTTCAATTTTCCCTTAGAAGCTCCAGTTCTCACCCTGCCTTCAAGCATGCACTCTTTAACTACTTCACCTACCTAAATGCATGTAAATGTCTTTAGTTCATGTAGTACACCTCTTTACTTGCTCTAGTTCATGGAACATGCCTCTTTATTTGCCATTGCATTTCTATCCCCTTCCCTGTCTCATACCCTCATCCTATGCCACCAACACTGCTGTTATGCACTTATACAGTATTACTATTCTCCGCCAGCTGTTTTTATCTCTTTTGTACCATAATGCTTATGCTAGGTATGCCATCACTTTCATGCTAAGTAATTCTGCTGTCATGTAAGGTTGTTGATCTCCTTATGTATTGCATTGTATCAGCTCCTCCCTGTACTATTGTTTGTAACTTGTTTGAACTGTAATCTCCCAGGCCGTGCCTGAAAATACGCAATCCAGTCTAGTGCACTTACCCGGTTACCAAAAGCAAATAGTAAATAAATAAAGAAATAAAATCTTTGCATTTTTCTTCAAAATATTTAACTATTTTACAAGTTTCTTTTTTTAATTAAGTATTTCTGCTTCATTACTCCTCAATGCAAAGGCATTCACAAACTTTAAAAATCAAAAAACTTAATTCTGAAGTCATGATGTGATTTAAACTTGTGCAGCCATTTCGACCAACAGTTGCCACTTCTCTCCTAAAGAAAGGAAAATGCTTGCTTTGCTACTGTGTTAAACTGTGCAAACTAATTTGCATATACAGACTGGGAGAAAATGCACAACCCAGATACATGTAGGAACTCATCACAATTTAAAAGTAAACCTTCACTTGATTATTTGGTCATATATATATATATATATATATATATATATATATTGCAAAAAACTTGGTTAATGCATCAGTTATGGTTGATAGTACACTGACAAATATTTGGAAATTTGGTGTAAGTGCTACCAACCCCTACCACCCCATTCCACCCCCTTCTAACAACAACAGGCATTGGGGTGTGCATTGGGGTTGTCGGCCTGTCACCCCATTCCATGTGTAAACAAGCTGAAGTCATACAGTATAGGAAAATGGATTGAGAGTTAGGCCCGATGACCCCAACGTGCAACCCGATCCCTGTTGGTGTGAGGAGGGTGTGGGATGGGATGGGGTGGCAGGGATTGGTACCCTAGAATTGAATTTCAAAACTTTTGTCAGTGTACTATCAACCCTAACTGATGCATTAATGAAGTTTTTTTGCAATGAATTTCCTTTCTTCTTGAGAAAATGTAATGTAACTGGTATGTGGTTGTGGGAGCGTAGGCCCTTTGTGACCTGCACTTCCCTCACACTGCCCATTTTTGCATACTGATATCCATGATTTGTATATGTGGGAGAACGGGCCCTCCAGGCCCTGTGCTCCCACTTGCACATAAGTATGGAGGTATACCACACCCTAATAGTTATGAAAAGGAACCCTTGCAACATTAATCTGGCAATATCTCATTAACCATAGCAACCAAGGGAAAAATTCCACTGCATTTGTAATCATGACTTCAAAATCTCCACGGTTGCTTAGTCCAGCAAAAGGAGCACTGCGGTCAGCAAAGTGAAAAAAACATATTTTGAACCATTTTTGAGATATAAGTGCCAAAAGGCACAGTGGGCATGAAGTGTTATCCTATGGGAAATTTAGCACCTTCGGAGCACTGCAACTATTGAACTGTCATTAATTTTGTGACAGGACCTCCAAAAGGCACAAATGTGTTGGCAGGTCTTGCTACACTGCTAGATTTCAGTCAAAAAAGCCCTAACCATTTTTTGCTGTGAAATGGCAAAGAAACTGGCTCATTTGGGACTTTAATTTTGTGAAATTCCGTAACTTTCACAAAATTCAAATAGGTCAACATAGGGTGTGTTCTTGAAACTACAAAGTAGTGTTGCAACACTACTAGTACTTTCACAAAACCAAAGGAAGTGTCACAACACTTCTGGTACTTTCACAAAACTTAAGGTAGTATTGCAACACTACTGGTACTTTTGTGAAACTAAAGGCAGTGTCACAATACTACTGATACTTTTGTGAAACTAAAGGTAGTGTCACAATACTACTGGTGCTTTCTTAAAACTAAAGGTAGTGTTGCAATGCTACTGGCACTTTCGCAAAACTAAAGGTAGTGTTGCAACTCTACTGGTACATTCACAAAACTAAAGGTAGTGTTGCATCACTGCTGGTGCTTTCCACACCCACTTTCGAGATACAAGGGCTGAAAGGTGGCATGGATGCTGATATCTCAATAAAGTTTTCCATAGATGCCTTTTGCTGGTTTACTGGAAATATTTACACCAGTTCCATTGTAAATGTAGTGTAATGTAACAGGTATGTAGTTGCGGCAGTGCAGGCCCTCCTGGGCCCTCTGCTCCCCTAATGCTGACATTTTTTGCATAATGGTATGTAAGTGTGAGAGCGCAGGCCCTCTGAGCCCTGTGCTCCCACTTGTACATAAGTACGGTGACATTAACTCAGCCATACAGACATGAAAATGAAGCCTTGGAATACTAATTTGCCAATATCTTAGTAAATGTAGCAGCTTCGAAAAGAATTCCGCTTTGGTAGTTTTGATAACTTTGAAACCTCCATTCATGCTTAGTCCCCCTAAATGTGGACTAAGCTGCAAGTAGCGAGAAATCCATATACTGAACCATTTTCAAGCTATGGGCATCAAAAGGCACCATGGGCATCACAATGTTATCCTATGGGGAATTTCACAAGAAAATTGTGCAACGAACACTCATAATGCAGTGAATTTTTTAAATTCTTGAACCAGATTTCATGCAGTGACCGCTTCGAGCCGGTGGGCTCCCAGTGTGCAACATGAGTTTTCTGGGGAGGACGCATGCTGCGGAGTGGGGGATTGGACACCCCTGTTGTCAAAGAAAGTTGGCTTGGGGTGGACATCTGACACCGAGAGTGGGCATCCCAGTGTTGGAAAACCCTAAAAAATGTAAACAAATAATCTGGGCACACTGGGGTGGGCTTCAAATGTGCCACATAAGGATTTGGAGGGTGGGGGGCATACCGATACAGGGATTGGGAACCCCATTGTCAGTGACTGCACAAGTTCGATGCAGGATCCTGCATTGCAGATTTCGATGCAAGATTCTGCATCAAAGCTAAAAAACATCGAGGGACAGTTTTCTTTATTTCCTGCCCCAAGATAAACACTGTCAGTTGTGTCTATCTATTCAAGCACTCAGGAACAGACTGGAGCTTCAGATTATCAGTCTGAGCCCCAGAAAAAACATTTTCACAATCCTAATGTTGAAACTTGCAGAAGAAGTGGGTGCCACACTTTCATGAGGACTGAAGCACTCCACACAGTGCAAGAAAGCAGTAGCAAAGGCAAACATGATGCTGGGATGCATGTCTAGGGGGATCATTAGTAGGAGAGAGGAGGTTAAACTGCCCTTGTACAGGTCACTGGTAATGCTGCATCTAGAGTATGGAGTTCAGTATTGGTGCCCACACCTCAAAAAGGACATTAACCTGTGGGAGAAGGTCCAGAAAAGGGCTACAAAGATGATAACCAGTCAACAGGGTAAGGCATACAAGGAGGGGTTGAGGACTCTGAACGTGTACTCCCTGGAAGACAGGAGAGAGAGAGGGGACATGATTGGGGCCTTAAAGTACTTGAAAGGGATAAATAAGGTTGATAAGGAGATTCTCTTTAAGCTGAGTGGCAACCATAACATGAGGGGGGCACAATCTTAAGCTGGAGGGTGGGAGGTTTAGGAGGGAGGTTAGGAAGCACTTCTTCACAGAGAGGGTGGTGGACACTTGGAATACGCTGCTGGAAGAGGTCATCTCATTGAAGACAGTGGGCAGCTTTAAGAGAGGCTGGGATAGGCATAGGAGGAAGATAAGAAACATGGGTAGGAAGGACAGGAGGAGTGGGGAGAGAGGGCAGGGACATTAGCTCAAGCTATAGGCCATGCAATATGAGCAGACTTGATAGACCAAATGGCCATATTCTGCTGGCTTCTTCAAATGTATGTTCTACAATTTTGGACACTACAGTGGACTGAACATGAAAATGGCATTTCTGTGGGTCAGATTGAAAAGCTGATGCCCCCAGTGTGTTCCTCAGCCCCTGATTAAGTAAATACAACTGATAGTGTTTACCTAGGGGCAGTAATTTTTGAATTTCAGCCATTTTTCTCTGCTGCTAACTGCAAACAAGATGGCTATAACTCAAAAGCTACTTGGCATAGCTTAGAAGCATTTTTTGCTTCCTCAAAAGCTTTTAAAAGCTTTAGCGCGGAACACATATTTTTTTCCCTTAGGCTATAATGGGAAACTTTAAAGTTTTATAACTTTTGGACAGATTAATATTTTTTTTTACCAAATCTTCAAAAGACACTTCCTTGACTCAATCCTCATATACCCTGAAAATGTCAGTTCTGTCAGATAAACCATTCGGGCTGTAGAGGTAAGCAAACAATTCAGAAAAGTTTAGGATTTTTCACACTTTTCAACACTCTGCAGCTCCACAACTGAAACTCTGACCAGAACAAAAATATCTAGATCCAGAGATTTATTTTACCACACAGCGCATGCAAGATTTCAAGCAGATCAGAGAAATGGTTGCAAAGTTATTAAAGTGCAAAAGTTTGGGTTTAACATAGTGGCTGCACAACCTCTCTCTCTCTATATATATATATATATATGTGTATATATATATATATATATATATATATATGTTATGGTAGCACAGCAGTGCTACCATACTTAGGGTTGAGTAGCCCTTTTAAGATTAAATGGTGAAATTTTGCACCTTAATATCTTTGCCACTGTTCAACAGAGTTACCTGAAATTTGAGAGGCATAGGGTGGAACCATAGATCTCACGGTCTGCCAACTTTCATACTGGTCAGATATATGGCTACGGAGTTATTAAGCAACATCCATGCACACAATTACGTTTTTTTGTGCATTCTTTGCTCGTGCCTACAAGTCGCACGGTTTGTACAACTGGTCCAAAAACTTCACGTAACGTGCAGCCAGTGTCCCTGATGTGCCTTTTGAAGACTTCATGGAAGAATATTGAACGGTTCAAAAGTTATTCAAAAAACAAGTTCCCATTGTAAGTCAATGGGAAAAGTTATCAAAAAGATCGACAGTGTCACAAATGCACTTTTTAGTGTCGCAAATGGCCCTAGTAGTGTCGCAAATCTGCTAGTTTGTTTTCAGTTACTGATCAGATAAATTCTTGGCATTTAAAATTGGGAGCCTCTAGGAACATAATTCTTTTTGTGTTTACATAGTGAAGCCCTGAGGATGCTGGACATGTCTTTATTTTGGGGGTAAAACACCCCAGAAATATGTATTCCAAAGTTTTGGGAAAAGTAGCATTGCAAAGTAGTGTCACACTTGCGACACTTTCACAAATTTTTGCGAAAGCTTTTGCAAATCACGGCACTACTTTTCCAGACTATGGCCAAAATGACAGGACTTCTTTGCCACCCTGCTTCAAAAGAACGGTTAGATCTTTTTAGCTGAAATATGCAGGGAAGGCAGCCAGCATCTCACATATGTGCCTTTTTGTGGTTTGGTCACAAAATATTCCACGGATTCCAAGTTACAGTACTCCGAAGTTGACGTCTATTTCCCATAGATGAACATGGTGGTGTCCGCAGTGCCTTTTGGGGCTTGTGTCTCAGAAGCAGTGTGAGATATGGAATTTTCATGGTGAAAACCTATCCTGGAAACTCTTGAATCATGTGAAATAATTTTTTTTTTACATTGTATGGTTCCTGAGATATAAGCAATTTACTATTCCAGCAGCTCATTTTCTGCTCTGAGGCCCATTATTATGCATACAATCTTTGTACACACTGTGTTTCTCTATGCAGCTGTTGGACAAAACCAGGATGTGCATTACTGTTACTGTTACAGTTAGCATTCCCACTTGCGTTTCCATACCTGTTTGCATTACAGTTCCCATGTACACCACCGTGTGCATTACCCTTTGCATTCTTGATTGAGTAGGTGCTTGAGTTTGTGCTTCCATTTCTGTTTCCTTTGGCATTATTTCTGCTGTTAACGTTACCATTTCCATTTCCAATTGCCGTACCATGAATGTGCACGTCATGGTTTGCGTTTCCTTACGCGCTTGCTTCTCCTTTTCAGTCACTGTTCACTTTGGCATCACTTTGCGCTTGGATTTCTATTAACGTTTGCTTTACCATTTACGTTTCTGTCACCATGTGCGCAACCATTAGCGGTTGCATTTCCCTTGCACTTACCGTTACTATGTCACAAAAAAATCATGTGGTGGGAGCGCAGGGCCCGATGGACCCCACACTATCACCACCACATTTCATTCACTATTTCTACTGCACATTCTCAAAAAGAAGGAAATGAGGCAAAAATCCATTTAATGCATCAGTTAGGGTTGTTCCAGCGACAAAAGTGAGGAAATTTGGTGTTAGGGTAAAGCCCCTTGCACCTCCCAGCCCACCACCCCAGCTGCCAATGGGGTGTGCATTGGTCATTGGTCCTAACTCTCACCCCATTCTCCTACACCTCAGCTTGTTTACATGTGATGGGGTGAGTTAGATTAGCCAACGACCCCAATGCACCCCGTTGCCGGATAAGTGGCGAGCGGGAGTGCATGAGGCTTTCAACCTAAACTGAATTTCCTCACTTTTGTCGCTGTGGAACAACAACTAATGCATTAAACAGGATTTTGCCTGTAATATAAATATATATATATATATATATATATATATATATATATATAAAACACACATATATATATATATATATGAGGCAAAAAAACTCTGTTTAATGCCTCAGTTAAGGTTATTCCACAGCGGCTAAAGTGAGTGAGGAATTCGGTGTTAGGGTTGAAAACCCCCTTGGACTCCCCAGCCCACCCCCAACTGGCACTGGGGTGCACTTTGGGGTCGTACACCCTATTTCGCACCCCATCACATGTGTAAAAAGCAGAGGTATAGGAGAATGGGGTGACAGTAAGGACTGAAGACCCCAATGTGCACCCCAATGCTGGTTGGGGGTGGGCTTGGGGTCCAAAGGGGTTTTCAACCATAAAACCGAATTTCCCACTTTTGTTGCTGTGGAACAACCCTAACTGATGCATTAAACAGAGTTTTTTGCCTCTAATTTTCCTTCTTTTTGAGAATGATAAAAAGAAATAGTGAATGTAATGTGGCGGCGGGAGCACGGGGACCTTTGGGCATCATGCTTCTGCCACGTTATGTCTTGTGACATAGTACCAGGAATAGCAATGCAAACAGAAGTGCTAACACTGGCAGACATGGTAACACAAGCGCGAATGAGAACAGGAAGGGTAACGCACACGGTGGCATAGACGGGAACGGTCCACCACGTGATGTCTTGTCTCATAGTAACATGGTGCCTGCAAACACAAATGGCAATGGGCATGGTGACGCAAAGCGAAACAGAAAGAGAAACAGTACTGTAGACACAAATGATAAAAAATAATGGAAACACAAGCGCAAATGAAAACGCAAAGGATAATGCACGTGGTGGCGTAGGCGTGAACGGTAAGTAGTAGTAAAATTTTTATTCAATTGACAAGCAAAAGAATAGGAAGCTCAACTGAGACAAGCTCATTTCCAGTGAGGTTCTTAATACATACATGAATAATTAACATCATCATAAAAAAAATATATCACAAAAAAATGATAACACAAAAATAACAAAAAAATTTTTTTTCAATAACACTAACATCCATACAAAAACAACATAAAATCACACAATTCCCATTTATAAAGTGCAATTATATGACATATTTTGGAACATAACATACACAATTACTCATGATTTAACCTTTTGTCAGCTTCAGATTTAAACCAACCTTTTATTTCTCCTAAATTAGGGCTAGAACCAATTGGCCTCAGGTAAGTTGGCAATGAATTCCATATATTAGGACCTAAGTAGAAAAAATGTTCTCTACCAAGTCCGTCCTTCTTCTGGGCAAAACATATTCCATACCCTCAGCAGAACGTAACCCTCCTCTGATTGTCCTGATCTGAAATTCTTCAGTGATGTATTCTGGTACCCTTCCTTAACTGAATTGACCATATATGTCAAAACATGAAATAACCTTCTATCATAAGGACTCATCCAGTTCAAAGACTGATATAACTCTCTTCTGTGGGTTCTCTTAGGGACATCCAAAATAAACCTAGCTATCTTATTAAAGAAAACATCTATTTTAGCTAACTGGGTTGAAGTTGCCCCTATGTAAATAATATCCCCATAGTCCAACAAAGGAATCAATGTGGCCATAGCTACTTGTTTCCTTACGTTGACATCCATACAATTTCTAATTCTGTAAAGTGCACCCAGACGTCTACTAACTTTTTTAATTGTACAATCTATATGAAAAGTCCAACTCAATGATCTATCCAAATACATCCCTAAATATCTATAACATTGGACTTGTTCAAGGACAGTATTATCCACAGTCACTATACTCAAACCCAAATCAGAATAGATCTCTTTATTTTCTCTAGAGAACAATAATACCTGAGATTTTTTTGAGTTAAGGGCAAGATTGGATTCACTATAAAATAACTGAAGCTCATCAAATGCTTTTTGAAGAGTAAGTTCTATCTGGATTAATGATGACCCTTTCACATAAATAATAGTGTCATCTGCATACAGATGACACTGTACATCAGAATTAGTTAAAACAAAATTATTCATATATAAATTAAATAATATTGGACCCAAAATGGATCCTTGGGGTACCCCAGATATTATCTCCCTAAAACCAGAATCCCACCCATTTATTGAAACCATTTGTTTCCTACCAGTTAAGTAAGCATCCAGCCACCCAATCACCTTCATCGAAACACCCAAAGTGGGTAGTCTGGACAGGAGGATGTCGTAGTCTAGGGTATCAAATGCCCTGGACAGATCTACAAAAATTGCTCCCACCGACATCCCCCTGTCCAGAGCACCCACAATATCCCCAGTAACCTTTAACAAAGCAGAAGTTGTACCATGCATGGACCTGAAACCAGATTGAAACTTATTAATCAACTTACCATTTTCCAAGTAGGTCTGTAATTGTTTAGCTATCAATCTCTCAAACACCTTGGCTACTATTGGTAATAATGATATAGGCCTATAATTCTCCATTAAAGACCTCAATCCATTTTTATGGACAGAAATAATTTTGGCCGTTTTCCACATTTCAGGAATTTCCCCACATGTAAGAGACATGTTGAAAATATTAGACAGGGGATATGAAATAACCGGAGCAGCATATTTCAATAGAATATTAGGGATCTCATCCAACCCACCAGCCTTATTAACATTTATTTTAAATAACTCATTTTGTGTTTCTAAAGGAGATATTAATTCAAACTCAAACTCCTTTCCCTAAGTAAGTGAAAGTGTAAGTGAAACGAGTACGGAACCGCAAGCGGAAAGGGCAATGATAACAGTAATGTAAGTGCACAGGCTGGTTTTCCCCAAAAGCTTCATAGAAAAAGACAGTGACTACAAAGAATGTATGCATAATAATGGGTCTCGGAGCAGAAAATGAGGAGTTGGAATACTAAATTGCTTATATCTTGGGAACCGTACGACATAGAAAAAAAATTTAAAAGTCATATGATTTATAACTTTCCTGGCTAGTTTTGTGCTTAGCCCCTGGCAGGGGGGGGCTAAGCATTTTTCCAAAGAAAAGTCTGTATCTTGCACCGTTTCCGAGATACAGGCCCTGAAAGGCGCTGCTAACACCGTAATGTTATCCTATGGGAAAAAAAGAGAAGTTTGGAGTGCCATAACTTTGGCTCCCTGTAATATTTTTTCACCAAACTACTGAAAGGCATGTTTGTGGGATGTTGGCTGCCTTCTCTCCAAATTTCAGGCCAAAAGACTGCACCGTTATTTTGCAGCAGGGCGCCAAAGGATTGCTGCAATGCATCGGATGCCGTAATGTTATCCTATGGGAAAAAGCATCAACTTTGGAGTGCTGTAACTTTGCGGCTGTGTAATATTTTTTTCAACAAAGTACTGAAAGGCACATCTGTGAGATGTCAGCTGCGTTTCCTCCAAATTTCAGCCCAAAACACCAAACTGTTCTTTTGCAGTAGGGTGCCAAAGAATTGCTGTCATTTTCCAACAGCCTAGAAAAGTACTGTCATAATTTGCAGCTAAGCTAAATTCATTCAACACTGTTGTAAGTGCAAAAGTACTTTGTGAAAATTCTTTTCCGAAATGTGAAAACATATTTCTGGTGTGTTTACCCAAAATAAAGACATGGCTAGCATCCATGAAGTCCGACTAAGTGTATACAAAAGAATTAGGTTGCTAGAGGGTCCCAAATTTAAATGCCAAGCATTTTTCTGATAACCAACTGAAAACAAAATGGCAGATTTGCAACAGTAAAAGGGCCATTTGCGAAAGTAAAAAACTGCATTTGCAACACTGTCGAACTTTTTAACTTTTCCCATTGACTTATAATGGGAACTTGTTTTTTGTATAACTTTTGAACCGTGTAATATTTTTTCACGAAATCTTTGAAAGGCACATCAGGGACCCTGGCTGCATGTTCCCTGAAGATTTTGGACTGGTCACACAAACTGCGCTACCTGTAGGTGCGACCGTAGAATTTTAAAAAAAAAGCGTAAACGCACATGCAGATCACACTTAATAACTCTGCAACTGTATATCTGACTGGTACAAAACTTGGCAGATCCTTAGGTGTATGGGTCTTGATCATGTATTCCAAATTTCATGCAAATCCATTTAATGATTGCAAAGTTATTAAGGTGCAAAATTTTAGGTTTAACATGTAAATGGATCCTCAACCCTAGTGCTATCATGATATATATATATAGAGAGAGAGAGAGAGAGAGAAAGAGAGAGAGAGGGAGAGGGAGGGAGAGAGACAATCAGTAATGAGTAAGAGTGGTATACAAGGATGTATACCCATTGAGGGGTCAGTTAGGGCTATAAGGCTACAAGCCAAAACAGTGAGTGCCTTTATTACCCTAATTAACTCCTGAGATGGGTATATTTCTGAGTGTCTCATCCTTACACATTGTTTGTTGAATATAATACATTAGGATGGTTATTTTTATGGAGTTTGCATTTGCAATTGCATTAGGATGCCTGAAGGCCTTTTGCAGTAAGGAAGGAAGGAATGGTGTATTGTGAGTGCAGGGAGGACTTTGGGGGGAGGGGAGAAGGGTCTGGGTTTGGGAGGATTTTGTGTGTCTTTTTCCTAGGTCCTTTTGCAGCTTGATTGGTATTGCTAGTTTTCTAATGATGTGTTAACTGTGATATTAGTATTGTCCCATGGGGTTTGTTACTGTGTAGGTATATATGTTGTTTGATTAGTATAGGTATATACTTTTAGTTAGTGTAGTTACATACCTTTAAATGTTTGATTAGTGTAGTTATATAGTTGTAACTGATACTTTAGTTACAGATATACAGGGAAATAAACTATTGCCCTTTGTATGGGGAAAAGTCCATAACCACGTAACGTGCAGGGGTATGTGCATATGTGTATATTTATATTTTCATAAAAAACTGCATTACTACATATATTCAAGTTCAAAAGCCATGAAAGTATGGAAATGTTAAATTAGAGTTTTCCACTCAGACATCCATCCCCCTTCCTATTCCTAAGCCCTGTTACCCAAGGCCAGAATACAGGTCTGGGGCCATTGCCTCATGCATCTGCTTCTTCAAGCTACAGGTCTGGGGCCATTGTCACATGCATCTGCTACTTCAAGCTACAGGTATGGGGCCATTGCCTCATGCATCTGCTACTTTAAGCCACAGGTGTAGGGCCATGCCTCATGCATCTGCCACTTCAAGCTACAGGTGTGGGGCCATGCCTCACAGGTGCCACATACCCTGTGGGTGTCTCATTAATGAGGGACACAAAGAAGCAGGCTTGTCAGGCATGATCCAGGACTTGTACTTTGCTTTGTGGAGCCAAAGGAACAAACCTGTGGTGCATGGTCCCAAACCTGTGGGCTGTAAGCAAAACAGTAGACCTGTGGGAACCCCTGTGCATGCAACTTGCTTTACACCGGGGCTCTGCAGGCCCTATGGAAAGCAAGAGATGCATTAGGCACAGCCTTTGAAAATTAACTTGGTTGCATCGCCCTGCGGGGGCCTACATGAACAAGCAGACCTATAGGACATTTTTCAAGATCTATATTATGATTTAAGTGGGGTCCTACAGATGCTACTTTAAGGGGCAGACTTTTATCTTGCTTTCTGTTGGGCCCTGCCCACCATACATGAAGAAGCAGGCCTGTGTAGTATGGGTCAGAACAAAGGCACAAGCTACAAAAGCATTCACTGCAGCAAACAGTTTCAGACCCGCTAAAAACACTGCTCAAAAAGGTCCAAGTGCAGTGGCAGATGATCCAGACATTAACTGGGAAACTTTAAAGCATGGTCTAACAGCGGCGGGCATATAAATTTATAAGCTGGCAAACACTACTACTCAAACCCGTACACCCAGAAACAAAATCTCCCAAGCTCAGACTCTATCGGAAACTTTCAGCAATGTGCATATAGGTCAGAATAGTTATTTATGAGGGCCAAAACACCACATTGCTTACCTAAATAAAACTCAGGAGGAACCTCATGCATGCGGGAGGGTTGATTTTTCCCCTTTTTCTGTGACTTCTGGATTGGATGTGCAATGATATCTAATACATTGCAGTGCACACACCTGCATACTGCATGTTGATGTCTGCCTGCTGCCCTTTACATTCAAGGCCACTTTGTGTAATAGTCCCCAGCCTCCAACAGAAGCCAGTGCTGCTGTGGTCCCTCTCCCCCACCCTTCCCAGTGGAGGACAACTGTCCTTGTGATGCTTAGTCCTCCTCTCCCCAGCTGGCCCTCCAGCTCTGGTGGTCACATCTGACCCCAGGTCACTGATGCCGCAAACAGTAGCTCTACCGTTGCACCAGTGGGCTGGCTAGCCCATAGAGCAATGTATAATCTTACTGTAACTGCAGGGGTGCACAACCCCAGTTTGTATACATCAAGGTATATCATTTCCAGGACAGAGAGGCACTACTGAAAAAGAATCAAGAATTGAAAAAGATCTCCAAACAAATAATCTCACAATCCCAGTTTTTCCCGACTGCTCCCCAGAGACTGTAGGGAAGAGGAAAGCATTTGCAACAGCAAGAAACTTATTGTATCAGTTTGATATTAGATACACGATAATCCCATCTGCTAAATTAAAGGTCACTCTGCAAGGAAAAGTTTGGATCTTTACTTCACCAAAAGAGGCTGAGCGCATAATTAGAGTAGTATTATCTGCAGATTCAGGAGGTGCCTCTGCCATACAGTAAAGGGTGAAGCATAAGAAATAGAAAAGTTTGGATATAAGAATACTAGGAATTAAAACATATTGAGGAATAGATGTAGAAATATAGGAGATGAGATGTGGAGGGGGTTAAAAAACGATGTATACAGATACAAACATTAACTTTTGCACATGCTTTCTGTTTTTTTTTTGTACACGTAAGTGGAGGGGTGGGTCTGCCCCAGGTTTTGGGAACAAGGAGTCCAGTAAGCAGATTACTAGGCATCTGGGCATGGAGACAGATTGATCTGCTGCCTGGTTTGCCTTCATGGTTGTCTTGTGTTGGGCTTTGGGGATTGTTACTATGGGGAAATAGTAGACACTAGCTTGTTAATATGTAACTTCTCTAGTATTCCCATAAGAGCAGAAGAAATGGGAGGGATTAGGAAGGAATAAATTATTGGAGGTGGGTGTCAGGGAGTTAACAACAAGAATAAATAGAATACAGAGATAGAAAGGGGAAAAAGAGACAGAAAGACAGAAAAACATGTTTTATTCAGAACCTCAAGAATTTTAATAGAAGGTTGCATTGATAAGTATATATTTCATTCCCAGGTCTTTACTGTTAAGGTTTGTTATCAAATTAACTGGAGAGCAAATCTAGCCAGCCCAGTGGCATGGAAGGTTGAGATATCCTGTTTTACCTCCTGCCATGCCGGTGACCCATGTCCGTGGTGTGAGCAGGTCACCAGGTGTTGACCGGGGAAAAGAGGATCAAGCATCTGGAGGACAGCTCTTCTCTCCCAGGGAGGGGTGGGGATGGAATTCACTGCTTGACTGGCCCCTAGGAGTGGCTGGGGGACTATGCAATAGACTCACACAAGATGGGTGGAGTTGATCAAGACCCCTGGTGTACAGCGTATGGAAGTATGCACAGCTTGGCCATTGGCATCATTGCACACCTTGGCTCTGTGCTCAGGGTTGGGGCAAAATTGAAGAAAAGAAGCCAACTGGCAAGATGAAGTCAGTTTCCCTGCTGCACTGGGCCAGCTGGCACCTCAAAAATTGGTGAGAGGCAATGGCCAGCATGTCACCCGGTGTCGTTGATGGGGGAAGGAGGTGGTGGAAGAGGGCCAGTCGGCGGATGATGAATAGAAGAATGAAAAAATGCAGAGCAAATCTAAAATTTAAATATTGTCCTGGAACATAAACAGTGCTTGAGATCGAATAAAAATTAAGAAAAATTGTCTCACTATGCAGGAGGAGAAAATAGACATATTATTATTATTACAAGAAACACACTTTTCTCCAGGAGATTTTAGAATCTTCAATAATTTATTCCAAGCCAAAGGATTTCACACCACATGCAATACAAAATAAAGGGGAAGGGCTATACTGAGCAGGAATAACACTGTAATATAAATCAATAACAGTATGTCTGACACTGACAGTAGATACACAATTAAAACAGTGAAATTTCATGATTAAATCTTTCCTCACACAACCATATGCACCTAACAAGGATGATTCAAATTTTGTTTCTAAATTCTTTCTTGATTTAGCCCAGTTTCCAGGTCCATATATAGTGGCAGGAGATTTTAATTTGACTTTGAATCGTATTGATAGGAGCCCAGGGTCAATTGAAAAAAAAAGATAATCTGCTTCCTTCATACTAAGTATGATGAATGAACTAAACCTGAAGGATCCATTTGGACACATTTCACCTACACAAGAAGTATATTCCTTTTTTGGTTCCAAATAGCGCACTCTCAAGAACTGCCTCAAAAACCATATTAAGAAATTTGGAGGATGTTAGATATGGCTCTATTAATACATCAGACCATGCCCCATTAACAATTACTTTTCAAAGCTGGGAGCTATGTCCGAAAAATGCTAGGTGGAAACTAGATACCAATCTCCTAGGAGACTCAGCTTTTGTTAATTTAATTAAAAAATAAATTAAAAACTTCCTCTTAAATAATTTAGAGTCAGGAACAATGCTGGTAGTAATATGGGATGCACTTAAAGCCTATCTTAGGTGAATATGCATTTTATATTCAGCATATATGAAAAAAGTGGAGCCCTTAGCATTTAGTCAATTGGAAAACTGAGTTAGCAGAAGCAGAGCATGCCTTTATTCTCTTCTCTAAAAAAGTAGACCTGGAGAAGGTTTTGTTTGTGA
This sequence comes from Neoceratodus forsteri, assembly GCA_016271365.2. Classification (NCBI taxonomy): domain Eukaryota; kingdom Metazoa; phylum Chordata; order Ceratodontiformes; family Ceratodontidae; genus Neoceratodus; species Neoceratodus forsteri. The sequence goes on along the minus strand of CM057454.1, from coordinate 1,067,358,824 downwards.
AAAATAAACTCAAACAATTAATGGAAGCCAATGCTATGTTGAGAGCAAGGTCCCAATATTACTTCCATGGTGAAAACCCAGACTGATTACTAGCTTTGCAATTGCAAAGTAGAAAAGATAGTAACACTATCATTGAAATACAGAATGATCAAGGAAACACATTTAATGACCCAAAACTTATAAATGAGACCTGTACTAACTTTTACAAAAAACTGCACATGGAAGAAATGGTGGAAAACAAGGAAGCAATGATAATTTACCTTTCAAATCTAAACCTGAACATAATAAGTGAAGAAGATAGATCCCTTCTAGAAAAAGACTTTTCACTTCAAGAGATCTTAAATTCAGTATTGCATCTCCCTAATAAAAAATCTCCAGGGCCAGATGGCTTTGGAGCAGAGTTCTATAAAGCATTTAAAGATGACACAATACTGGTATCTCACCAACTTTTAAACTCTGGTACATTATTTACATCATTCAATGAAATCACCATGACCCTAATATTAAAATCAGAAAAACCACCAGACAAGTGCAGCTCATGTAGGCTGATTTCATTATTGAATACTGATTACAAAATCTTTACTAAAATGTTAGCTTCTAGATTGACAAGAATTATTCCAAAAATTATACACCCTGACCAGACAGGATTTATCAGTGGTAGGAGATTAACAGACAACATAAGATGAACACTCAACCTGATTGAGTATACAAAGTCAAAAAATGCAGCACTTATTACGTTGGATGCCAAAAAGGCATTTGGCAGGGTATATTGGCATTTTCCTATAATGGTACTAGAAGCTATAGGGATGGGTCCAATGTTTATTAATATGATTAAACTAATGTACTAAAGCCCTACAGCAATGGTCTGAACCAATGACCAGTTGTCTGTCCCACTTAAATTAAACAGAGGGACAAGGCAAGGTTGCCCCCTCTCACCACTTTTATTTGCAATATATATGGAGCCACTAGCACAAATAATAAGACAAAATATTGCAATAGAAGGGATAAAAATAAAAGACCCACAGCATGTCATTTCACTATATGCGGATGACATATTTATCTATTTGAATGATTTAAAAGCTTATTTCCAGCCATCATTGAATAGAATAGAGGAGTATGCAGCACTCTCCCATTATAAAATAAACTGGAATGAGATGGAAATACTACCAACAGGGAACAGTAATGAAATAGATAATATCCTTGGAAAACATCAAGTTTCAGTTAATGAATCTATTAAATATCTAGGTATCAAACAGTGGTAAGATGAAAATAAGTTGTTCATTGAAAATTATGAAACACCTTTTGAGAAAATAAGTAAAGATTTGGAAAGAATGGGTACATCTGCTGTTAACACCAATGGAAAGAGTTAATATCATCAAAATGAACATTTTGCCTAGACTATTGTTTTTGTTTCAGGCCCTCCCAATAAACATCCCTTAAAACATTTCTTGACTGGGAGAAAAACTATGAATGTTTCTTTGGCAAAACAACCTCTGCGAATATCTCTCCAAGAATTATATGCTCCATATAACAATGCAGGCATGGGTCTTCCAAATATGCACCTATATTATCTAGTGGCTAGGCTCAAACAGCTGAAATCATGGTTTTCTCCTAATGAAGCCCCATATCATGGGTAGCAGTTGAACAGCAAGACGTGAATGGTAGTGATTTGAAAAGTATTGATGTAGCAAATAAAATTTTCTAAAACTGTTTGTCTACCATTAGACAAATGGTCGGGACTTGGAAGGAGGCCAGCTCAATTCTCAAAAGCAAAACTTACTCCTCCTGTTTTTTGTACATAAAATACTTAGGGATTCCTAATATTAGCAATAATCATTGCATCAAAGTGTGGGAACAAAAGGGAATCCTGTAACTTCAGTACTTACTTAATGAAAATAAAATATTAGAGTTTCAGGAGATAAAAGATTAATATAACTTGCCTACGGGCTATTTATTGACCTATCTGCAAATAAGAGACTTCATAAGAAAGAAGATGGCAACATGGAACACCCACCACTACCAATAGTAGAAAATATTTTTATAAATATGGAAACAGAAAAAAAAATGAATTGGATGAATTTACAAATCACTTAATGAATATAGATATCTTTTACTAGAAAAGCTAAAAAAAAGTACAGAAAAAGAATTTAGAAATTGACATAGATGAACAAACGTGGCATGAAGTCCTTAATTTCACAAATGTGGTCTTTAAAGGAAGTTTCCTATATATGACACTCACTCACATCATTTGGTAGCTGATGTCCCCCAGAGTCTTTGCAACTGGTTTTGATTACGTTATTTAAAGGCCATGTATTTGTGGAAGGGACAGTAATTCTTTTTAACAAGATGGCTAGCCCATCCCTCCACTTCCAGTGAGCTGACATTCCCTTGCACTCCTGGCGCCTAATGACGTAAAGAGACCAGAGAGTCGAGGGCTAGACCAGTGAAGTGGATAGGCTTCTTTTTCATCATTTTATGTCTCAGAATGGCCAGTTGGACAGTGCAATGAAGGACACCGCCACCAACAAGATCCTTGCTAGTCAGACTGTGTCCTTCATTACTGTTCAACTGGCCATTCTGAGGCATAAAAACATCAGAAAAAAGAAGCCACATTCACTTCAATGGGTCTAGCCCCCGCACTCTCCCTGGTCTCACGTCATTACATGCCAGAGTGCTGGGGAGTGTCAGCTCTACCAGGAAGTGGAAGGGATCAACTAGCCACCTTGTTCAAAACAAATTATGATCCCTTCCACAAATACATGGCATTAAAATAATGTAATGAAAACCAGCTTGAAAGACTATTGTCGACATCAGCTACCAAATACGTGAGTGGTAGCTGATGCCACAGAATGATGAAAAATCTCTTTAAGAATAATTAACTGAAGCAGATTCAGTTTAATATATTCCACAGATTATATTACATACTTGCAAAGTTGAACAAATTAACTGAAATTCCTAATACACACCTCAGATGCAGAGTGGCAGTAGGATCTAACAAACACATGTTTGTCTCAGTCCCTACTCTTAAAGAATCCTGGAATGAAATTAGGAGAGTTATAGGACTGGCGTTAGGCTTTTAAATCCCATCTAACACAGGCATCTTATATTTTGGTACCTCATTGCTTAGGGCAGAGGAATCAACTTAGCATTAGTCAGTGCTAAAAAATCAATCCTTCAGTACTGGAAGGACAAAAGCCTTCCACATGCCAGTCACTGGTTAAACTTGATGATAGATAATGCTAATCTTGAACGTATATACTACAGTAGGGATGATAAGCTCCAAACATTTCAGAATATATGGGACCCATTTTTAAAATACTTGGCAAAATAGGGCACCCTTGAACCAATCCCAGATTAAAATAGATATAGAAGTAAGTTCAGTATGTATGCCTGGGGTAGATAAACATCAAGTAAATATTAAATAATATTAAGTTAAATAGGTTAGGTACCAGGTTAGGTTAGGGAAGGGTGGATCATGATAAATGGTGATATATTCCCTCATATCAGACATTGGATGAATACACTATTTTCAGATTTAAAAAAAACACAAAGGATTCAACACTCCAGGTCACAGATGAATTTACAGGTCTCTGAATATAGTCAAAGTGAAATCTTTATTAAATTACATAGAACACATATCCAAAGGAGGCAAGCTGGACCCCCAACGCTTCGGCCATACACTCTGGCCTTTGTCAGGGGGGGGCATGTCCATACCTTGCAACCTAATCCCATTTTTAAAGCACCTTCTTAAAGTGACACAGTTCCTTAAAATTACAAAAGCAGATAATAATCATAATTCAAGACACATCAAAAAAATTTAAACAGTTATAAAAACATTTGATCTTATTGCACCGAGGTAATTTAACTTAGTTTTGATAGGAATATATAGGGAAAGGTGTTAATACCAAGCTTTGTAAACTGGTGGGAAAGGGGGCAAGTAAAAATAAGTTACACTGACAAATTATAGATTTTCAGACCAGGGTGCTGATTCCAAGGTGAATGTCGCAACTAGCAGGCGTATGCAAGTTGCAACATTCACCACTACGCAGGGGACCCTGCGCCATATTCTAAGAGAGGCAGGGTCCTATCACTTATGATCTGTGACTTGCAGCATGCATAGGCTACTGCCACAGGCATGGTGCAATAGCCCTGCATGCCACAAGTCACAGCCCATTGCAACCTGCCCCCTGGAGCCACCCCCCACCTTGGAACACCACAGCAAGCACCAGAGGGCATGGGGGGGGGACAGGTGGCACAGGAGTCTGGAGACTACATTAAAAATCAGACCCCTGGAGTCCCTGACATTCAGAGGGTTGGGGGCGTGGACATATTTGTGGGGGCATGGGGAGCACAGTAAGACTTTTGCCACAGCGCTGCAGAGTAGGCATCCATCGGATGGCACTGATGGATGCCCCTTAGAGCATCTCTGAGATGTTCTAACTCCACTGCACCATAGCAGCTCCTGGAATAGCATAAATGGGTTATGGCAGCCACCCTTTTGGAATAGGGTGCAGCTGCTACCGTAACCCACCGTTGTGCCATGTCATTGCAGGTTGCGGCACAGTGGGTGGCATATCCCACCTTTGGCATAACCTGCAGAGGGCATGGTGCAAGGCACCTTTTGGAATCACAACCAGTGTAATGCATGGTGCAGGTTGTGAGTTACGCCATGGGGATTGGCATAACTCGGCTTGTGCCAACTTAAGCCATCCTGGAATCAGGCCCTAGGTCATTCTTAGTATAAAAAAAAATGTTTTATTGTTTTTGTTTCATTTTTACTCCATGTTCATTCGCTGCATAAGTGTCCCAATTATCTCTCCACAAATAGGGGAGTGGTGGGATTCAAACGATGGGCCACATCAGATTCACTGGAAAATCTGAAAAGACAAAACACAGAGATGCCAAATGATACTCACATAAGAAAAAAACAAAGTACAAAGACAGAGGACCAAACATAATCGATTCTTTGCTGTGATGGTAAATAAATCTCAGGCTTTGGCTGATACTGTTTACATATTCCATGAATTGGTCTATTTCCTCTTTGGTGCCTTCCCAGATACATATAATGTCATCAATAAAGTGGTACAAATGTACCACTTTATTGTAAATGGGGTACGATTGGGATCAGAAATAAACTTCTCTTCTCATTGGCCCATGAACAAGTTGGCATATGAGGGTGCTGTTGAGGCACCCATAGTCGTACCACATTTCTGCATGTAAAATGATTTGTTGAACACAAAATAATTGTGCTCAAGGACAAATTTGAGGGCATCTGTCAGGAATGACTTTGGTATATTTTTTCCTATAGTTGGTTTGGAGAAGTAGTGTCTGACAGAATCTAGGCCTTCTGTATGTTGTATTGAAGTATAAAGACCCATAACATCTAAGGTTAACCACTGTAAAAGGTGCATAGTGTCTCTTATGTATGATGGTAGTCCCCCCACAAATTGTTCTAGGAAAAAATCAATAAATTTGCTCAAATAATGGGTCAGTGAGTTAATGCCAGATACAATGAGCAGGATTTTTATAACCTGGTGCAGGGCTTGCGTTTAGCCCTGCGCCACCACTCTTAGGTTCTGGCCATGTGCCAAATGCTTCACCACAACTGTACCCAATTTTCCAATCTTGGACACAGCTGTGACAGTTTCCACAAGTTCCAACAGCTTGTGCCAAATATCTGGTGCAAACTCCGTGACAAGAGCACCCAGGAGTGCTGCAAGGTAGACCAGAGAAAATTGGTCTACATTGCAGCAATTGCTACACAGGATAGAAAATTCCATTAGATTGCAGAAAGACCCATGAACTGTATCGCTGGCGCACCAGGGCTTGTGGTGGTCTGACAGTTTTGAAAATCCTGCCTCATAGGTCTAAGGGTGGAGGGGAATTTGTGGATCTTTGTGTATTTTAGAGAGACCATAAAAGGTAGGGATTACAGGGAAATTTGGTTTAAAAATGGTGGCTTCATCGCCTGATATGCAACCTTAAGTATAAGCATTGTCTGCCAGCTTGAACAATTCCAAAGTATATTTGGAAGTTGGGTCCCATCTTAGTCACTCATATTTTTCTGCATCATTCAACAAATTCATAAATTTAGAAATGTAAGATATTTCCTCCATCAGTACTATGTTACCCTCTTTGTCTGCGGATTTAAAGAGCCCCTGACACCGATGTGACAACTTTGAGAAAATGTAATGTTTAGCACAAGTGTGCTTATATTTTAATATTGTTTCTGCACTTCTCATTCTTCTTTATTACTGAGGACATTTGCTTGTAAACAGGATCACTGCCCAATATGTTCTGGCTGCTTGCCTACATATGACATCACAGTTCTGTTTATGACATCACATTATGTTGCTGTGGGGATAATTAAGATGCCATAAAGGGGGGATTATTTATTTTATTTATTTAAAAGTTGATAACCTGGAAAAGCACTATGACCAGAAGCTCATTTCCAGGAGCAACCCAGATTGTGATGTCGTATGTAGGATAGCAAAAAAAGCAGGTAAAGTCTAAGGGACAGTACACCTCTTTCACACAGCTGTTCTCAGTAATAAAGAAAAACAGTAAATAATTATAGAAAATACATGAAATATAAACTGAACTGTCTAAATCTCACATTTTTTCCAAGTGTTTCTAACGGTGTCAGGGGATCTTTAAACACTACATTTGGTAATGCTTTAACACAGTTTTTACTACTGGTGTTAAATTATTCTGCCTTTTAAAATATGAACTCCAGTTTAATTTCTCAAAATTTGCTAGTACTAATTTTTCAGAGGTAGAGACTGTTGAATTTTGTACTTAGAGGCAACAACAGATTTTGGTTTAAAATGATCTGTTCTTTCTGTAATGACTACAACATCAGTGTCTTCAGAACAATCAATTTCTGCATAATGGTCTAACAATTCTTCTAAATCAGAACAGTCCAACACTCCAAATTCATTGTGTGTTACTCCCTCTTAGTATTAGGTTCCAAAGATGTAATGTGTTCCACATTCTCAGTGATTTGTGACTCCTGTATTAGGTCTGAGTCCCACAGTGAGGCCCCCATGTTACCAGTTGTTTTAAAATAGTATTTGAGCTTGATTTTTCTGATTAGTTTGTACATTTCTGTCTTGATTTTAAATAGATCCACCTGCGGGTGGGCAAAAACGAGAAACCACATTCCAGGATTTTTAGCTGATCAGTTGTAAGAGTGAGGCTTGTTAAATTGATCATGTATTTTTATTGTGCTCATCCACAGATTTTTCTTAGGTCACTCCCCTCCCTCATCCTCTTCTTGTCTTTGGTCATGATTTTTTTGATGTTCTTTGTTTTTGTAGAGTTTGGGAGGTAATTGCCTGTTGTTTGGTGCCCGCCTGTCTGGGGTTTGTTTTCCCTAAAAAAAGGGGTCAGTATTGGATGTTGTGGGCTCATTATCACAAATGGTTTCAGGATCGGAATCAATAGTTACAGTCTTTTTATCATTTGATTTCTTTCTGGTATTTGATTTGGAGTGAGATTTTCTTGTCCAGTTTCTAGGTCTCAATCTGATCCTTGATCGACTCCTAGGAGGTGAGCTTTCTAATCAGTCCCACTTAAAAATCTGGCCAGTTTCAAAATCAGTTGAGTCAATTTGGCTTTTTTTCTGTTAGAGTAAATCATTTTTAATTTTGGTTATGTTGTTAATATATTTCTTACTTATTGCTGTAAGGATAGTAGAATGGATCCTGCCATTTAACACCAATCAGCAGGCCTGTGTAGAATGAACCTTGACGTGTAGCTTGTAGCAGCAGGCCTGTGTAGTATGGGCCCTGATATGTAGCTTAAAGCAACAGAACTGTATGGTATGGGCCCTGACATGCAATTTGAAGCAGCAGACTTGTTTGACATGGACCATGACTTGTAACTTGAAACAGCAGACCTGCGTGGTACGGTCCTGACATGTAGCTTGAAGCAGTAGGCCTGCGTGGTATGGGCCATGACATATAGCTTAAAGCAGCAACCTGTGAAGAATGTTCCTGATATGCAGTTTGAAGCAGTAGGCCTGCGTGGTATGGGCCATGACATGTAGCTTGAAGCAGCAGGTCTGTGTGTATGGGCCATGACATATAACTTAAAGCAGCAACCTGTGAAGAATGTTCCTGATATGTAGTTTGAAGCAGTAGGCCTGCATGGTATGGGCCATGACATGTAGCTTGAAGCAGCAGGTCTGTGTGTATGGGCCATGACATATAGCTTAAAGCAGCTACCTGTGAAGAATGTTCCTGATATGTAGTTTGAGGCAGCAGGCCTACGTGGTATGGGCCACGACATATAGCTTAAAGCAGCAGGCCTGTGCAGTATGGGTCCTGACATGTAGCTTGAAGCAGCAGACCTGTGGGGCACAGCTCCCAATCTGTAACCTTTACCCATGGTGCGTGGTTCTGGACAAGTGGCTTTTGGCCTCAGACCTGTAGATTGAAACCACAGATGCATGGGGCAGGGCACCGGACCTGTAGCTTGGACTTTGGCCATGCAGGTAGAGGATGGGTGAGGGTGACGGGCCAAAGGGTTGAAAACACTAATGCCCCATTTGCTGATTTTTAGCTTTGTAACCCTAATGTATTCATTTGAGTAGTTTTTTTTTTTTCTATGACTGTCCATACTTTTTGAACTAGTACAGTGTCAAACTTATAACTTCTTTTCCTAGGGCCCTGTGGGCCCTGCTCAAAGAAGCAGATGAGGCATAGCTTGCTTCTCACAGGGTCCTGTGAGCCCTGCATGAAGTAACAGATAAGTTGTACAAATCAGACATGGCACTGGAAGTGCAGCTTGCTTTACACAGGGTCTTGTGTGTTGTAGGCAAAGCAGCAGACCCACTGGATACATCATCAGAGCTGTAATTTATATTGTACAGGAATCTGCAGTCCCTACTCAAATCAAAAACCTGTCAGGGACATGAAACAGAAAACTCACTGGTACAATGATGAGCTTGTACGTTGCTACATGCTGGGCTCTGTGAGCCATACACAAAGTAGGGACACCCATCCAGTACAGCACAGGACTTACGGGATGTCTCTACAAGGTTCTGCAACACAAATGATCCATTGGGTAGATGTGAAAGTTGATGCTTAAATGGTCATAGGGAGTGGTAAGCAGCCTAATGTATTTTTCAAATTTGGGCTTAAATAGTAAAAACATTTTAAAGTTATGTGCTAAAGGAAAAAAACATTGAAAGAAATTGTTGGCATGGTAGCTAGAGCATGCGTGAGGGTGTGTGTGGGGGGGGTATTTTAAAGTAGGGATTGTGAGCCACCCAAAAACATTTTAGGTCAGATTTACAAGATACTATTTATATGGTCATGAGGTGGGGCAATAACTTGTCCACCCTAAAATGTGGCCAAAAATGGCCAAGTTATGAGAAAAAGAAAAACAAAATGAAAAAAACTTGGAGGTACTCCTACACAAAAATATAATACAAATGGAGCCCTGAAAACAAATTAAATATAGCAGTGTCATTCAGTACAAATAGTCCAGAAATGGAATACATTGAGACGGCATTTACCCTGAAGAAAAAAAGAAAAGGTGTGACACAGAGGAGAAAGAGAGTGCAAAAGAAAAGATAAGGCAATGAAGAAGAAAGAATTGAAAGCTGATCAGGGGTGGTAGAGGAAGACGGGAAGAAAGTGATGGAAGAAGGAAATATTGGAGGAATCTTTCATTTGGAGAGTTATCTTTGGATGATGCACCCTGTCCTCCAGAGTTAAACCATAACAAAACAACAGACTTTGAAAAAATTGAGAGGATGGAAAAATGGGAGAAAGGCCTGGAGGATATTTTTATGTTTATGGGGAGATCCATGAGCATATCAAATAGGCAGGCTGGTAATGACTGGCAGTGCTGGTTCTGTTTTGTCTTGGTGGGAATTCTAAGGGTGACAGCTGACAGTATGCCTTCAAAATGCATCACAATAGTATTCTGTCATTTGTAATGCATTTATTGTATTAACTTCATGGACGCCTTTGTATGTTGTTTTACTGGTGTTTTTTTATGTTGCTGAGTTACCATATTTCATCAATTCCTAGCCGCCCTGAAAAAGTAGTCACCCTTGAATAATGGCTGCATCTGATTTTAAAACTGTTGAATAGAAGTTTCCCTCATTTACTGGCTGTGGCTAGTGATTGGTGAAATTACAGGTACTTTCCACGTGGTTTTCAGCATTCCTCTTGTACGTAACAGTAGTACATATAGTAGTACATAATGATGGCACAAACTCAGTGATCTCTTTAATTTTTTTAATTAAAAAAACAATTTTAGCAAATTGCATACAGCAAAAAAGGTTTAAAAAAGTTTTATCTGATTATGTCTGATGTCATATCTGTGGTTGCAATCTGCTTCTGATCGGATCCAGCATCTGTAGAAACACAAAAAGAGAATACATGGTGCTAGTATGCCGATGCATTGTGTTTTTGCTGTTATGCTTTATTCTATGTAGTGTAAGTTTATTTAATTTGCATCTTTACTCTAGCTCATCTACTGAGTCAGCATTGCCTTGTAAATCTTCTTCCATTTCCTACTCTTCACTCAGCAGTTGGGACATATTGATCTTAGTACTACTGCTGCTTCTGTCAATCTCAGCTATATTTTTCATTAGTCCATCCCTGGCTTCACGGGCTGCACCTCAGGTTTTTGAGCAGTGAATTTCATCTGGGTTGCAACTCTTTACTCCACAAACAAAGAAAGACTTCACAATTATGTCCTTTCTTACGGCCTTCCATGCTTCCTTTACCCACAGTGTGATTTGTTATTTACCAGGTGCTTTTGGGTTGCCTGCGCGAGTCAGCTCTCACTCCTCATTGGCCAGACACTGGTTGTACATTTCTTTGTACCTGAGGTCGAAGGAGCCATTCCAGGATACATTGATGGGCTATAATAACTTGGTACAGTCCCCCTGGAATGGCTGCAGTAGTGGCTCTCGGTTGTTTGGCTTTAAGTTTAATTGAGGGGCAAATGTGACATCGGAAAGTGCCCCACACCACATTCTCTGAGTGAAGCTCATGCTGCCCCATATAGGGTTCAAGCAGATGCAGGTTAGATCTTCATTCATCCACCCATGCCCTGATGCAGCTTCAACTACCTCAGGTATGCTTCCTAGCTCTTTTGGTATCCATTTGCTCTTGATGACTAAAGGGGAGGGGGCAACTTTCAACTGTGGCCACCGGGCAGTGACTCTTTGCTTCTTATGGTCAATTTTCATTCAAGGACAGATTTTATGCCTCTCAGGTTCACAGTATTTTTACCAGACATGTCTGCCCATATAGCAGTCTCATCTATATTATATACAGATGAGACAGTGATGTGTGCTTTAATGTTTCTATAACAAAACTAAACAAAGTCCAACACTTTCAGTATATAATCAAAGAGGTGATGATGGCCAGCTGCTGTTTTCTGATGAATGGTGAACCCTCACCTCCACAAAAAGCAATCCAACCACCCATGGCTAGCTTTGAATGTTGGGTCAAATATTAGTACTGAGGCTTTTATTTATTTATTTAGTTTTTGTTGACCGGGTAAGTGCACTAGACAAATCCTGCCTATTTTCAGGCATGACCCAGGGGAGAGGGATACATATGAATGCCAACTGACCTTGAACCAGATAAAACTGTTGGTGGTGTTTTTAGTGAAAGAGGGAAATTTAGCCAGGACACCAGGGAAATTCCCCTACTTGTCAGAGGGGGAACCTCTGTCCAAGATGGCGGATGCACCCTTGCCTTCTGAGGAGGGAGCTATGGAGGTGGGAGATTTGGTCTCTGCTCTTACCTCTGACCGAATGGAGACCACGATGCCAACAACTGATGTTTTGCCTGTTGATGTTCCTACTACAATTTTAAGTTCTGCTGCTCATACTAAGGCTGCTACCTAGCCCTCTGCTTTCTTCTTATGGAACTGACTTGCTGACTTGCGTGCCTACAGTCAACTTACCGGAGGATTTTACTTCATCTGATTCTGAAAATCACTGTTTGACAGCACAAGAGATCCGGGAGCGTTTTGCAACGGCAGAGCGCCGTTTTGCTAGTGCAAAACTGAAAATGCATAGAGATATGCAGTGCCTGAGAACCAACAGCACAGATACATCTTCCACTCAGGTGGAAGCTCTTGAAGATTTACCTGACTTGTCTCCTTTCCTGCCTGTTGCTGGGACAGTCTCTGACCCGACCTGTGCGTCGGTAGCTGAAGCCTTACTGCCTGCTTCCCTGCCGCCTGCAGTACAAACGGATTCGGTTTCCTTCTCAGAACCTGCTTCCATTACATCGCAGAATTCCCCACATGGACAAGACTTCTCTACAGTAAATGCTACCCTGCCACCTGCAGTTCAAACGGATTCAGTTTCCTTTTCACTACCTGCTTCCATTAAATCACAGAGCTCCCTACATGTACAAGAATCATCTACAGTCAATATTAATAAAGCACCTACCTGGACTGTTGAATCGGAGCTGAGAGGTGCTGGCTGGGTTCAGGATACTGTCCCAGGAAGTTGGAAGTCGGGTCCGTCTCCAATACGGTCCCCCCCACTGAAGATTTTCTGGAGCTACAGAGCACTTTAGGCACTTCAAAAGTCACTACTGACCCCTTGTGTTTCCTTCGTGAACTGGAGCTTACACAGAAACCTATGTTGGATTATCTGAAGGGTTTCCCACCCCAGGCTCCTTTTTCTACTATTTCTATAGAGGCTCTAGTTCCCCTACCACCGCAGCCCCCCCCCCAAAAAAAATATCGGGACCAAGCCATTCATATTCTTCATTTTTTAAATTTCCAATCCAGGCTGCTAAGACACAATGCTGTTAAGCGGCATACACGTGGGGGTTTACCTGAGCTAATTTGATTGGGTCTGTGGCACACATGCTTATAAAGGATTCTTTAAAATTATTTTCCCATGAAATATATGCATTAATTCATATCTCTGGTGAAACCACGTTTGACATTAGTTTACAAACATCTAGGGGATTGGAGCGTTTTTGGTCAAAGTATGATTCTCTGTGGACTACTGCATTATGGACCCAATTTCAGGCTATTCCTCTTTCTAAACCTACTTTTAAGACAATTGCTATTCTGTTTCATAATGAGGAAGTTGAGGTGGAGGATGTTGTGTATTGGCTGAAACAGCGTTGTGATGTCCAGGGACAGCCTGAAGCCATTTTGGATACTGAGAACATTTGGACTGGGGCTGGAAGTTTAAAGACTTGTTACGATCTAATGATTCTGGGGTTGTACATCTGCCTAACTCGTTTTTCATAGGCCGAGATAGGGGGGTCTTGTTCTACCCGGGTCAGCTGAAGGCTTGCTATCGGTGTGGTGACCCTGCACATCTTAGAAATGTATGTGATAAAATGAAATGCAACGTCTGCGGGGAATTGGGCCATGTAGGGGCACACTGAATGAATGTAGATGCAACCTCTGTGATGAACAGGGGCACATCTTTCAGAATTGTAAATGGGCTGCACATAACCAGGAATTTCATGATGGTGGAGTGGACCAGCGCTTTATTATTACACAGGCGCAGAAGGTCGGTCTCCGGACCACCTTGGCTGTACCTCCCCCTAAGGCAGCCCAGCCCTTACTGCAGGCTTCAGTGCCTGTTGTATCCTCTGAGGTCGTACCACAGATAGTTTCCTTCACGGATGACCCCTTGCTTGAGATTTCTCCTGTCTCTGATCCTGCCCAGTCTAATTTTCCTGTTCAGGACCCGGTCCCAGGTCCAAGTACTATGCCCCCCCCCCCGAGTGCTTACAAGTGTTATACATAGAAGGTCACTGAGAAATAACCCTTGGGTTGCACTATCTCCTGTGAGTGGTCTGAACTCCCCCCCCCAGTGCCCTTATCTAATTCTTTTGAACTTCTCCAACCCCTTTTTGATGACACTGGAGCTGAGTCGGACTCTTCCTCCATAGCCTCTTCTCTCCCTGATAGTACCACTGACTCTGAGCTGTAACTTGGTACTGGCCTTTCTCAGAAGCGAAAGGCCAGAGTAAAACTTAAAGGGAAGAAGGTGGTTGGGAAAATGAAATTGTAAAATGTATTTTTTGCCTGTTTTCCTTTTTTTTTTGGTTCTATGTTTCACTTTGTTTGCCATACTATTAATGTAAATAGTATGAAGCGTATGGCTAAAAGGAGATTGATTTTTTCCTTTCTTCGGCTTTTCCCTTTGGGTTTAATTTTATTACAGGATACTAGACTTCATACTACACACGAGACCCGACAAGCACAACAGGACTGGTTACTGGGTCCTTCTTTTTGGTTGATTGGTCAGGACTCTTTATCGGGACTGGGAATTTTAATTAATATCCCAGACTTCCATTTGCTTAAATTGCTAGATGTAGCCCCTGGTAGGGTGCTCATTATAGATTTTATCATTGGGTCCTGTCCCTACTGGGTGATAAACATTTATGCCCCTAAAATCAAAACTGAATGCATAGCTTCATTTACTTTGCTTCGTCCTTATTTGCACACTTCCTTTCAGGTATTGTTTGCTGGTGACTTTAATTGTGGCTTGAATCTTCAAGATAAGAGCTCCTTTGCTGCTACAAAGAAACTGTTTTGATTCCCACAAATTGGGTAAATTGGTTAGAGTCCCACTTAACAGACTCCTATCTCTCCTTTACTACACAACACACCCCTACCTTCCAAAAGGGTAAACTAGCCACATGTATTGATTATGTGTTTTCCTCTCCTACAGTACCAATTATTTCTGCCAAAGTTCAAGCGGTTGAGTTTTCTGATCATAAGCTGCTTTCTGTTGGTTTTGGTTCTGTTGTCTCTTCCAGTAAAGGTCCAGGTATTTGGAAATTCAACACATCTTTGTTGTAGATTCCAATGTTTATGCAGTCCCTTCTGTCCTTCATACAAGCCCGTAAATCTGTTTTTATTTGTTATGAAGATCCTGTTCAGTGGTGATTAGACACAAAACATGATCTAGTCACTTTTTTAAAAACTTACAGTTGTTTAAAATGTAGGAGGGAATATCTAGACTATTTGCAGAAGAGGGTACATTTTCAGTCATTATTAACCATAGCGTACACAATGGGGCAAGACCTTTCTCAACAAATAAAAGTCCTACAGAATGATATATTGACTTTCCAATTACGGCAATCACAACAACTTTATTACCAACATAAATTCTGGGTTGTTGGAACACGTGATGTTATTTGTCCTTACCGCCCGAAAAAATATGACGTGTCTTCTAAATTCAGGAGGGACCTTATGTTCCTCACAAACTGAGATTTGTCGTATTGTAACAAAGTATACTACAGCCCTTTTTTCTCCCCTCCCTGCTGTGGCTGGTAACAGTGTGACTTTGTATAGTGGCCTTGATATCCCAGCTCCCTCACAGCTATGTCAGGACCAGGCTTGTTCTCCTATCACGAATCAGGATTTGACATTGGCTATTTCTTCATTACCTGTACAGAGAACTCCTGGTCCAGATGGTCTCCCTGCTGGCTTATATAAATTGCTGGGTGACCATTTGGCCCCAGAACTTACATCTGTGTTTAATTCTCTGTTAACATGTGAATCTCTCCCTTTAGAATTTACTAAAGGTACTTTGATTTACATTTATAAACAGAAAGGTGATATTCATTCTCTAGAGAATTGGTGACCTTTATGTATGTTGAACACCGACTTTAAGCTGTTAACAAAAATTGTTGTGAAGCGTTTGGTGAGGATTGCGGAGGTGGTTTTGCATCCCACCCAATCCTGTTCTGTGCCTCAAAGGAGAATTTCTGATCATTTGATCCTCTTACAAGAATTATTTTCTCATGGCTATGCAGGTCTGGCTTCGGGACTTGTTGTCTCCGTAGATCAGAAGGCTACTTTTGATTCGGTTATGCAAGATTTTTTATGGGAAGCACTTCGTTTTCCGCATGTACCTGATGTTATGGTATGCTGGATTCATGCTTTCTATAGAACGGCTACTGCTGTGCCTGCAGTGAATGCTTGGATAGGACCCATGATCCCCATAAATAGGGGTGTTCATCAGGGCTGTCCTTTAAGCCCATTGTTATATGTATTTTTTCTTGATGTTTTGCTCTGTCGGTTGAATACTAATTCTCAGATTCAGGCTATTTCTACTTGTGCCTTATGCTTGCCTTATAAGGTGATCGCATATGCAGATGATGTTTGTTTTCTTGTAGCTGATGCAGCCTCAGTGGTTCATTCTCTCCATGAGTGCTCTATTTTTGGAAACTTCTCTGGTGCTGTTTTAAATTACACTAAATGTCTGGTTATTCAGGTCGGTTCAGTAAACTCCCCCTCGGATTGTATTGGCTCATTACGTTTAGTTGAGGGCCCTATTCGCATTTTGGTAATATTTTTGGGACACAGGACTCAGATTTTTTTAACTGGAATGTTAAACTGCAACAAGGTAAACTTCAGGTGGCCTCCTGGAACCGGGGGCAGATGGGGAAAAAGAAACGTGTTTTCTTAATTAAAAACTATTTGATCTCTACTTTCCTTTTTCTGAGTTATGTATTCCCTATTCCATGACAGCTAGAAACTGCTGTCTTTAGCCTGTTTTTTCAGGCTCTTTGGGGTAGTAGGTTAAACCCGATAAAGTGGAATATCACTTATTTACCTATCCCTGAGGGTGGCGTTTGTATGGTTAACCCGTTGTTATTTTTTTCTTGTATTTTTTTTACTGCAAACCTTAGGCCTTTGTTGATTCATGCCCAGAGGGGGTGGAAACCTTGGTTTTATGACTCTTGCAGGATTTGTTTTCATCAATGGGAAACTGATTCCTTAACTGTGTTAAGACAAACTGTTGGTATACCAACTTACATAAAACATATGTTTTTACATCTCAAACAATGGAAGGTGTCTGTTCAGATGTTATTAAACTATTCACATATAGTTTTATATAAGAATTTACTCCTGATGGTTTGTGCTGTATCAGTACCCTTTGATAAGTGTCCTGGTCAACACCTCCCTTCCCTTTTGTTATTGTGGAAATATAAGAGGGCTCCAGCCAAAATGTGGGATTTTCATTGGCTTTCATGCCATGAAAAGATTAATGTAAAATCAAATCATAAACATAAGCAGTCCCAAGATAGAATGTGTTCTCGCTTATTATACTGTATATTACAGAACTTGAAACTATCCCTCATTTATTTTTTGACTGTTCCTTTATCAAAAATTGGTGGTCCTTTTTGGCACAGGCATGGGATACCCCCTTGCTTCAGTTGGTTACTTATTTGAATCTTGTATACGGGTTTTTTTCTCCCCAGTGGTCAAAATGGCACCAGGACACTTTGAACCTTGTTTTTGTCTGCACTAAATGGAATATTTGGATGGTGCGTTGCATGTTTTCTTTACAGCAAAAGGACTGCTCCTATTTGGAGCTCAAAAAAAGGATTGTACAAGATTTAAAAGAAATTTATGAGCATGAATGTACTCTATACTCAGATATGACTATTTTGGAACTTTGGAAAGCTCTTCCTTGGATCACAGACTCTGATTTTGCAGTTACCTGAATGACTGTATAATAGTTATCCTGTTTTTCCTTTTTTTGTATTATGCTTTGTGCACTATTGTATGATTTTTGTCTCAAAAAAACTTTTCCCTACTCTTTTCGATAAGTGCCATGTGATCTTTAACATCCACCTGAACTACAACCAATCCAGGCAGATGGGACCTCGGTTTAACAACTCATCTGAAAGACGGCACCTCAGAAGTGCAGCACCCCTCTCATGCTACAGTACAGTGTCAGTACTGGGATATTAACAGAAGTGTCAAGTGCTTTCATGGCAATCACCTTTCTTGTCTACCTTAAGTATGTATCTCACTGCAGGGAGATCTATTCTGCCAGACCAGCTCCTGCTCAGGTTAAGGTGATGTATGCCCCCCATGCAGTCTATGATTCTTTTTGTTGCTGACTGTCTGTCTTGTCTCTGCAAGCTTAGCCTCTAACTTGGCAAAATTACTCCAACAGTCAAGGACTTACTTTTCATCTATATTTAGCTCTGTAGCCACTTGCTGGTTGCCCTTCTTCTTGGCACAAGGTGCTATATGCAGCTTGAAGTCCAAGTTAACCTTTTTTTTTTGCTCATTTTCTTTACATCTGTCTCTATCTAACACAACCCTTCACCACTATTGCAACACCTTACTGTGCCTGAATTTGAGAGGTGCTTCATTGGGCATCAGCCAGGGCAGGAAATGCAGGGAGCAGCTGTCATTTAGAAGATACCCTCATTTAGTAGTCACCCTCATTTACTACCGATGGACAATAATTACTTAATTGAATAGAAGCTGTGTCTTGTAGTCGATGAAATACAGTATGCAGATGTTTCATATTTGGATGTATTGTTGATACTGAAATCACAATAGCCCTTTATTTCATAATCTTTGCACTAATTAAATTCAAAGTTTTATGAATAGCACTGTGCTTTTGTACACTGATTAAGCATTTGGCCGTTCTCTATTCCCACCCTTGGTAGGGAAGCTGGGCAGCATGTAGGGAATAGAGGGCCCAACATCAAGTGTGAGTAGAGTACCAGAAGAGGATGGGGAGGATGGTGGATGTGACAAAACAAACTGAGCATGGACAGTAAAGAGCAAGCTGTTTTTATGCTGAAAGTGAGAGAAGCTATGTCCCTATACTGAATCTGAGCTTTAGCCTTCCCATTTCAGTGTTTCATAAATAGCATCATGCTTGTGTACACTGATTAGGCTATTGGCCTTTCTCTGTTCCCACCCTTAGTAGGGAAGCTGGGCAGTGTGTAGGGAATAGAAGGCCCAAGAAGATGACCTCCTTCAACTCACAGAGAGTGTGATCAGAGCTTGCAGGAGAGGAGAAAAATCCAGTGGAGGAAACCTCTGAGGACCCATGGCTACTGACCACCCCATCTTCTGGGCAAGCTAACAGGAGATGATCCTGAATACCATGTCTGCTTCTGGGTAAACTGATGAAGTCCATCTTCCATATATCTTGATGATATGTACAGGAGTATAATTCTTTGCTGCTAAGGAAGCTGCTCCAATTTGAAAAGAATGCCCTGGAAAGGAATAAGGATTAAGCTAAGTTAATGCCAAAGTGTTTCTGATGATAATTGTAAGGCTTAAAGGAGAGTTAGGTATGTGAGAATTTGTGCAACGTGAGCAGAAGTACTAAGGGAGGATTGTAGAGTGCAGAACAAAGAATACTTTTCATACAGTAGTGTCAGCCACTCTGGCAGCTTGAGTTAGAATGGCCTGCATAATGGCATTTGCTTGAAGGAAATAATAGTCAAAGTTATGATGTCACTGAACACAACAGGTGAAGTTATGACTGAGTTGCTGAAGGATGGAGGTGAAGAGAGGGTCTGAATTGGAAGTGAAATGAAGTAGCTGCTTTGATTGGATAGCCCTTGTTGATGATGTCCACTGTGATAGATTGTCAGAAATTATAGACTGTCTGGAGGGACCAGCAATGACCCCATATGAGGGTAGTATCTACTAATGGGTAATCCTATAGAAAGGAGATGATGTTGACACTCTTGGAGAGATGGTGAAGACCAGAGGTCATAGAGTAATGATCACAGACTGGTAGGATCCTGGATAAAGCTTGCAAGTGGATGGGAGTAGATGGGAGAATGCATGTCATTGAAGAGATCGTGGTGCTTTTGGGTGAATATAGTGAGCATGGGCATCACCACAGATGCGGCAGATATGAAGGTCAGTGCAGCTAGCTCCAGGACAACTTGAACAGTTAAAATTGTTGCAAATGGGCACGCCTTCCATAAATTTAATAGGATGGCCTAGGATGCCCAGTCAGATATGGGAAGATGGAGGACTAGAAATATTCTGAGTCAGCCTTGAAGGAGTAGCAAAAGAGGAGCTTGATGGATGATCGAGCCTTGCTGGATTGGTGGATGAAGAAGTGTCAGAAATTGATAGAGGATACAAGGGGGCAAAGTGGGAAAAAGAAGTCACACAGGGAGCAGGAGTTGATGATCTGCCCAGCAAAGTATCGACAAAAGACCTCTTTATTGAGAAATGCCCAATTCACACTTGTATTGTAATGAGGAAATGCTGCTGTAGCTCTTGCAGAGAAAGCTTGATGGTAATCATAGAAATGTGATCCTGCATTATGAATGCATAAGTCAACAACAAGATATAAGTAGGAGTCCAATTAATCACATCTTGAGGGGAAGCAGAACAGAGCACATCACAATAGAGGCTGAATGCTCGGACAAATTCAGGCATGGTCAATTTCTTCAGGAGTCTGGGATCTGTAGTCTTCAATAACACTGAAACATCTCTGCAGGAAATTATCCTGTTTTCAAAAAACTCATGAGAAGATATGAGCAGGAAATCAAGCTGACATCCTTCCTTGAGATTATGTCCCTGTGGAGGTGACCTGGAATAAGGTGAACAGGAGATATAGGTGGAGAAGATGAGGGGAACATAGTAAGGTTTAGGAGCTGAGGAAGCTCAATAGTGGACAGAGGACTGATTGTTGGAAAGGTATTTGGAGGAGCTGGCCCATTAGGAGCATGGCTGTTGGATGGAGGTGCAGTGGGAGCAGATGGATCAGTTCCTCTGACAGTGCTGAGATCAGCAAAGTGGAGGGTCAGTGCAGATACTGAAAGGGCAGCCAGCCCACAAACTTAGAACAAACGCACAAGTTCAGACCCCCCCGAGGAAGACTCATTGCGAGTCAAAGTGATGGGGAAGGCAACAGAGTTACACCCTGTGGACCTTTGGTCTGGCTTTTTTCTATCTACGAATAAATGATTTGATTTATTTACTAAGCTGGACTTGCATTTGCTTCAGTAAGGTACTGACTACATTTATGAACTTGTGTTGTTGTTATAAGGTTGGGAGCTAATGGATCACAGGCTGGAGTAGGCTGAGCCTGGAAGTGAGCTTTGATAGCCACCATGCAGAACTGCAGATCAGAAACTGAAGAAGCAAGCTGAGCCATGAAGTCTTGGATTTCTGACAAAGGAGCTGTTTCTGGTTGAGGAATGGATTAGCTGAGACCCCGCAGAGGCTGAGGCTGGGAAACAAGGTATAACTCATACAAATTTCTGTTTATGAGCAAACGCCAAGTGTTGAATATCAAGATTCTGCAGTTTGACTAAGAGGCAGTGAATGGTCCAATCTTTAATGGCTAAGTTAGAATTGTATGTCCTTTGATGAACTGGGGAAGCTTGGGAAGAAGTCTGGTAAGCCCTTGCAGGAGTTTCTTCTGGGTTTAAAGGCAGAGAGTCAGTAGGTTGAGAAGATGCCGTAATGCCAATATGCTGTGTATTGCACTGAGACTGGGAAGTCATCTGAGGAAACCTTGCTGGAGCCTTCCTCAGATATGTAGGCAGAGTGCTGGAAGGTACAGATGCTCCAAAAAATGCCATTACACTGCATATTATGGTTGATGCACAGAGTCAGTAGGCACAGATGCCTAAATGTCAATATGAGCTGTGTAGTGCGGTAGATTTAGAGCATCAATTGGCGCAAACACCAAAATGGCTATACGCTGAAGCGTATTGTAGTAGATGAAAAATATAAGTAGGCACAGATGCCTAAATGCCAATACATGGCTGCATGTTATGGAACAGTAGAAGCCACAGACATTGCCAGCTATTTCCAGATATTTCATGAAATTTCTGCAGAGTTTCTCTCTGCTGCCCTTACTTTAGAAACTCATAAAGCTGGAGATTTCTCAGTAAATATCAGAGAAATTTTGGGAAATAGCTGGCAATGTTTCTGGCTACTACTGTAGATGCAGAGGTGGTAGATGCATAGCAACCAAACTCCCATCTCTGGTACACGAGGCAAGCTTATCTGCACTCCAATTCCTCAGCAGATATGAGTTGGAGACAGAGACTGAAATATTGCTAGAGAAACTGCTGGTGAGGGCTGGCAAGGAAAGAGCATGCTGTTGAATGGAGGAAGAATCAGAGCAGAACAGTAGATAGCAGGTAGGAAGGACAAACAGGAGTGAGAAAGGAAATGGTGCAAAACAGAAAGCATGGACCATATGGTAAGTGTAGACAAGAAAAGAAAGGAAACTGTAGGCCCGGAGGTATGCACAAAAACCTAGAAACATAGAAATTGATGACAGACAAGGACTGCTAGGCTCATCCAGTCTGCCTATTTTTCCTACCTTCTGCAAAAGCCACAGACACTACTTGATCTCTGGCTTTCCTTTTGTTCCTATTGCTAGGATTCCCCTATGCCTGTTTCAAGCATTTTTTAATTCCCCCATTGTGTTTGTCCCCACCGATTCTGCTGGGAGTCTATTCCATGCATCCACCACCCTTTCATTGAAGAAATACTTACTCACATTACTCCTTAGTCTACTCCCTTCCAACCTCATGTCATGCCCCCTTATTCCTGAACATCTCCTTTTCTGAAACATGCTATCTTCTGGTACCCTATTTATGCCCATTAGATATTT
The DNA here is from genome assembly GCA_016271365.2 of Neoceratodus forsteri. Lineage (NCBI taxonomy): Eukaryota > Metazoa > Chordata > Ceratodontiformes > Ceratodontidae > Neoceratodus > Neoceratodus forsteri. The sequence continues at coordinate 1,067,336,437 of CM057454.1, read as the reverse complement.
GTAGGTTTATTGAGGTCTCCCAGTCTCTCCTCATAAGTCTTTTGGTGCAGGCCCTGCACCATCTTTGTTGCCCTTCTTTGAACTGCTTCCACCCTGTCGACATCCTTACAGAGATGCGGCCTCCAGAACTGGACACACAATACTCCTAATAAGGCCTCACCAATGATCTGTACAGTGGTATCACCACCTCTTTTCTTCTGCTGGTGATACCTCTCCCTATGCACCCCAGCATCCCACTGGCTCTAGTCACAGCTTTGGCTCATTATTTGGCCACCTTTAGGTCATCAGACATGATTACCCCCAAATCCCATTCCTGTTTGGTGACTGTCAGTATCCCACCCCCCCCCCATCATGTAATCTTCTCCTGGGTTCTTGTGCCCCAAATGCATGATTTTATACTTTCTTGAATTGCATCTCAGCTACCACACTTTAGACCATTTCTACAGTTTACCTAGGTCCCTCCTCCTTTTTCCACCCCTCCTGTAGTGTCCACTCTGTTGCAGATCTCAGTGTCTTCCACAAAGAGGCACACCTTTCCTCCCCAGCCCCTTCACAATGTCACTTATGAAGACATTAAACAGGACTGGACCCAGAACTGATTCCTGTGGCAACCTACTGGTTACCCTACTTTCATCAGATTGAGCTCCATTCACTACCATCCTGTGTCTTCTATCACTCAACAAGTTTGTAACCCAGTTTACCACCTTTGACCTGCTCCAAGGCTGTACAGCTTGTTAACAAGTCTTCTATGTAGAATTGTATCAAAGGCCTTACTGAAATCCAGGTAGAGCACATCCACCACTCCCAACTGACCCACTTCCCTAGTCACCCAGTCAAAGAAATCAATTAGATTGTTTGACATGATCTTCCTACTGTGAATCTATGCTGTCTTGGAGCCTGTGCTCTGCTCAATTCAAGGTATTCCACTATCCTTTCTTTAAGTAGTGATTCCATAACTTTCCCCACTATTGAGATGAGGATGACTGGTATATAGTTTCCAGTCTCCTCCCTTCTCCCACGTTTGTGAAGGGGGACTATATCTGCCCTCCTCCAGTCCTCTGGAACCACTCCCATATCAAGTGATTCATTGAACAGGACTGCCAGTGGTGCTGCCAGCACCTCTCATAGTTCCCTTATTATTCTAGGATGTATCCCATCTGGTCCAATTGCCTTGTCCACTTTCAGTTTTGTGAGTTCTTTTAGGACTCTCTCTTTGTTTAGCTTTGAGATGGGTCTGACATAATGTCACAACTCGGAAGCACTGGATAGGAACTGACCATGGCTCCAAGTAAAAGAAATTCCAAAAGGCAATGCAGAAAAAAACACACACAAACAAAGGCGGGCACAGGGCAGTAGAATGGAGACACAACAGACAAGGTAAGCTCCGAGGCAAACCAGGAGGCAATGGCCAGGAATCACAGAGTATAAAAAGGTGGGGGGACTGCTGAAGGTAGGAGCAGGAAGGGAAATGGGATGGGTGATCAGACAGCAGAAACAAGCAAGCAGACAAACAGGAACTGGGGGGGGGGCATACCTATGGAGCAAGTAGGGAGGAGAGAAACACATAGCCCTCAAAAGAATGGATGAACACAAAGCACAAGGAGACAAGCAAAGTACAGAATGGGGGAGCAGGTAGCAAAAAATGGAGCACATGAGGGAGTAAGTGCAGAACAAGTAAGCAGCAAGGAAAACAAGGAGGCACAGATGCACAGACCATGCAGGAGCACAACGTGAAATGAACATGCTGTGGATGCCACATTCCCACAGGAAATATGTGTGGATATCCATGGGAACTCAGGAGAATGAACAGGAGGATGAGGATGAGAGGAGCCTGGAGGATGAACCAATACAGTAACTGCAGCCGTGGTGCTGGCTAGCATGGCCACAGTAAGAAAATTTGTTTTATCAAAAGAAAAAAATGACGTTAGCCTTCTGTTTAATTTTGAATCCTACACTGAAGTACGCAAAGCAGAAGATTACTGATTTTTTTTCCCCCAAGTAGTACTGTACCATAGTACTGTGCAGTAATGTCATTTTAACTTGAGCACCTGGGATTTAATCAAATGCATTACAGAAACAGTGAAATGTGCCTGGAAGTGATTTTCTGGTTAAATGCACAGCCCACTTACGTACACAAAAAACTTTTATCATGAGGGTGTGCACTTAAGAGGGCTGCACTGTATAACCAATTGTTCTATCAGTTCCTGTGTCTGAGGTTTAACCCAAACTCTGTATAGCAACCCATTATATTTTTTAGACATTGGTTTACCTTGTTTTGGTTTCACCCCCAACTGCTTAAAATGACCCTGGAGAGAAACATCATTAGCTTACTCTGAAATAAAATCACAATCAGTTTAATTTCAGCATTTTCATATATTAACCCCTTATGTCCATCAGTTTTTTTTTGTCACTGTTTCTTCAGGCATCTTCTTTATTTCCTGGACTTCTGGATCTTGGAGCTATACTCAAGCGAGTCTGAATCAAAATTACCGAAAGAAGAAGAGTCCCCACTATTTGAGATTTTCTTTGCCTAAGCTCTTGTCATCACAGCTGCTGAAACATCAGGATTTATTCCCTCTTTGTTTAACTCAGTAAATCGAATCATAGGTACGGGTAACTTAGGTACCATATAGAAACATAGAAACATAGACGTTGACGGCAGATAAGGACCGCAAGGCCCATCCAGTCTGCCCATTTCTTTTTCTACCTTATAAATGTGCCATTGGCCTTTGCTCTGTCAGTGGCCTATCTATTCATAGTCATTTGTATTGCTCCCTTATGCCTATCCCATGTCTGTTTGAAGCCCTGCACTGTATTCATAGCCACCACTTCTTGTGGTAAGCCATTCCATGCATCCACCACCCTTTCTGTGAAAAAGAATTTCCTAACATTCCCCCTTAATCGTCCCCCCTCTAATCTCATGCTGTGTCCTCTTGTTCTGCTATTTTTCTTATATTTAAACGTGTTAGACTCTTTCACCCTGTTAATGCCCTTAAGCTGTTTAAATGCCTCGATCATATCACCTCTCTCCCTCCTTTGCTCAAGGGTATACATATTGAGCTCTGTTAATCTGTCCTCATATGTCTTCTGATGCAGTCCCTGCACTATTTTGGGTGCCCTTCTCTGGACTGCCTCAATTTGGTTAAAGTCCTTGTGAAGGTGTGGCCTCCAATACTGCACGCAGTGCTCCAGATGGGGCCTAACCAGTGTCTTGTAAAGAGGGATTATTACCTCCCTCTTACGACTTGTGATACCCCTACTAATACACCCTAACACCCCCCTAGCCTTACCTACTGCTTTAGAGGTCTGCTTGGATGATTTCAGGTCATCATTGATGATGATGCCCAAGTCTCTTTCTTCCTTTGTGACTGCTAGCAACTCCCCTCCCAGCCTATAGGTGGCTTCAGGGTTTTTCTTCCCTATGTGCATGATTTTGCACTTCTTTGCATTAAATCCCAGTTGCCACTCTTCTGACCATTTTGCTAATTTATCCAGATCTCTTCATTCTGCCCACCCCATCTGGATCATCTACTCTGTTACAGATCTTGGTGTCATCTGCAAACAGACAAGCCTTACCCTCTAGTCCATCTGCAAGGTCACTAATGAAGATGTTGAAGAGGACTGGCCCCAGGACTGATCCCTGAGGTACCCCACTTGTGACTTGCATCTGTTCTGACTATATACCATTTACCACCACTCTCTGTTTTCTGCCCGTCAACCAGTTTGCCACCCAGGTGACCAACTTCTGACCCACCCCGAGCCTAACCAGCTTATTTATCAATCTTCTATGTGGAACAGTGTCAAAAGTTTTGCTGAAGTCAAGGTAGGTGACATCAACTGCTCCCCCTTGGTCCACCACTCTGGTTACCCAGTCAAAGAAATCTATGAGATTAGTTTGACAAGACCTTCCTTTTGTAAACCCATGCTGACTTGGATCCTGTGCCCCTATGGATTCCAGGTGTTGAACTATCCTTTCCTTAAGGAGTTCCTCCATAATCTTGCCACTACTGAGGTAAGACTGACTGGTCTGTAGTTCCCCGCCTCTTCCCTGCTACCACTCTTGTGGAGTGGGATCACATGAGCCCTTCTCCAGTCTTCTGGGACCTCTCCTGTGCTCAGAGACTCACTAAATAGTTCTGCTAATGGCTCTGCTAGTTTCACCTTTAGCTCCTTAAGTACCCTGGGATGTATGCCATCAGGTCCCATTGCCTTATCCACCCTGGAAAGCAAGCTCTTGTAGGGCCCTTTCTTTTTGTGAAGGAGTAGTGCTCACCTCCCTCCCCTGTGTCCATGATGCTGAGCTGTGGGACCTGCCCTACCTTCTCTTCAGTAAATACTGAGCAAAAGTATCTATTTAGGATAGATGCCTTTACAGGGTCCTCCTCCTCACATGCTCCCTTTTATCCATTAAGCTTAGCAATACCCCCTCTGGACTTTCTCCCTTCACTAATGTATCTATAGAAAGTCTTGTCACCTTCTTTTACTGTTTGTGCTAGCGTTTCCTCAGTTTGGGACTTTGCCTACCTTACTGCCTTCCCTGCTTCCCTTAGGGCAGTTTGGTATGCCTCCCTATCTTCATCCCGCTGTGTTACCACCCTCACTTTCATTTGATGTGACACCTCATTAATATTCAGAGTCACTTGGGTGGTAGGATAGTATCAAATGTCCCCATGGATGCAGATGACACCAGTATCTGGTCCTTTTGGACACTGTATTCCCAGCATATCAACATGCACTAGGGTCTGTCAGCTTTCTGAAACAATACACTAAGTCCCTTCACAATCGTATCTCCCACCTTGATATATGTTAAGTAATTTCCCCACTTTATTTATTTATTTAGTTATTGAATTTTGATGACCGGGTAGGCAAACTGGGCCCCGGAGGTCCCTTTTTCAGGCGTGACCTGGGAGATTGCAATTATTACAGGTAAAAGAGGCAGTACATACAGATACAGTTCTTGTTGTAGGTAAACAGTCCTCATGGGCATGTGACAGTAAATTGTGATAGGCAGACTGACAAGACAGGGAATATCACATTAGTTACAAAAGAAAAGACTTCTTGCTTTAGTGAATTCATATTGTATTGGCGATTAGCGGCATGGCTCGGGAGGCGAGTAAATTTAGCTGAGTCACGTGGTTATCCGCCTATGGGCAGTAGAGGGGGCTGATTACCTTGTAAGTGCTGCCACATCAGGCATATTGTTATGTCCTTGAGGTGGGTGCTTAGGCTAGCGGAATAGTGCTCTGTGGATCAAGTGCTGTAGCATAGGCATTTGCTCCTGTCTAGCAGGTGTGACCTGAGTCTAGTTCGGAAATAGGATCAGGTGCTGTAGCATAGGCATTTGCTCCTAACTAGCAAGTGAGACTTGAGTCTGGTTCTGAAGCAGGTTATCGACTGGGCTTCCTGAACCTCCGGTGGAAGGTTGTTCCAGTGGGAGGGGGCAGCAAGAGCAAAGGACATGGACCCAGCCTTTGTCTGCACCTTCGGGACCTCAAGGAGAGTTTGGCCTGAGGTCCGTAGGTTCTGTAGGCTTTGTTTCACTGTTATAAGTCCACTAAGGCTTGGGGGTGGTGTAGGTCTGATTAGCATAAAAGCCAGGCAGAGAGTTGGGAACCTAAGGCGAGCTTCGGAAGGCAGCCACCTGAGTCTAGATAATGACTCGCAGTGGTGACTTCTAGGGTGGGACAGTGAGGCAAAATAGACTACCTTATTATACAAGGTCTGTAGCTTGCTGAGCTCCAGCTTGGCCGCACCCTGGAGTAATGGGGCTGCATAGGTGAGTGTAGTGAGTAGAACACTTGATGCAATGGCTGCCCTGGCTTCTGAGATCAACTGATCATTTAGTCTGTAGAGGGTACCGAGTGTACCATGGATGACCTTCGTGACTTGGTCCACATGTTGTTTTAAGGTGAAGCCTTGGTCCAGGTTAAGTCCAAGGTATGTTGTGGAGGCAACAACTTCAGGTTTTTTGTCCACCCACTTTGCTCCAGAGAAATCTGCTCAAGTGTCACTCTTCTTACTAAGGCAGTTTCTTGCAACATGACCTGGCTTATTATAGTTATAGCAAATAAAGTATTTGGGCACAGATTTGTTACTCCCACCAGAGTTCTTATCAGACTTGGAGTTTAAACAGGAAAAAAGAGGATCTTATGGGTGTTTGACTGTTACCTTGCTGCTGTGGCATCTGTTTGGCCATCTGGTAGTATTCAGCCAAAGAAATGGCCTTTTCTCCACTTTCTGTCAGTGTTCTTTTACCTAAAGCTGAATGTCTGTACAGTAGGCAGGATGCTGATCAACTGCTCCATTGCAAGTGCATCAGTGATCTGTGGGACTATTTTGCCCTCTGCTTAGAGCCACTTAATGAGGAGTTCTCTGAGTTGGGTGAAGGATTCTCGAGGATTGTTGACTGAGTTGTACTTCAAAGACTGGAATCTTTGCCTGTAGGTCTCTCCTGAAATGTCATATGTTTTCAGGATTTCTCTTTTGGTCATAGTTTTCTGACTATGTAGTGTCCATACTATTGGGCTTTACCTGTCAGGTAAGGTACCAGCCTGATTGCCCATTGCTGTTTTGGCCATTGGCAGGCTGTGGCAACCCTTTCAAAAGTTGTCAGATATGCTTCAATATCATCTGAGGGTCACAACTTTGTAAGTTTAAGGTCTCTTAAGTTGTTTGTGTTTTGTTGCTCTGCTGGACCAATGCCAGATCATCTAGCATTAATAACTTGCAAGGCATCCAGCCATCACTGTTCCTGCTGCTGCATCTCTTTTTTTCTCTGTGCCTCAAATGTCGAATCTCTTTTTCTCTCTACTGCATCTCCTCTCTTCTATGTTTCTCCATCTCTTTTTGTTGTATAGCCCACTATTTCAAAAAGGTAGTCAGGATTTCAGGTTCTGTCATTTACTGTTTTTCCTTTTCCATCGCTGGTGCTGGCTGTAAAGTCTCATCATGGACTTCTGCCTCTGCTAGTTTGGCTGCCATTCTCCTGATAATCACTCCTGAGCTTGCTGCTGCAGAATCCATCCCTGGTATCTGGTCTAGTACCCATGCACAAAACTCCTGGCTTAGAATATGCACAGTGTAAATCCCACTTCGGCTGACACCATCTGTTATCAAGGCATAGGTCAGGAAGCATAGGAAGACTAGGAGTGGTTGCAAAATTTGCATGTAAAATTTTATTATTATTAATAACAGTAAAATAAAAAATAAAAATTGTTCAATATAAATATTTATAAAGGCAGTACAAATGGAGAAAACAAAGTCCTTCATCTGAGGCTATTTCTAATTTCAAGTTTCAGTCTCTCACTCTCTAGCAAAAGCATTGCTGCTCTTTTTTGTATTTGCCCGGGAACTTCTTAAGGAGACATCCTGCTTCTCACAAAATGTTCTTGTCAGTTTCTATGCAGGTGCAACAAATAGAACAGAGTCCCAAGCTGGCCACCTGCTGACAGTTCTGCAAAAGTCCATGCTGCATGGCAAGTTTAACCCATGGAGTTCCAAATAACCTTTTGCATTCATTTCAACAGTATAACTATATACATTTTCAAATCACAGGATCCCAGTATCACTTACAATTTCACACATCTATTTTTATAACTGCAGACATGCAAGGGAAAGAAAAGACAGAAACAGTAAGTGAAGACAGAAAGATAGTGAGACACGGAAAATCTCGAGACCTTCAGAGTAGTCAATTCCTAGGTCTCACGAGAACATTTGGTTGTGTAACCAGACAGACAAGCGACAGAATAGGAGAGGATAGAACAAATTCTTGTGTTTAACTATCCCTGCATAACAAATGGGACAGTGCCTTATTCAATGGTGTCACAATAGGGAACAATCAACCTAATTGGGAATTAAGGTCACAGTGGGGCTCAAATGGGGCAGACAAAACAAACGACAATTATTATTGTAAGTGACAGACATGATATTGAGCGCCTTACAACCCAGATTAAAATAAAGATTGTACACATAATCAAAATGAGGGAGGCCAATGCAATGGATTTTTGAGTTTCCATTGTGAAATAACTCTAAAATGTAAAAAGAATGCTCAATATCTGCTCAGTCATCTGACTAATGGATCTAACCTGTAAAGAAAAGGTTTCTCTAAGATCAGGTAAACCCAAAGATATTTAAATTGATGCACTTGTTCAATTACAGTACCCACATTATCTTACAGCAATAAACAAGGATTTTCCTTTAATATAAGGGAAGTGCCAGATAACATGGATTTTGTTTTATGAGGAATTCAGTATCAAACAATAATTAGAAAACCAATTACAGACATCAGTAAAGTCCTGTTCAAGGTTCAGTGTTAACTCAGACAACAGTCTGGCATGAGAAAAAAAATTAAAGATGATGGCACCTTTTCACATCATTAATTGCCTGCTATTTAAAACTGAAGCATAAAACCTGTAATTCACCCTTAATAATGTACCAGTCAGCATGAAACAACATTGGGTATTATTTGCAGACTGTGATGGACTGCACCAAGGCTCCCCTCATGGATGCTGGTCGTGAGGGTAGGACACCATCCTCTGAGTTTTGCAGGGCCCCCCGCAGCATTTTTTCCCAGAAAAGCAAGGCTTCCCTCGAGGGTGCTGGTTGTGACGGTAGGACATCCTCCCCCGAGCTTTGCAGGGACCCCCGCAGCATTTTTGCCCAGGTAACGTGCACTTTTAACTGAAGGAACAGTAGCTCTATTGAAATGCAGACCTGATAATTCTGAACTCGCAATAGTAGTCAATGAGAGCCAAGGACTTGAACTTCTAATTCATAATCCCATTGAATGACTGCATTTTTAAGCAAGTTCCTTAATTACTGTCCACACACATGTGGAGATAATTTTTTGTTGCTTAGATCCTGAGCGTCTCAATGGCAAGAGTTATATGAATCCCACTCTGCCTTAAGAGCTAAATTTTGGTGCCAGTTCTCAAGTTCAAATAATTTTTCTGTTTTACTCGCAACATAGTCCCTGCGCCTTTAATTGTAAAAGCAGCAAGTTCCTACTTGAAAGCCAGTCTGTATGAATTTAATTAATCCATCTGTGCTTTAGACATTTTGTTTAAATTACTTAATTGCAACATAATCACTTCACCTTTTTTAAATAGCATGTCTGACCCTGTTTGTTGAGTAAGCCAGGCTGTTTGCTGTTTGCACTGTGCATTTCGAAACCACAGTAGAGAAAAGTTGGAAGCCTTTCAGCCTGAACAGTAAAGTCAATGTTAGCAGTGTTGAAATTTCAAGTCACCATTTTAAATCTCTCCTACACAGATCCAGACTAGTTTGAGCATACAATAGTAGCCCTACCCCCTGTAATTTGGACTGAAGCTCCCCCCCACACCTGTGCAAAGCTCACCTGATATTTATTGTGATCTCCTCTTTTTTCAACAGAACAGCAAGGCTCCCCTCGTTGGTGCTGGTCATGAGGGTAGGACACCCTCCTGCAAGCTTTGCAGGGACTCCCACAGCATTTTGGCCCAGGTAGCATGCGCTTTTAACTGAAGGAACAGCAGCTCTATTGAACCACAGACCTGATAATTCTGAACTCGCAATAGGAGCCCCGCTGACACTACATGTCAGCTCCCCACTGCCCCCAACACCACCCTTGGTTGACTTGTTGCTTTATAGGGGAGGAGAGGCCCCTGGTGACCTGTTTTAACCAATAAGGCAACTTTCCCATCGGCAGGTTATCAAGACCTACCACTAGAGGCTGCTATTGTCTCCCAGCTGGGATTTTCTCTCCACTTCTACATTACAACACATTGCCTCACTGTGTAACACAAAAAGAATACCCATACATCTCAAACAATTCCTGCTTACACACACAAGCTCACACCCCCCCAAGCAGCAGCAGAAAAATATTATTCTTTGCCAAACTTCTAAGCCCAAACAACGTTAGACTTGATACTAATTCCTTCCAAAAACGCCAAGTAACACTGCTGTATCTCCCTCTCTTGTTCACAAAATGATACCATGGCTTACTCTCCTCTTGTTGACCCTTCCCCTTAGAACACCACCCTCATGCCCTTCTCATACTGAATCTCACACTATCCCTCCTCCTGCTCACCAAACACCACCTCTGCCACTCAGCCCAATGTCCACTCCTGCTTCTATAACCATGTCTGACCCCCCATCCTCCCCTCATGCCAAGCCACCTACTCCCAGTTTTTAAGATTTCCCCTTTTCTATATGGCCATGAAATATTGCGCTTTGCATGCTCCCATATTACCAGCAAGCCTCACCGCTATGCAATCCCATCACTGCATACTCACAAGAAGATCCTAAAAAGTACCCTATCCAGGATAGCCATTATCCTCCTGCTACTTGTTGGCAACATACACCCCAATCCTGGCCCAACTGACCACATCCCTTGCTTAACAATGCAACATAACGGGCTATGGCTGTCCACCATTAATATATGTAGCCTTCAAAAGAAACTACTCCCACTCCAAGCTTGGGTGTGCCTCCACCACCCTGATGCTCTAGCCATAACTGAGACTTGGCTATCGCAGCATACCCCTGACTCGGTTGTGTGCATACCAGGCTACACATTGTTCAGATCAGACAGACTGGTTAAGCGGGGTGGGGGTAGTGCACTGTACCTTCGGGAACACCTGCAAGGCATAAATATTGTAACACTGAACCCTGCTGAGGGTGCACAGTCCCTCACCATCAGGGATGCTATTGGCAACTTAGGTAAATCTCTCAATCTAATGTCAGTATACATGCCCCCAAGCAACCAAAGGGGTGCTTTCACATCCATCCTAAACATTATCACCCAGCTCCCAAAACATTCTGAAGTCATAGCACTTTGTGACTTCAACACAAACTGGCTTGCACCCCAAGTAAGCCTCCCTCAGGGATGCAACTGCTGCCCAAAATCTGTCCCAAATGGTCCTTACCCCCACTAGAGTAAACAAAAACTTGGGCCCTAGTTCCCTCCTTGATCTCATACTCACGAATCATCCCAAACACATACAGAATGTCCAGGTCCTCTCGGACTCACTCAGTGATCACTCCCCTGTAACTTGCCTCTGGACAAACGGCTGGAACCCCCCCCCAGGATCTCCAGTTATCACCAGCTTAAGAAAGGGGCTTTGATACATTTCCAAAACTATCTCTGTAACCTTGGCTGGTCTCCCCTTGATCAACAGTTGTCAGTTGATGCTGCTCTGTCCTTCTTCATAAGTTCCTTCCAAACCACCTGTGACATTTTTGCCCACTTTGTAAAATGGATTGAAAAAACAAAATCCTCCCCCTGGGTAACTTGGTCCTTGCTCGACCAAATGAAGGCCCGTGACGACCTGTGGCACCATACCCTTCAGTCAGGTTGCCTTTCTGACCGACAATTGTACCAGGCTGCCCGAAACTCATGCACCTGAGCTATCCGACAGGCAAAGGCTGCTTATTATCAGGGCAATCTTACTGCCAACTGGGGAAATGGGAAAAGGTTCTGGGAAAATATAAAGGAACTCAGTGGCAAGTCTGCCCCCACTCCTCCTACCATGCTTATTATCGATGATGTCTCCACCCAAGACCCCTACCAAATAGCAAATGCTTTCAATGTATCTTTCTCTGACTTCAGTACTATTCTCCCCCCTGACTTTTTTACTGTAGATGATGGACAACTCCTGCCACCCCCCAGTGCTCCACCTTTTCACTCCAAAATGGTCTCCCCCAGTGCTGCCCGCTCATATCTTGCTAGGTCACTAGGTAATACTAGGCAAGGCAGTGACTCCCTAGATGCAAAACTGCTCTCCTTAACCCTTGACGCAGTCCTAACACCCCTCACAAAAATTATCAATATGTCCCTGTGCTTAGGGCAGTTCCCATCTCTGTGGAAGAGGGCGGTGATTATGCCAGTCCATAAAAATGGTGACCGTACCTCAAGTAGTAACTATAGGCCCATTTCCATCCTCCCTCTCCTCTCAAAAGCGTTGGAAAAAATAGCAGCTGATCAGCTTATTGACTACTTAGACTCACACCACCTACTATGCCAGCAACAACATGGGTTCAGGAAAGGACACAGCATAACCACTGCCCTACTAGAATTCACCTCCTTTATCCATGATGCCCTAGACCAAGGAGACTTAGCTGGGTCAGTCTATATTGATCTCTCCAAGGCATTTGATACCATCAATCACAATATGCTCATTAACTCCCTCTTCTCCATTGGCATTTCTCAAGAAACTGCTGGCTGGTTCACCAACTATCTCAATGGTTGTACCCAACAAGTGAAGATAAATGGCACCCTCTCTACTACCCTTCCCATCTGGTTGGGTGTCCCCCAAGGGTCCATCCTGGGTCCACTTCTTTTCTCACTATACTTGAACTCCTTACATATGGCCTCCTCTGGGCGCCTTCTCCTCTATGCGGATGATGCTGTGATCTTTGGTTGGCACCCTGACCCTACCCAGCTCCAAAAATCCTTGCAGTGCTCCTTCACACAAATAGAAACTTGGTTTACCTCCCACAAGCATGTACTTGACTCAAAAAAGATGAAAGTTATGCTAGTTGCCAACCCACAACACAAACACAGCACAACCAAAATATCTGTACAAAACTCAGTGGGTACCGTGCTGGAACCAGTTACCAATTTCAAATATCTAGGGGTTACCCTTGACTCTGCCCTTACCTTTCACAAGCATATTGCATCAACATGCTCTGCAATAAACTTAGAATCAGTTTCCTTTACAGGCACAGACCCTGTCTCCCTCCTGATACCCTATGGTTAGCCATCTCTAGTTCCATCCCTTCCCTGGTAGACTATGGCATAGTCATTTATGGTGCTGCCTCTGACACCGCACTGACCAGTATTAAACATACCCTAAACAAAGCCTGCAGGTTGGCCACAGGCTGTGATTCGCTCACGCATACCTGTGACCTCTACCAACGGTCAGCATTGCTAAACTTTCAGGGTTGGCTTTTCTACCAGACCTGCTTATAGGCCCAAAAATCCAGTTGGGTTTAGCCCCCGGCTGTGTCCAGCTTTTCTAAAAGAGTCTGCTGGCCCATGCCACTAGACTTTCTGACACTACAGCATTCCATGTCTCTTTTGTAAAGACCTCTACTGGCCAAAGGTCCATTCGCTACAGGACCCCACTCTGGATGAACTCAGTCCCAGATTGTATCATATCAATCCCAAGCTAGGACCTTTTAAACCTGAGCCAAGAAGCCACATTATGTTCAACTCTCACTGCAAATGCAGATAAACCCCGTCAAAAAAATTCAAAGGTTTTTACTGCAGTTTATGTTTCTGTTGTCTCCAATATATGCCTCAACTATACATACCTTTGGTGTTGCCATACGTATGTATTATGTATCTTGCCTCTGTACCTAGTGCTGTATGTCTGTATTAGGGCAGTATTCTGTATTCTGTTATACTTTGTACCTGTCCTCATTTATGTATGACGTGGAGCCTTTGCAAATGAGTCTCTGACTCAAAGGGTTGTAATTCCTAGACCTTCAATAAATAAATAAAATATGCAATTTTGCACCGGCTTTGAGTAACAATACATTTTGTTTGCAGTTAATCTTTAGCTAGTAGGCTTATATATTCTGCTAGTGTGAGTGCAAAGTTTACCATTTGTGTTACCATACTCCAGGAACCCAGTCTTGGCATCCAATTGGATTCATGGTGTCTGGCACTGCTCCATCCCTCTTTCCATATCTTGCCCTCATGTGAAGCACTACACTAGCAGTATACAGGGGTAAGGGGCTGTGGATGGTGTCCTGTGTAGACAGGCGACAGGATGCAGAGCTTCACAGCTAGGGAATCCATGGATCATGCCTATACCATGCCACTTTGTAGATCAGACCCGTAATTTCTAGCACAAGCACATTTTTTAGCAGCACAAACAAAAAACTGTCATATAACAATTAGTGCTGAGGACTTAAGTGTGTCATACAAGCTCGCGTATGCACAACAGCATCCCTGGTGGGGCTCAATGTTCTCTCCCATCTTAATTGAAACTAGTCTGCTTTCTGAAAAAAAAATATCAAGATTAATAACTACTACAGCTCCCTTATAAGGTTTTAACCTTAAGCCACTGTTTGTACGTATATCAACAGTTGATAGATTTTGAAGTGGATTGCTTGAGGTTGAATAATCAGCTCCAACACAGCAAGGATGTCTTCCCTCTCTTCTTCTCTCTCTAAGGAATGATGACTTACTACTGCTATGCTAGGTGCATGGGTCAGATTATCAATCTCCTGCACCTGTCTTGTGTCGGGATACTTTCCAGAGGGGCTGCACTGTCCCTGATGCATTCTGATACAATACAATTTTCAAGCAGTGGATGCAGGAGCACAGGCATGTATCCCTATGTCCACCATCAGGTGTACTGTATGGTGTCTAGGACTAAATCAGTTTGAACCCCCTTTATGTTCCAGCATACTATGTGCCCAAATTCCAGATGCATACAAAGTTAAACACATGCTACTGTAGATCATGTCTAGGTTTTGAAAATAATGCCAGACAGGTGTTAGATATAGCTGGTGCAACCTTGTGCAGGCTTACATCTTAGATGTGACTCCAGCCATCCAGCCTTTTGAAAATAAGACTCATGATATATGTGAATGTACTTTGAGGCCCCTTCCCACTATTACACAAAGGTTTTCAAGTGCTTGCAGATGTTTCTGCATTTTGCTGATATAGAAATTTAATTTATTTTGTTTTAAACAACACAGAAATAAAACAGAAGCACTTCTGAACAGAATTGGAGAGCTAATGTTTCTCTTTCTGTGCTACAGTTTACTTGTGATAATGCCGAGAAATAAGATGATCACACTGAGCTAGACTGTTAAGACATGGTTTCCTTAAAAAACAAGTGCTGCCCCCCCACACACACATGTGCTCACCCCCCCCACACACACATAAACACACACACACATGTTAGAGTGACTTGGGTGAGAAAAAAACACAAATATATGGAACTTTTTGTTCACAAGTTGTTGACAGGAGTTTTTACACTGAGGTCTGTGATTTGCAAAAAGTAATAAAATATCCATATTCTTTTGCTTATTTTTATGAAAGATGTAGATGCGAAATTTGTGATGTTTACCCAGTCCCATTTATAGGTGTTTTGCCTAAAAAACAGGATTTTTGTCAGTTCAGAGTTCATCTGTCTCTACTACTTATTCACCTCCTGAACTACTCATTCCCTGCTTGAGACATCTCAACCTACTGCCATAGAAATCATTGTGATGTCTCAAGAAGAGCACTATGACCTCAGATGGGTAATGGACAGCAGATGCAATGGTACTTCAAGGAACAAAGAAGCTGTTCCATGCAAAAATCTGTAAGAATAACACATATTGTATTGTATCTCTTTATACTAGCTTGAAGAATATCATTTACAGTTAATTCATATCCAAGGTTGTGATGGAGGTCTTATACAATATAACAAAAACTGGCACTTATGCCCTTACAGTATATACGGGAGTGACAATATCTAGAGTGCCTCGCTGCGCATATCTTGGTATGTATCCATGACCTAGACCAATTTTTAGTTCAGGATTTTATAAAATGTACCTGCTTCCTTCAGCACACAAACCATGAGAGAAATTATGCAATATTCAGATGTGTTTTCAATTTCTTTCAAACTCAGCCCAAAAATTGGAATAAATTTGCAAGTTACAAGTCAAAGCAAGTTACAATTTCTCCTGTTACCTCAAGACATGTACAATGCTTCCACTGACACTAATTAGCTCTGGCAAGTGAATTCTCCAGTGAGATGTATGTGCTGCAGGAATAATTTATAATCAAAGGAAAACAAGAAATGGTAGAAAACACAGTGTAAAATATAAGCTAAAGCATAACCAGTGTAAGAGAGGCCACACTTAAGGTACATCGCACGAAGAGCAAATGAGCTGAAATATAGAGTTTCACAACATTTTGGCTTCTTGCTTGTATTACTCTGTTTGAAGTGGGTTGAAAGAAATGAAACAGTTTCATTTAGATCTTCTTACTCAGAGGGAGTTTGTTGACCAACATTAATTTACTCTGGCTTGTGCAGGAAGCTAGATTTAATATTTGCTGCCTCAAACATATGGAATCAATTCAAACCAAATAAAATGAACACACATTGCCTCAGAATACATTGATAATTTGAGAGGTAGCTTACTCTGCCAAACTCCCACTCTTTTCTAGTTCTAAATCAAAAGCTATTGGCCATTTAATGTGATCAAGTTACCCTCCTAACAATCATTATATAACCGTCCTCTTGATACCAGTGTGATTTTGAAGTGAGCTTGCTATCTGTTCTTCATAATGGTCCCTATGCATGATTGGGGTATATGCACAAAATGTGCTTACCCCACCCATACCCCTGTGTCCTGTGGCCAGGTGCACCCATACCGGCATTTACCAATGCCAGCCACCTATTGGTGGCTCCTCCCCCCCAGCATGCAGGACTCCGCAGGGTGGCTGGGGGAGGAGTTGTCCCAGGCGGGCATCCAATGGGATGCCCCCATGGGACCCATAGTGGATCCCATGCATAGGATGGCATGGGTCTGGGGCTATGCATGCCGACTGCATGCACCTGGACCTCCGCGGCACCCTCTGGTTCAGGTGCTGTCACACAGAAACTCTCTGGGTGCTCACCCTTCCAGCTGCCCCTGCCACCTCCTGCTGCCCAGTGGCCAGGAGCAGCACAGTGTGCCCTGTCCTGGTCACCCAGTGACTCCATGTCTGTGCCTGTGGGGGCACACAGAGAGTTATGACGTGGTCTCCCTGGTGTACCCTGCACCACCATCTACACCCATGTGGCCAGTACTATGTGGGCTGGTGAATACCATGTGCTGCTGGAATGCCCCTGGTATGCCCCCAGAGTTGATATGTCTGTGGACATGGGGAGATTGGGTGTAGTGGGTCTGCACACACCCACATCATGCATGCCATGTGGGGGGGGTGTAGTGAGTGTGGGGTGGTGATGCGCCCTTGTTAAGCGGTGCGTAGCCACTCTGCACCTTCATGCATATGGCCCAATATGATAATGGAGCTGCTTTGGCATGTACGCCTCACTTGATGCAGCACTGATGCAGCATTTCAAGCCACTGGTAAATTTTTTTCTTTTAATTCAAGATTATAAAACAACTTGGGTATGATGAGCATCTTATGAAGGGTACAGTAGTCAATCTTTATTATAATACACTTAACCTTGAGCATTGCAGAGAGTGGTAATATAACATGTGCAAGGTACACAGATTATAGAAAATTCCATATAGTGATTACCACTGTAAATATGACTCTATCCTCCAAGTCATTGGGCCCAGTTATTAAAAGGCACAGAGACATCTTTGCAGAAAGGCCTTGCATAAGCAATACATATTTAAAAGGATTATCCCTACTCCCTGAAGTGAAAGCTACTGCAACGGTGAGACAATGCCAAAGATTAAACATAAAAACATAGAATTTGATGGCAGATAAGGACCGCTTAGCTCACCTAGTCTGCCCATTTTCCTACCTAATGGATGAGTTGCAGATCCTAGTTAACCAACAGCCTACTTCCTCCTACCCCCGACAAGAATTGCCTTATGTCGGTCCCATACATTCTTGAATTCCCCCACTGTTTTTGACTCTACGACCTCCTCAGGAAGGCTGTTCCATGTATCCACAACCCTCTCTGTGAAGAAATACTTCCTCATATTACCTCTGAGCCGTCCTCCCTCTATCTTCAAATTGTGCCCCCTTGTTTTTGCACATCTCTTTTTCTGAAAGATGCTACCCTCTTGGACTTTGTTGATTCCCTTGAGGTATTTGAAAGTTTCTATCATGTCCCCCCTCTGCTCACTTTCCTTGAGGCTATACATCTTTAGTTCCTTTAGTCTTTCTTCATATGTCTTCTGATGCAGACCCTGCATCATTTTGGTTGCCCTCCTCTGGACAGTCTCCACCCTGTCTATGTCTTTGCCGAGATGGGGTCTCCAGAACTGTTCGCAGTACTCCAGATGTGGTCTTGCCAACTGTCTGTACAGAGGGCCAACAACTTCCTGTTTTCTACTGGTGATGCCTGTCCCTCTGCATCCCAGTATCCCCCAGCCCTCCTTACTGCCTTCTCACATTGCTGGCCCACCTTTAGGTCATCTGATATGACTACCCCTAGGTCCCTTTCCATTTTTGTTGTTGTCAGTATCTCACCCCCCATTATGTATTCTTCCCCTTGGTTTTTGTTTCCCAGATGCACTACTCTGCACTTATTTGCATTGAATCTGTGCTGCCATACATTTGACCATTCCTCCAACCTTGCCAAGTCCTTTTTCATCCTTTCCATCCCACCTTGTGTATCAACCCTGTTGCAGATCTTTGTGTCATCTGCAAAGAGATATACTTTCCCTTCCAGTCCCTCTGTAATATCACTTATAAAGACATTAAAAAGGACCGGCCCCACTACCGAACCCTGCAGTACCCTACTAGTAACCCTCCTTTTTTCACTGTGGACTTCATTTACTATTACCCACTGTGTCCTGTTGTCCAAACAGTGTTTTACCCAGGCTACCACCCTGGGACCCAGTCCAAGGCTGGATAATTTGTTTATTAATCTTTTGTGTGGGACTGTGTCAAATGCCTTGCTAAAGTCTAGGTAGGCCATGTCCACAGCCCGTCCCTGGTCTACTGCTTTGGTCACCCAGTCAAAGAAATCAATTAGATTTGTCTGACATGACCTTCCCACAGTGAATCCATGCTGCCTTGGGTCCTGTGCCCCACTAGCCTCTAGGTACTCAACAATTCTTTCCTTCAGAAGTGATTCCATCATTGTCCCTACCACTAAGGTCAAACTGACAGGTCTGTAGTTTCCTGCCTCTGTCTTGCTCCCACTTTTGTGAAGGGGAATCACATCTGCCCTCCTCCAGTCCTCAGGTACCACACCATCCTCCCATGATGTATTAAAAAGGGTAGTCAGTGGTGTTGCTAGTTCTTCTTACTAGTTCTTGTGTTTGCAGACCCTCTAAAAATGCTTAACACTAAAGTAACAGAGGCACTTTAGATTACTGTAAGGGGGTCCTGAAGTTTCCTGGCTTCTGTTCAGCTCTTCAGCACTCCAACAACATGTTGTAGTATTTTGTTACAGGGTTCACACACTGAGCTTGTGCAAGCTTGTGCAAGTCACATGACCTGCAGCCTCCAATCAGCAATGTTGAAAATCATTTCCTCATGCTGCAGACATCTACAGTATGTGCCATTTACACTTCTCTCTAATAGCAGAGAAGAATGTCTTCAGTTCTTTTGAAAAACATTTGTTTTGATTATAATAAATCTAAACATAGTTCATTATTATTATAGTTAGCTAGATAACAGTAGTTACAGTAGCAGCTAGGGACATGCAGCAGTATATCTATATCAATAGTTTATATATATATATATATATATATATATATATATATATATATATATATACACACACACACACACATACACACATGCATACACACACACACATACACACACATACATATATTTATATATTACAGGAGCACAGTCATGCCCCTATAATTTTAATGTTAAACCTCAAATTTTGCACTTTAATAACTTTGCAACTGATAAATGGAGTTGCTCAAAATTTGGTATGTACTGTCCCTTGGGGTAGATCTCTTGCTGTGGTAAGTTTTGTTCTGGTTGGATGTACTAATTCTGAAATTCAGACAGTGCAAAAAGTCATAAAGTTGCAATTTTTTTTGCAGTTTTTTCCTCATTGCCTTGCATCCAGATGGTATGAAATTTTGGTGTGATTCTTTTCTGGTAGAAACAGCTTGGGTAACAGAACAGGCACGCATTTGTTTTGTGAAAAAATATTAATCTGTTGCAAAGTTATTCAGTTTTTCATTTCCCATTGTTTTCAATGGGAAGATCACTTTTCAGGATAGAGGGAGAAAGTCTGACAAAGAATTTGAACTCACAAAAAAGGATTCTGTCTCGTGAGTCCCATTCCCTTTTCATTAGAATAAAATCCTTTTTCCTGAGCCACCATCTTGTTTTTTTTCCCACAAACTAAAATGGGTGGAAAATATATAAAAATGTTATGATTTTACAAATCGTGCACCAGAACTTAGCTAAATGGGCCATGTTTGTGAGATGCTGGTGTTTGTTTTTCACAATTAGAGCCAGAAATACTATTTTTGGCACCTGAAATCCTGGGTTCCCAGCTTAGTGAGAGAAGCCTTCCACCACATTCTCTGTATGAGCACAGCAGATTTTCTTTAATTCTGCAGCCGTCATTTCCCTGGTGTCTAGTGGCACTCCTCACTCCCCCATCACTGTCCCCCTAAATTAAAGACATATATATATATATATATATATATATATATATATATATATATACTGTATATATATAGATAGAGGCAAAACTTGTTTAATGACAGTTATTAGCCTGACAGCATAGTGAGGGCTCACAGTTAGGTTGAAAACCCTTGACCACTCATCATCCCTCAATTATTGCAGATTGGGGATCGCCAGCCCTAACTCACCCCATCACATGTAAAGCAGCAGAAGTATAGGAGAATGGGGTGAGAGTTAGGACCCACGATCCCAATGCACACCCCAATGCCGGTTGGGGGTGGGCGGAGGGTCCAAGGGTTTTCAAACCCTAACAGCGAATTTCCTCACTTTTGTCGCTGTGGAACAACCCTAACTAATGCATTAAATGGAGTTTTTGCCCTAATTTCCTTCTTTTGAGAATGATAACGAGAAATAGTGAATGTAATGCACGGCAGGAGCGCTGTCTTTTCTCCGTCTGCTCCTGCTGCACAATGCGTTAAGGGAGGCGGGGTCTGTGGTTAGGCATACTAACAGGGACAGCAACGCAAACAGAAATGCTAACAGTGGCGCACATGGTAACAAGCATGAATGAGAACAGAAAGGGTAACGCACATGGTGGAGTAGACGGGAATGGTCTGCCACGTGATGTGCTGTCACATAGTAACATGGTGCCTGCAAACAGAAATGTCAATGGGCATGGTGATGTAAAGTGAAACAGTAAGATAAACAGTACTGTAGACAGAAATGGCAAAAAATAACAGAAATGCAAGCGCAAATGAAAACGCAAAGGATAACACACATGGTGGCGTAGACGTCAATGGTAAATGAAACGGGTACGGATCCACAAGCGGAAAGGGCAACAGTAACAGTAATGTAAGCGCACAGGCTGGTTTTCCCCAAAACCTGCATTGAGAAAGACAGTGAGTACAAATAATGTATGCAAAATAATGAGTATCGGCGCAGAAAATGAGATCTTGGAATACTAAATACATTATATCTCAGGAACCGTATGACGAAAAAAAATTTAAAAGTCATATTATTTACAACTGTCCTGGCTAATTTGAATCTTAGCCCCATTAGGGGACTAAGAAATTTTCCGACTTAAAGTCCGTATCTCGCACTGCTTCCTATACACGGGTCTCTGAAAGGCGAAAGGTAATTTAATGTTATCCTATGGGAAAAGAAAGTTTGGAGCACCATAACTTTGCCTCCCTGTAATGTTTTTTCACCATACTACTGAAAGGCACATCTGTGGGCTGTTGGCTGTCTTCCCTCCAAATTTCAGGAAAAAAGACCAAACCGTTATTTTGCAGCAGGGCTCCAAATGATTTCTGTTAAGTGTCAGGCGCCGTAATGTTATCCTATGGGAAAAACTGTCAATTTTGGAGTGCCGTAACTTTTCCGCCATGTGATATTTTTTCACCAAACTACTGAAAGGCACATCTGTGTACTGTTGGCTGTCTTTCCTCCAAATTTCAGGAAAAAAGACCAAACCGTTATTTTGCAGCAGGGTGCCAAAGGATTCCTGTAATGCTTCAGGCGCTGTAATGTTATCCTATGGGAAAAACTGTCAACTTTGGAGTGCCATAACTTTGCGACGGTAATATTTTCAATACAACACTGAAAGGCACATCTGTGAGATGTCGGCTGTGTTCCTCCAAATTTCAGCCCAAAACTCCCAACGTTATTTTGCAGTGCAGTGCCAAAAATTGCTGTCATTTCCCACAGACTAGAAAATTACTGTCGCAATTGCAACTACAAAAAATTTCTAAAACACTTTCATGAGCACGAAATTAATTTGTGAAGTACTTTTTCCAGAAATTTGAAAACATATTTCTGGGGTGTTTTACCACAAATAAAGACATGGCAAGCATCCTCAGGGCCCGACTAGGTGAATACAAAAAAATTAGGTTGCTAGAGGGTCCCAAATTTAAATGCCAACCATTTTTCTGATCACCAACTGAAAACAAAATGGCCGATTTGCGAAAGTAACAGGCCCATTTATGAAAGTAAAAATGCATTTAAGTAGTGTTGAACTTTTGTTAACTTTTCCATTGACTTATAATGGGAAACTGTTTTTGAATAACTTTGAACCGTTTAATATTTTTCACAAAATCTTTGAAAGGCACATTGGGGACCCTGGCTGCATGTTCCTGAAGATTTTGGGCTGGTCACACAAACCGCACGCACCTGTAGGCCGACCACAGAATTCCAGAAAGCGAACGCTACAGTGGTTAGATCACACTTAATAACTCCATACAGCGATATCTGACCAGTAATGAAACTTGGTAGATCCCAAGGCCTATGGTTCTTGATCATAAATTCCAAATTTCAGGCAAATCCATCAAACAGTTGCAAAGTTATTAAGGTGCAAAGTTTTGGGGTTTAACATAGAAATGGCTCCTCAACTTAATTATGGTAGCACTACCGTGATACCATAATATATATATATATATATATATATATATAGAGAGAGAGAGAGAGAGAGAGAGAGAGAGATAAAGAGAGGGAGAGAAAAATATTCATGGCAAAAAACTCTGTTAATGCATCAGTTAGGGTTGTTACACAGTAACAAAAGCAGTGAAATTCATTGTTAGGGTTCAAAACCCTAATGCCGCATTGCCCCCACCACACACACACACACATACATGAGAGTAGGGGAAGGCACAACCAATCACAGACAACCAGCAGCAGGTGTATACCTCTATTACCATATCAAGTAAGGAAACAATTCAACGTCAGGTATCATACAGTATTTTGACAGTTGTTTCAGCAGGTTAGTTCACCTAAAGGTGAACCAAGGTGCCAGTAGTGAAAACTCTGTACCTTGCTTTGTTTTTGACATGTAGGTGCCAAAAGGCATGATGGGTGCTGCAGTGTTTGCCTATGGGAAATTGCTCAGTTTTGGAACACTGTAACTTTGTGATCCTTAATTATTTTTGCAGCAAACCAGCAAAAGGCACATCTGTGGGACCAGGGCTTGCCACCCTGCAAATTTCAACGCAAAGGACCCAACTGTTTGCTTGCAGGAGGATGGCAAAGCTGCGCAATTACTAGGATCATAGTTTTGCAAAATACTTTTGCAAATACGAAACTGTCGCAAACACAGGATACAACAGTTTTGCATTTGCGAAAGCATGTAAGATGCTTTTGCAAAACAGTTTTGCAAACACAAAAGTTTCGCAAACATAAAGCATGAAACTGTTGCATTTGCAAAAATGTTTTGCAAAACTATTTTCAGAAAATGTCAAAAATGCTGTTTTGGGGCTTGTAAACCCCATAAAGGCATATGTGTAGTCTGTGTTATGTGTTGATGGTGGCATGGGGCCCAAGCTGCCAATTGTCCATAATGATATATGTTTGGTGGAGCGTGGAACTTCTGGGATGAGAGTTAAGACTGACGACCCCATGTCACATCTCGACATCTGTTGGTGTGTAGAAGATGGCAGCATGGGGGTGGGGTGTTGTAGTTTAGAGAGTTGTATGTTATTTCTGTTACCTGCTGCTGGTTTTGTGTGATTGGTTGTGTTGCCTTGGTCCTTCCCCTACTTGCATGCATGTGTGTGTGGTGATGGTTGGGGTGGGGAGATGCGGATTTAGGGTTTTGAACCGTAACACTAAATTTCCCTGCTTTTGTCACTGTGTAACAACCCTAACTAATGCATTAACAGAGTTTTTTGCCATGAATTTCCCTTCTTTTTGAGAATATGAACTATAAATAGTAAATGGTATGTCTTGGTGGGAGCGCGGGGCCACCAAGCTGCCCATTTCATTATAATCACATGTGTCTGTGGGAGCGTGGGTCCTCCGGGCCATGAGCTCCCATGTACACAG
Organism: Neoceratodus forsteri; assembly: GCA_016271365.2. Taxonomy (NCBI): domain Eukaryota; kingdom Metazoa; phylum Chordata; order Ceratodontiformes; family Ceratodontidae; genus Neoceratodus; species Neoceratodus forsteri. The sequence goes on along the minus strand of CM057454.1, from coordinate 1,067,312,349 downwards.
AAGCAAGATGCCATGGTGCAGCCCTGTAGTGTAAGGAAACCATGTAACAGTGATTTGTCATGCTAAGGGTGACAGTAAAGGTAACGCTAACACTAACAGTAACAGTAACACTAACGGTAATGCTAATGCAAACAGAAACACAAATGGTAACGCAAATACAAGCAGAAATGGAAACGCAATTGGTAACGGTAACGTGAATGGTAACGGTTATGCAAACGTGAACGGTAACGGAAATGCTAACACAAATGCAAACACAAACAGTACCGGTAACGCTAATGGTAATGGTAGTGGTAACAGTAATGCAAACACAAACAGTAATGATAATGCTAACAGTAATGCTAACGTTGAGAGTAACACTATCGGTAATGGTAACATAAATCCAAATGCTAACACTAATGCTACCGCCAACACAACTGCAAACGCAAACAGTAATGCTAACAGTAACGGTAATGCTAGCACTAACATTAACTCTAATGGTAATGCAAATGCAAGTGCAAACAATAACGCAAATGTAAATGATAACAAAAATGGTAATGCAACTGCAAACACAAATGCAAATGGTAATGATAATGCAAATACGAATGGTAACGCTAACAGTAATGGTAAAGCTAATGGTTACGTTAATGCTAACGTTAATGGTAATACAAACACAAGCACAAATGGTAAAGCAAATGCAAACTGTAACAAAAATGGTAATGATAATGCAAACACAAACGCTAAAGGTAATGCTAAGGGTAATGTAACACAAATGCAAGTGGAAACAGTTACGCAAACAGTAATACAAAAGCAAATGCAAAAGAAAACAGTAACAAGAATGGTAACACAAATGCAAACACAAACAGTATTGCTAACGGTAACGCAAACACAAACGTTAACAGTAATGCAAATGATAACACAAACGCAGATCCATAACATGCATTGTGTGAGAGACAGATGCATCAAAAAGGGCAGTGAATACAAAGAATGAGCCCATAATAGAGGGCCTTGGACATGAAAATGAGCAACTGGCAGACTAAATTGCTAATGTCTCATGAACCGTACGAGGTAGAAAAAAAATTAAATTTCATATTATTTATGGCTTTCTAGGCTAGTTCTGTACTTAGCTCACAACAGGGGACTAAGAATCTGTGTTATGAAAAGTCTGTAACTCTAACCATTTTCGAGATACGGGCTCCAAAAGGCGCCACAGATGCCGCAGTGTTATCCTATGGGGAAATTGCATAATTCAGAATGCCGTAACTTTGGGCTTCTTGACTGTTTTGACACCAAACCACAAAAAGGCATATCTGTGGGGTCTTGGCTTTCTACTCTCGAATGTCAGCCCAAAAGACCAAACCTTTCAGTTGCAGGAGGGTGGCAAAGATTTCCTGTTATTTTGACCATAGTGTCTCAAAGTACTTTCGCAAATCACAACACTTTTGCAGTACAAATCAGGAAACGTTCACATTTGAGAAAGCATTTTGCGACAGCACTTTTCAAAAAAATTTAAAAATAAATTTCTGGGGGTTTAACCCCCCAAGAAAGACATGGCTAGCATCCTCAGTACTTGACTAGGTGAACACAACAAGAATTGTGTTCCTAGAGGGTCCTGATTTTAAATGGCAGGCATTTTCTGAGCTCTAACTGAAAAAAAAATGGCTGACTCACAAAAGTAAAAAGGGCATTTGTGACACTAAAAATGGCCATTTGTGACACTTTTGTGATTTTTGTTAATTTTTCCATTGATTATAATGGGAAACTTGTTTTTTGAATAACTTTTGAATCATTTATTATTTTTTCACAAAATCTTCAAAAGGCACATCGGAGACCCCGGCTGCATCTTCCCTGAAGTTTTCAGGCTGAACACACAAGCCATGCATCCTGTGGGCATGAGCAAAGAAATATGCAAAAAGTCAGTTTTTGCATTTTTTGGCATTCTGTAGCTCTGTCACTGTACATCCAACCATAACTCAACTTGGCAGATTGAGAGATCTATGGTGCCACACTGCACATACCAACTTTCAGGTAAATCCATTGTATGGTGGCAAAGTTAATAAGGTGCAAAATTTGACATTTTGTATGAAAGTGGCTCCTCAACCCTAACTATAGTGGCACTTCCATGCCACTATTTTATATACTGTATATCAAAATTATGGAGGCACTGCTTAAGGAAAGGATTGTGGAACATTTGGAATCCAGTGGAGCACATGATCCAAGGCAGTATGGATTCACAGCAGGAAGGTCATGTCAAACAAATCTAATAGACTTTTTCGACTGGGTGATGAAGGAGGTGGATCAGGGAGGAGCACTGGATATTGCCTACCTTGATTTCTGCAAGTCCTTCAACACCATTCTACACAGAAGACTAGTTAACAAGTTGGGTAGCCTGGAGGTGGTACACAAAGTGGAGAACTGGGTAAGAAATTGGTTGGGGGATAGAAAGCAGAAGGTGGTGGTTAGTGGGATCCAATCCCAGAAAAGTGGGGTGACCAGTGGAGTGCTTCAAGGATCAGTCCTGGGGCCAGTCCTTTTTATTGTCTACATTAGTGACATTGCTGAAGGTCTGGAAGGGAAGGTTTGCCTATTTGCAGATGATGCCAAGATCTGCAACAGGGTAGACAATTCGGGGGAAGACAAGAAAATGAGGAGGGACCTAGGAAAGCTGGACAAATTGGTCTAGTGTATGGCAATTAAAATTTAATACAAAGAAGTGCAAAATCATTCACCTGGGGTGCAGAACCCTGCAGAGAGTTACTGGATGAGGGGGAAGTTGCTGACAGTTACCAGAGAAGAAAAATATTTAGGGATAATCATTTCAGACGATCAAAAGGTGTCCAAACAGTGCACCAAGGCTGTGGGGAGGGCCAGTAGTATTTTTTGGGGTGCACAGGAAGGGGTATCACTAGCAGAAGAAGGGAGATGGTGGTCCACTGTTCAAAACACTGGTGAGGCCTCATCTGGGGTATGGTGTACAGTTCTGGAAACTACATCTTCATAAGGACTGAGTGGAGGCGGTTCAGAGAAGGGCAGCAAAGATGGTGCAGGGTTTGCACCATGAAACATATAAGGAGAGATTAAAAGACCTTAATATTAATTTGTTTAGTTTTTGTTGACCGGGTAAGTGCACTAGACAAATTCTGCCTATTTTCAGGCACAACCCGGGGGGAGGAGGATACAGTTGAATGCCAACTGACTTTGAACCAGATTAAGCTGTTGGTGGTATTTTAATGAATGGGGGGAAATTTGGTCAGGGCACTGGGGAAATTTCCTTACTCTTTTCGAGAAGTGCCATGGGATCTTTACCATCCACCTGAACTACCACCAGAACAGGCAGATGGGACCTCGATTTTAAGTCTCATATGAAAGACGGCACCTCAGGAGTGCAGCACCCCCCCCCCATGCTGCACTGCAGTATCGGTATTGGGATATTAACCCAAATGCTTGGTGTGGGGCTAGAACCCACAGCCTTCTGATCTCCCGGCCTCAGAGGTGTGTGTGCTACCTGCTGAGCCACTGATTCTGTATGTTATGTATACAATGGAAGAGAGTTGGGAATGGGGAGATATGCTAGAAACCTTCAAGTATCTTAAGGGCATAAACAAAGTGCAAGTGTGTGACATCTGTCAGTATAGGAGGTGTACAAGGATGAGGGGGCATGATATGAGACTGGAGGGAGGCAGGATAAAGGGGAATGTGAGAAGGTTTTTCTACACAGAAAGGGTGGTAGATGCATGGAACAGTTTACCCCAGGAATTAGTGGGAGATAGCACAGTGGAGGGAGTCAAATGTGCATTGGATAAGCACAAGGGAACACTATAGGTGGGTAAGAAAGGCTAAAGCCAATGACCAAGTAGGGTCAGTGACCACTGATGCAGCAAGGGAATATGGGCAAACTGGGTGGGTCTAGTGGTCCTTATCTGCCATCAAATACTTTGTTACATTGGCACCATTTCTCCCACCTGATTATGTGTGAATCACAGTTGTTCTCAGTTCTACCCTTCTCTCCTTGCTGACTTCCTGCTCTCAGTGAGCTGTGCTGTTGTCTTCCCTTTTTTTTTTTTGCTTGCCCGATCCCTGAACACTACCCTTTATCAGACTCCACGGATGTAGCTACAGCAGGCAGAAAAGAAAAAAATGGATTCCCCATGCTGACATTTTTTTCAGTTGTCCGCTACCAATTTACCTTCTGCCTGAATGCCATGGTGAGCCGATCGCTGGAGAGGGACATGCTGGCAGAAAGAAAGAACTGGGTTCCACATGCTGGCATTTTTTTTCTAGTTGCCTGCTACTGATCTGCCTTCCATCTGAACACCACAGTGAGTAGTCAGTGCTGAGTCCTCCTGCAATGAGCAATCACCACACTGCCAGGGAGAGAGGGGGAGTTTGGACACTGAGAGAGCTGAGGCATGTGTGAGAGCTTTGAAAGGTGCAGCATGTTCAAAACTAAGGTCAGGGAATCAAAAGATTTGTGAACCATCGGATAACTGTAAGACATCCATCCTTGATCTTGAATGTGTACACCGCTGGTAACAATGATAAAGATTTGTGATTGCTCGCTATCAATCACACATCTCCTGGGGTAGTTCTGAAAGCGAACAAAATCTTCCCAGCTAAATTAGACATACAGTATGGTTCTGTTTGGAGTGCATCTGTACTTTGTGTGACACAGGAAAGCCATTTCAGTGTTTTCTGTTGAACATGATAGCCACTTAATTGGGACAAAAAGCCTGCCATGCAGGCATCCCAATTAAGCATCTTCTACTGTACTCCCTGGTGTTTAGTGCCACCCCCCACCCTCCAATTACTATCCCCTAGTCCCTGGTTTATTTATATTTATATAATACAACACCAGGATGCCCACCCCCAGTATCAGATGCCCAGTGCAGCCCACTGTTTTATTCAGTAGCCAACACTGTGGGACCAATCCCCTTCTCAGCATTTCTGATAAAGTCTTCACATCTGACCTTATTTACAGATGCAGTGAGGTGTGTGTGTATTAGGCTTGAGAAGCCCAAGGCACACCACACACCTGCTCTCCTGCCTAGATTGGGAGGGTGGGGTGTTAGGAAAACCCTCATGCCTCATTTTCCAAGTTTTGTTCCTTTGACCCTAACTGGAGCATTAATGAAGTTTTTTGCAACTTATATATATCTATACATATTCTTTGCAAAAAACTCAATTAAAACACCATTTAGGATAAAGACTACAGCAACAAGAATAGGGAAACATGATGTTAGGGTTTCCAGCCCTAACATCCCCCCACACCTGAAGAAAATCAGGGGTGGAGTCTTGCTTATACAGTAGTAGTCAACCCTACAGCTCACCCACTGTATACACTCCTGAAGTATACACACCCGTGTCCATCAAATATGAGCGTTTTTGCTACCACAAAAGGGTAAGCTTTGGGGTTTAGGGAAATGTATTTCCATTGGTGGGGAACAGCAACAAAATTGTCAGCATAACCTTCTTATTACCCCACGTCACGTGCCCAATACTGAAAATTTTCAAATCCCCACTGAATTGTGATTCAGTGCCGCCACAGTGTCATTCCACATCACAGCTGTAAAAAGGCATTTTGGCCAAGATTTGAAAAACAACAGATGTCATGTTCATGAAGTGGTGTAAAGAAATGGCAAAGTTGAAAATCTGGGGTTAAAATATTTAAAATGAAAGTTGTGAGCGAGTATAGTAAAATTTTAACGTATGTGTATAACTTTGCCATTATTACATATTTTGACCCCACATTTTCAACATAGCCTTCTTATGACCCCACCACATGAACAAGGGCAGTAAAAAGTTCAAAATCTTTCCTCAAAGGTGATTTCACCAAGCAACCACAAAATCATCTTTCAGGCTGGATTTGTGGAATATCACTGCCGTTGTTTGTGAGGTGGGGTGTCAAGAAGGACATGTTCCAGATTTGGTGTAAAAATATGCAAAAATGGCAAAGTTATGAATCAAAGTTGAAAACCACATTGAACAGCACTTACCTTATTTTCTCATATAGCAGTCAATGTTTCCAGCAGTAAGACCTGTCCTTCACTGGAAAGTGGATCTTCACCATGGGACCTGTTCAGGTGAGTGAGGGTGTGTGGAGAGTGGGGGTCAGGGAGGTGGTGGGTGCTGAGTATGAGGTCAGGGTGGGTGGGGTTTGGATCAGTGAAAGAACCATTTTCTTTTTTATAGGTTTTAAGAAAAAAAATTCATTGAGGGACCATTTTCTTTACTTCAGAATTGACAGTGATCAGATGGGTGGGGCTGCCACTGTACAGATAGGAAATAAAAAATCTGAATGGGGACGGTGATCGGAGTGTGGTGGTGGGGCCACTAGACACAGGGAAAAAGTACAGTAAGCAAGGGGTGGTATTGGAGGGTGGAGGGTGCCACTAGACTCCAGGAAAAAATTAAATAGTTTCAGGGATGAGGATCAGAGAGCCGGGGTACCACTAGACACCAGGGAAATAGTAAACATTACAGCGATGGTGATCGGTGGGTGTGGGGCACCACTAGATATCAGAGAATAATTAAATTATTACAGGAACAGTGACTGGAGGGTGGAGGTCCCACTAGTCAACAGGAAATAATTGAATAATTAAAGGGATGGTGATCAGAGGGTTGGGATGCTACCAGACACCAGGGAAAGATTATATAGATATGGGAATGATGAATAATATGAACATTTTCATATATTTTTGCTCATACAAAAATTTTCGTACTGGAAGCTGGTCAAGAAAAAGGATATAAACTGTAAAAAAAAATCCCAGATCATTTCTCCAATAGTTAAGTGCAGAATCCACCTAATGGAGTCCCATTAAGCAAATTAGATGTGTTGGTCTGTCAGCAGGGTGTCCTTTCTGTGGGTTTTGAAATTATTTTAGCAAAAATGGAAAAAAGATGGCAGCAAATGAAAAAGGATTTTACCCTCCAGAAAAAAAGAATAGTCCCCATATGAAAAAGGATTCTTTTTTCATTTCATACAGCTATTTTGAAGTGCTTACTGAGCATGCTCACAGCTCAAAGTTTTAACATTTGATAACTTTCAATCAAATTAGTGTTGTTACACCAAACCAGCAAAAGGCACACCTGTGGGCCAATCCCTTTCTACCCTGAACATTTCAGACCAAAATTCCAAACCATATGGGAGCTACAGGTGTTGCCCCCAAAACAGCACCCCCCCAAAAAAAAATTCACCTTTTGCACTATCTGTGTCTTGGAATATGCACATCTGAGTGGAACAAAACTTGGCACAGCCGGAGATCTACCCTACAATTCCATGCATGGAAAACATCAATCAACTCGATTGAATAGCTGTGAAGTTATTAAAGTTAAAGCATTTGGGTTTAACAATAAACACCCTACTCAACCCTAAATATAGTGGAGCTATCACACTACTACAGTGCATGACAATGACCAAATGAAATGTGAGAATAATGTCACAGAATATAAAACACAATGGTATAAGGATAAAAATGGTACATTCAACATAATAGATATACAAAGTGACACATGCAAGGGTCTCCATATACACAGGTAAAAAAAGTTTAGCAATATTAGAGTGCTAGGAGCAGGTACTTACAGCCAGCTGTTGTAAATGGAAAAGGTACTGGTTTCAGAAAGTGAGGGTAACAGAACTGTGTCTAATATTGGCCGGTATGGTGTTTCATAGATTAGGGGCAGAGACTGAGAAAGCTAACTTACCTAGTTTGGTCCTAGTCCTAGGTGTGACTAAGAGATCGAGGTCAGAAGATCTGAGTAGGTAGGCATTTCTGTAGCATAACAGAAGGGAGCAAGCAATAGTGGCCCTGATTCTGAATTACACTAAGTGTGATGTTTCCCAAGGAGAGATCACACAGAGCTGATGGAGGGAGCCAACCAAGCTTCCAATACAGACTGCAATGATGGGCTAGTCGATACTGTTATATGCCACATCCCATTTGTATAGTGTTGAGTTGGAGGCTTCTGAAAAAATCGGCAAACCATAGGAGAGTTTAAGGAACAAAATACTTCAAACAATGGCAATAAGAGCTCTGGGAGAGAAATTATGGCTAACTGTACAGGTAGGCCCTAGTCTGACATTTACTACCTTACAGGTAGATGAACATGGAGTGAAAAATCAAGAGGGAGGTTGAGTATAACACCCAGATAGCTAAACGATGGGACAACAACCAAAGGTGTACCATTATCACAGACCACTGAAAGAAGAGTGTGGATGTTCTTTAATCGAGGGGTAGATCCAAACAACATAGACTGTGACTTGGTAGCATTCATTAAGAGCCTATTTTCATGGAACCATGTTTGAATGGTCTGTAGGTTGGGTAAGACAGTTTTCTATTGATATCAGCCATGTTCTGGGTGCTAGAGAAAAACACCAAGTCATCAGCATACAAGATTGGTGTACTATTTAAGATACAGTGATGGACAGAGTTAATGTGGAGGGAGAAGAAGAGTGGTCAAAGTATGGAGCCTTGAAGGACATCAATTGTTACAGGGGCAGGATCAGAGAGGGAAAGTCAAAGCGTGACTCACTACTGCCTATTGAACAGGTAAAAAAAATTCTAAATTTTATGACTTTCAAGAAGTCATTAAAGTTTACAAAATTTAAAAACTGATAAACACATAACACTTAACATATACAGAATCCATATTGTTACAAAAAATACACTAAATCAATATCCAGCTATTTAAAAATTCAATTAAATTTCCACATATGTGCAAAATACAAGAAGTACAATAAATACTGTATAAACACTATCTTGCCGATGCAATTTTGTGTATCCAGAGCACTAAAGATACAGCAAATACATTTATCCAATATCTTTTCATTGTTGTATTAGCCATACTACCTCCAATCTTGTATTCTTTATTCTTTTCAATAGCCTCTATTATGTGGAGGTTTTTTTTTTAACTATAATTTTTAGGAAGGAAGGAAGCCACAGGGATCAGCACAGTTTTGCACTGTGCTTTCAAAAGCTATGTCAATGGATGTTGTGGTTCATATTCCAGTTTTCCTATTATTTCCCCTAGTATTTGTTTTCTATATTTTTCATATATGGGATATACAATTACAAGATGCAAGAGACTATCTTGTCCTAATTTTAATCTACATAATGTTCCATTATCTCGCTTGTTTATCATACTGTAAGTTTTTCAAATTACTAGGAAAGCATTCAAATCTGAAATGTGTTAACATTTTCCTCAAAGCAGGTCTATCCACTGTCTTCAAATAGTTTTCCATATCGTGGCCCCTTTTATTTGAAGCCATCCAAGTATATGCCCTAGACTGTCTGCAAAATTCTAACTCCCTTTATATAAATATGTCCCTTAGTCTGTGTTTTATAATTTCTTTGATTTGTTTGAATGGATCTCTAAGACAGTCTGTAATGATTTGAAGCAACCCATAAGGTTTAATAATTTTCTTCACTATTTATATACTTGAGAAGAATTTCTCCCTTTTTAAATAATCAAGTGTTTCTTCTACACACAATCTTGATTTCCCCCATCCCAAAAGCATTGATTCAGTACACTACTAGTCTTTGGTGTATTTGACATTCCACTGGATGTTGTCCCAATTCAGCCCTAACCAGGGCAGATGGCACACCAATTTGCAGTCCTAACATTGTCTTATAAAATGTATTTAAACATATTTCTAAATGTATTTTATCCTGTATACCCCAGATTTCTACACCATATAATAACTGGTTTCATAACTTCGCATTCATCACCTGTACACAGCCCTTGGCTGATTTCCCACCATAGTTATAAGAAAATGATGATGATAGAATTGGGAGAAATTTTTTGGCTTTAAATTCAAGTTATTTAATATGACTTCTCCAATTGCCATTCTGATTAACAGTTAGGCCAAGATAACACAATCCTTTCACAACCTCCGGTTTATGATTTTTAATATAAAGTTATACTCTTTCTTAGTACCACCAAAAACTAATACTTTAGTTTTACTGTAATTTATCTGTAAATCCACTTGACTACATTCAGTCTGAAATTTAATAAGCATTGTCTCCATCCCAATGTAGCTTGTGAACAGTAGTGCCACATCATCAGCATATGCCGAATATGGGCATGCTCTCATACCGACCTTGAACATGTGAGAATCATTATCATACATAGATTCTACTATCATATTAAAATACAGATTGAACAACAGGGGTGATAGTGTACATCCATATTTTACTGCTACATTTGAACTAAACCATCTAATCACATCTGCCTTCTTGTTATATCTTATACTAGTTTAGCTTTCCTGTTATAATAATTTTACTATTTCTAAAATGGAGTTATCCACCCTTATGGCTTCCAATCTTCCCCATAAAAGGCACCTATTTATTTTATCAAATGCAGATTTTATGACCACAAAAGCACAATATATTTTCTGTTTTTTAACCACTCTATACTTACATATTAAGTGCGCTAAAGTAAAGCATTGATCTATTGTACAGAATCCTGCCTTAAAACTTGCCTGGGCTTTTCTAGACTATTATAATTATTCACCCAAGTTACCAATTTATTAAGTGTTCTAGTAAATCATTTTCCAGTGCTATCTATTAAACTAATGGGTCTGTAACATTCTGGATTTTTTTTATCTCCTTTTTAAAAAGGGGATGATACCATTCAGCTTCCAACTTTCTGGGAGGGTACTGGTGTCCCAACTATACTGAAATAGGTTATGTAGGAAAGGTATCCAATATGATTTTGTTTTCTGAACCACATCCAGGGAACTCCATCTGGTCCTGGAGCTTTATGATTATGGAACGAGTCCAATGCATGTTCTATTTCTACATTAGTTATATCTAACCTGTATCTGTTAATCCAGACAATCTTATTTTTTTTTCATATTTTCTATATATTTTTCATCATTTCTATAAAATAGTTGTTGAAAATGCTTAACCCATTCCTCAGGTTCTACTGTATATGGCTGTCTATCCTTTGATTTTCCTTCATTTCTTTATTAACTATAGACCATAATTTTTTATTATTTTTTGCTGTTACTGCATTTTCTAAATTGTTCCATAGTTGCCTTGTGTATTTCTCTCTATTATTTTTTAGGACTGTTCTATATTCCTTCCTTAATTTATTCATTTTCCTATTATTATATTTATCTGGATTTTGTTTTAACATCCTGAATTCTTGATTTAGTTTTTTCTTGGCCATTTTACACTCATTATTGTACCAAACATACCCTTCTCTCTTTTTAAAACTTAGTTCCTTGTATATTTTGGGCTAGATATTCAGACCTGTGCCAAAGGGGAGCACAAGTCCGAAGCAGCGCAAGTCAGATGCACCATGGGGAGAAGAGAGCCATATTCAGAAGATGCATCCACCAAAATGCTCCTGTGCAACTAGGCTGAATATGGCAAAGATGCGCTGCTGCCAACCACAGATGCGCTGGTGCAACCAGGAATGCACAGGAGCAGGCCAGAGCACAAAACCCAGTGATCTGAGCAAGAGCAGCAGGCAAGGAAGTACAGGGGCAGGGGGGCACAGGACACCACCAGCACAGCACACCTGAGTACACATATGCACTGACTCAGAGGCAACACAGGGGAAAAGGGGATGGTGCACATAAAACCCTGGGCCACTGACTGTGGAACAAGCACCAGGCTGACGCACCATCACCACCACCATGCCAAAGGCAGAGCCATGGAAGAGGCACCCAATGGGCAGGCCCACAGGGCACCATGACCATGGTGCCAGGAGAACAGGTAACTATAGAGATCCATTGTCCAGGGGCAAGGGAGGCACTGCCCACCAAGGACCACACAGGCCACCACCCGTACAGGGGAAGGGCACTGTACTGCTGCCTACAGTGGAAATGTGCAGCACTATAGGTGAAAGGAAGGGCAGGCAGACAAGTGAACAAGGTGCAGGTGCAGTCACAGGCCACCATGAGACATTTGACACAAGGTCATGCACAGGACAGGCACATGCCCTGTGAACACAGGAGCAGTGGCACAAGGGGGACAGTGGAGGGTCACCAGAGACACAGCAAAGCATGGCAGAACAGACACCTGCAACATGGCTCCACACACCATCTGCAAAGAAAACACAGACATAGTGATGTAGCAATGTAAACGCTTTACTCGAAATACAAAAGGTGAACTATTTACAAATGGTAGAAGAGGCACAGGGGAGGGTAACAGGAGGATGGGGACAAGATCCAAGGGCTGTACAATGGGAAGGGGGGAGTTGGGCAGGGCAACAGGGTAAGGCCAGGTCAAAGAGCAGCTATATACAATGACAAAGGGCTACCACCTGCCACAGAGCTCCACCACCAGTTGCTGCACAGCTCTCCTCACTGTCACAGTCTCACGTATCTGCCTCCGCATCAGGCATTACAATAGCTGTTGGTGCACCACCTGGCTCCACATCGCCCACAACACTCGGCCAGGACACCTCTGGTCCACCATCTTGGCAACACCTAGGAGAAGGGATAGGACAGGCATTGAGTGATATGCCTGAATTATCCCCAGTCCACCCACAGTGAGCACTGGACAGCAAGGGAACACACCACTGAATGGACCATAAGGGCCCCGCACATAGAGGGTCTCACCAGCCATCCACACGCACACCACAGTGGTGCAGGCAGACAGTGCTGCACTGTGGGTGCATGTGTGCATGGACATGGGCACATGACACAAAGTGTAGGCACCTGTTGCCACACACATGGTGGATGCCATGTGCACTCCTCCCCAGGGTGGTACATGGCCAGCACAAGCTGTGCAACACTGGCATGCCCCATGAACAGTGCACCCACCATGTCCAGGCAAATACAAGGCGTAGGCGATCATGTCCAGACCCTGTGACCACCTGTAACCTACAGTGACACAGTACAGAAATATGAACAAGCTTACCTGCCTGACGCGGTCCTGCCAGTCTAGCCGCCACACCTCCACCCTGTCCTTGCTCTGCAGCTGTGGCCTCCCTGGCCCTCCTGTGGTCCTCTAGCCCTGTGGAAGGAAACAAGAGAGGTGGACATGAGGACACATGCATGCAAAGACAGCCCCCCACCTCCTCACAGCCCACATGGTGCAAGGTGTGACCCCATCAGTTCCATGGCCCTAGTGCCTGCACAAATGCAACATGCACAGCAGCTATGCAGGATGCACTGTGGCCACCAGGACCATGGCAGCCCCTGGCGGTGGCAAACACTGTGCAGTCGGACACCCACTATAGTACAGTGCAAGCCACTTATAACGGGCACATTTATGTAAGCAGAATCTGCCCGCTATAGGCAGTGGTCAATATAAAGCTTTGAAAGAAAAAAACATAACTTGGCTTGTATTTTAATTTGCGCTGTACTCTAATCTACTTGTTATGTAGAAAGTCATTAATTTCTCTGGGGTACTTTTCAGCGTATACAGTACTGTGCTATTTACTGTATCTGTAAGTAAAATGCAGCTTGTCTTTTTTACACTCCCTAAACAAAACCAGAACTCTAACCTTCAAAAGCATTGTTAGACAGACACCTATCCCCCAAGCATGGTCATGACACCTCGACTTCTCCTCACCACCTCGATCCACCCATCGATAGTGAGCTAAGCCCTTACCTGTTGGTGGGGGGGGCTCGTCCTCGCCTCATTGTGGGGCTACATTAGTGGTGGCTGCTGTTCCTCGTTCTCTGTGTTCTAGTACTTGAGCTCCTCATGGGGGAAAAGGAGAGAGGGTACTGAGCAGAGGATTAATCATTTTTTTAAACAGAGCTATGGATGGGGCTGAGATCAGATTTTAATGAACTGCTAATTAGCTGCACTTAACTGCAATTAACTGTAATTGGGTGTGAAAAGCTATGAAAAGCTGCAGGCACTTCTTAAACTTGCTTTTAGTTAGCATCAAATTGCCCGATATACTAGGTGGCTCTTGATCATTATAACCAGAGTTTTTTTATATTGTCAGCTATTGGACTGGCAAATGGTTTTCAAGATTTGCCCAAAATAAACATTTGCCCACATTAAGCATGGTTGCTACAAGTGGAGCTGACTGTATTGCCCTGTGTATGCATGCCACATGAGCATACTAACCTGGCTGTTGTACCGCCCCACACTGCACATGTGCCGACAGCCTTTGGAATCTGTCTGAGTTCCTGCAGTGCAGGTCACCATAGCCCCAAGAACTGACACTGTTGTGTCCTCCTAAAATATTTTTAAAATACTACTGGTTATGCTAAAGCTATACATAGAAACAAAGAAATATAAAATCTACTGGCAGATAACTACTGCTTGGCCCACCTAGTCTGCCCATTTTTCACTGCCTGTAGTATCTCCACAAATAAAATCTTGCACTTATGAGCTACAGTAAAACACATAGGCTAAAGGTGGGCCAAGTAGAGAGGCTCCATGACGTCACTAATTCTGCTGGGGGCCCCCAAAACCCTAAAGCCGGCCCAGACTCTGCTGTCTGAGGCACCCCTGTGCGGTGCTCCAGGGACATGGCCACCTGCTATCACACATCACCATGTGTCTGCTGCAGGGGGACCTGGCCAAATAGCTGGCCCTCAAATGGCTGGACCACGGCAACCAAGTTTGCCATCTCCACGTCAGTCCAGTTCAGTGCCCTCTTGGAACCAGCATTGCGCGCCATGTCTCTGTGAGTGACAGTGGTTGTAAGCATGATAGTTGACACAACACACATGTGGAACTGCACATGGATGATGTGTGAGAGCGAACAGAGTCATGTGACCATGCAGCATATGGATGTGTGATTGCTGCACACTGTGGAGGTGTATTGTGCAGCAGCGCACATGCGCATTGTGCCACAGCCTGGTGGGTGACCGGGGATATGTACATAACCCCGAGGGCACAAGGCCATAACCCCATACAGTGTTGCACAGGTACCCAGCATGTGCAGCATGCGGCATCCACATGTCGTGCATCTGCGCAATAGGTGACTGTGCCATGTTGTGCGCACATGCGCGATGGGGAAGCAGTAGCACAGTGCACCGGCTCTACATCGCACATGTCAGATGCTCACATGATAGGCCTGTGCCATGGTGTGCACACATGCACACTACAGGCATGGAAACCATACATGTGCCATACTTGTACCACAGGGATGCTCAGGCACAAGTGGATTGCACACAATGCAAAATCATGATATTCAGCTGCCATACGCAAATCACCTCATCAGCCTATGTGCAGAGTATTAGAGTGCATTAGCATATCATTACCATTGCGCACAAGCCCATTTGCATGTGATGCACCTTATAAGTGCCACGATACAGCACAGGGCATGGACCGGTATTGCAGCCTGATAGGTATAGGGATGATAGCTGGGTTTGAAAGGCCTACATCATCACTGCAATGGTACACTGCTCTGGGCCATGCTGTTACTGGACCACTGTGCTTTCACTGTCCACAGGAAGCAGAATGTCTGAGAATGAAGGAGAAGAGGAGTGTTGGCCTGCCCGCAAGCACAGGTCCAACTTTACTAAACAGGAACAGCAGGCCCTGTTCAAGACCTACCTGCACAGGGAGTCCCTGCTGAATGGTGCCATGGGTACCCCCCAAGACAAGTCAGCAGGGTGGGAGGCCATGGCGACATATGTCAACCCACATGGCAGGCATCAGCGCAGTGCACAAGAGTGCAAGAAAAAGGTTGGGACCGACAAGCACAGGATTAAGGAGAAGGTGGCAGCCATACAGGCATCCAGCAACAGGACCAGTGGGGGCCCCATCCACTGCACCCACTCTGTCGGCCACTGAGGAGCTGGTGGCATCCACCATTAGTTGCGCAGTGGTTGAGGGCATACCCGGTGGTGGGTTTCAGTTGGGTGGCAGACCCTCACAGCATGGTGAGTATGCATACTACCTGCATGTCTGACATTTGGGGGATATCACATGCAGGTGTGCCAGCTGCTGTGCTGCATGCCATGTGCATGGGTTGCCTGCTGCCATGCATGGTACACCATCGGATGGCAGCAACGGTGCAATGCACACCTGGGGGGGGCATGTACATAGGGGCTATGGCACCAGTAACACTGTGTTCCTTTCTTGCAGCACCATCACGTCTCCATGGAGAGGCCCAGGTGAAGGCAGCCACAGCCACAATTACGGATGAGGAACCATCCACATCCATGGGCATCCATGGCAAGGACAGGCCATGGCATAGCAGTGTGGGGCTGGAGGACAACCTTGGACTGGGGTCGGACGACGCGCTGACAAAGCTCCTGCTGGATGCCATTCTGCCAGTGCTGTGTGCTGAGACCCAGCTGGGGGCCACATCCAACTCCAATGATGACTTCACCCTGATCCTGGACAGCGCCGGGCATGTGGTGCCTGAGATGCCACAGGGACTGGCACAGGCAATATCAGAGCAAAGTGCTGCCCACCCATCCCTGCCAGCACAGTGGTGTGTGGCACCACTTCTGTGCCTGGTGAGGGTGGTGGTGCTGTGGCAGATGCAACAGTGCCAGGCACTGCCCAGCAGATGGTCAGGCAGCAGCAGCAGGATGCGGATATCACTGGGCAGTGCACCACGGGGTCCACCGCCAGTGCGTCTGTTGGAACAGTACCCCCTGTACAGTCCCCTGTACAGCGTCCACCCGAGCGGGGTGCTGAACAACATGCCGTGTCACCCCCAGCAGGCTAGCACCCTGCCCAGGAAGCCCAGGATGCCGATGGGCTGGCAGACCACACACAGTTGCTGCAGGCATCCATGGAGAATCTGGCGCTGCTTGCCACAGAGATGCATGCACTGTGGGCAGAGGTGCGTCAGCTGGCCAAGCATCAGGACAGAGGCTATGCATGGCTTATTGATGAGCTCCACCAGCTGTGGGAGGCCACGACTGCGTCATTGGACCGAATGACCAGCACCATTGTGGCCGGATTTGCATCACTGGCTGCCACTGGGCTCGGCCTTGTGCAGAGGACACCTCGCAGTGCTCGGTCTACTCCATGGTCCCGGCATCTGGTGACGCCTGTGCAGTGAACACTGGTCTCTGATGTTGGCATCCTGGGCACCCCTGGTGCAAGCCTGTTTGGCTGCCTCTACACCCCAGAGAGAACACGGTCGTGTTCTCAGGCATCCACCCCTGCAGGTGTGTCAGACACCCCCCACTGGCTATTGCCAAGCCTGCAGCTGCTGACCAGCCTTGGTGCGGCAGCCCACATAGCCGTGGTGGCTGAGGGACTGTACAGTTGCCCTGATGTGTGCTTCCCTTACTTGCTGTCTGTGCTGATGCCTAGTGCACTCATGGGGGGTGTTGCTGCATGCATGTGGTGGCATGCATGTGTGTTGTGGCACATGCCCCCTGTGTATGCTGGCTGGGCTGCTGGGCCTTGTGGCATGAGTGTGATGACAGCAGCTCCATGCCAGATGTGCCTGTGCACCAGTGTCATGCTTCTGATCCATGCCATGTTCTTCAGCCCGTGTGTGTGTGTCCATGCCTGTGCTGTGTGTCTATGTGTCACTGCCTCCATCATGCCTGCTGTGTGCCCCATTCCCTGCATGCATCCTGCTGTGCACATCCAGACCTGTGTGTCGTGTTGTGGTCTGTGTGGCCCATGCATGCGTGTTGGTGCTCTTACCTGCATTCTCCGAAATGCACCTGTGTTATTGTAACCCAGTGCCTCCTGTGGTCTGCTGTAAGCCTGGGGTTCCACCTACACAGGGGTGGCTTCCCCTGCCCTCCTGCCCATTGTCACCATCGTCCGCACTGCTGTCATCCTCATCCACCTGGACAGCTGTCCCATGGTCAATGGCCATGTTGTGCAGTATGCAGCAGGCCATGAATATGCCACAGGCTTTTACTGGGCTGTATTGTAGGGCACCACCTTACCTGTCCAGGCAACAGAAATGCATCTTCAGCATGCCAAAGACATGCTCAATGATACTGCGCATGGAGGTGTGTGCCTCATTGTATCTCTTTTCCACATGGGACGCTGGTAGGGGGTTAGCAGCCAGGGCCTGAGTAGGAATGCACTGTCACCTGTGTGGGGAAGGACATGGTTAGCACTGCACTATGTTGTTGCCACCCCCTTGGCCCTGCTGCCCAATTCCCCCTCTACCCTGCCCACTGTTTGCCATCCTTCCTCCCACGGCCATGTCACATCCACCCCCTGCCCCATGCCCTACTCACCCAACAGGTGCCCTATGGGGACTCTGCCAGATGAATGCATTGTGTGCACTCCCAGGGTGTGTGGCACAGACATTGGTTATGTATCCCATGGCATTGCATACTACCTGGCAGTTGATGGAGTGTGTAGCCCTTCCTGTTTATGTACATTGGCCCCTAACAGGTCAGGTGGTGTGCGTATGCCCACATGGGTGCAGTCAATGGCCCCAATCATGCCTGGCATGCATGGCACCCTATGGAAGTCCTGCATGTTTGCTGTATGCTCTGCGTGTGTGCTTGGGAACCATATGAACTCTGAAGCTTGAGGCAGCAGAGCATTGAGAAACTGTGTAAGGAGGTGGGATGTGGCTGACTGGGTGATGCCTGTGGTGTCACCGATTGGTCTCTGAAAGGTGCCTGTCACCTTCATCTCCACTGACACGGCATGACTCTCTCTGGTGGGTGCCTGCATCTCCTCACTGCACAGCTCACAGAGCTGATTCATAATGACCCTGTTCAGGCAGTACTGGCCCACAATCTCAGCATCACTGTAGTTCTGGAATGTGATGCTGACATGGCACCGCCTGTGTTGGGCATACAGCCAATGGGATCTTCTTCCGCCACGTTGTTTTTCCTCCCTCCTCCTCACACCCCTCATTACCTCATCACAGGGTAGCAGGAGGGAGTGGAGACCCAGGATTAGCAGCAAGGGGACCAGGGAATGAAGTGCATGAACAGATAAGAAAGGGAAAGGAGGAAGTGGGGTGGAATAAAACCAGGCAGGAAGCGGGAAAGGGAGGTTCAGCAGGAAGGGAATTGGAGCAGTGCCAGGCAATAAAGGTCAGGGTAAAAGGAAAAGAGAGAAAAGCATGGGGGGAAGTTCAAAGGGAGCAATGCACAAGGAAGGGTAGTGCAATGGAAGTGCCAGAAAACCAAGATTTGGGTGGGGGAGAAGAGCAAGTTGGGGAAAGAGAGGATTGAAGAGCTTCAGAGGAGGGTAAGGGCAACATGAAGAAGCCAAAAATCTGGGAAGGGGCCCAGGGAAGGGCACAGATGGAGGATGAGGGGAGAAAGGCTCAGGTAGATCCGGGGGTGGTGGAGAAAGCAAGGGGATAGAGGAGAAGAAATTTGAAAAAAGGAGGTGAATGGCAGCAGGGAGGGGTGTCCAGGAGGAAAAAGGGGATAGAGTCTTGATAGTGGGGGACTCTATTATAAAAGGAGTTACATGGGGGAGAAGGGAAGAGAGAGGGAAAAAAATATGGGTGGTGTGCCTGTCAGGTATGAAGACTACCAAAGTTATCCAGTGGATCCCCTTGAGGGGGAGGGAAATGGATAAGAAAACGCATCTGATCTTCCACCTAGGCACAAATGACCCGGCAAAGAGCAGCGTGATGGAGGTGCAGGCCAGGTTTATGGCACTGGCCAGGTTCTGCAGCAATTCGGACTTCAAATCCTTGTCCTTCGTGGAGGTGCTACCTGTACCAAGGGCCACCATGGAGGAAAGGCAAAATACTGAGGAATTCAATGACTGGCTTGTAGGTTGGTGTGCCCAGAAGGGGTATGGTGTGATAGGAGATTGGGGGTCAACTTAGAGTGACACAAGCCTATATGCCCCAGATAGGCTGCACCTAAACGGGGAGGGGAAAGCAGTGCTCAAATGTAAACTGGATGATTATGTGGACAGAAGCTACCACTTAAACTAAACGAGGGAGGGAGGGTGGGGAAAGACCGGCTGTTGAGGCAGGAGATGGGGGGGCCAAAAAGCCCTACACACACAGCAAAAGGTAAAGGTGACAAACATATAGGGAAGGAGGAGAGAGGGGCATGGAGGGTTATGTGCATGAATGACAGAAGTCTGGGTAGAAAGATCCCTGATCTAATTGCAACAATGGCAGAGGAAGGCCTTGACATAATGGGATTAACAGAAATGTGGTGCCACCAGGAGCAAGGATGGGAAATGGAGATACCAGGGTACAAATTGTTCAGGAAGGACAGGGAGAGAAGGGGGGGGTTGCACTCTATGTAAAGGAGGGTATCAGGGCAGCAGCATTGTAGGGGAAGTGGGGAGAGGCAGAAGGACTCTGGGTCTCATTGGCAGTGGGGAAAGGGGAGTCAGTGCATATGGGGGTGGTGTATAGACCCCCAGCACAGCATGAATCTGTGGATAGAAGTATGGCTGACAAGTTTGTGAGAATGGTGGCAAGGGGGGAGGTGGTGCTTATGGAGGACCTAAATCTATTGGACGTAGACTGGAACACCCTTTCGGCTGCTTCAACCAGCAGCAGGGAAATGTTGGACTCCCTGCAGTTGGTCATCCTAAATTAACTGGTCAGGGAGCCAACCAGGGCAGGAGCTACTCTTGATCTGGTCCTGACGAATGGGGGAAGGTTGGAAGAGGTATCAGTGGGGGAACATCTCGATACAAGTAACCACAACACGGTCAGGTTTAAAATGAGAAACACTGCAGAGGTTCACCAGTCTAGGTTAAAGATCCTGGATTTCAGGAGGATGGACTTCAGGAGAATGGGGGATATAGTGGAGAGGGCATTGCAAGGGGTTGGGGAGTTGTTGGAGGTGGAGGCAAAGTGGGGGAAGATCAAGGAAGCTATTATAGTGGCCACTGACATATGTGCCAAGAGTAAAAATAAGAGGAGGAGAAAACTGCTGTGGTATATGAGGGAAGTAGCAAAAAAAGGTAAGGACAAAAAGGAAAGACTTTAGGAGGTTCAAGACAACTCAGACGGAAGCGAACTGGGTAAAATACCTGGCAAGCAAGAGAGAAGCAGGGATAGAGGTAAGGAGGGCAAAGGCACAGACAGAGCAGTGAATAGCGAGAGGGGTCAAAAAAGCGGCTAAGGCTTTCTTTCAATATGTAAATGAAAAAAGGAAGACTAGGCAGGGGATTCTCCAGTTAAGAACAAAAGAGGGGGTGGTGCTACAAGGAGACAGAGAAAAGGCAGACCTACTAAACACCTACTTTTGCTCATTGTTCAACAGGGAGGAAGAAGGAGGAGAAGAAGGCAGCAGAGCAGGTAATGAAATGGCTGGGGAAGGGGGGTGGAGATGAGGTCATTTCTCATGGAGGAAATATTGGAAGAACTGGGCTGCATGAAGGTGGACAGGGCAATGGGGCCAGACGGGGTGCACCCAAGGGTATTAAGGGAGCAAAAGGAGGTATTGGCAGGACCCCTGACTGCACTCTTCAATCGGTTCCTGAAAATGAGGGTGGTGCTGGCAGACTGGAGGCAGGCAAATGTGGTCCCTCTGCATAAGGGGAGAGGGAAGGAGGAAGTGGGAAGTTACAGGCCCATGAGCTTGACATCAGTGGTAGACAAGCTCATGGAGAAGCTAGTAAAAGGCAGGATCAGCAGCTACCTGGAGACAAATGGCTTGATGAATCCTAGACAACATGGTTTTACTAGGGGCAGATCCTGTCAAACAAATTTGATACAGTTTTTTGACGGGGTCACCAAGGAAATAGATCAAGGTAGAGCGGTACATGTAGCTTATTCAGATTTCAGAAAGGCATTTGACTCAGTGCCTCATGGGGGGGGGAGCTGCTGTGTAAAATGGCAGGACTGGGGATGGGGCAGGGGGCAGTCAAATGCATGGGAAACTGGCTGGAGAAAAGGAGGCAGAGGGACATAATAAATGGGGTGGCATCCGGGGAAGGCAAGGTCATGAGCGGGGTCCTCCAGGGATCAGTACTGGGGTTCCTACTGTTCAATATACTCATAGGAGACATCATGGAGGGCCTTGAGGGGGGAGTGAGTATGTTTGCAGATTATATCAAAATCTCCAATAGGCTGGGCATGGAGGAAGGGGTGGAACAAATGCAGAGAGATTTGGGGAGACTTAAGGCATGGTCAAAAAGGTGGCAGCTTGAATTCAATGCAGAAAAATGTAAAATCATGCATCTGGGCTACAGAAATCAGAAGGCAGGATACCGTATGGGGGCAGGAAGCTGGAGGAGATGCAGCAAGAAAGGGACCTGGGCATCATCATTGTATCCAGGGACCTGAAGGTGGAAGGGCAGTGTGGGAGGGCAGTGGCCAGGGGGTGTGGAATGCTGGGATGCATCGGAAGGAGGATCACCAGTAGGAATAGGGAGGTCATAGTACCCTTGTACACCCATTTGGTTAGACCACACTTTGAGTACGGAGTCCAGTTCAGGAGGCCATACCTCAGGAAGGTTGTGGGGAGGATAGAGAGGGTTCAGAGGAGAGCAACAAAAATGGTAAAAGGGTTAAGCCACCTATCCTATGAAGAAAGGTTGAGAGATTTGAACATGTACTCCCTGGAGCAGAGGAGGGAGAGTGGTGACATGATTGAGACCTTCAAGTACCTTAAGGGCATAAACAGGGTGCTAGGGGGGAGCATCTTCAAGATGAAAGGAAGTCAGAGGATGAGGGGGCATGGCCTGCAGGTGGAGGGCGGACAGTTCAGGGGTAACATTAAAAAACACTATTACTCAGAGAGAGTCATAGAAAAGTGGAACAGACTCCCAGAAGCAGTCGTTGGAGAGGAAACAGTGGAGGATTCAAACGGGCGTGGGACAACCACGTGGGAGTGTTAAAGGGGGAGGCACAGGTCTTAGCTGATAGCTGGGCAAATGGGCAGACTTGGTGGGCCCAGTTCAGTCCTTTCCTGCTGTCACACTTCTATGAATCTATGAATCTATGAGAAATGGTGTCCCATCCATTTCTACTGGGTGGTTGCACGAGGTTGCACATCTACTGTCTGTGTGTTTGAGCCAGTTTTTATAGGCTCAAGTCCGACTGGCGCATCTTGTGTTTTGCTCCAGACTTGCGCCATGATTTCGGGTTGAATATACCATTAAGTCACTTATTCATGGGAATGCCCCCTGCACTTACACTGCATACATTACCTTTGTGCCATGGCGCATTGAGACTTGCGCTGTGCAGCCATGGTGTTTGAATATTGCTCGGAGACACAAGTCCATAGTTACTTCAGTGCAACTCAGTTGTGCCATGCGCAGCTGCTCTGAACATCTAGCCCTAGGTTTGCAATCCCACCCATAAGTGTGTTATATTCTTGTACCACATTGTCTTTGAATTCATTATTTGCATAGGTCATCAGACTATTTACATAGCCTTTCTCAACCAATATTTTTAAAACATTGTCCCTTTCTATTGTTGTCCAACTTATACAATTTATTTTTACTTTCGAGTAATGTTTTCTGATTTTTGCCAAAATATTTCCCTTTTGCCTTTAATGTTATTTCCAAAGCTGCATATTGGCTTTCAGGCCTTACCATGACTAATAATGAAGTGCAGCACCCATTCTTGTTGATGTTCACCCATACATGGTCAATAGTGGATGAGCCATTTCCCCCCATATAGGTGTAGTTACCTTGCAAATCTAAGCTTATTGTAACATTAAGGAGATTTCTATTTACTGTACATAGTGTTCTGTGAACCTGTAGTCCTCCTTTATTTATTTTGTGATCTTTTGAATTCCTTACCCTGTTTATATCCTTTGTTTCCATTTGTGATAAGGCATTATTGAACAGGTAGCTTTTATACCAGAGGAGGGCAATGTCAGATATTCCCAGGGTGATTAGTTTATTGCAGAGTGAAGTGTGATCAAAGATGTCAAAGGCCTTGGTGAGGTCGATGAATACAGCACCAGTAAACTCCCCTTTGTCATGAGCATTAGAATTGCTGTTACTAAGAGTAAGCAGCGCTGTGATGGTACTATGGTTCTGGCAGAAACCACACAGAGCAGGGGAGACAAGATCATGGGCAGAGAGATAATTGATGAGTTGAGTGGTGACAATTTTTTCCTAGACTTTACTGAGAACAGGTAGGAAGGCAATAGGTCTGTAGTTACTGACATGTTTATTATGGCCTTTTACTATGTGAGATATCTTCCAGAGATGTGTAATGATGCAAGAAGAGATGGATAGGTTAAAGATATATCTAGGTACTGTATATCACTGTGGAATCCCATTTATTTCAATGGGATTTCCTGTCATGTATCTAGATACAGCTGTAGTTCTACTTATCACTGGTTACAACTGTAACTGTAGATTATGTGCTGGTAGGGAAGGGTGCAGACTCCATCTCGATATTTTGTTCTGTGTTTGTAAGTCAGCAAAGCATTAGTTAGTAAACAAAGTGAACAAAGAATAAATATGAAGCAGGGTGCTGTTGTCACACTATGCGACTTTACTGAGAGTGTGTTAGGTTGCTCAATTCAGTGTCTGTCAGAAGGATCTGTAAGTGTTGCCAGTCAGGGACTATGGGTGTGGGCTTCCTCTCAGTCTTCTGCTTCTAATCTTGCATTATAGCGCATGTGGTTTCTAGTCTTTGACATGCATATTATTTTTGTGACTAGTGAGTCATCATAGCTTGTAGACTTGCGTCCTTCTGCTGTATTGTGGTTATAGTGTCATCTGTCTTGTGGTGTAGAACACATGAAGAAAAGATTCAAAGGATAAAGTTATGTAGTAGGAAGACAGATGCTGATGCCAATTCCAAGTATAACTTCTGCAACTGGTGATGGTGGAGATAGTCATCAAGAAGGACTGTGAATCAGTGACTGTAAGGATTAGGGCTGGGTGTGTGAAAGAACAGCCAAACAAATCCTGGTTCAGTTGTCCATTGAAGGACACTGGATCCACTTTTACTCCTTCTAGGAAAATCCTCAGTTATTGCAGTGCATCTGACACAACTCATTGGTAAGATGACGATCCTTGATTTTCATCCATTCACAATGATACAAGGCATTGACATTCAAAGGCACTTGCAGGATGTGAAGCCCAAATACAACATTCTATTATGCTTCATGTTTTCTCAGTATATTATTCTATGTATCAAGAAGTATACATACAGATGGTGACACCTGTGAATGAGACAGATGGGGATCATGTGCATTTCACTAGTGACATCTGGGGCAGTAGTGCAAATCAAAGCTTTCTGAGTCTCACCACTCATTGGATTGTCTCCAAATCAAGGACCACCATCTTCCATTCATGTTGTAAATGATTACTTGCAAGCTGCCTTTAACACATTGCAGCTCAATCTCCTCATGTCAAAACTGTTGCTCAGTTACTTAAAACTAAGTACATTATTCACCCCTGAACTCCCTCTATTTCACCAGCTCCATTTTGATGTGTGATACATTAGAACTGGTGAATATATACAAGAATATGGGCCAGTGGTTTGACGGTAAGCTATTCTTTATTAAACATCATGAAAACCTGTGCAAAGGTTGAGATAGAGATTGTATTTTTACCTTAGAGATTATAGTTGTTTTACTACAGATACGTGTAAAGGGTTAGCACAAGTGGCATTCCTGCTGTTACTAGATTATGGTGACCTAATATGTAGATGGTGTCCCTCTATGTAACTTGTTAAGTTAGTTGCACTCCACTATAGGGTTGTCTGCTTCATAAATGGATTGCCCCCCCTTAAGCACAAGCTTAAAAAAATATTTGCCTCTGATCTTACAAGGCCTTGCTAAATGATCTACCTTCCTATATTGTGGTTTTCTCTCAAGGATCATGTTGCTGGTATGGTCTAAGGAGCAACTATGTGAACTATTTTGATGCCAGATATATCATACCGCTATTGTATCAGTAAATCAGCATTCAGCTATCTTACCCCTAACCACAGATACTGCAAATAGGTACATAGAAGTGTGTGACATCTGGGGCAGTAGTGCAAACCAAAGCTTTCTGATTCTTACCACCCACTGGGTTATCTCCAAACCAAGGACCAGCACCATCTTCCATAAATGTTGTTAATGATTACTTGCAAATAACCTTTAATATGTTGCAACTCAAAAACGATATTACTTACCAAAAAAATCTGGAATGAATTAGCACCAGAAGTTCGGAATGCCAAGACTCTTAAGACTTTCAAAACAAGCATTGATACTATACTGACAGATAATTGTACTTGCTTTGCATAAAAAGTTGTAGAGCTTTTTTTCTCCTTGTTTTAACATCAAACCGAGGGTTTGTATATACTGGTAGCTTTGTATAGAATTTGTAATTTGTTTTAGAAAATGTACAATGTCCATCATTTTCCCTTCCACTGAGGTCAAACTGACCCGCACCCTCCCTCTGCACACCTGACTTCCCCGCAACCCCCCACCTATACTTACCTCCAGAGGTCGAAAGCAATGATCTTCAGTGGACTGGGAACACATCTGCACTCTTCAAAAGCCGACTGCAAACTGAAGAAATGCTGGTAAGTAATATACGCACTCTAAAACTGGTATCAACAGGGGGAGACATAAACATCACCTTGGCATATGCACTTTAAGAAGAAAGACTGTTGGGTTGGGCACATGCCTCAGCACACACTTGAAATGGGAGGGAGGCCATTAGGCTGAGAGGCAGCGGGCTCCCCCATCAGCAAAGAAAGACTGTTGGGGAGCACATGATGCCGAGGGGAATTGGGCACCCCTCAGCACACTTGAAATGGGAAGGGGACCATTATGCTGACTGGAAGTGGGCTCCCCCATTGGCAAATGAAGTGTGTCAGGGCATGACAGGGGGACTGGGCATCCCTGAAGTCCGGCAGCAGCAGTCAGTGCTGCCATGTTTGGTGAAAAACTTCACCAGTAAAGGCAAGTCGGGAGGCGTGATATTGTGCTGCTGCATGATGAGAGTGCTTCTCATTGAGGTGGCACTTCTGTTAGATCTGGTGGCCACTTTATGTACTGCTGGTGTCGGTGCCTGCATGCTGCCTTATTGGGGAATGAGAAATGCACCTACTGATGCATGCCCTGCTTTCACCACAGCGACTGCACCTCCAAATCTGCTACTACTGCAATATGTTGGCTGGCACGCAACCACAAGCCAACATAAAATGGGACTAGTTTCCCCATGAAAGCAGAACAGGTAGTGATCCCAAGGACTGCATCAAAACAAGGAAACTTATAAAGCCCAACAACAGCATTCAGTGGGGTGGGGCATCACAATACCAGAGAAAGACAGAGATTTGGGGGAGAGGGAAAAACAGCAGTGTGCCAGCATTTGGGGTTGCACCCCCCCAATACTACAGTCCAGCTAGGACTTGCAGGTTCCCCAATTGCTGTCTTGAGAACTAACAACAGTAATATTTTTCTGCAGTAAACATCGCTACTCAATTCCAAACTGTACTGGACACACAGCAGCTTGGTATGGAGCATGAGTGTTAGCAGTGATTGTATTCAGAAGAATATGAGCGGCTATGAGTGGCTGTTAAGTAACAGAAACGCTCTTGGAGTTGCTGCACCAGTTAACCCCCCCTCCAAGCACAAAGGCACCAGTGAACAAGTGCCACAAAAGATACTAGCTCCTTAACTGGTATTATTGGGTATGCTCAGCAGCATTGTCACCTCAGTGATATCACAGGTGATCCAATTTAGCAGCATGCAATTAGCTATTCTTTGTTGTGATGTCACAGTGAGGTCATATGGCCCTTTTTGGTTGCGATGTCAATGAGGTCACTGGGCTCATGCATATTACCTGGAAAAGCAGAGGCTGTGATGTCACAGTGAGATCATAGGGCTGATGTATGTTACCAGGAAAAGCAGAAATATATTCAGGTAGAACTTTATAGAGTACTGCTCCACAGATCACACCTACTTCCACTACTGTGTGAATTGACCATTAAAATGCCACTTAACGTACCCATTAAAGGTTAATGATGCCTGCCATGAAATTCCTGTTAATTGGTACATAATTAATGACCCAAATTATACAATACAGTCTTTCTAAACATTTAACTTGTTAAACTGAAATGGGGATTTTAAATCATAAGGGAATTAATATGGTGCAGGAGTTGCACAAAAGGCCCAAGAGGAAAGATGGAAATCCGTTCTCTTACTAGACAGGAAATCAAGAGGGAACATCATAGAGATCTACAAGTACCTCATGAGATTGAACAGGGTGCAGAAAAAAGGTAACTGAAAAGAAAAGAAATAGTCAGCCCCAACCAATTGGTCCTTTCCACCTTGTGATGATCAGTGTCAGCAAGTTCTGTTCCGCCCCTTGGCCTGAGCCTCTATATAAACTGCAGTGTTACAAAACACAGTGCAGCAGAGGATGCCCAAACACACAACAGGAACTAGGAGGTAAGATTTTAGACACCTTGAACTACTGAATGAGCACTGTATAGAGAGAGTTGGCTTGATACTGACTGGCACATTTTTCTGAAATGCAGGAAGAAAACCTGCATGTACTGCATAGACAGAGCCACACCTGAAATTGGGTGAAGCAGTAGTAATACTGAGTGAGTACATTGTTGTTTGTAATGCAGTCTAGCAAATAAACCTGCTGTAATGAAGTAAATGCTTTCAGGCTAGAAAAACTTACTAAATATATTCCCTTATTGTTTGCATATTGGCTTACATACAGGTTAGGAAGTCAAAGGAGGGTGATGTGGTTCCTACAAACTTGAGTTCTCATGTAATTAGTAACTTGCTTCAGAACAAATATGGCTGCAGGCTTTTCATAAAAAAGCATTGTTTAAAACTGCCATCATTGTGTTGTGTTTTCTTTATTACAGATGGGAGCAACTGTAGCTGTTCATTTCAAGTTCTGAGAATTCAAGAAAGGTTAGAAGCTTATAATTGTTGAATACATTTTGCCATAGTAGCACCACTAAATGTTTACTTTATGCAATAAGAACACTTCTTGAATTGAATTCCAGACAAGAAAAGTTTATTTAAATAGAACCTAATACCAGTAACAGTGGTGAAACAGGAGAAAAATCTCAAAGGTCAGTTAGGACTGTTTATTTCACCAACTTATACTCAAAATAAGAATTAAATGCTGAATATCAACCTTTCTATTTAAATACATAGGATAAAGTCTGACTGCCTATAAGGAAAGACTGTAAAAGACTGTACCTCTATATCTATTTAATTTAAGGTATGTGTGTTTTACAAATATGTAGACAAAGTGGCAAATAAGATTTTAAATATAATATAATCTATACTGAGTTTCCTTAGTGTTGGGTGTTTAACGTGGTGTCCAGAAGGTATATGGGGGAGTCATAAGACATTAAACTTCAGCCGGCGGTACTGCTGCATAACATTAATTCAATTTATTTTATGTATACAATGCTTTTATATAAAACAATTCTTATCATGTTAGACCAGAAGAATGTAAAACATAAATCAGTGGCTCTAGGCATCTGCCACCTAGTGGCATGAATTAAAATTACATGAAAGAATTGTTGAAAAATGTCAAATAGAAATGATGTTAGAATGCATAATCATATAATAAAATACTTTTTATATGTTTACAGATAGATCCTTCCCCTGAAGAAGCCCAATAAGGTGAAACGTTGGGTTACAAGGATCTTACTGGAAGAAAAAATAAGAAAAATAAAAGAAACAATTTTTTGGAAGTTTTGCTAGACATGGCTGGCTATTTCTTTTCATCTACTTTTTATGACTGTCCACCCACAAGCCCTCAACTGATAGATGCTATACCAGGAGGGAATCCACATTTTCTGGATTGCAATTTTGAGCAGGGTACAGGACAGGAATCTCTTTCCAATGAGGAAGAGCACCAGAACCAGAGGGCATGCAATGAAGCTGGAGTTTTTTTTTTGTGGGGGAAGGATGAATGGGGATCTAAGAAAGGTTTATGGAGAGGTCAAAATGGTGATTTTTAAATTTCAATGTGAAGTGCAAAATCATGCAGTTGACATGCAGAAACCCAGGGGTGGAGTGGTACTGGTGACCACCGAACAGGAAAGAGATTCGAGTTAACCATAGTCGATTACCTGAATGTGGCTAAAAAATGTGACAAAGCAGTGGCAACAGCTAGTGGGATGCTAGTGTGCATAGGGAGGGGTATCACCAGCAGAAAGAGGGAGGTGGTGATACTAGATTACTGTACTCAGTTCTGGAGACCACATCTTCAGAAAGACAGAGTAGAGGCAGTTCAGAAGAGGGCAGCTAAAATGGTGCAGGGTCTAAAGCCCTATGAGGAGAGACTGAAGGACCTCAGTATGTAAAGCTTGGACAAAAGTGGGGAGTAGGGGGTCTGGCAGGGACTTTTCAAATACCTCACTGGTATAAATAAGGTTCAAGAGGGAAGTATTTTTCAGAGAAAAAGATGCTCAACAAAAAGGGATCATGCCATTAAACTGGAGGGGGTAGGTTCAGGGGTGATGTAGTGGATGCCTGGAACAGCCTCCAAGTGATGCTGGTGGGGGCAAAACCTAATGGGATTCAAGAAGGCATAGGTCAGACACAAGGGAACCTTAGTGAAAAAGGGGTGGAAGGAAGAGATCAAGTAGGGTCTAAGGTGATACAGTAGGTAGAGGAGATGGGCAGACTGGTTGGGTCAAGCAGTCCTTATGTGCTGTCAAACTATGTTTTTAGGCACTGTGGCATGGGTGGCTGAGGCACTGGCGCTTTACCTCCTGTTACACTGGCAACCAGTGTTCAGTGATGAGCGCAAGTTGATGGCAGTTGGCAGGGGAAAGG
This sequence comes from Neoceratodus forsteri, assembly GCA_016271365.2. Classification (NCBI taxonomy): domain Eukaryota; kingdom Metazoa; phylum Chordata; order Ceratodontiformes; family Ceratodontidae; genus Neoceratodus; species Neoceratodus forsteri. The sequence continues at coordinate 1,067,281,844 of CM057454.1, read as the reverse complement.
AGGGAAAGGATTATGCTCCTGAGGGCTGATATGCTTTCCCAGTGGTGGGGTGAGTGACCTTCACACTCCACCAAATGACTGCCACCTGGTGATGGTAAGGTGGTAGTGTGGGGCAAGGGCAGTAGAAGGGAGAGATGAGGGACACTTGGGCTTGCCCCAATGTAGGGAACTGGGATTAAATTGTGAAAAAAGGACATGCTACCCCCCTCCTGCCATATGCATCAACCCTCAGGAGAACTCCGAAGGGCCCAATGGCAGAAGGTGGTAACGGAAAACAAGTAAGGCATAATGTCTGTCCAGACCTGTAAAGAACTGCCTTCTATATGAGTAGGATGTTGAGACATTAACAACAGCAATACAACTAGGGTGTGGAGGATAATTTCCCATGAAATATAGTCAGGGATTAAAGGTTTTGCTTACCTGATGCTAGGTGAGCCTAAGGCAAGGATTCCAAATAGAGAGGGACCTGTAAAATAATAATCAAAAGGGTCACAAAGGATCTGTAGTTGTTTGGGAAAGGTAAAGACAGGAAAGGCAAGACAGGTAAAGAATATTTATCTGCTATGATGTAGGCTGCTCCATAGATCTGCTCATCAGATACAATTCTGGCTGACGCATAAAAAAATTAAAAATAAATAAATAAATAACTTAACATGATCAAAACAACCAAATAGCGGAAGTACTCTTAATTTATTGGATGGAACTCCAGATTCACAGCTCCTTGCTCAAAATACTATGCCAAACTCCTTTCATTCTACTCTGACCCAGGTTACACAGTAAGGGTTCCCAAATCTACAGAGATCCCTGTATTTTACATGGAAAATGGTTCATTCTACAGAAAAATTAATCACATAGGCTTGCATTTTTCATAGGAAATAAATGTAATTTATAAGAACACACAGATGAAGCTCTAGGAGAACAGGACGAGTCTGCATGGAGCTTGAAAGGACTGTGGGCAGGCACTCTGGGCAGGCACTCCTCACACCCTCAACAATTGGCAGCACCTGGATTTCCCTAATAAGCATTTTATTTTATATTCCTAACTCAGGCCACCAGTCCGCCACTCCTTGAGGCTCGCATTGTCACTACTGCCCGGCGGTCACTCCCCTGCTGCCACACTCCAGCACCAGTCATGCTCAGCAGGCCCCACTACTGGGGGAGTTCTGGATCTAACCCTACCAGAAGGGCTCCTCCCCCCAGCTGGGGAACAGGGAGAAAGTCTGAACGCAACTCTTGGAAGTCACGGTGAATGGAGATGGTGCACTCTGGGAACCACGGTGTGGTGAGTCAGGCAGCCGTCATCGAGCAGGCTAGAATAGCCCCAATTTCCATTTTTCTGGCCCCGTCCTCTCACATAAGCAAGCACCACAGCTGCTTCCTGGGGTGGGGGGTGTCCGGCGGCACATGGTCCCCTGCACCACCCAAGACATCACCACTATCCACCACCAGGAGCCACCACTAGAGTGGTGCAATGCAGCCCACAGCCCCATCAATTAAAGGGGAACATCTATCCACAATGTCCCACACCTTAGTGTATGGGCAGCCTCCAACTAGCACTTCTGAGAAAAACGACATATTTTACCCAAGTTGCTGCTGCATACTTTATATTTAATCTAGTTGATCCTGTCATCCCTCTCATCCAGCATCCTCAATTCTTGCTACCAAAAAGCCATTCCAAAAATCTCCTTGAGTGTCAGACTTTGATTTTAATGGGGCAACAGAAGGGATGCCGCTATGGCACAGATGACGAGGGCTAAGAAGCAAGCCCTGGAAGTTGTTGTGTGGCAGACCATGGCTGAGACAGCTGCTGCTCAGCTGGTAAGGGTTAGCGGCTGGTTCCATCACCACATTGACCACTTCTAGTCTGCCTGGGAGCATGCTCCTGCTGCAGGGGAAGATGTGTATGCAAAGCGGACATGGGCATCACCCATGCCAGGGGAAGAGAGAAGGAAAATGGGGGGGGGCAGTACCCATCTAAATGATGGTTGGGTAAATCACTGAAGACTACCAGGCAATGGATAAAATGTATATGGGGAAAAATAAATAAAGCAGCAGGTCAAGGGGCTGGCAGAACTTTAGTCACTATGGTGGCGGGCCTAGCAACAGCATGCATAAACAGACTGGATTCTAGGACAGCAGGGCAAGGGGTCCCTCTTGCTGACTGGGGGCCCCATGAAAATGTATGGGTTGCACGTACACAGTGCCTTCCCTGGATGGAGTAGGAGCACACTCACAGAACTAAAAGGAAACTTGAGTCCCCCCGAGCCTGCCTTCAAGAACAGTTCTGCAACAGAAGCCATATGAAGAGAGACTAAAGGAGCTTAATATGTATACTCTCAAGGAAAGGAGGGAGAGGGGAAACATGATAGAAACTTTCAAGTACCTCAAGGGAATCAGCGAAGTCCAAGAGGGTAGCATCTTTCAAAAAAAGAGTTGTGCAAGAACGAGGGGACACAATCTGAAGATGGGAGGGGGCAATTTGAAGATACAGAGGGGATGGCTCAGAGGTAATGTGAGGAAGTATTTTTTTCACAGCCAGGGTGGTGGACACATGGAATGGCCATTCTGAGGAGGTCCTAGGGCAAAAACAGTGGGGGAATTCAAAGAATGCATGAGACAAACAAAATGCAATTCTGGTGGGGAGGGTAGGAAGAAGTAGGCTGTTGGTTAATTAGGATCTGCAGCTTATCCAATAGGTAGGGAAATGGGCAGACTAGGCGTGCTAAGTGGTCCTTCTCTGCCATCAAGGTCTATGTTTCTTTTTTTTTTTTTTTGTACTTTCTTTTTTGTCCTCCTGATCACCCTCGCCACTCTACTCCTTCGTGCTAGCTCAATGCCCTCCAGTCCCTACTGGGTCTGCCCCTAGAGTGCCTTCTGGTGACTCCCTACCTGCCTCCTTCACCTTGCACAGTGGGGTCTGCCCGTGATTTTGCGGACTGGGTGGCTGGAGCGGCCGTCATCCAGAGTGTCGCGGGTTGTTTTCCGTTTTTTCTGTCCCTCCCTCCCTCCCACTGAGGACGCCTGGCTAGGGGCGGAACGTGCTTATGCCGCCTGCCAAGTGCGATGGCGTCCCTCCCGACTCCCTATGGGAGTTGCCCCCGCCAGGGTCGGTGCTCCCCACGGCTCTCACGGGTGAAGGGTCGTCCAAACACCCCAGTATCCCTCAAGGAGAGAGAGCATCCGCTCGGACGCTCGATCCTCCTTCCCCTGCCGACCTCGGCGACCCAGGCTCGTTCCCGAACCCGGGTCGCCGGCATAGCATGAGGTGTGGCATCCAGCGCCTCAACCCTCAGTGCCACCAGGCCGGCTAGGTCTATGTTTCTATGATTCAACCCACAAAGTTCAGGCTGTAGTCTGCTCCATGTGTGGGAAAGAAGATGGGAGATTTTTGGGAGGGGGACGAGGCTAGAGCAAATATGCCTTCCTCTACCGATAAGCCACAAAGTGGCTCTGTGAAGAGCCCCAAGGGGCAGGTTAAGAGGGTCTGGAAGGTGGGCAAGCAGCAGTAGGTGGCAGAAACCTTCAGCTAAGCTGCATGGTGGAAGACTGTTGATGTCCTGAAGGACCTGGTAGAAAGGGACTGGGAGAGCAAATGCACAGGATAGAGGCCCAAAGAAAAATCCACAGTGCAGCTGAAGACCAGTGCCTGAAATTGGCTTAAAAGTAGCTGTGGGTGGGAGGCAGGCAGGCGAAAATAGTGGGCTCCCTGAAGGGAACATGAAAGCAGCAATCACTGCATACAGTAGAGTTGCACAGCAGCTAATGTCAAAGTACCAGGGGCTAACAAAAGGATTTGGAGGAGTAAAAGAACAACATAAGGTGACAGAGAGCCCATAATTAAAAACACTTAGCAGTAAAACAGTAAGAGCCCTGTTGGGCTATAAATATAAGTACATTTATGCAATAGGAGTAGACATAAATGGAGTGTTATCAATCCTATTTATCTGAGTATGTGTATACATGCAGAATCCTGCATTTATACATATAGATATTATTACGTCATCCTTGATTAATGTACGTAGTAGACTGCATCACACATCCCCATCCCTCACCTCTACCATTTGGCACTACTTACTGGTATATGGCTTTTAGTTTTGTTTCTTCCAGATTACCCATCCCTCAGCCACACCACCTGCTATTTAGTCACACTTCTCCCAACTATCATACATTGTTCATTTTTTTCTGTTTAACAGTTTTAGTTTTTTTGCTTTTTCTTCAAACCTTTTTCAACTGGCTGCTCCAAGCTGTGCTCTAGCTGTCACACTCTTCTGCATGCTGCTGTTGTGTCTACTCCACACCTTTCGTTATATAAAACAAACATTTATTTATTTCGTTTTAAACTGCTTCCTCAAAAACTGATAAGCCCTCACTCTTACTCTTCCACTCTGGTTTCCCAACCTCATTGCAACTGCCACCTGAGCTCCCACACAACACATAGAAACTGTCATGTTTTGGTTTTTCTTTTCCTTAAACTGCATGCTCACAAACCCCACTGCTGATCTGCTGATGAGCTCTCACTCTAGGTCAGACTTCTGCTCCAATTTGCAGACCTTGCTACAACTGCAACCAGGGGATCCTGTGAAGTTCTTCTCCGCAAACTCTAAATGGTCTCTTGTGGCCCTCATGGCCCTCCCTCTTTCTTACTTATTTACTGATAGTCCCCTATGTCTATATGCCATGCATGTTTTAATCCCCCACCACAGTTTTTCACTCATGACCTCCAACACTATAATGCTATCAGTCTGTTCCAGGTGTCTACTACCCTTTCAGTGAAGTAGTAATTCCTCACATCCCTCTTACCCCCACCACAAGCTTCATTACATGCCCCCTGGTCCTGGTGCTTTTTCCATTTGAAGGAGACCCCCCCCCCACCCTGTTCATCCTTGTACAGTACTTGCGTGCTTCCATCAAGTCCCCTCTCTTTCAGGTTTACATGTTGAGATCCCAGTCTCTTCACAGGGCTTTTGCCACAGCCCATGTACAATTTTAGTTGCCTTTTATACTGACTCCACCCTATGGCCTTTCTAAGGTACAGCCTCCAAAACTGGACACAGTACTCTGTAAGTCGGGACTCACTAATAAGGGATTACTTGCAACACCACCACCTCCCTCCTGTTGAAGATACCCCTCCCTATGCAGCCCCACCATCCTCCTAGCACTACCCACTGCTTTGGCATACAGCCCTGCAACTTTAAGATCATAATAACCCTAAGGTCTCCCCTGCTTAGTGATTGTCAGTACCACCCCAACCCTATAAAGCAGCTCCTGGACTCCTATGCTCTAGGCGTATGATTCTGCACTTTATCATTGAACCCCAACTGCCATGATCTTGACCTCTTTTTGAGTTTCTAGATGTCTATTGATAAAGGAAGTGGGTTCTGAAACATGTTTAGATGCACCACACTGGCACTTTAAATAAAAACTGTACGGCACTTTGGACCTGCATGCAGTGTTATATTTTACGGTGGTGGTGAGTCAGTGCGGGATTCTTTTTTCAAACTGTGACTGCTTAATTTATCCCAGCACCCTGGCCCTGTGCGCACTTCTGTTTTTTGGTCATATCTGAAGCTGTCCCTACAAGCCCCTGGACCAGCGGTCCCCCAGCCAACCACTCAACCTACAGCTAGATCCACCAGAAGCCCCATACCAGCCTCACCATCCAACTACCCCTCCTGCAGCTGGATCTCACTTCCAACCTCGAACTAGCCCCCCCCCACCAGCCACCCTCCATGCTGCTGGCTCACTCTTTCATGCCCCGGACTAGCCTCACCCAGCAGACAACCCTCCCTACAACTGGACCCCTGTGTTTATTCCCACTCATTGACCAGCCCTCCTCCCCAGGTTTAGCAACCTCCCCAGAGCTGGATACCCAGATAACCACCCATCCCAAAAGCTGGTCCCACCCTCCCTCCAGAGCAGAACCTCCCCCTGACCATCCTCCCCACACCTAGACCCCCACCTCAATCACCCTTCTGCAACCATGGACCCACTCAATGTAGTAAAAACAAAAATAAGTGAGACACTAACATATAAAATATAAATTCATGCAGTCTTCAGCAAAAGAAAAAAAAAGTACTCTGATCCTGATTACAAAATGGATTAACACATGTAACTGTTTTAATCAAATACAAATATTAAATGCAAAAAGTGTCCCCACAAACACACTCAAATATCTGCATTACATAATTATTCCTTTATCTGCAGATAACTCCAGATTTTCTCAGATTAAAAAAGTTGTAGTCTTTTCTCTTCAAGTATAGTTAAATAGGTTACTGAATGGATACACACAGAAAATGCATTCTGAATTTGCTCATTTGTGCAATCTTCCTGCCGTTAATTATCTTGCCTCCACCACCCTCAACACTACTTTAAAGTAACTAAATCAGTAAAAATTCCACAAATAACAAGTAATCTAGAGGCACAATGCATACTTGACACTTTAAGGAGGGATTTAATTTAAAATAAACAGTGTATTTCAAAGATTTTTAGCCACATGCGTTCAGAGCAGAGAAAATGTTTTCATAACAAAACACTGATAGTCAAACTAGTACAGCATTTCATTTAGAAAAAAGAAACCCGGGTGATAATTCCCTTACTGTATTTAATATTTCAGTGAGTTGAAAACAATTACTTTTAAAAAACAAGCACTTACCTTAACATGAAAACCTTAGCTGCAGGAAACACCAGTTGTTCAAAAATGGAGACCAGATACTGCTTGCGTAATACATTTAGGCTGGACAGAGACAGGAAGTGGGCTGGTAAATGTAGTTCACTGAGTAGACATCTGCAAAATGTAGTTCAGTGTAGACTTAAAGCGGCACTGCCAATTTTTTTTTTTTTTTGGCATCATATTACATCATGTTATTTCTAGGTAAAAAACAACATTTTATGATTGCTTACCTTCTCTAAAACTCATTGCTGTTGCTGGTTGTTTTATTTGTCTCCTTGTTTAGTAGAACTGAAATGCATCCTAATGTACCCAGCCTTGATTGGCTAATTTAAATCCTAAAACTACTCCACCAACTGTAATCTTCATTTATGATTCAGTAGTATTAAACAAAATTGTACTTTGAAGAGCATTACAGTTTGATACAGCAGTACTACTGTCTTAGCAATCTTGATAGAGCAAAAGTTATAGTAAAAAAAGTGATCATACTAAGGATTATACTAAGGTAATAAAGGAGCTATGAGGCTAATGAAGCCCATGTATGCTCCTATCATCTTCAGTGCATAATAAGTAAGCATTAAGCCACAACAAAAGAGGCATCTAATGGGGAATTAATGCATGGTTTTGAGGGTTGTGGCATGAGGCTGAAGGCTGAGTGCCTACAACGGCCCAACCATACATTAATTCCCCATTAGATGCCACCTTCAGAGCGGCTTAATGCTCTTTTGTAACATGGGTTCTAGTAGAAAATGCTTAACATGACTCCTATTTTCATACTGTGAATAAAAGAATAGAAACGCATTTTGCACTGTTTCCATTTCTTTGTTGCACATTTTGAACATTTCACAGACTGCAATTTATATGGTGATATTGTCAAAACAATGCGAAACATAACTGTCAAGAAAGTATGCCTGAAGACCTAAAGGCCCCACTAAGCTTTGGGTTTCATTTTTTCCCCAATACACTCCCAACTGGTAGGTTTTATGGAAGTTTTGTCACAGATATGTCTCTCAGGATAGACTGTGACTCATGCAATATCACATTATATACAATATGAACTACACCACTGTTAAGTTGAAGAAATGGGGCCTTAAAAGTTCAGGGGCTTGTACCAGAGGATGCCAGGAGGATGGCATACTTCTTCACATCTTTTGGTCATGCCCCAAGATAAGGTCTTTGTGGGTGGCTATCCAGACTAATCTAGATCCTATTCTGGGTTTGCAGGACTGCTTCACCCCAGACGTATGTTTGTTGGGGGATCTATCCTCCATCAAAGTTAAAATCAGGAGATTTCATATTTCCATGATTGCATTATCAGTTAAAAAACATTGTACTTCAGCACTGGAAGGATGCGGTAAGTCCAACATATCAGGAATGGGTTAATGAAATCCTAGCTAACCTTCATACAGAGAAAGCGATAGTGAGCCTCCACAACAAGTTGCAGTGGTGCAAGAATATTTGGGATCCCCTTCACACACTAATCATGACAAGATCAGGTATATAAGTTACTGTAACAGTGAATCTAAATTTGTGACACTATATTGTACTGTTTTTCTTATTACAGCATGGACTCTTGCAGCTGTGTGGGGTGAGGGAAGGGGGATGGGGACAGCTCATGTAACATTTTGAACATATGCAGGGTATGTTGTAACTTTCTGTCCCCTGTAGTGTGAAAATCTGTTAATAAACTTTGAATTATAAAAAAAAAAAGTATGTCTCAACATTTTTTTGTGAAAATTTAGCACATCTGCGTGACTATTATTTTAATAGCCGACGTAAGAGGTCCATCATATAGTCATTTCTGGCTTGCAGTATGTGTCAGTCAATCTGTTTTGCATATTTTCTGACTGTGTCTGTGTGTCTAGTCTCCCTCCGATGTCACTACATCCCGTGTTTGCTGTGCCCCATTCTCTTGCATGTTTGTTCCTTTCCTGACTGAATTGCAGGTCTTAGGGGTGTTCTGGCTCAGTTTTGCAGAGCATTACTTGACATTGCCCGTCCCATGTACTGGAATCCATTGAACATTGACTGCCAATTTCATTTCGGCTTGCGGTCCATGTGAGGGTGTGTTTCAGTCCCGAACTGCCTCAACAGTTGCTCCACTCTGGTGCTACGCATCAATGGTACTTCCTCCTCTTCATTCCTGCTCAATCCCAGTGAGTGCTGCACAGAGACAGTCATGGGCAGTTAGGTGGGTGGGTGGGACAGACAAGTACCACTGGCATGGCATACTATTACATTTTCTGCTACATTGCTTTTTCAGCTCTGTGGATCAGCATGGTACTTCACTTTGAGAATGGCATTATTGCTAAATTAATGCCATCTCCAAAGTAAGCCATGTGATGCTTTTGGACCAGTTACTTGTGTTTATTTTCTGTTACTGATCTTTACCATGTTACAGTCAAGGTTATGCCCCATGATCAGAATTAACAAGCTTGCATATAAAACAAACAGAAGTATTGAAAAGTCTTCATTTATCATTCAAAAATATTCAATAATGTGTACTTCTAAAATCTGTGTATAATATTCATTTAGTAATAATTTACTCCTAAAAAACAATTACATATTTGGCCGGCCCAGTGGCACCAAGGGTTGAGATGCTGGAAACCACACCTCGCACCATGCCTGGACTCAGCTTTGGGAATGAACCCGGGTTATTGGGGGTCTACAGGGATGGGAAAGGACTGAGCATCTGCAGGACTACTCTCCTTTCCTGGGGAGGGGGGGCTTAGGCTGGCCACTATTCTAGTGGCCCCTAGCAGAGGCTGGAGGCACTACACCAGAGGCTTGCAGTATAGCAGAGGTAGAGCCTTGGCAGGACATCCAACGGGGGTACGCTGGAGCACGTATCCTGTGTGCAGGAGTCCATTGCACGTCTGAGGCTCAGTGGGAAACCAGAACATGAGAAAATGGAGCCCGATCATAGTAGGCGATGGTGGGGTCCAGGAGCTACCCCCATTCCCTAAGTTGAGTGTATCGGCTGACCTCGGGCCTCAAGGATATCCACACAGAACAGAATAGTGGTCCTGGGGAGGAGCGGATGCCTGGACTAAGAGGGAGCTTGGTCAACTGAGAGTCAGGACCGAGACTACGATGGGGCGGGATGGAGGTAAGCTGGGTGACCTCACTCGAGAGAGTCTGGGATCTAGTGTGTGGGGAATAAATAAATTGTAAAAAAATACAATTACAGTTGAATTTCTTAGAATTAAGTATTCCTACAGGAAGTATTCTTCTGATGATTACAGAAGATTAAAAATGACCAAACTTAGTCTTAAAAGACAAATTAATTACTGCTTTAAGACAAAATTTAGTATTCCACTTTAGTAAGGGAACAGTCCTTTGATACCACCATCTACCCCACTGCCTCCCACATCACCATACTTTGACTTTATGCCAGGCCACAACTGTTACTATACCAGCTTCTTGTTCTTATCTCGGCCCAAGGCACCCTCTCCCCCTTAACTACTAGGCACCTGTGTCTGTGTGCTGCTGAACTGTGTGATTGCCTCTTCTTAGTGCCCTGAAGTTCCAAAATCTGAATGCACCCACCTAGACCTGGCACAACAGCTCCCCCCAGCCTGGCAGCAGCCCAACCAGCTGCTATGTAACTGCAGCACTTACTTTTTTGTTCAGTCACTCGAGTCAACTCCCAAAGTTCCTTGTTGTTCATTCTGAACTGAAGAAGACTCTGGACTCCTCTGACTCATTTACAGGCTGCAGCAGTGCAGCCACCAGCAAGCCAGAAGTGACTCCCCTTTCCCAAGCAGGCCCTGATCAGTCCTCCAGCTCCTGCTCCATCCTCTCTCCTCTGTCATGCACCTCCGGGCTGGCCTAGTCCAACTCCCACTGCAATGACACCGGCATCCACAGACCTCATTACCAGGGTCCCACTGACTCCCCCCAGGCCCCCAATGATTGTTCAATCAAAAATCAACCTTAAGCCAAGTCTTAGGAGGCTTCTCTGAGGCAAACCAGTGCCCAAAGGCCAGAAGCACAGCTCCTTGAATTTATTTTTGTCCACCTTTTGGTGTTGGATTTGGTTGGGTTAAGGTCTGGAGTCGCGGACAGACTGAAGAAAAAAATAAACAACAATGAGCAACTCACTCACAGAGTCACAGCAGGCAAGGCAACTTGACTCAAGTCACAGCAGCAGGCGGCTTCTGTTTCGCTCCCGCTCTCTTTAATGTTCCATGGTGAGTCAGGTTGTTTCATGCATGTGCACAAAAGCTCACAGCTGCTATGGATCTTGGGACAGTGTTTTTTTTTAAATAGTTTAGGGGCAACCACAAAATATGGAACAATAGGAGTCCCATATGAATAGCAAACAGTACAGTAAGTATTACCATTTGGAATAGTGAATGAGGGTTAGCTGGCCCAAAAGTTTTTTTTTAATTGTTTATTCTTCTGTTTCTATGTAGTTAATGTATTGTTTATGAGTATTACATTCATAGGAGGCAGTATGGTGCAGTCGCTTAAGGCTCTGAGCTGCAAACCTGGAGGCCAGGGTTTGAATCCCACAGCTCCCACTTGCATACTCTGTGACCCTAAGCATGTCACCTAACTCCCTTGTGCTCCCAGGTCGCACCTAGAAGCAAGCTTCAATTTAGTGTGCCTCTCCTGGTTAAACAATCTTCCCATTCAACTTGTATGACATGTTTAATTGTGTATAATTGTGTTTTCCACTGCCATCTCCCCAGGATGCACTGAGAGATGAGCAACTTGCTTGTTCAGGGTGCCTTTCCCAGTGAAACATTTTAATACATAAAATAAATAAATGTATTCAGAAATAAGCACCTGGGGCCAGATAGGCTAAGTAAAACCCAGAATATAAAGTGAGAGTGTCCAGGGTGATAAGGGTGGCTATAGCTAAGTGGCAAAGAGCAGCCAAGCTAGTGTTGTGAAATTGTAAAATTTACTGATTTACAGTGCTCTTGGGTATCAGTTTGAGTAAGGAGCAAGGGCAAGGGAGTGGACCAGGCAGTTACCCACATGACCAGCGTAGTTGCTACATCCCTAGCCTGTTATCCACCCCTGCTGCATAATTGCCACAGCCCTAGCAAAAGGCTAGTACCCTGAGTAACTGATCCAGAGACCCCCTATATCACTAGCCTAGCTACTGGAGGCAACTTGGCTACTAGTCACCTGTATCGCCCTGGGGTACTCTGACGTTGTAATCTGTTGCTAAAAACCCTCTGGGACAGCTAGCAATTATTCACTAGCCCAGCTGGCTAGCTTAGCTATAACTGGGGATTTACACTACCCTTGCTCCTTCTAGCACCCTGTTTACTATCTAATTCAGAACATACCTGCCCTCTGCGTCATTTCCAATAGTTACTTAATTTGAATGCTGCCCAACCCTGCTCTCCATTTAGGAGAGTGAGTTAAATAAATGTATGTAATTTTGAATAAGGCCACCATCTCATCATATGCTCCCTTTCTGGACCAATTTTAAATACATTTGAATAGATCCACCCTTGGCAGTCCCTTGCCCAGACCACACTAACATCCACAGCTGTCCTTTACTGTATTGCACTCACTGTGTGAAAAGAAACATCTTTTTTTTATTTCAGTATTAGTTCAGGTGGACAGTGCCTGATTCATAGCACTGTCACCGACTTACCACCCCAAGCCAGGGAGAAGTTGAGACAGGAGGTGAGTTTAGTGTATGCTGGATGCCCTGCTGGATGTAGGAAGGTGGGAGGTTTTCCCTTGATGGGTAGCTGGCTCTTCTGTTGTTCATTCATCTAATGATGCTTTCCCACTTGTGGGGGGCCACTGCCAAGGGACTGGCATTTATTTGTTCTTTACAAACAAAAAAAAAACCAACAGACGGGACTAAACAGAACCCACACTGCGGATGCCAACTGCTGATCCTGGGGACCGCCATAACTGTTTGACCACTGGCACTGCTGGGACTGCTGAGATTGACACAGGGATGAGAAGAGGACTGCAGGTACTACCTTTTGCGCTAAATTTACTTCCCGGTGTCCCCTCTCCCTTCTGCTGCACTTTCTTCATTTTTTTTTTCTTCTGGGCACCTCAAGTCCCTCGACTGTTCTCCTTCGCAGTCAATTCAAACTCCCCTAATGGCCATTACTGGCCACTCTCAGTATTCACCCCAGCATTTGGGAAGCTGAGTCACTAACAACCAGCTGTCCAGTGCAAGCTGGACCATAGATGTGACACTGACTTGTGCCACCTTCACTGGGCAGGCGGCAATAAGTAGAAAAAAATATTTAACTACAGACAAGCACTTTATTTTTATGGGGCTCCTGTCACTATGTTCACCCCCCTTGCAACCTAAATTATAGGGGGCCTCTGGGGGCACCTTACTGGGGCTTGCTAGCATCAACTGAGCTTGCTGGTGACCCCATCTTAAGGGATATTACACTCCTGCCTTTGCCACCCACTAAAACATACTCAGAAATTAAACCACCTCTAAAACAAGAGACTGTCATAGCTCTTCTCATTTTGATGACTGATCCTTTCTCATCTTAACACAAAAGTAATGGTCCTCTTTGTGAGATTAAGGCAAGAAGTGACATCCCACACTGATTTCCATTCCTACTGGCCTGGTACCTGGTCTGAGCCAGGACAGTTTGCTGTTGCTACTCAAATATCAAGAACATAATTCCACTGAAATGAATAGGCCTATATAAGTTTCAATGGGACCATTGATTTCAGTGGTGATTTTCTGGTCATTTTGTGCTGGGATAGTGAAACTCCTGTTGGGTTGATGGCTTTTTCTAATCACTATCCCTGATGGCTAGTGGCTGAAAAAGTTAGTTTCGACCCCTGTGACAGTCTGTAAATTCTCTAGCACCACAGTGCATGGTGGCCACATGTGGACAGGGGACCGTCCCATACCTCTCAATAGTCCCTTAGTGACGTGTCCCTCATTTTATCCCTCAGCATTGCTGTGTCCCTCCCTCCAAATGGTGTTGTCACACAGAGAAGGTGCTGTAGCAAAAAGTTAGTCTTCAGCTGTGAGGGTCCAGCTTCAATGTGGGGAGACAACTATAGTGAGCTACATCTGGGGACACTGATCCCATACCTCTTAACTGTCCCTCATTACAATATAGTGTCATGGCATCAACAAGCTGAACTTCCACTGTAATGGATGCAGATTCAATTATGACTTGATCTCCCCATCCCCAATCAAGTAACTGATTCATGGGTACTTTATGGTCCAGGTGAGGGAACCTCTTTGGAGATACTGATTCTGGAGAGTGGATGGGGAGTATCTGTAAAACATGGTTACACAGGAGTCAAAGGGGAACCATAGTTCTTTTTTTTAATATTTTCTTTATTGTGCATTTCCATTTGTACAGTATCATTACAGAGACATCCCTTCTTTTATGCACTACCATTCTTTTCATTCTTTGATATATTTATTCAAACAACAATACATTAACTCTATCATAACAATTAGAACCAATACAGAACTATATATACTTGTGTTTATTTTAAGCTTCAGTTTATTCACCCCCTCCCTCTGAGGGGAGGGGGGGAATCTCCAAGGAGGTAAGGATACATCTGGCCTTCCTTTATCAGTTTTTAGTTATGAGTTTTACAATTTCTATACCTTAGCACTACTACACTATGACACTATCTTTCTTTTTTTGTATTTGTTGTGTCTCACTCATACTTCCCCCCATCTCTCCCTTAATATTCTTCTAAGTCTGTAATGACCAAATCTTCCATCTCTCTACAAACTTTTCCATCCTTTCCCCAATCGAGTGTGTAATCTCTTCCATCCTCTTTATCTCCTCTACTATCTTCATCCATTCCCTGGATTCTGGTGGGGCGGGGTTTAGCCATCTCTTTGCGATGGCTTTACTAATTACCACTATGCAGATTGCCCATTTATATTTTAAATTGGCCCCTCTAATTTCTCTTGGTGGGAGACCTAATATAATGTGTTGTATGCCTAATATTGTCTGAAGGTGAAATATGTCTTGAAGTATCCTGCCTATCTCTCTCAGAAATGGTTGTAATACTGAGCATGTATAAAACATGTGTGTATGTGTTCCTCTTTGTTCCACTCAGTTGTGCCAGCATGTTGCTCCCTCTCCCTCCCCCCATTGAGCTCTTATGTGGGGGTAATAAAAAATCATATCCTCATTCTCCAAGCATATTCCCTTCACCCCAGTGAGGATGTCATGTAAAAGGTGGCTTGCCATATCCTCTCCCTGTCTTTGGGCATGAGATAGGACACCGATTCTTCTTCCCATTTCCTCGCCACATGTTTTGTGATTATTGGACTATGTGAGATTAAATATTTATATATTTTAGATATAGCCCCCTTTGTTGTAGAGGGGTCCATCATCTCCTTTATATTCCTTCCTCTCTCTTCTATCTTCTGTTCTGCCCACTTTTTCCTTTTTTGAGTCGCTACGTAGTTCTGCAGCTGGAGATAATCTTAATCTATCTGTCTCCCTCCAACCAAATAACCTCCTACACTCTTCAAATGTGATCATGTTGTCCCCCTCATGACTTGCTTAACATACTGAAATCCCCTGGATGCCTGTTGTTTATACCATGTATCAATCCTACCTGGGTAGAATTCAGTTGTGTCTGTCAGACATCTATATTGCCATCCATCTCTTCTGATCACAGGGTGTGTTTGAAGTTTCTCAGTAGCATACAGTGACACCTTTATTGGCAAGGAAAAACACTCCTGCTCGTCTGCCGATATCTGCTCCCCAAACATCATTGCCCTCGAATTTCTGGGGACCATCTGTTGTTGTTCTATGTCCTTCCAGTGTGCTTTCACCTGTTTTTCCCCCATTGTACCACCTATGTTAGTTGTGCTGCCATCCAATATGCCTCTAAGTCTGGTAGTGCCCCCCCACTCCCTTCCCTCTTGCATTATTTCCTTTCTTATTCTAGGTTTCTTAGTTAACCATAAATATTTAAATAAGATTCTATGAGTTTCCATGTACCATTTCTTGTTCAGTATTACTGGGGCACATTGAAATAAGTACAAAAAATGAGGGAGTATATTCATTTTTAGAGTTTGTACTTTAGCATGTTGTTGCATAGGTAACAAGGTCCATCTCTTGAGATCTTCCTTTATCTGTTTCAATAGGGATACGTAATTGTCCTGATATATAAAATCATTAGTATTTCTCAAAATGATTCCAAGGGACCCATAGTTCTTAGGGAAAAGTAGTACAGATAGATAGTAAATAAAACTATGCTCAATGGCCATTAATGTATTGCCACAACATGACCATAATTTTCATGGCAATGAAAAGCTCATTTGGACAGTTTTAATAGTCATCAATCTATTGGTGCAACATGAGCATAATTTTCATGGCAATGAAAAGCTCATTGCTCAGTTTTAGGGGTTATTAAACATGTCATTAAAATAGCCTGATACAAAATATAAGGGGCGTACCACACCCATTAAATATTAAATGGATACCTGTCATGGTTAATTAACATTATGGATGAGTAAAATAATGGTTTGCACCCATGAAACGTTAACAATTAATGGAAATTTAATGGGAATAAAAACTGGTCATTAAAAAAGGTGATACAAAATGTAATGGTGAAAATTAATTGGTTTGCATGAAAATAATGGAAAAGTAATTAAATTTAATGGAATTTTTATTTGTGTGTTATTTCTTTATTACCCCCTACATGCTCCATGGCAGCCACTCCTTCGGGCTTGCCAAGACTGACTTGTGACCCATCCATCCTCTGAGCTTCCACTCTCAAATCGTAGCCAGCCCCCAGGGTAACCCGATGTAAACCTTCGTGGGATGGGTCCCCCTCCTGTGAGGGGGAAGCACCAGCCAAGGGGGAGACAGACCAGTGCAACACTTGGCCCCAGGGGTGCTACTGAGGCCGAGAGCTCGGTAGGACCTAGATAGCCTCAGAGAGCTGGGCAGCCATTATCCGGCCGACTTGGAGTGGTATTTCTGCTTTTCTAGTTGGTCCCTCCTGCGTGCATCTGCAGTATTCCTGGTCTCCACCAGAGGCTGCTGCAGTACGATGGCAGCCCACTACCCACCCCAGGAGAGGACAGAAATCCTACAGATGCTCAATCCTCTCCTGCCCCTGCCAGCCCCCAACTTACTGAGTCCATTTCTGAACCCGGGTTGCCAGCGTGGGCCAAGGTAAGGCACCAGCGCCTCAACCCTCTGTACATCCGGGCCGGCCTTAATGGGTTTTTAATGGACTACAATGCAGTGGTGACACCCTATTCCATTTGGGAACTTAACTGAGAGTTGTTATTGTAATTTTCATATACTGCACAGCTCATAATGTTTTTCATTATCAATGTATGTTTCATTTTGTATTTCTTTCAAACTTTGTTTGAGTTTGATGTGTACCATGTTGATACCATAGTGGTATCAATTTTCTAGATGCACTGATGCCACAGTGATACCACATAAGCTTGGGATTTATATGCGCACCAATTTGCTCCTCTAACGTAATACCTTTGTGGTGACATTATCGAATACTGGTACCACGGTGGAACCAAATAAGTCTTGGTGGTATATAGAAAACAGTTTTGTACTACCATTGCATTATCATTGGGCACTTCTAGGGCAATATGGAGTCCCACATGAACGGGAACTCAAAATTATGTAATACCACTGTGCTGTCATTACCCATTTACCAGTCTGGGCAACCTGCCAAAATTGCCATAGGGATACCACTGTGCCATAGCACTACCACTGAGGCAGGAAAACTTGACTGGGTTGACACCATTGTACTACCAGACTACCACTGGGTAGGACCATTGCTCAATTTCAGGCATACCCAGGTATTGCCATTGATAGAACACTGTGTTGCCATTGCATCACATTTGATAAGGAAAGGTGACAACTTGGCTTCAGAGAAGATCCTGATCTGATAATAAAGGTGGTGGGACAGAGGATCAGCATACACCAAAGTGTACTTTAGTGGACACAGCAACTACTTCATGGCCTGCCTGCTGTAACGGCTGGCCTGAAGGTGCATAGGAAGCTGCTTCAGGATAGAGCTCAGAGACAAGGGAGTGAGGAGAACTACTCATGATTCCTAAAAATATATAACCTGCAGTGTTCAAGTGAACATTTTAATTACAAGTGCGTGTACTTTGTTTACACATGATCCCCAAATAAGACAGTTTAAAAAAGTACTCCTCTTTGATCAGATGTAGAAAAAAGTGACTAGTTTAAAAAGCATAAGTTTCTCAGTTTACACATGATCCCTAAATATACCAGTGTGTCTGGAACAGATTGCACTGACTGGCTTCTCTCTGGACAATAAAATAGAGCTGCCATGTTTTTCAAATGGATACCAAGCTTTTACAGGCATGGCCCCAAAGTTTAGTAGCTCATTTTCTTTTCTTACACATTCTGCCTTTGTATTCAAAGAGACAGTGCAGGTGTGTGTGTGTGTGTGTGTGTGTGTGTGTGTGTGTGTGTGTGTGTTGGGGGCTTAACTTCTAGATTGCTAAGATATACCCAGTTGTTTTGCACCATTAAAGCTGACTATAGTGTAAATAATCAACACCTAAAATGAAGTATAACCAGATAAATATATGCAAATGTTCTATTGCCCTGCAGTAAAATCCCTATATTAATTTTTTTATTACTTTTCCTTTTTAACCAAGAGAGACACACTAAGCTTAAAGCTTATTTACAGGTGTGCTCTGGGAGCACAAGAAGGAAGTGACTTGCTCAGGGTCATACAGTATGCAGTTGGGGACTGTGGGATTCAAACTAAGGTCTCCAGGTTTGCAGGCACTATTTACTTTTTTATGTTGGCCCTTCCATCACCATGGTTGCCCCTTAAATCGGGGTCCCCAATGCAACCACTCAGGCTGTGTTGGGAGGACCTGAAGATACCTGCTCCCATTAAGTGTCCTGGTCCCGGAACCATTCAACTGTCCCAGATACCCCCCCCAGGTGGGGCGAAGGGGACTTCTCTAACTCCTCCATACCTCAAGTGAAGCAGATAACTGAAGCAGCCACAATAAAAAATGTAGTGGTTAAAATAATTAAACTGCTACAAGATGGCTCATTTGAAGTTCAGTTAAGGGGCCAGAAATAAGACATGATGGGAGTGGTGCAGTGCAGTGGCTGTGGAGCAGCAGTCTTCCGGGAGACATTCTGGAGAATGCAGTGTTGTCTCATCTGCAGGCACCTCTCTGGGCTGAGGGAGGAGGTTGCTCATCTCCAGGCTGAGTTGGCCAGGATTTGTGGGACCTCCTCTTCCATCCAGGGACCACCAGTGCCACTGCCATTGCCTCAGAGGCTGCCAAGAAAGAGGAGCGGTTGGACCACAGTGGGCTCAGGGAGGGTGAGGGTGGTGGAACAGATGCACATCCCTCCAGCTGTACCTCTCCACAATTCCTATGCCATTCTGGAAAAGTGTGGTTCCTCTATGGAGGCACCCACAGTGGAGACCAAGGAGGATGCTGGGAACCTCCACAAAGGAGACCCACAGGAGGGTAGCAGGGGACCCCACAGGGGAAGGAAACAACTCCTGGTGAGGGACTCTATTGTTAGGAAGCTAGAACTGGGGGAGGAAGGGGAGAGGGAGGTAAGGTACCTGCCTGGCGCCATGACTTGGAGGGACAGGGAGCGAATCCTCAGGATTGGCAGAGCAGCTGTACAGGGGAGGGAGCTGGATGTCATTGTCCACCTAGGGACAAATGACCTGGCTAAGAAAGGGATTAGAGAAGTGCAGGAAGAGTTTGTGGAATTGAGGAGGGGCCTTAGACAAGCAGCATGCACACACAGTAAAATTCTCAGAAGTGCTGCCCATCTATGGTGTAGGAGAGGCTAGTGTGTTCCACACCTTAGAATTCAATCAGTGGATGAAAAACTGGTGCAGAGCTCAGGGATTTGGCTTCATTGGGCACTGGGGGTCCACCTGGAGTGATGCAAGCCTATACTGGCATGATGAGCTGCATCTGTCCAGGAGGGGAACCAGGATTCTAGGTGATAGGTTTAAATGCTTCATTGGCAAGCATTTAAACTAGCCAAGGGGAGAGGCACTGGAATGGAGCAGGGAAATCCTAGCCCTCCCAAAAAATCATGGTAGTAAGTGTGGTAAACACCAACATAGAGGTGTCGATTGGGAGAAGGAGCATGGGTAAATGGGGAAGGTGACAAAGGCAAGAAGGACAGAGATGGGTCAAAAAGGAGTAAGGCCATCAGGAAATGGAGGGTAATGAGTACCAATGCCCACAGTCTGGGCAACAAGCTCCCTGAGCTGGTGGCCTTGATGGAAGAGGAATGCCTGAATATCGTAACAGTCACAGAAACATGTTACACAGAGAACCATAACTGGGATGTTAACATACCAGGGTACATAACCTACAGGAGAGACAGGCAGGGAGAAGAGGGAGAGTAGCTCTCTGTAAAGGAAGGATAAAAGCAACTGAACAAAAGAGTAAACAGGGAGGAGAGGAGGCACTGTGGGTCACCTTGGAGACTGGAAAGGGCACCACAATCCACACAGGGGTTGTGTACAGACCCCCATGCCAGGGGGAGGGAATGGACAAGGATATGATAGAAGGCATTCTTAGGATGGCAGAGAAAGGGGAGATACTGTTGATGGGAGATCTGAATATGCCAGATGTTAACTGGAGCACATTTGCTGCAGCCACATCCAAGAGCAGGGCCATTCTCGATGCCCTACAGGTGGCAGACCTGAGACAGCTACCTGTAGTTTCGGAACCCACTCATGAGGGAGCAATCTTATACCTCATACTCTCAAATGGGGGCAGTGAGAGGAACTCAGATCTAGAAGTGGGTTGCCATCTGGGAACAAGTGACCATCAAACAGTGTGGCTCACGTTAAACTCAGCTAGAGTCAAGCCATACAAAAGTGAGGGTACTGGACTTCAGAAGGGATGACTTTGGCAAGATGGGGGAGTGCTTCAGAAAAGCACTAGCAAACAGGCTAGAAGGAGGGGTGGAGCAACAATGGGGAATCATCAAAACTGCCATCACAGAGGCAACAAGCCTTTGTGTGAAGCAAATTAACAAATCAAAATGAAGGAAAAAGCCACTATGGTTCTCAAAAGAGATGGCTGGGAAAGTCATGGAGAAAAAGATAGCATTCCGGAAGTATAAGGAAACACAGAAGGAGCAGGACAGAGATCTGTACCAGTTAAGGCAGAAGGAAGCAGGGAGGGAAGTCAGAATAGCAAAGGCCCAAACTGAGGAAAAGATAGCCAACTCAGTTAAGAAGGGGGATAAAACATTTTATAGGTACATCAGCGATTGTAGAAAGACAAAGGGAAGGATAGTGTGGCTGAATAGAATGAACAGTGGCTGGGCAGTGGGGGACAGTGAAAAAGCAGGGATACTGAATGGATATTTCTGCTCGGTATTCACAAAAGAGGAGGGGGAAGTGCCTAATCCAATTAACAGAAGCACTCTTGATAGGGGAGTCGATCCCAGTCCTTTCACAGAAGAAAGGGTTCTGCAAGAACTCCTAAAACTGAAGGTGGACAAAGCAATGGGGCCTGATCGAATTCACCCCAGAATTCTAAAAGAATTGAGGGGGGAACTAGTGAAACTACTGGCTACTCTTTCTAATAAATCATGGGAGGATGATGTGGTACCCTAGGACTGGAGGAAGGCAGATGTGATTTCCTTTCACAAAAGTGGGACCAAGGCAGAGGCAGGGAACTACAGACCTGTCAGTTTGACCTCTGTGGTAGGGAAAGTGATGGAGTCACTTCTGAAGGAAAGAATTGCTGAGTACCTAGAAGCCAGTGGGGCACAGGACCCAAGGCAGCATGGGTTCACAGTGGGAAGGTCATGTCAGACGAATCTAATAGATTTTTTTGGCTGGGTGACCAAAGTAGTGGACCAGGGAGGGGCTGTGGACATGGCCTACCTAGACTTTAGCAAGGCATTTTGACACAGTCCCACACAAAAGATTAATAGTCAAATTAACCAGCCTGGGAGTGGGTCCCAGGGTGGTAGCCTGGGTAAAACATTGGCTGGACAACAGGACACGGAAGGTAATTGTAAATGGAGTCCACTCCAAAGAAAGAGGGGTTACTAGTGGGTATCACAGGGTTCAGTACTGGGTCCAGTCCTTTTTAATGTCTTTATAAGTGACATTGCAGAGGGACTGGAAGGAAAAGTATGCCTCTTTGCAGATGACACAAAGATCTGCAATAGGGTTGATACACAAGGAGGCGTGGAAAGGATGCGAAGGGGCGTGGCAAGGTTGGAGGAATGGTCAGAAGTATGGCAACTAGGATTCAGTGCAATGAAGTGCAGATAATGCACCTGGGAGGCAAGAACCAGGGAAGAATGCACAATGGGGGGTAGTAACAAAACAAAAAGAAAAGGGATCTGGGGTAATCATATCAGATGACCTTAAGGTTAGCAAGCAATGTGAGAGAGCAGTAAGGAGGGCTGGGGGTATACTGGGATGCATAGGGAGAGGCATCACCAGCAGAAAACAGGAAGTTATTATCCCTCTGTACAGACAGTTGGTCAGACCCCATCTGGAGTACTGTGTCCAGTTCTGGAGACCCCATCTTCGCAAGGACATAGACAGGACAGATGCAGTCCAGAGGAGGGCAACTAAAATGGTGCAGGGTCTGCAAGAGAAGCCATACGAGGAGAGGCTAAAGGAGCTTAATATGTATACCCTTGAATAAAGAAGGAGGGGGGGGACATGATAGAAACTTTTAAGTACCTCAGTGGAATCAACAAAGTCCAAGAGGGTAGCATCTTTCAGAAAAAGAGATCGTGCAAGAACAAGGGGACACAATTTGAAGATAGAGGGGTGGCAGTTCAGGGGCAATGTGAGGAAGTATTTTTTCACAGAGAGGGTAGTGGATGCATAGAACAGCCTTCCCGAGGAGGTTGTGGGGTCAAAAACTGTGGGAGAATTCAAGAATGCATGGGACAGACATAAGGCAATTCTTGTTGGGGGTAGGAAGAAATAGGCTGTTGGTTAACTAGGATCTGCGGCCTATCCTGTAGGTAGGGAAATGGGCAGACTAGATGGGCCAAGCAGTCCTTATCTGCCGTCAAAGTCTATGTTTCTATTTGAACGGATACTGGGTGCAGTGCTGACAATGAAAGATAAAAATGGAAAATTAATGGTTCAGAATAAACTGCTCAAAAAGATGGGTAATTTGAAGAGTATTTGAAGGGGTATTGGAAGCCAAAAATGAAGGGTATAGACAAAAAATGGAAAAAGAATGTTTGAATGATACAAATACTGAGAAATGAAGGAACTTTGAGAATAAAACAACTGGAAATTCACCAGTATTTTTCAGTATGGGTGGGCATCCTTTCATGATTCTTCTGCCTTATTCTCAGTCTTGATCATGACTGTCACAAGTTATATTTAAGAAGAAGATTGTCTTGTGAATTATTAGTTTTGAGACTAAAGATCACACTGCAGTGAACTTCTTGCAGGAACTTATAAGACGGTTTGCTGAATGGCTTACTCCTCTTAGCCTGTCTCCAAGCTTTGTTGTATCTGATAATGGGGTTAACATTGTACGTGCTGTGAAGGATAGAGGGTACATGCATATACCTTGTTTTCCTCATACCCTAAATCTAGTACTACATACTTTTCTTAAGAACGACAGAAGCTTTCAGATTGCACTGAGTGTTGCACACAAAATGTGTGAACATTTTAGTCATTGTGCTAAATCAGGCAAAATATTACAGCAGTTGCAAAAGGACAATAATCTTCCACAGCACATACATGTACTTCAGCCAGCTCCATCGTTTGGTGCCACAACAAACAATACAGGTGTCTGTACTTCTAGTGTACTCTGCTTGCCTTTCTTGAAACACATTCAGTCCATTTTGCCGGTTATGTTAATATATTACAGCCTGCTTAACCAGTGTCAGTTGCAGCTCCTTCAAGTCCATTCTTGCTTGTGTTAGTTTTACTTGCCTGTTACAGTAAATTAGTCTTGTGTAAAACAGTTGTTTCTGTCTGTAGGCCTAGCCAAACTGTGTTGTGCAAGCGCTACATTGAAACCCAGAAAGCTGGATTTAGCTAATGTTTCCACCTGTTCCAATAGTGCTTTAAGAGTTTTAGCCAGACTAGGACGACTGTTTCAGTGCTTCAGCATGTTACTGTCTGCCAGTACTCCCCTGAGGTTTCAGGTTACAGCTGCACTCTCTTAACCACTTGCTCTCTTTCCCTTCCTCCTCAGAGCTCTGTTTCACTCACCAGGAACCCACCCGCCCAGCAGACAAGGTTGTGAGGGCTCTCAGCAGCACAGCCCTCCCCAGGAACACATACAGGAACTACAGCCAGCACCTTCATTTAGTGGGCAGTGCCACTGAGTGGCACTGCCTAGTACTACCCTCCCACCAACCTAGGGTGGTGACTCTATTATACACACCCTCGACAGCCCAGAGTCAATCAGCTCACTTTCTCCCCCTCCCCACACTGAGTCATTGGTATATCCTGTCCCCCCTCTCACATCGCCATTTGGTTCCTTCCTGCCGTACTCTCACTCATTCCTCACACCATTTCCCTAACTAGGTTGAGTCTGCTTTCCCTTGGCTTTTTGTTTGCCCCTTTCTCCCCCTCCCCTTCTCCC
The DNA here is from genome assembly GCA_016271365.2 of Neoceratodus forsteri. Classification (NCBI taxonomy): domain Eukaryota; kingdom Metazoa; phylum Chordata; order Ceratodontiformes; family Ceratodontidae; genus Neoceratodus; species Neoceratodus forsteri. The sequence continues at coordinate 1,067,257,623 of CM057454.1, read as the reverse complement.
CCTTCTCTGCCATGTTCCTGTTGCTGACAGCCTGGCTAGCCCTCCTTTTCCTAACTCCTCCTCTTCATTTTCACACCCTTCCCTATGCACAACCCTCTCCTAACCTTACAGTATAACCCACAAACACCCTCCACTCTTATCCTCCCCCTTCCCTTTATCAACTTCCTCCCCCCTTCCTGCTCCTTCCCAGCTGTAAGATCCAGGGCCCAGCCCATATAGGGCTTTAAAGGTGAGGAAGCCCACCTAGAATAGGATCCTAGATCTGGCTGGCAGCAGTGCAGTTCACACAGCACCTGGGTGACGTGGCAGTATTTCGACTGCCCCCATCAGCAACCTGGCAGCCATGTTCTGCACTAGCTTCAGCCTGTGGAGAGTACCTTCTGAGTCCCCGAGGTAGAACGCATTACAGGAGTCAAGCCCTGACGTCACAAAGGTGTGCACCAAGGTGGAGAGGTCCTGGGGCAGAACTAGGGGCTTGATCCTGGCGATATTCCAGAGATGATAAAAGCTGGTCAGGAGAATGGATGACACCTGAGCTTCAAATGTCAATCCACTGTCGAAGGTCACACCAACATCACGCACCCTAGAGGAGGCCTTCAATGGCGCTGACCCCAGGAACAAACCTATTAGTGTGCCAGAGGCCGTCCTATCATGCCCTCTATTCAATTCCACAACCAGTACTTCCATCTTATTTGGGTACAGTCACAACCAGCTGGAGGCCATCCAATCTTTGATCTCAGCAAGGCATTCATTTAGTACTTCCACTGCATTGGATGCTCCAGGGGCAAAAGAAAATGACAGCTGGATATCATCCGCATTGAAATGAAAACCCAAACTGTATTTTCTAATGAGCTCTCACAGGGCCAGCATATACACAGCAAACAACATTGGTGACAAGACCAAACCCTGAGGTACTCCATATGACAGGAGGCTAGGGGAGGAGGAGGAGGAATTCCCCATCACTACCCATTGCCTCCTATTTGTGAGATAGGACTTGAACCAGCAGATGACACTGCCGGTGAGTCCACAAAATTCCCCTCAGGTGGTTGAGTAACATGCAATGGTCTACAGTGTCTAAAGCTGAAGAGAGGTCGAGGAGAATGAGAATTGTCCCCTCTTCTCGATCTGTAGCCCTGAGGAGGTCATTGTGCACCCGAACTCATGCGGTTTCCATGCTATGCCTCACATGAAACCCTGACTGGAAAGGTTCATACAAATCAAAAGCCACAAAGTGCTCTTCAAGCTGCAGCACCAAACCTTCTCAACAACCTTCCCTAAAAATGGGAGACTGGAGACTGGACAGTAATTCAACTTGACGTCAGAGTCTAAGGATTGTTTCTTTAGAAGTGGTCTGACCAGTACCTCTTTCAAGGCATCTAGGAAGACCCCCTCTAAGAGGGAGCACCGGACAATCATGGTGAACACTGGCCAATGATGTCAACACATCTCATTAAGAAACACATCGGCACCAGGTCCAGCTCACAGTATGTGTGCTTCAGCCCGAGAGCAACCCAAGTGACTTTAGCTACCTCCACTGGTTAAAACTCCCCCTAACCAGGCGGAGTGCTCTCTGGATGCTGAAGGCAACCCCTGTCAGCCATATTATGGCTCACTGGTGGAACACCCTGCCGGATGGTGGACACCTTGTCCAAGAAGAAGCGAGCAAACTCTTCGCATAAAGCATCGGAAAAGGCTTTTTCAGCAGTAGACAGGCTAGATTTAATAGCCTGTCCACTGACCAGAAGAGCATAGTTGGTTGATTCTTTCTGGCAGCAATCTCCGTGGACAGGAATTCTGGCTTCTTATGGGTGATTGCCCCCTGATAATCACCATAATGGGAGCACAGGGCCAGTCTTTCCACCTCCAACCCAGATCTCCACCAGAAGCACTCTAACCTCCAACCAAAAATCTTCATCGCCTTGCGCTCCCCATCAAACCATGGGGACCTCAAGTGAGAGAATTTGGGTCATACACGGACTGGTGCTAGAGAGTCGAGCGCTGCCGACATCACCCTATTACAGCCTAGGAGATGACAGCCTCACCCATAGCCCCTACGTATGCACTACTCACACTAGATAGATCAGCTACTGCCAGAAATCCCTCTGGGGTCAAACCCGTAAAAGGGCGGTAGCTTACTATCTCTGCAGAGGGAGAGCTCTCGGGGGGGGGGCACTAAATGAGAGCTGTACTGTGCGATGATTGGACCAAACAACCCCATCAGTATTGAGATTGCTAATCTCAAGCCCCAGTGAGAAAACCAGGTCCAACATGTGGCCTCCCTGGCCTTTTTTCTTCCCCCTCACTAAGCCTGGAATCCCTCCACCACTGTTGCTTATCCTGTTGCCTTCCTCCCTATTTTCCCTCCTCCCCTAGACAAATGCAGCACAGATGGTGCACTACTTTTTTCCCTTCCTCCTCCTACTGCCAGGTGACGTTGAACAAAACCCCAGCCCTCCCTCCTCCTCTTCCCTACCAAAGGGTCTGAGGATTTCCCACCTGAATGCAAGCAACCTAGTCCCTAAACTCGATCAGTTAAAAGTGTGGACCTCATTGCACCCCCCTGATGTCCTCTGTATATCGGAATCTTGCCTCTCTTCCAGAACCCCTGACTCTCTCACATCTCTACCCAACCACCAACTGTTTTGCCAGGACAGAGGCAAGCTTGGAGGTGATGTTGCCATCTACACTCACTCCTCCCTTCCCTCTATTGCCCTTCACAAAGAATCTATCCTCTCCTCCCATGAACTACTCTTTCTGAAAATCTCCCTCCCTGCCTCCAGCCCACTTTCCATTGGTGTTCTCTACATTTTCCCTTCATCTCCCTCTACCTCCCTCCCTCCCTCCCTCCCAAATATCCTATCACCACTTGTCTCCCAATCCACCCCGGGATAATTTATCCTCCTTGGAGACTTTGACATGAACTGGCTGTCCCAACCTCAACTCAAACAGAACAAACTATAAAATCCCTGAACCTCACCCAGCTTATCACCAAACCCACCAGGCTGAACACCCCACACCGGAAACCACTCTCTCCTTGACTAAGTACTAAACTTTCATCCCCACAGGATCATTGCTCCTAGGACTATGCCTGATGCTTTCAGTGATCATAGCCTCAATAACTGTCAGGAAAGTCCTCCTTCCTCAATCCTCCCCAAATTTCTTTGCCATAGTTCCCTCAGATTCCTTGACCTTAACACCCTTCTCTCTGATTTTACAACCTCTGACTGGTCCCCCATCTACACTGCTCACATTGATGAGGCCCTGTCTCTCTTTACTCATATCTTCAACAGGGTCTGGGACACTCATGCACCTCGTAGGAAGCTACGAGTCAAACCACTACACCACCCTCGGATCTCCCCAAACCTGATTCCTCTATTCAAAGCTCATGACCAGGCATGGGCAAATTACAAGTCTTCCAACACTCCAGCTGACTTACAACACTGCAAAATCCTATGCAACACCTGCACCAAGTCTGTCCATACTGCTAAGTCCCTCTGCTATCAGTCTACACTGAACACCACTCAACATTCCCAGGCCAACTTTTGGAAAGCCCTACACTCCCTTCTTGACCCACCTGTCCAGTCCTCTTCTCCCACCCTCCTTATTGATGGTGCACTAGTCTCTGATCCCCTCATGGTGGCCTCCCATTTTAACAATTTCTTCATCACTTGCACCCTCCCTAACCAGGTTAGTCCAGTCCCATCCCCTGCTGCCCACCACTCTCCCAAATATCTATTCTCATTCCCCCCAGTCACCCCTCATGAAGTTCTCAGTGATCTCCTTTACCTCAGCCCTTCAAAACACAGTTCTGATGGGTTAGATCCCAGGCCTCTCAAGTTCTCAGCTCTAGCCATTGCCCCTCCCCTCACACACATACTAAACTGCTCTTTCTCCCTCTCTGCTGTCCCTCATGTATGGAAAATGGCTACAGTCCCGCCATTCTTCAAAGGTGCCAGTCCTTCTGCCCAAGGGAACTATAGGCCTATCTCCCTTCTCTTTGCTCTTGCTAAGATTCAGGAAACCCTTGTGCTGTCTAGGCTCACCACCCATCTCAACAACTCCTCCTTCCTCGCCCCTTTCCAATCAGGCTTCAGAAAGAATAACTCTACTCTCTGTCTCCTCCCTCACACGCATGACTAACTCCATACACTCTGCAATTGATAATAGTCAGCTTACCACAGCCATTTTCATAGACCTGACTAAAGCATTTGATTCTGTGTCCTACCCCTTCCTCCTCCATAAAATGGCCTCTGTTGGTCTCTCCCCGGCGGCTGTGTAATGGTTTAAGTCCTCTCTCTGATCGCCAGCAATCTGGAAATTGCTGACTCCCTGTCTCCTCCCCTTACAATCCAAGCAGCTGTTCCACAAGGCTCTATTCTAGGGCCTATCCTATTTTCTATCTGCATTAATGACCTTCCCACTGCCTGTGTCTCCTCTAGTGTACATATGTATGCACACAACATGGTTCTTTACCTGTCAGGCCTTTCACGTACTGCAACTGAAGCTCCACTCCAGCAGGATTTGCTTAACATTTTGCACTGATTTAAATCAAATCAGCTCACACTGAACACCAAAAAGACAGTCTCTATGAGCTTTGGAGACTCCTAGAAGCTAGCTAAACACCAGTCACCCCCCCACACTTTCCACACCCTTAATGGCATCCGCCTGGAAACTGTCTCTGCTTTCAAATACCTTTGTGTCTGGTTAGACCGCAAGCTGGATTTCTCCCACCACATTGATGCCCTACACGTAAAGCTCCTTACCACGTTAGGGGCCTTATACAGCCACAAGGACTGCCATACCCTCCCAATATCACGCAAGCTAGTTACCAAGTTGATTCCTGCCATTTGCGATTAAGCAGACATGGTCTATGATTCTGCCCCCTCGTCCTCTCTTACCAGGTTCGACACCCTGTGCAGTGCCTTCTGCTGGTTTGCTTCAAATCTACCTTCCATAACCCACCACTGCTAACTGTACTTTTCACTTTCCATGTCCCTCTTCCCCTGCACTGTCAGCTACATAACGTATCCTTCATTGCCAAATATTGGTTCAATCTATTTCCAGCTGATCTATCCTTCCTACTCTCCCTGGTCAGTGCATTTGACTACTTACTTCACTCCAGGGACTCCCGCACCATCTCCCTCCCCCAAGTGCTCTTATGTGCTGGTCAAGTGACTTTTTTTAATCACCTTCACCTCCCTCTGGAACCAGCTCTCCTCCTCCCTCTGGTTTTCTTTCTCCTTCTCCCCATCCCTTAAACACCAACTCAAACCTTCTACCCAGCCCTCTTGTTTTTTTTAGTTTTTTTTTTTTTTTTGTTGACCGGGTAAGTGCACTAGACAAATCCTGCCTATTTTCAGGCACGACCCGGGGGAGGGGGACACAGATGAATGCCAACTGACCCTGAACCAGATAAAGCTGTTGGTGGTATCTTTAGTGAATGAGGGAAATTTGGCCAGGACACCGGGGAAATTCCCCTGCTCTTTTCGATAAGTGCCATGGGATCTTCAACATCCACCTGAATTACCACCAGTCCAGGCAGATGGGACCTCGGTTTAACGTCTCATCCGAAAGACGGCACCTCAGAAGTGCAGCACCCCTCTCGTGCTACACTACAGTGTCAGTACTGGGTTATTAACCCAAGTGCCAGGTGTGGGAACTGAACCCACAGCCCTCTGATCTCCTGGCCTCAAAGGCGAGTGTGCTACCTACTGAGCCACTGACACTAAACTCTGACACTGACTTTTGTAGGCCTTCCTCATTTCCCCCCAATATAACCAATGTGTCCCTTCTTCTCCTTCTAACTCCTTCTCCCTGATTTTCTCCTTCCACCCCTAAGCCTCTCTACTTCTCCTTCATGTCTGGCCCCCTGCCACTCCCCTCTGCTCATTCCTTGCCTCCCATGTTCACTGGGCACTATCACTGTAATTTGTTGGATTGCTAGCTGTTGTCTCTTTTGAATCTACGTATTTGTCTACTCATTATTCTCACAATGTCTGTAATCTTACAAGAAATTAGCTGTTGTGTCTACTGAATCTATGCATTTGTTTACATTATGCTCACAATGACCCCAGTCATGAATGGGCAGGTAATACACGCTAGAGGTGCGTTAACCACCCACGGAGTTCTGCACCTGCAGACAGGTGTGCACCGGCCGGTATTCACTACTGGCACCACTTGTCTGTGGCCCCACTCCCCAGCATGCAGATGCACTGAAGGATTTTCTGTGGACAGGGTGCACATCCAATGGGGTGCCCAGCCCCAGTCTGTGAACAGATCCCATGCACCCATGGGGCAAGGAAGACAGTAGCAGATGCTATGTGCACCACCACCTAGGGGCAGTAGAGTGCCCAGTCGGCCACCTGCAGCCCTCCTTGATGATCCATGGGCCGGGGTGGCACGTGGTGGGGGTCTGCAGTGGCCCCATGCAGCACCGCTACCAGTGGTGGCATCCTGGAGGGGCACATATCCCTTATGGCTGGGTGTTACCCAGTATAAGGTGCAGACCCTGCAGCCAGCAATCCACACCTTTGTGAATGGCATGGAGTGCAGGCATGCCCCAGTCATGTCCCCCACTCACCCCTGGTGCATTGCTGTCTGCGCAGCTGGGAAATCGAGTGCTATGGGGCTGCACACCACAATTGTTGAATTCAGCGCACTGGGTGCATGGGTGCAGAGTGGCTATGAGCCATAGATACGAGGAGCATAGCAACTCTGCACAATAGTGCATAGGGCCCAATGTTTCTAACTTATGAGCTTTGTATATTTCTTGAATTTGTCTCCTCCTCCCCCTAGGGCACACCTGGAAACAAGCCTTGGCTTAGAGTGTCTTTCCTGGTTAACAAAAAATTTAAATGAATAAACATCAGCTACAGCAGGAGGTGGTCACTAGGTGGAATTCTACCTTCAGCGTAATACAATGGCTCCTTGAGCAGTGTAAAGCAGTGCATCATTACATTATGGATCACTGAATAGGGAAAGGGTATGTGTCACTCAAGTTCAAGCCCGTGAACCCTGATAGCACAACTGTGCCACATTCTTCAGCCATTCAAGGAAGCAACTCAGCAAATGAGTGCAGACAATGCCAGTCAAGTAATATCCCTGGTGTTCCTTCTTAACAACAAACTAGAAAAGCAGAAGACAATACTTATTGAGGAAACTAGTACTATTTCTCCTGCCAAAAAATCTAGCTATATACCTGGAAGCGGATCCCAGAATATCAGTGATGTTAGAACATTATATTCTGGCTGCAGCGTTAGACCCGTAATTTAAGGCTAGCCTGGCATCCTTTCTCCCCTCTCTCCTGACAGATGACAGCAGGTATAGAAACCTACTCATTGAAAAAGTGTCAAATGACATGATTGATACTATTTCGATTTCCTAACCGGTAGATCATGCCCTGTCCAAAACCTCACTGTAGTGGGAAAGACATTCAATGGAAAAGTTAATGATGATGACATTTGGTCAGGGCTGCATGATATTGCTAAAGACAGTAGTTCTTCCACTGTTGGTCAAGGTCATACTGCTACCACTATGGTTGAAGACTGTCTAAAAGCCTCTAGGAAACTCAGCATATGGGTTGACCCTTTGGAATATTGACAGAGTAACAGAAATATCTGGTCTGCATTATGCAGAGTTGCCATTTCATACTTAAGTTGTCCTCCGACTAGTGGCTTCTCTAAGAGAATCTTCAGCACTGCTGGTAGTGTTACTTTGTTTTGCACAACCGTTTGTTGCCTGAACATGTGGAAGGTTTGACATTCATTAAAATAAACCTTGGTCTAGTCTTTGCTAGTGTCACTGGTTCTCTACAAAGTCATTTCAATATTAACGATGATGAACCAATATGAACTGATTAATTGGTGATTGTGTCTCTGTGAGGGGTTATATTGCCAATTTATGTAAAGCTAAAGGGGACCAAAAAACAAAAAAAAGAAATTATAATAAGAAAATGAAAAAAGAAACCATGTGGCCTGTGGAACAGTGACTAAGAATAAAGAGCGAGACTGTGAGTGTGGTGGGGGTCATTGGCTTCTAGTTGAAATGTAGAGTGTGGAATGAAACATGGGGGACTCCAGTCCTGGCAAGAAGAAACACCAGAGCCACCTTTATGTCATTGTCAGCTAAAAATTTGGCCTAAAGAAAAGAAAGCAAAGCAGAGAAGTACCTAGTGCCCACTGCTTCATTCTCACTAGGTTCTTTATAAAAATTACTTAATTTGCTTGATTCGATACATTTTCTATTGGCCCTAATTTTCAGCTGGCCATATCAGAGTGGGGGAGGGGTCCTGTAAACCATGTTTCTTTCCACACCCTACATTTTTTGCTGATTGCTCATCATCAGACTCAAAAAGAGAAAATTTTTAAACATCAGGATGCAGTGTACATCACACAATATACTCTACTGTTGTGCTGCTGAACCTTTACATTTTGTAGTATTTTTATCCTGAAAAATACATCCCCCCCCACTTATCAATATAGGCCCAGACCAGAAAAATCTAAATCCTCTGCCAAACCAAATGCAAACTCATCCTGGATTTAAGAAATCCAAAACCAAATCTAAATCCACTCCAGCGTCACTCATCCATATATAATACGAAAATCTATTAGACCTGGGGGAATATATCACTTGCAATGCAGATAAAGGAGCTATTACAGATGGTAATAATTTATTTATTTAAAACTTGGTAACCGGGAAAGGCACACTGAGCAGAAGCTCATTTCCAGGTGCAACCAGGGGGTAGGGTTCCATGTGATGAGAGCAAAGTTTAAATAGTGGCTGACACGTGAGTGAGTGCTATTTGGCAAAAACCAAATTGGCAATCAGCATTATGCCGAATATAAAATTGGTGGCAATCCAAACAGCAACTGATCCTGCTTTTTAAGTGGGGGGGGGGACTCCACAACCTGCACCCCTCAAACTAATGATTCTCAACTCCAGGGTGGGCAGACACTGGGGGAGGGAGGCAAACATGGGAGGGGCAAATGATGAAGGGGTAACAACCCACAGGTGAGGGAACAACATGAGAGGAATGGGAGGATTATTAAAAAACAGCAAAGAAAATCGCAACACCCAGAGGTAAAAATTCTTACACAGTACTTTCATGCTGTCCTGAACCTGGGTCCATGCACACCACATGTGGTGACCATAAACTCCACACCAGACAGCCAGTTGAGCAGCAACCTACTCAGTCTAACTACTTAACCTCCTACCTCTATGCTCACTAAACCTCTCACGTTTGCTATTCTGCCCTCCCTACCTCACCATTCATATCCCTTGCTATTCTTCCACAGTCACTGTCTTTCTGGGAGCAGAAATTGAGTCACTAATTTTGAGTCGCTCAGTTTGCTTCACCCATATCACTGGATACCAGGGGCAAGGGGTACAGATATAACAAATGAATTACAAAATTCAGATACAGTATAATAATGTTCAGATATAGTATAATACTATATACAGATACATTCTTCATTATAAAATATTAGAGTAAAAAATATTTCACAGAAGATAAAAGATAATTGGAGTAGGACAACAAAAGAAAAACATACTATTACTAATTAATACAGGAGATGGGAGATGGAGAGGAGGACAGGAGTTTAGCTGTCAGTTAGGGCACTGGACAGATACATCATGTAACGGGATGGCCTGAGGAGGCACTTAAGTGCAGGAAAGGAGAAGGTGAGGTGGATGTGGGGAGGGGAGGTTATTCCAGAGGGAGGGAAGTCTATGAGAGAAAGCAAGTTTCCCAGCAGAGGTGCAGAATCATGGAAGGGCAAAGGAGTGGAGGCTGTTATTATATAAATTATAGGAGGAGGGAGTGGCAGAATGTAGGAGAGAGGAAAGGTAGAATGACACAGTCCCAAACCAGTATTTGGAGATGAAAGTGGTGCAGTGGGATGAGTGTCTCTGTGAGCAGGATTCGAGGGATAAGGAGGAGTAGAGATCACAGTGGTGAGTCGGGGGGGAATTAGAGGTGAAATGACAGAAGGCATTGAAGAGGATATCGAGTTTGGAGAGGGAGGTAGCTGGAGATGCGCCATAGACAACATCGGCATACTCAAAGGCTGGGAGTATCCATTTGACAAGCAGACTGCATTTGACTGGGAGGGAAAGACTACCCTTGTGGAGGTAGAGTAGACCCAGTTTGGGGTATAGTTTGGAGTGAAGGGCAGAAAAGTGGGAAGAGAAGTCTAGCGAAGGGTCAAGTCACACTCCAAGGTATTTGTAGAACAGGACATCATTGAGAGGAGTGTTAACTGGGATAGAGAAGGTAGGGAGGGAGAGGAGCCTGGCAAGTTTCCGTTTGCAGCCAAAGGTCATGGCTACGGTCTTTTTGTCATTCATTTTTAGGCAGTAATCTTTGAACCAGCTTGTCACTGCTGTGAAGTCATGTTGAAGGGGAGTTTGGATGACTTGGCAGAGGGAACAGATAGGAATAGGACGGTGTTGACTACATATATATGGATCTTGTAATGGATGACTACTGAAGGGAGGTCACTTGTAAACAAGGAGGAGAGAACAGGTCTGAGGATCAATCCCTGTGGGACGCCTGCAAGAATAGGGAGGAGGGAGGGAGGAGATGGGCCATTATTGATTTTTACTGACTAGGACTGGCCAGTTAGATAAGAGCTAAACCAGGAGACAAAGGCTGGGGAGAAACCAGCAGTGCTTAGCTTTTTTAGAAGGAGAGGGTAAGAGACAGAATCAAAGGCCTTTGCAAGGTCAGTGAAAATATCTGAGGTAATCTGCCCTTGATCCATTGCAGAGAGAATGGCATCTGTGGAGCAAAGAAGTGAGGAGGTGGTTGAATGTAGTTTCCTAATTCCAGATTGGACTGGGGAGAGGGTGTATTTGAGGCAGAGAGGAAGTTATTTAGCCTTGAGAGGACAAGGGAGTCTTGGACCTTGGCGAACAAGGCGAGAAGTGATATGGTGTGGTAGTTACCAGGGATGGTGGGATCACCCACTTTATGAAGGGGAAGGACCGTAGTGGACTTCCAGGTTGAGGGGACAGTAGAGGAGGAGAGAGCTAGATTGAGGAAGTAAGTTAGAGGGGTCAAAATGGAAGATGCAGAGAATTTGAGGAGTCTGGGGTGTAGGACTTTGGGGCTGGATTTAGCAGGATTTAGGGAGCCTAGAGCTCTAAGGACTTCTGTGAGGGATATCAGAGTCAGTTGGAAGCCAGAGAGCTTGTGAGAGGGGCAGGAGAGGAGATGGGGGGATCTTGTGGGAGGCACAGGTTGTAAGGTACTTATGTAGGGCATCTGCAACAGTGGTAGGATCCAAAACTGGGGAACCACTCACGAAAAGAGTTGGTGGGTGGGGTTCAAAAGAGGTGAACAGGAGTAATCGGAGATCATGCCAGAAGGAGGACAGAGTATTGTTGAATGTGTGGAGTCGGGATTTGAAATAATCAGATTTTGCCTGCCGAATTCACTTTGTACAGCTATTTTGGAGGGCTCAGTAGTTGTGCAGATTAACTGGATAGCATGAGGTTTTAAAGGGAAGTCAAGCAAGGCAGTGGGTTTTGCACATGGACAGGATTTCCAGAGATATCCAGGAACTGTGATGATTTTTTACCTTGATTGTTTTCAGTGGCGCATGGGCATCCCAGATATTTAGGAATGTTGATGTGAAATGTGTGACAGCATTATCAACAGAGGGAGTGGAGAGGAACAATTTGCCATGGCTAAATTGAGGAGTAAATTATGTGAGTCAAATGTTTTGAGGGGTCGATACTGGATATATTTGGGGGGGTTAGGTGGAGGACATATCTTCCTAGCACAAAAGGTGGGGCAGTGATCACTAAGCACATCACGAAGTACTCCTGCAGAGCTAATGCAGTGCGGGTGGGTTGAGAACACCCAGTCAAGTAGAATATGGGACTGGGAGTGAGCCTTGAGGTCAACAATGGATAATTATTAGACTAGCTCAGTGGGCTACACCACTGTGACCTTAGTGGTTTCACATTCCATCACACCACCACAAAAGAAGAGAAAGGCCCACCAGTGGCATGCCAACACCACCTGCCACAAACAAGCAAATGTATTATATAGTGGTAGCCATCCTCATCTTCTGCTTTACCACAGAAAACTGTTTTCCACTTTAAGGTACTACAATGTGGCATTTCCCCTTTATGGCAGTTTTATTCAAAGTAGCACATTAGCTGAAGTGTTACCTTATTGTACTGACTAAGCACATTAAGGTAACACTTTAGCTTATGTGGTACCTTGAATGACACTGTAGTAAGGGAAAGTGTTGTATTGCAGTACCTTAATGTGGTCAACTGTTCTGTGGTAAAGTGGAAGATTATGATGGCAACCATTGTGTATTCATTGCTGACCTCAAGGCTTTTATTACCCTTTTTTTGTATACAGCTTTACTCCATGCCAGTTACTGCACTGACCCTAAAAAGGTTTGGCTGAATTCTGGAAGCCAAACTAAGTCATGGGTCCTAAATCAAAGCTGATTTTTTTTTTCCAACTTCTTTCAGCTTTAGTGCAAGTAACATGCATTGCGTATGCTGTGAGAAAAGGGGCTGGATGGCAATGAACTGCCTGCCCATATAGACTGTAACAAACCTGGGCATGGGCCTAATGGTATGATTTGGTGTGGGTACATGAAAGGTACCCATGTACATAGAGGACATACATACTCAGTGGACTACAAGAGGAAAAGGACAAACGAGCAATAAACCAGGAGACATGATGAAGAGAATGACATAAGAATTTGGCAAGCAAAGTGGAGAAGTTTGGGAAAAACCAAGGCCTCAGGTGGCTTGGATACATTTGATTTAATTAATAGAATTCAAATGTCTTTTTAAAGGACAATCCCCTATTGGTCTTATGCTGTCTTTTAATCTGTAGTCTTACCTGAAGACGGGTTTAGCAATATAAAAGCCATATACTGTAGGGTCTGGTATGCCTCCTGTTGGGTTTTGATATTTAGTCCATTAAATCAAATTATGCATAACCACTGTGCTCCGGCACCACAGTGGGTTTTGTGGGAATACTGTACAGTAAGATGGGTTATTTGCCTGCTCATGCTGCAGACTGGGAACTCCTCACCTTTTATGCACAAGTAGGGTCAAATATACTCTATTTTGTGTGGAATGTAGTACATGCCAAGAAACCAAGCTAGCAGTGAATGCTGGCCTTCCCTTTGGTATCAAGCCCATTAACCTTTATTTGCACAGTGCAAGCTGTAGAGAGATAGAAACACAAAGTGGGTGCATTGGGTGGCTGAGAAAATACAGCAAGTCAGATCAAACATGTTTCAACAGCAAAACAATTTATTTTGCTGTTGCCATCCTGAGCTGGATTTTCAGAATGAGTTATATTTCACAACTATTTTCAAACATTGTACCAGCATGGAAAGTAGTGTTTTAATTTTTTTTTTTTGTACTCTATTTTCCTCCGGTCGCTGCTACCTGGGGCCTCTTCAGCTGGACTGCCATGTCCCGTCCGCCAAGACCTTCCCTCCCTACCAGTGGACCTGCTCCCCCAAACCACCTATGACACACCATTGGGGTACCCCCCAGGCATGACCCCCTGAGGTGGGGCCACCTACAACTCATTGGTGCTTACCTTATCAATCAGGCCCCTAGGCGAAGGTGAAAATCATGGGTTGGCAGGTCCCTGGAGGGCAGGATCTGGCATTGGACATGGAGGTAGCTGACATCTACCTCCCATGCTGCAGGGTTTTTCCCTCCTTTTTTCCTCCCGAAGGGTGTGGATGTGCAATGACATTCAACATGGGGCAGGTGTGCTTCCGCACCACTTCTCGTGAACATCTGCCATCACCCTCACCCTTTCCATGGTGGCCCCTGCTGTAGTGGCATAGGGTCATAATGTTGAAAGACATTACAGTGTAGCAATATACTGCACTGCCAGTACAGCACGGTATATTGCCAACGTGATTGCTGAATGTCTTGTGGGGAGCTCTGTTCCCCGCAACCTCCATTACAGGGGAATACACCCCCAACCCCCCCAACTTAAATAACCAACTTCAGAGGGGTTAACAGTTACAATCACACAATGTGCAAAAAATTAAAAAATTTCACGTGTCTGGAACCAGGAATCAAAACCCAGTCCACTGACGCACTGCCTGCCTCCCTTGCTGCCTGTGGCTCATTCCGTATAACCACGGCAGCTGCTTGCTGGCTCCTCCTCCAAGCAGAGGTCTTATTCTCTTCCTGGGAAGAATGAGAGGGTGCACTACCATGCAAATACCCTTTCGCCTCTCGCTCATCCCTACAGCACTGTTCCTGTTGAGCGGCTTTAACGTGCGCTAGTAAGCGTGTAGATAGTCACCCAGTAGGTGCTGAGGCACACCCAGTTTCTACTGGGAGTCACTGATAGCAGGGATACCATGATCCACCCTCCCCGAGAGAGGACAGCAGTCTTCTGGATGCTCAATCCTCTCTCCCCTGGCTGATTCTCGGCAAACCAAGCTCACTATTGACCCAGGGTCACCGATGTGGTATGAGATGTGGCATCCTGCACCTCAACCCTCAGTGCCACTGGGCTAGCTTTAGAAAGTAGTACTGCATGGAACTAAATGAATCCTTATTACTGTTTAAAATTAGATCAACCCAATGTAAGAAATCTATGCCTTTGGTTGAAGTCCTCCAAAGCTGATCAAAGACATTTATCTTCCTAAAATACTATATGAAAAATAACCAAGAACAAAAGAGCCACACAAGTGACCTGTGGTGCTCTGTGACAACACAAGATACACTTTCCCATCAGTCATGGCACTTACCCAGGACATATAGAGATTCAATGAAGAGTCTGACAAATGTCCATTTAATTATCATTTTTATGATTCCCCTGACCCAGGAGGGTCAGTTTGGCTGATGAATTGGCATGAATAAATGAAGTTAAAAGTCTTTCAAATGGACATTTGTCAGACTCTTCATTGAATCTCTATATGCCCTAGGTAAGTGCAGTGACTGGTGGCAAACTATATAAAAAACGTAGAAACAGTCATTAAAAATAATGTGCAAAATGCTCATGCCTATGTGGATGTGGTTCTGGGGATAATTATATTTAGAGAAGAGGGAGCTACATCAGTTTTCTAGCTCTAAAATGTGATACGCTGTCTCTCAGTACAGTGGAGCAGCTAATAAAGCAAAGCACCCCCATCAGGGTTACATTCTAGCTGTGTGCGTGCACAAGTATTTAAACAAAAAGGTATGGAAAAGAAAAGGCTGCTTTGCAAGCCAAGTATGAAATAACTGTAAACACAGGGGAACAATCTACTGACATTCAATAAATATATTCCTTAGCTGTTTGGCTATTCCTAGCAAGGCTGGCTCAATGCCAATGAGCCTAGCAAGGATTATATTGCAAGAAGATGAAGTTCCTTTACCTCATTACTGGTTATTTGGCCCCTTGCCATGGCTCTGCTGAAAAAAAACGCCCTGTATTCCCAGAAGATCAGCTCAGCAGAGCAAACAGTTAAGGGAGACGTTGTTAAAAAGACCTGCACATAACAATCAAACATTTGCTTGGGTGATGTGTGTACACATTTATGAACAGCATACCACCTGCTATTAAAGTATAATATGACCCACATTAATTAAACATACATGAAGATCATATTCATTTACTTATAAAGATACAAATGTATTTATACATTTTGGCTAAAAAGGACCAAAGACAGTGTGGTCTTGTGGTTACAGCACTAGTTTATGAACCAGAAGATCCCAGGGTTTAAACCCCACAACAGCCACTGGATAAGCTGTTTGACCTTCAGCAAGTCTTTTGACCTCCCTATGCTTCATCCCCACCACCTCTGTTATCAATCAACCTCACAGAAAATTAAATGTTATTTATTTTTAAATGTTTTACTAAGGAGAAAGTGTACGCTGAGCTGAGACTCGTTTCCAGATGCAATCTGGGTTATGTCTCAGTGGAGCTACCCTGAGTATATGAATTGCAAAATAAGTAAATTAATACTTATTTGTTTCAAAAAATATTGTCTTATGACAGGAGAAAATACAGCTTAAGCAGTCTGTTCACCACAAGTTTAAAACAGTAGGCATGCTTGTCAATCATGCTTTACAGTTAGCACTTTTATTGTAGGTGTAGAAAAATGCAAAATTAATGGGGCTTATTCTGAATGCAAAAATTCAATGCATATACTGTATGCATTGTAGAATAACTACTGGTTATGGGTCATTTGCAAACATATAAATGATTGCACTAATGTGGTGCTGTCTGAGAATTAAGGGCTAGAGCAAAATACAAAGAAGGATGCTCTCCAGGCACTGAAAATAAAAAAAAAAAATTTAAATTTCAGATACTCTGGAACAAAAAATGTTTACTTTTAGAGTTGCAGTATGTAAGGGTGCAGTGAAAAGTACGCCAGCATTTTGCCTCTCCAGGAGACTTCATCAGAGGGCCATTTGTAGACCCTTACCCCAGCACGTCTCTATCTCTGTTAACATGAGTGGGATATCACACTCATGTCTTACAGAACTTTTGGAATATTGTGCTTTTAACACAAGAAATTCCCTCATTTATATATATTTCAAGTTAATACAGTACTACAGATCTAATTTATTCTTTAATATGGGTGGACCATGATTCACACTGCAATAAATATTTTTCTGACAGTAAGCTGAACAGAGCTCCACTTTCTCACTCTCATTGTTCCAGCACTTAATTAAATTGCAATGATGCAAACTGTAGGATATATAGAGAACAATATGAGGGTTTTATTGAGGAGGTGAAATTGCTCATTGCAGTTTTCTGTGGCTCATCATGCACATGGACAACAAATGGAATAAAAAAGGTTCTGAGATACTGAAGGACCAAATTAACAGAAGCAGTAGTAATAAAGGATATCTAAATAACCACTCAGTAGCTCTAAGGAAAGAGCAAAGCCTTAGACAATGCCAGTAATTCAGAACCCTTGCAATGTTTTGTGTAGCTTGAACCTCTTGATTGCATTCCATTGTGCTCCACTTCACTGGATGGTCTGAATGCATTAAGATCTTCATCTAAGTGGAAGAGATTCTTCTGAATAATTTAACTCAGTTGTAGCTAGAATCCAATCATTTATTCCACAACAGCTACTAGCCTTGTAAAGGCGGTACATCCTGGGAGTAAAGAAAAGGGGGCAGCAGCACAAATAAGCTACAAAAATACAAAAATGCAAATAAGGACCAACAAAATGAATAATTGTGTAATGTCATTTACCCGCGTGAATCCACAATAATTTGACCATTGGAGTTTGCACCCATATCCCACACCCACATCTGATACCTTTCTTGTGCCCATTTCATGCTCCCTTGGTGTGCAGTTGGCAGTATTTCACTCCATGCTGTGTCTCAAGGTGACTTCCCAGCCCTTCGGCATCATGATGATAGCGATGAGAACCCAAACCCCCTCATCTGACCTAGGACAAATCAAGGATGTGTTCAATCAACATTTGTTTGACACAGCTGAACTGAAAATCACATTGAGCACTGTAACGCAAGATCTGGCTGAGCTTAATGATTGAGTTACAGTGATGGAGAGCTGAGCTGTGAAGGTGGAGGCCTCAGAGGAAACGCTGTACCTGGAGTTCATACTTGGAGTAACAGAGATAGTAGTAAACGTAAATGCCCATTGAACACTATCTCAAAATTATGTAAAATGTTTAAGTTACTTCCATCCATATAAGCATCCAGCCTATGTTTAACAAGAATTTGTCAATGCTGAATGTTTGCTTGCTGGTATTAGCATTGGAAATGCAGGAGTTTGACAGATGCAGTGTATGAATGGCAGTGAAGTATTGAACTTCATGCCAACCCCACCTCCAACCTGCAGAGACAGACAGGCTTTGGGGTATGCACTTGGGTTGTCACCCATAACATTCATGCCATTTCACTTCACTCTATCCTGCAGACACCGAAAAGTGTCGAGGTGTGCCTTGGGGTATTCAGCTTTACAGTCACCCCACTCCATAAGGACATATGCTGAAATAGGTGCAATATAGGAGAATGGGGTGAACTCTGGAGCCGAAGAGTTCAAGGCACACCTCGATGCCTGTCACTGGCTGCAGGGTGGTGGGGTGGGGGTGGAACGGCATGAGCATTACAGTCAGCAATCCAAAGACACATCCCTGATGCCTGTCAGTCTGTACAGGGTGGGATGTTATGGTTAGAAACCTTAACACCTAGGGTGTTTTTTGGTATTTGCACTAAAAATGTTCAATATGGCCTTTTTGTGACACCCACCTCATGAAAGCATTTGGGACCTCTTCTCATGAACAGTGGCACTGTGATTTTGTCAATGTGTTCCGAACTTTGAATTCCCTCAGATACTGTGCCATTGTGCGCCAGATGTACGAAAACACAGATCAGGCAGGATGTGAAGAATGGCAGCTGCACCTTTCATAGGGAGGTGTGAAGAGATAGCAATGTTGAAAATCGGTAGTGAAAATATTAAAAATGCTCAAACCTTCAAGCGTACATGGAAACTGCTCAACACATGTGTGTAACACAGTCATTTAGTGGAATTATTTCACCAGATTTTCTACATAGGCATTTTGTGACCTCTGCTCATGAACACTTTCACTATGATTTTCTTAATCGGTCCCGAACATTGATTTCCCACAGCAACCACACTGATCTGCGCCAGACGTGTAAACGCATATTTTGGGCAGGATGTAACAAATGACAGCTGTACTGTTCATAAGAAAGTCTGAAAAAATGCCAGTGTTGAAAATCTGGAATGAAAGTACTACAAATTTGCGAAGTCATGAGGGTGCATGGAAACTGCACAATGCATACTTGTAACATAGTTATTTTATGGACATTTGTCACCAAATTTTCAACAGAGGCATTTTAGAATCTCTGCCCATGAACAGAGTCACTGTGATTTTACATCTATACGAACATATGAACATACGAATCTGCCAGCAGAACAGACCAATTGGTCTATCTAAGTCTGCCCAAGTGTGCAGCTAGCACCCTAGATAGCAGCTGCCCCAGCCTCCTCCCCCTCAGTTCCTGTCCCACTTGTCCCAGCCCCTGCCCCATTGACTCTTCCTTTTGCTTTGTCCCACTCCTTCTTAAAGCTGTTGACTGTCCTACATGTTACCACCCCCTCTGTCAGAGCATTCCAATTAGACACCACCCTCTCAGTGAAGTAGTGTCTCTTCATTTCCCTCTTGAAATGCCCCCCTTCCAACCTTAGTCCGTGCCCCCCATCTCTCTTCCACTCATCAGTTTAAACACCCCCTCAGTGCTAGGTTTATTTACCCCCCTCAGGTATTTAAACACTTCCATTCTATCCCCCCTATTCCTCCTCTCCTCCAGTGTGTACATGTTCAGCTCATTCAGCCTAACTTCATATTCCTTTCCTTCCATCCCCTTTAACATTTTTGTTGCCTTCCTTTGCACCCCCTCCAGTACCTTTATATCTCTTCTCAGGTATGGCCTCAAGTATTGCACACAGTATTCCAGGTGTGGTCTGACCACTGATCTGTAGAGAAATAGGATCACACCCCAGTGTCTGGATGAGAACCCCCTTGTGATGCACCCCAGCATCCTGTTTGCCTTCTCTGCTGCTGTTCTGCACTGGGCTGAGTTGTTCATGCTCCCAGTTACCAACACCCTTAGATCCTTCTCCTTCTTCTGTGATCCTCAACCTCACCCCGCCCAAACCAATAGCCCCTCTTCTGGTTCTTAGCCCTGAAGTGCATCACCTTACACTTCTTTGCAATGAACCCTAGCTGCCAATCCACCGACCATGTCTCTCATTTGGTTAGGTCCCCCTGCAGTTTTTCCCATCCATCCTCTTTGTCCAGCACTACCCCCAATTTGGTATCATCTGTGAACAGACTAACCCTGCTCCCCACTCCGTGTGCTATATTGGAGATAAAGAGACCCAATAGCACTGGGCCCAGCACTGACCCCTGTGGCACCCCACGTGTCACAGCTCTAGGTGCTGAGTGCTCCCACATCACCACCACCCTCTGCACCCTCCCATATAATCAGTTCTCTATCCATTTAGTCAGCTTTTTTCACACCCCCACTGCCATCAGTTTCCCCCCAGTCTCCCTTGAGGCACTGTATCAAAGGCCTTACTGAAGTCCAAATACAGAACATGTACCGCATGGCCCCTGTCCAACTCCCTTGTCACCTAGTCATAATACTCTATTAGGCTGGTATTAAAAGACCTTCCTGAGATGAACCCGTGTTACCACCTATCATGGAGGCCATTACTCTCTAGGAATGCCACCAGCCTCTGCTTCAGTATCGCCTCCATAAGCTTAACCACTGTGGATGTGAGACTGGCCATTCAATAATTTCCTGGCTTCTCCCCAGGCTCACTCTTGTGTATATGCACCACATGGGCCACTCTCCAGTCCTAGGGCACACACCCCATTTCTAGGGAGGTGTTGAACCGATCTGCCAGTGGCTCAGCCAACAGCTCTGCCATCTCCCTCAGCACCCTGGGGTGGTCCTTCCCTCCCTACCTGCAGCCATCTGCTCTCTCCCCTGGTACTCCTCATGGTCTCTTTCTCCCCCATCAGGAGGCCGCCTCCCGACCTTGGGCACCCCCTCCCATCTCCTCTCTTTTCTGCTAGTGTCTCTGAAACTGGCGTCAGTTTCAGATCCTAGTTGTTCTTCCCTGTCCCCCTTGCCATCCCACTATTCCCTGCACAGCCAAGATGCCTACCATACTCATCTGCACTGCTACTAAGACTCCTCCCTAACCTCCACAATTCCTCCCTCAAACTAGCTAGTTGTCTACAGACCATACACCTTCCCAATCCTCCAAGCCCAGCCCAGGATCATGGCAGACCCACACACTGTACATCCCACCACCCTTACAAACATGCCCGCCCTATTGCGGCACCTGCCCTATTTTGGTCCCCATCTTATGTTATAGGCTCCTACTCCCAGTTTCTGTACTCTACTACAACTATTAGGGCCCTATTTACTCAAATTTCTGTTTCCTGCCACACTAGTCTCCCTACTGCCCCCTTGCCAACTGGGTTAATTCAGTCTCAAATCTTGTCTGTTAGATACTGTATTACTGTAGCAATCCTAAAGCCTTCTTGTCTGTTTTTCACCCCTCTGCTACCATACTTTTTGTTTTCAGCCCTCATAGCTTCACTTAGCCCAGTTAGAAATTGTATTGCACTCCAAGTATTACTCAGCTCAGTTAGAGCAATAAACAGAACAAATAAATATGTATTATTACAGCAATCCTAACAGTATAGCTCAGTACTTATCTCAGTCAGAGAAATAAACAGAGCAACTAAATCTGTATTATTACAACAATCCTAAGAGTATCCAATCATTGCTTTGTCTCCACCCCAGAGACCCTGTTGTAATATAGGACTACACAGGACCCTGGGCGGTAGGGTGGGCAACTCTAAAGTCCCAACAGAGCTCCATTGAGCTCACTCACTCCCCCTCTCTCACTTGCTCATTCTGTTTCTCCTGGCGCTGCAGGCTGCCCTTTTGTACTGGGCTCCTGCCTGCATTGGTGCTTTTTCTTTCTTTTTTTTTTTCCCAATTGTTTAACCAGGTGAGACACACTAAGCTGAAGCTTTTTTACAGGTGCAACCTGGGAGCACAGGGAAGTTAAGTGACTTGCTCAGGGTCACACAGTATATGCAAGTGGGGGCTATGGGATTCAAACCTAGGTCTCCAGATTTGTAGCTCAGTGCCTTAAACCACTGCGTTATACTGCCTCCCTTTTTCTGACCACAAAGAAATATGCAGCAGTCCTGACAGAGCTCCGTTGAGCTTGCTCACTCCCCCCCTCTCACTCGCTCGTTCTGTTTCTCCTGGCTCTGCTGGCTGCCCTTTTGCACTGGGCACCTGCCTGCACTGGCGCCTTTTTTCTGCCCACAAAGAAATCCACAGCAGTCTCGACAGAGCTCCACTGAGCTCGCTCATTCCCCCTCTCTCACTCGCTCATTCTGTTTCTCCCGGCGCTGCAGGCTGCCCTTTTGTACTGGGCTGATGCCTGCGTTGGTGCCTTTTTCTACCCACAAAGAAATCTGTAGCAGTCTCGACAGAGTTCCGTTGAGCTTGCTCACTCCCCCTCTCTCACTCGCTTGTTCTTAATCTGTCCCAAACACTGACTTCCCACTAAAACGCACTATTCTGCGCCAGAAGTGTGAAAACACATTTCGGTCAGGATAAATGACAGCTGTACTGTTCATAAGGAGGTGTGAAGAAATGACAGTGTTGAAAATCTGATGTGAAAATATTGCAAATTTGCAAAGTTACAAGGGTGCATGGAAACTGTGTAACGAATGCTTGTAACACAGTCATTTTATGGACTTTCATCACCAAATTTTCAACATAGGCATTTTAGGATCTCTGCTCATGTACAGTGTCACTGTCATTTTCTTAAATCTGTCCCAAAAACTGATTTCCCACAACGATCACGCTATTCTGCGCTGGAAGTGTGAAAACACATTTCGACCAGGATGTGTAAAATGACAGCTATACTGTTCATAAGGAGGTGTGGAAAATGCCAATGTTGAAAATCTGGTGTGAAAATATTACAAATTCAGGAAGTTACAAATGTGCATGGAAACTGCGCAATGCATGCTTGTAAAACAGTCCTGCCTGCGTTGGTGCCTTTTTCTGCTAACAAAGAAATCCACAGCATTCCTGACAGAGCTCCATTGAGCTCACTCACTCCTCCCTCTTACTCACTCATTCTGTTTCTCCCGGCGCTGCAGACTGTCCTTTTGTACTGGGCTACACTCACTCATTTTATTTCTTCCAGCACTGTAGGTTGCCCTTTTGTATTGGGCTCCAGCCTTTGTTGGCACCTTTTTCTGCCCCCAAAGAAATCCGCAGCAGTCCTGACAGAGCTTTGTTGGGCTCGCTCACTCCCCCCCTTCTCACTCACTCATTCTGTTTCTCTTTGTGCTGCAGGCTGCCCTTTTGTACTGGACTTCTGCCTGCATTGATGCCTTTTTCTGGCCACAAAGAAATCTGCAAGAATCCCAACAGAGCTCCGTTGATCTCGCTCACTCCCCCTCTCTCACTCACTCATGCTGTTTCTCCTGATGCTGCAGGCTGCCCTTTTGTACTGGGATGCTGCCTGCATTGGTGCTTTTTTCTGCCCACAAAGAAATCAGCAGCAGTCTCAACAGAGCTCCGTTGAGCTCTCTCACTCCCCCCTCACTCGTTTGTTCTTAATCTGTCCCAAACACTGATTTCCCACTGCTACCATGCTATTCTGTGCCAGAAGTGCAAAAACACATTTCAGCCAGGATGTGAAAAAAGACAGCTGTATTGTTCATAAGGCGGTGTGAAAAAATTACAGTGTTGAAAATGTGGCATGAAAATATTGCAAATTTGCAAAGTTTACAAGGGTACATGGAAACTGCGCAATGCATGCCTGTAACACAGTCATTTTATGGACTTTCTTCACCAGATTTCAACATAGGGACTTTAGGACCTCTGCTCATGAACAGTATCACTGTCATTTTCTTAATCTGTCCCAAAAACTGATTTCCAACAGTGACCATGCTATTCTGCGCTGGAAGTGCGAAAACATATTTTGGCCAGGATATGTAAAATGACAGCTGTACTGTTCATAAGACGGTGTGGAAAAATGCCAATGTTGAAAATCTGGAGTGAAAATATTACAGATTTGTGACGTTATAAGTGTGTGTGGAAACTGCCCAATGAACACTTCTAAAACAGTCATTTTTGGGATTTATTTCACCAAATTTGCAGCATAGGCTTTTTGAGAGCCCACCTCATGAAAAGTGGCTCTGTCATTTTGTTAATCAGTCCTGAAAGGCGATTCTGCTCGGTGACCGCAAAATCACCTTTCAGGACTGAATAACGCCATGACAGTAACTGAATTCATGAGGAGGGGCCCCAATAACCTCATGTTAAAAATTTGTTGCCAAAATTCCCCAAAATGCCCGAGATACTGTATGTACTAAACTTGAAAAAAAAACATTTATGCCATTATAAAGCTTACTGGCATTTCTTCAGTTTGTGGTCGGCTTTGAGGAGTGCAGACATGTTCCCGGTCCACCGAAGATCATTGTGCCAGGCTCCAGAGGTAAGCATGGGGTGAAGGGCGGTGTGAAGAGGTAGGGTACGTAGAGGGTGTGCGCGAGTTGGGGAGGGGCACTAGACACATTGAGGGACTGTTTTCTCATTTTACAATTAAAAAAAAAATGGGTCAGTTTTCTTCTTTCGTAGGTGTGTTTGGTACACCGGGGTGGGCCCCCAGTGTGCCATCTGCATTTGTGGGGAGGGGGACTGAAGCTGATGGGGATTGGGCCCCTCATCATCACAGAAACAGGTTAGGGGGGTGCATGATGCCGAGGGGGATTAGCACCCCCTCGACACACAGCAGAAATTGTGGGGGTGGGGACATTATGCAGACAGGGAGTGGACTCCCCTATCATCAAATTGTACTGGGAAGGTGGGGACTGGAAACCCAGCGAAGATTGGGCCCCATCATCAAAGAAAGCCTATTGAGGCGCATGATGATGGGGGATTGAGCACTCGGCATGCAATACAAATTGGGGTGGGGACATTATGCTGATGAGGAGTCTCCTCTGTCAGCAAATAAACTGGTTGGGCATGCCGATAGGGAATTGGGACCCCATCGGCTCTGAGGTGACCGCATAGAGCCACTATATTCCTGGTAATGTTGCATCAGGCAAGGTACCGCCCTGCAATGATGGGTTGCTCCTTCATTTCAGAGGAATTGCTGATGATGCAGTGATGAGGAAGCCCCTCATTGCAACGGCCAAATTGTTTCAAGTTGGTGGCACTTATGTAGAACCAGTGTCATCAGGACACTGGGCCTGCATTGGGTGCACATCGCCAAGCCCACAAATGCAGTGCTGGCACTGGCCACCACACTGCCGCACCTCCACAAACCGCTTCTCTCCTAAGCTGCTGCATAATGTTTCTTGTGCATACATGCAAGCAAACATAAAAATGGCAATATTACTACTGTTCATTATCTCACATTGCAGTGCATTCCAAATCCATACAATTCTCTGAGTATAACATATTATCCTACTGTTTGTTTTGAAGTTTGTGTTCTGAATTTGCCTGGGATGGCTTCTAGTGTTTCATCCCTCAATGTCATGTTCAAGTTATTTATTAAAACAGTATCCCTGTATAGATAATAAAAATAGTAGGTAACCCCTGATACTTCTCTTCTGTAGGGTATGCAGTGATAAATCATGAAGTCACGCATCATAGATCATCCTATGATGAGAGACTTCATGCCCAATTAAGGGAGCAAGTTCATTAGATATGCTATGTGACAAGCTGAACAATCTGAAAAACAGAAGTGAGAGAAATAATCTCCAACTTGTAGATTTTACTGAAAATGTGGAAGGGCAGAACATCATTGGCTTCCTTCAGTGAGTGCGCCCCGTATATTTGCGTTCAGAGTGGGGTCCTTCTTGAGGTTGAGAGGGCCCACTACTCCTTTGCTGCCCTTTAAAAACCCGGGGAATGACCATGGCTGATCCTGTTTAAGCTGCTGTGCCTCCAAGTTAAAGAACACCTGCTATGGCTTGCCAGGGGAGGGGTGTCTGCAGTGTCAGGGTCACTGTATCTGAGCATTTCTGCAGTCTGGATTTTGTGGCACTGCTGGGGTCTGCTGACTCTGTAGGGTCTACCATATTGTAGAAGGTGCTTCCTCCTTAATCCATAGCTGTCTGCTCAGAGATTCAACCTGCTGACCCCCATGAACTTTCCTCAGTGTAGCATTTACCTCTGTGGGAAGGAGAACCTTGGCAGTTTTATCGCAGTGCTGACAGCTTCGCAACAAGGGAAGTTTGAAAGCAGTATAGCTGTCACCTGACCAGTGATCCTAAAGTTACCATCACAGTGGAGCTTCCCAGGACTCATCTGCCACTTTCACCCTGTGATGTTACAGAATAGATTTTTACCTGTTAGTGAGGCATCACCTTTGACTAGAGTGTCTGAGCTGGCTGCATTCCTTCTACCACCTGCCCTGCCTGGGGAGGTATAGCTGATACCAGCCCTACTGCTTGTTTTGTGGGTGATTGTGGTTGCTTCAGCCTCTCTACCAGTGAGGGCATCCTCTTGTCAAGATGAGGTTCCAACCCCCAACTCAACCCTCAGAAGCATCATGCTGGGTAACTGACAGGTACTGAACTTACTTGTTTGAAACTATAGGGGAAGTGGTCTGGATGGCGGACTTTGTGATTTTTGCAATATCTTTACAGTAGCAGACATGGTTACCTGAATCAAAAGACTGTCCTGGGTTTGGAGGGCTATTTTCCTGTAATCCCCCAATACTCGACTGTGTTTTATTTCTTTGGGGTTTGTAGGCTTGCTTATGTAAGGGTGGAAGATGACGCACGTGTCTCTACAGTATATAGCTGGATAGCGGGAGGGATTTTTTTCTCTCTAATGTGATCAGTTTCTGAATCCTATTGGTAATTCCAGGGGCTGGGGGTATGAGGGTATGAACAGGAGGTACCCTTTATTACAGTGTGAATGCAGAGTTATGTGTTTAGATGATGGGGTAGTGGTATCCTTCTATATTTTATTGTTCACTCAGCATAGGCTATGGGCCATTGTTGTACGCCTTGTGAGTCAGGTGACAGGCTTTTGGAGCAGGTTACCCTCAGAGAGGGGAAGATGTACTTGGCTGGAGGCCTCTGTTTGCAGACTGACAAATATTGTATGGAGAGGAATTGCCACATTTTTTTGGTCATGAATCTTGCACTAAACGGATGCTGGTATTCCATTGATATAATGCAGCTACTCACTTCTCCTGTTTCAGTTGCAGTTTGCTAAACAGTTTTTGGTTCAGGTTTGGTAGATCTTGCCCATTTCTCCCGGAACTTGGGGGTAACTGAGCAGGTGCGAAGGTATGGTTACCATCCTCTGGACAGCCTCCTTTTGTATCTTTGTGGGTCACTGACATTTGAGGGCTGTGATGGTGGCAGGTTGTTGGAAATGGCTCTCCAGTCAGGTCCCACTCCGCCCGATATTGTTCTCTTGCCAACTCCTAGGGCCTATTCTTAGCCTTTCTTTTCTGTTCCTACATTCAGTGTGGTGGATGCAGGGTATATCCCCAGTTACTAGCTTACTTGCTCATGACTGCCACCCCCCCCTCCATTTTTCAACCCAGAATCTGGGTTCTCTTGAATGTGCAGTTTGGGCAGGTGTGAGTCTTTCTTCTAGCTGCTGTATTTGTTCAGTGTTGCCTCAATATGCATGCAGAGGCCATTTTTGGTGTCCTTGTACAGGGCACCCAGTGGTTTCTTGTGGGCTTGCTTCACTGCACTCCTCTTGGAAGTGGGCTTCCTATGTTTTGTGGTTTGGGCAGAGATGGAATGGCTCCTCGTGGGCCTCTATTTTCTTTCCATAAGATACATGGGTCCCTTCTTCCTCCTTTTATTTTCCACTGGTACAATTCACCCTGTGGGGCTTCCATTGGCATGTGGGTCTCCTTTCTACAGGTGGGTCCCAGCAGAAGTGTTGATTTTCCTACAGTGGCATGGCTATATGCTAATTTACCAGTCCTTTCCTGATGGACTGTAGTCCATTTACCTGCCCCTCCCTAGTTACCTGGCATGCCTTGTCATGGGCACTCTGGTCTGTACGGACTGTTTCCAGGAGCTGTTTGAAACTTTCTTGCTTTGGATGCTAACTCTGATTGTTAATGTTCACTATTGTTGGTCTCAGAGGACTGCTGGTTACACCATTCCCTTATTCACTGCTTTGTTTCTGAAGGGACTGGAGGTTTGGGTGGGTACTGTTATCGTGGCTTAAATGACTACTTCTAGGGCTCCTCTTCGGGGTGCTTTGAAGTTCTTGTGGCTTCCTGCATGGTATTGTAGGAGAACTCAAATTTCTAAGAGTTTCTGGCTGTTCGAATTTCTGCTCTCCCTTGGGGGACTCGGATGGCTGGGGCTCCCACAGTGCATAGTTATGTTGCGGAGATCCGTATGTTCTTTATTCTTATTTTTGTTTTGTTTGTTGTTGCAAATGTTATCAAGTGGAGTGTCTCTGTTCTGTTAATACTGTGCTTGGATGTCTCACAATATATGTAGACCACCCCAGAGGGGGGTTGATTGATGGGGTTGATAAGGGCTTTTTTCTGTTACAACATTGTTATTGAATTTTTCAACAATACAATAATAACAGTTTGAAAGGACATATACGCAGTATAAAACAGTACAGAAATTGTGATACAGAAATGAAATGAGGTTAAATCTACTATAGGACTTTCTACACGATAAAAATAATAACTATTATCAGTTGATTCATATAAAATCACTAATGTCAAAATATGACATCTTTTTTGGGAAACAAGGATCCCTTATCTCAGAGATAACTATTATCCACTACCATTTTGCTACTCTCTGCAAGGCCCCTTGGTCCCCCTGGCCCAAAGACTGCACTTCAATGTGGGCACTCAGGAAGGTGTCCTAGAGCCTGTGAAAACCTTAGGATATTGTTCTGAGAAATGTGTCATTCTCCCATATCCAGCCAACTTGACTAAGTCTGCCAGCCATTCCTGTATAGTAGGGGGAGTCTCTGTTCTCTACTTCATTAGTAGCTGACATTTTGCTTCTGGGGCTGCCAGG
Organism: Neoceratodus forsteri; assembly: GCA_016271365.2. Classification (NCBI taxonomy): domain Eukaryota; kingdom Metazoa; phylum Chordata; order Ceratodontiformes; family Ceratodontidae; genus Neoceratodus; species Neoceratodus forsteri. The sequence continues at coordinate 1,067,229,034 of CM057454.1, read as the reverse complement.
AGTAACCAATCTTTTCCTGCATTTCTTTCATCAAGCAAAATGGAAGTGATAGACATCATGGGATAGACATAAAGGAATTCTAGAGGTCAGCGGTAAGGGGAAATAGACTTCTAGGAAAACAAACTGAACTTACAAGCTCAAATGGGCAGACTAGGTGGGCCATAGGCCCTTATCTGCCGACACTGTCTATGTATCTATGTATCTATGTAAGTGTTTCCCCAGGAACCATAGACTGGGGTCTGTTAGGATGGGCTAACCCAAGGTCTTTGTACAAATTTTATCACCTGGGCCCAGAACCCCTGAATGGCTGACAAGACTAGAGAATATGTAAAAGTGTGCTGGGGGGGGGGGCTTGGCTACCCACAAGATGGTGGCCTCATCCATATTCTCTGTGAAACCCCAGGCAATAACCAACAGAATCCTGTGCCTGCTCTGAGTCCACAACAATAAATGGTACAGCATTAGATAGCAACTAATCTGCTGGGTCTCCTGCAGCTTTTTTCATTGAGATCCATGCCTCCATCACCAAATTGTGATCGCCAACTCCTGACACCTGAAAAGTCCATTGGACTTCATGGGAAACTTCTCCATGATGGCTGCAGCAAGCAGTACCTCAACAGACTCCAACCTGAATGGAATATGTTTGAACAATAAATAATGCAGATCAGAAATCTGGAGATCACAGCGCAATGTAAAACCGATGACATTACTAAAATATCCAGCAAAATTAATGCCTCAGAACAACAGATCATGGACACAGAGGACTGCATGGATAAACTTAATGTTCTACGTCAGAGAACAGAACCACACACTATGTCTGCTGTGGGACTGAGTGGAGGACTTTGAGAGCTACAATCACCACAATAGTCTGTGGTTCAAGAGGTTCTGGAGGGACTGGGAGGACCTGAATCCCAGGAGATTTCTCCAGTCAGCAATACCTGAAATTCTGGGCCACAAGTGCACTGCACTGGTTGAGATCAACAGGTCCCACAGATTGTTAACACCTCATTCTGCAGGCTCTGGGAGCCTGTTCCCACCCAATACTGGACAGGTTTCTCAGTAGAGCTGTGTGAAATGCAAAATTCCACTATTGGAATTGCTGCAGAATGGTAATTCCGCTTCTGAAAATGCTTTGTGGAATTTCTTTTTAAGGTCTGTGGAATTTTTATATGCATTTCTGTGTAAACTGCAGAATAATGCTCCACAGATCATGTAAACCACAAAATAGTTTTCCATGGATTGCAGAAAAAGAATCCATGATTTACATGAACTGGGGATTATTAATCTACAAAATCATTTTTCATGCGGAATGTCGAAATTCCACAACTGATGGAAATCGACGGAATTTTCTAAAATTCTGCAGAACTCCATTTCCATCAGAAATTCAACATTCTGCACAACCGTATTCCTCAGGTTCACTGATAGAGATATTATTCTACAAGCAGTGAGAGGAAAAAATACTTTCTTGGCCTGGGTACAAGATCCAGATATTCACTTATTTCTTTCAGGCTCTCTCAGTGTGCTGATGGGCCTTAACTTCCTCCTGCAGGGCCTGCATGGCCCTTGGTATACAGTATGCTCTGTGATATCCCCCAGCCTTAAGGATCACTGCGAATGGAGTCGAAAGATCATTTGGCTTCCCTGACACAGGTGAAGTCTTTTTAGTTAAATACTCCCCTCAGCTTAAACTCTCAAAATCCAGACCACCAGAGTGAGGGAGAGGGAGCAAGCCTAGCCATCAAGATATGGGCAAGACTCCAACTCCAGATGGCTCCTTGGTAAGGTACAGAAGCTACAGAACTCGACTTCCATCTCCCACTTGAGAGGAAGACACATGGATCACCTCACCAAAGCAATGGTGAAAAAAACAAAAATCAAAACCAGGGGCTAGTCACAGATGAAGATGCTAGCCCAAGGGTCCAGTCAAGAAGTGGAAGTATCAGCAATGATTCAAAAGGGGCATCGGGCTTCAACTAGACCTTGCTGTCTAATAATAAGTTTGCTCCTCTTTGTTTTGTGTCTCCAGACTGCCTGATGGCCCAAATGCCCCCCCCATCACAGACTTCTTCACATCCACCTGCTACCACACCCACGTTTAAGCTCTCATTTACATCTCTCAGCTCAGGCTGACTTACTTTCCTCCTCAGCTGAACACAGGGGCTGCAACATGGGATGCTTTTACACCTTGGATACTGCCTCATTATACTTCTGGTCTGCTGGGCAGGTCCCTCTTGCCTACATCATATCCAGATTCCTGAGCAATTAAGGGCTAATATGCCTTAAAGTGTTGAGTACTCAGCGGTGGGAGGTGTATACTCAAGGAGCACACAGCCTTCTGTGGCCCTTTTAAGGCCACACTTTTACTGTACGTAGGCATGCAAATGGTCCCCTGCTTAGTGCAGAAATGTGTGTGCACCTGCCTTTCCTGTTCCCCACCACCCCTGGTCGGTCTCTGCTGCAGGAAAGGTAAGGCTGCTGTGAGAATGGACTCCAAATATTTTTTCTGTTGGATTGCTCACTGTTATGGCTGGACTTAGAACTAGTCTGACTCTTTAATATTTCCACTGTTCCATCATATACTTAGCTACTGCAAACAATGGGGTTCGATGGGGTTTAACAGTGCTGGGTGTGTGTGTGGTGTAGCACAAGGCCTCCACACAATACACTTACAGAGAGTCCAATTTAGCACAATCCCTCATTTCAGCTCCCCTGCCTGCAAGTCAGGTTCCCCTAGGCTGGAAGGAAACAGGCTGAATGTCACTCAGCAGCTACTATAAGGAATATCCCCATGGCGCTCACCCCTCGGGGGAAGACAATAGACAGAGGGAAAGATGGGATCTGGCTGCTAAACCACACCTACCAGTCTAGTTCTGTGAACCCACTGCAACTTGCAGTGGTGGAATGCTACAAAATCGGGGGGGGGCTACCTATACGGTCTATAAATATGTGGCACTTGGGGCACAAGGCACAGATGACTCAAGGTAATCCTGGGGGTGATTGAGAAGTCTTCCTCCCAACTGGATGTCTTCCTCAGAGACAGAAAATGGTGTCAACACTGATTTGTGACTAGCCGGTAGTATACACAGTTTTGGCATATTTGTACATGCAGGGATATTTTGCGGGGGCGGGGATATACGATGGGTATGTTAGTTTCTACAATTGTTCTGTAATGTTTTGTGGTGTTCTTTGTGGCATGATGGACCTAAGAAGTAGTTAAGCTTTACAGAGGTGGAGACCTGCAAGGGGAAATGTGGGTATTGGCTGATCTATAACTACAAACTGGCATACATGTATGAATCTGCATGGAACTTAATACAGTCAGTTGGAATGTCAGGGACATAACTCTCCTGACAAGAGGAGGAAGGCACTGACACACCTGCAGAAGCTTAAGCCCCAATTGACATTTCTCCAGGAGACTAGCAGCCACCCATCACCCTCATACTCTTTGATAGGCAAGCTAATAAGTACCCACACCAAACTAAATGTCATGCTAACCAGGAAAGATGAACTGGCTCTCTGTTGCCTCTGGCTTGCATTCTGGTATGGTGTGGAAAAGTCCAGTAAGTTTCTGGCATATCGTTTGAAGTGCAGGAAAGCAGCAAAGCTTATTCTGGGGCTGATAGATACCAGTGAGAAGGTGCAACACAGGGCATCACTAGTGGATGGGGCCAGTTTGTATGGGCTGAAACCCACTGAAGATGCTTCAGGAGCATAACGCTAGGGGTCTGATTTGCTATGGGGGTCAGGGTTACAACAGGGTGGGAAAACTGCACTTTTACCTTGCAGGACTGTCTCACAAAGTTCGCTGCCTCCTGCACATCTGTAAATTCCTAGAAAACCCAGTGCCTCTCAACTTCAAGATCACACTACAGTGAACCTCTTGTAGGAATTTTAAAGGTGGTGGGGTATGTCATGCGGTACTTCACTCCTGCTTTCTGGAGTGCCACCTGAACTCCCATAAATGATGCTCTTTTTTATTTAATTTGGCTGAGTAGTCTTGAAATTATGAAATCTAGTGCCCATGCCACCCAGCTGTCCTCTTTCCCAAACTAGCTCAAGAAATGTTTCTTTGACAGAGTACCTGAGGAACATGACTAAGATGGGTTGCCAGCTTTGGGTGAGGAGCCAGAGTTCTGTGCGATTGTTGCACATCCTTGGGGAGGTGTGAAAAATCATTCATGTTCCATCCCTCCGCACCCTTTCAGATCCCATTATTCTAGTTCTGTTTTTGTCCTCCAGCACTCCAGGTCATCTATTTTATCCTATAGAAGGGGTATTCCATTTTTAAGCATCAGACTTTCTGTGTCATTGGAGTCTGCTTGCCTGTCCAACTGCCTCACAGTGCTTTCATTATCAAACACCTTTATGTGCATTTGATCCATCCTCTGCTAAATGGAGTCAATATTCAATTTTACCCCAGTCACTTCTCTGAGGATTTTTGAAAACATTTGAGTGAATGTAGCTGGGTTAGCAGCAAGCGTGGTTCCCGGGACAGCAGCGGCCATCACTCCAGTACTACAACTTTATTTTGATGATTAAGAGGTAAAAAGTAGAGAGTTTCATTCAGAAAAAAATACATATATTTCATTTTAGGGGAATGAAGTCTAACAAAATCCAGCATTAAAAATTTCTGATCAGAGAATCAGGATTTTTGGAGATGAAATGGTTGACAGCCAGAGATAAAGATTGCAGAGCTATACAGCCATCTTGGTCACACTCCAACCAGAAGTCCGATAAGGGCTTTTCATTGTCTCGTAAGGGACCCTGGTTCTCTAGCCTGGTGGGTTGTATGTATAGCTCTTGTGCGACTGGGAATCTTAGTAAGCTCCTCCCTTTGATTGACATAGACTGATATAGCTGGAACATCTGGGGTCTTAATTCTCCGATAAAAGGAAAAAAATGTGTTCCTGTCTTAAACATTTGAAGGCACAGGTGACTTTTCTTCAAGAAACCAAACTGCCATCATTATCAGTGGAAGCTGTAATGCTTCAAAGGAACTGAGTGGGGTGGAAAGTGCACAGTTCTGGCTTGGTAAAGAAATGTAGAGTCTGTATCCTAGCTCATAAATTGCTTTGCTGGGCTAAGGGAGTACAGTAAACTGATATGCAAGAGTCAAGACATGTGGGTTTTATTGCAGGTGATATGCCAGACTGTCCTCATGTTTTATACTTTTTTGGTGGGTAATCCTCATGACACCAATAATGATGATGACCTGGTCTTTTTTAACATGTTCAGTAAGGCTCTCTCAAAGTTTAAGCCCAGTAATTTTCCAGTCTTACTTGGGGGAATTATACTCTTACCTTTGCTGCATTATTGGCCTATTTCACTGATAAATGCAAATGTGAAGCTTTTGGCAAAGGTGCTGTACATGAGGTTGGAATAATTTCTCCTAGCTTTGGTACACCCCTCCCAGGCTGGGTTTGTGATGGGCCAACAGAGCTGACTACCTCAGAGCATTATTTAACATTGTTCATATCTCTTGGACTATCCCCACTCCCATTGCTACAATTGCAATTGATTCTGAGAATGCCTTTGACTTGGTGTAGTGGGAGTACCTCTTGGTGGGCTTGGGGTGATAGGTTTTGGGCCCTCCTTGTTGGCATGGGTATCCATTTTGTACAGTCACCCACAGGTGATGGTCTTCACCCATGGCCTTTTATCAGGTGTCTTCGCACTTCAAAAGGGAAAAGGCAAGGTTGCACCCATCTCCTTTATTATTTCAGTTGGCATTTGGGCTCCTTACCATTACCATTAGGGAACATGGGGGGATGGGAGGTATCTGTACTGGGGTTCATGAATTTAAAACCTAACTGCATTGGTTCTATTAGCATTCCAGGTGGCCTGGGTTAAAGTTCCTAATGAGGCACTTACTTCTTTCTCTCTCCTCTATTTGTATATGTTCCATAAATATGGACACTACACTTTGTGATTGAAAATCTGTCTCAGATCTGCTAGGCGATTCTTTCTCCCTTGCTGAAAGATCTCCAAACTGAATAAAATCATTGGCAGAACTCCAGCTCTCACTAGTTGGGAGAGTAGCAGTGGTTAAAATGGTCACAGCCCCCAAAGATTTTCATTGTCTCATATGGGACCCTGGTCTTCCAGCCTGGTGGGTTGTATGTATAGCTCTTGTGTGACTGGGAATCTTAGTAAGCACCTCCCTTTGATCGACATAGATTGATATAGCTGGAACATCTGGGGTCTTAATTCATGCTCAAAGGTCTTTCCGAAATACTAATTAAACAATTAAGCATTGTTCATCACACCTTCCTCTTTCTGCCCATGCTCATTGGTTCACCAAATCTGTTAAGCTTATACATGTTTGTAGGCTGTGAACCTCTTCATTTCAGCAGGGCTAAGCTTCAGGTACACCGATGTTGAGAAGGTGGGAGTTGCCCTGCTTTTTTCAGTCATTATTTGGCATATTTTGGGACCCAGGAACTTAAGTGGTCCCCCCCCCAGGTTGAGTGCCCTCTTATTGATCCAAATGGAAACTGAGCTATCAGAATTGTCTTCCCCAGACATTTTCTTGGACGAGCCCCACCGCCCGGTCATCTTCGGGGTCATCCCATGATTATGGCATCAGTAACTGCCTGGCACAGATTAGGCATTTTTCTGAAAGGGCAGTTGTACTAGACCCCCTACCTAAAAGAGAACACATTGTGATCAGTGACTTTAATACCAACTGTTTTGCCAAAGCAAATTCATTGGCTTCCCCCAATCTCCACTCCAAAAGCAAAGCCCTGAATCTTCACCAACTGATCTGTTCACATACAGCAGTACCTGGAACACTTCTCGCTCCCTTCAGGAGCCGACGAGCTGCTGCAAGATGCTGAAAGGCCCTGAGGCCTTATCCCCCCCCCCAAGCACACTGCCGACCGTGGCAGCACCCAGAACACTTTTCGCTCCCTCCAGGAGCCGACAAGCTGCTGCAAGACGCCGAAAGACCCTGAGGTAAAGGTTACCTCTGCTCCTTCTACCAGACTACTGCTGTGGGGTGCTACCTGAGTGTAGCCTTAAGACCTTTTGTTTTCTGTCCCCACAGGTGTACTGATTGTTTTTTGGACTATGCATTATACCTGCCTGTACCTGCTTTGCTCACTCTAAACATCTAGGGCTCTATAATTGTAACCCTGTATTTCCAGTGTTAGGTCACTATTGCTGGGTCTGTAAACCTGCTGTATTTGTTGGTAGATGGAATTGTTTTGCAAAGACCTACCTGCTCTCTCCTGGGTTGCCATGCTGGTTGTCCTGCACATGCGCAGTTGGGGCTGAATCGGGACATAGCTCACGCATGCGCAGTACAGTGTCTGTTGTGAAAGAACCCTTCCCGCTGCATACTAATTGTGGTTCCTTTGTTTCTGCTCCTTATAGGCCTTATCCCCCCCCCCCAAGCACACTGCTGACTGTGGCAGAACCCGGAACACTTCTCGCTCTATCCAGGGGCCGATGAGCTGCTGCAAGATGCCGAAAGTCCCTGAAGCTAAGGTTACCTCTGTTCCTTCTACCGGACTACTACTGTGGGGTGCTAGCCCGACAACGCTGCGTGTTGTCTGCCCCGCCGCCCCAGCCACCCACCCACCCAGGGGCAGCCCTCAATTTATTGGTCCACCCCCATTACATCACATCACTTCCTGCTGGACGAAATACTATGTCCCCACTTTCCCATTTGCAGGTTATACCTGCTAGCCACTAGAGGCCACTGTGCTTTCTGCTGTTAAGCATCTTGCCCAGTTAACCCTTCACTCTATCCCTGTGTCTTCTCTATCCACCTATCCCACTCTCTCCTCTCCTATCTAACCACCCCATTTCTCTCCTCTCCTACCACTTGGCCCCCACTATACTGCACCCATTGTTCTCCCCCTACCCTGTAGCCTCTGGGCACTTGTGACCCCCTTACTCCACACTAGCCTACAGCTAGTTTGGCCACTAGGAGTCGCTATTTAGCACCCCAGTTTCGGGCCCTCACATTGCCAGTGGGCTGCTCCTGGATCGTGGATAACGGCCCCCACCCTGGGCCATCTCCTATTATCCCAGGTGAGTTTTGAACCTGGCACCTTGCACACCAGAGGCGGGGTCACTACCACTGAACCAAAGTGGCACTAATGCTTATTGGTAGGCAAACCACCCAAGAAAATGCCTGCCTACCTCCTACTGACTTGGCTCTCTCTCCTCCTCCTCCAGAGGCTGCCATCTGGCCCTGGTGTCCCTATTACCTTGCAGTTTCACCAATCTGGTGTCCCCATTTGCACTCTTGCTCTACCCTCCTCCTGGGTTTCTGAGTTGCCACCTTCCTTCTCTAGTATCTCTATGCTCTAACCTACCACACCCACACCCTAGTCCCTACTCAGCTTCCCCCCCATGCTCCTACTGGCGTCTTATCATTCTAGCCTTCCCAGCTTGTGCCCCCCTGCCTACCCCCTATGTTCTGAAGTTCCCCTCTCCTCCTATCTTACCCGGTGCAAACACACTTTCCACCACCCCCTGTCCAGGGCTGTTCTTATCCTTCTACTCCTGTCAGGAAATATACATCCCAACCCTGGCCCGGCCCATAATAGCTCATCAGCCAAATCTCCTGTGCTTCATGTTGTGTCTATGAATATTTGTAGCATCCTGGAAAAATTTGACTCACTCCAATGTTGGGTTACAGTACATAAACCTGACATTATTTCTATAGTGGAAACCTGGCTGTCAGAATCTACCCCTGACTCCCTGGTCTCACTCCCTGGCTACTCCCTTTATCGAGAGGACTGTGTTGGTAGACGGGGTTGGGGCTGTGCTATCTATATCAAAGACTGTCTCATAGGACTAGCCCTCCCTGCCCCTGTCCTTGATTTCAGGGCTCAGGCCCTAACCCTAAAAGTGACCCCTGATCCTTCAAGGGGTTCCCTCTATCTGACTATCACCTACATACCTCCAAAAAATCAAGCGCTGGCTCTGGTCCCGCTAATTGATTATCTTACCTCCCTACCCCATTCCTCTGATCAAATCCTTGTGGGTGATTTAAATATTAACTGGCTTAGCCCCTCATCTTCTGCTTCCTGTGACTCCTTTGCATCTATTGACCTAACTCAACTCATTACCCAACCAACTAGAGTGAATCCTAGAATGGGCTCAAGCACACTTCTTGATGTGGTCCTCACCAACCGTCCTAACCAAATCTGCAATATTCAAGTCCTTCCCGACAGACTTAGCGACCACTTCCCTATACTCTTCCATTGGTCAACCTCCTTTCCCAAATCCACAGCGCAGTCCACCCTTTGGCGGCTGCTAAGACAAGGTGGTCTGAAAGGCCTTAAGCAACTCCTAGCCCAAACTGACTGGTCTCCCATACAATATGCCCCCGATACTGATACGGCTCTAACCTTTTTCACCCAAACCTTTAACAAATCCTGTGACATTTTCACACCACAAACTGTACTCCATTCCAAAGTACAGCATGCCCCCTGGGTTACACCTCCCCTGCACCAACTTCTTAAGAACAGGGATAACCTGTGGCACCTTGCCACGGAAACTGGCCACCCTGCTGACAGGCAGGCTTATGCAGCTGCCTGGAACAAATGTACCTGGGCCATCTGCAAGGCTAAGGCTAATCACTATCAGGCCTCACTCACCTCATCCTGGGGGAATGCCAGAACCTTCTGAGACAATATCAAACAACTGAATGGGGGCCTACGTCCTCCCCCACCCTCCCAAATCAACATTGATGGCTCTATCTCCACAGACCCAGCCCACATTGCCAACTACCTCAATAAATCCTTCACTGACCTTAACCCTGTCCTCCCGAGCAACTTTTTTGACCCCCACCTGATCCTATTCTCACATGACCTTGGTTCCATCTACACCGGGTTACTGCCCGTGAAGTCAGATCTTACCTAATCAAGGCCTTAAAGAGCAATACTATTGGCAGTGACTCCCTGGATACCAGAATCCTTCATCAGGTTCTGGATCTGGTTATCACCCCTATCACCAGCCTCTTCAATAAATCTCTCTGCCTGAGGCAATTTCCCTCTGCCTGGAAAATTGCCACAGTCACCCCCATACACAAGGGTGGTGATAGGTCTCTTTCTGGTAATTATCAACCAATCTCTATCCTCTCTCCTCTCTCAAAGGCCTTAGAAAAAGTTGTGTCCACCCAAATCTCAGAGTATCTAACCAAATACAGCATCCTCTGCCCTGAACAGCATGGTTTCTGTGCTGGCCACAGTACCAACACTGCCCTCCTTGAGTTTTCTAATTTTCTCTATTCCTCTCTGGTCTCTGGCTCTCTAGCAGGTGCAGTGTTCATTGATTTATCAAAAGCCTTCAACACTGTTCCCCTCCTGCTGGATGCCCTCAGCCACACAGGCTTTGCCGCTGGGCCAGTCTCCTGGTGCTCCAGCTACTTGTCTGCCCACTCCCAGTGTGTTAAAATTAATGGGACACTCTCCAGCACCTGTCCTATCTGCTCTGGTGTCCCTCAGGGCTCCATTCTTGGGCCCTTGCTCTTTTCTCTTTATTGCAATTCCCTGCCAGGTGCATGTGCTGGTAATCTCTTACTTTATGCAGACAATGCCATTGTCTTTGCCTCCGACCGTAACACTATCACCCTTCAGAACTCCTTGTAATTATCTTATAATGACGCTGAAGCCTGGTTTAGAGAGCATAGACTTGTAATAAATCTTAAAAAAACTAAAACCATGCTCTTTGCCCACCCCAAAATAAAGCTAGTAATTTTCCACTTCAGGTCCTTGCCAGTTCCAAGTTCCCACTCGTGCAAGTCTACTCGTACAAGTACCTAGGGATATCCTTCGACCCTGCCCTCTAATTCCATGCCCATATCTTTGCCCTAGCCTCAGCCTCCAACATTCGGCTGGGTATCCTTTACCGCCATAAAAACTGTCTCCCCACTGATGCCCTCTGACTCGCAGTCACATCCTCTATACTGTCCCCAGTAGATTATGACTTGCCAGTTTATGGGGCTGCTGACCAGACCTCCCTAAACAAAATCCGCCTCACTTTAAATAAGGCATGTAGGCTAATTACAGGGGCACTTAGACTAACACATACCTGCCATTTATACACCCTGGCTAATCTGCTCGACCTAGATGAATGTCTTAGATACCAAACCTGCCTCCTAACTAAAATGACTGTCCTTGGACTATCCCCGCCTGGGTTGACGGCCTCTATCCACCAAGCAAACTCACTAGTGCATACCCGAACCTCCTGCAAAACCACACTGTTAGTACCGAGGGCAAGGACTTCACAAGGACAAAAGGCATACTGCTACAGAGCCCCTTCATGGTATAACACCCTCCCTACCAGTATCACTGATGCTTCCATGATATCTCATTTCAAAACCACCCTTCGTAAACACCTACTTACTACACGCAGCTGTGGCTGCCTCTAAGTTTACTCTTGCTCAATTGCTCTGACAAAGCTCCCTGAGTGACTGCCCTAACCTATTACCTATCACTATCTATGTTCCTATTCGCTTCTCAGCATGTCTCTACAAAGCTTATCTCTGTATAGTCCCACCACTGTTATCCTGCTGTACAAATCATTCTGAACCTACTTGTGCTCTGCCAATCCTGTAACACTAAAATTGTAACTGTACAAATTACTCTGAACCTACTTGTGCTCTGCCAATCCTGTAATACTAAAATTGTAAATGTCCTATGACTTCATGTTCCTACAAATTTTTTGTACTCTGTTTTATTGTAAAAAGGTTGTTTGCACTGTTTTGTCCTCTCTGTGACGAGGTACCTTTGTAAATGAGCCCCGGCTCAAAGGTTATAAACTGATGTTCTAATAAATAAATAAAATACATAAATAAAATAAACCCTAATTCCCCCACTACAGTATAATAGACTGAGTGTTGGTAACCCACCCCCAGTGAATTATGTCATCAGGCACCCTACATGTTATATTCAGTGATCACTGCATCACCTACTGTGTACAGAAAATTAAACCCACCAAAGCCTCCCCCAAAATAATACTTACCAGAACCTTTGAATCTTTCTACTCTGAAAGCTGAATCTCAGACCTGCCAATTGGGTCCCAGTCCTTTCTGCACCTGACCCAGAAGGAGCTCTGCAGTCTTCTCCACAACTTAATTACAACTAATGTGCCCCACTCAAGCACTCCAGAGTCTGAGGTCATCCCTCTCCCTGGATAACACCTGACCTAATCAAACTCTTCCAGTGAAAAGACTTAGCCTGGGCCAGACCCGAATCCAGCAGGCTCCCCATGACAGGCAAGCCAATGCCACTCTCTGGAACCACTGCATCAAGAGTAGATGCTTAGCCAAGGTCAACTACTTCAAGCACAAGCTAGCCTCCAATGCCCTCAACCCCTCAAAATTCTAGAAGATGGTCAATACCCTAATCAACCCCCAATGGTGTACAGTCCATCCCCAGTGCCACCTTAACCACCAACACCCTCAACAGATACTTCATTAAAGGACCCATGGCCCTCATCCCCAACTGTACCCACCTCCCACAACCCAACCATTTCTCTGGTGGCAGCTTCCATTTGAAGGCAACCACGGTTGATGCCATCAACAAAGAACTATTGGCACTAAATGTAGCATCCAACTGAAAATTTGATGGCATCTTGCCTAAATTCCTCAAAATAGGTGCTCCTGTAATACTGTTCCTGCTGCTCACATCTTCAATCAGTCCCTGTGCTCTGGGTCTTTCCCATACAGTTGAAAGCATTCACTGGAAGTACCGCTCTACAAAGGGGGTCCAGCTAACTCACCTTCCCACTATCACCCAGTTTCACTTCTACCCATCCTCTCTAAAATTCTTGAGCAGTTCATTAGTAGACAACAATCTAAGTTCTATATGGAATCCCACTTCCTAACTCCTTATCAATGCAGACTGGATGGGCCTAGCAGTTCTTATCTGCTGACAATGTTCATGTTTCTATGCTTTCATCTCAACTTCTCAACCTCCACCTCCCTACTCAGGGTTACGGACCACATATACTCCACCACAGACAAAGACCTGGACACAGGGGCCATATTTATGGACCCAGCCAATGCCTTTGATACTGTGGATCACCGCTGGCTACTATGTAATCTTGCTAAGTCTGGAATCTCCCTAACAGCCTTTGCATGGTTCCAGTCCTACCTGAATAACTGTACTCAGTCTGTCAAGGTAGGCCCCAACACCTTCCCCACCCTACCTGTCTCCCTCAGGGTCCCCCAAGGCTCAATCTTGGGACCTCTGCTTTTCATTATTTTCATCAATGATCTCCCACTGTCCATCTCTGCCAGCTGCATACACATGTATGCTGACGATAACATAATCTATGCATCAGGAACCTCAGTCTCCTCCACTGAGGAATCTCTTTAACAGGAGTTCACAGCCATCCAAAAAAGGGTTCCTGGACAACTGTCTAGTCATGAACCAAAAGGAGATGGTGTTCATGCAGTTTGGCACCAGGCAATGGATCAACTCTGCCACCTCTTTCTTGATGCTACACTCCCTGGACAGATCCTGTCTGGGCACAATCACCACCTGTAAGTACCTTGGTCTCCATCTGTACCAACATCTTCATTACTCCAAGCACATTTTCCAAATCATAGCCAAGTCCTTCACAAAACTAGGCACCCTTTATAGAGTAAAGAAACTGTCCCCAGATAAATATAAGGAAACATATTGTGGAACAATCTATACTTCCACTACTGGATTATGGAGATGCAATTTACTCTGGTGTGAACTCCACTGCCCTCAACAAAATAACCACCGTGTTTCATTCTCTGTGCAGATTCGCTCTAAGCTCTCCCGCCGTGCACTCATCACTGTACTTTGTACAATAAGCTGGACTGGATCCCCCTTCCCTTGCAAGACAGATGATGCACGCTGCTCTCATGGGGGCAAACTACTAGTCTGGAAAACTTCCAAAAAGCTACCTCACCTCTTTACTCCCTCAACAAACCCAGCCTACAGACTCAGATCTGAGGAAAGATGCTGTCTCCATGTCCCTCTATTTAAACACTACCCGGGCAAGCCCCCATTAGTTGAAGGCCCCCTGGTATCAGTAGTCAATAGGGAGAACCCCGAGGAAGAGAAATCTCCAAGGGTACCTGATTACATAAGAAACAAAATGGTAGAAATTAAATTGCATGGAACTGAGGAAAGAGGACATAAGGAAAGAAGACAAAAGGGAAAAGGGAAAAGGGGAAGTTGAAAAGCAGGGTTGTAGTGGAATTTGGAAGGCCATGAATGCAAATGCTCGAAGTGTAAGAAATAGACTCCCAGAGCTAGTGGCCCTTATTGCAGAGGGTGACATGGACATTGTCACCACTATCGAGTCATAGTGCAATGAGAACCATGACTGGGACATAGCCGTACCAGGATATACTTTGTTCATAAAGAATAGGATAGGTAAGAAGGAAGGGGGTAGCTCTTTATGTGAGGGATAGCTTAACAGCAACAGAGTTACAGGGAACACATGGAGAGGCTGAGGTAATGTGGATCACCCTAGAGATGGGGAAGGGAGACGATATTTACACTGGTGTGATCTACAGACCTCCAGTACAGGGGGAAGAGATGGATAAGGTTATGGTGGAAGCCACTGGGAAGATGGCTATAAAAGTGGAGGTGCTGCTGGTGGGGGACATTAACCTGCTGGATGAAGATTGGAGCATCCTGGCTACAGCTTTGTCTAAGAGCAGCAACATAATAGACTCCCTGCAGGGGCTTTCATCATGCAACTAGTAAAGGAAATACAAAATCACACATGCCCACACAATGCAAAGCAACATGGGCTGCATATGCAAATCACCACAGAATGTTATGCTGGTCCAACTTTAAGCAGAATTGTATGGTGCCAAAAGGCCTCTCACACAGTTTGCAAAGAGTGCTAACAGATGACATAGACACGTGTTTCGCCCTACCAGGACTCATCACTATGCCTCGTCTGTTTGACACCCCAGTGGAATGGACCAGCTACCCTAAGACAGTGTGTCTTGGATATGTTGTGGTGAACCCATTAAAATAAAAATCTATTTAAAAGACAAAGAACCTCTGTCCGCAAACACTGAGACAAGGGTTCCAAAGGGCATTTGGCTGGAAAGCCAAGTTTCAAGAAAATACAAATCACACATGCCCACACAATGCAAAGCATCATGGGCTACATATAAAATCACCACACAATGTTATGCTGGTCCAACTTTAAGCAGAATTGCATGGTGCCAGAAGGCCTCTCACACAGTTTGCAAAGGAAGAGCACAGATGACATAGACACGTGTTTATCCTACCAGGACCCATCAGTATGCCTCTGCCTGTTTGACACCCCAGTGGAATGGACCAGCTACCCTAAGACAGTGTGTCTTGGATATGTTGTGGTGAACCCATTAAAATAAAAAACTATTTAAAAGACAAAGAACCTCTGTGCGCAAACACTGAGGCAAGGGTTACCCCAAAGGGTATTTGGCTGGGAAGCCAAGTTTCAAGAAAATACAAAATCACACATGCCCACACAATGCAAAGCATCATGGGCTGCATATGCAAATCACCACAGAATGTTATGCTGGTCCAACTTTAAGCAGAATTACTAGTAAAGGAGTCCACTTGTGAGGGAGCAATATTGGACCTTGTCCTCTCACCAATGGGGACAGTGTTGCAGACATCATGGTAGGTGACCACGGGTCTACAATGCTGGTTCTACAACACTTTTGTCGACCGGCATCACAGTGATGGGATTTATGTTGACCACAAGTTGTGGTAGACATATATCCCAAAAGTCTCTGGTCCTGTTTTTTATCAGGGGGCTCTGCCACCGAACACACCATGTGGGGGACTCTGCCCACACACTCCCCATGCTAAAGATTCTCAACTTCAAATCGGAGTTGATTCAGGTAGGGGGTGCAGGACCAGGAGACAGAACATCCCTGTCTCAGGCACACCAACACAGCAACCTGTGGGCAAACTATTGATTTTGTTGACAGCGATGTAGGTCACTGTGTTGGTGTTGCTGTCAGGGGGGGCATACAGGTGGCCACCTGGGGATCACTGTATGGTGTGGTTTATTATAAGAACTGTGGCAGAAATGAACCACACAAAGGCGAGGGTCCTGAACTTCACTAGGGATAATTTTGCAAAGATGGGGTAATGCCCTGGCAGGGGAAGCAGACTTGGATGGGGTGGAGGAACAGTGGGCAAAACTAAAAGTAGGGTAGTTAAGGCAACCAACCTCTGTGCTAGGCTGGTAAGCAAAAGCAAAAGGAAATAGAGGCAACTGATGTTCTCAAATGAGGTGGCTGGGAAGGTAAGGGCAAACAAATTAGCATTCAGGAGGTATAAGGAGACACAGAGGGAGGAGGATAGGAAGGTGTATCAGGAGAAGCAGAGGGAGGCAGGGAATGCAATCAGGAATGCAAAGGTACAGATGCAGGAGAAAATAGCCCAGGCATTGAAAAAAAAGGAAAGATTGTAAGGCTAAGGAGGGAAGGGGGGATGTGGAAGAGGCAAGGAGAAAGTAGACATCCTGAACAAATACTTATTTTCATTATTCATGGAGGGAAGGGAAGGAGAGGGACCAAAGATAAGTGTCAGGGGCATCGAAGGAAGGGAGATGGACACTAGTCCATTTACAGAGGATAGAGTCCTCTCCTGAAGGCACTCACACATCTAAAAGTGAACAAGGCAATGGAGCCAGATGGGATACATCCAAGGATACTGAGGGAGCTCAGAGAGGTGCTGGCTACACCTCTGACAGTCCTGTTCAACCACTCACTGGAGAGAGGAGTAGTCCTGGAGGACTGGAGAAGGGCAAATGTAGTCCCACTTCACAAAAGTGGTAGTATGGAGGAGGCTGGCAATTACAGGCCAGTCAGCCTGACTTCAGTGGTGGGGAAGTTAAACGTAATTGAATCTATACAGAAGGAAAGAATTTTGGAATATCTTGAATTGAGTGGCTTACAGGATCTGAGGCAGCATGGATTCACTGGGGGGAGGCCATGTCAAACAAATCTGATATATTTCATTGACTGGGTGTCCACAGAATTAGATCAGGGTGGAGTAGTGGGTGTGGCCTACCTAGATTTCAGTAAGGCTTTCAATTCCGTTCCATATAGGTAACTTGCAAACAAGCTGGACAGCCTAGGAGTGGAACCAAAGGTGGTGAACTGGGCAAGAAATTGGTTGGGGGATAGTTGATAGGGGGTGGTGGTAAATGGAGCCCACTCTGAGGAAAGAAAGGCAACTAGTGGGGTGCCACAGGGATCAGTACTGGGACTGGTTCTCTTTAATGTCTTATTAGCAACACTGCAGAGGGACTAGAAGGGAAGTATGCCTTTTTGTAGATGACCCTAAGATCCATGGTAGGATAGACACTCGGGGGTGGGGGAAAGGATGAACATGGATCTAAGGAAACTGGAGGAATGGTCAAGAGTGTGGCAACTAAGTTTCAATGCGAAGAAGTGCAAAATCATGCACTTGGGGCACAGAAACCCAGGGGCAGAGTAAGAAATGGGGGGAGTGGTACTGGCAACCACCAAAAAGGAATGATAACTGGGGTAAACATGTCTGATGACCTAAAGGAGGCAGTGGGGAGAGCCAATGGGATGCTAGGGTGCAGAGGGAGGGGTATCACCAGCTGAAAGAGGGAGGTGATGACACCTCTGTATAAATCACTGGTGAGACCCCACCTGGAGTACTGTGTCTAGTTCCAGAGACCACATCTCTGGAAGAACATAGAAACAGAGTAGAGGCGGTCCAGAGGAGGGCAACTAAAATGGTGCAGTGTCTGCAGCAAAAGCCCTATGAGGAGAGACTGAAGGACCTCAATATGTATATTCTGGAGGAAAGGAGCGGAAGGTGGGTTATAATGGAAAGCTTTTTGTAAGAGAAAAAGGTGTTCCAGAAGAAAGGGATCATGCTATGAAGCTCGAGGGGAGTAGACTCTGGGGAAATATGAGAAAGTACTTCTTCACAGAAAGAGTGATGGATGCCTGGAATAGCCTGCCAGTGAATGTGGTGGGGGCCAAACTTGCAATGGGATTCAAGAAGGTATATGGAAACCTTAGTAGTAAGAGAAGGGGTAGAAAAGCCAGAGATCAAGTAAGGTCTGCAGTGCTACAGTAGGTAGGGTAAATTGGTAGACTAAGTGGGCCAAGTGGTCCTTATCTGCCATCAAACTCTATGTTTCTATATCTGGAACAACCTACCCACCAAAGAAAGGAGAAGGACAGAGAACTGTACCAGTTAAGGCAGAAGGAAGCAGGGAGGGAAGTCAGAATAGCAAAAGCCCAAACTGAGGAAAAGATAGCCAACTCAGTTGGGAGTAGGTCTAGGAGTAGCTGTTTTTTTTTAGCAGGTGTTGGTAGGCTTGGTGCAGGGAGTGACTCTAAAGAGGAGTCTAGGTCTATGAGGTGGTTAAATCTATTATAAGTTTCAACAGGGGCACTATTGTATATTTGACCTCCCATTCTTTTTTTTTAGACTGTTTGGATACAAAGGCCCATCCATTGTTATCTATGGAGGTTGGTAAGTCTCCATCACAGGAAGGAGTGGGATCAGGGGCAGAAATGGAAACATTGTTATGGGAAAGATTACATTGTTCCACCATCTGATCAATAAAGCTCTCAAGTTCCCCTACCTCTGCAGATACATGTTTAATACTTAGTAGCTGTGCTATTTCATCTTGTAGGGTGGTTGTAAGAAGATATTTGTCACACACAAATCTTGACCCTATGTCTCCTTCGCAATACATTATGCACTGCAAACATTTTGTGTAAACCTCTTCCATAATATAGCTGGAATGGTTGCAGTAGATAGTTTTGGGCACACTCAGAGTTATCTGTTCATATTATAACTACCATAGTGTTGTTATAGCACTTCCTAAGATCACCCACCTCACCAGCGTCTCCAGCAGACACAGCTGACACACACAAGACACGTGTGTCTCTGTGCGCATCTCCATGCGTGGCCCCGTGCACGCTTGCCCCTCTCGCTAGTGGGGGTGATTTAAGGCTGCAAAACCAGAAGTTGCATGGCCATTTACTTCTGGTTTTGGTTCTAACCCTGGGAGTGCACAAAGTGTAGAATTTAGCAGTAAATCTGCTGTAAAAGTTCCAAAATAGTAAGTTAGGGACAAGGGTAGTGCTCTTACTGTTCACAATGGTTCGCTGGGCTACTCGGGGACAGTGCAGGAATATGAGGGGTCGAGAGAGTACCTCCACAGTCCCACAATTCACAGCAGCTGTATATGAGTGTAAAACATCCAGCAAGATGGTACACAGAGCAAACAACAGGAGATATGCAATAATTGGACAAGTATAATACAAGAAATACAGTTTTAAGTTTTCATTAGTTACCACCTTTCTGTTTTAACAGGTTCAGCTCAATCAAGGTGCTAGCAGGCTCCTGTCTGTTTGTTCCCATTACAGCTGATCTCCTTCTGTAAATCACTGACTCAGAATTACAAACCAAAACAAACAACAACAAAAAAACAATCACCCTGTATATGTGAATATATATATTCTGTATTATGCTGTACATATTTTATAAATATCTGTGTCTGTTTTTTACATGTATTTTGTCATTTGTTTCCGTTTAATGTACACTGTACTACCATGTAAGTTATGTTTTTCTACACTCTGTTTGTACCCTGCCCTCAGGTTGCTTCTGGAAAGGAGCTTCTGCTCATTGCCTTTCCCGGTTATCAAATTTTAAATAAATAAATATACAGTATCTGCTTATTTCCTATTGTCGCCGCATCTGAAAGCATGGTAAACTAGTCCTCTGTGAAGAAAGGGGGTTTGAACCCATATACTGCCCATTACTGCAGCTAATATCAGAAGCTGGGACAAGGAGTTTATCTGTTTTAAAATTACTTTTCTTTGCAGTTAGAGATGTTTCTTCCCCTGGCTCCAAGCAGCTCTCCGGATAACAAGTGTTCTCATAGCATATAACTGTGTATTTGCACCTCAATACAACTCTGTACTTCACATAATGTTGATATTGTTACAACCTTGCACTTCTGAAACTGTCAACGTAATATAATTACTGCGTATTTACTGTACTGTCTTGTGATAGTGCCTGTACCCTTTGTCTTGTACTGCATTACAACTGACTTGGAACTTTTGTAAAAGAACTCTATGGCTCAAAAGTACTAATCTGAATCTGAAAATGAATAAATAACATCAATCCCAGCCCTAACTCCCCTGATATGCCTCCAGGACTTACCTTTGAACATGCACAGTGTGGCCTAGGTGTTCATCAGGGCGCTGCAAGTCAGAAGCCACTAGAGAAACCATTTTCCCATTTTCTTTCCCCTTGGAGTGTGTGTGCAATGTTGCCCAAATGCCCCAATGCATGCTTCAATAGGTGTGATGTCAGCAGCTGCCACTTTCCTCATTCTGGCAGTCCCTGGCTGCTTTGCTCTCAGCAAGTGCTAGGGACCAGGCTAATGTCAGGCACTGAAACCCTCCCTCCCTGGGAGAAGAGAGCAGTCCTCCGGGGGCTCTATCCTCTTCTGCCATAGCAACCCCCGGCAACCTGAGTCTGCATCCAAACTCTGGTCACCAGCCTGGCACAAGGCATGGCATCCAGTGTCTGAAACCTCAGTGCCACTGCACTAGCTTAAACACAATGATTTAATAAGCTTTAAGCTTCTGATGAGCCAGTGCAATAATTAGGGTTTGATCAAATACTGCATGAAATCATATGCTGTATGAAGTTAAAGACTTGACACAGTGCCAAGTGACTTAAGAAATGTACCTCTCACATGGTGGTATCAGTGGGATGTTTTATGAGGTAAAAGTGCAATGCTACTTTAAGGGACACCATATAAAAAGTAACTCATCTGTATAATGTAATTGCTCTGATAAAGGCGAGGCAAGGCAATTTTATTTACTGTATATGGCTCCCAATCCCTGAGACTCTGATTGCCTTACATAAGAACAGATAAAATCACAGCAAATAATACAAATAATACAAAACACATTCAAATCAATGAATAACAGAGAAAAATATATAAAATTTAAAATAAACAAACTCTTAGAAGACTAGGGTAACTGGTATAACTAATCACAGAGGTTCTTTGTCTTTTAGTTTTAGTTTTTTATTTTGATGGGTTCACCACAACATATCCAAGACACACTGTCTTAGGGTAGCTGGTCCATTCCACTGGGGTGTCAAACAGATGAGACATACTGATGAGTCCTGGTAGGACGAAACACCTGTCTATGTCATCTGTTAGCACCCTTTGCAAACTGTGTGAGAGGCCTTTCAGCACCATGCAATTCTGCTTAAAGTTGAACCAGCATAACATTCTGTGATGATTTGCATATGCAGCCCATGATGCTTTGCATTGTGTGGGCATGTGTGATTTTGTATTTTCTTGAAACTTGGCTTCCCAGCCAAATGCCCTTTGGGGTAACCCTTGCCTCAGTGTTTGTGCACAGAGGTTCTTTGTCTTTTAAATAGTTTTTTATTTTAATGGGTTCACCACAACATATCCAAGACACACTGTCTTAGGGTAGCTGGTCCATTCCAGTGGGGTGTCAAACAGATGAGGCATACTGATGAGTCCTGGTGGGACAAAACACGTGTCTATGTCATCTATTAGCACCCTTTGCAAACTGTGTGAGAGGCCTTTCAGCACCATGCAATTCTGCTTAAAGTTGGACCAGCATAACATTCTGTGGTGATTTGCATATGCAGCCCATGATGCTTTGCATTGTGTGGGCATGTGTGATTTTGTATTTTTTTGAAACTTGGCTTCCCAGCCAAATGCCCTTTGGGGTAACCCTTGCCTCAGTGTTTGCGCACAGAGGTTCTTTGTCTAACTAATCACCTTCATCAGGGAAAGCCAGACAAAATAAATGAGCCTTTAGACCCTTTTTGAATAACTCGACAGCTGGGGCCTCCCTGACAAATGCTGGAAATGAGTTTCACAGTGCCAGGCTGGCATCACTAAAGGCATGGTCACCAGATGTTTTTAGTCTGACCCTGGGAACATCAAGGAAGCCCCTAGTCGAGGAGCTGAGAGAATGGACTGAGGTGGCAGGAGTATGGAGATCAGACAGATAGCCAGGACCCAGCCTGTATAGGGTGATATAGGTGAGCAAGCCCACCTTGAAGATGACCTTCCACTTGACAGCCAGCCCATGCAGAGTCCACAGGACCGGAGTCACATTACTGGATCTAGCCAGGACCATCAGCAACTGAGCAGTTGTGTTCTGCGCTAGCTGCCATGGGAAGAGGGTCTCTCCAGTGACCCTGAAGTATAGAACATTACAACAGTCAAGCCAGGATGTAACAAAGGCATGCACTAGTGTCGGGAGGTCTTCGGGCAGAATTAGGGGTTTAATTCTGGTGATATTTCTTAAGTGGTAAAAACCAGTTTGGACAACAGATGACACCTGAGCTTCAAGTGTCAATCTGTTATCCAGTTTGCTGAGATTCCGCAGCCTAGGGGAAGCCATCAATGGAGCAGATCCTAGAAGCAATCCTGTACCCACTCCGGAGGCACTACCATCACACCATGACTTGGCTCAATCACCAGTACCTCTCTTTTATCAGGGTTTAGCTCTAACCAGCTGGAGGACATCCAATCATTGATCTCAACCAGACCATTGTTAATCACTTCCATGGCATCGTGTGTTCCAGGGGCAAAGGACAAATACAGTTGGGTATCATCTACATAGCAGTGAAAACCTGCATTGTAATGTCGAATGAGCTCTCCAAGGGGCAGCATATATACAGTGAATAACATTGCCGACAAGATCAAACCCAGAGGTACTTCACATGACAGGGGTTTTGGGGAGAAGGAGAAATTCCCCATCACTACCAACTGCTCCCTGCCAGAGAGACAGGACTCAAACCAGTTGATGACAGTACCGGCGAGTCCACAATACTCTCAAAGGCAATCGAGAATCACAATGTGAGCCACAGTATCGAAAGCGGATGAGAGGTCAAGGAGCACAAGAATTGACCTGTCTCCTCTATCACTAGCCATGAAGAGGCCATTATGCACCCTAACTAATGCCATTTCAGTGCTATGCCTGGCCCTGAAACCAGACTGGAATGGCTTATAGATATCAAAGGACATGAGGCATTCGAGTGGTTGCACCACTACTTTATCAAAAACCTTGCCCAAAAAGAGCAGGGTTGGAGATTGGATGGTAATTTGCCAGGATGTCAGGGTTGAGAAATGGCTTCTTCAAGAGGGGTCTTACCACAGCCTCTTTCAAGGCATTGGGAAAGACTCCCTCTGCCATTGAACACCAGACAATCCTAGCAAACACCGGGCCAACAGTCCTGATGCATCTCATCAAGAAACGGGTCAAGCTGGGTACAGTTCACAATATGTGTGCTTTAGCTTTGAGATCACCGCAATGATCTCAGCCACCTCCACTGCTCTAAACTCCTCCCAGACAAATGGAGCACCTTTGCTCACTCTAGGTCAATCACCGAAAGGCAAAACTTGCCTCACTGATGGAATCCCCGATCGGATGGAGGACACCCTGTCAGAGAAGAATAGAGAAAACTCCTTACAAGATTAAAAAAGCTATGTTTGGCTGCGGACAGACTGGATGTAAAAGTCTGTCAATAGTCTGAAAGAGCTGAAATGGTCTATTCTTCTTTGCAGCAATCTCCCTGGACAGGAACTCTGCCTTCTTACAGTTGATTGCCGCTTGGTACTCATGATAATGAACACACAAGGCCATTCTGTCCTCCTCCTATCAGGTTCTCCACAAGCAATGCTCCAACTCCCAACCCCTGATCTTCATCACCTTCAGATCCCCATCAAACCAAGTGGATCTCAAGTGACAAGATCTGGGTGGTATATGGACTGGTGCAATGGCGTCAAGTGCTTCAGAAACCACCTTGTTATAGGTAGCCACTGCCTCGCCGGCGCCAACCATACAGGCAGCGTCTACTCTAGATAAGTACACTACTGCCAGCATTCCTGCTGGGATCAAACCTCTCAAAGGGTGATAGCCGACCATCTCAACAGGGAAGGGACTTTCAGGGGGGCACAAACAAGAACTTCACCATGCAATGATCAGACCAAATGACTTGATCAGTCTTGAGGTTTTTTACCTCAAGCTCCAGTGAGAACACTAGGTTGAAAGTGTGGCTGTGGTGATGGGTCACAGAAGTAACTACCTGTGTCAGGCCCAGTGATGACATCAACTAGAAGAGGTTATAACCAGATTGTGAGGATTTGTTGTCGACCCAGGCATTGAAGTCCCCCCAAAATCAAACATCTGGGAGATTCCAATGCCATGTTGATGACGAAGTATGCGTCATCCTGCAGGAACTCTCTTCCAGACCCTGGATGGTGGTAAATGAGGAGAATCCTGCAGCCTGCACCTGGATCCCACAAACTGCCACACACTTGAAAGACTTTGCAGATCCCACTGGGTGCACGGTAAAGCCCAAGCTTGATCTAAAACAGATGGCCACACCCCTGCCCCTGCGTTACCTCCTGGAGCAGTGCACTATGGAGTACCCAGAGGGGATGGCTGCCTCCAGAACTGGCCCAGCATCATCACTCAACCAGGTCTCTGTAACGCAAGTCAGGTCGACAGAGGAAATCAAGTCTGCCATAATTGCGGTCTTGTTCCTCGTCAATCTGGCATTGCACAGCACAGCCTGTAGGGGACTGGTATACTGTACTGGCCCCTCAGCTACCTGCCCACTCAGACTGGTGGGAACCCTGGGGATGGAGACCAAACATGTCTGGTCTCTCTTTAGGCTCCATCTAATCCCAGGGCATCTCCTGTTCCTGATCACCTCAGTATTTCTCACCTCTGCCAGACCCGCTGCACCCCGCCACTGCCAACTTAAGGCTGACCTCCCTGCAGTACCTAGCTGTAGTAGCTGAAACCAGGAGGTCAGAAAAGGGACAGTGGTCACACAGCTGGGATATAGCCTACGATATTCACGGGGGTCCAAGGCCCTGGCACATCCCAATGCAAACCAACACCCCTAAATGTCATTAGAGATACCCAGTGTCCCTGACCTAGCAGGGATAGAAGTATTCTACTGGGCTATCTAACTTCTAAAAACAGAAGCAATCCTTGCTTACTTCTTTATACAAAAGTTCTATGTTTTTGGAGTGATGCTTTTGAGGTATGTTGGCATGGCTGCTGTCTGTGCTTATATGTTGTATTGCTGTGATGTGTTATTTTAATTATAGAGATGAAATAAAAGAGGAAAATATTAAAGAAATACTTGGTGGGCCATCCAGTGATTTAGTGCACATAGTATTGCATAATGATGAAATGGGTGCATCATAAAGGTTGTGCGGCCACTTGAAAAGCAATGCCATGGGGATGCTTACTGCACTAGACTGGTAGGTTAGCGGCCCAAGAAGGAGCTGCATCATCATACACACTGTGCTGAACTTGTGGCAGACTTTGTGAGTGGCCAAAGAAAGATCTGCAAAAATTACACACATTGCTGCAGACTTTGCATGAGGTTCCAAGAAGCTGCATCAGCACACACATTCCATTGGATCTATAGCAGATTTCCTCTTCTCCTCTCATTGCTTGGCAAGCACAGACTCTGTCCTCAAACCAATAGCACCCATGCCACCCTCTTTTCCCCTCCCAAGTGGAAAAATATATTCCCCATCTACCTTAGCACCATCCTCAGCCCACCCACTGGAACTCACCTTTCATATGCACAATCCTCTATTGTTGGGCAACCATCATAACACTCCCTCCACCTTGGCTGGATGCTGTTATCTAACAAAAAACCCTGTAAAGAAACTAAGTCCCAAAATATGCTAAGTGTGCATGCATGTGGACTTAGTTCATAAAGATCTTTTTCTTTTACTCATATCATGGTTATTTTGAATAATTTTAAGCATAGATTTTCAGGCTGCCAAGTCAACACCCCATCACAAGCACATTGGGGGCACGTTGTAAATCCAACCTAAAATGTATTTTTGGGGGTGATCCCCAAACACATTGTTGGTCAGATTTACAAGGTGACACTCATGAGGTCATGATGTGAGCATGGTACATGGTCATCCTGAAAATTTGACCCAAAAAGACCCAAAATGGCCAAGTTATGAGTAAAAAAAACCCTGAAAAAACTAAGTCCAAGCGCATGCCCACTTACAGTCTAAGAAAGCTAGAGGAGTGGTCAAGGGTGTGGCAGCTGAGCTTCAATGTGAAGAAGTACAAAATTATGCACTTGGGGCATAGAAACCCTGGGGTGGAGTACAACATGGGGGAAGTGGTATTAACAGCCACCAAACAGGAAGGATTTTTTCACACGTACTTTTAACACTGCCTGTGACCTCTATGCTCCCTTCACTAGAAATTGCACCAAACAGCAAGGCACACCCTGGGTCACCCCCTTCCTCTTCCACAAACTTAAAATAAGAGACAAACTATGGCACACTGCCATGGAATCTGGAAAGCCAGCTGATAGGCAGGCATACAATGGCAAGCGCAATGAGTGTACTTAGGCCATTCGAGAGGCCAAAGTCCAATACTACCAATCCACTCTTGTCTCCTCTTGGGAGTCAGCTAGGAACTTTTGGGATAATGTAAAAAAACTGAATGGGAAATCTTACTCTCCCCCTCAACTCTCCATTAATGGAACTGTCTGCTCTGACCTCCATGGCATTGCAGACTGCCTAAACCACACTTTCTCAGACCTGAGTTCAGTCCTGCCCAGCAACTTCTTTGACCTCATCCCAGTAGCACCCCTGCCCACTCTCCAGTGACCTCCTTGCTATCCATGTACCATCTCCCCACTGGAAGCTAGACCCTTTCTGCAAAAAGCCATCAGTACTAACAACGCTGGCACCGACCTCCTGGACACTAAGCTACTTTGTCTGATGTTGGATGCTATCCTGGTCCCACTTACCGAGCTGCTCAATCACTCTCTGTGCCTGGGGCAATTCTCTAGCACTTGGAAAACTGCCATCATCACTCCCATCTTAAAGAATGGCGACCAGTTTACCCCGGGTAACTATCGTCCTATCTCCATTCTTCCCCCACTCTATAATGCCCTCGAAAAAATAGTTGCCAACCAACTTACAGAATACCTGGCCATGCACAATATCTTATGTCCCAGCAGCATGGCTTTCATACAGGTCACAGCACTACAACTGCTCTACTAGAATTTTCCAATTTTCTGCACTATGCTCTTAACACCAGAAGTCCCACCGGTGCCATGTTCATTGACCTCTCCAAGGCCTTTGACACAGTCTGCCATCCCCTCCTTCTTGACTCCCTCAGATGCCTTGGTTTCTTCCCTGGCCCCCTTGCATGGCTCACCAGCTACCTATCTGCCAGAAGTCAATGCGTAAAAATCAATAGCACCCTATCTGACATGTGACCTGTCTGCTCTGGGGTTCCCCAGGGCTCCATTTAGGCTCGATCCTCTTCAGTCTCTATCTCAACTCTCTCCCCTCGGCCTGACCAAGTAAGATCCTCCTCTACGTAGATGATGCGGTGCTTTTCACCTCAGACCCCAACACACTCCAGGCCACCCTCCAACAAGCTTTTCATAGACCTGAGCACTGGTTCACATCGCAAAGGCTAGTTCTGAACCTAAAAAAGACCAAAGCTATGCTCTTCTCACATCACCAAAGCAAAGCCAGTGGTGCCCACCTCGTGATATTACCTAGCACATAAAACCCCATTGAACAGGTTTCTTCCTTCAAGTACCTGGGCATTACCTTTGATTTGACACTCTCCTTCCATTCCCATATCAATGCCCTTTCTGCTGCCACCGATATCAGGACTGGGCTGTTATACTGCCATAAGGACTGCCTACCACAAAAGGCTCTTAGACTAGTAATTACCTCTTCTGTCCTGTTACTAATTGACTATGGGCTGCCCATCTATGCTGCAGCTGACAACACTGCTATTGCAAGAATCCAGCACTCTATAAACAAGGCCTGCAGGCTTATGCTGGGAGGCCCCAGGTGCACCTCATCTTGTTCCTCATCACACGTGCCTGCTGTACTCCACCACCAACTTGCTCAACTTTAATGAAAGACTCTGGTTCCAAACCTGCCTTTTAAAAAATGACCCTGCTGGAGCCCCCCCCCCTGGGTTGCCACCTACCTGCAGCGGGCTTCCTTCTGAGTCTCCACCCACAGCTCTGCCAAAACCTCCCTTACTGTCCCTAGGGTAAGGACCTCTATGACCCAGAGATCCTTTTGCTATCAGGCTCCCACCTGGTTCCATTCCCTCCCAGCCAACATAGTTGACTCCACTAAGCTTGGTCTTTTCAAGGTTTCCCTCAGAAGCCATTTGACAAGCACCCGATACTGCAACTGCACATAATCCCCCCACTCACCCCTTACTCTCACCCCTAGGCTGGGCATGTACTGTCTATTTTCTGCTGTAATTGCCTGGGTTCTCGGTCATCATCTGTTGACTAATGTAATAAAATATAGCTCTGGTTGTTCTACCTGACATGGTACTGATGTACCTATACTATGTTTGCCGTGACCTACCTATTACCAAGCTTGTACCACCAGTGAATTTCTGTAACACTGGTTGCTGTTTAATCTAAGTTCTATGTACTGTATCTTTGTACTGTTTTGTTTGCTGTGATGGATTGTCTCTTGACAAGGTGCCTTTGTAAATGAGTCTCTGACTCAAAGGTCTGTAAACTGATGATCTAACAAATAAATAAATAAAAAATAAATAAATAAAGGAGACCTGGGGTAATCATAGCTGATGACCTAAAGGTGGCCAGACAGTGTGACAAGGCTGTGGGGAGAGCTAGTGTGATGCTAGGGTGCATAGCGGGTGATATCACCAGCAGAGAGAGGTGGTGTTACCACTGTATAGATCACTGGTAAGACCTCACCTAGAGTACTGTGTCCAGTTCTAGAGACCATGGGCCTGATTCTTAAAATTCAGAGCAAGCCACACCACTGGCAGCTTGCACTGATTGCTGGTACATCAGGGACCATGTGCTCGATTCTTTATTGGGTAAGGTTTTGGTGGTAAAGTCCTGCAGCTTGTGGCAACTGTGGCCATGCGCCAAACAGATGGTGTATTTGGATGGTGTGCCATGAGCTACTGGGTGGCTGTGTGCCACTCTAGGAGTACCGTGATGGCTAGCGGTCCCGCCCCCCCAGCCCTGATCTCCTATGTAGTAAATCTAATCATGTCCCTGGTGGCCTAGTGGACCCCCACAGCTCCAATCCCCTATATATCACATTTAATCATGTCCCTGGTGGCCTAGTGGACCCCACAGCTCCAATCCCCTATATATCACATTTAATCATGTCCCTGGTGGCCTAGTGGACCGCACAGCTCCAATCTCCTATATATCACATTTAATCATGTCCCTGGTGGCCTAGTGGACCCCACAGCTCCAATCCCCTAAATATCACATTTAATCATGTCCCTGGTGGCCTAGTGGACCCCACAGCTCCAATCCCCTATATATCACATTTAATCATGTCCCTGGTGGCCTAGTGGACCGCACAGCTCCAATCCCCTATATATCACATTTAATCATGTCCCTGATGGCCTAGAGGACCCCACAGCTCCAATCCCCTATATATCACATTTAATCATGTCCCTGATGGTCTAGTGGACCCCTCAGCCTCAATCTCTTATAAATCACATGTAATTATGTCTCTGGTGGTCTATCGGACCCCCCCACCCTGATCTGCACATATTAAAATAAATAATACTGTACATTGTGGTCTAGTGTACCCCCTCTCTATCCCCAATCTGCCTCTATTACTATAAATATTACTTTCCCTGGTGGTCTAGTGAACCACCCCACTACAGCAGGCAGTGCCCCTCCACCCCACTCCTCCAACCCATCCCTGAGCTGGCAACCAGCACAGACCTCTACTTTCCACCACAGCCATCACCTACTGAGCTGTCAGTGAGCGTGTACTGTATAAAGTAGGTGCTCATTGATTGACAGTGAGTTGTCAATCAATAACTGCATAATGTATACAGTATGTGATCCTTGACAACTCTGTTGGTGTCCAGCTGTGGTGGAAAGCAGAGGGCTGTACCAGCCGCCGGCTCAGGGATGGATCGGGGACCGGGTGGTGGGACATTGCCTACCTGGGTGGAGGGGTCCACTAGACCACCAGGAAAAGTGATATTTATAGCAAAAGAGACAGATTAGGGATGGGGGGTTGACTAGACCACCAGGGAGAGTGTTATTTATTTTAATATGGGCAGATTGGAGATAGGGAGGTGGGTCCACTTGGCCACCAGAGACAGCGTCATTTATTTTAATATGGGCACATTGAGGATAGGGAAGGGGGTCCACTAGACCACCAGGAACATGATTAGACTTACTGTATAGGGGATCGGGCTGGGGGGATCTGCTAGACCACCACAGAAAGATATCTGTATCTCTTAAGGGGAGATCAGGGATAGGAAGGAGGACCATGGCAAATGGTCCCTCCTGCCCAGGAAGGGCTCCGGTGGTGGTGCAAGTGCTGTAACCCTCCAAGAGGACAAACATATAAGTACCCTTAGACCAGTCCTGGTTGGTCTAAGGGTACTTAGAATTTTGCCCTCTGGGAGGGTTTAGAAATTCTCAAATTAGCTGATATGGCAGCTTGCGGCTGATACAAGCCCCCGAGCACCATGCTGCAGCCCAGTTTGCACTACAAGGATGATGCAAACCCCCTTTGGTGCATTCAGACATAGGCTGCATTTAAGAATTGCTCTTGGTACATCTTTTGGTGCAAGTGGCACCTTGCTCTATTCCTCGTGGCACAAGCCCCTTGTCCTATTCTGGGAGCTTTGAGAATTGGGCCCTGCTTCTTCAGAAGGACATTGACAGAGTAAAGGTGATCCAGAGGAGGGGGTCTAAAATGGTTCAGGGTCTGCATCAAAGGTCCTGTGAGGAGAGACTAAAGGATCTCAATATGTACACCCTGGAGGAAAGGAGGGAGGGAGAGAGAGAACAATAGAGACTTTCAGATACCTCACATGTATAAATAAGGTTGAAGATAGGAAGCATTTTTTAGAAAAAAAGATGCTCAAGAACAAGAGGTCATGCTATTGTAACCCCTAGATGGCGCTATCCCAGGGGCTACTACCCCTGCCTGATTTGCCACTAACAGGTTGAGGGGCCTGGATCCAATGGCGGGTGCCTCCACCCAGAGGTCAGGGTTTGCAATAGTTAAACTAACTTGGTCACAGCCCTCTGGGACACTGCAACCCCCCTTTCTTCCCACTAGTGGCCCACACAATATATCAGAATTACCTTCACAGTATACACTTACCCCCAGGTCTGGTTCCGCACTGGGACCTCCTGTGAAATGAGATACAGTGCAACAATCACAGTACAGTACTTTAACATAGACAAATACCTCAGGCAGTATAACTTTGCTGAAACAAGCAGCTCTGATTTATTTAGGGGATATAACAAGGACAGGGGAAATCAGGTTAATTAGCTTATCACTCTAATAATCTACCTATGGCTCTGTGACAGGCCTATCCCTATCAGTTACTGTCCCTGGGTACCCAAGCCCTAGTGGCTAGTCCAAACCGTGGCAGCTGGTAGGGGCCCTTTCACACAGAGAAAAGGAGAATTAAACAGTCAGCAGTACAGTAATTCCATTTGGATTTAATGTGGCAATTCAACAGGAGCGACCCTGAATTAGTACTCACGACCTCCAAATAAGATAGGGTCCTTCAATGTCAGCAGGGCTCACTTGAGGTACACAAACCTCTTCACACATCCATATAAAAGAAAGCACTATACCAGGCAGGCTGCATCTGTATCCCGATCGCAATTACTGCACAATACCCGGGAGAACACACAGCAGATTCAGTTCCTGACAGACCGAGTGCAATTTTCAGCAATTCCTCCAGTCTTCTACAGGGTGAGCCTGGTTTCTACTCTTCAGAGATCCTTTGATTCTTTTCACAGGACAGATTCAGTCCTAACAAGCTGTTACACAAGCTGCAGACCGGAACTCTGGGCCTTACACACGTTTTTTTGACTAAAACTGCACACTGAAAAAGCACAGGGCTCCTTTCTTCTTCACTGCCAAAGCTCAACTGAAACTCCAACCGACAAAACCGGGCACTTCCTTTGAGTTCCTCCCAGTTCTTGACTGGATTGGCTGTCACTCACAATAGACTGCTGCTGTTGATCCAAAAAGGCACTGAAGTCTAAACTACATCTCCCAGAGTCACTGCCCATACAATCCTCTTGTGGCTGGCTCAGATTATGAGTCCAAGTTCTGATTCGTCCAAGGCACCATTTTAGAGCTAGCTTAACCACACTGATTGGTCCAATTCAGCAGTTCAAAACTAGAATGGGAACTAGCAGACACAGTTCTGACTGCAAAGAAAGCAGGTTAGACAAACTGTAATTTCATTATTACTAAATAATTTCTGGCAAACAGTTACATCTTTCAGATAGGTTCCCTTTGCACTCCTAGTGACTGCAAAATGAAGTGAATTGGCAGCAGCTCGAGTGGTACTCAGAGAAGCACACAGTCCCCCCATATAAACTAATTATGTCTGCAAGCAGACAGCTCTTAAAAGACAGTACCAGAGGCTCTAAAAACACTCACTGATAAATGGCTTAAATGCCAAACACCATTCAGGCTTGGAGCATTCAAGCAAGCTCCTGGAAGTCTTTTGGGAACCCCCATTTGCAGGGGGATTACACCCTTCCTGGCCTGGGAAAGCTTGACGTCCGCATCAAGCAAGTACCCCCATAAGTTTTAACTGCAAGCATGTACATTTGCATTAGGCTCACACATGTAATCATCTGTCAATATATCATTTTACCAAGAACACATTTCTGAAACATTGCAGTACGTGACTCTTTACACAGTATTACACACACATTGTACCATAACTTAAGTTATTACCTCTTGTACATGAAACCTGAAGAGAGGGGGCCCTTCCCTATCAGTTACCTTGGGGCTGGATGGGGCAAGGGCACCATACTTAGAGGGCAACACAAGTAACTTGGAGTTAGCACTGATGCTCAGTTTGGGCAATGAGCTCGGGACACATACACTCCTTTATGGACAACATTGAGAGGCAAGTCCACAGGCCTCCCAAGTGAATCATAACTGAGGTGCACCACAGGCTTTACAGCTCGACCAGTCTTTCTAGGGGGAACTGTTATAGTCTCTGCACTCTGAGCCTCATTTTCAGCAGTGTCCTCACTTGTCAGGGGAGTCTCCATGGGGGTAGAGAGGCTAGAACTTGGGGCACTTTCAGCTCCAGGAGTTACAGTTTCTGAGTCCACAACATTTGGCTCGCATGGAGAGCTTTCGGACACTGGCAGTGGACTGTCAGGGACTCAAAATACTCTTCTTGTTCAGGTGTATCACCAGTCTGCCCCAATCTATCATTTCCTCCCTGAAAGCTCAAACAGTTCAACCATGCACAATGATTCCATTTCATCTGATCTGATGCTTGCACTTCACTTTCTGGGAGCATCGGCTCCAGGGAATGAAGCTGGGGGCTTGGACAGTCCAGAAGGCCCAGCTTCATCTCCAGTATTGACTAGGGATTGCCCGAAACAATTGACTCAGTTCGTAGAAGGATAGTATTCAAAGTCACTCTCACTTTCTTCCGATATGGACTGACAGTCATGCTCAACTGGGACTTGTGGAGGGAACACTTTAACTTTGCTTCTGTAGGTGCAGACTTTCTTGATCTTTTCTTAGCAGCAGCTCTAGTCACTGGTCCAGAGGGGCATCTTCTAGGGCTCAGACTCAATTAGGATTTGTCCAATGGGCAGTAAATGATTTCTATGCATTGTTTTACATCTTTTGAATTATTCTCAGGCCTTACTTTGTACACTGGCAGATCATCTAGTTTGCCCACTACAATGTGAGGGAGATGGTGCCATCTGTCAGCAATCTTGTGCTTGCCATGCAGTCCCAGATTTCTTAGCAATACCCGATCTCCCTCCTGGAGTTCCTGTGCTTTCACCTTTTATCATACCTTTCTTTGTTGGCCAGATTTCTTTTGGCAGCCATGGTTTGAGCCAGTTGAGCGCATGAGTTAGCTGGGCCTTTAACTTTGCACATACTGTAAATAGTTGTCAGCTTGAACCCCATCAGGAGAGACCCCAAAACACACATCTACTGGTAGTCGAGCTTCTCTTCCAAACATCAGGCGGTAGGGGGAGAATCCAGTGGCATCACTTTTGGTGCAGTTATAAGCATGTACCAGGGTGCTAATTTGTTGGCTCCATCTAGGCTTATCCTTTGGGTGCAGGGTGCCTAGCATATCTAGCAAAGTGCGGTTGAAACGTTCAGGCTGTGGGTCCCCCTGGGGGTGGTAAGGAGTGGTTCTGGACTTTTGCACTCCCCACAGAGAAAGCATCTCTTTGATCAGACGACTCTCAAAGTCTCTCCTTGATCAGAATGGATTCTTTGTGGAGCCCATAGTGAACAAAAAGTTTTCTACAAATACTTTGGCCACAGTGGATGCTTTCTGGTCTTTGGTGGGGAAAGCTTGGGCATATCTCGTGAAATGGTCAGTGACCACCAGCACATTACTGATATTTCTTTGATCTGACTCAAACTCAGAAAATCAATACAGACCAGCTCCATGGGTGCACTGGTGGTGATGTTAACAAGGGGCAGCCCTCTGGGGCAAAGCTTTCCTCTGTAAGCAGCGACTACAAGTTCGAATGTGTTGCTCCACATCAGCCCCATCTTAGGCCAATAGAATCTGGATCTCACCAAGTCAAGTGTTCTGTCTATACCAAGGTGCCCCATGTGGTTGTGCAAAGACCTCAGTACTGAGTCTCGAAGGCAGTGGGCAGCACTAGTTGTTGTTTGTCTACTTGTCCCCTCTGTCTACTGTTTCTCTGTATAACAGTTTATTGATCAGTTTCAACTTAGGACCTTCTTTGTATAACAGTGCAGTTCTCAAATCAGTGGAGCGTAATTTGGACACATCTTTTCCTGCATGAGGGCTTCTAAAGCTGCTTTGATCATGGGATGCGGGATTGAGCCACCGAATACTGTCATTGTCCAGCTGAGGCAGTGCACCAATGTCTATTGCAGAAAAGTGGCAATAAGCAGCAGGTATGCAATTCTCAGAGGCTCCCAAGCAATCCACCATGCAGTCCACTGCGTCCGTGGACATTTGTTCCTCCCTGTCAAACTTCGGCAGAGTGCCCGAATGTCAGGTTCTGCCAATCGGACCCAATCATTCTGAGAACAGGCCTCCAGGAGAGAGCATCAGCATCTATGTGGTTCAGACCTGCTCTATTTGAGAGCATAGTCATATGTAGATAATGCAGAAAGCCACCTATGGCCAGTGGCATCCAACTTAGCTGAGGTCTGCACATAGGTCAAAGGATTATTGTCAGTTTTACTAGTATTTTAGCCCCATACAAGTACTCATGGAATTGGTCAACAATAGCCCACTTCAAAGCTAGGAACTCTAACTTATGTACAGGATAGTTCTTTTCGGATGGGGTCAGGCTTCTACTGGCAAAGGCCACTGGTCTCAGGCCATTCTCGTGCTCTTGGTACAACACAGCCCCTAACCCTTGCAAGCTAGCATCAGTGTGCAGGGCGTAAGGTTTTCTTGGATCGGCAT
Source organism: Neoceratodus forsteri (assembly GCA_016271365.2). Taxonomy (NCBI): domain Eukaryota; kingdom Metazoa; phylum Chordata; order Ceratodontiformes; family Ceratodontidae; genus Neoceratodus; species Neoceratodus forsteri. The sequence goes on along the minus strand of CM057454.1, from coordinate 1,067,193,528 downwards.
AGGCCAGCACTGGAGCATGGGTAAGTTGATATATGATCTCATGAAAAGCAGTCTCACAATCAAGAGTCCAGCGGGCCCCAAATACTTCACTCGGATGAAAATACACTCTTTTAGTCTTGAGGACTGACTTTTGGTATTTTTGTGGGTTGGGGATACCCTTGAGTAAGGTTAAGTAAAGGCGGATCACTCTTGAATAGTCCTTGATGAAGCGCCGATAATAACCACAGAATCCCAGGAATCTTTGCAGTTCTTTTAGATTTTTGGGCTGTGGCCAGGTGGTCAAGGCCTCAACTTTACTTGGGTCGGTCTCTATTCCTCGGTGGATACTGTGTCCCACATACTTTACTGATGTTTGAAAGAATTGACACTTATCAATGGACAGTTTAAGGCCAAAGTCCTCCAGTCGGTCCAATACCTTAAATAATCTCTCATGTTCCTCCAGTGAGCTGCCAAACACAATAACATCATCTAGGTATACCAGGCACTCTAGTAAGTTCATGTCCCCACTGCACGCTCCATCAATCGTTGAAAAGTGGCTGGGGCACCTGAAATCCTTGAGGCATCCTCATGAATTCATAGAAGCCAAGTGGACAGATAAGGCTGTCTTCTCACGGTCCTCTGGGGCCATCGGGATCTGGTAGTACCCACTGGGAGATCCAGCACAGAGAACCACTTGCTCCGTTTAGGCAGTCCAAAGCATCCTGAATGCGGGCATTGTGTACTGATCAGGATAGTCCGCGGTTTAGGTGCGATAATCCACACACATCCTTACTGTTCCATTCTTTTCCTCACTACCACAATGGGGAAGCATAAGGGCTTCTGGATTCTTGTATTACACCAGCAGCTAACATCTCTTGCAGATGCCGTCTCACATCATCTATGTCAGCAGGTGCCAGGCGTCGAGACCTCTCCACGAAATGGTCTTTCGTCATGCAGCCGGATATTGTGCTCAGCTCCTTGCACGCATCCTACATCCCATTCCTTTAAAGAAAACACCTGGTCTCTCTGGGCAAGCTTCTCACTGATCCTCACTTTCCATTCAGCTGGCAGCGGGAGTTGCCGAAATCAAACAAGTCAAGCGCTACTCTGTCATTCTTCCTTGAACTCTTGCTGCTGGGTAGCACTGCAGTGTCTGCACAATGCACATTAGCCAGGATGCAACCTCTGTTTACTCGAATGTCTCTTTCAGACACATTATGAACTTGGACCATTACCCTTCTGGCATAAGCATGGGCTCTAGCGGGCAAAATACTAGGCTTGACCAGCAGTCCCTCTGGCAATTTTCCATCGCCTGGTGCATCCAACATTAATATTTTATTCTTAACATCCTTTCTGATCAGGACCTCTCCTGTAAGGTACACTGGGCATTTGGCACCAGGATCAGAGACTCAGGATCCTTCTTCCATACAATTCCGACCGGTTCCTCTGGTTCTGTTTTTTCAGCATCTCTCTGTGCCTCATAGGCCTTCTTAATTAAAGCCGGAACTCTTAAAGCTCTACTAGTCTTTGACCCCTGTTTTTCATAACACAACTGTGCCAGCCTTCCGAACATATGAGCATTTGTTCCAATCAACAAAGGGACACCATCATACAGTCCAGTGGGGGACACTAAGGCTAGGGTCTCTACTTGTTCGCCACTCCAGCCACGGAGGTGGGGAAAGACAGCCAAATTGGATATACCCGGAATAGGGGTAGGCCTTCTCACTTAACCCCATACATGCAGTCCTTCTAATGGTTGTAAGGGTACGTCTGACAAATGCTTCTGATACCAATCCTGGAACATAATTGTCACTTGGGAGCCACTGTCTAATACAGCTCTTGTAGACACTCCATTCACCTTTACAGTGGTCTCCATGGAGGACCCACTATTCTGGACCAGTCTGGAGAGGCGGTAGTGGGGCCTGGGCAACTGACCTTGCCACAAAAGGACATGAATTAGCATTTTGGTGCCCTCACTGGGATCATGTCGTGCACCTCTTAACCACTGATTTCTTCTCCGAAGCTCTCCTTGTAGCCTATATGCAACTTTGTCAGTGTCTTTTGGGGACTGGCATTCCCTTTTCATGTGCCCATCTTTCCCACAATTATAGCAAAACATACTTTCTGGAGTTTGAGCTGGCCGAGGCGCCACACTGGGAGCCAGGGCGGGGTATTACTAACTGGAAACCTTGGTGCCATCTCTCTGTCTGCAGCGTGATAAGCATTTGGAGACATCTCGTCAGTTTCTCCACTTCCATGGTCAAGGAATCGAGTTCGGAGCTGTTATCAGCAGGAGATACATGGGTGGGTACCCCCACTCCCATAGCAGATGCAGTCGGATATAGGTCAGGGCCCGTACTTGCAGGCGTGGCCTTCATAAAGGGATTGTTTTTGAATTCCCGGATCTCTCTCAACAGTTCTCCCCATTGTGACATATCTTTTTCCTTGTCAGAGCACTCATTGACTGCCAACCTCTGCCCCTGAACTTCACTTGATGGGTCACCCTCAGTCACTCGGGTCGTAGCCGCAGCTATTGGTGCAGGTCCCTCCCGAGGTCGCCTTTTCTCAACTCCTCGAATTTCTCTCATTAACTCATCATAGGAGGGTGGGGATTCCAGTCGATCTGCCAGGCGTAACTGAAGCAACAGCAGTTCTGAGAAGGGGGCAGACTTAAGGATCCTGTCCAGCCTGGTTCGGTCCAGTTCAATCGCTGGCAAACTGCCTTTTCTGAGGCATTCTTGCAACAATTTTTCCAGCCGAGATACATACACAGACAACAACTCCCCTTGGTACTGTTGTGCATCTCTTACTCTCCACCATAGGTCCTCATCAGAATCTGGGCTCCCATACACATTCTCCAAGGCCTCAAGATAGGCCTGTGCAGTCGCTTCAGGGTTACTGGCCCATTTAGCATGGATGGTAGCCAGGGCAGGACCTCGGAGGCTCCTCACTAACCTCTTTCGCTGCCTTCTGAGCATTGCCATTCTAGCACTTGGGGGGCAACATAGTCTATCCAGGTCTCCCAGTCATCCTCCCCTTGGGGGGTTGGGAGGGTGCCAGAGAAGATCCTCAACCTTCGGTAAGAGTCGTGACTAATGGCAGGTGCAGAAATAGGAGTCTGCATTGGTTCAGCCGCCATTACGGGCACTGGAGCAGGAGAGGGTGTTGGGGGAGAAACACCCCCAGGTGGCAAGAATAGTTTCTTCAAGTCCTCCACAGTTTTCCCCTCCCAGCAACCATTCAGCAAATTTCTCCTCAAAGTTTCAGATAGTGGTGGGGCTGATTCTCAGGTCTTTACTGTCCTTAGTTATCACTCTCCAAGCAGTGAGGGCTCCCTCTGGGGTAATGGTCTGTGGCACTTTGGAGCTATCTATGGGATCCTTAAACTCTACTAGGGCCAGGAAAGTGTGGGTGAGCAGATTAGCATGCCGACCCACCACCACAGGTTTGTAAACCTTCCACCTTGGAAAGTACTCCTGCACAGTGTCCGTATTGATACCAGGGAATGTCCAGGATAAGCATAGCATTTTGGGGTCGATCTCCTCCCCAGTACACCACTCCACCAGCGGTGCACAGCCACTTCTGTCGGGTACCCATTTTTTCTTAACAGTGGTTCAGAATATGGCCACTAGAGGACACACAATCTCAGCGGTGCCTCCAAGATGTAACCCTAGATGGCGCTATCCCAGGGGCTACTACCCCTGCCTGATTTGCCACTAACAGGTTGAGGGCCTGGATCCAATGGTGGTGCCTCCACCCAGAGGTCAGGGTTTGCAATAGTTAAACTAACTTGGTCACAGCCCTCTGGGACACTGCAACCCCTTTCTTCCCACTAGTGGCCCACACAATATATCAGAATTACCTTCACAGTATACACTTACCCCCAGGTCTGGTTCCGGCACTGGGACCTCCTGTGAAATGAGATACAGTGCAACAATCACAGTACAGTACTTTAACATAGACAAATACCTCAGGCAGTATAACTTTGCTGAAACAAGCAGCTCTGATTTATTTAGGGGATATAACAAGGACAGGGAAATCAGGTTAATTAGCTTATCACTCTAATAATCTACCTATGGCTCTGTGCACAGGCCTATCCCTATCAAGTTACTGTCCCTAGGTACCCAAGCCTAGTGGCTAGTCCAAACCGTGGCAGCTGGTAGGGGCCCTTTCACACAGAGAAAGGAGAATTAAACAGTCAGCAGTACAGTAATTCCATTTGGATTTAATGTGGCAATTCAACAGGGAGCGACCTGAATTAGTACTCACGACCTCCAAATAAGATAGGGTCCTTCAATGTCAGCAGGGCTCACTTGAGGTACACAAACCTCTTCACACATCCATATAAAAGAAAGCACTATACCAGGCAGGCTGCATCTGTATCCGATAGCAATTACTGCACAATACCGGGAGAACACACAGCAGATTCAGTTCCTGACAGACCGAGTGCAATTTTAGCAATTCCTCCAGTCTTCTACAGGGTGAGCCTGGTTTCTACTCTTCAGAGATCCTTTGATTCTTTTCACAGGACGATTCAGTCCTAACAAGCTGTTACACAAGCTGCAGACTGGAACTCTTGGGCCTTACACACGTTTTTTGACTAAAACTGCACACTGAAAAGCACAGGGCTCCTTCCTTCTTCACTGCCAAAGCTCAACTGAAACTCCAACCGACAAAACCGGGCACTTCCTTTGAGTTCCTCCCAGTTCTTGACTGGATTGGCTGTCACTCACAATAGACTGCTGCTGTTGGTCCAAAAGGCACTGAAGTCTAAACTACATCTCCCAGAGTCACTGCCCATACAATCCTCTTGTGGCTGGCTCAGATTATGAGTCCAAGTTCTGATTCGTCCAAGGCACCATTTAGAGCTAGCTTACCCCACACTGATTGGTCCAGTTCAGCAGTTCAAAACTAGAATGGGGAACTAGCAGACACAGTTCTGACTGCAAAGAAAGCAGGTTAGACAAACTGTAATTTCATTATTACTCTAAATAATTTCTGGCAAACAGTTACATCTTTCAGATAGGTTCCCTTTGCACTCCTAGTGACTGCAAAATGAAGTGAATTGGCAGCAGCTCGAGTGGTACTCAGAGAAGCACACAGTCCCCCATATAAACTAATTATGTCTGCAAGCAGACAGCTCTTAAAGAGACAGTACCAGAGGCTCTAAAAACACTCACTGATAAATGGCTTAAATGCCAAACACCATTCAGGCTTGGAGCATTCAAGCAAGCTCCTGGAAGTCTTTTGGGAACCCCCATTTGCAGGGGGGTTACACTATGAAGCTGGTGGGGTAGACACAGGGGAAATGTGAGGAAGTACTTTTTCACAGAAAGAGTGGTGGATGCCTGGAACACCCTCCCAGTGAGGTGGTGGGGATAAAAATGGTAACATAATTCAAGAATGCATGGGAAAGGCATAAGGGAACCTTAGTGGTAAGAAAAGGGGGAGGGGGTAAAGCCAGATATCAAGTAGGGTCCAAGGTGTTGCAGTAGCTCAGAAATGCAAAAGGGTCACCTTGGAGAGCTATGGTGCATAAGCCCAAAATCATACAGAGGACAGCAAAAAGAGCTTGCACTTCTAAGCCTTCACAGTCAAAAAATACACATCACAAGAAATGTGCCAAATATGAAAATATTTTATTAAACTTACACATAAAGATAAAAAGTTATGCATATTGTCAAGTGTCCCACAGCCTGAAAAATACCTGACATCATTTTGTGCCCTACACTGGCACTTGGTTATGGGTAACAAGATCACCAATTCATGCTGCTTAAATTCACTCATGCAATATTACATAAGCACATGTGTACCATATTCACATAATTGCAGACCCTCAAAATCATGTATAAATTGCAACTAACCAATTTCCACAGAACATATCACAGATGAAAAGACAGACACATTTTCTGTGGGATGGAATGACTGTGATAATCGCAGAATTCATGAACTTTTCAAATTGAGACATGTTGGAATCCCACCACTGTAAGAAGGCATTACATGTGCTTAGACTATCTTTTGAAATATCTCCTTGAATTTGTTACATAGACTTTTTATCTTTATGTGTTGTGTTTAGTTTTTTAAATGATTTTAATTGGTTAATTGCACTTTATACATGATTTTGATACAATTTTGACAACATTTCATTAATTTTTTTTATCGGAAATTTCATGAAATGTTGTAGAAGCAGAACTAGAATGTTGCCAGACTTTTACTGGCAGAAGATATATTTCACCCAGCCCTTGTTCAGATAAACTACATCTACTGCATGGCCACTATCCATCTCTTTAGTTATTACCTTAAAGGAGACAATCCAGTTGGGTTGGCAGGATCTCCTTTCTGTGAAACTATGTTGTGTGTTGGACAACAGACCATCTTCTTTCAAGTTGAGAAACACTTCATCTTTTGCAATTGACTCAGACATTTTGCCAAGAACTCATGTAAGGCTCATTGGTCTATACTGTAGTGGTGCGGGCCTTACACTCTTTTTGAATGGGGGTGACACTGTCTGAGTTTCAGTCCTCTGGCCTATTCCAATCTGCTAGCAGTCTAAAAAGATATCAGTGAGAGGTCCGGCCAGAACCCATTTTACCTCCTTTATTACCTTCAGGTAAATACCATCTGACCCCTACAATTTTGTCAGATTCACATAGCCCTACTACTTAATAACTAATTCTGGCATGATCAACACTGCCTTCTTTTTAGGTTCCACCATGCTGTGGAGACAGGAATGTCAGCGACCTTCCTTACAGCGGCACATAGTCGCCGACATCCCTGATGCCGCCGACTCCGGTCTGCAACCGGAAAATGACCCGACACACGATCGGCGTTCATGCGGGGGGGGAGGCTGCACCCCCTTCCAGACTTAATGATTCCGACTCTGCGCGGGGAGGCAGATCTCGGGGGAAAGCAACCAAACTCTGCTGGCATCGCTCCAGCAACCCGGTTGATACTGCAGGTGTCAGCGGGTTGCTGTCACTGTAACAGCATCGCTGTAAGAGCGTTGCTGTTACAACGGTATACTTTCTTTTTGGACTTGTACCTCTCACATGAAGTCCACACCAACTGGTCATGCTCGCTGTCTTCTTGGCTGAATAATGATGCAAAGTAGTTATTCAGTGCCACTACTATTCCCCTGCCTCCCTCAATGGTTTCACCACTCCCCAATGATCAGTAGCCCCACCTTATTTCTGATTTAACTTTTATAATAATAATAATAAATAATAAAACTTTATTTATTAAGTGCCATTCAAGCACTAAGGTGCTGTACAAACAAGGCAATAAAACCAGAAAACAAGTATAAAATCAAAATCACAATAATCTTAAATAATTAGCAATAAAAACAGGAAAATATATATAAAATCAAAAAGTGACAGTCTTAAGTAATAAAAGCATGATTCCGAAGATAGGTCTTAAGTTCACACTTGAAAGTCTCCATGGTCGTGCATTCCCGAAGCCTGTGAGGCAGAGAATTCCAGAGGGTCGGGGCAACAAACATAAAAGCCCGAGCCCCAGAAGATTTTAAAGTAACCCTCGGAACCTCCAGCAACCCCTCGTCAGCCGAGCAGAGCTGTCGTACAGGGGTATAAGGAATCAGAAGCTATTTCAAGTAGTCAGGGCCAAGTCCATGCAGGGCTTTGAAGGTTGAAAGACCTACTTTGAAGGTGACCCACCACTGTGTAGGCAGCCTGTGCAGATCCCGCAAAACAGGGGTAATATGCATCCTTCTTGGTACTCCTGTCAACAACCTAGTAGCAGCATTCTGCACTAGCTGCAAGCTGTGGATAACAACCCCAGGAAGCCCCAGGTAAAGGGAATTGCAGTAGTCAAGGCGAGAGGTCACAAAGGTGTGGACCAACACAGGTAAATCGGAGGATGGAACGAAGTGCTTCACCCTGGCAATATTCCTAAGATTATAAAAGGCAGACTTAATGATTGCTGTCACCTGATGACGAAGGGTCAGTCCATCGTCAAGTACAATTCCCAGGATACGCACTCATTCAAGAGTACGGAACTGATCTCCCCCCAGGAATAAACTGGAAGGTAGATCAGACCTCAACCCCTCTATCCTATGCCCCGGGTCCACAAGCATAACCTTGGTCTTACCTGCATTCAACTTTAACCAGCTCAAATTCATCCAATCATTGATTTCAGTGAGGCAGTTATTAAATACCGAGAAAGCACTATCCTGGTCGGGCTCAAAAGACAGGTAGAGCTGGGCATCATCAGCATAGCAGTGAAACCTCAGACCATATCATCTTACAATGTCTCCGAGGTGCAGCACATACACTGCAAACAACATGGGAGAAAGCATCGAGCCCTGGGGAACCCCACACTGCAGAAAGATGGGTCAGAGGAAAAAAATCCCCAACACAACTTGAGCAAAACCCCATGGTCTACAGTGTCAAAAAGCTGAGGAGAGATCAAGGAGAACCAAGATAGAACAGTTTCTCTGATCTCTCACCATCAGGAGATCATTGAGTGCCCAAACCAGAGCAGTCTCAGTGTTATGCCTCTTACGAAAACCAGACTGGAGAGGTTCATAGATATTATGGATGGTTAAATTGTCCTCTAGCTGGATTGCCACTACCTTGTCAATAATCATAGGTCTGTAGTCGGGCGAAAGTATCTGGGTCCAGAGAAGCTTTCTCTAAAAGGGGAGTTACCACAGCTTCCTTCAAGGAGCTAGGAAACTAGCCTGATTCTAAGGAGCACCAGACTATTTGTGCCAAAAGAGGTCCCATGATCTCAACACAACCCAAAATAAGGGAAGTTGGGCCCAGATCAAAGCTACAGCATGTAGGGTGCATCCCCTGGACAATCTGCATAATATCCTCGAACTTCAGCTGGTCGAAGGAACTCCAGGAAGCTCAGGGTACCGAGGCCAAATGCCGACTAACCGCATCCCCCCATAGAGTGTGACTGACGGATCTCTGATCTCATGTTGGTCACCTTATTCACAAAGAATTGAGTGATCTCATCACATTTCTCTTGTGAAAAGTCTCGACGAAGCTGGAGACAGGCTGGGTTGCACAGCCTGTCCACAGTTCTGAAGAGCTGAGCTGGTCGATTCTGAGTGACAGCGAACTCCCTGGACAGGAATTCTGCCTTCTTAGGGGAGATCTCTGATTGGTAGAGCTGATAATGCCCCTCCAAACTAAGGCGGTCAACTTCTAGGGCAGATTTCCGCCAGCAATGCTCTAACTGTTGTCCCAGATGTTGCAGCTCCCTCAAGGACCAATTAAACCATGGGGCCCGAGGGAGAAGCAAGAGAGGATGAACACAGACAGGAGCAATTGAGTCAAGGGCTGAGGAAATGGCCTGATTATAACTCAAAACCAAAGACTCCAGACTCTTGCTAACAACTGGAAACTCTAAGAGGTTCAATACCGCCATCAAAACCATCAATCTGGGTGATGCCAATGCCATATCAGTGACAAAGTCTGCCACTTCCTGCAGGAATCGTCCCCCATCCCCTGGTGGATGGTAGTCTAGGGCTATCCTGCAACCCACACCAGCTACTACAGTACACTTGAAGGATTCGGTCTCCTCAACTGGTACACTCATGAGCCCCAATCCAGTCTTGAAACAGACCACTACTCCCCCTTCCCCATGATCCAATCTCGGGCGGTGAATCTCTGAGTACCCGGCTGGAACTGCTGCCTCCCAGATGGGACCAACATTTTGGTCCAGCCAAGTCTTGGTGATGCAAGCCAGATCAGCTGTTCCAACAAAGTCAGCAATAATAGCAGACTTGTTTTTAACAGATCTAGCATTGCACAATACCACTCGAGTTGGACAGGGCTCCAGAGCTGTCCCAACTACTTGCCCATCAAAGGAGGTGGTGCCCTTGGGTATGGGGACTAGACATGGACCTCCATGTTTTAGGATCCATTTCACCCAAGGGTGTCTTCTGGACCTGATAAGCCCTATATGAGAGGTCCGCTCATTCACCCTCCAATGTCCGCAGCCTCTGCCAAATCCACCCTGTGCCCTCCTATGTGCAATACTAAGCACCTGACAGCATTGGTAGATGGAAGATGGGAGAAGAGGGGAGGAAAAAGGATGGAGGGCATGGAGATCGAAGGACGAATAACGCACGATTGGGGAGACTTGACAACACATAACGCAAGCTGAGAACAAACTAAATTCTGGACACTTCAATAAAATCCTAACTATCTTGTTCAAAAACATCCCCCCAAAAAAGAAACCCACACAATTACACTTTATACAAAAAATATAAGTAACTACAATCAATAAACAACTAAACAGAACCAATTAACCTCCCCAGCCCATGACTCTCTCACAGCACTGAGGATGGAAAAGGAAAACAAAATACACTTCAAACAAGTTATTTTCCTACAGGTCCTTTCACTACCAGTAGGAGAAAAACATTCAAGAAAAAACACAATATAAGTAATCCATTTGAAGTTTAAGGCACTCTCACTGTCAGCGATGGTTAATCTTGTACAGCATCCGAGAATATTAGGCTAGTGAGGCCATCTCACCACTCACACTTTCCTTCATCAGATGATACCAGGATCCAGTAACAAGTCAAAAGGCATTACTTAAAACAATATATAAGCTTGGTGCAGGTCTGTAAATAAAGGCAGTCTCAAATAAGGCAGAAGATGTCCACAGGCCAAGTCACAGGGAAAAGAGGCTCCCCCCTACACACTGACAAATTGCCTAATCAGGCTCTGTGTGCAATCAGGACCTGCAGCTACAGATGACCTGAGGCCAAACTAATCAGGCCGACTCTGGAGCAGCTTCAGAGCCCCCCAGTGACCCCAAAATCCTTAGGGAGAAAATGGGAAAAGCTCCTGCTCGGTCCCAGACCACACTACCCAAGATCACCCAGGCAAAGAACGGTGGGGGGGGGTTAAAAGCCTCCCACAACCAAGGACTGTACTGAGGGCCTGCTTGCCTGAGCAATATTAGCATTTAAGCTAAACAATGTGCAGTAAAAGTCCTAGAGACAGTGGGACACTGATCAATCAATCAGGTCACCACACTCACAATACTTCGAACGCCATCAGCTGTCTATCCAATCAGGAATCTTGCAATAATCCTACAGTAGTACTCGATTCTTTGCCCAAACTGCTGAATCCTCTGACAGTTATCCAAGGTGTAAAATCCAGGATCACACAGTGATGACAGACAGTCCATTAATCCACTTCAAATCCACAAACCAGTCAAAGGGAATAAGAGCCAATCCCTGGACTCCACGGCTCTATATGTTCTCTGTACCACACCCAGCGAGAATACAACCCCCCACAAGGCCGCTCACTTCTCTACGGTGAGGAAGACATTAAAGTTGGTTGGAGATTTTCAGCAGCAAAACAACCGACAGTGCAATGTCCAATCATGATCATGAAACACCAAGCAGAAAAGAAAGAAATAAATGCCTAGCTAAGTACCTATCTCCACAGAGCAACTTGTTCCACAACTAAGGGGACATCAGGTGACAACAGCAAACAGCCGATAATACGATAAATGGCTGTGGAATATCAAAGCGGGAAAAAAACAACGTAAAAATCATCAAAAACAAAAACTGCAAAATAAAAATAAATGAAATAAATTATCCTGAATGATCCTGAATGTGTAGCATCCTGAATCCTGAATGTGTTGCATCATGTTACAGGGCCACTCAGTGCCATTTGTTTAACTCCCCTATATTTTTGTCTATCCTAAGGGTTAATTTTCAGGCCTGGAAAACTATTGTTCATTTGTCTGGCTGCCCATGGCCCATGCCAAGAAGGAGGCTGTTGTTCACTGGAGAGAGAAGAACCTGAATTTTTTGGAGGCTGAGTAGGATGCGATAAGTAGCAGGGGAATTGTCCCTCAATGGAGGTCCCTTAGGGGCTCTTGTGGCTTCCAATGCCATCTCAAAGGTGGGATTTCAATAAAGATGGGAAAGAAGATAGAGAGATGCATCCTGGTCTGCTGAGAACAATCTTGGAGTCAGGCTGAAGGAGCATCCTTTTGTCAGCATTAAAAGGGCCCTAGTTTTGTCTGGCTGAAAGGACCTCATGCTGATTGGATGGTGGTGAGTGTGGAAATGCAATAGTACAGGACAGATGGGTTCAGCTTGATATCACTCCATCTGGCACTCTGGCAGGGAGCCCACACTAGTAATTGGGTTGCTAAGGAAGGGTTATCTGTCCAGGAACAGTACGTGGACCCACAAGTAATACCCATATGTGTAGCTTTCAGTCCAGGAGTTTGAGTACTTGGTGTCCCTCTGGCATGAGGGGCCCAATGGATGACAGAATGTGAGGCAGAGGTGTGGAGAGTGGGACTGTACTACAGGAACTAACTGATGACAAGTTCTTATTGCTGAATATATTTTTCACAACAAGTGATGAAGTAGTTGTTCATGCGGTTGCTAGGTATATTGATGCAATCTATAGATCACGTACTAAGGTCTATAAGCCTGGATGATCTTTTGTAATTCTCATGGTTTCTGTTATGATAAAACAATTTACATTATTCTTATATAATGCTTTTTGGAGATAGTACTGATGTACTGTATATCCCTAAAAAGAATCTTATTCTTAAACTATTGATTACATACTACATGAGTGCTTGCATCTTAGGCTTTATATGTATATGTATAATGATACATTCCTGTTATCTGATTCTTAATTTATTGTCTGTTTTGTATATCGAAATATGTCATATATTTCGTATTTATATTATTCTGTTTTATAATCTATTCATTGTGTGTTTGTGCAAACCTAGGGCCTCTGTTTCTGGGTCCTGATCATGGCTGTTTAGTAAACTCATGAAGCAGTCATAATTTGTTTTGACATCAAACTACTAAAATATGTTTTGTAGACTCTTTTATCCTAGCAAAAGTTGTGAAGTTCTGTCCAGGTGATTGTAGGGGTGTGGAGGCACACTTGACACCTGTAAAAACACCCATAAAAACACTGTGAGGGTGGGGTTTATAATTTCCAAAGCATAGCCACACATACAATGTAAAAGCCAGAGTTCCCCTTCATCTGCCACAAAAGTTCCGTACCTGCCCTCTGCTATCAGAGTACTTCAGCTGCAGTCAAGAGACTATTTTGGGGACTTCTCTGATCCCTGCAGATTATGAGAAGTTTTGACCAGGTGGTTGTGGCAGTGAGGAGGCACACTGAATGCCCGTGATGACATTGCAGGGGTTATGTAAATTTAAAGACAGAGCCACACACACATATGACAGAAAAGCCTGAGCCTGCTTAAGTCCACCCACAAATAGTTTCCTACTTGTCCTGTGCCATCACAGGGCTTCAACTGCCACAGAGAGAGTCCAGATCAAGGCTGTATGGTAAAATCAGGAAACAGTCAGAATGGGTTTTAACATCAAAACATTAAGACATATTTTTGGAACACACCTGAGCCCAGAAAAAGTTCAAAAGTTCTGTCCAGGTGGTCGTGGGGTTATGGAGGTGCACTGAACAACTGTAATGACATGGTGGGGGCAGGGTTTGTTAATTTAAAAGCAGAACCACATACTGTACACAACACCCACAAGAGTTGCTCTCAAAGGAGTTGTGAGATTTCATGGTAAGAAGCTGAGGCAGAAGACTTCATACCTATCTATCTGTCTATCTATCTATCTATGTATCTATCTATATTTATGCCATACTTGTGAGTATATTAAAGTACATCTATCAAAGTTACTTTTACTTTTGCTTAATAGTCTAGGGTAAGAATATTGAGATAGTCTCACTCTAGGATATCAGTGTACAAATATTCTCACTGTCGGTCACTTGCGAGGTGCTGCACTGACTTGAGGAAAGCCTAACATCATTTTCAGAATTCAGCTTCCAAAGCAGTGTGCTGAAACTGCTCAGAAACCCTGTTTGCATCAGAGCCACACACGGCAATAAGCACTACAGCTACACAAGTAAGCCCACTCCCATCCTTATTTTTAAGCACAAAATACAACTACCATGATCTCAAGAAACATCAGTTTTGGTGCTGAATATATCAATTTCATGAAAGCTTTCCTGGATGATAAACTCACTGAAGACAGCGAGCGGCAACTACCGGCCCAGCTGCAGGCTGCTGAGATAACTCAGGAACCAACAAATACTGTTTAGAACTGTACCATACAAAGTGACAGGGAGGGTTTTATAAATTCCTAAAAAAATGTTACCACCAGCGAGAAGAGATCCACCAATATCACTATGCTCAGGAAGTACATAGCTGAGCAATAAAATGAAAACCACAACTTCACAAACATGTCCCCAAAGGAATTCAATTATTGATTGAACTAATATTTCATGGAGGCTAGTAGCTGTCATGTTTTTCAGTCTGTTTGGAGATATATAAATTTGAAGTCCTATCCCCTCCCCCACACATGGTTTTAGAGCAGGCTAGGCAAGTGCTATCTATACAACAAAAAGAAAACAAAATGAAAAGAGGAGAGCAAGGGCTGCAAGGAAAATGTGGCCAATGAATGTACAGATTAAATAAATTACTCAGATATATGAAGAAAACTTTCTGGGGCCCAAGAGAACAAAGACAGTAATTAATACCATGTGACTTATCTGTGGCGTTCACTATGGAATATGAGGCAATATTGAGATGAGGGGTCTAAAACTGGGAGACATTAATGTCAAGTCAGACAAGAAGGGCAATGATTTCATAGAATACAGCCGGGAACAGAGAACAAAAACTCGCAAATGGCAAAATTCCAAAGAATTACAGAAAATCAAACCTTGTGCCTATGGTGTCCCCACAGATCTTATAATGAGCCCAGTTGCAAACTACAAGCACTGCCACTACAATATCAATTCCTGGCTACCAATAGCAACTCAACAAAGTGTACAAGCTGTCTACCACCTGATTTCAAAACCGACCTCTTGGCATCAGTGAAAATAGCAAGAGTGGTAACAAGTATGATTAATGAGCCCAGAATTACTACAAGTAAAACAGTTATGCAATGATTCTGCAAGAAAGCAACTGGTACACATTTAAATTATGCTGGTGTGGCACACAGAAATAATGTAGGCTATGGGCCATAAAAACCTAACCATTATAAAAGATTACTATAAGCTGAATGAGCAGCAACAACAAACAAAAACATCAACAGTCCTGAATAGAGATGTGCGAAGTTGGCATCTTTATAGGTGACATTGCAAAGGGTCTGAAGGGAAAGGTATGCCTCTTTGCAGATGACACAAAGATCTGTAACAGAGCTGATACAGAAGTGGGGTAGAAAGGATGAGAAGGGACTTGGCAAGGTTGGAAGAATGGTTAGACATAAGGCAACTTAGATTCAATGAAAAGAAGTGCAAAGTAATGCACCTGGGAAACAAAAACCCAGGAGAAGAGTACACAATAGCAGGGGAGGTACTAACAACAACAAAAATGGAAAGGGACCTGGGGGTAGTCATATCAGATGACCTAAAGGTTGGTAAGCAATGTGAGAAGTCAGTAAGGAGAGCCAGGGGGATACTGGGATGCATAGGAAGGGGCATCACAAGTAGAAAAAGGGAAGTGGTTATCCCTCTGTACAGACAGCTGGTGAGATCCCATCTGGAGTACTGTGTGCAGTTTTGGAGACCTCATCTATGTAAGAACATAGGTTGGAAGCAGTTCAGAGGAGGGCAACTAAAATGGTGCAGGGTCTGAATCAGAAAGCATATGAAGAGAGACTGAGAGAGCTTAATATGTATACCCTTGATGAAAGGAGGGATGGGGGGACATGATAGAAACATTCAGGTACCTCAAGGGAATCAACAAAGTCCAGGAGGGTAGCATCTTTCAGAAAAAGAGATGTGTAAGAACAAGGGGGCACAATTTAAAGATAGAGGGGGGACGGCTCAGGAGTAATGTGAGGAAATTTTTTTTTCATGGAGAGAGTGGTGGATGCATGGAACTGCCTTCCCAGGGAGGTTGTTGGGTCTAAAACAGTGGGGCATTCAAACATGCATGGGACAGACATAAGGCAATTGTAGTGGGGCGTGGCAGGAAGTAGGCTGTTGGTTAACTAGAATCTTCAGCTTATCCAGTACGTAGGGAAATGGGCAGAACAAGTCTATAACACATTGAGAAACAATTTCCTGTCTTTTTCAACAGGTGATGTCTCCGAAGATGTCTCGACCACTGTGGAGAAAATAAGAATATACAGAAAATTGCAACCTACAAAGAAATGAACATTTGTTGCCCTCCGTAGTGTAAAAGTGTTTTTTTTTTGTACACAGACTTTTATTGACTTTGTTCTTGGAACACAGACATGCAGACTACAAAAACAGTAACCACCACAACTGTCACTTACATTGCACTACACACAATTTGATATTTTAACAACTTAATAAGCAGTCTTTAGTTTCCAACATCTTAAACATATCTTTAGCCTTAGAAGAATACAGAAACAAAAAGGTACTAAATCCTGATGTTCACCCTAGTTCTCATTGTGCATCTGTGGGTACAAGGGTGATCACCCTTCCTGCTTCATGGCATGAAAGATGGGTCTCTGGCCATGACATACTGCATAATAACCATTGGTTCCATCTGTTCCTACCTCTCTCAGCTTGATTTCTGACAGAGTAGGTCAGTGTTTCTAATGTATATATAGAATTAACTAACAGTTCCCTTATCACCACATTTAGCTTATGTTTTGTAATGCACTTCTTTGCAGCAACTAATAATGGGCTGTATTCACAAATGTCTACAAGCTGCGTCTGGGTGGCATGTAGGCATTGCAACACCTGAATGCCACATGGTGGTGCCCTGCATACCCCTGGCAGCATTCACAAATGGCGTGCAAGCCCCTTGCACAAGGGATCCTTATGCCGGCCATGCAGCTCTGCACTGGGGGGTGGAATGGGGCATGGCATGGGAGTGCCCACACCAGTATGTATTCACAGAGGCACATTCATGCCATACCAGCTCTGGGCAGCTGTGCAAGGGGGACCCTGTGGTAACTGTCCTGTGTGGTTACACACTCCCAATTGACACCAGCTGGCAGTGCCAGCAGAAGGACCCCTGTTGCACTGTTGCCTTAGCCCACCATGCTGTTTGGTTGGCTGGGGGTGGATGTACAGGCAAAATAGCAGTGGAGGTACATCATGGGGTATGCATCCTCCCAGTAGCCCATGCCTGGTCATGGAAGGGATCCACTGTGGGAGCCAGGATGAGCATCCTATAGGATGCCGCCCTTCATCCTGCACCTAGGCCACCACGTTCCCCATCCATGAGCCAGGGGGCTGGGCCACAAACAGGTGGATGGCAGTCTTGAATGCCAACTGGCACATGCCTGTGCTGGGGTGCAGTGCTGCATGGGCTGGATACTCAGATTTTATGCTTAAGTCCCACCCATTTGTGAACAGAGCTCAATATGCCTAACAAATATTTGTTTATGGGATCCCTCTGCCTTGTGGGACTAGTTTCTGAATAAACAATTGTTTGGATGAGTATTATTTGTAGGGTTATAATTGAAAAATAAACCCAATTTAAAGATTGTTTCATAGAAACATAGAATGTGATGGCAGAAATTTTGGTCACACATAAAAACCATCTTCGGATCCAAGTAATCCCACACTACAAATGACATGATACTGAATGGAGTCCACTGCTCAGATTCACACACAATAGCAAAGGCTTTCAAAAATCACTTCTCTGACCTCTTAGATATACTACTGCCTTCCACATGGAACCCTCTACTCCTGATATCTCCTTCCCAAAATATACACCAGTGGGGCCACCTTTCTACTTTAAAGCTGTCTCCAAAACATATGTACTCAAGTTACTCAGTGCCATATCGTACAGCACTGTGGTTGGGTCTAACTGCCTGGAACCTAAGCTCCTCAAGTTGTCTGCCCCTTCATTGAAGGGCCATTATCTAAAATCTTCACTATGTCCCTTAGTGAAGGAGTAGTGCCAGATATCTGGAAAATGGCCAGAGTAATGCCAGTCTTTAAAAAAGGTGACAAGAAGGATTTAGCAAACTATTGACCAGTAGCAATATTATCTGTCTTAAACAAAATCCTGGAGAAGCTCATCACAAGATAGGTAACAGAGCACTTCACCAAGTATAACCTCCTGTCCCCAAATCAACATTGCTTTAGAAAGGATTACAGCACCCAAATTGCCCTGATACAGTTAACCAATGATACATTACATGCTATGGATCAGGGTCTTCTAGCAGGAGCAGTTTTTATAGATTTCACAAAGGCATTTGACCTCACTGATCACCCCCTCCTGCTAGCTAACCTCCTATCCCTGGGTTTCTGGGCACAGTCAGTGACCTGGTTTAATGGCTACCTATCAAACAGGACGCAAGTTGTATAGTTCAACTCTGCAATCTCTGACAAAACAGTCATTGACATTGCGGTACCACAAGGATCCATCCTAAGACATCTCTTCTTCTCGATCTTGATTAATAATATAACAAGAAATGTCTCCTCCTGCTTATCGCTGCTGTATGCTGTTGACCTTGTTCTCTATACCAGCTCCGATAATGTGCTTACTGCCAACCACAATCTATCAGGGGACTTCCTAAATGCACAATCCTGGATCACTAGCCATAAGCTAGTTCTCAACGTTAGCAAAACTCAGGCTATGCTTTTGGGCTTGCCCACCAAACTAAAAAATAGTCATAATCTCTTCAAAATAGTGTGACTGGTACCCCTTTGGAAGTGGTAAACTTGTTTAAATACCTGGGGGTTCTACTCGATAGATCCCTTAACTATGAGATCCCTATTACTACTGTATGTAAGGTAGTCAATACCACGCTAGGATTAGTTTACGGAACTAACCACAATCTCACCCCTTCCACGAGGTTGGCCATTGCCAGAGGAATTTTTCTCCCATATCTTACATATGGAACTTCAATCTACAGCAATGCATCTAAAATCTCCCTACACAAATGGGACATACCCTGTTATAATATATGTCATTATGCCTCTGCATCCCCTAAGTTAAAACATCACTGTCTGCTCTATGCAGACCTTAATTGGTCTTCTCCTATGGTCCACAAGCTCCTTGCTCTTGGGGCCTTTCTGGGTAGAATCCTGAGGTCCAGTATGCCTTGCCGTCTTGCTGCTGCACTCACCCCACAGACCACCTCATATGGTCTCCATTCTGCTGATCTTTCCTTACTCCGCATTCCCAGATGTAACACTTTCAAAGGGAAAACAGGTCTTTCCCATGTGGCCCCCAGTTACTGGAACTTGCTGCCCCTTGAAATATGCCAGTCACCTAGCCATGCCTCATTTAAAAAGAGGCATCACTCTCTGCTTATTGAGAGTACACAATGCAATAGTTTTAAACCACCCTAGATTCCTGACTCCCTACACTATTAATGTCTCGGTGTCCTCCTATGGTACTTATACCTCATAGTTGCTACTTGTCATACTACCCCTTTCCTACCTCACCTCTTACACATCTCTCCCCACCACCCCACTATCTCCCTGTGAGGTCTTACTGTCTCAGTCCTTCCTACCTATTTGCTGTCTCTTTGGTGTCATATTCTTTATGTTATACCCAGTTTTGTAGAACAGAGTTGATGCCTAGATTGATAAGCAGCTGTTATATGTGCACTTACTTTTGTGCTTTGATATGTGAAATGTCTGTATTGTCTCCTGGCTACACCAACTGCTCAAACCATTATCCATTTTTACTATATCTGTAAATGCTAAAGTATTATACGCACTTACTTTCACTTCTGATATGAAGTACATCAGAATATTTTTCCAGTAACCTCAAATTGCTCAAATTGTTATCTATTTAAATTGTATCCCAAATATGTTGTACTCCTATAGTGTTGTACTGTATCATCACTGTTTTTTCCTGTTGATGTCGTAACCTCCCGGGTCATGCCTAAAAACAGTCACTTTTGTGTCTAGTGTACTTACCCGGTTATCAAAGACTAAATATGTAAATACATAAATAAATAAATAAAATAAAAAATAAGGGCTGCTGAGCCCACCTAGTCTGCTAATCTTTTTAACCCTTTATTTTTTGATGCAGACCTTTCTTTGATCTATAGTGCCCTCTCTTCTCCTCTTTTCCTTTCCCCGACTATTCCCTCATGCCTCTCCCATGCATTTTTGAACCCTACCACTGCTGCTGCCCCTATTACCTCCACTGTAAGGTGGTTTCAGCATCCATCACCCTTTCTGTGAAGAAGTACTTCCTCACATCCCTCCTGAATTTACTCCCTCCAACTTCATAGCATGTACCCTTATTGTAGAGCACCTTTTTCTCCCCCCAAAAAACTTCCTGTTGCTGCTGCTTGACATAAAGCTGCATTTTAACCAATTTCCTGCAAAAGATAAAAAAAGCAGTACTCTTTTTCTTTTTCCAGATTGTGACTTGCCTTGTTTCAGCGATAACATCCTGTTTTTGACCTACTTTTTTCCAGCACTGGTTTTCTTGCAGATACCATAAATAAATAAAAACCCTTCCAAACTAACAAAAACAAATAACAAGTCTTCAAGCAAACAAAGCCCCAATGTTGTCATCCACATGAGCATTGGTGGCCTCTGATGATGAAGTGAAGACTCTTGTGAGGCTCTGATGATAGAAAAAAAGTTTGCTGTGTTCCCCATCTTAACACCAGAAAAGAAGATCAATCCTCTGGGTTGATGCCACAGTCTTCTCGGAGACTCCTGAGTAATCATAGTCGCAAAGTGATGCAGTCACGAAGCATTTATTTATTTTTTTATTTTGTATAATCGGTTTACAACCTTTGAGCCAGAGGCTTATTTCCAAAGGTACCTCGTCACATTGAGGACAGACAGAGCATTTAGGTTACAGAATACAGGTCACTGACTGAAGAGTTACACAGAATAATTTCATACATTGTACAATTTAGTAGCATTTTCCCACCTGCACAGAGATCCTACCTGCACAAGGCCCACCAATTGGCAATGGTCTGTATTGCACAATTGCAGAACTTCATAGTTTGCTCAGTCAAGGCTCCACCAATCATGAATCTCCAGTAGGACGTTGACAAGTCAGTCTTTGAAGGAGACCAAATGAATGATAACAACAGATTACAACAAGTGAAAAATCCAGCACCAAGCTCCATGTTTAAACGTTAAAAGCTGATTTTATTTAAATATTTAAAAACAGATCCACATACCACAGCTCAATGTTCTGGATTATTTGCTTGTTGCTTGTTGCACATTGGAAGCACTCTATGTGTAGCTCACAACCAGAGGATTAAAACCTAGATGAGGTCAATGGTTATAAATCAGAGGATTAAAAAAACTTTGATTTTTTGCAGCTTCTACACCCTCCCCTAAACAAGAGAAGACTCTGAATCCTCTTTTCTGCTACCCCCACACTCTACCTACCATACCACCTCTGCTGCTGTTGTTGACACAAACAAGAGCTTACCAACTATCTCTCACAATCAGAGGTTTGAAACAAGTTCAGACAAATTGTTAGTAACCAGAGGATGAAAAATGCTGATTCCTTGCTGCCTGTATACCCTCTTCTCAAAAGAGGTGATTCTGAATCCTGTCTGCTGCTACCCCACACACTCGACCCACCACTACCACCACTGCTTCTGCTGAAACATAGAATTTGATTGCAAATAAGGACCACTTGGCCCATCCAGTCTGCCCATTTTTCTCTACCTACACTATGATATTAACCGTGCCTGATCTATAGCCCTTTTTCCTTACCCCTTCCTTTACCTTATGATTCCTTTGTTCTATCCCATACATTCTTGAACCCCACCACTGTTTTTGCCCCACCTCCTCTGCTGGAAGGCTGTTCCAGGAATCCACCACTCTTTCTATGAAGAAGTAGTTCCTCACATCTTTCCTGAATCTACCCCCTAAAGCTTTGGTTGAGATAAACAAAAGCTTACGTACTATAGTTCACATATAGTTGACATTGCAGAGGGACTAGAAGGAGAAGTATGCCTCTTTGCAGATGACACAAAGATCTGCAACAGGGTTGATTCACAAGGAGGCATGGAAAGGATGAGAAGGGACTTGGCAAGGTTGGAGGAATGGTCAGAAGTATGGCAACTTGGATTCAATGCAAAGAAGTGCAAAGTAATGCACCTGGGAAACAAAAACCCAGGGGAAGACTACTCAATGGGGGGAGGTAGTAACAACAACAAAAATGAAAAGGGACCTTGGGGTAATCATATCAGATGACCTTAAGGTTGGCAAGCAATGTGAGAAGGCGGTAGGGAGGACTGGGGGGATACTGGGATTTATAGGGAGAGGTATCACCAGCAGAAAACAGGAAGTTGTTATCCCCCAGTACAGACCATTGGTGAGACACCATTTGGAGTACTGCATCCAGTTCTGGAGACCCCATCTCTGCAAGGACATAGACAGGATGGAGGCAGTTCAGGAGAGGGCAACTAAAATGGTGCAGGGTCTGCAAGAGAAGCCATATAAAGAGAGACTAAAGGAGCTTAATATGTATACCCTTGAGGAAAGGAGAGAGAGAGGGGGGACATGATAGAAACGTTTAAGTACCTCAGTGGAATCAACAAAGTAAAAGAGGGTAGCATCTTTCAGAAAAAGAGATGTGCAAGAACAAGGGGACACAATTTGAAGATAGAGGGGGGATTGCTCAGGGGCAATGTGAGGAAGTATTTTTTCACAGAGAGGGTTGTGGATGCATGGAACAGCCTTCCTGAGGAGGTTGTGGGGTCTAAAACTGTGGGAGAATTCAAGAATGCATGGGACAGACATAAGGCAATTTTTGTTGGGGTTAGGAAGAAATAGGCTGTTGGTTAAATAGGATCTGCAGCTTATCCTCTAGGTAGAGAAATGGGCAGACTAGGTGGGCCAAGCGGTCCTTATCTGCCGTCAAAGTCTATGTTTCTATGTTTCAATCAGAGGATGAAGAACCCTTCAGACAAGTGATTAGCAACCAGAGGATGAAAAATGCTGATTCCTTGCTGGTGCTGAACCTTCCGCCAACAAAGAGCTGTTTCAAAATCTTCTGTGCTGCTACTCCCCACCATTACTGCTATTGCTGCTGTTGCCACAAAGAACTGCTTGCTAGTGTAACTCACAATCAAAGGAAGAAATACCACTACAAAATCTAAAGCACACCGGTGATTCAAATATGCTGCTATGGAACAAGACCCAGTGCAGAGCAGGCAAGTGATCCATAGACACTGCTGAAGAAGAAGACTGGGGGCCCAATTCCAGAAGGCATGGCACAAGTCGACAACAACTGTGACTTGTGCCATATGCTGATGCACCAGGGACCCTCCGCCCGATTCCAGAACAGCCAGGGTCCCCAGTGGCTATGTGTGTGAACTTGCAGCACCCCAAGCATTGGACCGAAGGGAGGGCACACCTGAGCAGGGTGCCGCAAGTCACAGTGAAGCCCACTGACAGGGTGCCAGCCCCCACCCCAAGCCCTGGTCCCCAAGTAATGACCTACAGGGCTGATCATGACCACCCACCCAATCCTGAGAATTGCCTCATGGGGCTGATCATGTCTCCCCAATCCACAAGAATTGCCCCACAGAGCTGATCATGTCCTCCTGATCCCCAAGAATTGTCCCACAGAGCTGATCATGTCCCCCCCAGTCCCCAAGCCCCAATCCCCAATTGCCAGCTCATTGGCAATAGTAATACCATACTGTCCATAATCCCTGGTAGTCTAGTGGACCCTAGCCCTCTTCCCAGCAGTGCCAGTCCACCCACACACCCCCACCCATTCCCAGTTGGTGACTGGCACATCCCACCTCTCACCTCCACATCCAGCCACCGACTGAGCTCCCTCTGAGCATGTGCTACTGTATACAGTACCTGCTCAATGAATGAGCTGCAACATGTGGCAGGCTGCCTTTTGGAATACCGACTGAAATGCTACAATACTGTCCTGTGACCCTTTCTCCCGCTCTCATTTACTCTTTGTTTTTACACTGCTACATATGAAGTTTCAAGGTTCTTCCCTACACAATTATCTTTCTCTCAGCTGTTCCTGCTTTAATCCACCTTAATACCTATCTCCAGTTTCTGCCTTCCTACCATGACCCCCCCCAGCAGGGTTCTCAACATCTTGAGGGAAGAAATCAGGAAATGGCTACCATTTCTCCTCATATTCAGTTCTTGCCTCTCCCCCTCTCTTCTCCACCTGCCCTTCTGGGTCACCAATGTGCACAACAGAACCCCATCCTTTTAACTCCAACAGCACTTACATGCTACCTCAAGCCTGCTCCTGGTACACTCATGCACTATAAATGGTTCTGTCGCATTATTACTGTCTGGTATATTTATATGTTATTTTGTATAATTTTGGACATATATTGTAATTTACCCAATGTTCCACTACTGTTTATTGTACAATACTTTATGCTCCAACTGTTGCACAATCTTACAATGTAGTATTGTTTGTACTACCCACATACTATTATAACTGATCATCCTTCACAACCCTATGTAACCCCTTCCCCAAATCGCACCATGAGATGAGCAACTTGTTATTCAGTGTACCCTCCTGGTGAAACATTTCAATAAATAAATAAAGTTGAGTACTTGAGTGATTGAGCTAAAAGCCACAAAGTTAAAGGCTGAGATTACTTTGCCATTGATTTCTCTCTGTGCATAACAGAAGACATGACCTCTGAGCAGCCGCTTGTAGTTACAAATTAAACCCAAATATAATCTTTATCCTTGGAGGACTGTTTAACTAACTTTGAGTGTTTTGGGGAATGTCCATCTAATTTGGGGACATCCAGTTGGAGACGGGCAAGTTCTTTAGAAGCAAATGTTTTTAATGCTGCGGGTGGCGAGGAATTATTTTTTGAAACAATGACTGAGAGGAGCAATGCAGGGCCACTTCCGGGTACTTGGTCTGAGCCTGATCGCATTATAGATATCAAAAGTGCCTTTACTGACCTACAGAGAGCAATTATTCGTGGAAGGAGACATTACTGGGGTAGCATTACACTTGAAGCCTACCTTAAAGTAGGATGCTCACCTTGGGGATTACGTGTCTTGAATAAACCAGGCTATGGCTGGGAAAGAGTGTTGTTTATGGACGACTGGAAAACATCTCTCCAGTTGGGGAGAGATTTGCTCATAAAAACAGTAATCAAGGATTATCTCATACAACAATCAGAGGTAACAAATGATATACAGAATAAGGAAGAGGTGGTTAATACTTACAAAGATCACCTAGAGTTCAAAAATTTTGAGAGCAAACTTAAAGAGACAGTACAACGAGAAGAGAATAAAATCAAACAAACTAAATTGAAGAAGTTTGAGCTTGACAGACAAGATTATTTGTTGGATAGAGTATTCAACTGGAATAAAAATAAAAATAGAAAGAAGGGTAGAAATAATTATTGTACCCATTGCCAAGAAAATCAAAAGGAGTCACAACCACACTCTATACTCAAAACTCGCAGTCATTCTCCAGTATACACTTCCAACAGTGAATCTGAGAGGCAGCCTTTTTTAGAAGAGAAAACAGGAACCACTCAACTGTAGAAGAAATGAACAACGTGTGGTACAGTTCCAGTACCATCCCAGCCACCTTTACAACAAATACAACAGCAGAGGGAGGTAAGACTATTGAGGGGCCAAATTCAAGTCACTATATTGCCCCACTCCAGCCTCACAAACAGACCAGGACGGGTGGGCAGAAACACAGAAGGCAGATTTCATAGCAAAAGGAAATAAGTAACATTTCGGAGAACATTGTAATTAATATCTCTGGGGAAAATCTAACAACAGATCAGCTATCAGTATTGAAAAAAAGGACTGTCATTCTTATGAACAGCCGATTCCAAGTCCTTTGACATCTATGTGGACCTACATAGATTCACTTGGAATTTAAATCTAAAGACTCATTTCAAGAAAATCAGAATGTGTCATGGAGCTACATCAGCGGTGAGTCAAGACGACAATACCTTTAAATTGGGACAGGAGGTAAAGCCTTTTAAGCCACCCTCTACTTTTCTGCCACCTTATAATGACACAGTAAGGGTGTTTGAACGTGCCTGTGAACAAGGGTTTAAGACTATACTGGACAGAGACAGTAGACCCACCTTTGTCAACATAAAATATCTGGAATCCATAGCACTGAAATCACTGATGGATAATGTTAATTTAGTAATTAAACCTGTGGACAAAGGGGGTTCTATTGTGGTAATGTCTACTGAACACTACACAGCAGAAATTAGTAGACAACTAGCAGACATCTTGTTCTATAAAAAGCTTTTGAGTGATCCTACATTAATATTTAAAAAGGAAGTAGATTCTTTTTTTGTTTGTTGCAGAATACAATGGCATCATAGATCATGATGAGTTGTCATATCTTACTGTGGAACAGCCAGTTAGAGCCAGTATATATACCCTGCCAAAAATACACAAAGACATGCATAATCCTCCAGGATGACAGATAGTTGCTGGAATTGGCTTCTTAGTAGAGCCGCTTTCCAGATATGTGGACTCATAGATACATAGCTACATAGACAGTGTCGGCAGATAAGGGCCTATGGCCCACCTAGTCTGCCCATTTGAGTTTGTAACTTCAGTTTAAGTTTTCCTAGAACTCTGTTGCCCCTTACCCTTGACCTCCAGAATTTCTTTATGTTTATCCCATGCATTCTTAAATCCTGTGATTGTTTCAGCCCCCCACCACTTCCTCAGGCAGGGTGTTCCACTTGTCCACCACCCCGTTCTGTGAAGAAATTCTTCCTCACATTTCCTCTGAATCATCCTCCCTCCAACTTCATCCCATGCCCTCTAGTCCTGGAACATCTTTTTCACTTAAAAATAGTGTATTCTTGCACCCTGTTCCTCCTTGTAAGATACTTGTCTGTCTCTATCATGTTCCCTCTCTCCCTCCTCTCCTTCAGGGAGTACTTATTCAATTCCTTCAACCTGTCCTCCTAGGACTTGTGATGCAATCCATGTACCATCTTTGTTGCCCTCCTCTGAACCTTCTGTACCCTGTCTATGTCCTTACGTAGGTAAGGTCTCCAGAACTGTACACTGTACTCCAGGTGGGGCCTCACTAGTGTCTTGTATAGTGGAATCATGACCTCCCTTTTCCTGCTGGTGATGCCTCTGCCTATGCATCCCAGCATCCTATTTTCTTTACCTGCTGCCTTGTCACACTGTTTCCCTACCTTGAGGTCATCAGAGATGATAACCCCCAGATCCATTTCCTGCTTGGTGCTTGCTATATACTCACCTCCCAACTGATATATTGTGCCAGGGTTTTTGTGCCCCATATGCATTATCTTGCACTTCTTTGCATTGGATTTCAACTGCCAAACCCCTGACCATTCTTCAAGTTTCTGCAGGTCCCTTCTCATTCTGTCTACACCCTCTGGTGTGTCTACTCTGTTACATAGCTTTGTGTCATCAGTGAACACTGAAATTCTGCATTCTAGGTCCTGCGCAATGTCACTGATGAAGATGTTGAATAGGAACGGTCCTAGCACTGATCCCTGTGGTACCCCACTGGTCACTCTTCCCTCTGTGGAGTGACAGCCATTTACCACCACCCTCTGTGTCCTGCCGCCCAGCCAGTTACCTACCCACCACACTACTGTCCTGCCCACACCCATATTCCCTAGTTTGTGTAATAGTCTTCTATGTGGCACAGTGTCAAAGGCCTTGCTGAAATCCAGATAGGCCATGTCCACTGCCCTCTCCTGATCCACCTCCCTAGTCACCCAGTCAAAAAATTCAACGAGTTTGGTCTGACAAGACCTCCACCTGGTGAAACCATGCCGCCTTGGATCCTGCAGTCCATTGACAACCAGATGTTCCACCAATCTCTCCTTCAGTAGACTCACATATCAAAGGCTATGTTTCTTCATTTTGATCTTATGTATATGACACCATGAATATACTGGAAGTCCTGGAGGATATGCAGTCTGAGAATGATTGGTTATTGGTATCTAGGGACATATGTTCACTTTATACTGATATTCTACACATAGAAACATAGACTTTGACGGCAGATAAGACCCACTTGGCCCACCCAGTCTGCCCATTTCCCCTACCTATTGGATAAGCTGCAGATTCTAGTTAACCAACAGCCTACTTCCTGCAACCCACCACTATAATTGCCTTATGTCTGTCCCATGCATGTTTGAATTCCCCCACTGTTTTAGACCCCACAACCTCTCCAGGAAGGCGGTTCCATGCGTCCACCACTCTCTCCGTGAAAAAGAATTTCCTCACATTACCCCTGAGCCGTCCCCCCTCTAACTTTAAATTGTGCCCCCTCGTTCTTACACATCACTTTTTCTGAAAGATGGGTTGGAAGCCTTACGATACTGGTTAGAGTTTGACTCCCAGATACACAATGGGAAGAAAGAATTTCTCCTTGAACGTGCAGAACATGTACTTAAGAAAAATTATTTTCTTTTTCAGGACACATATTACTTGCAAGTCAAAGGGACAGCAACGAGGGCCACATTTGCCCTCAACTACAATAATTTCTATTTGGGCAAGTGGGAAAAAAATATGTCTATGATGGACAGGTCAATCCTTTTTTGGATAAGATTGACATTTGGCGTTGCTTTATAGATGATATTTTTATGGTGTGGCATGGCAGCAAGGATGAGCTAAATCAATTTGTATCCTATTTGGAAGCAAATAGTAACAATTAAAAATTTTCCATTAAGTGTGATTCTGTGTCTGTGCCCTTCCTGGATCTTATCATAACAAAGAAATATGATGGTACATATGAAACTAATTTGTACCGGAAGGATACAGACAGAAACTCACTATTGCTTGCCACTAGCTGCCACCCACAACATCTAATAAAGAACATTCCCAAAGCCCAGATGTTGAGATTTCGTAGGAATTGCAGTAATGCTGCAGACTTCATGACTAATGCCTCTGATTTGTGTAATAGGTTTTTGACTAGAGGTTATAGTTCAGACACACGGTTTACAAAGCTGCTTCACCCGTGACATGGGTACCTCTGCTGTTGCAAGCAGCCAGGCGGACCCCTTCTGTCCGCTGGCTGCCTTCCTCGCTGTACTGCCCGCCGCTCACCAGACCGAAGCTTCACCCTTGACATGGGTGCCTCTGCTGCTGCAAGCAGCCAGGCGGACCCCTTCTGTCCGCCGGCTGCCTTCCTCGCTGTACTGTCCACCGATCACCAGACCGAAGGTACGCTGCAGAAACTGGACTGTCCAGAACCATCGACACTGCCTGCTGACGGGCTGCTGCAGTTCTTTAATTCTTTGCTACTGCTGTTTCCTCTGGACCTTAAGCAAATGTTATATTTAGATTGTGGTATTTGTTAAGTCTCTCCAAATTGCCTTGTAAATCCTAACTTAAACGTGAACCTAAGCCTGTTTACAGCAATTTTGCACTCCAAGGGTAGTTTGAAGTGCTAGTTCATTTAGGCTGCAGGTTTGTAGATTGTGAAATATTACAGCTCTCTTTGTTTTAAGGTCCAGTGGTAAGCTACCCTGGATCAGAAATTAAGTTTAAAGTGATACAGTTTTTCCTGTTTAGACCAGATTCCATTTGGGTCACAGTTGTAAGCTTTTCCCTGCAAATAATTCAATTTCTCTTTCACTTTCTGTCCTTCTGTCTCCTTGCTGCTTGAATTTTTGCCACCACCTCCCATCCCCCATCTCCAACCTTATTGAATACTCTCCTCCCCTCGGCACCACCCCTAGCAATGTTCATCCTCCCTCTCTATACTAACTGCAACTCTTAAAGATACAGAGTGCAGCTATTAGGCCTACACTTGTTCTGTCTTCCCTTTAAAGACATCTTCCTATTTTCACCATCTGCTTGCCTCTCAGCTTTGCTTAGCGCCTGCTCTGCTATCAACTGTGCAGTTCCATACCTGGGCTTCCTCCCTTGCTACCCCGAGAATTTTCAAGTTGCCTTGGTACCCCCTGACCTAGCTAATAACATCCTATCTTAACCTACATTTTATACAGTATCTTAAAATAGATCCACTGCACCTGATCGTGCTCCCAGTGAGCGGTGCAGCTAAACCTGCCAGCTGCCCACACCTCCATCCTCCTGACGAATAGGACACCTTCAAATCCAGCTAAGTGTCCGGGCTGCTTTGGGGTAGCACTGTGCGGGTTTGATAGGTGGCCACCTGCTGCTATACTCCTCTAATTGAACTGCTGCTCTCTGCTTGGCCACTGTTTGGCCCTGCCTTTTCTCTGTTGGATTATCAGTCTCTGGGCTTCAGCACCCTCTGCTTTGCATTGACTTTTGACAAACATTACTGCTATCTGTCTAGTCTCCCATTGGTTCCTTATAAAATTCCGCCACTAGGGGTGCCTTCTAACATATCTTGAATAGGTCTTTATTTCCTCACTATAATCTTTACTGCAAGAAGAGCCTCCGGCTGGTCTGCTTTCCTAATTAACCTTTGCGGGGCTTTACTTTCTGCTTCTCTGATCCACTTCTTCTCAATAATTCCAATGCTAGCAGGAAACACTTCATTGTTTTTATTCTATCTCTAATTTCGGCCAAGGGTTAAAACGGTGTAATGCGGTCACCCTTGGCAGTCTTAATTTTATACACACTATCTCTTTATCCCTAACAGCTAATCCTCTGTCTCAGTATACCACTAGCCTTCCTACCCAAGTCAAACAGTAACACTATGGCGAATTACAGTCTGCTATGGGCACTCTTGTCATTTGTCCTTTTACTCAGCCTGGACACTGCCACACATGGGCTCTCCCATGTAACCAAATGGCAAAAGACTCCTCAGAGGCTTACATCAACTATAGCATCTCTAACTTGATTCCAGAGACAAAGCCTGATCTTCAACCTAACCCTATCCTCCTTGTTAGAGGCAGCATCTATTACTCTGTACATGCCAGGAGGAAGCTGCCATGGAGGTGTGCTTTCACCCTAACCTGCCACTGTGCAAGGCTTTGGTTCCTAGCCATGATAATTATTCTGCTATCTGGGGATGTCAGACTAAATCCAGGTCCACCTACCTGTTTCTTTTCCCCTAAATGAGTTATCTGGCATGTCCAAGAAAGGATTATTAATTGCCCATATCAATATCTGAAGTCTTACCTGTTACCATGCGGAAGTCGAGGCCTGGGTGAAACTTTACAATCCTGATGTAGTCTGTCTCACAGAAACTTGGCTAAAACCCGGTATACCTGATGATGTATGCTCCTTGCCTATCTATTCCCTGTTCCAGCGGGATAGATCCTCATCCAAGCGTGGAGGTGGAGTTGCCCTATTCTTCAAAAACCACCTTAACATCTCTATTGTCCTGGCATCTGCCTGTCCCGCAGTGTGTGAATTCATACAGGCAACTATTGTATTGGGGGAAAAGAAGCTTCATATTATCTGTGCCTATAATTCCCCTGCTGGGGGAATAGTAGGTCTTCAAGAACTCCTTGACATCACCTCCCAGACTGTAAATCATAATGAGGCTGTCATCCTAGGTGAATTTAACCTCAGTTGGTTAGGATCAGCTCAAATATCCTTGCAATCACTCACGCTTAGTTATAATTTTCACCAGTTGATCTCTGAAGCAACTAGAGCCACATCATCCCATCAAATGGGTACACTCCTAGACTGGGTGATGATTAACCGTATGGAACATATGTCAAAAGCAGGAATCCTTGCAGATGCACTAACAGACCACTCACCCACTTTTTGTATCCTATCTATGGTTGCACCCCTCAATCTCCTCCATCAAAACTAATCATGTTTACAAATCTAGCTCATATTGACCAGAATACATTTCTCTATGATGTCTCCAATACCGACTGGGCAGGTATCTATCAAACAAAGGATGTGGAGGTTGCTCTACAGATATTCATAAATGAATTTCTTACCATTCAATATAAACATGCCCCCAAGTCTACTAGGAGGGTCAGAGGAAAACAGATGAGGTGGCTGCATAAAGACCTCCTTGCTAATCTGCGCCAGAGGGACAAGCTCTGGATTCACTACAAACAAACTGGCCTACAGTCAGATCTCATTGTCTATCGTGAACTAAGGAACAGATGTAAGAGACAAGTTAGAGCTGCTAAAAGCAAATACTGCAAGGACCTTCTACAAAGTTCAGCCTGCGACCTGAGGAAATTCTGGGCCCATGTCAAAACATTTCTGGGTACGTTGCAGTCGGTCACTCCTGATGAAATTATCATAAATGGGGCACATTGTAATGACCCTAGGACCATCTCAAACAGTTTTAACAATCTTTTCTCTGATCTGTCACACTATACCTTGGCTTTACAACCTAGTGGATCGCACTCCAATCTACCTACCACACTACCATCAGACAACCATACTGCCCTATCGTATGATGCTCATCCAGTGCCACAATTCTATTTCAAGGCTATATCAAGAGCGGAAGTGCTGAAATTACTGCGATCCACATCTGCCAATACCAGGTCTGGTTCTGACTCACTGGAACCTCATCTTCTTAAGCTGGCTGCTCCACTCATTGCCTCTCCAATTGCCAGAATCTACGCTTTATCCCTTATCCATAGCACTGTGCCGGACTTATGGAAATCTGCAAAAGTAACACCTGTCTTTAAAAAAGGTGACCCAAAGGACATGGTCGATTACAGACCTATAGCAATTCTCTTTGTCCTTAGCAAGATCCTAGAGGAAATAGTTGCATCGCAGACCATTGACTACCTTACACTCTACAATCTCCTCTCAGACACCCAGCATGGTTTCAGAAAAGGTCATAGCACCACCACAGCTCTTCTTCAACTAACTACTGATATTCTGTCCAACATGGATTCTAGAGAACTCACATATGCCATCTTCATTGACCTCACTAAGGCTTTTGACCTTGTAGACCATTCCCTGCTTCTCTCCACTCTCCATAAATTCCATTTCTACCCCTATTATGGACTGGTTCTGTAGCTACCTGCCAAACAGGTTGCAAGCTGTCAAATTTAACTCCTCTCTGTCTAACACATCTACTATCAACCTTGGGGTCCCCCAGGGCTCTATCCTTGGGCCCCTTCTGTTCTCAATTTTTATCAACAATGCAGCTGAGGTCCTGGAATCCTGCTCAGCTATTCTCTACACTGATGATCTGATCATCTATACTAGTTCTTCTAGTATTGCCTGCATAAACACATCACTTACTTAAGACTTTAATAAGGTCTTAGACTGGCTACTAGACCGTAAGCTTGTACTAAATGAAAAGAAAACGAAAGCCATGCTCCTAGGTTCCACACCGAAGGTTAAGGCCTGCTCTAGTTTGCTGGAGGTTCTTCACCCAGGAGATTTCCACTTGAAAATGTTACTTCCTTCAAGTGCCTTGGGATCCTGTTGGACCAGTCCCTGGATTTTAATCTTTACATTCGGTCCTCATGCAAAGCTATAAACTCAAAACTTGGAGTAGCTTACAAAACGAGCTACATGATTACACCCTCATCCAAATTAGCAGTTGCCCGAGGTATTCTGCTCCCAACCCTTACTTGTGGTGCCTCTATTCTTACCTCAGCCCATAAAACCTCCCTACTAAAATGGGACGTAACTTATAACAATATATGCCGATTTGCCTCATCATCGCCTCAATTCAAACATCACTGCCTTCTTTATAAGGATCTGAATTGGCTGTCACCCTCTGCCAGTAGACAATACTATCTTGGATCACTAAAGGACTCGATCATCCAGGACAAAAAACTATCCCAGCTGGCGGTGTTGCTGGTCCCTCAATCATCCTCCCATGGCCTGCCATCAGCTGACAAATCCTTGCTCTATGTTCCGAGATGTCGGACGACTAAAGGCGCTGGGGCCTTCCAATTCTCTTCTGCCAGGCATTGGAATGCTCTTCCACTTAACCTCTGGCTGTCTCAGTCTCACTTTGGATTTAAAAGTGAATGCCATCGCTATCTATCTGTAGCTGATGCTTGTACATGCTTTGACCCAACCTGAAGCTCCTGAGACTTACCAGTAATGTCACCCCTGCTCTAATCCAGCTCCAAGCCTGTCTCCTTTTCCCCTCCCCATATTTTTCCTTCTCTTTGTAAATAACTTCTTGACTACTAGCTCTCTTCCTTCTCGAACTTTGTTGCTGACCATCCACTGTTGTTTTGCCAATTACCACCCCAACCTTCCTTCTGTCAGTCTTTCTTGTTATGTTTGAACATTCCTCATATTTCTCTCTATATAACCATACTATCTTATTAACCCTTTCACTCCACAGGTTGGGTCCGTGGTTTCTGCACTTATTATATATCTTACTGTCATTATCTGTATAATGCTTGCCATTATTTTTTGTTGTTTCTACCCATTGTATTTTTGTAGCACTGCTGTACTGTTCCTCTATTTGTATTATTGTACCCATGTTGCTGTTGTTCAACTGTTCTCTTTTTGTTGTACTCTCCCGGGTCATGCCTGAAAATAGTAATTTTATGGCTAGTGCACCTACCCGGTTAACAAAAACTAAATAAATAAATATGCTGAAGCCTTAGAAATAGATAAGAAGGAGCATCTTACAGTGAAAGAATGTGAAAAAGATAACCCCAGAATGACCTTCATCACAGAATATTCCAGACACACAAGGTATATAGAACAGATTTTGATTGATAACTGGAGTATCCAAGGATCAGAACCATTACTTTGAGAAAGTGTTAAAGAAAGGCCTAGAATGCTATATAAGCGTGGTCCTAATTTAAAGGATACATTGGTCCACTGTTATCAAGCTCCAGTAGTTCCTTGCATGGCTGATGGTAATTGGTTACCACCTTTACTACATGGTAATTTTCATTGTGGCAACTGTAAATTCTGTACTTCGATTTTAAAGACAGATATATTCACTACTTGTAATATCATCAAAGTGTACAAGATAAAGCATTTTTTTAATTGTAGTACAGCCAACGTGATATATCTGGCAGCCTGTAAGTGCTCAGCCTTTTATGTTGGTAAGACAACTAGACCATTTAAAGTTAGGATAGGTGAACACCAGAGGTCAGTTCTTGCAGATGACACCTCTAATGCACTAGCTAACCATTGTAGAATACCAAGTAACAATGGTCACATTTTTAACTTTTGTGCTATAGAGAAGGTAACAGTGGGGTCTCGAGGTGGTAACCTTAATGATAAACTTAAATGTAGGGAATCTTTCTGGATATTCACATTAGGGGCCTTGACTATACTAGGCCTTAGTGACAGAATTGAACTGCTGTCTTGCATTAAAAAATGATAAGGTGAAAAAGTAACAGGTTGTGAATACAGGAAGTACAAAATGAAGTGAATTCTGTATAGGAAATGTATGTTGTACTTTGATAGTGATTAAATATTGTTGCTTCTAGGTTTCTCATGACCTGTGATGCACCAATCTGCTCCTGAAGCTTGTTGAAACAAACAAATAATATTGTCTCACACATGGACTACCTTTGGTGTTAACAAACACAAAAACAAATGGACTGTCTTTTGAAACTTTGTAAATAATTCCTCTATGCAGTTCTTTTAACTGTGTTTTTAAAGTAATAAGTAGTTTATACTTTCTGTATTCCAGTGATTATTCTGTTTAAATGGTGGTATTGTTAGTCACATCAAGCTTATAAAATATATGTTTCACATGTGGTTTATGGTGATTGCAATGTCCCTCTCAGGGACTACTATTTAAAATGATCTAATTTTGTTAATGGACCATCCCCCTGATGACGCACTACGTGCTAAACCGGTCAGGGCCTTTATTTGCTGCTGCTTGCCCAGGACGGTATGTTATTGGCATTTAGCCATTTTAAACCTTTTACCTAATAAAAGCCTGTAATTGCTCATTAGTTTGGAGTAGTGCTGGTTTTGTTGTTGTTGGTTAAATATCCAAGTCAGATACCACAGAGTGAGATGTCATGTCTTAAGTGCTAGTGTAGGTTTCCATCCTCCTTCCCCCAGCTATGTGCTGAATGTATAAGTACTTCTCTAGCAGACTGTTGCAGGTAATTGAGTGATTTGTTGAAAGGGCAGTTCCTTTCTGATCTGCTCTGACCCAATCCTCCTGACAGGTAGTTGTGTGAAGTGTGTGTGCTGGGGGGGGGGGGCAGGTCAGTTAGCTCCTCAACAGCAAGGCACTTTTGTACTGTTGCAATCCGCACCAGTGAAGCAAACCTTTGCAAACCCCACAAAGATCCAGTTGCCCCAGCATAGAGGTCCTATATATGTTTCTCTTACATGCAGTCTCAGTGAGAATACACTTGGACAGCCAGGTGGTGGTGAGGGGACACTCTAAAGTAGCCCACAATTCACTGGGTAATTATTTGGTTTCTTTCCTGAAAACCTATTCTTGAGTGACTGCAAAAAGTCTGCTGGCTTATGCTAAGCAGCCTTAGAAAAGGATTGCCTAGGGGGAGTCACGTGATGCCAACTCTGTAGGAGCATTCGGATCCTTCACCTCCAGCTTCCCGTCGGCATAAAACTTCATATTTTATAAATTTGGGAGGTACTAGCTATTTCATTTCAGTTTTATTAGAACTATTAAGTTAATCGTTCATTTATTGTGATGTTCTGGCCGTATATGGAGATAGACATGAAGAAAAATACGCCCCGACATACACCGCCAGTCTCACCGCGAAGGCCCAAATCAAAACCGAGAGTCGAACGAAGATGAATGCCCAGAATAGCATCTCTGCCTCGAAAACGAACCCCTGACACTTGCTCAGTTCCTGGCAGAATTTAAACCTTTTCGGGCTGAATTGGGCATGGTAACTGAGGAACTGAAAGCTGTCACCTCAGCTTTGGAAGACTTATCAAGACGCACAGGAGACACTGAAGCAAAGGTCTCCTCTTTAGAGAAAAAGATTTCGCAACAGGATCTGGATGTAATAAACTTAAGACAGAAAGTTTCCAGGATGGAAGCAAAGCTCAAGGATCTTGAGGGTCGGAGTCGGAGGAACAATTTGGTCATTATTGGCCTCCCGGAGCGGGAGGAAGGAACCGACCCGACCCTTTTCACCCAATGCCTTTTCCATGATCTAGTAGGCCCGACGCCCTTCGGGGATAAGTTTATAATTGAGCGGGCGCATCGGGCTTTAAGAGCAATGCCAGCTCCGGGTGCCCCCCCACTTGTCTTCATTGTCCGTTTCCTAAATTATCAGGAGCGTCAATTTGTTTTATTGAAGGCAAAAGAAAGCAAGGAGCTGAAGTGGAAAGGGACCTCCATCAGAATTACTCAAGACTTACCAGTAACAGTGAGGCAGAGACGGGCAGAATATCACCCGATAGTGTCCAAGTTGATTCTGGCAAGCATCAGATTCAAAGTCCTGTATCCGGCGAAGCTACAGGTCCTACTAAACGGTCAGTGGTTATCATTTGAAGATGCCTCTGTTGCGAGTAAGGGCTTAGCGGGTGCCCTTCCGGACCTTTTCAAATAACTATGGGGACCCGATGGTGTTTAGGGCCTGATCGCATGTGGTTCCTGTACCTCTGAATTTGTCAAGAATAAGAGATCTCTCGATAGAGTTAGCGATCCTGTTTGATTTTTGTTTTATCTTATTTCACCTGAACAGGAAGATACAGTGGTGTGAAAAAGTATTTGCCCCCTTCCTGATTTTCTCTATTATTGCATATTTGTCACACTGGATGTTTTCAGGTCTTTAGACAAAATGTAATATTAGATAAAGGGAACCTGAGTGAACAAATAACACTTGTTTTTTTTTTTTATTTCACTTATTTAATGAAAAAAAGTTAACCAACACCAATTGGCACTGTGTGAAAAAGTAATTGCCCCCTTACACTTAATAACTGGTTACGCCACATTTAGCTGCAATGACTGCAACCAAACACTTCCTATAATTCAATATCAGTCTTTCACATCGCTGTGGAGGAATTTTAACCCACTCTTCCTCGCAGAACTGCTTTAATTCAGTAACATTTGGTAGGTTTTCAGCATGAACTGCTCGTTTCAGGTCCTGCCACAGCATCTCTATTGGGTTTAAGTCTGGACTTTGACTAGGCCTACTCCAAAACTTTAATTTTACTTCTTTTCATCATTCTGATGTGGACTTGCTTTGTGTTTTGATCATTGTCTTGCTGCATGACCCAACTACGCTTCAGCTTCAGCTGGACGGAAGGATGACTGGACATTCTCCTTAAGAATTTTCCGTACAGAGCAGAATTCATGGTTCCTTTAATTATGGCAAGTCATCCAGGTCCTTAGGCAGCAAGCATCCCACACCATCACACTACCACCACCATGTTTGACTGTTGGTATGGTGTTCTTACTGTGGAATGCTGTGTTTGCTTTACGCGAGACATTATGGGATCCATGTTGTCCAAAAAAGTTCCACTTTGGACTCATCTGTCCATAGAACATTTTCCCAAAAGGCTTGTGGATCATCCAGGTGCTTCTTGGCAAATGAGAGATGAGCATTTATGTTCTTCTTAGTTAGCAGTGGTTTCCGCCTTGCTACTCTCACATGAAGCCCATTTTTGCCCAGTCTCTTTCTGATTGTGGAGTCATGAACACTGACCTTAGCTGAGGCAAGAGAAGCCTGCAGTTCTTTGGATGCTGTTTTAGGATCCTTTGAGACTTCTTGGATGATTTTACACTGGCGCCCTTGGAGTAATTTTGGCAGGCCGCCCACTCTTGGGAAGGTTCACTACTGTTCCGAGTGTTCTCCATTTGGAGATTATGGCTCTCACTGTGGTTCGATGGAGTCCCAGAGCCTTAGAAATAGCTTTGTAACCCTTTCCAGACTGATAGAGGGCAACAAAATGTTTTTCTGATCTTTTCAGGAACTTCCTTTGATCATGGCATAATGTGCTTGTTGAATCTTTGTGCTGGCAATGTGACTCTGATGGTAAGGGCCAAAATAAGTGAGGTTTATATTGAGCAAGGCTGGCTGTAATCAAGCTTGGCTGTGTTCAATCAGCTGACTCTAATTATCCCTTTAATTGGGTTGATTTAACTAGGGGCTACTACTTTTCACACAGTGCCAGTTGGTGTTACAACTTTTTTCATTAAATAAATGAAATAAGTAAAAAAAAAAAGTGTTATTTGTCCACTCAGGTTCCCTTTACCTAATATTATATTTTGTCTAAAGACCTGAAAACATCCAGTGTGACAAATATGCAATAATAGAGAAAATCAGGAAGGGGGCCAATACTTTTTCACGCCACTGTAAATGAGACTGGAAAATGGGCCCCGATTTAAAATAAGTATACGTCTCTTTCCTGCTCTCGAATACAGATCTCCCGATAAGTCATCTATCTGACTGTAATGGGGCCCTCGCGTCAGTATGTAACACCCTTGTGAGTAGGACGGTCCCTGTTATAATGGACTGTTATAATGGAGTGCAGTGTATTCGCTATCCATCTGGCTATTTTAAGGAACAGATTTGATCTCATGCTGCAGCTTTCCTTTGGATCCGAGGTCCTTTCTGAGAGGTGCAAATGCTTTACCTTATTTGTGATGCGGGCTGTACGCTGGTTATTTCTGGCAGTCTGCTGTGGAGGGACAAATATTGTCGCAATGGAAACACACGAGGGTCCATCTGGTCTGGAATCAATCTACACCTTTGCGCTGGCTTCCTGAATAGACTGAGGAATGATAGCCCAGTCTTAGACTTATGTTATTAATTGTTTGGACTTGGGGCTATTCGGATTTCACTTGGCTATTGGAAATGGTTATTAATAACATCCTATCCCGTTATATACATTTCTTTGAGCAACTGTTACTCCTGTTGAAACCTCAACAGGATAAGGTTTTCCTTCATTTTGCTCCTTTTTTTTTTTTTTTTTTTTATAAAAATTGCAATGGCTGTAAGATTGACTGAGGATGTCAGATGGGTTTAAAAATTCTTGGACTGTGCTGATCTTTTAGAAACATTGTGTGAATCAGGATGGGGGCTGGGAAAAGAGTTTTGGGCAATAATTAAGTAATTCATGTCGGGCATAATGGTCTGTATATCGTATATAGGTTTTACTAAATGGTTTCGTTAAAATGGATCAAGTAGGTAACGGAATGCTGGGGGGGAAGGACTCGCTTAGAGTTATGGATGTCATGGACCAAAGTGCTTTAGAGGGAGGGAGAGGGTACTTGAGGGTGGGCGATGGAAGATGTTGTTACTGGTTGTGTTAACTATATCTGCAAGTAACTGGTTTAATATAGAGATTATTTGTAGAAGGGTGAGGTGGGCCGGGAGGACGGTTAAAATTGGGGGATGGGTATTGGTGGAGGGTATTGTTTGGTGGGATTTTGATTTTGGTGGTGGGGGAGGAGTATACAAGGACTGCAAATATAGGAGCTTGGACTGGTTAAGTATACAATCACAAGCTACTACTAAGGTTGATCCAGCAACGGGATGGCTGTTGCTATAAAATTCCTTACTTTGAACATCAAAGGGGAGGAATAAAATGAAGCAATATAAAATATTGAAGTACATTGATGCATTAAGTAAAATTGTATTTTTGCAAGAAACTCATTTGTTACAAGAAGAAAGTAATGCTATGCGAGGCTTCAGATAGGGGAGGATCTTCCTCATCACAGGGCACCACACAGAGTAGAGGAGTCATGTTATTACTCCATAGATCATTGCACTTCACTCCCTTAAAGTTATCCAGGATAATGATGGGAGGTACATTTTGGTGCAAGGTAAATTGCAGAGTAAGGTTATATTGATTGGTGCAATTTATGGCCCTAACTCGGATTCCCATGATTTTTTGGTTGAATTACTAAAGGTATTACAACCTTTTAGTCATTTTCCCATGATAATAGGTGGTGATTTCAATACGGTGCTAGACCCATCATTAGATAGAGCTTCTAAGACCCAGGCACACCCTACTCCTGCTTCCCGAGCTTTTGGGGAACTGGTTGACCAATTGGGCCTAGCAGATGTTTGGAGGGTTCTTCATCCTGAGGAGAGGAGCTATACATTCGTTTCTCCAACTCATGGATCGCGTTCTCGGTTGGACTATATCCTTTGTCTCGCACCTGCTCCCTGGGATTCTCAGCTCAGCAATAGTAGCTGCTCCTCTCAGACCATTCGCTGTAGACCTTATAGTTTATTTGCCTTCCCTAACCCGTAAAAGTAACAGATGGAAGATAAATAATCAGGTATTGAGGAACCCCAAAATAACTAAATATTTGTCAGCACAAATTACAGAATTTTTACATTTTAACTTGAGGGACCAGGTTTGTCTTGATATCCTCTGGGGAGCATTTAAAGCATACATGAGAGGTTTATTGATCAGCCAGACAGTGCAAAGAAAGAAAGAAAGAAAGGGAAATCGCAATGGAGGGGTTGTTAAAGCAGATTAGGTCTTTAGAACATAGGCTTCTCAGTACCCCCACCGAAGAGTTGAAATTAAGTTTAGTGAAGGCGAAAGATGCATATCTAAAAATACTGGGGGAACAGGCCGAACTGGCTATTATTAAAACTAAAGCAGAATTCGTGGACCTAGGTGAAAAGTCGGGCAAACTTTTGGCCAGACGAATTACCCAATTTGAACTTCCCATTTAATTGAGGGTATTCTCTCAGAAGGGGAGGGTACTATCAAAACTACTCCTGAAGACATGACCCAGATTTTTCAAGACTACTTTAAATTGCTTTATGCAGAAATGCAATCACCCCCGGCTGAGGTGGATATCTCCTCATTCCTGGACAAACTACCCCTCCCTACCCTCTGCGAACTGGACCGTTCAGTGCTCAATGCAGAGATTACACAAGGGGATGTTGAATTGGCCATTAAAAGTCTTGCACCTGACAAAACACCCGGGCCAGATGGGTTCTCACCCAACTTTTATAAAACATTTGCCACCCAGTTGTCTCCGATTTTACTCAATTTTTTTCAATATATTTTATCCGGTAAAGAAGTAGAACACTCCCTTAATGAAGCACTTATCGTACTCATCCCCAATACTAACAAACCGCCTGAAAGACCGACCAGTTACAGACCAATCTCGCTGTTGAATTGTGACATCAAGATTCTGGCCAAGATATTGGCCGATCGTATCTGCCAGGTAATTCCGAGACTGATTGGACCAGAGCAAGTAGGTTTTATGAGAGGTAGATCCTCTTCGGATCATTTTAGAACTCTGGCTCATGTTTTTTCGGCCTCCGGGTCCGAGCTACCATTGGCGTTGGTCTCCTTGGACGAGAAGGCTTCGATAGGGTCCATTGGCCTTACCTTTCTAGGTAATGGGTAGATTTGGTTTTCCAGTGAAGTTTGTGTCTTGGATTAGGGCATTGTATACAGACCCTTCAGCTAGGGTCATGTGCAATGGGGTTATTTCTGCATCTTTCAAATTACAGGCCGGTATGAGACAGGGCTGTCCTCTCACCCTATTATTCAATTTATATATGGAGCCTCTTTATATGAGTATAGTATTGTCCCTGAGATTCTTGCATTAATGTAAGGACATAATTAAGGTTACGCTTATGCCGACGATTTATTAATCTATGTATCGAAACCTGATAGGTCAATCCCAATCTATTAAAACTTATTCAGAATTTCAGTGGATTAAGCAATTATAAATTGAATCAGGACAAAACGGTTGTTTATCCCTTGAATAACAGAGTATTTAAGTCTGATGCGTAGGATTAGGTTTAGGATGGGATTCTAAATCTCTTAGATATTTAGGTCTTTTTGACAACCAATCAGGATAGATCATCGTCAACTGAACTTAGAACACTTGATCCATACAATCAAACTTGATCTCAAAAGATGGACACAATTGCCTTTGTCCTTATGGGGAGAATAAATATTGTAAAATGAATATATTCCCAGGCTTTTCTATCCCTTATCTATGTTAAATATTTGGATTCCCTTTCTTGGTTTAAGAAACTTCATGGTGAATTGGCTGATTTTGTCTGGGGACATAGAAAGGCCAGGATGTCGATTAAGTTGACGGCCCCAAAATCTCGGTGGTCTGAGAATGCCTCACTTCAAGGCTTTATTTTTGGGCAGCGCATCTAAATAAATATGGGAGATGGATGCAATCTGAAAACACCACCACGAATATGGGATACATTCCATTATGGGTTGATTTGGAACTTAGTTTTATTAAGAGCGCAGATATTAATCCCAAGGCTCTACCCTATGTACCCATTCGTTTGCTTCCCTCTTTACTGAAAAAGTCTCCTATTGGGCTCTCTCTTAGAATACATAACCAATTATGTAATTTTCTGAAGTATGAACAAATGTGGGACATGGGGCAGCCTATCTGGGAAACTGCAATGGCAGATAGGATATCGGACCATTAAACAGAACTGGTTGCCCTTCCTAGCTGTTTGCTCCCTGAAAGACTTTATAAACACGGATGGCGGTATAATCTCAACAGCGCAGATCTTGTCGAAGTTCGATTTGACTCAGAGGTATAGTTTCAAGGTATATCAATTACATCATGCTCTAATTCAGAGAATCGGTAGCCATCAGATTTATT
Source organism: Neoceratodus forsteri (assembly GCA_016271365.2). NCBI lineage: Eukaryota > Metazoa > Chordata > Ceratodontiformes > Ceratodontidae > Neoceratodus > Neoceratodus forsteri. The sequence goes on along the minus strand of CM057454.1, from coordinate 1,067,150,280 downwards.
CACCCTGCAACTCATTTTGGGAAGACCTTATCGAACTAGTCGGCACCCCACAGGCTATCTCCAAAATCTACTCAACATTGTTCAATTGGGCCTTCAGGAACAACCTAGCACCTAGTTCATACTGGGTCAAAGTATTTCCTGACATAACCTGGGATTGGGCACGGATTTGGTTGAATTGCCACAAATTGATCCGACAAGATCATCTCAGACTGGTGCAATTCAAAATATTGCACAATATTTATTATACACCCCAGAAGTTACAAGATCTTAAGTTAGCACAGAGTTCTCTTTGCTATAGATGTGGCAGGGAAGGGGGAGACCTTCTCCATATTTTTTGGCACTGTCCTAACATTGCCCCCTTATGGAGTGAAATCAAAAGTAAAGTGGATCCATTACTGGGATTAGAGGATCTCTTTACCCCAGAAATTTGTATATTAGGTGATATGTCGGATTGTACAGTTAAACAGAGAAAATTTTATATAACCATGATTTCTTGAATAGTTAAAAAAATAGTGCTGAGACATTGGAAGGACCCCTGTTTAATCACTTATTCCGAATGGTTGGCAGAGTTTCTTTCGAGCCTCAGGACTGAGAGAATGATTGCCATATTGAACAATGTGTTGCCCGTTTTGAGAAAATCTGGTCTCCATTGGTAACAGCTTACTCATAAGGAACCTATAGCAGTGATGCCTCTTTCCTTTTTAGATGACATCTAATTGCAGTGCCTTGTACGGAAGGGGTGGGGTGGGAGGGACTGGGGTGGGGGCTTTGTGGAGGCTGTTGGTATCTTTGTTTTTTGGATTGTACTGATTGTCCTTTATGTGATCCTTTTCTGTTTTATTTTTTATTCCTACCTCGCCTCTGCAAGTATTTGTATTTAAATGTTCAATAAAATGTTAATTGCAAAAAAAAGAAAAGGATTGCCTAAAACATCACTCATCCAGCTTAGATTTATATAAACCTAAAATGACAATCCATTTGGTTTCCTGACAGAGTTCAGAATCTGTATGGATATGCTTACCTGCTTCTGTCAAATAGTTGTTTTGTATAGACTAGTGCAGGCTAACAAAGTTGTAGAAAACCTGCAAGCAAATCAACAGCAATGATACTGTATTGCACATGTGTGTTGTTGTTATGAAGTCAAAGGACCACTAGGGCACAAGAATACTAAAACTAACAAAAATAGGCTCAAAAATGCTTACTCAGATACTTGTGGTTGTTACAGGTATAAATCCAGTTTCTCTTCAGAATAGAGTTCAGCGAATAGAGCCTCCATGACCAAACCTGTTTTCTCTCACTGCTTGTTGCACGCTAAAAGGAAATGCAGTCCAGAAATGAAATACAGGGGATGCATCCTGAAAGACTTCAAAATGGTATAATACCTTCCTCCCTGTTCATCTGGTTGCACCAGTGTATGCCCCCCCCACCCCCATGTGGAGCTTACCTTATGGAGCTATGGCCCTGCCACGTCTTAGTTCTGCTTTCAGTCTCCAGTGCATCTGAGAGTGAGACCAGAGGCTTGTTCAGGAGCTCCTGGTGGGATCTGGGTCAGGGCTGCCCCACCAGTCCCCGCAGCTGCAGCCGCTGAGATCTTCTCCCCGGCCTCTGTTGGAGAGGATACCGGAGTCTGTTCTGTGCTTTTGCACCTCCATGGTGCTGAGGGAGAGATGTGTATAGTCCAGGGTGAAACGGTGACGCCATGTACTGGAATGTAAACAAAAAGGACAGCTGCCATGTGCCGTTTGTGCATGCATGGCCCTAAACCCTTAAAGGGACACTGTCAACCCCCTTAGACCTCAAAATGTCCCTAGTTTAATAAACATATTTTATGATTGGTGACATTCTGTAAAGATTTCTGATATAGCCGGTTGTTTGATTTTGATTCTGTTTTTTGTTTTAATAGTTAAAAAGAGACTATCCACCATATTGGTGTTATCACATCAAAACGTGTTTGTTTACAATCCTTGATCAGTTTCCATTGCATGTTTCCTGGACTTGGGAACACTCTCACACAATCTAGCTACTCATGATGCAGTGAGAGGACAGCAGACTATTGCATCAGATGTGGCTGCACTGTTTGAACGTGTTCATAATTCAAAGAAGAAATGCAGTAAGAGCTGATCGAGGATTTGAAACAAAACAAGGTTGGGTATATTACACCATTATCATGCATTTCAGTTCTACTAAGAAAGGAAGCAGATAAAACAAACAGCAACATTAATAAATTTTAGAGACGGTAAGCAATCATAAAATGTGGGCTTTCATCAAGAAATAATATGATGCAAAAGAGGTTGACAGTGTTCCTTTAAAGGAGCTGAAACTTCTTGCTAGTAAAATTAATACAGGGTGCATAACTGGCACCTATTGTTTTAGGAGCCATGGTGAGCAAAAGGGGCTCCCACAAAATAAACAAAGAGGTTCCTGGCCCCCTTTGGACAAGTGGGCCAGTACCTATAATTCTTAGCCCCAGAATGGGCTGCACTTAAAAGTTAAGGGCTGCCAAAATAGGGCAGCATATTATAAACAATGATGGTGGCCTCCATAAGCTTGCCAGCCATAAAGGCTGCTGGGAAGGGATCAGAGGGCACCAGAGAAAGACCAGAAAAGCAACCACAAATCAGAGAAGGAGCAATAAGCTGCTGTATAACAAGCTGTGCTGTGGGTCCTAGGAGAAGTTCCAGCCAAGGAGAGGAGGAGACTGCTTTTCAAAGGGCTGCTCTAGCCAGTAGGCTAGCCTTGGTGCAGATAGGCCCCACTGATCCAGATAAGGTTTAAGGCAGAGTGCCTACTAGCCCTTGTTTCCAGTGGAAAATAGTTGGACCCCTAAGCTGTTTTCCCAGTGGGAGTTCCTTTAATCTGCTGTTTTCCTGTTTTCAAGCTTGTTGATTACCTGAACTGTTCAAAATATTTCCTAGCTGGCCAGAACTGTTATTTGTGCTGGGTAGAGACTGTTAAAAGCCTGACTGTGTTTAAGTTCCAGTGGAATCTGTGTGCCTAGAGGATGTCCAGGGTGACCACAAATCTGCCTGAGTTCCCTGGACCAATGAAAGGCTTGTGTGGAGAAGACAATGAAAGGCCTGAGCGGAGAAGATGATGAAAGGCCCATGACAGGCGAAGATGAGAAGGGTGGCAGGAGCTGGTGGTTAGGGGTGTAGGAGATGACAATATAAGGAGCCGAGGCACAACTATTCAAAAGTTGAGCCACTCCAGCAGCTACAGACTGCACCCAGCACTTTCTCTGCCACAAAGAAGACTGCTGCCCAACGGGGTGAAGACATCACCTGCCCCACATTTACTGTTTGTTGTTTGTTCTTTGTTGTCCCTTCGTTCACGTACCAGGCTGGCGGCAGGAGCTGGTGGTTGGGGCATAGGAGGTGATGACAGAAGGAGGCGGGTACAACTATTCAAAAGCCGAGCTGCTCCCGTGGCTCACTGCGTGAGTGGCTCCCGCTGGAGTGGCAGGAGTCACCAGCAGGAGTCTACAGTGGGAGGCTATATTAAAATTTTTACCAAACATTTTTTTTTTAAGTTAGAGATTTATCATAGATCAGGATGTTATTATTAATACTGTATTTGACCTTGTCCAGAGGGGCCTATAAGGAACCCTCGGATAACGTAACTCACCAACAAATAGGCGTAGGTACAGATTATGTGTTTGAGTTTACTCAGGTTTCCTTTGGCACTACAGTTAATCATTATCTACAATGCTGTTGTTCAGAACATACATGCATTTCACAGATAGTTAGCTCGGGGAGCTACTATAGCAAAAGTTCTGGGTTTTCTGTATATTGTTTATGCTATCTACAAAGTTATTATAATTTTTTAAGATTAAGCACTATTTCCAGCTACAGTAGAAGGCCCTCCAAACTAGATTGGAAATGTCATGATATTGGGCCCATGCATAGACAAATTATCCTGTTATTGTTATTATTATCTAGCTCTGTTCATCCAAATCTGTTCATCCAAATCCAGGCCCCTGTCAGAGGAATTTTGTTTTAAAAGATATCTCCTCTGGTACTCTAAAGATAGTTCATCTTAATATTCAAAATTTATTAGCAAAACAGAACCAATTTGGATGCTGTGTAACTGAAAACAAATGTGAAATTATAGCTCTAACAGAAACATGGCTCTCTGATGAGATATCTGATGATGAAATTTACTTACATAGATACATATAACTTGTTGGCAGATAAGGACCGCTAGGCCCATCTAGTCTGCCCATATGCCCTAAACTTGTATGCAGTCACTGACCCTAAGTTATCAATTGCTTTTCATCACTCCATCCCCACCCAATATTCCCTTATGCATGTCCCAGGCATGTTTAAACCCCTCCACTGTGCTTGCCTCCACCACCTCTTGTGGCAGACTGTTCCAAGCGTCCATCACCATCTCTGTGAAGATAAAACTTCCTCATGTTACCTCTTAATCTTCCCCCCTCCCATTTCATATTGTGTCCCCTCGTTCTGATATCTTTTCTACATTGGAAAAGATCCCCCACCTGCATATTATTTATGCCCTTGAGGTTCTTGAAAGTTTCTTTCATATCCCCCTTTCTCTCCTCTCCCCCAGTGAGTACATATTGAGGATCCTTAGTCTCTCCTTATACGTTTTGTGATGCAAGCCATGCACCATCTTTGTCACCCTTCTCTGGATAGCCTGCACCCTGTCTATGTCCTTACATATGTGTGTTCTCCAGTACTGTATGCAGTACTCCAGGTGAGGCCTTACCAGTGTTTTATACAATGGCATCAACACCTCCTGTCTCCTGCTAGTAATGCCTTTGCCTATGCACCCCAGCATACTACTGGTCCTCCCTGCATTCTTTGCGCACTGCTTTGATACCTTAAGGTCATCAGAAATGATAACCCCTAGGTCCCTTTCTTCTTTGGTGACAGTCAGCACCTCCTCCCCCCATTCTGTAGCTCTCCCCAGGGTTTCCCCTACCCAGGTGCATTTTCTTGAACTTTTTTGAATTGAACCTCAGTTGCCACACCTCTGACCATCTTTCGTACTTCTCCAGGTCCCTCTTCATTTTCTGCACCCCTTCTGGAGTATCCACTCTGTTGCAGATCTTGGTGTCATCTGCAAATATGCAGATCTTTCCTTCCAGCTCCTCTGCAATGTCACTAATGAAGACATTGAACAGGACTGGTCCTAGTACTGATCCCTGTGGTACTCCACTGGTCACCTCTGTCTCCCTAGATTGGATCCCACTTACCACCTCTCTTTGTCTTCTGCTCATCAGCCAGTTTCTAATCCAGTATATCACCTTATGCCCCATGCCCAGACTACTCATCTTGTTAACCATCCTTCTGTGTGGGACAGTATCAAAGGCTTTGCTGAAATCTAGGTAGACGATGGATACCGCCCCTCTCTGATTCACTTCCCTAGTCACCCGATCAAAGAAATCTATCAGATTTGTTTGACAAGACCTTCCTGCTGTGAATCTGTATTGCTTCAGATCCTGGGCACCATTGGATTCTAAATGGGCCACTATCCTTTCTTTCAGCAGTGTCTCCATGATCTTCCCCACCACTGAGGTGAGGCTGACTGGCCTGTAGTTCCCTGCTTCCTCCCTACTGCCACTTTTGTGCAGTGCGACTACATGTGCCCTCCTCCAGTCCTCTGGAACCATGCCTGTGTTGAGTGACTCTGTGAACAGGGCAGTCAGAGGTGCTACAAGTTCCCTTCTCAGCTCCCTTAATATCCTCGGGTGAATGTGGTCTGGCCCCATGGCTTTATCCATCTTCAGCTTTGTGAGTTCCTCCAGAACTCTCTCCACTGTGAATGGACTGGTGTTCACTCCCCCCGCATTGCCTCTTGTCCCCAACTGTGGTCCTTGACCTTCTCCCTCCTAAGTGAATACTGAACAGAAGTATTTGTTCAGCATTTCTGCTTTGTCTAGATCCCCCTCCTTACACTCTTCCTCCTCCCCTTTGAGTCTCACAACCCCCTCCCCTGGTTTTTCTTCTATCACAGATGTACCTATAGAATGTCTTGTCCCCTTTTTTCACAGTCCATGCTAAACCCTCCTTTGTCTGTGCCTTGGCTCTCCTAACAGCCTTCCCTGCTTCCCTTAGACATTCAATGTACACCTCCCTTCCCTCCTCCCTTTGGGCTCCCTTATACTTCAGGAAACTTCCTCTTTCAGCCCTTACTTTGTCTGCTATGTCTTTAGAGAACCATGGTGGTTTCCTTCTTCTTTTCCCTTTTGGCACTATCCTAAGGCACTGGTTAGTTACCTCCACTATGGCTCCTTTTAGTTTCCCCCACTGTTCTTCCACTCCCTCCATTACCTCTCCCTTCTCCAGGGCTGCTCTTAAATGTCGACCCATTTCACTGAAATCTGCCCTTCTGAAATCTAATAATTTTGCCCTTGTGTGCCTTGAGTCCCTGTCTCCATGCCAAACCACACCATGTGGTGGTCGCTGGATCCCAGCTGCCTTTCCACCTGGACTCCTTTGACTCTGTTTCCATTGGTTCATACCAGGTCCAGAATATATTTGTCTCTGGTTGGCTCATGCACCAGCTGTCTGATTCCAACCTCCTGCAGGGATTCCAGGATGGCCGTGCTTCTGGCTGAAACAGCTGCCTGGATGGTTCAATCTACATCCAGCATATTGAAATCCCCCGTCAGCAGGATTTCACCTTTAGCTGCCATGTCATTAATTTTCTCCATTAATAAATACCCTGTTCACTTTCTTCTTCTGTGCCGGAGGTCTGTAGATCACCACAGTATGTATTGCTGTGCCATTCCCTGGTTCAAGGGTGACCCACATTGCCTCAGCCTACCCTGTCTTCCCTGTACTTCTGTAGACTTTATGCCTTCTCTGATGTACAGGGCTACCCCCTCCCTTTTTACCTTCCCTGTCCCTTCTGAACAGTGTATAGCCTGGTACTTCGACGTCCCAGCCATGATTAGCAGAGTACCATGTCTCTGTTATTGCTGCTATGCCAAGGTCTGCATCCATCATCAAGGTTTCCAGGTCTGGAACCTTATTTCCCAGACTGCGGGCATTTGTGAGCATGACCTTCCATGTTTTATACCCTGCCCTCCCTCTTTTCTTGTTCTCTGTCTCCCTTGCCTGTTTCTCCCACCCCAGTTTTCTTATTCATGTACTCCTGCCCTCCCTCTATCCCCCCTTTTACACGTTTTGCCTGCCTGCACCTCCCTGCTCACTTCAGTTGTTCCTGTTGTCAACTTGTGTTTTTGCATGCTACCATGGGGGAGTGATCCTAAACCACCTGTCCCTCCTGACTCTCCCTCTTGGCCAGTTTAAATGCTCTCTGCTGAAGCATTCCAACTTCTCACCAAGGAGTGAGATCCTCTTCCCGGACAGATGCAGGTCATCCTACTGATATAAGCTTACATCTGTCCAGGTGGGGCCCTAGTCCTCTATGAAGCCAAATCCTTCCCTTCCACTCTAATCCTTCAACCAGGTGTTAAAGGCTTGGATGTGGAGTGCCCTATCCTCCCCTGTGCCTTGGACAGGTAGCACCTCTGAGAATGAGCCAGAACATGCTACCTGTTTCAGGTTCCCCCTCCAGCTTCCTGAAATCCTCCTGGACTCTTGCTATCTCCACTCTTCTCCCCGCCATGTCATTGGTCCCCAGGTTGACAATGACCTGCAGCTCATCCCTCCTGGTTATTGCCCTAGTGATCCTATGGATTTCCTTCCCATTCCTCCATGCAGCACTTCCTGGGGTGCACTTGACCTCCTTCTCCCTTGTGCTAGGTGTCTCTAACTTCATACCCAGGACAACATAGTCTCCAACTAGGAGAAGCTTCCCCCTCCTCCATGGTCCCCTGTCCCCCTTCTCTGGGGCTCTAGCTTGGATGTCCTGACCATCCTCCCTGGTCCCAGCTGTGGGTGCCTATGTGGGGCATGTCCATTCTTCCAAAACAGTATAGGAGTTATTCAGCTGGACCGGTTGGAGAATGTGCTTCTGACTCCCCCCACCCTCCCTGAGCCCACCGTGGTACAGTTACACTTCTTTCTGGACATCCTATGAGGTTCATGTTGTGGACCCAGTGGTCTCTGGGTGGGGGTGGATGCCACCTGCAACCTGGCAAATTCTGGGTGGAGATAGGCAACCTCATCCCTCAGCTGAGAGAGGTGCCTGCAGATAGGGCAGCATCATAGCCTCCAGAATGTCTCCCTGAAGACTGATGCTCCACAACCACTGCACTGCACCACTCCCATCATGACTGTTACCATCCTCACTCTTCTTTCTGCTTATGCCTCATAACTGCTATCTGCTATCTCCTAATCCTCTTCACTGTTCTGCATGCTAACCCTTTTTTTCCCTTCTCCCTCTCTCTCCCTGTCTCTCTTCTTCTATAGGGATGTACAACTTCTCTCTTCTCCTCTTGTATGTGCCCTTGTGGATCTAGTTGCTAGCTGCACCCTTTGCAATTCTGCTTATATACCCGCTAGGCTATTGCTTGTGCTTTGCTGCCTAACTGTTCCTGTGTCTTTAAGTAGGTGTGGCTTGGTCTACCACTAGAAAGTTAGACCACCTCGGGATGATTGGGGAAATTGAGGTGGGTGGTGGAGTTGTTCCTTTTGTACTCTGTGTCTATCAAAACAATCAGGTAAACAAAAAAAAAAGTCTTTCTTCTGTAAACTACAGAAGAATTACATAAAACCTGTTACAAAACACAGACGTTACCTCAGATCTGTAAATAAGCACAAACACTTCCTGAAGTGTCTCAGCAAAAGAACTCCCCAAAAGCAGACTGTGGAAAATCACTTCAGAAGTAAAAGTAGTGGAAAGAGCACACAGCTATATAAACTCAGTTACATAAGCCTGTTACAAAACACAGAAGTTACCTGGAATCTGTTACCAAACGCAAACACTTCCTGGATTATCTCAGCAAAGAACTCGCCAAAAGCAGACTGTGGAAATCACTTTAGAACTTACAAGGATACACAACATTAAGGAAGGACAGAATAGGCAGGAGGGGGTGGATGTTTAATTCATGTTGCTAATCACTTATCTGCTTCAGAACAAGTTCAAATTCAGGAAAGTGCATTGTTTGTGTCACTCACTATTAATATCACTTTGGGCAACAATGCAATTTTAACTATAACTATAGAAATAATGCCCAACAGGGTGGGTGTTATGCTGGAGTAACATCCTGCCTCGGGTGGTTGGGCATGAGGCCACTGGCCGAGGGCCTCCAACACCCAAGAAGAGATGTTATCCCAGCATAACACCCACACTGGAGGGCATTATTCCTATTATACAATGACTTGTTGTTTTATACAGAATAAAAAAAAACATTTTTTAAGAATGTTGGTGTGTGTAAAAATATTTTTGTTTCTTAAGAGAAGATGCAAACAATGCAAATCCAAATCCAAACAATCAGCTGGGATGTTATGCCAGGATAACATCCCTGCTGTGGTGATCAACTGACCAATCAGAAGCCAGGCTTCTTTCTTGCCATTGTATAATAATGTTTATATTCCCCCAGCCAATACTAAACAAGACTTAGATAATTTTTTTCAAAATGTTCACTCTTTTCCAACCAATAGAGAATTGATAATTCCTGGGGGTTTTAATATAAATTGGATTTTACCCCACACAATTGAAGTTAAGAACAAAATTGCTGACCTTGGTTTTCTTCAGATAATTTCTGATACAACTTGTACTAATTATAGAATTAGATATGAATCCATCTTGGAATACGTGATCACTAATAAACCCTCTCACATTGTTTTGTCTGTTTTTTTTTTACCAAACTGTATTAGTGACCACTGTGCAGTATTTTGTAATTGATCATCAAAATGAATTGGAAAGAATCTAAAGTTATAACATTTCGTAGCTTAAAGGATTTGAATGTACAGAGATTCTCTGATGAAATAATATCTGATTGGTCATTTTTTTATAGAATATGTAATATTGATGAAGCCTTTAACTCCTTTTGCTGGCAGTTTTTAGCAATTTGTGATAAATTACTACCCCTAAAGAAAGCTAGAGTCAGACGAGACACTAATGAATGGATTACTGTGAACAATAAGAAGGAAAATAGTCACACCAAAATCAAGGTACTAGATTTCAGAAAAGCCAGCTTCCCCAAAATGAGAACTATGATCGCATCCATGTTAGAAGGAGGAATCACAGGAGATGTAGAGGACTGCTGGAATACTCTGAAGGCTGCTCTACATACACTAACAACAGTAAGCACTAAGCAGATCAGCAAGTCCAAAAGAAGGAAGAGACCTCTCTGGTTCTCACACGGAGTAGCATCCAAAATCAAAGAGAAAAAAAAAAAGCTTTTACACAATTCAAGCAAACAAAACACGAAGCAGACATGGAAGAATACAAGAACAAATTAAAGGAGGCATGGAAAGCTGTTACAAGGGCAAAAGCACAGATGGAAGAGAAAATAGCACAGGGTGTTAAGGAGGGAGACAAAACCTTCTATAGACACATAAGAGAAAAAATAAAAACTAAGGGAGGACTAGTCCAACGAGCAAACAAGGAAGGTAAGATGGCAGAAAGTGACGAGAACAAGGCAAAAGTGCTAAACAAGTTCTTTTGCTCTGTCTTCACCATAGAAGGCAGTGACAAAGGTCCCACACTGAACAGGAAAAAGGAAGATTCCCAGGGAACAGATACTAGCCCCTTCACAAGGGAGATGGTCCTAAAAGAGCTTAGTTAACTGAAAGTGGAAAAAGCCATGGGCCTGGATGGCATACACCCTAGGATATTGAAGGAGCTGTGAGAGGAACTGGACACACTGCTTGCTGAGCTCTACAACAAGTCACTAGGCAGTGGGAAAATAACTCAGGACTGAAAACAGGCAACTGTTGTGTCCTTACACTAGAGCAGAAACAAGGAAGAGGCAGGAAATTACCACCCTGTCTGTTTGACCTCAGTTGTAGGGAAAATGATGGAGTCACTACTTAAAGAGAAAATAGTGGCATACCTAACAGACACTGTAAAAATGGATCCAAAGCAACATGGCTACACAGCAGGAGGCTCTTGTCAAACCAACTTGATCGACTTCTTCGACTGGGTCACCAGAATATTGGATCAGGGAGGGGCGGTGGACGTTGAGTACCTAGGTTTCAGCAAAGCTTTTGGCACTGTCCCTCACAGAAGGCTAACCAACAAGATAGAACATACAGGAGTTGGCCAGAAGATGGTCAGCTGGATCAATAACTGGCTGAAAGATAGAATCCAGAGATTGCTAGTCAATGGATCATTGTCAAGGGAGGGTAGGGTGATCAGTGGCATCCTGTGGAGATCGGTACTGGGATCGATCCTATTTAACAAACTTATAACAGACATAGCAAATAGACTAACAGGGAAGGTTTGCCTGTTTGTAGATGATACAAAACTCTGCAACAGAGTGGACACAATGGAAGGAGCAGACAACATGGAAGCTGACCATAGAAGTCTACAGGATTTGTTCAGGGACTGGCAGTTACAATTTAATGTCAAAAAGTGTAAGGCAATGCACTTGGGAAAGAGGAACGCTGGAAAAAAGTACACACTGGGAAGACATCAACTTGAGGAGACACAAATGGAGTGAGATCTCAGCATAATCATCACTGATTAATTAAAGGTAGGAAAACAATGTGAGAAAGCAGCACAGAAAGCGGGTGGCATCCTCGGATGTACTGTATAAGCAGAGGTATTTCTAGTAAAAAGAGGGAGGTTATCATGACTCTCAACAGGTCCTTGGCAAGGCCACACTTGCAGTACTGCATTCAGTTCTGGAGACCTCACCACGAGAAGGACATTGACTGTTTGGAAACAGTGCAGAGAAGGGCTACTAAGATGGTGCATGGACTGCATCACAGGTCATAGGAAGCAAGACTCAGGAAGCTGAATCTATACTCCCTTGAGCAGAGAAGAAACAGAGGGGACATGATTGAAACATTTAAGTACATGCAAGGATTTAATGCAGCTCAGACAGGCAATTTATTTCAACAGAACATGGCAGCATGCACGAGAGGGCATGATATGAGACTGGTAGGAGGAAGGTTCAAAAGCAACCTCAGGAAGTACTTTTCCACAGAGAGAGTGATAGACCCACGGAAGAGCCTATCCCAGGAGGTGGTAGCGTCAAAGACAATCAGGAAGTTCAAAGTTGCATGGGACAGACATAAAGGACAAGTTAGGACAAAGGTTGCATAGGGTTAGGGGGTAGTTTCTAGGGCAGATTAGATGGATCCCTATCGGCCAACACTTTTCTTATGTTCTTATTATACCTGGCCTGCTTAAATTAATTAGATCCAGAAATAAATTATGGTATAAATATGGAAAACATAGACATAATTCTGATTTATTGGAGTATAAAAACTTCACAATCAATCTAAATCTGCAATCAGAACAGCCAAAATTGACTTTTTCAAAAGGAAATTGAATGAAGAAAGAGGGAACTCCAAAGCAACAAGGACTACTTTAAATTCACTGATGGGTAGATCAAAAGAAATCTGAAGCATTTTTAACTGATTTGCAAGGTACTTTTGTTAATCATAGCTGCTGGCGGGGGTTCGTCTGGTTCGAAAGAACCCCCCTTTTGAAACTCCCCCTTTATTTTTCATTATTTGTGAAAAAAAAAAAGTTTCATCATTTCTGCTTATTTTTTACTGTTAGAGTGCTAATGCACACATGATGAACCCCAGCACTTTCCCTCTGCATGCGCCCCCTTCCTCCTTCTGCTGCCAATCAGCTCCCTCAGTACCAGTAAGATGACTGGAGCTGCTTTGTGAGTCTTTCTCTGCACCATCCCCGTATGACTGGCTGGCCAATTGGAGCTCACATCAGAATCATGAATGTGACCTCAATACAGCACGGCCACTGCTTACAATTCACACTGTCAGCTAGCTCTGGAGGAAGATGGAGCATGGTGGCAGGCTCAGAGATGATGTCACCAGGAAAGCAAAAAAGAGGACCTCTACTTATAATATTATCAGTCACAGGCAGGTAAATTTTGCTGGCCACTATTGCCGAAGATGTGTCCCTTAATAACTGTATATTGAGGGATAGGCTGTGCAGTTGGGCAAGAGAGCTTTTCAGGTGGTGGGCTGAAAATGTAGAAATAAATCCCACTCTATACAAAAAGCAAAGTTGTTATGTTTCATACGCCTGTTTTAACTTTCCATAAGTAAAGCAAAGGAGGTACCACAGTGGAAAGGCAATGCAAGTGTTTGGAAGGGTCTGGCTGGGATCTGCACTGCCACCTCATTAATTGTGCTGTTCAGAGAGGTCTTCATTGTGCCAGTACCACTTTGGTCTGTGTCATCTGTGCCAGATGCTGTTAAATCAAATAAGTTGTGATGTGTTTTCTCCAGATGACCACGTACCAGTAGAATGATATTTGTTACTACAGTTCACTGTTTTGAACATACCCACTGTAATTTTGGAAGCATGGTGGGGTGGGGTTGGGGGGTGGGGGTATTTAGGAGATGGTAACTTTGCACTGAAAATCCTGCTGCTGTCAAATTACCTTTCCCCTCACTCCCTTTGTCATACCTACCACACTGGAGTATGGAGTGGGGGCAACAATTGTAGTACTCAATATTGAACTAAGACTTATGTTACAGATTTTTTTCCAAGCAGGGTGCCTGGAATAGAAACATAGAAATATAGACATTGATGGCAGAAAAAGACCAGAGGTCAATCCAGTCTGCCCAAGTTCTCTATAATCCCTGGAACCTACAATTTCTCCAGGGTACTAACCCTCCCTCTCCTCTTTCTAGTCACCTCCTTGTTCCAGTTGCCTCCGGTAACCACTATTCCCTTCATTATGTTCCAGCCCTGTTTGAATCCTCTGACTGTTTTTACACACACCATTTCAGCTGACAGACTGTTCCAAGATTCCACCACCTTTTTCATAAAGTAATACTTACTCACATCTCTCCTGAACCTACCTCCTATTAATTTTGATTAGTGTCCATGTGACCATGAATTGGTACTAAGGCTAAATAGTACCCCGTAGTTCACTTTAATTCATTTCAGGAACTTGAATATCTCTATCACATCTCCCCTCTCCCTTCTGGTCTCCAATGAGTACATTTTTAGTGCCTTGAGGCGTTCCTCATAGGATTTTCCCTGCTGTCCCTGAATCATTTTAGTTACTCTGCGCTGCACTGACTCCAACCTATCCTTATTCTTTCTGAGGTGAGGACTCCAGAACTGGGCACAGTACTCTAGGTGAGGCCTCACCAGGGATCTGTAGATGGGAAGTATTACCTCCTTTCTTCTGCTATCAATACCCCTACCAATACATCCTGTCATCCTGCTAGCCTTGCTATAGGCCATGTTGCACTGACTCAATTACTTAAAGGTATATTGAGTTGTGGATGGTGGGGGTAACAACATGGGGTAGAGAGAGTTCAGATATGAGTTATTTAGACTTAAAATAAGCCACAATAGTGCACCACTGAGCATACCATAGCCCATGGTTTCTGGGGCCTATCAGACCCAGACCCCTGCCCTAGTAGCAAGCCAGCACTGCAGTAAGTTAATAGTGTACAATACCCAGCCAAAACCAGCTGCAGACTCTGTACTGAGGTTCAGTGCATTAGCATTTGCTCTCTCTATATATACCTATCTATATATCTACATATGTAATAGATAACCTACTCTAAAGTGTGCAGTCGCACATGCCTTGGTGTGCGTTGTTAAGCATGAGTCCGCAGGCCGAGTGCATCAACCACCCAAGGCGTGTGTATATCAGAGCGCAACAGCACATCCTAGAGTGGGTTATCTATCTTATAAAATGGCAAAATTGTTTTGCAAGGGGGTAAAAGCACAGGTCTGTGGTCGTGCTGTGATAGATGCATGGTCATGCGATGTGTTTTATACAATCAGAATGCTGGATTTGTTATTTACTTTGCTTCCCATTTTATAAATACACACACACGCACACACATACAATCTGAGCTGCCCAGATAGTAATAATTGTCCTTAGAGCAGGAGGTGGAGGGGAGCTCACAGGTGAGTTATACTGGTTTAAAATAATCTACAAAATTAGCCACAGAGTATCTAGTACCCCAAAGCTTCTGGGGCCAAGCAGCCCCCAGACCCCTTTCCTACACACCAGTAGATACAGCTGCAGATATTAAAACTCATAACATAATATATCTGAGACAATGTCTTAGATATATTACATTAGCAGCATCTTGTTGCCCTCCGGTACTGAATACATATGTATTCACCCTGCAGCCGGCCAGATAATAATTTTGTTTAGAGCAAGGAGTGTAGGAGATCTCAGATATGACTTCTTTAGCTTGAAAACAAGCCACAAAATGCACCACAGAGCAATTCTAGGATTCCATGGCTTCCGGGGTACTAGCAGCCCTAAGAACCACAGCTTTTTTTAAAAAGTTGCAGACTGCTTAAAAAGAACCCCCCTTGTGAAAATCCTGGCAACGGCCCAGGTTAATGACCCCATTAAAAAGGCTGATGTCTTTAATTTACATTTCTCTAAATTAGATAAGTATAGACCAAAGCCCCAGATTTCTGCTAATGTTTCTAATGATATGTTTAACTCAGAACAGGTTAACTTTTGTTCCAAATCTACAGCTTCTGGAGTACCAAAATTTAATTTTGTTGTCCTTACCTCTGATGTAACCCAGTATATTACCAAAATGAATCCCAGACCCTATATTGGCCCTGACAATATTGATTTCAGGATACTTAAAAGAGTTTGCAACTCAATTCCCATACCATTATCAAAGTTGTTTAATTATTCTCTTTGTTATGGCATATTTCCAACTAGGTGGAAATGTGCTGTAGTAAGGCCAATTTTTAAATCAGGTATTAGGTCTAACCTAAATAATTATCGACCCATCTCCCTTTTAGCACCTTTATCAAAAATTCTGAAGAAAGTAGTTTCATATCTGATTATTGAACATCTTGACAAACATAATCTCTAGACAGATTCCCAACATGTCTTCAGATCCAAACACAACACTGAAACTGCCTTGGTGAGGTTCACCAGCCTGGCATACAGAGCCATGGATGATAGTAAATATGTTGCTTTGATTTTCGTGGACCTCGCCAAGGCATTTGATTTAGTTGATCATGGGTAATTATTAAAAATGCTGTCTGGGGTTCATATATCAGATGAAGTAATTTCATAGTTTAAACATTACTTACAAAACAGATCACAAAGAACCTTGATTGATGGGCAACTTTCTAAAGAGGATCATCTGCAATGTGGGGTCCCTCAGGAGTCCATCTTTGGACCCCTCATGTTTTCAATTTTTTGTAAATTCTCTTTCCAATATTCATCAGCAAACTGAACTTATATTATATGCAGATGA
Organism: Neoceratodus forsteri; assembly: GCA_016271365.2. Taxonomy (NCBI): domain Eukaryota; kingdom Metazoa; phylum Chordata; order Ceratodontiformes; family Ceratodontidae; genus Neoceratodus; species Neoceratodus forsteri. Next base: position 1,067,133,988 of record CM057454.1, on the reverse strand, counting down.
TGTTCTTTTCTTTTGCTCTGGTAATTATATTTTAAATTTACAACAAAATTTACAAAAGGATTTCAACTCTTTACTTACGTGGTTTGGTACAAATAAGTTGGTCTTGAACCCCACTAAAACAAAATCAATATTTTTTTCAAATGTAAGAAAAACTCCTGTTCATGACTTTGTGCTTTATGACAATTTTGGAAACCAAATTGAACAGGTCACTGAATTTAAATATTTAGGTCTGTTCCTTGATTTTCACTTGACTTTTGAGCAACACATATTAAATGTAGTTGGTAAACTTCATAAAAGATTGGGGATGCTTTATCAAATTAACAGACACCTTACCTCTCACACTAGGTCAATTTTAACTTGCAGTCTGTTACAGTGGATTCCACTTAAATGCACACCTGTTTTGCAGACGAAAAATGTGCATTTAAGCGTAATGTGCACTTAGCCGAAATTCCATAGAAAACACTGTATTTTTAAAGATTGCAGTTGCACTAGTGTAAAACCACTTTTATTTCATAAATCAGTTGATTTGCACATTTGAATTAGCACTTATGAGCACTTTCTCAGCTACAGTACTTATATTTATTTATTTATTTAAGAGATTTACCAGATAGGCATACTGAGCGGGGACCGCTCGTTTCCAGATGCGACCTGGGGGGGTTACATAGAATCCAACAGGTTCAAATACAGTACACATACAATACAATGGTACAACAGCAGGTTCAGAGTGGGTACATACAGGGTGAATTACAACAGGTCCAGAATAGGTACAGGCTGGACTAAGCATTATTTAGTGACATACAAAGTACTGTCCTAAGACCACAGAGTGCATAGTTTGCTATGCCATAGTTAGGCCTATGACCGCAGGGTAAAAATAAGCAGAAGCAGTAGATATTAGTAAATTCAATAGGATTCTGGGCATTTATGCAATTTAAGGCACATTTAGATGCCTCTTGGTGGCAGGTCTGGGTTGTAGGTTGCAGTTGCATATATCTGAGAAGTGGGCATGTACGAGTGGTTTCAGGAGCCTTGGGGTGGGGGAGAGCCAAATATCTACTGGGAGATCATTCCAGAGTTTGGGCAGATGATGTTTGAAGGCAGATTGGCCCTTCGATGTGTGCATGAAAGGGACTTGGAGTTGCTTTGAGTCTGAGCCTCTGAGGGATTATGCCGGGGGGGTTGTGTTGACAGGATGGAGCTGAGATGGGGGGGGAATTGGTCCAGTATTTAGCTATGAGATTAGCACAATGTAGTTGATGTAGAGACTCCAGTGAGGGAAGGGCAAGGGCGCTGTATAGGTCACAATGATGGGTGGTGGGGGGACATTCCAGGATGAACCAACAGAAAGAATAAAAGAGGGAGTCCAAGCTGGCCAGGGTGGATGTGGGGGCTACACTGTAGACCATGTTTCCATAGTCAAATATAGGGAGAATCATTTTATGTACTAATTCCCTCCTGACTGTGGTTGGTAGGCAACCTTTATTGCGGTATAGTGCGCCTAGTTTGTGGTGTAGTTTTTTCTGTAGAGAGTCAATGTAGACAGAGAAGTCTAGGTGACGATTGAGCCATACACCCAGGTACCTAAAGGAGGTGCAGGATTCCAGGGTGGATGCATCCAGAGTATGGAAAGCGGGGGGAGCAGCTATACAGGAGATTCTAGGCTGTGTGCTGAAGGTTAAGGAGACGGTTTTCTTTGCGTTTAGGACAAGTTGATTGGACCTGAGCCATGATTGAACAGTATCAAAATCCTGTTGAAGGGTTGAGTTTGTGACCTCGATGGAGGGGCCAGAGGCATACAGTATGGTATCATCTGCATACATTTGTATAGCTGAGTTGGAGCAGGCCAGTGGTAGGTCATTTAAAAATATGGAGAAGAGTAGCTGGCCCTGGACAGAGACCTGGGGGATCCCCATGGTGACTGGAACTGAGGTGGATACATGAGGGCCAATTTTTACTGCCTGTTTTCTACCTGTCAGGTAGGCTTGGAACCAGCTGGTGGCTAGATAAGAAAGGCCTGCATCATGCAGTTTTGTGATTAGCTTAGGGTTGGATACAGTATCAAATGCTTTGGCTAGGTCTATTAATATGGCCGAGGTGATATGCCCCTTGTCCATACCTGAGGAAACATCGTTTGTGAGTCTTAGTAGCGCTGTGATTGTGGAGTGTGATTTACGAAATCCTGACTGATACGGTGTGAAGGAGGAGGTAGATTCGAGGAAATGTGTGAGTTGGGAGAGGGCTAGATGTTCCTGTAGCTTGGCCAGAACTGGTAGAAGGAAGATAGGGCTGTAGTTTCCAGGAGCAGATGAATCACCACCCTTTGGGAGCGGGATGACTACTGCCTCCTTCCAAGCTGCTGGAATTTGTGCTGTGGTGAAAGAGAGGTTCAAAAGGTCAGCTAGGGGGGCGGCAATGGCAGGGGCTGATAAGAATAGCAGTTTGGCGTCCAGTCCTAAAGGGCACTTGCCTTTGTTGGGGTCGAGGGAACGTAGGGTGACTAGAACTTCTTCTGTGGAGACTGGACGGAAAGAGAACGTGATGGAGTTGGGGGTATGTTGGGGTATCGCAAAAGGGCTGGGTGTGGGTGTGGTAAATTATTGGCTTGTTAGGAGAGATGTAGCACAGTTGGTAAAAAAGTTGTTGAAAGCTGAGAAAACTTCACTGGGGACTGATACATTGTTGTCCTTTATGTTTAGGGTAGGGGTGGGTGGCTGGACAGGGGGAGTGAAGAGGGTTTTAATGGATTTCCAGAATTTGGAAGGGTGGCTAAGGTTAGAGGAGAGAGCCGCCCAGAAGTAGTTATTTTTAGCCTGTCTTATGGCTTTTGTGCAGTAATTTCGGAGGGTTCGGTAATGCTGCAGGGATTCTGGTGAGTCTGTTCGCCTGTGTTTTTTCCAGGCCTGGTCCCTAGCACGACATCTGCAGATGATGTCGGCAGATACCCAGGGGAGATGGGTTTCCCTGACCCTTTTGTTTCTTAGGGGGGGCGTGGTAGTCCCGTATGGCAAGAACTTGATTTTTGAACATGTCGAAAGCATGGTCGACAGAGGGCGCCAATTGAATGAATGACCAGTCGACGAGGGCAAGGTCATTTAGTAAGGAGTGGAGGCAGAGGGATTTGTACACTCGCGTAAGGATTATCCCTGAGGGGTGGTGGTTTGTAGGTCTATGCACCTTTCTGATCATATAAACCATATGGTGATCACTCAGGGAATCAGGTAGGAGGCCAGCTTTAATTATCCTGTGGGGGTGTGTTGTGAGAGCCCAGTCCAGGAGGGAGTGGTTTTGTGTTTTTGGGTTTATGCTGGTGGGTTGCTCTATTTGTTGGGAGAGGTTTAGGGATACAGTGCTCAACAAAAGTATTAAATAAAGCACACCCCAGAGGAAACAGAAATAAAATGAAGCAATGTTTGATTTGAATGTTAAAGTTCCTTCAGGTGTGACTCTGAAATAGAGCCCAGTCTCATCACAATTAAAGACACAGTCCCATATTTTCTGGGCTAAGCTAAGTGTTGCTTTCTTTTTCTCCATAATTCTTGTTTGCTTTTGTGAGCCAGTGTGTGACTAGCGTGGGGCAAGGTGTTAAATACTGCTGACACATTATTAACAGCACCTGTGCAATTAACCAAAATTACCTACATAGGGAGAGGTCAGTTAGTGAACCAAGAAACTGTGTATTAATGCGGAATGTGCACTTAACCAATGTGCATTTAACCGAAATTATTAACATGGGGGAAATAGAAAAAAAAATTGGAAATTAGAAGAGTGTGTATTAAACCGAAACGTGCACTTATCCGATGTGCACTTAAGTGGAATCCACTGTTTTTTCAATGATTGAATATGGGTCCAAAATGTATTCTTATACATCTGGCAGAATGCTTACAAATCATAGGTCCACCTTTAATAGCATTGTTTGCTTTGTTACTGATCTTCCATGAATGATGCATCATTGTCAACTCTATAGGTCGTTTAGCTGTTTATCGTTGTCTGATATAATTCGTTTTAAATCATTAATTTTTTTACACAAGGCTTATCTTGGGCTATTACCTGATTGTATTACCAAATTATTTCCGCACAATATTACTAATGCTAGCACTAGATCACAAAGCAGAAACTCTTTTCAAATTCTTCTGTATCACACAACTTTTGCTCAAAATTCAATGAATTTTTAGGCAGTAAAACTTTAAAATACTTTACCGAGTTGTATAATCAATTGTACAAGAATTTCAACCTTTAAGAGGTCCCTCAAAAGCTATCTATTTATCTATTTGCTAGATCTCACTGTAAATGTTTTAACTAATTTTATTGTGTATTTGAATGTTTTGCTATTCATGTTGTTTTTTTATTGTAACTGTAAGTTTTGTTTAACAAAACTGGACAGCTGTGAAAATGGGCATTTATTTGCTCACAGGCCTTTTCAATATAAAATTAAAATTAAACAAAATTATATTCAAAGGGGGTAAAGTTCTGGGCAGGACTTTGTCAATTTGTAGGAAGCCCAGGCAGAAGATTACTAAAATATTTGTTTTACACTTGTTTGTAAACTATTTTGGGGCCCCTTATCAAGTTCTGCAATTTCAAGTTCAAAAGACTGTTGTTCCCACTGTATCCCAAACTGCCTGCAACCTTTAGTCATTTGTTTGGCCACCAGTAACCCAGTGAGGTACCCACCGCAACGGACAGTAAGAACTTTTACGGCCATGGGGGAAAATCTGGTGTACCCATGGGGGTGGTATGGGGACTGTGAGAGGAAAATTGTTGAAATCAAAATTGTTTGTTCTGTGTTTTGCTCCTCCTTCACTCCTTCCCTAGAATAAATCAGAGGTTAGTTTATTTTACGAATTGGTATTCATAGTTATTGCTTCATGTGTCTTGTTACAGTATGGGGACAAGGTAACTGTGTGTGTGTGGGAGGGAAACTATCATTTATTCTTGGGGTAGGTTAGGGCCACATTGGGTAGCCTTTCTATACCCCCTGCCCCAGGTGGAGGCACCAAAACCTGTTTCTGGTATCCTGTTTCTATACTGCACCCAACAGAACCCAGGCTGACCCCAAGGTACATATGAACATTTGGATACTCAAAAGAGCTGGCAGAAAAAGGCCCATAGATCTATTAAGTCTGCCTGAGTGTGCAGTTCACAGTTTAGTGCTCCTGCAGCTGTCCCCCATTCCCTTTCCATCATCCCCTTCCCTCAAGTCTATCCCCCTCTTTGTTCTTATCTGTACTTACCCTCCACTTGACTCTATCACATCCCCTTTTAAAACTGTCCACTGTCTTTAGTGCAATCAACTCCTCCAGCAGTGCATTCCACCTAGCCACCACCCTCTGTGTGAAGCAGTGACTCTTCATCTCCCCCCAAATCTACCACCTTCCAAATTCAGACTGTGCCCCTTGTGACCCTTCCTCCCTTTAAGTGGAACAAGCCACCTGTCTGGACCCTGTTTATGCCTTTTAAGTATTTAAAGGTCTCTATCATGTCCCACTTTCCCTTCTGTCCTTGAGGGAATACATGTTAAGCTCCTTCAATTTTTCTTCAGAGGGTTTATCCCCTAGAACTAAGATCATCTTTGCTGCACCCACTCCAGTAATCTTATGTCCTTTTTTAGGTACAGACACCAGTACTGCACACAGTACTCCAAGTGCAGCCTCACCAGAGGTCTGTACAAAGGCAAGGCAAGGTAATTTTTATTTAAAAAAGACACCCAATCCCAGAGGCTCTGTGTACCATACAAAATGAAATAAACAAATAAAGAAACACAAATTAACTCAAAGATAAATATTCTTTTAACATTAAAATCCATGAAGAATAATAATAAAATAAATTTGTTATAGAAATAGACTAAAAACCGGGAGGTTGGGAACTAGATTTAGGCCATAGCAGAAAGATCTCACTAAAAAGCTAGGTCAGAAAAAGCCTGGGTGAACAGGAGGACCTTTAGGTGTGCCTTGAATACCTCCAAAGTTGGGGCTTCCCTAACCCCTAGGGGTAGCGAATTCCATAGAATGGGGGTGGTGACACTAAAAGCCCTGTCACCAGCCTTTTTTAGCCTCATCCTGGGAATCACCAGGAGGCCCCTACAAGAAGAGCAGAGGGGACAGACCAAGAGAGCCAGTGTAAGAAGGTCCATCAGGTAACCAGGGCCTTGGCCATATACGGCCTTATAGGTGAGAAGACCCACCTTAAAGAGGATCCTCCACCTGACCGGCAGCCAGTGCAGTTCACGCAGTGCCAGTGTAATATGGCAATATTTATGCTGCCCGGTAGGTAACCTGGCAGCTGCATTCTGCACCAGCGGCAGTCCGTGGAGAGATCCTCCCACAACCCCAAGGTAGAGCACATTACAGCAGTCAAGCCTTGATGTCACCAAGGCATGTATCAAAGTGGGGAGGTCCAGATGTGACACAAGAGGCTTTATCCTGGCAACATTCCTAAGATGGAAAAAACAGGAGTGGACAGTGGAAGACACCTGCACTTCCATTGTCAAGCCCCTGTCCAGAATGACACCAAGATTCCGCACCTCGGAGCAGGCTTTCAATAGGACAGATCCCAGAACAAGTCTGGTGTCTGCACCAGAGGCCAACCTATCCCACACTGTGTTTGACTCCACCACCAATGCCTCCATCTTATCGGGGTTCAGCCACAACCAGCTGGAGGCCATCCAGTCATTGATCTCGGCAAGGCAGCAGTTTAGCACGTCTGCTGCATTGGATGTACCTGGGGCAAAGGACAAGTATAGCTGGGTATCATCAGCATATCAATGAAACACCAGACCATACTTCCTAATGATCCCTCCCAGGGGCAGCATGTACACTGCATACAACATTGGGACCAGGACCGAACTCTGCACAACAGGAGACAAGGGGTGGAGGAGAAATTCCCCATCACAGCCCTTTGCCTCCTGTTGGCTAAAAATGGCTCAAATCAGCAGATGACAGTGCCAGTAGGTCCACAGAATTCCCTAAGGCAGTCAAGCAACACGCAATGGTCCACAGTGTCAAAATGCTGAGGAGAGCTCAAGGAGAAAAAGAATTGTCCTTTCTCCTTGATCTCTAGCCCTGATGATATCATTCGGCACCCGAACAAGTACGGTTTCTGTGCTATGCCTCACCCTAAACCCTGACTAGAGGGGTTCGTATAACTCATGGATCACAAGGTGCTCCTCCAACTGAAGCTCCACTACCTTCTCCACAATATTCTCCAAAAATGGAAGGTTGGAGATAGGGTGGTAATTTGCCAGACCTCTGGGTCCAAAGATGGTTTTTTAAGGAGTGGTCTCATGAGTGCTTCTTTCAAGGCATCAGGAAAACCCCCTCTAACAAGGAACACCAGATAATCAGGGCAAACACTGGGCCAACAGTGTCAACTCATCTCATCAAAAAAGCATCAGCACTGGGTCCAGTTCACAAAAAGTGTGATTCAGATTGGTGACCACCTCAATGACCTCACTTACCTCCACTGGTCTAAACTCCCCCCAACCTGACAGAGTGCACCCAGGACACTTCCGGGTACCACTGCCAGCTCTGAACTGGCTGACTGATTAATATCCCTACCAGATACTGGACACCCTGTCCGAGAAGAACCAAGCAAACTCTTTGCATTCAGCATTAGAAAAGGCCTTCTAGTCAGCGGAAGACAGTCTGAAAAGTGCAGCTGGTCACTTCTTCCCAGCAGCAATCTCCCTGGACAGGAATTCTGCCTTCTTATGGTTGATTGCCCCTGGTACGCATTATAATGTGCACACAGGGCCAGTTTGTCCTCCTCCAGGCTGGTCTTCCTCCAGCAGTGTTCCAACCTCCGACTCTTACTCTTCAACTCCTAGAGGTCCCCATCAAACCATGGGGACCTCAAGTAGGAAATTTGGGTTGTACATGGACAGGTGTGAGGGAGTCAATGGTGTCTGACAGCACCCTATTGTAAGAGCCAGCTACAGTGCCAATGCCTCCAACACGTAAATTACCCACAGTAGCTAGATCAGCAACTGCCAAGAAGCTCTCCGGGGTCAATCCCCGCAAAGGGCAGTAGCTCATCATCTCTGTAGGGGGAGGGCATCCGGTGGGTGACCTGAACCACACCGTGCAGTGATTGGACCATGCCTCCAGATCAATCTTGAGATCTCAAACCCCAGTGAGGACACCAGTTCCAAAGTGTGCTGATCCTGGTGGGTTGCAGAGGAAACTACTTGTGACAGGCCCAGCGATGACATGCTCTGGAAGAGGTTATGGTCAAGCTGGGATGATTCATCATTGGCCCAAACATTGAAATTCCCCATGACAATACATCTGGGGGCTTCCTATGTTTCACAGACGATGAATTTGGCAACCTCCTGCAGGAAATCTCCCGCTGCCCCAGGGGGGAGGTAAATCAGAAGAATCCTGCAGCCTGCGCCCAGACCCCAGTGGACAGCCACACATTCGAAGGAACCTGGGGTTCACACTGGGTGTATGACGAGGCCTGAGTCAGATCTAAAGCAGATGGCTACCTCACCACCCCAATGTTCCTCTCGGGGACAGTGCACCACGGTATACCCAGAAGGGATGGCAGCCTCAAAAACCAGGCCAGCATTGTCCCCAATCCAGGTCTTCATGATGAAAACCAGACTGACCAAGGAAATCAAGTCTGCAATAATAGCAGTCTTGTTCCTGATCGATCTGACATTGCAAAGCACCGCCTGCAGGGGATTGGCAGACAAAGCAGCCCCTCGGGTTACCTGGCCACTTGGTCTGGTGGACTCCCTTGGGACATGCACTAAACATGTCTGGCCTCTCTCATGCCTGTCGTAATCCAGAACACCTTCTGCACCTGACAATCTCTATCCTGCCACCCCCTGCTGTGCACGGGGCACCCCACTGTCCAAAATCACCATGGCCCCTCCAAATCCCCACCTCCCGACAGCATCTTGCTGTGATGTTAGAAACTGGGAGTCAGATAACGGGCCATAGGTTGCACAGCTAAGATGCCCTGTACATTATCCTGCCCCCCCTGGACAGCCCTGACCCATCACACCCGACAAAGTCCCGGCACACCCACCTGTTTCCACTCACACCACATTCATACACTAACAAACATTTTACCCTAAACACACACCTAAGTACCTCCCCAATGTAACTGTCTATAAAACACAATTCCAGGAGAGTGTCTGATATCACAGAGCTCTCACCTCTGCAATGTTTTTTGTCAGGAAAGTTTCTTTAACAGGCCTGGTTCTTACCCAGGCCAGTATCAGAAATCCAGCCAATAATTTTATATGCAGTAAAGCAGTTTGCTTCCAGATAACAGCAAGAGTCATCACCTAGGGTTTTGAACATAGCTGAAAAAGTTTTTAGAGTGTATCCATCACCAAATCAGTCCACTAGTCCAGAATCTTTTTAACTTCCTCCAAAATCGAGTGCAAGTAAATCCCAATCGATCCTCTTCCTCCACCTCTGTCAGGGGCCTCCCTTCCTCTTGCTCTTCCATTTCAGATCCAATCCAACAGCAGCACAACTGCCCAGCCCTAGGTCATGCCTCTGCACTCATTAGAGAACCGGCACCCAGGTCCACCCTTTGGCAGACCCAAAACTGATCCTCCCGGTCAGACCCATGAAACTAGTCGAGCTACATGCACCATTCAGGATAGTCCCTGAGCAGAGACTCCACTTCCTTGTATAGGACCGCAACACCTCACTTTCCTGGTCTGATTACAACAATGATCGATGCTTTTCTGGGGACTGTCCATCGGTCTCTCACCCCGACAAACTCCACAAATCGTCTCCGTTCATTTCACTGCCTTCTGCCCACTTTCTTAAACTCCTTCCAACACTGCTTAGCTTCTGATGGTCTGTTCTTCAACTGAACACCTCAGCCGGTCAAAGAATGGTGACTTTTCTCCACTCTTCTGCCACCGGAGCTCCAGGATACTGCTTTGGCCACCAATAAACCCCAGGGTAGGTTTCAAGTTTAAAAAGTGAATCATAAACCCTGTTAACCACAACAGCAGGGTTCATGTATGAGGGACCACAATAGTCACAGGGGACATGTCTGTCACTGCTCTTCCTTGCCTCCCTAAAAAAACCAAAAAGTTGACTCCTCAGGCTACAATCACTTCCCTGTCCCTACCTAACTCTCTCTCTTCAAGAGGTAATACCCCTGTCAATGCACCCCAGCATCTGACTGGCTCTTGCTACCACTTCTGACACTGTGCTGATACCCTCATGTCTCCTGTGACTAGTTTCTCAGGGTCCTTCTCTTCCTCTGAAATTGATACCTGCATTCCTCCCAGACAATAGCTGGTCCTGGGGTGTCTGGTTCCAAGGTGTATGACCTTGCACTTCTTAGCATTAAACCCCAAGTGCCACATACGTGACCAGTGTTCAAGTTTTGCTAGATACTCTCTCGGAGTTCCTGACTCCTTTTCTCACTGTCCACTGTTGTACATATCTTTGCATCATCATATCAGGTAGGTCGGTGTGTGAGGTAGCACCATGGTGCACATGCAAAAAGAACTCCCCCTTACATCAGCATACATTTTTCTTACATGCAGACTCTATGGAGATACCCTTGGGTAGAGTGACGGTAGTGGAAGGACATTCAAAAGTAGTCCTCAGTTCACTGGGTAATTTTCCCACTTCCTTTCAGTAGACATACTTATGGCAAGCGGCCATAACAATGGTTGTCCTGGCATTTCAATTATTTAGAAAATTTTTTGTAACTGTGTTCTGTTAATGCCACCTGTGAGCTGTTTGGTGTAAACCAGAAATTCTGTTTAACACATACTGAACCATATTATGAGCTAGGTTAACATATTCAAATCTGTCTAGGTTTTAGACATTGAGGAGGCAAAGCTGACCACACCAGATCAGTTTGGAAGCCTTTTAGTTCTATTGATGCTATGATTTTACATAAAGTACTGTAATAATAATGGTCATTTTCTTCAAGAGAATTTACAGGCAAAACATTGCTCTTTATACAACAGTCTGTGGCTCAGTTTTCATCTGTGCTCAGGGTATGAGCTGTCTTGGCAGCTTTGGCTGTGAATATGCACATTCCTGTCTATTTCTGGACCTTTCTTGTGAGCCAAAGATTGACCCACAGATATAAATTGTATAGAGCCTTTTGTAATTATTTACCATAGCTTATGTACACATACAGTGCCTTATTAAATAGCTTATGAAACTGCTTTGCTTTACTTCTTTTGATGTTTAAACATTGCTTTGGCTTCATGTTAGCCCTGGGATAAATGGGGCCCCTCCTCAACGAAAATTGGTTGTTTAGCTTTCATCTCTTGGCAGATAATGAGACTGGAAGTTTCCAGATGAGGCTGGCGGAAGTGAGTGTGTATGGGGGGGGGGTTGAGAAATTGTTGAGCAAACAGATATGCAAACCAGCTACACAGAAATACAATGATAAAATCAGCTGACCAGATGTGCTATGATTATGTATCACTTTATCTCTTTTTAATCTTGAAACTATGTATTCATTTATTTAAAATTGTCCACACCTGTATAGACTTAATGAGAATCAATTCTCCTTTCAGCATCACATACATTTATTATACATCATAGAAGTGAAACTAACTAGCGAAACACATAAGATGTATATACACATTGCCAATAATAACAGCCAGTAAACCAGAAAAAGACTCTGGCTAAAATCAGGCACAATCTGAGTTCAAATAATCATGCCATTTTCTTTTAAAAATCAAAACATCACTTACTTAAGTAACACTGATAGCATATTGTTCCAAAAGAACAGGACTTTATGAACAACTTTTTTTTTCCTCTTGTGTACTAACAATTATAACACATTTTTATTTTGTGAATAAAACATTTATTATTCAATGTAAGGGTTAATTAAGCTGTCCCAGTAAATTGCTAAGAACATATATGAAACTTATGGCATTCATTCTAAATCATAGCCTTCTCACTGATGCATAATCTGTTTTCTGTCTCAACTGCTAAGTAGGCACTGCCCTACTGAAAGCAATACATTACATTGCAATTGCCCTGGATAAAGGATGCTTTGTCAGAGCCATATTCATTGATTTCATCAAGGGCCTTAATAATGTGAATCATAACCTTCTCACAAAGCTAAATAACTTGTGTTTAAATGACCCAGTCTTGGATTAAGAGTTATGTCTCAAACCAGTCTCAGATCATGAATGTCAATGGAGTAACTTCTCCACATGCACTCAGCCTTGATGCCCCACAGGGGTTTAACTTTGGTCCTCTTCTCTTTTCAGCCTTTTCCTAAATGACTAACCAGCCATTGGCACAAACATTTATATCCACCTGTATGCAGAATACATTAACATACATACCCAAACCTTGTCAGTCTCTGAATTAAAACTGCAGAGCATAACAGCAGAGAAAAATGTGACCTATACTTTTTATTCTGTTGTAGGTTGCCTCTTCTTTCCTGACTAGTAAAATACCCTTTTTCCCATTTTAAGTCTGCTTAAGCAAATTTCCATTTGAAATGATAAAAGGAGTGTTCCTTTTAATATGGCTCGAACCAGGATTTCATCAATATTCTCTGCTGTTATAGTACACCTATTGTGCTGTAAGGCAAGGGAGCTGTGTTTGATGTGAGCTAGTTCATTATAATCACAACAAAAGTAATCTTTTACAATGGATGTTAAAAACAACAGAGACTACTGATAAAAAATTGGTACAACAATATTTAATAGAAACATAGAAAATGAGGGCAGATCAGGGCCACTTGGTCAATCCAGTCTGCCCATTTTCATTGTGATTACTTATGCTGCAGACTCTCTTTAGTCTCTGGCACTGTGTCTTCCACCCCTTTCCTTTCTTCTATGATTCCCTTGTGCCTATCCCAGGCTTTTTTTGAACCCCACCACTGTTTTTTCCCCCACTGCCTCTGCTGAAAGACTGTTCCAAGCATCCACCACCCTTTCGGTGAAGAAATACTTTCTCACATCTCTTCTGAATCTACCCCCTCCAGCTTCATATCATGACACCTTGTTCTAGAGCACCATTTTCTCTGAAAAATACCTCCCACATGTACCTTATTCACCCCTGTGAGGTATTTAAACATCTCAATCATATCCCTGCTCACTCCTATCCTCCGGGGTATACATACGGTATTGAGCTCCTTTAGCCTCTCATCATTTTTTACCATTTCAACTGTAAAAAAAGTGACAACTACCTACTACCATGCCTTTTCTATTTTATTCCTCCAATATGTAAAGCTAGGAGTACAGGTAATGTTAATGTTTTAACTTCTCATCCACCTGCAAAATGTGATAATGTTATTTCACAGCTGCTACAACAACCCCGACCGTGAACTAAAGGTGGTAACAAAATTTAACATCCCTCATTTTCACTAGTGTCATGATTCCCATATAAATACTAACTTTGATTCTGATTTGTTTTCTCTGAACCCATGTCTGCAATAATTAATAGGTCTGTCCATCTTCATAGCCTTTTATCTACCCTGCAGGATACAATCTCCCTGCACCCCCAATTTCTGAACTTCTCACTTAGTGTATTTGTTTGTTCAATAAAATTAAATTTCCTGTTGCAGTTCTTATAGAGCCAAAAGAAATGGCCCATAGGATTATTTCTTACTACTGTTAGTGTTGTGGATGACAGTTTGCTTTTTGCAGGAGGGAATTCCAGTTAACTGACTTTTAGAAACAGTTGGTGACCCCCCTCCCATTTAGCCTTCTCTATAATGTTACCTAGAAATTTGATTTCCTTTGAACTGTTCATCAGTGTGAATTTCAAACTAGTATTTGATGCCTCTAAATACTTGTCAGAATCTTCCAGTTTTGTTACCCTTCCCTCCAAATCAAAATTGTATAATCTAGATACTGCTTATACATTTGTATATAATGGTAGACGATAGACATTTTTAGATAACATTTTTTTAAACAGGATAAGAACTGTTAGGACCACCATGGCCCTATCTTCAAAGTTGTCCTGTCAGTAAGCTTGAGTATTTACAGACAGGAGGACATATTCATTAAATTAATATTGTCATTGACAAATATGAGTACAAACACAACATATGGACCAATGCACTCAATTTCAATTTCGTTGCAATTAAAAATGTCAGTAAATTCCATTTGTAGTATGGTTTTAAATTCAGACAGAGTTTTGCTCCTATGTGATACAGGGTACAAGGAGTTCCAAGTTTTTGAGATGAAGTGATCGAGGGTCATTTTCCAGCAAACTGGTTTGGGCCCTTGGGTCATGGAGGGCCCCTTCTATCTCTTGCATGTCATACTTGTTTTTGTAAGAGTTGTTTACTAAGTTTTAGAATCCAGTTATCTGGTCTTTAAATATTTTGTAAGCCACAATTGCATTGGCTTTTCCCTTTCTGGTTTTCAGAGTATTCCAGTTTCATCTATTGAGCATTTCACAATGCTGCATGCGGCATGGGCATCTGAAGATGACTCTTGCCATCTTATGGTAGGTTACATCCAGTCTTTCTAGTAAATAGTTGTTTGCATACTGGTAGACTATTCTTCCCTACTCTAGAATTAAGTGGTGTGATTAAAGTCAGTCTGGGATTTTTAGGTATGGTGTATGCATTGTGGCAGAGTGCTCCCAGCTTGGTATTCACATTTTTGACTGTTGATTTAATATATTTCTTAGATCAATTTCCACTCCTAAATATTTGTATTATTTGGTTTCTCTGATGACAGGACTATGGAGGAGCTGAATTTTCTAGCTCCCTGGTGTCTCTGTATTTTTATCATTTTTGTGAAAGGCCACAGATTGGGTCTTTTTCAAATGTAGGACCATCTTTGCACAGATAAACCACTTTTGGATAGTATCAAAGTCTGATTTTGTTTTTTTCTCCATTTGGGAGAAATCTGTCAGTCTTGTGATGAAGACTGTGTTTTTCGCATAGAGTTTTATCTTAGAGTGTTGTATATGGCCAGGGTGGTCATTCATGTAAACCAGGACTAACAGGGGACCCAGTGTTGATCCCTGTGTACCCTCTCTAAAGAGGTACTCCATGTTTGACAGGGTGTTGTTTATGGCTACTGACTGTCTGAGGTTGGTTAAATAAGACGTGAACCAGTTCACTTCTGTTGCAGCTTCCATTTTTCCTTAGTTTCTCTAGGAAGATGTTATGGTCTGCCATATCAAAAGCCTTCAAGAGGTCCACATACACCACTCCAGTGAAATCCCTATTGGTCAGAACCCCTACAACTTCTCCAGTGATGATCTGCCCACTCTGAATCCTAACTGGCGAACCATCAGTGGATTGTATTTTTCTAGGGACAATATTAGTTGCTTGCAAACATTTTTTTCAAGTAATTTTGATAGCACAGATAGTAAGGCTATAGGTCTGTAGTGGGAGGGGTCATTAGGACCCCTTCCTTGTAAATTAGGACCACATTCACATGTTTCCAAGTCTCAGGACAGGATCCTCCTATTAGGCTTGTCTTGAAGAGCTTTGTCAGGATTAGATACAAATGGACTGATGCTTTCTTTAGGAATTTAAGTTCTATATGTATTTAATTATAGATATTTAGGTTTCCAGGTAGACTCAAGGATGACATATACTGAGCACATAACAGTACAGAAGAGAAAGGTAAATCAGAGACTAGGGGCCCTCAGAAGAGTAGCAGGCAGTTTGCTATTAGTGGCAAGAGAACGGTTGGCAAAACAAATGCTCCTACTAGTGATGGAGTACGGTTCTATAATCTATATGAATTCAACCCAGCCAGCTTTAAAACAGATTAATCAATCTTATTACAGAATAGGAAAATTTGCTGTTGGTATTAGTAAGAAGTTGCATCTTTGTGTAATTTATAAAGACTTAGATTGGCTTCAACCAGAGGCCTATAGAAATTGTCTCTGTCTTGTTACATACGTGTTACATGTTAAATATAAGAAAAATAGCAGGACAAGAGGACACAGCATGAGATTAGAGGGAGGCTGATTAAGGGGGAATGTGAGGAAATTCTTTTTCACAGAAAGGGTGGTAGATGCATGGAATGGCTTACCACAAGAAGTGGTGGCTATGAATACAGTGCAGGGCTTCAAACAGGCATGGGATAGGCATAAGGGAGCAATACAAATGACTACGAATAGATAGGTCACTGACAGAGCAAAGGCCGATGGCACATTTATAAGGTAGAAAAAGAAATGGGCAGACTGGATGGGCCTTGCGGTCCTTATCTGCCGTCAACTTCTATGTTTCTATGTTTCTATGTCATAAGATATTGCACGAAAAATATAATCATCCGTTACACAATCAGGTGAAAAGAAAATCTAATAGGGAAGCATATATTAAGACAAGGAAATCAGTCCAGGAGGAAGAAACAGATAGGGAGCTGATGCTAGCCATCTAAAAGATGGCAGACAAGGGTGAGGTAGTGTTGGTTGGAGTCCCCAATATTCCAGATGTGGACTGGAGCATCCCAGCAGCAGCATCAACTAGGGGAAGATTTATCCTGGACTCCCTTCAGGGTGCCTTCCTCAAGCAACTGGTTATGGAACCAACTCGGCAGAAGGCAATTCTGGACCTTGTACTCACAAACAGGGACAGTGTGATGCGGGTAACAGTGGGGGAGCACCTGGGGAATAGTGATCACCAGTCATTGTGGTTTGAAATCACAGAAGGTGCAGAACCAAACCACACAAAAACATGTATACTGGATTTTAGGGGGACAGACTTTGGGAAAATGGGGAGATACTTGAAAGAGGCATTAAGGGGAATGGGGCAGGAATCAGGGGTTGAGGAACAGTGGGCAGTATTTAAAATGGGGATTACAACAACAACAGAATTATGCATTAAGCAGGTTAGAGGAGGAAAAGGAAGAGGAGGCCATTATGGTTTTCCAAGGAGGCAGCAGAGAAAGTGAAAGCCAAAACGATTACATTCAGGCAATACAAAAAGACACAGGCAGAAGGGGATAGGGAGAAGTACCAGGAGAAGCAAAGGGAGGCAGTGAGGTCAGTAAGGGAAGCCAATGCTCAGACAGAAAAGCACATTGTAAAATCAGTGGGTAGAGGGGACAAAACTTTTTACAAGTACATAAGTGGAAAAAGAAAGGCAATGGTAGAGATAGTGAGACTGAAGGGGGAGGATGGGGACCACGTGGAGGATGACAACAGTAAAGCTGACATATTAAACAGGTATTTCTGCTCAGTCTTTACTGAGGAAGAGGAGGGTAATGGGTCTGAAGGGA
The DNA here is from genome assembly GCA_016271365.2 of Neoceratodus forsteri. Taxonomy (NCBI): domain Eukaryota; kingdom Metazoa; phylum Chordata; order Ceratodontiformes; family Ceratodontidae; genus Neoceratodus; species Neoceratodus forsteri. The sequence continues at coordinate 1,067,116,836 of CM057454.1, read as the reverse complement.
GTACAAGGGGTTGGAATGGTGCAGAAATGGACACAAGTCCCTTTACACAAGAAAGGGTCCTGAAGGAACTGGAAGTAATAAGAGTTGATAAAACAATGGGGCCAGATGGGGTGCACCCCAAGGTCCTTAAAGAACTAAGAGAGGTGGTGGCTGAACCTCTAGCAATCCTGTTTAGCCGATCGCTGGAAACAGGGGAGGTACCCAAAGACTGGAGGACAGCAGATGTAGTCCCCTTATACAAAAGTGGGAATAAAGAGGAAGTGGGGAACTATAGACCAGTCAGCCTCACCTTGGTAGTGGGGAAGATCATGGAAGCACTACTGAAGCAGAGATTTGTGGAACATCTGGTTTTTAGTGGACTACAGGACCCAAAGCAGCATGACTTCACCAGAGGGAGATCATGTCATACCAACCTCGTTGAATGTTTTGACTGGGCGACTATGGAGGTGGATCAGTGGAGAACAGTGGACATGGCCCATCTGGACTTCAGCAAGGCCTTTGACACTGTGCCACATAGAAGCCTATTACACAAACTGGGGAATATGGGTATGGGCAGGACAGTAGTGCAGTGGGTAGGTAACTGGCTGGGTGGCAGGACACAGAGAATGGTGATAAATGACTGTCACTTCACAGAGGGAAGAGTGACCAGTTGGGTACCACAGGGATCAGTGTTGGGACTGGTCCTATTCAACATTTTCATCAGTGACATTGCACAGGACCTAGAAGGCAGAATTTCCCTGTTTGCTGATGACACAAAGCTCTGTAACAGAGTAGACACACCAGAGGGTGTAGACAGAATGAGAAGGGACCTGAAGAAACTTGAAGAACGGTCAGGGGTTTGGCAGTTGAAATTCAATGCAAAGAAGTGCAAGATAATGCACATGGGGCACAAAAACCCTGGCACAATATATCAGTTAGGGGGCGAAGATATAGCATGCACCAAGCAGGAAAGGGATCTTGGGGTTATCATCTCTGATGACCTCAAGGTAGGGAAACAGTGTGACAAAGCAGCAGATAAAGCAAATAGGATGCTGGGGTGCATAGGCAGGGGCATCACCAGCAGGAAAAGAGAGGTCATAATTCCACTATACAAGGCACTAGTGAGGCCCCACCTGGAGAACAGTGTACAGTTCTGGAGACCTTACTTACATAAGGACATAGACAGGGTAGAGAAGGTTCAGAGGAGGGCAACAAAGATGGTACATGGATTGCATCACAAGTCCTATGAAGACAGGTTGAAGGAAATGAATATGTACTCCCTGAAGGAGAGTAGGGAGGGAGAGAGGGGATATAATAGAGACATACAAGTATCTTACAGGGAGGAACAGGGTGCAGGAATACACTATTTTAAAGAGAAAAAGATGTTCCAGGACTAGAGGGCATGGGATGAAGTTGGAAGGAGGATGATTCAGGGGAAATGTGAGGAAGAATTTCTTCACAGAATGGGTGGTGGACAAGTGGAACACCCTTGCAGAGGAAGTGGTTGGGGGCTGAAACAATCATGGGATTTAAGAATGCATGGGATAGACATAAAGGAATTCTGGAGGTCAGGGTTAAGGGGCAACAGACTTCTAGGAAAACAAAAAGTAAACTTACAAGCTCAAATGGGCAGACTGGGTGGGCCATAGGCCCTTATCTGACAACACTATCTATGTATCTAAGGAAACAGTATTTTAATGCATAGGTGTTTCAATAGATTAGGTGACAGTGCACTTCAGAATAGTGTAACACGTAGTTGGAATAATTTGTCAGAAGACCTGAAGTCTGATACAAACCTTTTTAGTTTTAAAGTTACTTTATTTAATCATTTGAGATTTTCTTGTATATGTTTTTAATGTAAATGTTGTAATTGTGTTTTTGCATTTGTGTAATATTTTGTATGTTGTTTAGTGTACTTGTATAATGAATTGAAATGCAGGACTTTGTTGTAAAAGGGACTTTTGTCCCAACAAATGTTTTTCCTGTGAAAAAAATAATTTTAATCAATCAATATTGTCCTGCCCAAGATACTTTTTTGAGTTTAGTTTGCTTAGGTCTTTTTACACTTTGTAAGCTTTTATTTACAGAAGATATTTACTCTAAATTGTCTGCATTTTCAGGCTCTGTGGCAGTAGTGACACTTGTAGGTGGGGGGACTGTATAGATCCTCCTCTGAGCCATACTCTTCCTTAATGATTATTTTCAGATCAGCTTGGACAACACTTTTGGGGGTGTATATCTCTGCATTAATAGGGGGTTCTCTTGGATGTTCAAAGTCCACATGAGCTCTCCAGGACATATTTTGTGGGGGTGCTCCAGAGGCTCCAAACCTGTTGCAGTCATCTGTAACATGAACTGGAATCATGTTCAGAGGGTCTCTGGCCTGTATGCTTACTTCATAGGTGCTTGGTGTCACTTCTTGCCATGGCTAGAAAATTGCAGGGGGCATTAGGATGTGTTTCTTTGTGACAGTCCCCAGTGCCTCAATGTTGGTAGCCATCTTGGTGCCCACACAGACTGGTGACTTCTCTACTTCTTTCTGTGTCCTCCCAGGCTGGCTGGTGCTGGTGCCTGGAATCTTGGCTACAGACCCAGAGCTGGATGTGTTTAGGAACCACTTCCATGGGTAGGCCACCTCTTCAGGGATTTCAGCCAGAACTTCTTTCTCCCAGTTCTCTAGGCATGACTTGCTCTCTCCTTGAGCTGCACCTCCTGAAACACAGGTGGTGCTGACTGATGACACTTTGGCCTACTCAGGCCATGACTGACTCCACATCTTCTTTTTTTTTATATTTTGTTGATTTTTGCCATAATTTTGGCAACATTAAGCATGTGTTATTATACCTGACAATTCATAGAAAAAAAATATCGACATTAAAAAGCAGGACTTTCTAATTTACAAATTGTCAGTAACACAGTACAATCTCTGTATAACCCCCTCCTGAATTCCTTATCTATTCAGGATGGTGCACTCATGTATTTCTATGTATTTCCATTTTACAAATTAATATTGTATAACATTTCTGTATTACTTACATCCCCATTAATGGTGGACACAACATAATGACATCTTTCCATGATACAGCCATTATATCTTCTGGGTTATCTACTTGATACCATAATTTTTCAAAAATAAGGGTTTACTTTGTGCCACCACATTTGTTTAATAGATGGGAAAAGGCTTGGTCTTTCCAATGTTCAAGGATTATTCTTTTTGTGGCAATGCTTCCCAGACTAATTACTTTTTGTTGGTCTTTTGTTGTATTCAATGTGGTACATTTATTCAGAATTAATACTACTGAGGATATTGGAATTTGTATACCCATCATTTGTGTAAGTATTTTGGTAGTTTTCAAACTACCAATTATATATTTTTTGGCAAAATCAAAAGTTATGAGCTAAATCCGCTTCCTTTCTACTTCCATTCCAACATTTGTTTGACAAATTAAATATCATTTTGTTCAATATTATCAGAGTGATATAAGCTCTTTAATTAATTTAGCCTGAATTGACTTATTTTTGGCAGACACATATTTTTTATTGGCAGCAACCTGTAGCAATTGCCATTGTTGAATTGTTAGTTCTACTGATAATTCCTTTTGACATCTTTGATAATTTTTTTGTCTGCATATTAAAGGCCCACCCATAATATGTTTATAGATTCTGGATAGTATTTTTTTACTAAAATTCTTTATCATGTTCATTTCAAAAGTTAAACGTATTCTACTTTGACAAATTGTCAAACCTATCTGGTTTATTAGTTTTTTATATGTATTACACAACAAGTTATAATATATAAAATTCTTAAGATTGGTAGGTTTAATTTTTTGGGTATACTGATTCCGTCCATATATTAATATTTTCTTTCCATAACATGTAACAGACACTTTTATAAGTAGGATTATTTGCTTCATAAGAAATTATTAGGTTGGCATGGAGCAAAGCAATCACTTCTTTTTGCCAAATTGTTAAAGCTTGTTTTCCACAAAGATAAAAGTTCCTCATAATTGGTGTCTTTAAATTGTTTAAAAGAATTTTGATAAAACAGGAACTATATCCTAGTTTCTTAAACAATTCTTGTATGCCCTTATCTTCATGTTTGCATAAAAGGCCCATTCCCATGCTATTGATATTAAGTGACAAATTGCATATTTATAAAGGTCCTGACAGCCAAGCCCTCATGCCACTCTATTCCCAATTTAGCAACTCCATGCTATTCTGGGAATCTCCCCTCTCTAAAGGAACTAAGTAAATATTTGTCTTATTGAGGAAAACCAGTAATTATCCAGCATGTCCCACATGAATTGTAATACAAATATAAATTGAGGCAAGGCCATCATCTTGATGACCTCCACTCTTCCCCAAAGAGAGATGGAGAGATTTTGCCATATAAGTAATTTATTTTGAACTTTTTCTTTTGCCATTTTGTAGTTTAACTGTATATTAATTTATCTTCAAAATTCTAGGTAAGGATTAAACTAAGACATTTTTTTTGTTTTCTTTTTTGAATAGATCCAGATTTTGAAATTTCAAGTCATTTCTTTCATATAAAGGCATAATTGCAGATTTGGATGTATTTAGCTTATACCCTGCAAATCTTGAAAATTGTCCAATTAAGTCCATTAATGCAGCTACCGAAGATGCAAAATTGTTAAAAATCAGTAAGATATCATCAGTGCAAATGCCTAATTTAATATTTTCCTGTTCAGTTATTACTCCTTTTATGTTATTGTTTTTTCATATTCTTTATAAAAGTGACTCTAGACAGAGAACAAAAATAGTAGCAGAAAGGGGGCAATCCTGTCTTACCCCATTATTCATCTGAATGAACCCTGTTAAGTAGTAATTAATATTAAACCGGATCTTGCTTTGTTATGTAACTGATGAATTACAATACTTGTAACATATAATGGCACAGATATTCAAAGCTTAGTGCAGGGTGCAAAGCTGTTGCTCTGGACTAGCGCTGACTTTGCACCCAACTGCAATATTCAAAAGGCCAGTTAGCACTGGTACTAGGTGTTGGCATAATGTATGCAGGGGAGGGACTGAGGGAAGGGTCCCTGAATGCAGGCACACCTGCATATTCAAATGTATAGCACTGCACTACAGGCATTAGTGCAACCTGTAGCGCAGCACTAAATACCACCATTAAAAAGCTGCCACTAATTCAGCGGTAATGCAGCAGCCGTGCCCCCCCATGATGAACCCTGATCCCCAGTATCTGCACTAATATGTCCTTCCCTGGTAGTCTAGTGGTCCCCCCACCCCATCATGATCCCTGTGTCCATAGTTGTTTAAACACACCCCAGTTCCCTGGTAGTCTAGTGGTCCCCCTACCCCATCATGATCCCCGTGTCCATAGTTGTACAAGCACACCTCAGTTCCCTGGTAGTCTAGTGGTTCCTCCCACCCAGCAGTGATACCCCCATTCATCCCAATCAACAGCCAAGAACCAAGCCGGCAACTGTCTCAGCCCTCCTCTCACCACCACGGCCGGCTGCCAACTGAGGTACGAATGAACACTCACTCATTCATACCTCAGTCGGTGGCTGGCCATGGTGGTGAGAGGAGGGCTGAGTCAGTCACTGGCTCGGCTCCTGGCTGTTGATTGGGATGAATGGGGGTGTTACTGCTAGGTGGAGGGAACCACTAGACTACCAGTAAATTGAGGTGTGTTTTAACAGCTACATACATGGGGATCATGATGGGGGTGACCACAAGACTACAGGGGAATAGAGGTGTGTTTTTACAGCTACAGGCATTGGGATCGTGATGGGGGGGGCAACTAGCCTACCAGGGAATTGAGGTGTGTTTTCACAGCTACAGACATGAGGATTATGATGGAGGTGTAAGAGGTCTAAACCTCACTTTCAGATTCTTGACGATATTGGGAATGCAAATAATCACAAACAAGTTGCATTCGAGTAATAAACAAGTTTATTACTACAATAGAGATAAATCACAGTTGCCCTAAGCAGTTCTTACCAATACGAACTGGGAGCCAGTGCTAAGCATTCCCTACACCTCGAGGTTTCTCTGTAGTCTCTTGGGATCTCTCGGGTCTCCGAGGTGTAAAGCTTGTGCATTACATTATATACCTGTGATAATTACTATGGTTACTAAAAGATAGAAACATTTCTAGTAACAGAGATGAGCCCTATTGGCTAAATTAGAGGTGGCTCCACAGTCCAATATAACATTATATAGTTCTGTAAAGTCATCAGTTTTAGAACAAAGAAGTTCTTATACAGAGTCTTACATAACAAGGTGTAGTGGTGTACATCACCAAAGGATGGCAATGTTGCCTTACATATTATAATTATTTCAAGGACAGGTGTCTTGGCATCTGACAAGTAAGAAATAGACAGAAAATACATGGTATAATATGTGTGCATTAGCAGGCAAAGTGGATTACAACAATATGCATTCATATCCTGACATCTACTCTTATACAGTAGATGCCCTTAGCCCTAAGTATTAGTATAACCTATGCCTAAACATTAGCTGTCTAAGGTGTACCCCGAGGGTATCAATTAGGGTGCAGGGACCTCGTGTAACAATTCCCCCCCTTGTTGCCTCCAAGGGCAACACAGGCAATGCTAGAGTAAGGACAGGAGCAGTGGTCATTTACAGTCCCAATGCACTAGCCTTGTAAAGGAACTCAAGCTGCTCACAGTGTTGACGCAGTGTACGTCGTAGGCAGCAAAGCATAATAATCAAAGTGAATATCAAAAATGCTTGTATTATAACAAAACCTTTAAAAGTGATTCCTAACCAGGTGTTAGTCAATGCATTATTCATATCTCCATCGTTAATCAAATCAAGAACAGCTTCATTGGCTTTGGTTACATTATTGCTGATGTGGATGAGGCGTGTGTCCTTTCTATCTAAAAGGGATTTCAGTGTGAGTGTAAGTGGGTCTATGTGTACGTTAAAGTATGGTAGGTATTCTGACAGTGTGAGTAAATAATCTGGGTTACCATCAATAATGCCTGCATCCATAAGGGGGACGGGGGTTATAATGGTATGTCCAATGACAGTCTTCTGGTGGGGAACAAAACAAAAGTTGGGGTAATCAATTTCACAAGTAACAGAACCATATGTATAAGACTTGTAATTAGTAACAATGCAGTATTCACCATCAGAGTTGTACTGTGAGCGTACAGTAGGCAGTCTCCACTTTTGCAGCTGAACAGAGCATGTGTAGGTTGTCTTCGAAATCCGTGTTGACAGGCGATGAGCTTCCTCGTGATAAGACTGGTATAGCTGATCAGGAGACAGAGTTGAGTCGAAAGAGTTGGTGCCATTATCAGTGATGTCATCATCCATAGTGAAAGTCCAATCAATGCTGTCTAGAGAGTAGCCACAAACAGGGAGTATGACATCAAACACATCACATCAGCACAAGTAGATGTATTGCTTTTTCGCACAGCAGTCCGTGTGCGGTGCCACCCAGGCATCCAGGAAAGAATGGTAGACCAGTAGAGGTGGTAGATCCAGGCTTTCTCTGTAGATGTCTTCATCCAAATGCCCTATGGAGTGTGCCAGTGCAAGCTTGTCGAACAAAGCTGTAGTGGGATCAAAACATGGCAAGGAGACACTAAAAGAGACAAACATGGTATCTGTTATGGAATATTTCTTAGTAGAAAAACAAGGACCAGTATTAGGGTGCCTGGTCACAAACCCCAAATTTCTCGCTGTGGAGAGAGGAATAGACAAAGTCTGTTGCATACACAAGGAAACACAAGTTGAAAGTTTACATTTAGGACAATACCATTTGGAGATGCGTCTATCATGTATTATGTCAGGGATTCTTCCAGTTTCTAAATCACAGAAGAGGTTGTTGATGGTAGTGAGGATATATGAGCCATAAGCAGAACAAAGTATTTCCCTACCAATATATTGTTTTTCAGCTTCTCTATTGTTCTGTTGTATGAGTGCGTTAATCTTATCTTTTGAATCAGTGAATGCTTTTGCAATATCGTGCATGTTGTATACAGTATCTCTTTCTTCCTGACTAAGACCATCCACACCATGCAATAATGGAGGTAAAACATTATTAACCAAACCAGTGGAGAACTTTGCAGAATGACTTTTAATAGCAGCAATGTCTGCTTTATTCCAGATGGTTATAGCAGTACCAAAAAGACCTGTGACAGTACCTGTAGCACCTGTAACATCAGAACTGTCAACTTCACGTTTACTACGTTTATGATTGAGAGTACCAGGAGGGGTTTTCCTCCTAAAATTACCTCTATGTTCGGTAGAATAAATCCCAGTAAAGGGATCCTTAGTACGGATCTGAAATGCAGCTAAACTATCAAGCAATAATGTACTATAAAATGCAGATGTATTAGTATTGTGACACATACCAAATTCTTTCATATTCCAGTAAGTAAGATTAAACAAAACAGGTATATGCATAAACTGTAAATTGTTACTCAAAGAACCAGGGAGGGCAGTGGCTGTGAGACCACTACGGGGACCAGGGTTATGTTTTGGACATTCCAAAAGTTGTTTTTCAGTGGGTGATAAAACAGAGAGATACATGACAGCAGAGGCCATGTGATGTACAGCACAAAATCTGCAAGCAGAATCTGTGGAGAGAGAGTTACAGTAGAAAGGATCAATTAGAGCAGTAATGTTGTACAAACCAGAATGTCTTAGTGCAGTTTGTAACAAGGACAGTGAACCATTTGGGGATAATTTAGCATTAGGCCAACCCTGAAAAGTTCCCTTGGAGAGTTTGGCCACAGGGAGAATTTGTCCTTGTGATGTGGTTTGCCACTCAATTTGAAGGGTAGATTTGTCAGGAGCAATGACCGAGGCAGTGAGGTAAGCATTGGAACCTCCCTGGACAGTAATCATAGTATCTGGTATTTTGATGGAAACTCCCTCTGTAGGGGGTGCTGGAGGATCCAGATGTCGAAGAAGGTCCGGTACCATGCCTTGGGTGCAAGGGATCACTCCTGCAAGGAGGAGAGATAGGAACAAGATAGCTATCTTGTCAGTGTATCTGAAAAGGAAGATCAAAGATTAGTACATTAGTACAATTCCGCCCGATGGGGTTGGGAAAAGTAAATTAAGTTCCTTTGCACAGTTTCAACTGGTTTGCATGCAACCATTTGTCAGTCAATTTGTTGTTGTGGAGGAGTCTAACCTGATAGACTGCTGAACTGAGTTTGTTGACAATGGGGTAAGGGCCTTCCCACTTGTTGGAGAAGGAGTGGGTGGGATGTGCAAATGGAAGTACCATTACCTGATCTCCAACCTGCCAATCCACTTCTTGTGCGTGTTTGTCAAATTGTATTTTGGATTGTTGCTGGGCTTTGCCCATGCAGTTTGCAGCATACAAGTGTGTGTGTATGAGGTCTTTTCTGAGCTTTTCCACATACTGATCCACAGACACACGGTCTGCGGTGGGGGGAGGGGTGCAGGTCAAACAGCAAGTGTTCAGGTAGTCTCATCTGTCTTCCAGTCATCACCTCAAATGGTGTTAGCTGGGTAGTGGCTGAGGGTGTACCCCTGATTGCCATAAGGAGTAAAGGCTATAGGGAATCCCAGGTTTTGGGATTGTCCTCAATGAATTTGGAAAGCATTTGCTTAATCCATCTGTTGGCTCTTTCTACTTGACCTGAGGATTGAGGGTGATAAGGTATGTGGAACTTTTGCTGAACCCCAAGGAGTTCAAGGGACTCTTTCATCAACTCACCTGTAAAACTGGTTCCTTTGTCGGAGTCTACCTTTAGAGGCAAGCCCCACCTGGAGAAAATCTGTTCTACCAGGATTTTGGCAGTTGTCTTTGGGGTGCATGTCTTAGTGGGGAAAGCCTCAACCCACTTAGAGAATAAGTCGGTTACCACAAGAGCATACTTGTTATTTCTACTGGTATTCGTCAAAGGACCAATAAAATCAATTTGAATGGCATACCAAGGGCCAGAGTGTCTTTGTGGTAAAAGTTTGGCATTTCATTTTGTAGGTATGGGATTGTTTTGTGCACAAACAAGGCAATTGTCAATGTATTGTTTAACATCTTTGGTAATACCAGGCCACCAGGCGGTGGTCTTGAGACATTGGAGAGTATTTTCTGCTCCTTGGTGTCCACCAGTAGGAGTATCATGTACTTGGTGCAAAAATTCAGATCTCAAATGTCTGGGGACTACCCACAATTTGGTGGTAGCATCCTCTGGTTGGAACCAAATGAGTTCATCGTCAGGGGATAAGTGTAACTTACCTTCATGCCTGCGATATGGGTTATGTGTAGGGAGTCTTTCTTCAGCACCTTTGTCAAGGAATCTGAACACCTCTTTGAGTTCAGTGTCCAAATGTTGGGCTGCTGAAAGGTCCAGGGGAGAAAAAGACTCAGATTTCTTTTTAAGAGCTGCAACATGTACTGCTGCATTGGCTTCTGGATGGTCCATCATCCAGATGTCCCCCCTCAGGCCCTTTCCTTGGCAAAGGTGTCTGCTGTGTCATTGAATGCATGATAGGGATCATGAAGAGAGTGGGCTTTAACCTTGTGCACATAAAGTTTGTGTGTGTATTTCTGTGCCAATGCATGTATGTAGATTACCAATTCTTTGTATTTCACTGGACTGCCATCAGAGGAGAGGAAGGAGTTCTTCTGCCAGAAAGGGAGAAATTCTGTAAGGGAGCAGGAGCAACAAACCCAATTAGAGCCTGTAAAAATGATAGTATCCTGAGTTCCATGTTGGATAAACTCAAGTGCACAGGCCACCGCTGCCATCTCTGCATACTGTGATGAAGCCACACTACAGCGTTTAGATATCTTGACAGTGTTCCCATAAGGATAAACTACCAAAATACCTATCCCTGCAATCTGTTCTCCCTGATAGTATGATGCTGAACCGTCAGTGAAAATATGGCACAAAGAGGTACTCTCGAATATCTCTGGCATGGCAGGGAGGAAAGGACCCGGATCTGGGAGGTCGGGTGACTGCAGTGTACAGTCATGGGGTTCTCCCTGAAAAAGGAGACCATGAGCTAGCAGAGACGGGACTTTGGTCTGGTGGACCTGGATATCTCTATCCTGGAGGAGAAGTGACCAATGTGTCAGCCTTGTGTTGGAGACTGTCCCATCCTTCACTCTATCGGAGAGCAGAAAGGTAGTTGGCTTGTGGTTAGTGTTGAGAATCAGTGGTGAGTACCCAATGATATACAGGAAGTGCTTTACAGCCCAGTAGGTGGCTAGAAGGTTCCTTTCACAAAGGCAGTACTTCTGTTCCACTGGGGTCAAGAGCTGTGATGCATATGCAATAGGTCTCAAGGTGCCATGCACCTTCTGGGCCAGCACTGCTGACATGGCAATGTCAGAGGTGGCGCACTCCAGAAGGAATGGTAAGGCTGGATTGGGGTTAACCAGTGCTGGGGCGGAGGCCAAAGCCTGCTTCAGTGACGTCACAGTCTGGGTATGAACAGGACCCCAATTCCATGGAACATCCTTTTTGAGTAGGTCATACAGAAGATCGGCTTTCTGAGCAAAATCACAAATAAAATCTCTCGTGTAGTTCACCATACCTAGAAACCTTCGAAGAGTTGCCACACTAGTAGGTAATGGCAAGTCTTGTAATCCCTGAATCTTCTTCCAAGTAGGGCTCCGGCCTTGGTCAGTTATTTTCAGACCCAGAAAGAGTACTTCTTTCTGACACAATTGTGCTTTTGCTGGGTTACATTTCAGGCCTGCTCTCTGAATGAGAGTCAGTAGTTCATCCAAGAGATCCAGATGTTGTTCCTGTGTGGCCGTACAACAACAGGTCATCTACGTACTGTAAGAGACATTAGGGGGCTGAGAAACTCTGTAGGAGTCCATCATGTGGAGATGGAAGAGGGATGGACTGTTATGGATTCCTGTGGCAAGCAAGTCCACGTGGTATTGTCATCCTTCAAATGTGAAGGCAAACTTATATTGACTCTTGAGGGCCAATGGTAATGACCAAAAACCATTGGAGATGTCCAGGGCACTGAACCATTTCTGATCCGGTGTTAAAAGTCGAAGCACATCTGGTGCCAACGCCACAGTTGGGGAACAACTGGGAGTGACCTGATTTAGTTTCCTGTAGTCAATAGTAAGTCTCCAGGTGCCTGTGGGTTTCTTTATGGGCCAAATGGGAGAGTTGGCAGTAGAAACACAAGTTCTGATTACTCCTTGTTTGAGGAGTGACTTGATCATTTCTCGAAGAGAGGGCAAGGCCTCAGTGGGAAATGGGTATTGTCTTTGTCTTTCATGTGCTGGGCCTGGCACCTCAATAATGGTATGCATTCTGCCACAATCATGCTTGTTAACTGCAAACGCTTCCAAATGTCGTTGCAGAATAGGTAGGAGTTTTGGAAAAAGTTCATGGTTCTTGAACAAATCTATGACATCATACTCCTTGTTGTTGACAGATATTGTTGCCACAGCATGTGAGTCAGGAATTAAAACAGTGTGGTATTGACCCTGGATCTGTATCAGCAGCATGTTAGCTAGATCCACCACACAACCGTGTGGTGCAAGGAAATCAATCCCTATGATACTAGGATGATCATGCAGTACCATTAGTTGGAAAGCGTATGAGGCCTTCAAATGGCCTAGCTCTACCAGTAAGGGTAGAGAATGGCATGCAGGCAGCCTAATACCATCAACTCCTGACATATTGGTCTTCCATCCGGTAGACCAAGGAGACGTGTCCGGGTGTTCATTGAGTAACACAGATACAGCTGCACCTGTATCTAATAAGACAATTAGTTAGCGGCCCCCGAACTCGGCCTCAGTGCAGGGCTTTCCGTTTGTATCCAAGACCAGCTTGTCTACAATGCGGACTGGGGCCTGTAATTGTCAATCCATATTGCTGGAGGCATGCAGAGGTTGGGCTTGACTTGCATGAATGACTTCACAGTGTTGCACTGATGCAATATAGGGAGGAGCTTCCAGGTTCAGGCTTGTGTGGGCCTGAGAGCTCATACTTCAGGTGTCTCTGTGACCAGTAGTGGCATGGGTCACCGGTTGTACTGCCGCAAGGGTCTGTGCGGGGACAGCATCCGCTACGGAGCGCACTTGCCCCAGGAGCTCTCGAAATTTTCGGTTTTCTTCAGCTATCTCTTTGTACGAGGGATCCGCTCTCTGTAATGGTTTCCCTCTGCCCTTATGCCTTCTGTTTTTAGGCCATTTCTGGTTCCCACCCCACTGTTGTTGTTGTTGTTGGCCCTGTTGGGGGTTTTGTTGGTTGCTAGCTGGAGGAGCCTGGCCTTCCATGGTATAGTGTGTCTCGGTTCCGGAGGCGGGTTCCATGGCAGCAACCTTCTTGGAACCGGAACCCAAATCACGGATGTACAGTCGATACACTCTCTCAGTTTTCCTAAGGATATCGGCAAACCTATCTGTATTTGGGTACGTGGTTGGCTCTACCTTTTCTCTTACAGCTGGGATCATGTTCCTAAGGAACAAGGTCTTATATTGAATAAGATCTACATCCGCAGCTTCTTGTGCCAGATGCTTTCCTGCTCGGTAGGCCATCCAGAGTCTCTGGTGGTAGGTCGCTGGACTTTCTTTTGCATTTTGCTTCACGGGATATGCCAGCATCACTCCTACCACACCTGGGCTATGAGTGGAGATGAGCTCAGCTGCAACTTCGTCAAAGGTAGCGTTCCCATCCTGGCAAACTACTTCAGGGAGTTTGGCCCATAAACCAGGATCGATGGTCTGGCATAGTATTTGGACCTGATATTCTGCGGTGAGGCTGAGCATCTCGCATTTGAAGCGCACCTTTTCCAAGTGACAACTGAGATTGTCAGACGGGCTCATCTGACCGATACTGTCAGCAATTTGCTGGACAGAGTAGGCCATTTGTAGGGTATTAGTCGGTGGTTGATCAGGCAAAGGTAACGTGTCTCGCTCACCATCCAATGCTGCACAAGCTGCAGCTTCAGCTGCAGTACAGACAACACCTTCCTGAGTGCCAGCTTCTTGGAAAATTTGTCGGTTCTGGCTTTTAATGGCTTTCATACTTCTTTCAGGAAGAGGAACATTACCTAATGCTCTATCAATCATGGTTTCAATCTCTTGCCTGTCCTCCACACTAATAATGGCTGCTGGAGGCGCCGTCGGGACCAGGCTTGGGCCTGCTCCCCCCCCATCATGGGCGCCGCCATGATGGCATTTCCCATGATGAGCATCACGACATCGTCGACGTGTGACCTGGGGAGTTGTGGGTGGGGACCCGCCATACTGTGGATGGCTGGGTGGGGATTCTGGGCCATAGTAGGGGCGTGACTGGGTGTTGTACTGTGAAACGTCATCATCAGATAGCTCCCCTTCTGATGACGAGTGAAAGGCAGGGGCTACGCCTCCCATTGCCTTAACATGGCCAGCCAAAACCTCTTGCTGATGGCGCAGTTTATCCATCTTAGATCCACATTCATCATGATTCACACTTGCAACATCCATATCAACCTGATCCTGCTTCTGCTTCTGCTTCTGCAAAACGTGGTACGCGGCGCTCAATTCGCGATTGTCCTTATAGGCTATTTCTAAATCATTACGTACCTGGTTGATCTCGTTCTGAAGCTCACCCATTTCATCACTCAGCTGTGCATTCGCAGCACTCAACAAATCATTCATTTGCACAATCTGACTCTTATCCTGTCTCAAACTTTCACACTCCTGCTTCAGAGTACACATTTCTTGTTCACCAGCCTGTGCTGAATGATGCAATAGTGAATCCTTTTCATTTCGCAAAGATTGAAGCTCCGACTCCAAGTTCTGCTGTATTCTAACACATTCAATTTCCTGTAAACCAATCTCTTGCTTAAGAGATGCGAGCTGCAGATCAAGGGTACAAAACCTCACTTCGGAGGCTTCCAGAGCGTAGAGAGCGGCGAACATCAACCCTTTAGCGCAACGCTTATTGGTTGATTGTCGCGTCTCTGTATACTGGGTTGAAAACCCCAGTACAGGGTTTTTGGATTGACTTGCGTCCCGTGCAAAGTCAGCCCATCCTCCATGGGAGGTAAGGAAGGTAGAAACATCGAGTCTCAGTTCTGCGCAGATATCTGATACTGTGGCCATTGTGTGGGAGGGAACGAAAATTCAAACTGTGAAAAAGACAGCGTGTTGCGTATCAATCCGCAACACGGGTACCTTAAACACAGCTGGGCTGCTGTATAAGTTAATGAGCTGCAATTCAAAGCTGCTATGGGTGGATTCGAGATGGCATCGATCACACCCAAAAGTCAGCCAGACTTTGCAAGTGACTACAAATCGGTAGGAAAAACGGGAGAGGTGATACGGGAGTGTACACCTACAGTCCCCGTGGGGAATGGAGAAGTCTCAGCAACAAGTGAAAACTTGCAAACACCAAATATCACCTGCACACGGTTGCCAATTTGTAAGAGGTCTAAACCTCACTTTCAGATTCTTGATGATATTGGGAATGCAAATAATCACAAAAAAGTTGCATTCGAGTAATAAACAAATTTATTACTACAATAGGGATAAATCACAGTTGCCGTAAGCAGTTCTTACCAATACAAACTGGGAGCCAGTGCTAAGCGTTCCCTACACCTCGAGGTTTCTCTGTAGTCTCTTGGGATCTCTCGGGTCTCCGAGGTGTAAAGCTAGTGCATTACATTATATACCTGTGATAATTACTATGGTTACTAAAAGATAGAAACATTTCTAGTTACAGAGATGAGCCCTATTGGCTAAATTAGAGGTGGCTCCACGGTCCAAGATAACATTATCTAGTTCTGTAAAGTCATCAGTTTTAGAACAAAGAAGTTCTTATACAGAGTCTTACATAACAAGGTGTAGTGGTGTACATCACCAAAGGATGGCAATGTTGCCTTACATATTATAATTATTTCAAGGACAGGTGTCTTGGCATCTGACAAGTAAGAAATAGACAGAAAATACATGGTATAGTATGTGTGCATTAGCAAGCAAAGTGGATTACAACAATATGCATTCATATCCTGACATCTACTCTAATACAGTAGATGCCCTTAGCCCTAAGTATTAGTATAACCTATGCCTAAACATTAGCTGTCTACGGTGTACCCCTGAGGGTATCAATTAGGGTACAGGGACCTCGTGTAACAGAGGGGACCACTAGACTACCAAGGCGTGCAACAGGGACCATGATGGCAGGGCGGACTGCCTGGCCCAGCCAGTCTACCCAGTTCCCTATTGAATCTATGTGCTGCAAGCCCTACATAACCTACAGCCTATGTCCTCACACCCCTACCAGGCATGCCTTATGCCTGTCCGATGCATTCGTGGGTTCCCCCCACTGTGTTCCACCCACACCTGCTGTGGGGTGCCTATGTTGTTGGGGGGGGCATCTACAAGGGCACATATGGCCAGAGGATGAGTGTGTGTCTATCTATCTATCTATCTATCTATCTATCTATCTATCTATCTATATATATATATATATATCTATATGAATGTGTGTGTGTATCATATGTATATATAGCTATGTGTCACATAGTTATCAATCTCTCCCTCTCCCTCTCTCTCTTTATATCTGTGTACGTGTATATATATATATATATATATATATATATATATATATATATATATATATATGTACCTTGTGTTGTACTGCTTGCAGCGATGCATGGGCAGGCTGTCAGCTCTGTTTGTGCCTGCCAGTGCACACAGTTCCTGCTGCTTCCAGCTTGTACTTCCTTGCCGACCAACAGAACAGGGGATGCTGTGGGCATGCCTCGGCCTGCAGCATCCAGCCTGTATTTCCATTCCTTCCAATAGGTGGAGCTGTATGCTCCATGCAGTAGCACCGGGCAAACTGCGTAGTAATGTATGCTAAGCAGCAGTTAATGAGATGCAAATGTACCTGTTTGCCCATGGAGTATCTAAGTAGGCTCATTTGCATGGGAGCTTTGAATATAGCTCCCATTTGCTCCAGGCTAATCAGTTTGCCCCAGGCTAAAGTGTTAGCACTGTGCAATCAGGTTAGCCTGGGCAAACTACATGTTGGCATAACATAGTTCTGCAGTTCTGCAGTGTGTGTGTGGCTTGCATTGTTGTTTGCAATTGTTGTGGGTCTTCTCTGTACAATCACACACAATGTTCTCCACCTGCAACACAGGCTTGCTCCAGGATTGTACTGGACTGTAGTTGCAGTGTGCACTTCCCTGTTGCTATATTCAGTGCTGTCTTGTTCCTGGGCTATGTTTGCCCTGCACTCCCAGATCAGTTTGCCTGGCCTCCTTCACATACTATATTCAGCAGGGTTAGCACTGGGCTATTCCTTTTAAATATGGCAGGCTATTTGGTCCAGGCAATGCTTGCACGCCGGGCAGTGCTACTTGGGGCTCAGGGCAAAGTTTTGAATATCTGGGCCAATATCTATTAACAATGTTGAAGGCCTTGCTTGCATTCAAGGCCGAAGCATAATATTTATCAGGCAGTATTTTCACCAGTTCAATCAAGGCTTGGACTCATCTTATGGCCTGCATTAAGGTTTGTACAGGGACAAAACCTTACTGATCCTGATGGAGGGAGAGGGCCAACCCCATTATCATTCTCGATACAATCAATTTTGCCATGATATTGTAATCTGCATTTAATAACGCAATGGGTCTATAATTTTCTATGTATTCTTTTGCCTTTCCCTCTTTATGTATCAAAATTATTTTTGCTACATTCATAGAATCCGGAAGTTGACCCACTCCATCCATCAGATCATCAGTCATCAACTTAAACCATGGCAAAAAATCAGAAATGAAAGCTTGATAAAATTCAATAGTCAAACCGTCCATACCAGGTGCTTTATTTTTGGGTAACGATTTAATGACTTCAGGCTGATTTCACATCTTCCATAGTACATTACTGCAAATATGTCACTCTCCTGTTCATGACAAAAAGCTACATACAGCAAAAGCACAGCCTGACACTGCTGTCTTCATAGATGTCCTTTTCTTGTGATATGCCCCCTCCATACACTCCAAGACTACCTCTTTCTAGGCAATTCAGGTTAGTACATGTATTAGTATCTTTACCCTCTGGCCAGCCTCCCCTGCACTGACCATGCTGTGTACTTGACTGTGTCAACAAGAAAACACAATGCAAAGAATTATTTTCCTCATACTGTATTCAAAACTTTTATGTAAAGTTATTTCAAGCCTCAGTATTTAGGTTGCAGGTGCTGGTGCTGTGCTGTTTGTATTTGTGCTGAACTTTCCTTGGGGTGGGGCTGCAAGTGTTCCTGGCCTCTGGCCCAAATGCCAAGTCTTTGTGAACTATAATGTTTTCCCTGTCATGCAGTTCACACTATCATTATTTCCTGGCAGAAAATTACTAGGCGTGCTACAGTTCCAGCTGAATCCTTGCTTCTTGTTGTCTGCTTGAAGTGTTGCAGCAACACATTCTATGTCTACCTCTGACCTGGTGCAGTCTGAGGTGAGTGAAGTGTGCACATTGCATGCATTTATACCACTATAAAACTCCTAAAGGTGCTTAATTCAGTCATTTGATACTTCTTCTACATTCTTACTGTTTGATCCAGATGATTGCTGTCCCCATTTCCTCCATTGTCCTGGCCGCTGGCTACAGAAGTCCCTGTCTGCCACTGATCTGCCAATTTCTCAGTTTTCTGCACAATTTCTGTTGTCATTTAAAACATTCAAAACCTTTTTTCTGTCCTGGCTGCACCTTGCTGCATCCTGCTTGCATACACCATCCCTCTGCCTCTGTGTTTCACATTACACAGTAGACTTTTTTGCACAAGAGCATTTCCTGACACAAGTGATTATATTCATTGCTTTCTTTGTCAGTCTGCTAGAGCCTTTTTACAGTATTTATTTATTTAGGTTTTGTTTTCTGGGAAAGGACAGCTAGGCAATTCTGCCTGTGTTCAGCCTTTTCGAGGGGGAGGTTACAAATGTAAGCTATTGAATCAGGTTAAGCTATCAGTGGTATCTTAGTGAATGGGGGGAATGTGACCAGGACACCAGAGAAATTCCTTTACTTTTTCTATGGGGGAATCTCTGTCCATCTGCCCAAAAATGATGGACCTTGCTGGTGGTGGTGAAGGTGGGAGCCCCTCAAAGGAATAACCAGGGTCACATGCTATTACAGAGCTAAGTAGTAGTAGTAGTAGTAGTAGTCGTAGTCGTAGTCATAGTCATAGTCGTAGTAGTAGTAGATTTTATTTATTTGGAATGCCCTTCCCCGAATGCTCAAGGAGTCCTTACAGTGGAATTGAAGATACATAAATAACAGAATAGTAACAGTTAAATAAAAGATACACATATAAAATCCATCATAATTAAAACAATTGAACCTGTTCTAAATCCTTAAAGACCATCTCAGACCCCCAAAAGCCTGCATAAACAAAAATGATTTTATGTGTTGTTTAAATACCTCAATAGATGGTGCCTCCCAGAGATACCAAGGCAATGAATTTCACAAAGCCGGAGCAGCTAATTTGAATGCCTGATCACCAGAGCTCTTCAACCTTGCTCTGAGGACCTCCAGGAGAGCACCAGTAGTTGATCTGAGGGGGCAAGATGGCATGTAGGGGTGCAGGAGCTCTTTCAGGTAGCCTGGACGCAATCCATGTAGGGCCTTTGAGGTCAGAAGTCCTACCTTGAAGGTGATGCACCAATGCACTGGCAGCCAGTGCAGCTCATGCAGCATTGGGGTAGTATGACTGAATCTAGAATGACCAGTCAACACCCATGCCTCTGTGTTCTGTAGCAGCTGCAGGCACCACAGCGCACCACCTCCAACCCCGAATTAGAGTGCGTTACAGTAGTTGAGTCTCAAGGTCATGAAAGCATGCACCAGTGTGGCAAGATCCACAAGAGGGACAAAGGGCTTGATTTGGTCAATGTTCCAGAGGTAGTAAAATCTGGTCCTGACAACTGCTGACACCTGAACCTCAAATGTCAGTTCACTGTCAAATACAACACCCAGATTCTTCACCCTTGGCGAAACCTCCAGTTCTGTCAGACCTATAAAAAAGCCCCACCTATCACTGGAGGCTCCAGGCTCCACCCTCTGGCCAAGCTGTACCACCAGCACCTCAGTTATCCAGGGTTCGATCCCAGCCAGTTCAATGCCACCCAAGCCTGGATCTCAGCCAAGCATTTATTCAGCACATCAACCATTTCAGTTCTCCTGGGTGAGAAAGACAGGTAGAGCTGAGTATCATCAGTGTAACAATAAAAATTCAGCTCATACTATCTTATGACCTCACCTGGAGCAGCATATATACACTGCAAACAACATGGGGGAGAGGACAGAGTCTTGGGGAACTCCAGAGAGCAGGACCCTTGGGTCAGAGGAATAATTCCCCAATACTACCCTCTGTGATCTGCCCTGGAGAAAGGACTCAAACTAGCTGATGACCTTACTGATGAGTCCCACATACTCCCTTAGCCTGTCCAACAACATCCCATGGTCCACAGTGTTAAACACTGAAGAGAGATTGAGGAGGACAAGAATTGTACGCTCTCTTCAATCCCTCACCCTGAGTAGATCATTCAGCACCCTAACCAATGCAGTCTCTGTGCTATGCAAGGCCCTTAATCCAGATTGGAAAAGTTCATAAATTTGGAAGTCCATGAGATGATTCTCTAGCTGTTCTTCTACCACCTTCTCAAGAACCTTCCCTAGAAAGGTTCTTGAGAAGGTTCAAGATAGGCCAGTAATTTGCCAGGACATCAGGGTCCAACGATGTTTTTTTCAGCAGGGGCTTAATCAGATTCTGTTTAAGAGACTCCAGAAAAACTCAGTCTGACAAGAAGCTCCTGACTATTCCAGCAAAGACCAGACCCAAGGCCTTGACACAGCCAACTAGTAGCCATGTCAGGCCTGGGTCAAGGTCATAGAATGTTGGTTTCAGCCCAAGGGCTATCCCACAGACCTCCTGCACCATCACTGGCTGGAGCTCACCCCAGGTCGGCCGAGTGCAATCGCCCACATGAGAAACACCACTGCTGGAGGATTGAATTCCACTCAGAGCAATCCCAGGCCTCACAGAGGACACTCTGTCCGAGAAGAACCAAGTGAACTCCTCACACTTGTGAGCTGAAAAAGCTCTAACAGGTTCCAGACAGACTGGATGTAATAACCTGTCTACAGCCAGGAAGAGCTGAGCTGGTTGGTTCCTCCTAGCTGCAATCACACTAGACATAAAAGCTGCCTTTTTCTGGATGATTGCATTCTTATACTCATCATAAGTTTTAGGGATTGTATGAGAAAGTGGGACTGGGAAAGGGAGTTTGAACTGTCCAGCCTGGAAAGGAAGTGGCACATATTTCACTCTAAGCTTAAACACTGCATGGATACCGATGTCCAAGAGAAAAAAAAAGTATAGTAACAGAGGGAAGATACCGGCTTGATTTAACAAAAATATAAAACTGAGAATAAAGAACAAAAAAAGAGCTTACAATTCTTTTAAAAGGCACCTATCTACACGAGGATGGGAGGACTACAAGGATAAGGTTAGTGAGCATAAGAGGGCCATTAAAGAATCTAAAAGGAAACACGGCTCTATGATGATGGTTTGACAAATAAGTTGTCCATCATCATCACAGTGACAGATTTATGTCGACTGAAACTTATGGTTGACAGAAATCCAACTGTAGACCCTGGCTGTTTTTCACTGGGGGGCTTTGCCCCCCCAATCCCCCATGTGGGAGTCTCTTCCCCCCACACCACCAATCTCAAGGATTCTAACTCCGAGTTGGAGTTAGATTGGGACGGGATGCAGGACTGGGAAACAGAGTGCCGGGGTCTCTAGCAGACTATTTCAGTGAAAACATCGATGTTGTTGGCATTGACGTTTTTGCTGTAATAGTGATGCCATACAGGGGGCATACCAGAAACACAAGGTTTGATTGGCAGCTTGTACTGCAGATGACAAAAAAGCCCTTTGTAAATATATAAACAGTGGTAAAAAAGGGAAGCAGATGATGGGACCTATAAAATCAGGCAACTCGGTTATAAGTGATTGATGGCAGGTAGCTGAGGCCTTCAACAAGCACTTTTAGAGTATTTACCAACCTAAGGTGGAGGGCCAAATTGACATAGGTACAGAGATATACACAAAAACTGTAATTACCAAGGATGAGGTACAAAACAGGTTTCAGAGGTTAAAAATGAATAAATCCCCTGGTCTGGATGGCCTTCATCCTCTATTATTGCAGAAACTGGCTGCGAAATAGCAGGCCCCCAGTTGATATATTTTCCACCTCCATTTTACAGGGAACAGTAATTAAAGAATGGCGAGAGACAACAGTCAACCCAATACACAAAAAGGAGTCTAAAGCTGAAGTGAACAACTATAGATCTAGAAGCCTAACTTCCATTGTGGGTAAGATGATGGAAGAGTTTGTCAGAGATAAAATTATGGTACATTAACTGAGGGTGAGTTAGAAGATATAAACCAGTATGGGTTCAGGCAGGAAGGTCCTACCTGACTAAACTCAAGTGCTCTGGATGTAGGACTCCCCATAGATATGTTGTTTTTGGACTTCTCAAAGGCCTTTGACAGCATGCCCCATGACATTTTGATAAAGGAACTGCAGGACATGAAGATGCCAATAAATCTAATTAAATGGATACACTTATGGTTGCAAGGAAGAAGACAAAGGGTTTACATAGTTGGACACTTGCCTTCATGGGTTGAAGTCACAAGTGGAGTACCTTAGGGGTCAGTCCTGGGACTAACACTTTTTGGAATGTTTATCTCTATATTACAGGCTAACAGTAGCTGCTGGAATTAAAAATTTGCGGATGATACTAAGGTTGGAGCAATTGTGGACAATGAGGAGGCAATTAAATTGTTCCAAGGGGTGATAGATAGCATTAAGGTGTGAGGGAGGTCACACAAACTCAAATTCAACATGGATAAGTGCAAAGTAATGCATATTTGTTGCAGGAACAAAAGGGCAGTGTATTACATGTATTGAGAAGAGATCAAGATAACGCAGAATGAGAGAGACCTAGGAGTTATCACAACAAACAAGATGTCTCAGGATGAGTCATGTAGGGAGGTGGTCAGTAGGAGCAACAAGGTGATGAGCTGTATTTTAAGAAACATAGTGAGCAGAGAAAAAGAGGCATTAATTCCCCTGTACAGCTTTTTGGTATGCCCCACCTGAAGTATTGTGTATTGATTACCCAGATCTATCAAGAACATCAAATTATTGGAAAGTGCACAAAGAAAAGCCATCCCAAAAAATGCAATATTTATCTGCTAGACCTTATGGGAAATGACCGGTAGAACTAAACCTGTACTCTTTGAAGTACAGGAGCATCCAAGGGGATCTGTGTATGGTATACAGAGCACTAAGAAATAGGGAGATAATGGAATGCATTGGATTAGAATTGAGGGCATCTGAAAGGGACAACAGAGGGCATGGTTTGTTGCTAAAAGGAGCTTTGTACAAAACAGAAAAGAGAGGAAATTGGTTCTGTTTGAGGGTTGTAAGGGTATGGAACAGCCTTGCTGAAGACATAGTAATGTCTGACTCAATGGAGTCCTTCAAGAACTCATTGGATAAATTAATGGGGGAAAGAAACTTTATTTATCGTGATTAAAAACTGGCAAGTCACAAGGCCAATGGCTAATGACTTGTATACTACTATGAAACTATGAAATGCAGTAAGGATAGGTGAGAGGGCCTCTCTCCCTGTTGCAGCTGCTCAGGAGGTTGAACTCATGAAGACTGAATCTATGGAACAAGGTAATATGGAAATTAATGAGTTGCCAGCTTTGTCTGATGCTGAATTATTTGAGGAGGAGAAGAAGCATTTTAAATCGGCTACGGAAATAAACAAGAAGCAATTACTGCATCTAATGGCAGAGGAAGAACTCAGATCTCTACTACAAAAAGAATCTGGTGGCTGCACAATCTGGGAATCTTGCGGCAAAGGTGCTGCCACAACCCAGTTTACTGACTGTCTGGCATCATCAGTGGTCTCTGATGATGCAGTTTTATAAAAGACTTTGGCTGTCAGGTTGCTGGATAATGGCATCCAATTTGTGTATTCCCATCAGCTGCTGTGCTGTCTGAACATTCCCCAAGTAGCTCTGATTCTCAGAAGAACTTAGCTGGGCATGTGATGCTGCTGGAGAGATCACACAGAGATCACTTGCAGAGTGATATACATGAAATGGCTTTCATGCCACAAGAACACTGAGGGTGGGGCATGGGCGGGGAACAGGCATGCAGTTTCAGACTGCCAGGACAAGAGGGACAAGATTGCAACTTGTGAAAAAGGTTGTTTAGCACAAATCCTTACATGGGCTGTCAAGACGAGAAGAACAGAAGACATGGATCATGAAGTAGATTCTCAGCAGAAACCTTCTCTTGGGCTGCTGGGATGAGAAGAATAGAAGAAATGGAACTTGAAGCAGATTCTTCGACACAAACCCTCTTGTGGGCTACCAGAACAAGAAAAACTTCTGTGGAGGAGGAGAAGCTGGTCTTCAGATGATGATCCAGGTTGCTGATTTTTGGACGATGGTTCTAGATACAGGTTTTTTGATGATGGCACTGGATGCTGGTCCTGAAAGAGAAAATTCCACACCATTGTATGACAGAGACCCTCTCAAATGAGTTGGGCTGGCTCTAAAGCTTCCTTTACTTTTTAACGGGGTTGGGATGCAGCTTGGTGGAATAGTGAATGGTGCCTGTCCTATCATCCTAATGCTAGCTAGGCTGGCTGCCCCAAGTTATCATCCAAGGAGTTGGTGTCCCAGACAGGATGCAGTCTTTGGTCATTGTGGGATACAGTCTTTGGTCACTGTGACACCTAGGCAGTCTGTAAGCAGTGGTAGAGAGTACTAAGTAGCATTACAGCTGTAGCAGTCTTGTCAAATAATGTGGTAATTCAATACAGGGTACAAGGAAATTCAAAGCTGTCCTTCAGGAGGGTACTTGGGGCAATATTTATTTGTGGAGTAGTAGAAAAGGGTAGGCAGTCTCTTGAAAGTGGTGTCACACCAGTTCAGGTCGCTCATAAGTAAACAGGGCAATGCATAAGTTCAAAAGGCAGTTTTTTTTGGTAAACAGGGCATACCACAGGTTCAAACGGCAGTTTGTTAGGTATAAAGGACAATTCACAGGTTAAAAAGGTAGTTTGTTAAGTAAACAGAGCAACAGGTCACGTGATGTGGGGGACGAACTAGCAGCCTGAATCATCTGCTCCAGCCACCCACCTCAGATAAACTTAAATATTTCTGATAAAAAATGACAGTTCAAATAATAATTTCATCCTACCTGTTTACAGACTACAGCTGGAATCTGCTCATCTGGAGATCCCAAGCAATGGAGGTCACAATGAAGAAATCTTTGCAGAAACATACCCCGCCACCATCTCCAGTAAAGGCCACAAAAAAATCCAAGGCCTCATCTTCCATCGGCAGCTCAGAAATAGACCCCAATGCTTAAGAACATGAACCGCGTACTCTAACAAGGTTTCTTGTGGAGTTCAAACCATTTAGGAATGAACTACGAGATCTTACAGAGTAATTTAAAGCAGTAACCATCTCAATAGAGGATCTTTCCAGGAGGGCTAGTGACACTGATGCTTGAGTGGTCTCGCTGGAGAAAAAGGTGGATAAACATGCGTCAGAGATAGTAACACTCAGACAAAGCCTCAGCAGGATGGAAAACAAGATTGAAGATCTTGAAGGACGGAGTAGGTGAAACAACGCAGTCCTAATCAGATTCCCGGAGAGAGAAGAGGGAGCTGACACTATTCTTTTCACTCAGTAGCTACTTACTAAACTGGCAGGCCCTTCTCCTTTTGGCCCTAACTATACGATCGAAAGAGCTCATAGAGCGCTTAGAGCAATGTCTCAATTGGGTGTACCACACAGGCCCTTCATTTTCTGTTTCTTAAATTATCTTGAAAGACAGCATTTTTTCTCCCAAATTAAAGAAATTCAAGAACTTAAATTGTAAGGGACCACAATTCGAATAGCTCAAGATCTCCCTGTTTCAGTGCACCAAAGAAGGGCCACCTACCATCTGCTGGTGGTTAAGCTGATCACTTCCGGTATTTGCTTTCACATGGGGTACCCGACTCACCTACAAGTTCTCCTATCTGTATCTTGGCATAATTATGAGGATGCAGACTCTGCGGCGGAAGGCTTAAAATCAGCCCTTCCTGAAATTTTTCAAAACTCGTTGAAAGGATGCAATCTTTCAGAAGTGAACGAGTGGCTTAATCTGCTATGATGAATGTAAGTGGCTAAGTTAACAAACAAGATAGTCCTGCAAGATACCAGTTAAATTCTGCAAGTCTTACTTTGCTGGGCTTTCCAATTCTGCCCTATTATAGTGTGCGTCAATCCACTTTATCGATGAGGACACTGGTTAAGGCTAACCAAACACCTTCGAAGACAGTAACTCCCTTACAGCTCGTAGATGACTGGTGTATTGCTAGATTAAACTTTCTACTACCAAGCTGAAAACTATGACTCTTTAATTTCACTAGAGGGCACCAACACACCATGAATTTATAATACTGCAAGTATTGGGGAAATGAACCTCTTTGCTTTATTTGCTTTAGAACTGACAATTCTTCTACACATTAGCAAGACTCTGAAGAAAGAGTTGCACATTCATGTGTATTTTCTCCCCATGATGGTTACTGGAAACTAAGTCTGGACCTTTTGGATTACATCATAACTGGGGAACTGATGGGAATTTAAAGTGTATTTGCCTAGATTACTTTGATTTCCCTTCATTCATTCTGAGCATCATGCAAGGGATTTGTATACCCATTTCTATATTTTATTGCTTGTTAGCTCTTTCTGGAAGGATGCTAAGTAGCAATGGGAAGGGGTAACGACGTTTCCAATCGTGACATAAGTTTTGGAAGAGAACTCATATGTTTTTAGTCATATTTAATTTTTATGAGGGTTGTTTCATTTGAAAATCGGGGCTCCTTCGAGTCCTGAAAGACTATTTTGATGTTGAGGACTGACATCGCTAGGAAGAGAGAAGTCTTTTGAAGATCCTGAAACCTCACGTTAATCTAAATGACTTGGTTATAGCTGTACTAGAGATTATATTCACCCTTCTATCACTCTGAATATATGGTACATAAACTATAGCAAGTTAGGGGGTTTGGGAACCATCTAATTCTGGTTTGTTTTAATATTAACAGTGGTCTCCCTTCTTCTTCATTTTAAAACACTAATAAGTGTTGCATCCTATTCAAGGGGGTTTCGGTGGAGAATGGCTCAATACCTTTGAATGGATATCATTCACTAGATAGTAATAAGTTAACTTCTCTTTTTTCCACTATTTTGTCACTAAATAGGGACAGTTAAAGGAGGTAGGGTTTGGAGAAGGGGTTGGTGGGTGGTATTGAACCTGCAGAGCACGGCCCATGGACAGTTTTTGTTGGGCGGGAGGGGGGAAGGTTTTTTTTTTTTCTTGCTTTTGGCTGAACTAGTCTTTCTTCAGGTTCATATCTCACTTTTTGTCACACATGTGATTTGTGACAAGGAAGGGATTATCTGTATGTATAGCTCAGGATCAAGTTCTGACTGGGGAGAATTTGGACGAGAAAGATATGGATGGGAGGAGATGGTAAGTCTTGCATATAGACCAATAGTGGAACAGCTGCTTTATCAGAGAGGAAATGTATTGGAATGTAGGGACAAAGAACTAGTTCTAAATCCATTTAGATATAATCACCAAATACCAGAATCTTAGTATGGGTAGTAGCTATGTATGGACCTTGTGGAATGTGAAGGGCACCAGGAATAAAACTAAAGCATACAAGACTATAAAGCATCTGCAACTAATAAATGAGAATGTAATCTGCCTACAGGAAAGGCATATGTTAGAGTCTGAAGCTAATCTTTTTAGAAGACAATTTATTGTGCAGGTATTCATGGCTGGAAACAGCTCAGCCAGTAGAGGACTTGTGATTTTAATTTCCAGGAACACCCCTTTTCTATGTGAACAAACTATAATCGACCCTATGGGGTGCTATGTTTTAGCAATGGGGCTCTTAAACAGAACAAAAATAGTAATGGGTAGTGTATATGGCCCTAATCAAGACTCACCAGAGTTTTTCATGAACTTGCTGGACGTCTTATCCCCCTTTGTAAATCTCCCCATTATTCTGGGAGGTGATTGGAACCTCCCTTTTTCCTTTGATTTGGACAAAGAGGGAAGGAGGCCAAAGGGTTTGTCTTATGCTCAGAGAGCGATCCGAGACATGATTGACCAGATAGGACTATGTGATGCATCACTAATTGATTACTTCATAGTGAGTAACTCTCTTCTTTCAACTCTGTCAAACTATGTGATTGACTCTAAGACCATTTCAGACCATTCCTTAGTCAGATGTTCACTAGGACTCACCCCCAATCTTCCCAAACAATGCATATGGAAGTTAAATAACCAGCTACTCAAATCCAATCAGATTACAGAAGATATTAAAGAAACAATAGACTTTTACTTTAAAGACAATCTTAACTCAACAGGGAGGGGAGATATGGAATGGGGGAACCTCAAAAGTGTATTAAGAGGGGACTTTATTAAAATTATAGCTGCCAAAAAGAGGGGATGTGAAAAGAAAGCCTTGCATTTATTAGACCAAATCAGACACATTGAAAAAAACTCTCTCACCCTCTACCCCAGAAGTTATCAGAATAAGTTTAACTTGTCTCACTAGCCAATATAATGATCTCCTTAGGGACAAAGCTGAATTTGCTGTTCTCAAAAGCGACCTATCTGGGTCAAGGGGAAAAGTCAGGCCAACTCCTAGCTTTGAGACTCAAGGCAGTAGAGTCCTCCAAAATTATAAAGTGTATCAGATCTCAGAGAGACAACTCGGATAAATTACTTCCTGCTGATATAGTGCAAGAGTTTGAAAATTATTACAGAGCACTATATAGTCCTATGATCTCTCAGCCCACTGCAACGGTCGTTAAAGAATACTTATCTGCTATTCCAATGCCAGTAATTCCAACTGATCTAAAAGAGGAGATGATCTCTCCTATCTCTGAAACAGAAATATTGTAGGCCATTCAATCTCTGTCTCTAGACAAAGCAGAGGACCCGGATGGGTTCTCTCCAAATTTTTTTCAAATGAGTCACCAAACAACTGGTCCCTGGGCTGAACAGACTATTCCATTGCATACTGGAGTCCAACATAATTGATAGTCATTTACTGGAAGCCCTTATAATAGTAATTCTCAAATCAGAGAAAGAGCCGGACAGAGTTAATGACTATCGTCCCATCTCCCTGATTAATTGCGATGTGAAAATACTAACTAAATTATTGTCAGCTTAGTTAACTAGATTCATGCCTTATATCATTCAATCAGATCAGGTGGAATTCATGAGAGGGAGAACATTTTCGGATCATCTCTATAAATTATCTCATGTCTTCTCCATGTCCAGGGACTCAGACTCCACTTACAGACTGTTGACCCTGAACGCGGAGAAGGCATTTGACAGAGTGAACTGGCAATTTCTGTTTGCGGTCATGCATAGACTAGAGTTTCCTCCTCTGTATATTAAGTGGATCTCATCCCTATACAACCATCCAACCTCCTGGATCTATTGCAATGGGCTTTTTTCTCCCACTTTCCTGCTGTCTTCAGGCACAAGACAGGCATGCCCCTTTTCTCCTTTCCTTTTCAATATATACCTAGAACTGCTCTGCAAGTTTAGGCTCAATCCCAGAGTACAAGGAATACAGATTAGCACTCAGGAACTGAAAGTCTCCACATATGTGGATGACATCCTTCTACATCTCCAACATCATTGAGAGACTTTCCCGGTGGTCTTGGAAATCATAGAAGAGTATAGCAAAGTATCCAATTGTAAAAAAAATATAGGGAAAACTACAGTTTTTCAGTTAAATAGGAAATTGCAAAAAGCCGATATCTCCGAATTGGGTCTTCAATGGAGTCAGCACACACTAAAATATCTAGGTATTATCTTGGCTAGAAGTGAGTACAAGATGATTAAATTTAATTTGGACTCATTCACACATGAAATAAAGCAAGATTTGAGTAGATGGTGGAATCTCCCTCTGTCACTTTGGGGTCATATAAATTTAGTCAAAATGAATGTCCTTCCCAGAGTGTTCTATCCCATTAACATGCTCAATCATTGGCTTCCACTAAAATGGTTTTCTAAGCTTCACTCAATCATCTCTGACTTCATTTGCACGGGAAATCACCCCACCGGGCTTATCATTAGTTAGCTGCCCCTAAATTTATGGGGGGACTGTGGTTACCTCACTTTGGTATATATTACTGGGCCAGTGCAGCCAGTAAACACTTGAAGTGGTTGCTGTCACCAGAGAAAGGAAGAAAGAAAACTTACCCTATGTTTCCTCATAGGTGAAACTAGAAATTGGGCTGATTAAAGAGGCAGGCCTTGACCCAATCGCACTTCTGTACTGCAATCAAAAATGCCTTCCCAAAAAGTTGACACTCACTCCTATAGCTTCCTCCTTGAAAATTCATGCCCAATTATGTGCTTTTATTAAATACTTTCCCCGTAAAGACCATAATCAGCCTCTTTGTCGCAACCCAAACTTAAAAATTGGGGGTAAAGTGATCACTGAAACATGGATTCCTTCGCTGAGGGAAGTACGGATCAGAGACCTATTACTGGAAGGGGTATATAGCTCAGTGCAATCAATTGTTGCACAATTCCTGATTGGCCCTCACCAGGTATTTAAAGTATACCAGATTATACACTTAATGACCCAAATGCAGGGAGAGTTTCAGACAGGACCAATCCCAGAAGAATTCTTTGAATCCTTATCCAAAATAATATGGGAGCCACATTCGGTTTCCATATTGCACTCACTTTTTTTCAATCAGGCATACACAGATAGGATAGAGACCCTTAAACACTGGGAAGAGCAGTTCCCAGGACAAATATCTATTTGGCCCACTATTTGGCAAAACACTTACAAATACATTACACAAGACAGACTTAGGCTGACACAATGTCAGCTTTTGAATAACTTTTTCTGGACTCCAGTCAAACTTCACAAAATAGGCAGAATTCCCTCTCCTAATTGTATTAGATGCCACCAGCAGCAAGGCACCCTTCGACATATTTTTTTGGGACTGCCCATCAGTGAAAGCCCTATGGCACAAGATCAAATCCAAAGTGGATCCCTTGCTTGGCATCGAAGAATACTTCATACCAGAAATGTGTTTAATTGGGGATTACAATAGAATAGAAGTGAAGGCTGAAAGATATTACATGGCTGCCATATCCTCCTTGCTCAAAAAAGTTGCATTAAGACAGTGGCTTGATGACCTCCCATTAACCTACCTTGAGTGGCATTGGGAACTGTTATTTAATTTGAGCATGGAGAAAATGGGAGCCAGCATGAATAACTGTCTTCCAAGGTACTCCAAGACATGGGAGACCCTATACACTCTGGGCCGGATATTCAAACTGCGCTATTTTGTGGCACAAGCCCTTGTGCTGCACAAAATAGTTGCACAGGGGTGTGTCCAGAACAATATTCAAAGGAGTTGCACCCTTGAGCAACTCCTTTGACTATCATCCCCCCGGCCACAGCCACTGTGCATGGCATGTCGAACTTGTGCCACCGCAAGTTGTCAGAGTGGAGCATTCAACTTGCGGTGGCACAAGTACCATTGCGCCATGCACAAAATCCCCATATTCAAAAGGTGACATGTAAATGGGGCCATAATTCATGCAAGGCACAGGGGGGGCCATTTGCATCTGATTATGGCCCCATTTGCATGCCATTAGCATGCAGGTGCGCCGATCCCCTAGGACTTGTGCCTGGCGCCCTGCCAGGCAGCAGCCATTGGGGACCGACGCCCCCTGCAGCCCAATCGCGGGCAAAACAGTGTAGAATCCCCCCCACCACCCCCCACTGGCCCAATTGAGGGCATAGTTTAATCCCCCCCCACCAGCCCAATCGTGGGCAGCAATGTGGCTCCCCGACACATCCCTGGTGGTCCAGTGGACTGAAAAGCCCGATCACGGGCAGCAGTGGTTTAATAAAACCCCGCCCTCCTCCCGATTCATCCCTGGTAGTCCAGTGGCAAATCCCAATTGCAGGATGTAAATGTTGAACAAACTTTCCCCGAACATAGCCCTGGTGGCTAGTTTCCCACCCCACCCACCCATGAAGCCCCACCTCACCCGCTCCCCAGCAGCCAGAGGGCGACAGTATCCACTCGCCTGCCACCGCGCGCCCGCCAACCGACTGCCTGGTAGGGTGCACGCCATTGGTGCAGAGCAAGAGCTAATGGGTGCAGCCCATATTGTACATGACAGTCAGATTTCGGGAATGAATACATCATTCTGTTCACAAAACTGACTGTCTTAGGACTGGTATAGCTGCACGCCCATTGGCTCTTGCTCTGCACCACTGGCAAGAGTCCTACCCGGCAGTCTGGCCCAAGGCGCGGGTGGCAGGTGGGTGGGATGTCAGCCACCGCCGGGGGCAGGGGTGGTGGGGCTTCGTGGGTGGGTGGAGGGACACCAGCCACCAGGGCTGTGTTCGGGGTTTGTTCAACTTTACATCCCGCGATCGATTTGCCACTGGACCACCAGGGATGTGTTCGGAGGAGGGGGGGGTTGTTTTACACCACTACTGCCCGCGATCGGGATTTACAGTCCACTGGACCACCAGGGATACGCTCGGGGAAGCTACATTGCTGCCCACGATCAGGCTGGTGGAGGGGATTAAACCATGCCTCGACCGGCCAGTGGGGGGTGGGGGATTCTACACTGTTTTGCCCGTGATCGGGCCGCGGGGGGCAGAGGGGTTGAGGGCCAGCCACAGGTGGCAGCTGCCGTGTTGCACCCTGCAATGCAGCAGCTCACCTGTGGGTGGCCTCGACTTAAGTTTTTTTGGCTCAAAGTTGTGAGACGAGGTTGGGGTTGCGCCTGCACAACTCTGCACAGCCCGGCTGAATATCGGGCTGTGCAGTTTATGCATGGTTCCTCCCCCCTCCAGTTCAGCATGCATTCATTGGCATTGCACTGTTGCTCAGCCTGTTTTCAGTGGCGCAACTGCCTCCTGCTGAATATCGCAGAATGGAGAAAGTTCGGACTTGCACAGGCGCAACCCTATTGTGCATGGCGCAACCCTTTTGAATATCTGGGCCTCTGTATTTATTACAGCAGCCGAGGAGTGCTCCTGACCCTACAAGGCTAATTACCTGAAACTATGATTACTTGAGAAATGCAATGTAATAACAATAACATAAGCAATGTTATATAAGTTTTTCATTGTTGATTGTATGCAAGATGGGAGGATATGGGAGGGTGGGTGGTTAGGTGGGAGAGTAAGTTGTATATATCATGTTACTATGTGATTTCTGACCACGTTGTGGATTGTACAATTTGCTCTGTAACAGTAAAACAATAAACTTGAATTTAAAAAGACTAAACAGAGCAATTAGCAGGTTCAAAAGGCAGTTTGTTCAGGCAGCTGGGGCACAACACAAGTTCAGGAAGCTCTTAGGTAAACGGTACAGCACTTGAATTTTAGTTCAAAAGGCAATCTCAGTAATGAAGCACTGCACTTTTAAGTGATGTTCAATAGGTAGTATTTCATATGAGGTACACTGGCACTTTAAATACAGTTCAATAGATCATTTGTACACTTTCAGCAATTATTTAATTGTTTTCCCTAACCCCAAGGTATCTACTCCTGTGGAATGACATTTAGTGTGCCTAGTGGGTTACTTCAAGTTGCCCAATCCACACTATACTGGCTCTAATGGAGCCTTAGTATCCCATCCAATGGGCAGTGTCTTCACTGGGGTCTGACAGGGCCTGACTTGGCTCCAATGGACCAGGCTCTAAGCCACCACTGTGGGCTGTCCAGAGGTGGGTCAATACTTGCCCACCCCCATGGCCTCTGCCGATTCACTTAGCCCCACTTGGCGTGATTTAATAATGTAACAAAACTGTGGCTGAATTTTCTCTGCTGGGACTATCCCACCCTTTGCTTCACCGTCAGGGCACTCCTTATTCAAAATAAGGGTCTCTTACCTACTGCTTGGCCCTCTGGGTGGTTTTCTTTAAAATAAGGGCTATTCGCCCACTCTTCTGACCTCTGGGTGGTTCTCTTCTGGGCCTTGCCCAACCCCTTAAGGAATTGGTTGCTGCCCCTTGCACCAGCCAGAGCTCTGAATATATATATATACATATTAAAGGAATAATGCCTGACAGGGTGGGTGTTATGCTGGGATAACATCCCATTTTGGGTTGTTGGGTCCCCAACGCCCAAGAAAGGATGTTATCCCAGCATAGTACGCACCCTGTAGGGTATTATATGTTTTAATACGTCCCCCAGAGCTTACTCTTTGCTGAAAATGAGTGGGTTTACGCGCCTTCAGCTGAGTGAGAACAGCCAAGTGAAGCTGAGCTGTTCTGGCTCAAGCTGAAGATAAATGAAACCACTCATTTTCAGCAATGAGTAGCAACGGGGGATGTATTACTATATATAATATATATATATATATTTTTTAAACTCCCTCGCACCTGTCTGTTTCCAGGGTATCTGCACGTGAGATGTTCTTCACAGAATAAAAGTGTTTCACGCATGGAGGAAAGGAGCACTCTGATTGCTTGGGAGTGCTCCCTTGAGCTAGAATTCCTATTATACAATGGCTTGAATTGAAAAAAAATGAGAAAATATTAAAAGGTTTAATAAAAGAACATTTTTGTGTCATTTTTTGAAGGTATAGGTATACATAGTAAAATGATAGTGCTGATTATGCATTTTGTCCAATAGGTGTCTGTCTCCCATGCCCAGCATGTTGTTCTCCCGGTACACTTGGCAGAAGAAAACAGGAAATAGCCAGTTGTACTGTGTTATTTTTTGTTTGTTTGTTTTTAATTTGAGTAGTTACTCTGCTGTCCTGTATTTTGTTGCCTTTTTGTGCTATTTTGTTTATATCGGTGAATCTTTGTAAGACCAGAAGTAGTCTGCCCAACGCCCCCAAACTTCCGTCTCCCGTCATCGCCATCTTTATGTTTGTGGTATTGGCCATGTGTTTTGGGAAAAATAAATACATGGAGAAAAAAAATACTTCAGAGGCAGATAACATTTTTTGCTTTCTGTATATAAGCTCTTTGGTCAGCTGCCTGCCCCACTGGTTTCTGTCATGTCAGTTAGGGAGTTGCGTGGTCACTTGGCCACAAAACCCCACTCAATGTTTCTAATTCTCCTGGTACAGTTTTTTGTGTGTTTTGTACTGGGAGATAAATATAATTTGCATCTCAGGGGGGAGTCACGTGATGCCAGCTCTGTGAGTGCAGCCTGACCTTTCAGCTCCAGCCTCCCGCCGTCATTAATTTGGGTCTTTTTCTAGATTTGTGGTGGATTAGCGGGATTACTCTCTTTCGTGTGATTCTACTAGGCTCCCAGACTATTCAGAGGCGGTGATCTGGTGTATATGGAGGTGGAAATGAGGAAAAACACGCCTCGACACACACACCGCCAGTTTCTCCGCCAAGGCCCAACCAAAAAGCGAGAGTGATCTATGGAGGGTGATGGTCACGAGATGGATAGCTCTCTTCAAGAAAACGAGCCCTTGACTCTGGCACAATTTCGGGCTGAATTTAAACCTTTCGCACGGAGTTGTGTGCGTTACTGAGGAACTTAAAGCAGTACTTGTGTGCTGAGGACTTATCTCGGCGCACAGAGACATCAAGTGAAAGTCTCCTCTTGGAAAAAGAGTTAACAAACAGGAGCCAGAGATAATTAATCTGAGGCAGAAACTTGCCAGGATGGAGGCGAAGATCAAGATTTAGAGGGTCGGAGTCTGAGAAATAATTTAGTAGTTATTAGGCCTCCCGGAACGTGAAGAAGGTGCCAATTCGATCCTCTTTGCACAGACTCTGTTTAAAGAATTGGTAGGCCCGATGCCTTCGTGATAAGTATATTGTTGAGCGGGCTCATCGGGCAAGCTATGCTGCTGCCTAGCATCGGTGCCTCTACGAATTTTCATTGTCCGCTTTCTGAATTATCAGGAACGCCAATTTGTTCTGCGAAGGCTAAGGAGCTCAGTGAAGTGAGGTGGAAGGGATCCCCATCAGGGTGACTCAAGATTTACGGTGGCGGTGAGGCAGAGGAGGCGGAATACCACCGATTGTCTCAAAGTTGATTCCGGCTGGGATCACGTTTTAAAGTTTTGTATCCGGGAGACTGCAAGTATTGGTGGCTGGTCAGTGGTCCCACGTACGAAGATGCAGCCTGCGGCGAAAAGGGTCTGACTTCAGCTCTACGGAGCTTTATAAGTAGCCCTGGTGAAGCTGATGGGGCTAGAATTTGACTGGATCTGGTTCCGTTCTTTAGTAAGGCGAAAGGATCGTGATCTTTCGTTTTTCAAAGGGCTCATCGACCCAGTGCTGGAAATGTTTTCATTTTTTTCTGCTCCTGGGATGTACCGGAGTGTTGCTGAAAAGGTATCCTGCTCATGTGGATGGACAAGTCCTCCCTGTGACGTGGTGAAGCGGGTTTGGTCCCGCATGCAGATCCCCTGGGGTACAAGATCTGGCATTAATCGACTGTGGAGGGGGCCTTATATGCGGTGGAATAGAGCGAATTGATATGGGCTGACTGCAATATGGGCTGTACAGACTTTTCTGTTGTTTCTGGGCATTCAGTAGTTCCTTCTAGGATGAGCGAGGGAAGCGCTCCTTTTTCTTTGGACATTGGTCCTTTCTTGATCTCTGGTTCTGTCTGCTATCCAAGGGCTGCTGTGTGGCTAGGGGAGACCGGATGTACCCACTTGGACCTGAGGGAATTTATGTTTCTGTGGTGGATGTCTGATTGAGACTGGGCTGTTTCTAGTCTGGATCCCTGGGACTTGTGTCATCTGTTGGGAACTTACTCCTGGAACTGGATATCGGTTATTACTCTGCATAGAATCTGCATATGCAATGGAGTTATGGACTATATGGGTTGAAACCCTTGCAGATAAGAATCTTCCTTTTTCATTTTCCCTTCTTCCCCCTTTTTTTTTCTTAAATAGAAAGTGTGATGTGTTACAAGATTAAGGAATGTTATTGATGTTATTGAATATAGTATTAGCTGGGATTCGGCTGTTGGGGTTCTATTGGTTTGTTTGGGGGGAAGAGGGAGGTTGTAAACAAGTAGGGGGTAAGGTTCTGTTTGGGTGGTGGAGTGAATATATTGGATGTAACATCGGACTCAAGTTAGAGGGGTATTATAGGTAGTGATTTTGTCGGGGAGGCTGGAGGGTAGGGTTGGTTAATGGAGCTATGGACGTCATGGACCAATGTGCCTTTGGGAGGGAGGGGTGGGGGTGTTGGGAGGAGGGTTTGGGTGGGATTTTTGGGGTAATAGACTTTGATGTATATAGTTGGTATGTTATGGGGTGGCTTGGTAGGGATAGGGGGTGTGTTGGGAGAGGGGATGTTAGAGAGGGGTTGGAGAGGATAGAATGGGGGAGATCTGCTCATCCACGAGTTGGTAGTGTATCGGTGTTTGATGGTTCTGAGATAGCAGTTCGATGGAGTTATGAAGGATATCTGTGGAATGGGTAGTCTGTTTGAGTTTTGCACGTGGAATATTAAAGGAATCAGGCAAAAAATAAAGAGATATAAGATTTTAGAACACTTGCAATTCTTAGGGGGCAGATAATATGTTTACAAAAACGATCTGCTTTGTTAGAGAGTTGAACACACTTAGATGTAAGTATGTAGGTCAGGTATTTGGGGCTGGATTTAGTACAACTGGTAGAGGGGTTGCATTACTATTTCATAGGAGTGTGGCTTTTGTTTGTGAGAAGGAGATAGTGGATCCAGGGTCGTTATATAATCGTAGTAGGGCTTTTAGATCAAACTAGGCTGGTGTTGGGAAGCATTTATGGCCCCAACGCTGACACTCCTGGGTTTTTCACAGATATACTAAATATTTTAGGCCAGTTTCATCATCTTCCGATGCTGTTGGGAGGAGATTGGAACTTGCCATTTTCTCCAGACTTGGATAAGGAGGGTAGGCGAATTAGGGGTCTATCTCCAGCTCAAAGAGCTATTAGGGATTTGGTTGACAATCTGGGATTATGTGACCCGTGGAGGGTCTTGAACCCTTCAAGTAGAGAATATACATTTCTATCAGAAGTCCATAAGTCCAGATCTAGAATAGATTATTTTTTGGTGAGCAGAGAATTACTATCAGGGCTGATGAACTGTAGTATTATGCCTGGGATTCTTTCTGATCATTCTATGGTTTATTGCTCCCTTAATTTGACTCCTAATATCACCAGACAGACTATTTGGAAGTTGAATAATCAAATACTTCATAGCACGGAGACAAAGGAGTATGTTGGACGTCAGATTGAACAGTTTGGACTGGAAAATAGTTACTTAACTATTAGAGGGGATTTATGGTGGTGTACTCTAAAATGTGTGTTAAGAGGAGAGTTTATTAAATTGGCGGTTGTAAGAAAGAAAAAGAGGGAAGAAAGGGTTAGATCTTTGCTGGTTCGAATTAGGGATATAGAGAAAGATCTGTCAAAGAATATGTCAGAGGATACTAGGGAGCTGTTGATTAAGCTGCGTCATGAATATGAAGGGATTATAGGAGAAAGGGCTGAATATGCTATTCAATAAACTAAGGCCTTTTACTTGAATCAAGGCGAGAAGTCAGGTAGGCTTTTAGCTATGAGATTAAGGGCGGTGGAGGCATCTAGAGTAGTTCAGAGTATTACGTCCAGTGTGGATGGGTCAGTTAAAGCAGCACCTATGGATATTGTTAAGGAATTTGAAGAGTACTTTAGGATTTATACAGTCCAACGACCCCTAGGCCTAGTAAGGAAGAAGTAGAGGAATTCTTAACTACTTGTAATCTTCCTCAGGTAACAGAGGGTCAGAGGAGAGCTTGTATTCCCAATTTCTGAAGAGGAGATTTTGAGGCTATTCAATCGCTTCCATTGATAAGGCTCCTGGCCCGGATGGGTTCACATTTAACTTTTATAAATGTTTTGGCATTTCTATGTCCCGGTTTAAAAGATTATTTCAAAGTATTTTGACTTTGGATACAGTAGATGGTTATTTGTTTGAGGCCTTGATAGTGCTTATTCCAAAGAAGGGAAAGAGCTAGATAAAG
Organism: Neoceratodus forsteri; assembly: GCA_016271365.2. Taxonomy (NCBI): domain Eukaryota; kingdom Metazoa; phylum Chordata; order Ceratodontiformes; family Ceratodontidae; genus Neoceratodus; species Neoceratodus forsteri. The sequence continues at coordinate 1,067,077,742 of CM057454.1, read as the reverse complement.
TCACAAGTTACAGACCTATTTCCCTGATTAACTATGATATTAAGATTTTGGCGAAGATACTAGCTTCTAGGTTGTCCAAGGTCATACCTACCCTAGTGCATCAGGATCAGGTTGGGTTTATGAAGGGCAGACTGGCATCGGATCATCTGCGAATTGTCATATGTCTTCTCCCTCCAGGGACTGTAATTCCCATGTGTCTTGATGTCGGTGGATGCGGAGAAGGCATTTGACAGGGTGGATTGGAAGTTTTTATCCCGACACTATGGAGAAATTTGGCTTTCCGACCCAGTTTATTAAATTTGTGTTTGCATTATATAGGGACCCTAAGGCTATGGTATATTATGTGGAGTATTCTCTGCAAGTTTTCCCTAAATCCGGTACCAGGCAGGGCTGCCCCCGTCACCTCTTTTGTTCAATTTATATTTGGAACCCTCTCGCTAAAGTGAGACTAGATTCTAGGGTTATGGGTATTAGAGTGGGGTCACAAGAATTTAAGGTTTCAGCGTATCTGCGATGACATTTGTTGCATGTTGCTCAGTCAAGTGATTCTATTAAAGCAGTGTGGAAATCATTGGTGAATATAGTAGATTGTCTAATTACAGGATTAATGTGGGGAAGACCCAAATTCTTCCATTGAACATGAGAGTGCAAGGTCAGAGGTGGTGGAAATGGGTATGCAATGGACTCATGACACGTTGAAGTATTTGGGTATTTACTTGGCCAGATCTGAGCAGAAACTAGTTAATCTTAATTTGAATGCAATTAGGAATATAATTAAGCAGGATTTGCAAAGGTGGAATGGGCTGTCGATATCTCTCTGGGGTTGGATCAGTATAGTTAAAATGAATATTCTGCCTAGAATTTTTATCCGCTCAACATGTTAAATGTTTGGTTGCCCCTAAAATGGTTCAGTGAGTTGCATCTTTTAATCTCGGACTTTATTTGGAGAGGAAAAGGCCTGAGAGCTTATGGTAAGTTGGCGGCCTTAGGGAAAAGCAGGTTTGAGACTTCCAAATTTTGGATTATATTATTGGGCAAGTAACCTGTGCAAATATTTGAAATGGTTGGCTCCGACATCAAGCTAGAATCTTTGTCCTATGCTCCCTCGTGGGTTAGATTGGAGACAGAAATGATTAGGAGGCGGGTATAGATCCGATCTCATTGCTCTATTCTATTCCCAGGAAACTGCCCCTAGGTTGGTTGCAGCCCTATAGTAAAATCTTTTGCGATTCATCGGCAGATTTGTACCAAGATTGGTTACGTGCCGGACAGGACAAGTATCAACCGATATGTCAAAATCAATTTGAAGATTGGGGAGAATGGTTCTGGGCAGATGGATTCCCAGTTGGAGGGACTCTATGTGTGGATCTGGTGGGGGATAGTCGGGTATCCCCAATTAGGAATATTCTATTGCGTCACAGATAGAAGTTAAGCAGGCCTTTAAATTGTACCAAGTTACTCATTTATTAACACAGGTGGTAAGTAACCTTCGGACGGGCGTGGACGGTAGGTGGTTTGAATCACTAGCGCAGTGTGTGGGAACCACACGCGTTTCTAGAGTTTATAAAAGCTTTGACCTTTTCTCATGGATATGGATTATAAGCCCAGATATTGGATTAACTGTTTGAAGACCAAGAGCGGGACTGGGAAGCTGTCTGGAGGCATATGTATAGATATGTTAGACAGGATAGGTTGAGGTGATGCAGTTTCATTTTTGAATAATCTGTTTTGGACCCCTCAAGTTATTTAAGATGGGTAGTGGACCGGACCAGAAATGTTTCCAGGTGCCAACAGGCAGTGGGGATTTGTATCATATTTTTGGGAGTGCCCACCAATAAAGCGGTTGTGGATGGAGATTAAATAAAGGGCTGACCCATTGTTGGGAATTGACCAATATTTTACTCCGGATATATGTCTGATAGGGGATTATTCCAGAATCATGTTTAGGAGCGTAGATTTTATATGGCCCTGATTTCTGGCTCGTTTAAGAAGGTAGTTTTGCGATATTGGATGACGGACTCTAATTACGTATGTGGAATGGTTGGGAAATGTTGTTTAACCTGAATATGGAAAGTTAGAGACAGAAAGGGATAACGGTTCATATATCTGTGAAAAAAATCTGGAGTAAGCTTCCAGGGTTGTATCTCTCTCAGGTGTAGCTAGTTGGAGTATAATGGATTAGAGAGGTAAGTGGGTGGGCAGATCTTCCTCATTTGTGGGCGGCAGGGAGGGGGGGATTAGGTTAGGGGGAGGAGGGTGGTTTTGGGTTTTGTTTGTGGGATGGGGGGTGAAAATAGTGACTTGATTATTTACCGTCAACTGTTTGATTGTACAGAAGGGTCTTTTTTTTTTTTTATTGTTAGTTTCTTTGGCATGTGTTGTGTATGGACAAAAGTTTTTGTCACAATAAAATTTTTGAATTTCAAAAAATAATTTGCATCTCAGTGTGTTTAATGTGGAGGGGGGGGCATCAACTCTGAGCGTGGTGGGAGCGCTGTTTCAGAGCAGACCGTGGACTGCTGATGCTGGTCTTTGGAATGGCTGCATAATGATTTTTTTCTTTTTTACATATCATGCAGTTGTGAGTGTGCTGGGACTAGAGCAGAGATGTTATGCTGGGATAATATCCTGGGTCCAGTCCCAGTCTATCCAGTCAAGAAGCAGCATTCTTTCTTGCCATTGTATAATTTTAATTAAACTATTCTGGCAGCCAACACTGCCTAGTGGTGCTGCCAGTGACTCACTGTCCCAGCTGCGAGTAAAGTTCATTCTGAAGGGAGGTAGCTGGAGAAGCTGAAAGACTGGATGTGGGAGGTGCTGGTAGAGGGATCTACTTGCTCTGTCTGATGCTCCAACATGTCATTGCCATGGCCTCATTCCAAAATCACTCCTTTTCACTTTTGTCACTGCTCACTGCCATGACCCACTGAAGCTGCTAAGGAACCACATTACTTTTTAAATAAATAAAGAAACAAATGGGACTGTACAGAGCCCACACCGAGGCCACCGACATGCTGGATGCTGCTCCTCTCAACCACTGGCTCCGCCTACCGCTCAAGTCCCCACTGCTGAAGGGGACTGCTGACTCACACGACCGGGGCCTAGTTCTTGGAGAGGGGGATGCTGCCACAAATACTTGCTGGACCAGAGGAAAGACATGCGCAACCCTTCGCAGGCAAACTTGCATCCTTCACCCTCACCGGTCAGAAAAACATCTCCCCAGCTGACGTACCAACTGCTTCTTTTAAGGGTTTGGGGTTCCAAACATAAACCCTGAGTAGAACCACCAATGGCACTTTCAATTTCTAAAAATAAAAATACCCATGTGATGGGTAGGGACACCAGTTTCAGTGGGTGACCTGCCTTTTCTCACACTGGCTGTCTTGAGGGGGTCTGATAATGAGCAGGCAGTGAGCACAGAGAGGAAAATATGTTTGAACAGACCTGAACTGGGCTGTTAGAGAAAGGTTTCTGGCTGGGGGGCACTGGCTGCACAGGTGGGGAACTGGCAGGGGACATACGGCGGGGGGGGGCTTGTCATATTCACTAAAATATCACTAACAGCTTAATGTGGTTCTGTATGTCAGTTTGCATCTGTATCTTCCCCCTGTCCCCTGGGATGAGGCTGAAATAAGCAGAATTGCCTAGTCCTCCTTTCCTGGTCAACAAAAACTAAAATAAAAATAAAAGTACTAAAAATACTCTGGCTGTTGGGGTGCTGTGAGGGAATTTGCAGTGAGCAGAATGCCCAAACCAGACACTTGTTTGCCCTCTTCCCAGAGCACTAATGAGCCCTGAGGGGTCTCTGAGCACCTACTTTGCTTCCATCTATGCCCAAGGGGTCCCAGATATGTTTTTGTAGTGCCCTCAGCTCTGGGGCACTACAGCAGTACCTGATATCCCAGGACCATTTAAACAGCCTCTTTTCTCTTCAGTTTGAGGACAAAGTGAACGAGAAGAATCAAACTGAATCTGTGAAACTGGCTATGAAAATGTTCCAGTACAACAGGGCATGTCTCATTGATGCATAAATGTCAATTTAGTATTCAGGGCTGAAAACAACAACTGGGTATATTTAAGGGTCACCGAGCTCGGGTGCCAAACGTACCATGATACATTTACAAATTGTTGCTTGTGGCACTGCATACTCTGATCAGGAGGGTATAATAAAAGTGTTTGTTGACCATTTCACCAAGATTTTTTGGGACAGTTTGTCATGGTGTGTGTGATCCCACCCTTCATTTGAGTCTGAACATCCTGATATTACCAGAAAAAATGTTAATGACATTAGTCATAGTCACTCCATCTCCAAATGGTCAAAAGCTATAATCAACTACAGGACTTAAGGGCAGACTGGATGGGCCTAGTAGTCCTTAATCAGCTGACAATATCTATGTTTCTATACACTCTCTTAGTACCAACATAGCTCCAGGCTCTGATGGACCCCGTCAGAGTTTTTAAGACATTTTTGTACCAATTGGCCCCAGACCTGGTTGCAGTATGTAGTTATAGGTTGTCTACTGGATCTATTCCTGCCTCAGTGGATATAGCCAGTCTTTTTTTTTTTTTTTGAAATTTAAATTTATTAGGTTTTAATAACAAAATTTAAAACAACAAAACACACATATTCGATAAGGTACAGAATAAAAGATAACGTACAACCAAACCCCCACCACAAAGCCCCCACCCCTCTCCCACCCCAACCCCCTTACAAAACACCACCCCCACCCACCCCACCCACAGACATATAGGTAAAGCATGATTCAACATCTAATGTAACCACCCCACCCTCAACCTCCCTCCTCCTCCCTCCCCTCTGTTATAAGTGCGCCATCACATATAAAAAATAAAATACTCTGGGTAAAACAATCATTCATCATGTACTACCAAACACAAGTACCCACAACTGTACAAAATAACATACATAACCAAAGTTAGCATATTTATGTGGACTAAAGAGATCAGGTCCCAAATTAAGTAATTAGTGCAGACATAATGCCTGGAGTTTACCCCATCTCTTCCGAAACAGGTCCATACGACCATGCAGACTGGCAATCAAACTCTCCGACTGTAAATACGAAACAAGTTCAGTCAGCCAGTCAGCATATGACAGGACCAACTGGTCTGTCCAATGTCTCAAGACTAATTTCTTAACCGCCATGGACACCAAGGCCATATGGTATCGACGTTCGACACTATCTATACGGGAATAATCACCCAAAATACATATCTCAGGAAAAAAACAGACAGACCCAGAAGAGGATCAAGGTTATCCCGGACAAAAGACTACAAAGGGGCAACCTTGGGACAGTCCCAGAACATATGAATTAAATTACCTTCTCCTCCTGAGCATCTGGAACAAGTCGATTGGGGAAGTTTCTTGAGCTGGAAAAGCTTAATAGGGGTATAATAGAGGTTACTAACAACATAATATTGGGTTAGCTATAGTCTGTCCTGGGTATGATACCTATGTAAGTCCTTCCATATACAAGGCCAGTCCAGAGAGGCGTCAGGTAGCAGATGTGTCCAGACACTCGAACCTTCGACAAACTCAGGGGATTTGTAGTTCAGAAGGAAAGAGTAAATCAAAGAAATAGAATGAGATTGAGAAGCAAGATTTATAATTTGCGAAAGGAAGGGATAGGCCACAGAGTCTCTAAAGATGGTACCGAATTTCCCAGCAATAAAATGTCATAATTGATACACCTTAAAGACCCCTCTACTAGGAATACCAAATTTCTCCAGTATGGCATCGGAAGAAAGAAGTGTTTCCTGGTTATAAAAATGCTCCACTCTGGCCTCACTGATCTGTGGGAGCCAGTCTGGCATAAGCCAAGAGCTACCCAATTTGATATTAGGATTGAGGATCACCGGCTGTCCCAAATCCGAAACATTAGAGATGTGCAAAGACAATAAACATTGAGCCAGAGATTTAAGGGCCACTAAAATCATAGTATCAGTCACCCAGTGTGAAAGTGCAGCTGGAGGAGTATAAAGTATCGCATAACTATCGAGTTTGGACTCAGAAAGAAGTGAACGCTCAGCTGGAGCCAAATTGGACAAGGTAACTGGGATTCATGGAAACCATCTCCCAATTTAGAAAGATGGGCTGTCCAATGGTAAAGTAAAAGATTGGGTAACCGAAGACCGCCTTTTTCCTTAGGAAGCGATAGTTTAGCATATGAGCGTCTAACACCCTTCCCCCGCCAAATAAAGTTAGAAAACATAGTATGGAGTTGCTGAAAGTATGAGATAGGAAGCCACAGATTTAACAAATTCAACGGGTAAAAAATCCAGGGAAGGACATTCATTTTAATAATATTTATCCGACCCCAAAGAGAAATAGGAAGGGCAGACCATCGCTGCAGATCCTGAGAAACCAGATTTTTTATTCTATCCAAATTTAGCTTTTTCAAAGGGAGGTTCGGTTGAAAATGAATCCCAAATATTTAATGGATCTAGGGGTCCACCTCATCCCAAAAGAAGTAAACTCCTGTTTATTATTATGGACATTTAACGGGAAAATTTCAGACTTAGAAATATTCAATTTATACTGAGAGAAGGAGCCAAACTGCTCAATAATATCAATCGCTGCCTTTAGGGACTCTGCCAGGTATATTAAATGCAAAAGTATATCATCTGCATAAGCAGAGAGGACCAGTTCCTGTTGTTGTAACGTAAAACCTCTAACCTGAGGAGATGTTTTAAGTCTGATGAGCAGCAGTTCCAGATACAAATTAAACAGCAAAGGTGAAAGGGGGCATCCCTGCCTAGTACCAGTATATAAACGGAAAAGGGGTGAAAAAACCCCATTACAATAGATTTTAGCTGAGGGGGAACCATAAAACATCCGAACTCTATTCAGGAAAGCAGACGGAAAACCCATCCTTCCATTACAGACCAAAGGAAGGTCCAATCCACACGGTCAAAGGCCTTTTCTGCATCAAGAGAGACCAAAGCTGCCGGATAAGGGGCTGATTGAGCATGCTGAGAAATATGGGACAAAATTCTTAAGTGATCCGCAGCAGACCTACCAGACACAAAGCCTACTTGCTCGGGACTCAGTAGACCAGACCAGACTTTCTTAATTCTTTCAGCTAATATCTTAGTAAGGATTTTCATGTCATAATTTTGAAGAGAAATAGGTCTGTAATTTGCCGGATCCGTAAGGACTTTGTCAGGTTTAGGAATCAGTATAATTGTGGCCTCAAACAAAGTGGGATCTACTTCAAAAGAAACCGATAGATATTCATATAATTTAAGGAGAATAGGAACCAGGTCCTTGACGAAAACCTTGTAAAAATTTGCGGGGAAACCATCAGGGCCCGGTGCTCAGTCAGGGGCCAGAGAAGTGATAGTCTTTCTATCTCCTCCGACAAATAGGAGCTAATAAAATTTCTTGTTGGGCCTCTGACAAACAAGGAATGTCAACGCCCCCAAATATGTATTAATATCTGAGATGGAGTGAGATAAAGGAGGTTTACTATAAAGGTCCAGATAATATTCCTCAAAGATATCAATACCTCTGAGGGAAGATACAATAGAACCGGATGGAGAAAGCAAAGAAGGAATTATCCTAGAGCCTTCCAACGCCTGAGTCGTAAAGCCAAGAGTTTCCCAGCTTTTTCCCCATGGTCAAGATATTTAGCTTGAGTTCTTATCAAACAGTATTCCGTTTTCTCCTTCAAAAGATCCATATACTCACGCTTAGTTAACAAAAGGTCCTTAAGAACCGGTAGAGAAGGGGTTGAGGAGTATTTAGCTTCCAAATCAGTAATTTGATTCATCAAAGACAGAGATTTTGCAATCCGTGCTTTCTTCCTGGTGGAGGCCATCTTAATTAGCTCACCCCTGAGATAGCATTTCAAGGAACTCCAAACTATATCAAATTTCGGGGTAGAATTCAGGTTCTCCGCCAGGAAGAAAGAGATCAGAGACTTGATATTCGAAACGTTTTGGGGATCCTTCAACAACTGAGTATTCAATCTCCAAACGGAATCTCGACAAAACTCAGGATCTAAAGAAAGTCTGATCCAGACTATGGCATGATCCGAGAGAATGATTGGATCAATGCCAGATTGAAGAAGACTAGGAAGAAAAGATTTACTAACTAGAACAAAATCTAACCTCGATTTGTTACCATGCAGTTGGGAATAGAAAAAGAAAGCATGAAAAGAGGGATTGGAGAGTCTCCATGGATCACATAGGCCTAAAATTGACAGTAACTCCTGAAGAGCTCTCTGAGCCGGAGATGGGGGACGCCTATCCTGGGGTTCTTTATCCAATATAGATGAGAGAGGAATATTCCAGTCCCTCCCAGTATAAACTGGGAAGGAAGGAAATTGGATAGCTTGTCTGCAAGAGACATAAAAAATTCTGGACTCCCCCCCACCAGTCCATATACAGAACCCAGGACAACACTGCCGCCATTGAGAGTTCCTTTAACCAGAATAAACCTCCCCTCTGGGTCTGATACAATCACTTCCTTCGTGAATAAGACATGCTTTTTGATAAGAACCGCAGTACCTTTACTAAAGATGGAATTCCCAGCAAGATAGGACTGAGAAAAACCAGAATGAGAAAGGAGCTTGGTGTCATCATGGCTTAAATGCGTTCCTTGCAGGAAAAGAATATCAACCTGCAACAATGAGCAGTGATTAAAAATCTGGGACCGCTTGACCCGATCTCTAAGCCCGCGCACATTCCAAGAAACTATTTTAATCGTATTCATAGCCATTTTAAGTACCATATAGAGAAACATGTACCCAGACAAAATCAATATTAAAAGAGGAGAAAAAGCGCACCAAAACCAAATAAACCAGAAGCTCAATAATCTGCCACAACACCCCAGAACAGAGTACCCACACAGGAAACCCCAGCAATCCTGACACATTAGAACAGTACCATAGTCTAAGCTGGCAGACTGAATCAGACCACCAATAACCCCCCAACCAACCACTATTATCCCCAAAAGACCAGTCCCCCCAAACCTGCCTCCAATAGACATTACCATCTAGATATCCCCATATATAATGGCACAACCACACATGGCAAAAGACCATACATAACACATAGTAATATACCCACCCCACCCCCTCCACCCCGCCCCAAAAGCCCACAAATAACTTGAGCCAGAAGAGTAACCATCCCAACCCCCACTCACCCCCCTCCCAATACAAAGCACAAACCCCAAAAATAATTATTTACACAGGAAGCCAGGGCAAAAGCCAAAACCAGTTCAGGCAGAGAAAGGGAAGCTCTAGCCACCCATCCCCAATTGCGAACCTCAAAAACCCAGGTGGTGGTTGACCAGGACAACGGAGGGAAGTACCCCTCGGAGATATATCACCACTGATATAGAATCCAACCCCCCATAAAATGACCCACAGGATCCCAACCACCAGGGTGAGGTTAGCTATACCCCCAACCCTAGGCTCGCGATTCCACATCCAGCAAGCCACTGAACTACAGGCCCCTGCACCCCGGTACCCCAAGCACCAGCAAACGGAGAAACTACAACCCCTAGGGGGAAGAGAAACCCCATCCATAATACTACCCCCGGCTCCAGTGTCAATGTAAACCAGACCAAACCTTCACCAAGAGGAGTAAATGTCTGACTCACCCACAGGAACCGAACCACCTACAAGGTGAAAACCTAACTGACGGGCGCCCTCGGATCTCGAGAATCCACCGCTTAGGCCCGATGTTTCTGGGACCGATATCAGCGCGGACCAGCCAAGTCCCACCACCAGGACGTTACCCCAAGAAGCCACAACTCAGCAGAATGGTTCCGGAACGGAGAGACATCGGGCCCAGCCGAGGAGCCCCACCAGCACCTGAAAACGCCCAGCTAACCAAATCGGCCAATGAGGAACCACCAGGTAGGAGAAAAACAAAGGTTAAAAGGCCTGTAAGACCCAGTACTACCAACTTAAAAACGGAGGAATAAAAGCCCCAAATCAAACCAACAGATTAGGGTAAAAGGCATGTAACGAAATGAAAAAGGTGAAAGGGGAAAAAACAAGCCCTCAATCAGCCATTAAATCAAAACAGAGAAACAGAATGTGATAACATTCAAAAGAGCAAAATGTTCATCAACCAGAGTTCTTAAAAAGGTCCGTAACTTAATAGCTAGGTCCTTCAGAGCACTGGGGAGCTGAAGCTATAGGTGAAACCACCGACTGTGACCTTTAGCATCGCTGGATAAATCATTCTGAAGGGATGGAGGCAGCAATTAGTTTCTGGACAACAGGATGGAAGCAGCCTCCTCTCCCTGGTTTCCTTGGCAGGGTCCTGCGTGATCCTTATTCTGGCGATCCCACAACACCTCTTTTGCTCTCGAGATTTAGTGTAGACATGATGCCTCTGATATAGCTTAAAAATTTCATAATAATAGGGCGAGGGTTGATCCAGACTGGAGGTCGAGGCCCTCAGGGAGCGATGGGCCCGCTCCAGGTGATATGAAGAGCTAATAGGTGATGGGCCCACTACTTTATTCAGAGACCTCTGGAGGAAGGCTAGCAAATCGGGCTCTCTTCCATCTCGGTAGGCCCAAAATCAAAAGATTATTCCGACGATTGCCTCCAGATCCTCAGTTTTGTTTGAAGCTTCTTAATCTGCTGTTTAAGCTCGGAGAGCTCCACTTCAGACTTGGATCTCCATTGCTCCACGGAGAAAACTCTGACCTCCACATCAGATACTCGGGTCGAGACCAGGGACAATTCACTCCGAAGTGATTTAAGCTCTCCAGATAGCTCCTGTAAAATTTCTTTCACCGGAGACAATTCCTGAAGAAATCTATCCTCTGTGAGGGGTTAGCTAGCTGAAGTTTGTCTCCGGACGGTCTGGTTTCACACCACTCTGGTTACGTTGCTTCTTAGCTGCCTTTTCAGGAGATGTAGGTGGCGTGTGTCTGACAGAGGCCTGTTTCCCATCCACCTCCATCTTAATAAATTAGGCAATCTGCTGCGTTCGGACTTCAAACCCCATTAGTAGAGAGCTTACCAAAACTCTCACAATACCAATTTCGCCAAAATAAAGCACCGGGGAGTCCAAAAACTGGTGATTAGAGCAGCAAGAGGGAAGAGCTCAAGGCCTCAGCTGCTGCCTAGCTGGCTGCCATCATGTGACCACCGGATATAGCCAGTCTGATCCTGCGTCAGAAAAAGTGAGAGAATGAGGACGTGTCAAATGGAATCCATTGTGCCTACTAAACAATGATCTAGAAATCCTATTGTAAGATTTTTAGCAACACAACTGTGTCAGGTTGTATCTATAGTGAAACAGCATTAACAAAGTGACAATGTGAGCAAGAACATGTACAATTAAATCATAGCACAAGTTATGAATTTCAGAGAAAGATAAAAGCAATACAAAACGTACATGTACAATATGTTGATTATGGGGTATCCAGATCAAGAGCTAAGGGAACATGCTGTCAATGCAGGTCAAGACATTCATAAAAAATAAATAAAGCATAAAATTCAGATTACAGAGTATATCAAATTCTAGGCTATACAGACTGAGTAGGCATAAATGTGAAAAATAGGTAAAACAAAAGAAGGGGATTTAAAGGACATGGTTGGTTGTATTGTGTACAGAAGAGGAAGATGCCAAGCTGCAGGTGCACTTATTTTGTGAAGTGTGTCAGTAAAAATGGTTTGACAGTAGTGCTGTGTGAAATTTTCAAATTCTGGTGGAATGGAATTTTGCAGAATTTTCCTAATTCTGCAGAATTTTGCCAGAAACAGAATGGTGGAATTCTGCAGCAGAAAAATGTGGAATGAGTTTTTCACATTTCTGCAAAATTTTATTCCACGGATCTCAATGTTTTCCTTGGAAATTGTTCCAGAATGATTTTCCGTGGAAAAAATAGTGTTCTGCAGAATATAATTCCACAGATCACAGCAGGCAGAATTCTGCAAAAGAACCAGTGACATTCCAGTATAAATTCCACCAGTGGAATGGTCATTCCATGCTAATTCCAGTGGCAGAATTCTGCATTCTGCATAGCACTACTTGACAGGATGTAGGGAGGAAGAGAGATGGATGGGCTGTTCCAAAGTATAGAATGTCAGACAGAGAAAGTAAACTAGCCTGCTACAAACTTACTGTAAGGGATATGAAAGGAACAAGATGCAGATGAATGGAGGGAGTAGCAAGACGTGGTGGCTGGGTAAATGAGGAGAGGAGGAGTAAGTGGGAACAAAAACAAGTCAGTATTTGACCATAATAAAGGAACTGTGTGAGAAATTCTGGGCCTACCAGATTTGGTGGACAAGAGGTGGATATGGCATGACCAACTTGGATCAGCTGGAGCTGATATGATAGGTAGAAGTGGATCCATTTCACTGCCAAATCAAATAGACCCACAGGGTTCCAGTATGCCGCAGCGACAAGAAATTTGTTGACCATCGGCACAGCGACAGCACAACACCACCAACTGGTGTTGTGCTATTGCAGGGATAACAAGTGTTTTCTGTGGGGGCTTTGTCCCCTGTACCCGCTGCACTAAAGATTACTAACTCCAGTTGGAGTTAGTTTGGGAAGGAGGGCAAACACCCCGGCAGCAGCAGCTTCTGAATACCTGGAGACCGTCACAGCGAACTGCTGAAAATGTCGCTGTAATGGTCTTCGTGGTGTTTGCATCACTGCATCATCTGTATACTGATTCACACCACCTAACTTATTCAAGAAAAGGGGGTGAGTCACTGTATCAAAGGTCTTTGCGAGGCCTATGAAAATGGTTCCAGTAAACAGGCCCTAGACTAAGTCTTTCATCACAAAATCTGTGAATTGGAGGAGGGACAAGACAATGGGGCAGTTCCTGCAGAAACCAGACTGAAAAGTAAAAAGGAAAGACAAGGAGTCAAGGTAGTTGGATAGCTGGGAGAGAACAAGTTTTTTCTGTACCTTAGCCAGGGCAGGGAGGAGCGAGATGGGGGTGGTAGTTACCTGGTAAGAAATGGCCACCCCCTTTGAAGAGATGGAATACTTTGGTCTGCTTCCAGGACTTGAGGACAGACCCTAGTTGGAAATAAAGATTGAAAAGGGAGGCAACGGGGGCCTACTGTATATACAGTATAAAGGGAGCTCTAAATTTGATAACCTGATAACTATTGGAGAACTGTTGAAATGTTGTTCAGCTGTGGATATCAAGGGCTTTCTACTGGTATTAGACCAGGAGAAGGCTTTTGATAAGGTTATCCATGGGTACTTAATTAAATTTATAAAGGCGCATGACCTCCTTGACAAGTTTTTCTTATGGGTCTTAACACTGTAGAGACATGCAGTGGCACCACTTTGTATTAATGACCAATTTGGGATAGTATCAAGTTATGCAGTGGTGTTCACCAAGGCTGCCGCATCAGCACATTTGTATATATCTTAGCAATTGAGCCAGTATTAGTGTTGGCACAGCCGACAATATGAGATATATATTGTGGGCATGGCATCAAGCCAAGCTCTGCAGAATATTCTGGATGGGTGCTCAAGTGTAGCAAGGGCCAACATTAATTTGCAGAACAGTAGAGTTATATCCATTGGTAGTAACCCTTGTTTTTCAGGAGCCAATGACATTGGAGAGACCTGAATTACAGACACTAGTATGTCAATTTTAGGGATTAAATTTGGTCCCAGGAATATTGGTAGGCAAAATTGGAAGGATAAACTGAACTTGGTGATGACTACTCTTTCAGTTTGGAATTATCATTTTTTTTATCTGAGAAAAAAAGAATGTTCCTTATTAAAACTGTGCTGCTGCTTGACTTTCTCCATTTCACCCACAGGAAAGTGTGGGCTTTGTGTCTGTTTGGTGTTGGTTGGGAGTAGGGCAGTCACCACATTTGTTCTGTGGTGAATCAGGTCTATTGTAAATTTAATTTTATTTATATAATTTGGCAGTTTGTGCATGCCTTTGGGTTGTCTTTGTGACCAGAATTTAATAGCTTGTTGCTGAGATGGCCTGTTAATTATATAGAGCTGTGATTTTTTGTTTCGCTGTTGGGTGGGCTTTCTGGACAGCTGATTTTTTTGTTGTTTTAAAAAAAGCATTTAGAAAGGCATTTTTAGCTAGAATCTGACTGCTGTTAAGAACGGCTTCTCTGGTATAGTGTTCTGGTTCTAGAAGAACACTTGAAGTATCAGCCCACTGAGCCCTAAAAGATTGAGATTTGCACTTAACATTTAAATTATAGTAAGATCTGATACTAGTGAAATATATATTTATATATTTTTGTATATTTAAATTTTATGTACATGTTAAGGAAGTAAATAAAGAAGGTGTAGGAAATACTCCATTTATAACAAAGCTCCCTATATTAGGTACTGCAGGCCTTTTTGATTCTAGTCTAAGGATACCAAGCAGACACATAAGAGCAAGTTATTTACAATGGTCTAGGGGTTATCATGGGATCAATGTAGAGATGAGGTACAGTGGGTGGTAGTCAGTTATGGGAACTGTGGAGTACTTTTCTTCAGTGTTATGCTGTGCCAGAGAGGGCACTGCCCCATCTGCGGGACCTTTGTGAAGCTCCATGCTCAGCTTGTAGCAACAAGAGACTATGATATCTCAGCTGCAGCACCATCTCAGTTGGAGTCCTTCCCCCCCCCAAACATCTCAGCTGGAGTCCTCACCCTACTCTAACTCCCCCAGAGGCCCACTGGACCAGGGGGCTGGAGGGTGGTGGGAAAAGGATGGGTGGCAGGAGAAGCCAGAAGGGGTTCAACCAATCTCCCACCATCCAGACAGTAAATTGCTTTGCACCCCAGGAGGAGGCTCAGGTACCTCACTCTGTTGGGGTTGGTGCCCTGAGTCAGTTGGGAGAAATGGTTAGGATGACTTGGTGGCCTGCAGGTGGGAGGGGGTGAGTGAGCAGGAGGAAATCTGCAAGGAGAGTGTTAGCGATTTGGGACTCAATGATTAGAGGAGTAGACAGGGTGGTGGGTGGATGAAAGAAGGGGAGTGAAATGGTCAGATGCCTTCTTGATGCATCAGCCAGCCAGGATACAGATAGGATAGGAAGGATGGTGGAGAAGGCAGACAGAGAACTGACGGATTGCAGGTGCACTAAATATTTCTGGCCTCTTTGGATGTCCTCCCTCTGTGGAATAGGGGGAAGAGGATGGCAGAGAAAAAAGGGTGATATTGAGGAGTTTAATGTGTGGTTGTAGGGATGTTGCCAGGAGGAGGGGTATCACTTTTTGGTGGACCGGAGGGCTTCTGAACAAAAAAATCTTCAAAACTGATGGCCTTCACATGATGAGAGATGAGTGCAATGCTCTGGGGCAGAAGACTGACATCTACATTTGACAGTTAAACTGACTGTGCCTGACTGTGGAGAGACAGAGTCTAGGGGAACCACTAAGAAGGGAGATCCCACTGGGAGCCTAGGTAGTGCTCCCTCTGAACAGGGGGACTAGTAGCAGCAAAGTAAGTAACAGTAAGGTTGAAGTTCCAATTAGATTAAGGAAAGAGGCCAATGAGGGAGGTCTGACAAAGCCGACATTCAGCATAAAAGAGACTAGGGAGGAATAAGGGAGAAGGAATAGCAAAAAGAAAGAGGGAATCAGGAGAAGGATGGAAAAGGGTGTGCCTTAATGCCAGGACTCTGGTAAATAAAATGAGCGAGTTCCAGACAATGGTGGAAGATACTAATATAAACCTAGTAGCCATCACAGAAACTTGGGACACAGAGAATAACAACTGGAACCTAACAGTCCCAGGCTACAACATGTTTAGACATGATAGGAGAAAAGGAGGATTAATAGCCATATATGTCAGTGAAGGCATAGGAGCAGGCAATGATAGAAACATCAGAGGAGGTAATGGAGAAACAGAATTGCTGTGGGTTCAGTTCGTGGTATCCTCAGGCAAGAAGCTATGGAATGGGATGATCTATAGACCTCCAGGACAAGTGGAAGAGAGAGATAAGGAGTTAGGGGCAGGACTAGAAAGGGGGTGGCTAAGGGGGAAGTTGTAGTAGTGGGAGATCTAAAACTGACAGATGTTGATTAGGTCATTCCAGTGGCTTGGAGCACCAGAAGTCAAACCCTGCTAGATACATTGCAGGACTGTCTGCTGATGCAGCTGGTCAAGGAACCCACTAGACAGGCTGTCATGATCGAAGTGGCACTCTCCAACTTGAAAGTGGCAGGAGGAGTGAGGGTAAGGGAGCCACTAGGTTCCAGTGTCCATGACTCTATATGATGCAGTCTTGCCTTTGGGACAAGTAAACCCCCATCAAAGACTGAAGTCCTACATTTTAGATATGCAGACTTTAACTAGATGAGGGAGCTGATCTGGGACAAGTTAGAGTGGACAGAATCAGGGATGTGGAAGAAAGATGGGGTGAAATCAAGGGCGCCATTCTCAAGGCAACAAAGTCCTACGTGAGACTAGTAATCAAAAGAAACAGGTAAAAGAGATAAATATGGTTCTCTAGAAGGTCAGGGAAGCAAACCATGCCAAAATTAGGGCCTTCACCAAGTACGGCATGGGGTCATGTTGCTGAATACAAAAGACAATAAGTGCCACAAGGAAAATATCGCACTCAGAAACAACATTGGGTAAAAGAGAGACCTGATCACAACAGCACAGTCCCACTGAAAATAATGGGACTCTGCTCCCCGACATAGGGAGCTTCACTTCCCCTGGACATAATATAATCACTCCGGGGGGGTGTTCTGACTTCAGAGATGGGGAGTAAATCGGGAAGGGGAAATTACTTAAAAAGAAGCAAAAAGTTGCTTTAGGAGAAGACCCGGGGGGGGGGGTAGGGACTGAATCACAGTCCCAGATCTCCTACCCTTCTGTGTGCTGGTGCCTTAGCCATTCCACCAAGGGAATGACTTGACCAAGCACTCCAGCATACGGCAACTTGATCCCTCTACACCTAATGCGCAGAGCAACAGCGGTAGCTGTAATTCCCTTCTGCTATTATACCCCTGTCACTCTAAATCCTTTCACGCTTTACATGGCATGGTTCTTGCTGTGCTCATCCTGATGTGCTGTACCACCAAATACAAGGAAAACAAGTGAATGAAGATTAAGGAGAGTACCAAATTAGAACAAGGGAAGCCAAAAGGGTGGTCAGAGAAGCAAAGACAGACACAGAGCTGCATATTGCAAACAGTTCAAGGCAGGAAGAAAACACTTCTTTATGCCAAAAAGAATGAACAGATGAGTAATTGTTAGGCTAGCAGAGGGAAGTAGAGTAACTGAGGAGGATGGGTAGAAAGCAACCAGTTCTAATGACTGCCGTTGCTCTGTATTGACACAGGTAGACAGAGGGCCACTGCCAGAAAGTGGCATTAGGGCAGATGTACACTAAGGGTGATCACTGAGATGTGAAAGTAATTATTTAAAAGTGAAAGGATTTGGAAAGGGCTAGCATCCCTAAAGATATATGATGCCTCGGGACCATATGGGATGCATCCAAGGGTGGTAAAGGAATTAGCAACATAATTAACTGAACCCCTGGTAAGACTATTCAATAGCTCAGTTCAGACAGGGATAATTCCAAAGAACTGTAGTGTAGTGGATGTAGTGCCACTGCATAAGGGGGTGGGTACAAGGAGCAACCGGGTAAATACAGATCTGCTAGTCTTAGGTCTACTGTGGGTAAACTGATGGAGACACTAATCAAAGAGGACTTTGTTTACTACCCGGAGAGCACTGGACTCCAGGATAGTAAACAGCATGGGATTCTGGCAGGGGGTCTTGTCAGATAAACCTGACAGTATTCTTTGACTGGGTAATGAGGGCAATGGATAAGGGCCATGCTATGGATTTATTCTACTTCTATTTCTGCAAGGCTTTTGATGTGGTGCCTCACAGAAGGTTGCTGAAGAAGCTAGAGGATCTGGGTGCAGTGAAGGACATAGATAAATGAGTGAGAAACTGGTTGAAAGGGAGACATCACAGAGTTGTGGTTAACAGATTCAAATCAGAAGAGATGGATGTTAACATGGGGTGTTACAATGATTGGCCCTGGGTCAAGTCCTTTTTAATAAGTTCATCAGCAATATGAGAGAAGAAATCCAGGCAAGATGTGTATTTTTGCATATGATGCATAGTTATGTGGTGGGATAGACAGTGAGGAGGGGGTTAGGGAGATGCAGAGTGACTTGAAAAGGCTAGAAAGATGGTCAAAGGTTTGGCAATTGAAATTCAAAGCCAAAAAAATCAAAGTGTTGCACATAGGAAACAACAACTCCAAGACAGAGTACTAGATGAGGGGTAAAGCTGGGCATAACCTCTGAGGAAAGAGACCTAGGGATCATCACCAGTGACGCCTTAAAACAATCAAGCTGGTGCAACAAGGCCTACCATAAGGCAAATAGGATTGTAAAGGTGAATCGCCTCTCAGATTCTTGGTTATAATAAACCAACAGAAGAAACAGACAAATGGCATAAGCGGTAATAAACTTGTTTATTACACAAAAGCAGACATATACCCTAATCAAAGCCTTACCAAAGTAGACACTGGGAGCCAAAGTTTCCCTGTACCCTAGGATATGAAGACAGTCTCTGAGAAAATACTTTGTACAGAAGCTTATATAGTATGATAATTACCGTGGAAACTTGTAAATTAGATATACAGAATAGGCCCTGTTGGCTAAAAGTTGGGTGGCTCCACAGTGTGAAAGTTATAAATTTTTTGTAAAGTCAGCTAAAAAGTGTGCATACAAAGAATCCTCATAAAATACAGAGATGACAGACAAATAAGTGTGATGTTACATAAATCCGCACAATGGCAGTGCAGTCTGTGTAATACAGTATGACTTCTCAGAAGATAGCTAACATAGGGTTATGCAAAAAATTAAAAATGCAATAATCACAGTAATAATCACTAATAATGTCCCTGATACCTTACTCTTATATGGAAAGTATCCACATTCTAATATGTTAACACTGATTATGGCTCATTGAAGCCACAATTTGGTAATATCGTAGATGCTGTCAGCTATGTATAGCGTGTTGCCAATATAGGTGAGAGGATCAAGTGTAACATTCCCCCTTGTTTCCTTACTGAAAAGGTAATACCGAATGGGTAAGTTGCGTGTATAGCATTGTTTACAGACCCAAGGCACAAGCCTTGTAAAGGAATTGTAATTGTTCACAGTGTTGTTTTGGAGTATGCTTCAGACAGTAAAGGGTTAGTATCATAAAGAATATTAAAAATATTTGTATAATCACAAAACCTTTGAAAGTTAATTCCAACCAGGTATTGGAGAGTGTGGTGCTTAAATAACCATCATGGATAAAAGTATTGAGAGCATCTCCAGCTTTGGAGATGTTATCACTAATGTAGATGAGAAGGGTATCCTTCCTATCTAAAAGTGTCTTTAGTGCCATGTTCAAAGGCTCTATGTGGATGTTAAATATGGGCAAATACTGAGACAATGCAAGCAAATATTCAGAGTCAGTGTCAATGCTATCTGGTTCCAGGATGGGAACAGGAGTAATACTAGTATGACCAATAACAGTTGTTTGATGAGGAATAAAACAGAAGTTGAGTTGTACAATGTCACATGTTTTTGAACCATAAGAGAAAGACTTATGATTAGCGAAGACACAATATTGGCCGTCAGAATTGTATGACACTCTCACTGTTGTGATCCGCCATTTATGAAGTTGAATAGAACAGGTGAAAGAGTTATTTGTCAGCCTTGTAATGAAGCAATGAACTTTCACAAAGAAGTCTTTGTAGAGATGTCCAGTGTTGCCAACTGGTGATGAAGGAGACATTGTTGCCCTAGGGTTAAGCATTCCATTCAAAGAATGATCAGAGTCCTAAGTAAAGGACCAATCAATGCTTTCTGGTGAGTAGCCACAAACAGGCTTGATGATGTTGAACACGTCACAGCGACAGAGATATACTGTATTTACTCTTTTTGGTGCAACAGTCAGAGGTGCCACCCAGGCTTTCAGGGTGGGATGAATGACCAGCAGAGGAGGGAGGTCGATTCTCTCCCGGAAGATGTTGTCCTCAAGATGTCCAATGGAGTGGATGGAGGCCAGCTTGTTGAAAATGGCAGTTTGTGGATCAAAACGTGGCAGTGAGACAGTGAATGTAAAAAATATGGTGTCATGAATAGTGCATTGATGAGTTGAATAACAGGGGTCCTGGCTGGGATGACATCTGACATAGCCTAGATTTCTAGCGGTGGATAGACCAAGGGTCTCCATTGCCACCGGCCACTAACCAGAATAATCACACTGCTATTGTTATTATCTGATAATGCTCACCCAAACCCAGGACCTATGGCTTCCAGCCCTTCCAAACCCTGTACTGCAACTGGCCTCCGCTTTGCATCCTTAAACATTTGCAGTCTCCTAAAGAAATCCACTGCCCTCCAGTGCTGGGTCATTCAACATCAACCTGACATAATTGCACTGGTAGAGACTTGGCTCTCCAAATCCACCCCTGACTCCGCCATCACCCTCCCTGGGTATACCATCTACAGGGAAGATCGAGTAGGCAAACATGGTGATGGTTTCATACTACTCGTACAGGACTCCCTTATAGGTCAAGCACTCCCAGCTCCCAAACTTGATTATGGAGCCCAAGTCCTCACCTTAAAAATCACACCTGACCCCACCCGAGGCCCTCTTTTCCTCACAGTTTCCTATGTACCCCCAAGAAATCAAAACCAAGCAGTCCAGTCCCTCATTGACTACCTCACATCTCTCTCACAAAGTGGAGCAAGTCATCCTAGGTGATCTCAATGTTAAGTGACTTGCCTCCACTGCCTCCCATATAAGGGACTCCTTTGCTGCCCTGGATATGTCCCAGTTAGTCACCCAGCCCACCAGATTAAACCACTCTACTGGCACCAGAACTCTCCTAGATGTTGCTATATCTAGCCGCCCCTACAAAATCCGGGATGTCACTGCCCTCCCCGACTCTCTTAGTGATCACTCCCCAGTCCTCTGTCTCTGGTCATCCTCCACTCTGAAGCCAGTGTCCCAGGCCACCCTACACCACTGTTTACACCCCGGCAGCCTCAGAAAATTAAAACAATACCTAGCCCAGCTAGACTGGCTCCCTATCCAGCGTGCCCCTGACATTGACTTGGCTCTTGACCACTTCACAAATGCCTTCTGTAAGGCTTGTGACCTTTTTGGCCCCTTATCAGGATCTGCTTCAAAAAATGCAATGCCCCAAGGATCACCCCAACCCTCCTCCAGACACTCAAAAACAGAGATAATCTATGGTACGTTGCTGTAGAATCTGGAAAGGTGTCTAATAGACAGGCCTACAATGCAGAATGCAATAAGTGCACTTGTTCCATTGGGGGGGCCAAGGCAGAGCACTACCAGACCACCCTCACTTCCACTTGGGGTTCAGCCCTGACCTTCTGGGATAATATGAAAGAGCTAAATGGGAAGTCCCCCCCCACCATCCCATCTCTCCATCAATGGCACCCCCACCACAGATCCACTCCTTGTAGCCGATTGCCTTAACATCGTCTTCTCTGACCTAAGCTCGGTCCTTCCCAGCAGCTTTTTTGACCCAATCCCTGCCTCTCGCCCTTCAGTCCTGCATTTCCCACCATTCTACCTGTGCAACCTATCCCCCCAAGAAGCCAGGCCACACTTGCTAAAAGCTTTATACAGTAATAACCCCAGCAGTGACCCCCCTCAACTCCAGAATCCTACATATGGTATTGGACAAAGTCCTAGTCCATCTGACTGACCTTCTCAACTGGTCTCTATGCCTGGGTCATTTCCAAGTGCTTGGAAAACTGCTGAAATCACACCCGTACATAAGAGTGGGGACCAGTCCACCCCCAACAATTATCGGCAAATCTCCATCCTCCCCCCACTCTCAAAAGCCCTTGAAAAAGTAGTGTCGATCCAGCTCTCTGAATACCTAACCAAGTACAACATTATGTGTCCAGACCAGCATGGCTTCCACCCAGGACACAGTCCAACCACGGCTCTCCTGGAATTCTCCCAACACCTGCATGCTGCTCTCAACTCTGGCAGCCTTGCAGGAGCAGTGTTCATTGACCTCTCCAAGGCCATTGACACTGTCTGTCATCCCCTTCTACTCAACTCTCTCCACCAACTTGGCTTCTCTGGCAGTCCCATTTCCTGGTTCTCTAGCTACCTCTTTGCTAGATCCCAGAGTGTCAAAATCAGCGGCTCCCTCTCCAGCACTCTTCCTGTTCGCTCTGATGTCCCTCAGGGCTCCATCCTGGGTCCAGTACTTTTTAGTCTCTACCTCAACAGCTCATGTACCAGTAAAATGCTCCTGTATGCTGATGATGCAGTTCTTGTTGTCTCACATCCCAATCCCACCTCTCTCCAATTATCCCTCCAGCAAGCTTACAACCAAGCTGAAAGGTGGTTCAGCGATTGCAGTCTGGTCATTAACCTAAAGAAAACCAAATCAATGCTCTTCTCCCACCACCAAAATAAAGCTAAAAATACCCCCATCTTGATTATCCCCAACACTCTGCACCCGCTAGAACCAGTGACCACATACAAGTACCTAGGCATCAAGTTTGATAGTGCCCTCTCCTTCCACATCCACATTGATACCCTGCTAGCCACCATAAACTCTCGGACTGGCCTATTATACTGGCACAGGGACTACCTGCCTCAGGTTGCCCTCAGGCTTGCCATCACCTCCTCTGTCTTGTCCTAGTGGACTATGGCTTGCCCATCTATGCTGCAGCTGACAACACTGCCTTCTCCAAAACCCAACTCTCCATCAATAAGGCCTTTAGGCT
This sequence comes from Neoceratodus forsteri, assembly GCA_016271365.2. Lineage (NCBI taxonomy): Eukaryota > Metazoa > Chordata > Ceratodontiformes > Ceratodontidae > Neoceratodus > Neoceratodus forsteri. Next base: position 1,067,054,999 of record CM057454.1, on the reverse strand, counting down.
CCTGACCGGTGCCCCCAGATGCACTTACACCAGCCTTCTCTATATTACCACCAATCTGCTCAACTTTGAGGAGCGACTGCTCTACTGGTCCTGTCTTCTTGCTAAAAAATCACTGCTAGGACTCTCCCCCCACTGGGGGCCACCGGGGGTCTCCACCTCCCTAAAGCAGTCATCGTCGTCCATCACCACCCATAACTCTGTTAAGGACACCTTCCAGGTGCCCAGAACCAGGATCTCTCTTGCCCAGAGAGCCTTCCTCTACCGAGCCCCCACCTGCTTCAACTCCTTCCTCAGCTGCATCTCCAACTTGCCAAAAATTGGTTCCTTCAAAACAGCCCTTCAGAACCATAGCTTTAATACCCGCTGTTGTAGGTGCTACTAACCCCCTGTTGTAACCTGTGGTACCCACACGCCTTGCCCCCTGGCTTGACAATGTCCACTGGACAGCTTCTTCCTCTCCCAGCCCACACCTTCCCTCCTAGGTCCAAATAGGGATGTAACCCGCTGTCTCCTCTGAGGACCTATAATACCCATTATTGTAACTCACAATTTTGTAACATTATGTAACCTAAGTAACATGCAAACTACTATATTATGTAATCTAAGTGTATCTATGTGAAATGTTCCTTATACTGCACCTGTAATGTTATCCTCTGTTTTAATCTGCACTCTCATAACTGTCTTGATGGCTGCCCTCCCTGCGACGAGGTGCCTTTGTAAATGAGTCTCTGACTCAAAGGTGGTAAACCCAATTTGTAATGAATAAATGAATAATGGAATTGAAATAGACCTAGACATATATAATGTAATACATGAAACAGATCTACAATGTGGACCGTACCATTTGGATAATCTCCTGTCATGAATGATATCTGGAATGATTCCTGATTTCAAATCCCGGGGAGAGATTGTTCATAGTAGTTATAACATGAGGCAGAACATAAAAGTTCCCTGGTAATATACTGCTTGTCTGCTTCCTTGTTATTTTGGAAAATTAGTTCATTGATTTTATTTCTAGTGTCAATGAAACTCTTGGCAATATCGTGCATGTTATAGACGGTATATCTCGTTTCCTGATTAAGCCCATTTACACCATGCAGTAAAGGGGGTAAAACATCATTCTTTGTGCCAGCCTAGAATTTTACTGTTTGGCTTTTAATGGCAGCAAAATCTGTCTGTTCCAAATGGACATGCCAGTGTTCCAAAGAGACCGGATACAGTGTCAGTGGTGCCTGTAATATCAGCAGTGGCACACCTACTGCATTTTGTATTCTTATTGTTGGGGTTAGGTCTTGGTTGAAATACACCTAAGTGTTCAGTAGTATGTGGCCCAGCTACTGGGTCTCGTGTACATGTCTGGTATGCTGCAAGAATGTCTAGTAACATGGTACTATGAAACTTACATGTGTTTGTTTTAGAGCACATGCTGAATTTGGCCATGTTCCAATGTGTAAGGTTAGGACTGGATGTTTTGTACACAGATTAGACAATTGTTAATGTAGTGCTTAATATATTTAGTAAGACCGAGCCACCAATCCACAGTTGTCAGTTTTTTGACTGTGTTATCCACCCCTGATGTCCACCAATTGGGGTATCATGAACCTGATGAAAAAACTCAGGTTGCAGTGATGTGGGAACCACCCACAACCTGTAGTTTAGGTCGTCAGGCTGGTACCACACCAGTTTGTTATCATGTGATAAATGCAGTTTTTCTGCATGCCTCTTGTAGAAGTTGTTTGTCAGTAATTCTTGTTCAGTCTCTTTGTTTAGGAATCTGAATACTTCTCTTAGCTGTAGATCAGCTTGTTGTGCTGTGGATAGATCCAATGGCACAATGGTTTCAGTCTTCTTCTTCTTTGCAGCTGTGATGTGTATTGCTGTGAGAGCAACTGGATGAGCCATGTTCCATGTGTCCCCCCCTCGAGCACCCTCCTTGGCAAGGGTGTCAGCTCAGTCGTTGAACACATGGTATGGGTCTGACTTGGAATGAGCCTTCACCTTTGAAGGTACAGTTTGTGTTTAAACTGTTGAACTAGTGCGTGAATGTATATGAAGAGATCTTTGTATTTGACAGGGGTGCCATCAGAAGAGGCAAAGGAATTTCTTTGCCAGAAAGGTAAAAATTATGTCAAAGCGCAACAGACCCAGTTGGTGTCTGTGAAGAAGATGATATCTGGTGTACCATGGTGTACAAGTTCGAGAGCACAGGCCACACCTGCCAATTCTGTGTATTGAGAGGATGTAATGCTGCAACGTTTGGATGTATGAACAGTGTTAACATTAGAATAGAGGATCAGCACTCCAAATCCAGCTACCCGTTCCCCTTGGTGATATGAGACAGAGCCATCAGTGAAAATGTGACACAGTTAAGTGTCATCCAGTAGTCTTGGGGTAGCAGGAAGAAAGGGGTCTGGATCAGGCCGGTCTGGATGCTGAACTCCACAGTCAAGTGTTGTCTCTGTATACAGGAGACCATGGGCCAGGACTGAAGGCATTTTGGCAGTGTGGACCTGTTTGTCATGGTCCTGCAAAAGAAAAGACCTTTGTGTTAGTCTGGTATTGGACACCATCCTTGACTCTGTCTGATACAAAAAAGGTACTGGGTGGGTGTTTTGTGTGTAACACAATGGGTGAGTACCTATGATGTACAGGAAATGCTTCACAGCTTGGTAGGCAGCCAAATGTGTCTTTCACAGGTATTGTATTTTAGTTCTACTGGTGAGAACATCTAGGAAGCATAGCTGATGGGTCTAAGAGTTCCATTCACATTTTGGGCCAGCACTGCAGACATGGCAATGTCAGAGGTAGCAGTTTCCAAATGTAAAGGCTGGGTTTGGATTTACCAAAGCTGGAGCAGAGGCCAGAGATTGTTTCAGAAGGGTCACTGCTTTGATGTGAAACAGATCCCATGTCCATGGGACATCTTTCTTAAGGAGCTCATACAGAGGAGTGGCTTTCTGTGCAAAGTCACAAATGAAATCCCTGGAATAGTTAACCATTCCCAGGAAATGTCTGAGTGTGTCCACACTTGTGGATAGTGGCAGTCTTGTAGGCCTTGGATCTTGTTCCAGGTTGGGCTGTTGCCTTGTTCAATGATGCGCAGACCAAGAATGATAACCTCTTTCATGGGTTCAGCAGTGACCAGTGACATCATCAAACATTGCATCCGCAGCTTGGCAGACTGCTTCTCAGAGTTTTGCCCAGAGGATTGGTTCTCTAGTCTGTCGAAGAACCTGCACCTGATAATCCAGTAGGAGACTAAGCATTTCACACTTAGAATGGACCTTCTTCAAATGACAACTGAATTTGTTGCTAGGGCCCATGTGGCTTATATTATCAGTGATCTGCTGAACAGATTGGGCTGCCTGCATAGCATTATTGAGAACTGCTGGACACAGATCTCAGAAGGGATTGGAGCGTGCACCATGAAGTGTGGCCTCCACTGCAGCATCAGCCACACTGCGGAACATCGATTCACGAGTAGCAGCTTCTTTCAATGTTTGATCCATGTTTTCTCGAAAGATTTGCTTTTGCTCCTTGGTTATCTCAGTCCTGGCAAGGGCCACATCAATAATTTGATTGATCTCTGTTCTGTCTTCCTTTTTAAGAACAGCAATCGGAAGTGGATACCTTTGGCCTTCCCCGATGTCATGAGGGTCACCATCTTGGCGTCACACATGAAAGTCACCATATTTCTCATGATGTAGGGTTGTGCTATCATAGCATAGGGATCATCATGTTGTGGGTGGCGTGTGTGGGGGACGTGCCATTTTGAGAATGTGGCTGGACACCATCTTGTGTGGTTTCATCACCTGAGTCATCATCGCCTGATGACACAATGTCAGTGGGGGTGTAATAAACTCCTCCCATCACTTAGACGTGACCAGTCAACACCTCTTGCTGATGATGATGCAGTTTTGCAATCTTAGCTCTACACCTCTTGTGACTAACTTTTGCGTTGTTCTGCTTAACACCTCTTGTAATCTCTTTCTGTAACACTCTATAGGTGGCACTAAGTTCTCTATTTTCCCTGAGCTCCCTGTCCAATTCAACATTTACCCTTCTCAGATCATCTCACAATTCCTAATTCTCATCTTGTAACATGTTATTTGTTTCACTCAACAAATCATTAATTTGCAATATCTGCCTCTTATCCTGCTTCAACCTGTCACAATCCTCCCTCAACATACATAACTCTCGTCATTATTCTGTACTGCACAGTACAAAAGTGTCTTGTTCTCATTGCCCAAAGACTGAAGATCTTCATCCAGTCTCTGCTCTTTTTTAATCATTTCAGTTGCCTGCAAGCCCAACTATTTTTTTTACAGCGGAGTTTTGCAGTTCAAAGGAATTAAATCTTGATTCAGTGGCTTCTAGAGCATCATATAGAGCCGCAACTAACAGCCCTTTAAGCATTTGCTTTTTGGCTGTTTGCATCGTCTCAGAGTACTGGCTTGAAATCCCCAGCATGGGGTTGTCAGAGGATTTCACTTCCAACGCAAAGTCACTCCAGCCTCCATGGGAAGTGAGAAAATTAGAGACATCAAGTCTTAGATCTGCACAGATATTGGACATGTTAGGGAAACTAAATTAACCCATCAGTGGCACCCCGCCTGTGTATCAGTCCACAGTGGTTAAAACAAAAGATGGTTGACAGTCTTACTCACACAATCCCACAACTCAAAACTTCTATAGAGCAAGGCTAGATGGCATTGCACTAGCCCAGTGTGCAGCCAGACTTTGCAGGGTGCTATTGAGTAAAAGAATGTGCAAGGTGATATGGGAGTGTACACCTACTTACTACCCATTAGAATGCCATCTAAGTAGGGAATCTCTGTTAGTTTAGACTACCTGCCCTTGGTCACCAAAATATAAAGGTGAATCACCTCTAAGGTTCTTGGGGGCAGTAAACCAACAGAAGAAACAACAGTGAAATGGCATAAGCAGTAATAAACTTGCTTATTACCAAAAGCAGACATATGCCCTAATCAGAGCCTTACCAAAGTAGACATTGGGAGCCAAAATTTCCCTGTACCCTAGATATGAAGACAGTCTCAGAGATAATTTATTATACAGTAGCTTATATAGTATGATAATTATATGGAAACTTGTAAATTAGATATACAGAATAGGCCTCATAAAAGTTGAGTGGCTCCACAATGTGAAAGTTATACATTTTTCATAAAGTCAGCTAAAACGTGTGAATACAAAGAATCCTTACAAAATACAGAGATAACAGACAAATAAGTGTGGTGTTACATAAATCTGCACGATGGCAGTGCAGTCTGTGTACTACAGTATGACTTCTCAGATGATAGCTTACATAGAGTTACACAAAGAATGCAAATTGCAATAATCACAGTAATAATCACTAATAACGTCTCTGATACCTTTCTCTTGTATGTTAAGTATCCACACCCTAATAGGTTAATACTGATTATGGCTCTTTGGAGCCGTGATTAGGTAATATTGTAGCTGCTGTCAGTGGTATATAGGGGGTTGCCAATATGGGTGAGGGGACCAATTGTAACAGGATGCTGGCGTTAATAGGAAAGAGTATTGTTAACAGAAAGAAGGAGGTATTACTACTTCTCAATAGATCACTGGTGAGGCCTCACCTTGATTATTGTGCCCAGTTCAGGAGTCCTCGCCAAAAGAAAGGTAAGGACAGTCTGGAGACAGTGCAAGATAGGGTAACCAAAATGATTCAGGACCAGCAGGGCAGATCTTATGAGGATCGGCTTATGGTATTGAGCATGTATTCGCTAGAGGCCAGACAAGAGAGGGGAGATATGATAGAGACCTTCAAGTTCCTGAAAGGCATGAACAAGGTCAACTGTGAGGAATTATTTAGCATACTGTAAGTAGCAGATCAAGATCAAGGGGGCATGAGTGGAAACTGATGGAGAGATTTGAGAGTGAAGTGAGAAAACTTTATTTTACAGAAAGGGTAGGGGAGCCACAGAACAATCTGCCAGCTGATGTGGTGGGAGCCAAAACTATCAATGGTTTCAAACACGGCTGGGACAGAGTGAAGGGCTTAGTGGTTGCTCAGGGTGGTAGCGGTAGGCAGGGAGAAGGGGGGGTGGATAGTATGGGTTAGAACCCTGTATGGACAATAGATCATAAGTTTATTTGTGTTTTCTGTGTGGACTAGACGGAATAATGATCTTTTTACTGCCATCATTGTTTATGTTTCTATGTTCTTATTTGAGTCAGGTTTGTTCCTCTCCCCTTTGAATAGAGGTTTGATTATACAGCCTTTTTCTGGTGTTACGGGAGAGCTATCTAAACCTGATTTAATGGGAGGTCACTTACAAGAACATATCAGATGGCAATTTACAAATGATACACCCTGTATTTTTCTTTTAGTCTGTTTTTATCAACATCTATATTGGGGCAGTGATTTCACAAAGAGAAAAATCATGGGTAGACTTGATTTTGAGGTGGGTCTCACACTTATAGATTAAGTGGGAATGGATCTTTCTGAAACTCATAAACCATTGCAGCTGGTCCCATGTCCCAAATAATATGATATATTCTTTGGTTAAAGTCACACAGTGGTGGGTTAATCTGTTGCAGGTAGCATCGGTAACCATGAAATCATTATTCACATAAATTCTGGATTTCTTATTTATAGCTCCAAAAGACTTTAATGAGTACCCCCAAGGAAAGGAAATATAGGTGCTGACACAACTTATAAAAATAAGACCGCCATCATGTATGTAGGATGTCATGTGACTCTGCATACAGTATATGGGATGGTGAGAAGCGGGGTGGCCCAAGGCCATCCTGCCCACAAGTTCTTGAAACACAGGAGTGTATTCTTTTTAAATACCTATCAGGAAAGTATTTTTGCAGTCACTTATAGATTTGTAGTTTAAGGAATATATCCTGTAGTCTGGAATAAATTCTAGTACTGTACAGCTGGGATTCAGAGCATGCAAATACAGGTATTACCTTTGACAGACCAGATGCGCCTTGAATTGATTTATGGTCACAGTCTATGACTAGCATTTATCTCATGTGCCTCGGCAGTAATGTGCAGAAAAATCTTCAAGGTGGTTCCCATTTAATGTTTTAATGCGGTAACTGCAACTAGGCCTATGTGGGGGCTGAATACTGTCTTGTTGAACCAGCATCCATTTTTGCTAGCACCTGTTGTTGTTTTAAAACTCCTCGGTTATAAACACAATGTTTAGTGGAAATAAAGAAAACATGAGGATTACTTTAATAGATTTAAACTTAATCTACATATTTGAATGGTGCTGGGCACTACAAAACATGGCTCAGTGCAACAAACAGTTGCCATAATGAATCAAATTGCTATTAGAAATTTGTCTACATAAAAAATGTTTTTTCATACAGTGCCATTACACATGATATTGCACAAGTATTAATGGAACTTTGTTTATTGAACAATCTGCTTTTGCACATAGTGAGATCATAATATGTTAATGTACACTTATGAATGTTATTGGGAAGCACAATTTGTACTCACCTGTGTTAAGGAACCCCATCCCCTGATGAAGCTTCTTCCATAAAATGCATAGGGGTGTTACTGCTCTGTGTCCTGAGAAAGTAACCCAGCAAGATAATTGTATCTTATATTCAACCTCAGCTTTGTTTGTGTGTGCCATTCTTTGCTGCTTTTTCTTTTTTGTAATGAGTATACTTTATTCAGACTTTTCAATTAAATACTGATACAAACAATAATGCATTAACAATACAACGCAGGACGTAATACAAAGGGTACTGTCCCCCCAACCCCTCTCCCCAGCAACTCAGAATCTATGAGAACTAATATGTTACTAATTATTATGGAATACAAGATAAGACTTGATAAATCTAAAAATAGCATGTCCTGAGTCTAAGATACCTTCACGTGTTGCTTAGGTCACAGTCCATGTATTGACAACTGCGATCCCAGAAGGATATATACATTTTCCCACTTCTTTTTAAAACCTTTATATTGGTGTCTCATGAAGGCAAGCATTTTTTACCTGTGTAGTGCCTGCAGGATTTCTTGGTGCCATTCCAGGAGTGTGGGTGTTTCATAGTCCAGCCAATTTGCAAGATGATCGCTTTAAATGCCACTTTATTGAGGGTAAAATAATGTCTCCTGTGTCTCATGAGTTTTTCTATCCCTGAACCTATGAGACATTTCTCTGGGGCAAATGTGTTATCTAGTCGTAATAGGGGGTGTAGGACATTCTGACCTTATTGCCACAGGGGATGTGCAAGGGTACAGTCTCACAGGACATGTTTTAGAGTGCCCAGCTCCAGTTTGCATTTAGTATATAGTGGGGAGTCTAAGATGTACCATTCATGGAGCTTCACTGGTTTGTAATACATTTCCTGTAGGATCTTGACCTGCATGTGCCTATAGTAGTCTAGCTTGATGCGTCTATGGGCAATGTTCCAGACTGTTTCCCAGTTTTTGTCCATTGGGTTCCAAGACAGTGCTTTCAACCAGTAATGGGCTGGCTGTCCAAATCTGTGTGGCGTTAGGTTTCACAGGGCACTACAGAGTCATGAAATAGGATGTGCTGTAGAGGCTAGTTGCTGCAGTTGAGGAAGTGTGGGGTTTCTGGGAGTTGTTTCATCAGCTGCCCCACCACTGACATAACAGTGTGTTTAAGCTGTAAAAATTAGAACATTTCTTTATTGTCTATTTGTAATTTGGTTTGCCCATGGGCAAAGGTTGTCCACCTTCCCTCTTTGATTAGGTGTCCTGTCACTGAGACTTCTTTGTCTCTCCATTCTTTCATGAGGAAAGTCCACCCATCTATCCTAAAATTGAGGTTGTGCCATGGCAGCTGAAGCTCAAATGTTTCTAGCCTGATTTTGGATGTTCTGGGCAGGTGATATATATATATATAAATAGGGGATATGACATGGCCTGACTGAAGATATCATATTTATCTTCACGAGAGGCCAATGTTATCATGATATCTCATGAGTGGCGAAGCCACGAGTGAGATATCTTGATGTCATTGGCCTCGAGTGAAGATAAATATGATATCTTCAGTCAGGCCATGTCATATTCGGTTTATACAATGTATGTTGTGGGCTGCACTCAACAAAAGCTTGAAATGTTCCCTTACTACAGTCCCCTACATTGAGGTGATGGCTGTTTAAACACACATTTGCTGTATCTCTAGCAACACAACAGATGCCATATGTTATTTTAAAAAATATATGTGGCTGACCCTGCCTCTTTAAATTGTAAAAAAAAACTTGTCTGGATTCTGGTTGACAGAGCCATGGCCACCCCCAATATAATTCTCCATACCCCCCCTGCCCCAAAACAGCAGATGAAAAAAATGTCTGATCTTGCCTCTTACGATATTTAATAATAGATATCTCGCTGATCCTGCCTGCATCATTAAACAAATGCCTGGGACACGTACTTATTTAAAAAACATACGCTATCTGGTTGATCTCGACTTTCTTTTTCCACCTCCAACTGTCATGTAGTGTTACCGAGCGCTATGCCCTGAATGAAGCGTGAGCGAGTGCTAGGAAGATTCAGATGTGAGGCACTGTCAGACAGTTTTAATTATGGCGCTTTTGCTGTAAAACATATAAAAATGTGCCATTTTCTTAATAGTGCTTATAGCTTGTCAAAAGAAGCTGCCGACAGTACTGAGAGATGAGCGAGTGAGTCGGCAGCTTCAGAACACTAGACGGAAGCGCGAGCATGTGTTGCTATGGCAACAGACGTTCGCGCTTCCATCGGGTGTTCTGAAGCTGCCGACAGTCTCGCTTTTCTCTCAGTGTTGTCGGCAGCTTCTTTTGACAAAATATAGGCACTATTAAGAAAATGGCACATTTTTCTATGTTTTACAGCAAAAGTGCCATAATTAAACTGTCTGACAGTGCCTCACATCTAAATCTTCGTGAGCGCCGTGACACTACATTCAGGGAATAGCGCCGGTAATGCCCGTCATTGACAGTCGAGGAAAGAAAAGTCGAGGGATCAACCAGATATGTTTTTAAAGACATGATTATGATAAGCATACAAGCAGATGAGCAAGCATGGAGGGGGGGTCTTCCTTCTAAAGAGAAAGCTGCCGGGGGGGAGGGGGGTCCTATTCTTAAAAAAGAAAGCCACAGGATAGAAAGTGAAACACTTTCAGTTTCACAGTGATGACAGTGATGACGTATAGGAACGTGGAGATATCAATGATATCTTCACATGTGAAGATATCATTGATATCTCCATGACCTGGCTGAAATACTACATTTTATCCTGACATTTATCCCTAAACATACATTGTATAAATATATATATATATATATATAGTGAGGTTGCAATGGGAGTGACTTTGATATGTTTAAAGAGGGTAGCAGGTCTTATATAGAAGAGAGAGGGCAGGGCAATTCAATGTTGCTTGCATATTAGTTCCTCTATTTCCAGCCACTGTGGTATATACTGGGTACCCTGGTCTATCTGAGTCATGGCCCAATGAAAGTATTTAGCTCCTTGAGCAGTGTGGTAATAGAGGTGGAAATCTTGGAGGTTCAGACCTCTTGACTGTTTTACCACTGGTTATTTAGTGTATGCCATTGTAGTTTTTTTACCTTGCTAGAGGAAGGTGGATATAGAGTTATGTAAAGATTAGAACCATGTGAGGTGGAGTCCAACTGTCAACATGTTGAGCGGGTAAAGGACTCTAGGCAAGATATTCATTTTCACAACATTAATCCTTCACCACAAAGATAGGGGAAGTGTGCTCCACCTCTATAAGTCTTGCTTCACTTTGTTGATTAGGGATGACAAACTATCCTGGATCATTGTTTGGGATATTGGAAACCTTTGTTCCTAAATATACTAATGAATCTCTTGACCAACTCAGCCATAGGTGTGCAAGACCCTGCCATCTGACCCTGTGGATCAGGGTGAGGATGATAGTTTTAGAGATATTCAATTTATACAGAGAAAGTTTGACAAATTCTTCCACCTTCATCAGTACTTTTGGAGCTGAGGTGTCTGGGTGTTGGACCTGGAGTAGGATGTCATCTCATAACGTTTTGTACTGTTTGTCTCCAAATGCAATCCTCAGAATGTGAGGGTTCAGGTTTAACTTGATTGCTGGAGGTTCCGGATAGAGGCTTAATAGAAAGAGGGAGAGGGGACAACCAGGGAGAAGCCAGATGACAAGACCTTCTTGCATCAAATTTTGGCTGAGGATTGTGAGTATAGTAGTTTGACCAATTGGATGTATTCTGTTGATATTTTGTAGTGTTTTTAATACTGCCTCACCCCCCCGGCACAGAAATTATATGGAATATCTTCGTCGGGTGGTTCTTGGATGCTCTGCCTCCCACAGAGCCAACCTGCTCAGGACCCAGAAGTGAGAGCCATGCTTTCTGTAGCCTGATTGCTAGCAGTTTGGCTGAGATCTTTAAATCTATATTTACAGTAACAGAGATATGGGTCTGTGGTTCTGTATCAGAGTAAGATCTTTACCAGGTTTTGCTGTAGCAGAAACTATGACTTTCTGCATTAGGCTACCTAGGGAGCCCTTCTAATAGGATTCTGCAAAGAGCTTACAGAGTGTCAGCACTAGTTCCTCCTGCAAGCATTTTTACAAGTTTGTGGTAAGGCTGTCCAGTCCCAGAGCCTTGTCCAGAGTAAGGGAAGTGATTGTATTTGTGCTCTCTTGGGAGGATAGGGGGCACTTTAGAAGATGTTGTTGCTTTTCTGAGACTTGAGGTAGGGGAATAGACTCTAGGTAGGAGTCTATTTGCTGGCTGGTGCATTTGGATTTGTTGTTGTTGTATAACTTGGAGTAGTACTCCTGAAAATCTTGAACAATACTACTAGGGAAGGTAAGAGGTGTATGGGTAGTTCGAATCCAGTGTAGATTTGACTGTCTTGAGTGCTTCCTGCTGTTTAAGATGGAGCACTAGTAATCTCCTGGCCATTTCTCTTTCCACCACATAGTCTTGGCTTAGAACGGTGGTAGTTCTGCTCTTCCCCTATTCATATCATGGTATTTTTCACTAAAGAGTAGAAGCTCCTGTCTTGAGAAATCAGTGGTATGGCTGGATAGGATTATCTCTGTGTCCCTGATTTAGAATAGGAGAGAGGTGACAAGTGCTGCCTTCTGTTTTTTCATTTAGCTCATATCACAATTAATTCACCATAGATAGCACATTAAAAGGCATTCTGTGCCATATTAGGCTGAAGAACTGAGCCCTTGTTTTTCCTAAAGAACTGTGCTGTGAATTGTTTGAGGTGGTCCAAGGTCCTAGAGTTTTATGGAGAGTAATGTTTAGTCCGCAGGTTCTATCTACATTTACCTGGGTATCCTGGCACAGGGTAAGCTGGACCGGAGCATGGTCCAAGATCACCTGGTGCAGAATTTCTGCTTTGCAAAGGCCTGAGAATGGAGGAGTATGATAAGAAAATAATTATTTCTGGAACTGGTGTTGTGCGAGGGGGGGGGTTGGGGTGGATATCAATTCTATGTTATTGGGGTGCAGAAGTCTCCATGGCTCGGCACAGCTGAGTGAGAACTGCAGCCTCTTGAGTGGTCTTTGTGATGGTGACAGCCCCTTCTATTGGGTGTGGGACCTGTCCAGGTCTGTGTTCATGACAGCATTCCAATCCCCTGCCATAATTACTGGAATTTGGGGCCATGCCATGAAGTGAGTCATTATGATGTTGAAGAAAGAGGGATCCTCATAGCTGGGGCCATATATATTAACTAGAACAATGCCACTTCTGCCTAGAACTTCTTTGACTATAATATAATGGCCCTGGGGATCACAGACAATTACTTGTTGGAAGGCTGTAGCTCAGGAGATTAGTATGACTATTCATGCCCCCTTTGGAGTCATTACCCACCCCAAAAACCTGATTAACCCAACGTCTACGTAATAGGGTGACATGGGATTCACAAAGGTGAGTCCCCTGTAAGAAAATAATTGATAGCTCATATTTCTTTAGGTGGTTAAGGATATGTGATTTCTTTGGAGGGGAATTCACCCTGTTAATATTCTCCCTGATAAACTTGACCTAGTTGGTACTCCTTTCAGTGGTATATGGAGCCTGCAGTGTAAAGTTTTATTTTGTGGGATATAATGAAGGTATTTTCTGGGAGCCTGATGCACGAGCATCAGCATGTTTGTGTGTGTCCTTAGATCAGAATTGTCTCTTACCCTAATAAGTACAAAGACAGACATAACTCCCCTCCCCAAATGAGATGTGTTCTCCTTCTGCAATATCTGTTTCTGTCAGCCACTGTGGGTGATTGACTCATCTTTGGAGCCCATTCATGCCTCATCTGAGACTTGGTTTGGTGTAAATGGACTGCAGTTACAGATATTCTATGTGCCATCTCACAATAACTCTGACAAGGATAGATAGACAGAGGTTCACACACTTGGAACTGGTCTGGCTGAATATAGTGGTGTATCTTGCCTCCCCACATAGGCATCCTGGAGGACCCTTGCTAATACTTCTCAGCATAGGCACTATAACTCAACTGTTCCCGATTGTGAGGGTTGTCCCTCATTTAATTCTCTAAAATTACTCTATCCTTTGCTAATGAAGAAGGAGATGCCCACATAGTGAGTGTGTTGTAAATTCAGAGTTTAAAGTATGATTTATAATATAATAAGATACTAAATCAAACATGCACATTGTAGAAGTAAAATCAATGGTTTCCACAGTGTTCTGAGTTCTTATATCTCCCTGTTTGGAAATATATTCCTCATTATGAGGATCTGTGTTACCCAATGCCTGTGTCTCTCATGTCAGGGACACTAGGTTGACAGGCATGATATGCGCTTTGGTAGTAACTGTGCCATTGCCCTGCTGGGACATGCTTTGCAATACAATAAACCAAAGAGTATCAACATTATCAGTCAGTATTAAGTACTTTTAGTTAATCTGAGCGGTGAACTGGGCTGCTATTTCACAGTACCTGTTTTTAATGTTGGCTCACGCTTGAGCAGCCAACATCTTGCGGTAGTAGCAGATTTGGAGGTGCGGTCACTGTTGGGCGAATGCAGGGCACACATCAGAAGGTGCGTCCCTCATACCCCAATCAGCCAGCAGCAGGTGGTGACCTCATTCATCCTTAATGAGGCCACACCACATCTAAGAAAATGTCCACTGTAATGAGAGCGAAGTTCTCATGAAGTGGGACCACAACACACTTCCCTACGTGCAGGCAACATGGCGGCAGTGACTGCTGCCAATGCCTATCACAATGCTGATAGGGAAGCCCACTCCCCATCGGCATAATTACTCCTCCTCCCATGTACAATGTATGCTGAGGGGATGCCTAATCCCCCTCAGCATCATGAGCTCCCCAACAGTTTTTCTTTGCCGACGGGGGGCCCAATCCCTGTCGGCATTTATCCCTGTCCTGGGTATTTTGCTGATGGGTGAGCCCACTCCCCATCAGCATAATGTGTTCCCCCCCTTTTGTTGCTTGCCGAGGGGGTGCCCAATCCCCTTGGCTTGTGTCCTCCCCAGTATGTGCTGATGAGGTGCCCAATCCCGTGTCGGCTACAGAATCCCCCCAAAACACTTAGGTGGCATGCTGGGAACCCATCCCACTGTGCCACATGCCCTGCAAAAAAAAAAAACTGCCCCATGATTATTTTTTTAAACCAGTGAAAAAAGAAAATGGTCCCTCGCCATCTCCGTGCCCCCCTCCCACAACCCGCGCCCACCATCTGTGCACCCTGCCTCCCCACACCCCCTCACCCATACTTATCTCTGGAGTTCAGAGTGATGATCTTCGGTGGACCGGTAACACATCTGCAGTCTTCAAAGCTGACCACGAACAGAAAAAATGCCGGTAAGCTGTATAATGGCATAAATTGGGTGTTTTCAACTTTGGTGCATATCTTGGGCATTTTTTGGAATTTTTGCACCAAATTTTCAACATGGTGTTATTGGGATCCCTCCTCATGAATCAGGCACTGTCATGGTGTTATTATATCCCAAAAGATGATTTCTTGGTCACTGCATGGAATCACCTTTTGGGACTGAGTAATGAAGGGACAGTGCCACTGTTCATGAGGGGGGCTCTCTAAAAGCCTATGTTGCAAATTTGGTGACAAAACTCTCAAGAATGGCTGTTTCCATGCACACTCGTAATGTCATGAATTTGTAATATTTTCAGTCCAGATTTTCAAACTTGGCAGTTTTCCACACCTCCTGATGAACAGTACAGCTGTCGTTTTACATATCCTGCCAGAAATGTGTTTTCGCACATCTGACGCAGAATAGCGCGGTCACTGTGCGAAATCAGTTTTTGGGACAGTTTGAGGGACTGACGGTGATACTGTACATGAGCAAAGGTCCTAAAATGCCTATGTTTAAAATTTGGTGCCGAACGTCCATAAAATGACTGTGTTACAAGAATGTGTTATACAGTTTAGACGCACCCTTGTAACTTTGAAAAATTTGCAATATTTCCATGCCAGATTTTCAACACTGGCATTTTTCACACCTCCTTAAGAACTGTACAGCTGTCATTTTTCACATCCTGCCCAAAATGTGTTTCCGCACCTGTGGCGCACAATGGCGTGGCTGCTGTTGGAAATCAACTTTTGGGATAGATTAACAAAGTCACAGTGCCACTGTTCATGAAGGGAGGTCCCAAAATGCCTATGTCAAAAATGTGGCTAACAAACTCCCAAAAATAATTGGGTTATGGACATGTGTTGTGCAGTTTCTATGCATGCTCACGACTTCACCAATTTTTCATATTTTCACTCCAGAGTTTCAACATTGCCATTTTTTATGCATCCTCATGAACAATACAGTTGTCATGCTCCACATCCTGCCCAAAATGTGTTTTCATCCCTGTGTCGCCAAATGGCATAGCCACTGTGCAAATCTACCTTTCAGTTAACAAACTGATTGTGCCACTTTTCATGAGGTGGGGTCACAAACAGCCCATGTTGAAAATTTGGAGTGAAAATACCACCGCACGCCTATGGTGTTAGGGTTTCCAACTGTAGCACCCCAACCAGTACAGACTGATAGGTGCCAGGGGTGTGACTTGGGATCATCTTATGTAATGCTTGTGCTATTCCACCCCCAACCCCACCCTGCAGCCACTGACAGGTATTGTGGTGTGCCTTGCACTGTTCAGCCACAAAATTCACCCCATTCTCCTATACTGCACCCACGTCAGTGTATTTCCTTATGAAATGGGGTACGTATAATGCCTAAAGACCCCAATGCACACCAAGACACTTGTCAGTGTCTACAGGGTAGGGTGAGGTACAATGACATGAGTGTTATAACTGACTATCCAAAGGCACACCCCAATGCCTGTCGCTCTCTACAGGGTGGGGGTGGGGTTGGCGTCACTTCAATACTTCACTGCCATTCCTATTATGCATCTCTACCTCTGGCACTACCAAGGCCAATGCCAGTGAGACAACATTGGGCATTGACAAATGCTTGTTTATATTGCAAAACAGAGTCTGTGTGTTTTGCTCACAGACAGAAATTGAAGAGGTTTTCTGAGGCAACACAAATGGGGTACATTTTGGAGAAACTTGTTCAAATAGTGTCTTTATTATTGTTTGTAGGGTAAATTGACACAAGTGACAGTAGCGCACTTTTAAGGGCCATAATAAAGAGCTGTGTCTTGTCCTGTAGTTTGGGGGCTTGGTGAGAATTGTTTGGCCTGGGGCCTCAGCTAGGTGATAATTGGACTAGAAGCAGAGTGAGTCACATTTCTGATTGCAGCTTGGGTATGGATTGCTATATAAAGACTTGCTTACAACAGCCTATTGGGTGCTCCTCAAGTGAGCCAATCAGCCATTGCCTGGTATACAAGGATGTATCCATCAAGCAGGCCTCCACACTGTGGACCACCATGTGAAGGACTGCAGGGCAAAGGACAACATGGGAGTCTGCCAGGAGGGAGGCAGCCAGTGGCCGCACACTGTGCCCAACAAACTGTGAGTAGGTAAAAGGGGTATGCAGGTGACTACAGCCACAAGGCATCAGGTAGGAAAATAGGTGTAGGGAACAATACAGGGCTAAGCTACAAACATAGAAACATAGATATTGTTGGCAGATAAGAACTGGCAGCCCCATCCAGTCTGCCCAAAAGCCCTACACTAGTTTGTGGCCTCTGACCCTACCTGGTCAATGGCTTCTTTTACCCCTCCTTCCCACCTCTAAGGTACCCTTATGCCTGTCCCATGCATGTTTAAAGCCCTCCACTGTGCTCACCCCAACCACCTCCTGTGGCAGTCTATTCCATGTGTCCACCACCCTCTCCGTGAAGAAAAAGTTCCTCACGTTTCCACTCACCCTATCACCTTCCAATTTCATATCATTCCTCCTCATTCATGTAAATGTCTTATATTGGAAGATATCTGCCCCCTGTGCCTTGTTATGCCCTTACAGTACTTAAATGTTTCAATAATGTCCCCCCAATCCCTCCTCTCCTCCAGCGAGTACATATTAAGGTCCTTTAGTCTCTCCTCATATGTTTTCTGGTGCAAGCCCTGTACCGTCTTAGTCGCCCTTCTCTGGATCGCCTCAACCCTGTCAATGTCCTTATGAAGGTGTGGCTTCCAGAATTGCACAGTTCTCTAGATGAGGCCTCACTAGCATTTTGTACAATGGCATCACTACCTCCCACCTTCTGATAGTGAAACCTCTGCCTATGCACCCCAGCATGCCACTGGCCCTCCCTGCAGCCTTTGTACTCTGCTTAGACACCTTTAGGTCATCCATAGTGAGGGGGATAGAGATGGGGACAGGTAAAGATTAGGGAAGGGAGGTTCAGTGCCTTCCCAGCACCATAGCTCACAGGGATGGAAAGAAGATTCAAAGGATCACTGGGGCAGCAGGAACGGAGGGAGAGGTAGATGTAATTTTTCATCTGGGGACTAATGACCTGGCTAGGGATGAGCCAGCAATAGTTCAGGAGGAGTTCAGGGATTTGGGGAGGGGTCTTAGGCAGGTGGCATGATCTGTGACCTTCTTGGAAGTGCTACCTGCCTATGACAGGGGGAAGGACAGGATTCTCCACACCAAGAACTTTAATGCATGGTTAAAGGAATGGTGCAGAGAGGAGGATTTCAACTTCATTGGGGACTGGGGCCCTGCCTGGAGGGATAAGGGCCTGTACAGGGGTGATGGCCTGCATCCATCCAGGAGGGGAACCATGGTCTTCAGGAAACAATTTAAATGCTGCATTGGCCAGCATTTAAACTAGCCAAGGGGGAAGGAAGAAGGATAAAGGGAGACATAAACTGTCCTCCTCCACAGACAAACAAGGTCAGCAAGGGGAATCCTGAGGGGATGAAACCCCAAAAAGAAGCATATAATAAAGGAATCAGGGGGATAAAAGGCAAGAGTGATAATGAGATAGATAGTGAAGGAAACAAAGGGGGCAAATGGAAACAAGGGGGGAAGGGTGGCAGCACAATCTAGAGAACCATGTGTGTAAACACTCGAAGTTGAGGCAACAAGATTGCAGACCTAGAGGCCATCATGGCAGAAGCAGACCTGGATATGGTTGCAACTACTGAGTCCTGGTGCAATAAAACTAGCCCTGAGATGTGGCCATACCAGGGTATACTCTGTTCAGAAAATGCAGGGTAGGTAAAAAAAGGGGGAGGAGTGATTCTTTATGTTAGGGACAAAACAAAAGTAATGGAAATACAGGAAGAGCAGGGAGGAGCCGAGGTACTGTCGGTCACCCTGGAAACATGTAAGGGGGCCACTGTTCACACAGAAGTGATCTACAGACCTCCAGCACAGGGGGGAGAGGTGAATAAGGACAGGATGGAAGTCATTGAAAGGATGGCATGCAAAGGGGAGGTGTTGCTGGTGAGAGACTTCAATCTACTAGACAGGGATTGAAGCCTACCAGCTGCAGCAACAGTCAGATGTAGGGACATCCTGAACTCCCTGTGTGGGGCTTTTTTCAGGCAACTAGTTAAGAAGCCCCCTCATGGGGGTGTGATACTGGACCTGCTACTGACAAATGGGGACAGTGCTGCTGATGTCATTGTGGGTGACAACCTGGGATCCAGTGATCACTGTACAGTGAGGTTCAATACAAGGACTGGGTCAGAACTGAGCTGCACTAAGATAAGGGTACTGGACTTCCAGAGGGCTGATTTCAGGAAAATAGGAGAATGCCTCAGGGAAGCCCTAGCAGAGGTAGAGGATATGGGGGGAGATGAGGAACTATGGGCAAAAATAAAGGGAGGCATTGAAAAAGCAACAAACCTCTGTGTCAGGCAGGTTAACAAGGGCAAAAGAAGAAAGAGACCGCTATGGTTCTCTAAAGAT
This sequence comes from Neoceratodus forsteri, assembly GCA_016271365.2. Lineage (NCBI taxonomy): Eukaryota > Metazoa > Chordata > Ceratodontiformes > Ceratodontidae > Neoceratodus > Neoceratodus forsteri. Next base: position 1,067,035,693 of record CM057454.1, on the reverse strand, counting down.
GTAGTAGAAAAAGGGAGATCAAAAAAACTAGCATTTAGAAAGTACAAAAAGACACAGAGGGAGGATAATGAAAACTACCAGGAGAAACAAAGGAAGGTGGGGACGGCAGTCAGACATGCAAAGACACACACAGAGTATACTGCCCAATCAGTAAAAGAAGAGGTTAAAACGTTTTTTGGATATGTAAGAGACAGGAGGAAAACCAAAGAGGGAATAGTAAGGATAAAAGGGGAAGAAAGGGTATGCAAGGAGGAGGACCAAAAGAAGGCAGCCATACTGTACAAATACTTTTGTTCAGTATTTACACAAGAAGGGGTAGGTGATGATGGGCCAAAGATAAGAAACAAAGAAATAAATGGTAGGGAGGTGGACACCAGTCCTTTTACAGAGGAGAAAGTCTGCAAGGTACTAGTAGAATTAAAAGTAGACAAGGCAATGGGCCCTGATGGGGTGCACCCCAAGATACTGAGGGAGCTCAAAGAGATGCTGGCTACACATCTCACAACTCTGTTCAACTTATCATTAAAAACAGGGGAGATTCTGAGGGACTGGAGGAGGGCAGATGTGGTCCCACTTCACAAAAGTGGAAACAGGGAGGAGGCAGTAAATGTAGATCAGTCAGCCTGACTTTGGTAGTGGGCAAAGTAATGGAAACACTACTGAAGGAAAAGATAGTGGAATACCTTGTAACCAGTGGATTACAGGATCCAAGGCAACATGGTTTTATGGGGTGTGGACTTGCCAGACAAACCTGACTGAGTTCTTCGACTGGGTGACTAGGCCAGTGGATCAGGGAGGAGTGGTAGACGTGGCCTATCTGGATTTCAGTAAAGCCTTTGACATCGTTCCACATAGAAGACTGTTGAACAAGCTGGCCTGTCTGGGATTCGGTCAAAAAGTTATAAACTGGGTAAGAAATTGGTTAAGTAACAGAGTCAGAGAGAGGTGGCAAATAGTGTCAATTCTGGAGAAAGCAAGGTGACCAGCAGGGTACCTCAGGGGTCAATACTAGCCCCTGGCCTCTTCAATGTCTTTTTTTTCCTGGGCTCTGTGTCTGCCAGCCATCAGTCACCTGCATGCTTCAACTTGCACCCTTTGCCACAGAAAAGAACCTACCCTCGAACAACCCCGGCTTACCCACCAGGAGCAGGTCCATCAAGGGGGACCCGGGTTTCCCTCCCCCCCAATGGACATGAGTAGGCAGTACAGGAGCAGAAGCCCAGGTGACGGTGCAAAGTCCACTACGTGGGGTGGACATTATTCTGTGGAGGCAGAACCTTTGATTTTTCACAGGTTTTTCTCCCCAGGAGGCATGTCATGCAATGACATTAAGACTACACGCCCAATGTCTGAAACACCTTCCAACTAGAACAGGCACTGGCAGCTGTATTCCCCCCTGCCTCTGCTAGGGGTTAATCACACATTGACCATACCCCACCTGCCCCCCCCGGAGGAGAAGGAGGAGGTGGAGAGCAGTCCGTAGAACTCTCAATCCCCCCCTCCAGCCAGCCCTATGACATCCTGAGTCTGGATTTGAACCCGGAGCATCAGCGTCGCGGGTGGAAATCCAACCCCTGCACCAGTGGACCAGCTTTCAATGACTTTATTAGTGAGATTACGAAAGAGCTAGAAGAGTAAGTATGCCTGTTTATGGATTACACAAAAATCTGCTACAGTGTAGACACATGGGGGGAATGAAGGATGATTTTGAAAAGTTATAAGAATGGTCAAGGGTTTAGCAGCTGGGTTTCAATGCAAAAAAGTGCATAATCATGCACTTGGCACACAGAAACCCGGGGGCTATGTACCAATTGGGAGGGGAAGTACTGGCAACTATGAAACAGGAAAGGGACCTGGGAGTAATCATTTCTAATGAACTGAAGGTAGCCAAGCAGTGTGATAAGGCAGTGAAGAAGGCTAGCAGAATGCTCAGGTGCATAGGAAGAGGTATCACCAGTAGGAAAAATGAGGTAATATTACCCCTCTACAGATCACTGGTAAGACCCCGTCTCGAGTACTGTGTCCAGTTCTGGAGGCCCCACCTCTGGAAGGACATTGATAAGGTGGAGGTGGTACAAAAGAGAGCTAACAAAAAGGTGCAGAGCCTTCATCAAAAGCTCTACAAGGAGAGATTTAAGGAACTGAATATGTACTCTCTGGAGGAGAGGAGGGAAGGGGGTTATGATAGAAACGTGCAAATATCTAACAAGTATTAATAAGATACAGGAAGGTAGCATTTTCCATAGAGAAAGAAGCTTGAGGACATGGGTCACACTATTAAGTTGAAGGGGGGGGCTGAGAGGAAACTCTTCCTCATGGAGAGGGTGGTGGATGCCTAGAACAGCCTTCAAGCAGAGGTGGTGGGTGCCAAAATGGTGACAGGATTCAAGCATGGATGGGACAGATACAAGGGAACCTTGGTAGTAAGGCAAGGGGAGGAGATGACTAGAGATCGAGTAGGGTCTGCAGTGGCACAGTAGGCAGGGAAAACTGGGCAGACTAGGTTGGCCATGAGGTCCTTATATGACAACAACATTTATGTTTCCATAGAGTTTCATGGTTGTTCAGGCCAGGGGACGCTGCAGGGTGAAGCTAGGTGGGCTGTTATAGAGTTGCCTCCATAGCAAGGTTCAGTTGTGACTGGGAGTGCTGCTCAAACAGGTGCCAGTATTAGGTGTGGCGTTGCAGTGTTGAGTGTTTGCCTACTGCCGTGGGTCATGGTGGGATCTGCAGGGAGCTGTGGAGAAGCAGGGTAAGTCCTCCCCTTGAGTCGGTGAGTCAGGATGTGTTTTCACATTGGTTGGTGATTCTCTGTTTAGGATCTAGCCCTCAGAGGATCATTTTGAGTCATGGTATTCAAGAATGCATGGGATAGACATTTATTTATTTATGTAGTTTTTGTTAAGCGGGTTAGGTGCACTAGCCAAAGTTGACTATTTTCAGGCACGACCAGGGAGAATACATACATAAAATGAGATGACACTATACAATACATAGTATATAGTACAGGTACATAGTATATAGTACAGGTAGGTTAGAATGCAGAACAAGTCAGACAGTACTCGAGATAATACATATAGCTATGCAGAGATGACAAAAGTGACATTAGTACATGCAAATAACTGAAAGTGGGCTAAGTGGCAGCTATAAAGACATTTTATAGCAAAGCTTGTTTAGAAGTGCAGCAGTGTCTTGGGCAAAATAGAGTGGTTAGCTGTGAGGCATTATGTGGGATCAAAGCATGTGCAGGGGTCCCAGGATAGGTGGTGATATAGTTCTTTTTTGAAGATTGGGTGGGAGTTAGCCTGCCTCAGGGTAGGAGGGAAGGAGTTCCAGGTGGCTGGGGTGGTGCAGTGAAATGCTCTAGAGCCTTTTGAAGTAAGACATCTGGGTATGGTGAGTAGAAATTTGTTTGCTGAGCGTAGTCCGTGGGCAGATGTCTGTGGTACAAGTAGAGCTGCAAGGGAGGTGGGGGTTTGGTTACAGATTACAGAGTCTGTGAGGGTCCCTAGGGAATATAGTCGGTAGCAGTTGGGAGAGCCAGTCTAGGTTGCTATACAGTGTGCAGTGGTGCTTGAGGCGATGGAAGAGGAGGCATACTGACATATGTTGTTACTCGTGACATCCCATTTATGGACAGCAGTCTTATGGGCATTAGCAAAAGTGGAGACACCATATGTCAGCGCTGGAAGCAGAATACCCTTGGCAATTGCCAATTTGGCAGATGGTGTTAGCAGGTGACAAGTCTTATAGGCGATTCCAAGTTTGGCATTTGTTGCTTTACAGGTTGACTGAATGTGCAGACTGAAATCAAGGGATTTATCAAGAAGGACTCCCAGGTATTTGAAAGATGTGACACAGTCGATGAGAGACCCCCCCAGAGTCATGGACTAGGAGAGGTTCCTTACAGGCCCTGAGTTTGGGGGCAGTGCCAAATAGCATGGCTTGAGTCTTTTTTGTGTTGAGGATGAGCTTATTAGCATTTAGCCATGTTTGCACATTCCTGAAATCCGAGGAGAGGTTTTTGTTAATGATGTTAACTTTGTCAGCGCTGTAGTAGAGGACAAGATCATCAGCGTATAAGATAGCTGAGCAGGAGAGTATGGCATAATCTATGTTGTTGATGTATAGTGAGAAAAGAAGGGTCCCAGGATGGGCAGTGGGCACCCTGACTGTCAGTGCTGGTCACATCTGAGAGAGCGGAGTTGAAGTTAACAGTTGTAATCTGTTTCTTAGGTAGTTGTTAAACCAGTCAACTACTGAGGATGAGAAGTTAAGTCTATGCAGGGTTCAGAGAAGCAGGGGATGATCAACAAGATCGAAAGCTTTGGTAAGATCGATAAATACTGCTCCAGTGAGTAGGCCTTTGTCCATGTTGCAGAGTACATCGAGGAGAATTTGAGAAGAGCAGTTGAGGCACTGTGCCCTTTTCTGAAACCATGCTAAGTGTCTGAGAGAAGGTTGTTCTTTGTGAGATAGTCAACGGTTTGGGTTGCAACAAGCTTCTCCAGTAGCTTGCTTAGCACAGAGAGGATGGCTATGGGCCTATAACTGTTGATATCCTTTGGGTCTTCTTTTTTAAGGATAGGCATAACTCGGGCAATCTTCCAGAGATCTGGGACAATGCCAAGAGAGAGAGACAGAGTGAAAATCTTGGCCAGTGGCAAGGCAATCAATGGTGCCGCTAGCTTCAGGAGTCGTGGCTCAAGTGAATCTGAGCCGGGGCTAGTGTTGTCAGATATGTTTTGCAATAGCCTTTGGACCTTGGATCTAGCTATAGCTTTAAAGTGGAAAGGGGGGGTAGTAGTTAGTTGGCAGTGGTCAGCACCAGATGCAGCTCTCTGGGGTGTGCAGTAAGGCTGAGATGCTGTGGGAGGTGAAGCGAAGGATGAGGTGTACTGAGACAGGTCCGTGAATAATTTGTTAAAGGCATTCGCTATAGTGTTTGAGTGATTGCAATGTACACCATTTAGGATCATATCCCCTGGGGTCAAGGACTGGGTAGCCCCAAGAAAGGTCTTGATGTGTGTCCAGAATTTTCTAGGGTCACCAGCAGAGTTTGTGAGCAGTTCCTTGCAGTAGATGCTCTTTGCTGTTCTGATTTGCTTTTTACAGGCACTCCGAGAGTCCCTGTAGGTATTGTAATCCTCTGGTAGTCTGGACACTTTATACTTCTTCCAGAGTTTGTCCCGTGTGTGCAGGTTAGCCAGCAGGTACCTGTGTAGCCATCTTGTTTGTTTACCCCGACCCTTCTGGTGACCTTCGGGGTATGTTTATCCTGAAGTGCTGTGAAATTATCAATGAAGATAGCAAGGGCTATTTGAACATCATGGGGTGATAGATATCAGACCAGCTGATACAGGATACATCATAGGAGCTTCCACGTCCAGTTTGGCAAAGTTGGTAATTGTGATGTAGCGTGGAGGGGATGGGGAGCAGTCTCCCGGCTCCATACACAGAAAGTGGGGGAGTGGTCTGTGATAGCATCTGCCAAGATGCCTGCAGTTTGCACATGGTCAAGGCGATTCACCAGTACCCAGTCTATGAGGGTTGAGGTAGTTAGAGAAGGGGTGGTTCTAGTGGGTTCAGTTAAGATCTGGTGCAGGTTATAGCTCTGCGTTACTGTCAGCAGTGTGCTGTGACATAAGGAAACCTTAGTGGTAAGGAATAGGGGGATAAGCCAGAGATCAAGTAGGGTCTGCGGTGTAACAGTAGGTAGGGAAAATGGGCAGACTAGATAGGCCAAGTGGTCTTTATCTGCTGCCAAATTCTATGTTTCTATATTTCTATTGTCTCACAGATTTCTTTGGGGCAGGGGGGTAGCTGGATTGCAAGACACTCTCATTGTTGCTGGGTGAGTTCTCAGCTTGCAGTGACTGAGATGAAGGCACATCACTCATTTCAGTGTCCGATCACTGTCTTTCTCTCAGTAGTTTGGGAGGTCAATCACTGTCTTTCTCTCAGTAGTTTGGGAGGCCCATCATCTGCTTCTGGAATTTGTGAACTACCTGCAGCTGCCTGAATGATCTGGCTGAGTGAGCCATGCCACGCAGCAGCTGGATTGAGCAAGAGGGGTTTCGCAAGAAAGATTGGTGTGAAGAATCTCCATATTTAGAGGCTGTGTGGTACAGATTGGAGTATTTCACAAGGTTAGTTTGGGGGCAGCCAGAGTTTACAGTCCAGTTATAATATAGTGCAGCTGTTTCCTGTCCCTGAGGATGACAGCGTTACTTTAGGACAAATTTTCAGTGCCAAATGAGAAGATTTGGATAGGTGAAACACTACATCAGTGACCAAATAGTGGTCAGGCTTATTTCTTTGTTTGCTTGTAGGGGAGGTTTGTTTTGAGGTTACTGACCCATGTCTGCTTGCTTGGGTGTGTGTCCCTGCTGCTTGAGGAGTTTTGGTAGGACAGTTGGGAGTTGCTGTGAGGCTGCTGCAGCATAATCAAAGTTGTGGGTGCCATGGGGTAGTTGGACAATGAGCTTGGGTGGGAAGTCTATTCAAAATGTCACTACCCGTGTGATGCTTCTGTTTAATGTCTCAATAGACTTTCTGCTTGTCATGGACACGCTGGCTCAGATAATTGAAGATATAATGACAGGCTTCCTTCTACTGTAAAGCTGTGTGTGTGTGTGTGCAGGCCACATGCTGGATCCTGAGTTTATCTTGGAAATTTAACATTTTACAAATGATGGCTCTGGGTCTTCTGCCCTTTTGTGGCATAAGCCTCAGAGTTCTGTGTGCTCTCTTGATAGCATGTGAGGTGCTGTGGTTCAGGAGTCAAGCTAGCTGTACAAGCAGGCTATTCACAAAAGTAATGGTATCTTCTCTGTCTGCTAGTTATGGTATGCTGACCAGTAGTAGGTTGTTTCAGCTGCTCCTTTTTTCTTGGTTGTCTAGCTTGTCTTCTAATTGGTAAAGTTTTCATCTTAGGACAACAACTTCAATTTCTTCTTTTTGTTTTGTCTTCTGAGGAGCTCATTCAAGCTTTTACATCTCTGACTCACCTGGCCAGTGAGCTCATCAATGTCTTAACAGACTTCAGATTCTTGGCACTCTCCAGTACTGCATTTTCCCAGGAGATCTGGATTGTTTGTCTATGTTGGTGGGACTGCTGGTGGTGAGTCTATTTTATACAGTTTCAGGTCCTGAGGTGTCCGCTGCTGATCAAGTCTGAGCTCCTGTTGTTGGTGGGCCATTTCTTTTTTTTAATGGGTTGATATTCCATTTTGTGCAGGTTAGTTATAAATGGGCAATGGGGGGTGTGGGCCCAGACGAGATTCATGCAGTTTTTAAGATTAGTATTTTGCAGTAGATGCCAGAGCACACTACAGTGTGACTGCTGTCATCAGATGCAACACCAGAAGTCTTTTCTTTGTTTTGCCAGACACACATATACACTTCAGAAGAAACAGAGGACCACACAGGAGATAGTTTGCAATGCTACTAACTCAGTGAAACAAATATGCAACACATAATTTGCCATCCTTAACTCCAACCAGTTTGGGAGTTTGTGGGTGTCGTGCCTGTGGATAACTGTGGACACTGGATAAACTTGTCTTCTATTTTAGGTTCAAGTTATGAAACATGATGCAGTCTGTGTCTGCATGTATCCTTTTTTCTTTCACTGTATATTTTTGTTAATTTTGGTTTATGATTTGTAGTATCACTGCATCTATTGTGTGGGGGGGAGGTAGTAACAACCACAAAAAAGGAAAGGGACCTGGGGGTAATCATATCAGATGACCTTAAGGTTAGCAAGCAATGTGAGAAGGCAGTAGGGAGGGCTGGGGGTATACTGGGATGCATAGGGAGAGACATCACCAGCAGAAAACAGGAAGTTGTTATCCCTCTGTACAGACAGTTGGTGAGACCCCATCTGGAGTACTGCGTCCAGTTCTGGAGACCCCATCTCCGCAAGGACATAGACAGGATAGAGGCAGTCCAGAGGAGGGCAACTAAAATGGTGCAGGGTCTGCAAGAGAAGGTGACGAGGAGAGACTAAGGAGCTTATTATGTATACCCTTGAGGAAAGAAGGGGGAGGACATGATAGAAACTTTTAAGTACCTCAGTGGAATCAACAAAGTCCAAGAGGGTAGCATCTTTCAGAAAAAGAGACATGCAGGAACAAGGGGACACAATTTAAAGATGGGGGGGTGGTTCCGAGGCAATGTGAGGAAGTATTTTTTCACAGAGAGGGTAGTGGATGCATCGAACAGCCTTCCTGAGGAGGTTGTGGGGTCTAAAACTGTGGAAGAATTCAAGAATGCATGGGACAGACATAAGGCAATTCTTGTGGGAGGTAGGAAGAAATAAGCTGTTGGTTAACTAGGATCTGTGGCCTATCCTGTAGGTAGGGAAATGGGAAGACTAGGTGGGACAAGTGGTCCTTATCTGCTGTCAAAGTCTATGTTTCTTTGTTTACTTGACTGTATAATTTTTGTTTTGTTTCAATAAAATTCTAATCTTTTTGAGAAGTGTTATGGGATCATTTACATGCACCTGAACAACCACCAGAACAGTCAGATGAAATCTCGGTTTAATGTCTCATTTGAAAGACAGCACCATAGGAGTGCAGCACAACCCTCATGTTGCACTACAGTGTCGGTATTGGGATTTACCCCAGGTTCCTGGTGTGAGGCTAGAATGTACAACCTTCTGATCATCTGGCCTCAGTGGTGAGTGTGCAACCTGTTGAGCCGCTGACACTGCAGTTTTGCATTGTGGAGGGGTTGTGGGATAACAGATGAACCAGACACCGAACTTCAAGTTCAACACATAGTCTTTGTGTGATGTTTATTCAAAATGCAGGATTTAACCTTCAGAAATGGCATATCCTTTCTTCAATACATCAGTTTGCAGCAACAGATTATTCATGTCCTTCCTCTGCACTTGTCAGCACCTACTGATTCACTGATCTCTGATCTAACTTATCAGTTGAGATTCAACCTCCCCTATGCACACCTCATTTGCTTGGGTGGTGGGGGCTCAAAAAAAATTACTAAAGACAAAGAACCTCAGTGCAGAAGCACTGAAACAAGGATTACCCCAAAGGGCACTGACAATAAGCCAAGTTTCAAAGAAACACAACATCACACATGCTTCCATAATGCAACGCGTCATGGGATATATGCAAATCACCAGGAAGTTTCAGACTTGTTCAGTTTACAGCAATTTACATGCATTTTAAATAGCACAACTAACTTAATTTTTAGCATACAGTTCCCTAGCAACTTTTTACCTTTATCAAAAAACACCTAGTGCCATTGTATTTTCAACATTTACAGGTTTTATACACATAAGGTACATACATTAAAGTATTTTATGACATAATGCCATTGCATACTAAATCCAACAATGAGGAACACAGTCTGTTATTTTATATCAGCTCTGAGGTCACAACAATAACCTCCCTATACAAAGACCTGAGACGGAAAAGGAAAATTAAAGAGGACTCTATAGCATAGTGAAGAAAGGGAAGGGGGTGGCCAACCTTATGGACTAGAAATTTTAAAGAACAGATTAGGCTAAGCAATGGAAGAACTGTTGCAATAGTTTTAAGAAAAGGTCAGTCCTCAAGAGTGGCAGGAGCTCCCTGTCACATGCATTAACATTTACTCACTTTTCTATTGACTTCTGTCCAATCACTTCTGAGTATCTTGACATCTGGTACTATGTGGTCTGCTGTCCACTCGTGCTGAAGCAACTTACACATGCTGTTGCTGCACTGACTGTGGGTAGGCCCTACTATCCTGCATACTGTTCTGTGACCTTATGAATGCTTTTATGCCGTAAACTGTGTCACTCCAGTGCTTCTGGTACCTGTTTCACTCCATGGGATGCACCCACTACATTGGAACAACAACTTCATCTTTTTAATTAAATATTTTTTCTGTCCTGAATCTTCTCTCCAGCATACAGGCATACCAACAATGGCATCATAAACTCTCCACAGACTCTTCTCCTCTCTCAGAGCTTGTCCCACCCCATTTATAAGAATATAAGAACACAAGAATTTAATGGCAGATGGGGACCAAGTGGCCCATCTAGTCTGCCCAAGTACCTAACCTCCTCCCCTATATTTTGCTGCTTTTGTTTATCCAGTAGCACCAACAATTGTTCTAGAGTGCTTTTTGATACTAAACTATTTCCAATACGCTGTACAAATTGGAGGCAGGGGCACATTTTCTCCCATCACGAGTGCTCTCACTGTTCTAAAAGTGACAATTTAAACAGAAAACTGCTGAACTTCTTTTATTTCAAGTTCTGAAGTTCGGTTGGAAACCACTTCCCTCCCAGACCAAATATTCAGTTTCTGGGCGCACCACCAACAAAAGCCACAGTCCTCATTCTTCTGGCAAGGCAACATTACCACCCAAATATCTCAAGCAAGTCCCCATGTGTAAGGACCTTTCACCAGCTAGTGTTTTACTCTGTTGTCTCTTAGAGTGAGGATTATATGAATCATTTGTATTTACACAGAAACCAGGGGCAGCAAAGCTATGGGGGAGGTCTGCAAACTACATGACAGTGGTGAAAATTTGGATCTATACTTTTTTACTCTATTTTAGATTGACCCTTATCATCTGGCTTGTATGACACCCTTCTTTCCTCATTTTGGGTCTGCTTTAGTAATTTTTTTCACATTTTAACTAATAAAAAGATTACTCCTTTAAATATGGCTTGAATCATAATTTTATCAGCATTCTCAGCTATTTTTATATACCTGTTGGCCCATAAGGTCAAAGAGTAGTGTATGCTGCATACTAGTTCATTTTGGTCGCAACAAAAGTGATCTTAAGTTGGAGTGTTCAAAAATGACAGAGAATACTGATGAAAGCTTGATCTTAGCCATATTAAAGGAACGTTCCTTTTATTATTTCAAATATAAAAATATGTGGTAAAGTCAACTCAAAATGTGGAAAAAAAGGAGTATCGTAGAAGTCAGAAGATAAGGGACAATCCAAAATAGAATAAAAAGGTACAGTTCAAAATTTTCACCGCTATCATGCACTACTGCTCTAAATACCAATGTCCTCACGCTTAAACAGGTGCCATGTGATATGGGTGAATGCAAAACAGCTAGCCAATATAAGTGAAGGTAAAACAGCAAGGACCAGAATGGTGACCATGCTTTTTCAACAGGGGGGCTTTGCCCCCTTCACCCCCATTGCAAGGAACTTTGCCACCACCCCCCCTTTTTTATCTAACCTTGGGGAATGACAATACCAGTTTTGCAATTCCAGTACTCACCATTTTGTATTCACCTTGATTTGTGCTCACTGTTATGTGTTCACCCAAATCACAGGTCACCCTTAAACTTAGGGTCAGGTAGCAGGTTTTATTCTGATACTGCTGGCATTAACAGATAGAATCACCCTTGTGGGTTGCAGATGCAGGGGGTACAACTGGTACAGTATCATAGTATTATACTGAAAGTTCAATAGGTTCCTAATCTGGGGGATCAAGAAAAAGTATTTTGTCTGTCCCTTTTGAATTAGAGCAAGGACAGTGGAGGTCCTCACGGATTTGAGCAAGGCTGGGTTCACAGAACAAGTTTCTCCTCAGAGAACTGAATTAGGACAGAGCATGTCCTTAGATTTTATAAACATTACCGTTGCATTTTACTCTTTAATAGTCAAGAGCCCTTCCTCATCTTCTGGTCAGGAGCCTGAATCTGTCTGCCAGTTAGGGTGATCCACCCCATCTTCCACCAGACATCTTTGCAGTGGTGGCATAATGTGGACTGTTTCATAAAATGGTAATCCAGAAAGCATGAAGACTAAACTCCCTAGCCACACAGGCAGTCCCCCAAGGGGCAAATCTGGATTCTTCTAGTCGCTTAGCAGCATCCTAGAACAACGTTTTTAACAGCTGGGGGTTGGGACCCATATATTACTCATGATTTCTTGGACTAGATGCCTGTCAGGGCTAAAGCCTCATGAATGGATATTAAAGGAGATGGCCACTGCCATGATTCAACACACAGACTAACTTCTTGACTGAACTAGTGACTAAAACTGGACAGGAGAGTGTTCTTACATCTCCTGAGGCTCTCCTCAGTAAGACTGAATAAATTCTCTCAGTGAGCAACTGGTAACCACTGCAACATTCAGTCATGGTTTGTGCTGCTGCAGGCCTCTCCCACTTGGAACCTCTGCCCAGATGACTGACAGGGGCTTATGGGGAGCCCTTGGGGTTAACAATTTGCTGCACAGATTGGTTGACTGCAAAAACCAATAACACTACATTAGGGTCTAGTAACCCAAGGGGACACAGGGGTTACAAATGTGTTCATAAGTGACATGGGGAAGGTATCTGGAGAAAGTGGTGTCTCTTCTTTGATGACACAAAGCTGCAGTATGTGGCAAGATAGATCATGAGGAAGGGGTACAAGAGCTCCAGAAGGACCTAGAAAAGCTACATAGATAGTCTAAGGTCTAGCAATTGAGATTTAATGCCAAATGGGCAAAGTAATGCACTTAAGGAGACAGAATCAATGCCTAGAATACTGGAGGAGAGGGGTTAGACTGCCTCTCTCAACAAAGGAAAGGTTTTTGGGGGTCATCATCAGTGACTCCCTCAAGCAAACAAGTCAGCGTAGCAAGGTGTACATGAAGATATCAAGGATGCTCAGGTATATAAGGAGGGGTTTTGAAAGTAGGAGAAGCGAGGTGATTCTGTTACTGTATACATCCCTGATGAGGCCTCACCTGGAGTACTTAACCCAGTTCTGAAATCCTCACCTGAAAAAAACATTGACAGACTAGAGTTGGAACAGAGAATGTTCATTAAGATTATCCAGGGCCAGCAGTGCATATTCTATGATGATCATCTGGAAGTCCTAACTAGGTACTCCTAGGAGGCCAGGCAGGAGCAGCGGGACTGATAGAAACATATAAGTTTCTCAGGGATATAAACAAGGTCAATACTGAGGATCTATTCATGAGAAATAGGGATACATTCATAAGTGGGGATGACTGGAGGTTGGTGTGGGGTATGCCCACAAGAAATGTTAGGAAGCTCTACTTCATTGAGATGGTGATGGAACCATGGAATAGACTGCCGGCAGAAGTGGTGGGAGTGGCCACATTAAATTGATTTAAACAGAGTTGAGACAGAGCAAGATAACTCATAATCCCCAGAGGGGGACCACATAGGTTTGAGGAGTGGGGAACCTGGTGAGGGAGGTAACAGTCCACCAGCAAAGTAGGTCAGTCAGGATGTGGTAGTAAAGGAAGGACAGACTCGATGAACCCTGGATGTCCTACAATTGAATTCTGTGTTTCTATTCACCATCCCCCTAGCCAGCCTCTGAATGACTTGCGACCATTTCTGAACCCAGGTTGCAGGTGCAGCAAATGGTAGCACAAATGCCATGCTACTGGGCTGACACTTTGATTTAATCTTTTTTTTAACTCTTGTTTTTCCTTCCCTAATACAGGCAGGGGATTTACCCCTTCTAAGCACGTGCATCTCCCCCAGGTAGCTCAGATTGTGGAGGTCTGCAGTTTGCTGCCTATGGTGGGCCACCCCAAGGGGAGAGACCAAGACCAACCAGAGGCTCCAGCCAAAGCTAGCACCTGAGTGTCATTTGGGTGGCTGGCCCAGAGGGATTTCCCCTTTCAAGTCCCTGGAGGTGCAGACATGCAACAGTGTTACTGTGGGCTGGGCACACTCCCGGATCTAATCTACAGTAGTCCACTGATGCCTCCCAACTAAAGAGTGGCCCTGGCTATTGCACACCCAGCCTCCACTGGGTGTCGCTGACTTGCTGGAAAGCCAGAACCCTCCCCCCAGAGGAGGAGAGCTGTCTGTGAGATGAACATCCCTCCCCCCGGCTGACCCTCTGGTGCACTGTGCTTGTTTCTGAACATGGGTTGTTAGCACCGCAGATGGTAGCGCTATTGCTGTGCTGACGGGTCAGCTCTACTTCTGATTACAATTATTTTTGTAGCGGTCAAGAAACCACTATTACATAGCAGAAATTGTACATGGTGAAAACTGGCTAATGCTACATAAAAATATTTGGTAGTGTTATTTGTGCATTGTTATAACCCTGTCCCCAACATTTATCATTGGAATCTGATATTTATTGATGTAAAAGTTTTGTTCAATAAAATACTTTGATATGAGCATCCCTCCTCCCACGACACAGTTAGGAGTAGCTCATACCATCTTTTCTCCTAAGTATGGGTGTATTTCATGTTACATCACCTTTCTGCTGTCATGGAACGTAGTTACAAGTGCAGATAATGAAAGAAGGTGACAATGTATAAATTACACCAGAGAATTCTGATGCACAAGTGAGAATGTAACCACCTCTGTATTGTTGTTCACCTTGATGGAACTGAATTGGCTAAAAAGCCATTTGACTGAAAAACCCCGAAGCCAGTGAAAGTAGAGAATTTCAATCAAAGTGCCTTTTGGAGTGTTTTGTAGATAATGCATACAGACCTTGAAATGAGCCTGCTGTTGCAAACACCATTTAAACAAGAACAATGTTTGGATGCAAGCAACAAATGATTACCTATGACTCTCTACTAAATGTTCATTATTCATTTATAAAATGTTCAAGATGTCCAACATAAATGTTGCTTATAGGATGAACCAAACTACCTGCCGTGCAAATACATGTTCACATATGCATGGTGCTGAATTTTCTAACACAAAATATTTAATAACAGGTCATTTCATACATCCAGAACCACATTCCAGGGTGGTGCATTTTTACTGGGAGATGAGATGCATAGGTAGGGGGATCACCAGCAGAAGCAGGGAGGTGGTGTTACCTCTGTATTGGTCACTGGTGAGTCCTCATCTGGAGTACTGTGTACAGTTCTGGAAACCACATCTATGGAAGGACATAGGCAGAGTGAAGGTGGTCCAGAAGAGGGCAGCAAAGATGGTGAGGGGCCTACACCATAAGACCTATGAGGCTGAGGGAACTCAATATGTACACCCTTGAGGAAAGGAGAGAAGGGATATGATACATACAGTTAATACATAAATAGGATGAATAAGGTGCAGAGAGGAGTATTTTTCTCAAGATGTGCTCAAGAAGGAGGGAGCATGGTGTGAAGCTAGTGGGGGATAAATTCAGGAGGTTTTTAAGAAAGTTCTTCACAGAAAGAGTGGTGAGTCCCTGGAACGAGTTGCCAGCTGAGGTACTTGGGGCTAAAACAGTAGAAGGGCTCAAAACAGCATGGAATAGGTATAAGAAATTCTTAGGGGAAAAGAAATAAGGGGCAGCTGGAAAAATCAGAGATCATGTAGGATCTGCGGGGATACTGTAGGCAGGGTTAAATGTTCAAACTGGGTGGATGAATTGTTCCTTAACGGTTGACAAAGTCTATGTTTCTATGTATAGTTTAAGCATTCATTGAGTGTGTGCTGAGGAGAAGCCAAATGCTTCTGAGCCCACACCAGAGGAGTGCTTACTGTATACTGTATCTCCCAATTAAAGCATACCCTGTTACATGTTATTGCGACCATAAACTACAGTATTAAGTCATATTATATTACTATTAACCAAACTTACTTATTTACAGATTACATTTCTAATACTATTCATTCCACGTGTCTCTCTTGAATATTGAAATAAAAGAAAACCGTGATTGTTGTTTTGGCTCACCCTTCTAAAATGTGTCTGTTTTTATTTGGGCTTCACAAAGTTATTGCTTGCAAGAACAACAGCTATTTGGTGATACAAGTCTCATGGGCTCTGCATGTTGCATCTGTAACACTAAACTCCCTATCAGTGTTTCTAAAAAATAATCCTTTAATCCTTTCTGTATGCTCTAAAGAAAGATTCTTCTGTTTGCTGACAGAATGAGGAAGCTACAGGCAAAAGTTGTCAGGTGCAGTTGTCCAGCAATTCTGCCATACTAAAGTGATTTTGGGACAGTGTACCAGCAATAACGGATCAGTTTAATAAGCACAATATTTTCTTTTAACACATGGAAAAGAATATAGAGATGTAGCTTATATGTTGCATGCTTTTGTACCCATTAGTGCCAGCTGCTCTGTAGAGACATAATTATTCACATTTGATCTTGTCAAAACTATGAAACCAAAATTACTAACATTAATTTATAAAGAACTTTACAAGAAATTGTAAGAACACTGTACAAGATATAGTAGGCAAAACAGGTGGGTAAGGTAAAATCTAAAATTAAGAACGTAAAATACAATAATTACAGTAAGACAGCATTCCTACTGAACTGCCAGCTATTCTTTCCATACTGTCATTTGTAAAGTCTCTGCAAAATTCCCTCACACTTTCCAATTACAAAGCATAATCAATAGTAATGACAAAGTTACCGAGAACTGTATCAGCATATGTGAAGCAAATTAAAAAAAGCTTCAATTAAATACATGCTAAAAATGGAAATACAGTTCAAATCAATATTCTGACCGTTAGGTCTTCTTCAGATAATTCCTTTCAAGGTGCATTTAATTTAATCCTTTTGTAAAACAGTGATCCAATCATGGGAATCATGGTGAGAGATACAATTCAGTTGCATTGTGGTACATACTGTACAGTACCGTGCATGCTATATTGCCCCACTTAGAATTAGCAACACGTGGCCATATCACAATTTGCGCTACAGGTGCCAAGCTAGCATAAAAATAATCTTTGTGGCCAAACTCAGTCATGATGCCTGTGCACATTATGCAACAAGGGAAGTAGACACTTCTTGCGCTTAATTAGAAAAGACTAGAATGGTATTGTTAAATAGATTTTGAAGGCTGAATGGTACTGCTTCACTGACAGAAGCTGACATGTGCAGGCTGAAGTTCTGGCCAACAACTGCAACCACAGTGATTAGCAATGATACCTACAAGTCAGAAGGTTGCAGTTTCCCACCCTCAACTAGGCCTCTCTATATAGCCTTGGAGTGCTTCCAAGCAGCTCAGTTGTGACACTGGTATAAACAAATCTTATGTGATTAGCTGGTCTTCTGATTGAAAGGGGAACTCTTTCTTGTCTTAGTTTGGCAGTAGAAATCAGAATTTTCTGCCTGTCCCCATACGTATAAATAAAGCATGAACAAACATTTGCTCTTGTATTATAGTGCCAAAAAACATGACTGCAGCTTAAGCGATGGCCAGTGTTCAGGTTATGATGCACTACAGTTTATTCTCATTAGATACAATATTTATCTTTTTTTATGCTTAGAGTACATAGTGTTCCAGTTACGGTGGTAATTAATAAGGGTCTTTTTTCGGTGAAGGGCTTAATGCAAAGGGCAGTTCAGCTGTTTTAAATCTGTGAGTTTGAATTAATGCCAAAGGTCTGGTCAGTAGGGGAGTTTACAACAGTACAGGGAGTTTCAGATGTCTATGGGTAATACTCTGTTGAGTGGTGGGGGGGGGTGAACTCTTTAGAAACGTTCTTACTTCCACACCACTCACTGAATTGGAGAGAAGAATTACATCAGCCCGACTGTGCTAGAGCTACATTCCTGCTTCATATTCCTAAGCACATGGTCATGAACTGCTGTAACGAAGTTTATAGCAGCATTGTACACTCCCACCCACTGGCAGGGTGTTGCTGTGTTCTGGGCTGGCATGAGTAGGTACAACAGGTCTCCCAGATCTACAGGAATTTCTGTATTTTACAGGAAAATGAAGCAATCCATGGGTAAATTGTTTCCATCGACTTGCACTGGTTATATGGGAAAGCTGAGAAATTTGTTCTCCATAGGAAGTAACGTAATCTACAGAAAAACACAGGAAATTTTGCTTGGTGTTACTTGCAAAATGCGAAATTAATCTAGGAGTACTGGTACAAAAGGAAAAAAAAAACAGTAGTTAGGGGCACTAAACAATAATTCACTTATTCCAGATGTATTACCATTATATTTTGTTAAACATTTTTTCAGGATTTTCCACATTGCCTTTACAAGATTTTTGTGTTCTTTATGTATAACGTAAAATAAAAACCTTAATTGAAAAAAAAAACCTTTTATACTTCAGAGAAAGGATTATATGTGGTTTTGCTTTGTGAAGTTTTAAATGCCTGCACATTGCTCATACAAGACACGGAAAGTTACATCAGAAGACTCTTATGACCCAGTTCTCTGAGGATTTGTCCTATCTTATGCATGCAGCAAAAATCATTTCTGAACAGAAGTTTGAATTGCAGAAATAATCTTCCATAAGTAATACTCAAGTAAATATTTTACAGGCCTCAGTATGAGCTTTATGCTTTCCATAGTACAAGGCAGCTTTTTGGTGGAAGATGACTAAATAATAGAGTGTGGTATGCTTTATTTTAACCCTTTCTGTGCCGCAGACTGATATATCAGTCCAAAATTCCTATACGTTCTAATTCTGTCTGCGGCCTAAAGGTTAAATAGGTCTAAATAGCTCTTAATTGCCTGTTAAATTGAAACTGCCTTCAAATTAAGCTTTTGCCCCCAAGCTTCAGGAGAATGAGGAATTTTCCCATGAATTGTATTGAATGGAGACAGGAACCTGACTGCAAAGATGCACAAGCCAAGTATTTATGATTCGGACTGCTTCAACGGTTAACTAGCGGCTCTTTGTTCACTTGAAAGCTTTCTAAAGCATTCCATGTATTGCACCTATGACACCTATGATTTATTATAGATCAAGGGAGTGTTCTCATCCAAATAGAGCAATCCTTTCCTCTGCATGTGGGACATTCTTGTTCTGTAAAGAGTGTCTCATGTACAGATGCCCTGGAAATGGTCATTATTCAAGAGACTATGTAAAACATGCACTATATTATTGATCAACCTTGCTCAATAATACTGTACATTATTACAACCACCAAGGCCACTCTTACTGTTGTAAGAGTGGTCACTAGTGCTGTGCAGAATTTTCATATTCTTCCAGAACTAAATTTCACAGAATTTTTGAAATTCTCCAGAAATTCTGCCGAATTTCGTGAGAAATGGAATGGCAGAATTCAGTGGCAGAAAAATGTGGAATGAGTTTTTCCGCAACATTTCTGTGAAATTTTATTCCACAGATCTCAATATTTTCCTGGGAATTGGTTGTGAAATGATTTTCCATGGAAACAATGCTGCTCCATGGAATATTATTTGGTAGATCTCAATAGTTTCTGTGGAAATGGTTGTGGAATGACTTTTTCATGGAAAAAAATGGTGTTCTGCAGAATATTATTCCACAGATCACAGTAAGTGGAATTCTGCAGAAGAACCAACAAAGTTTCAGCAGAAGTTCTGCCAGCAGAATGGTCATTCTGCGTTTATTTTGCTAGCAGAATTCCACATTCCACACAGCACTTATCACCCTTACATTCACAGGGTAATTGAATGTTTACTTTTGGTTTTCAGTCCTCCTACCCTACGAATGTGCATGAAACCACTCTTACAACAGTAAGAGTGACTTTGGTAGCTACTGTATATTAACATATAAAAACATTTATTATTAATTATTGGAAACAAAACTGATGAGTACAGAGTATCCTAAAAATTTCAGGAGAGAGACAAATGCTATATTTGGTTCTTGGGTCAAGGCTCCATTCAGTCTTTCCCCAGTGAAATCTGCTTTCCAGTAATGTTGGGGCACTAGAAGGAGGGTGGGTAGTGTCAGGGCCATGGATGGAGAGGCAGTGTAAGGGGCCCATGGAAGGGTAGTGTGTGTTGGCATCTTGAGATTGATGAAGAGTGTGCATTAAAAGTCTTGCAGTGTTGTTGGGGGGGGGCATGCAGGGAGGGTGTGTTTCAAGGATCAGGGGACTTCAAAAAGCCATGGAAAAAGGATATCAAGGGTCTTTTGGATTATGTTGTAAAACCTGTGGAGTAAGGGGGATGCCAGCTGGGGTGTGGAGGAGGGTACAAATTCCAACATAAACATGGCTTGCATTCTAGGTACTACTTAGAGTTTTGTAAACATGAAGATTCCACTGGCTTGTAAGGAACAGCAGCCTTAGCTAGGGATGCCATGGGTGTTCCAGATGTGACTACAGTTTTGTGCAGTGGTTGTTAGATGGTGAAGAAAAAAGTGAAGAAAAAGCCAGTTTAGGATGCTTGACCTTTTTCTACCCAGACTTGTAATTAATCCATTTTTATTACAAATAAAACAGACAACCAACAGGCAACAAAGTATAGCAGAATTATGGAAAGAATATAGCTGGATGTACACAATTTTGTATATACCATATCATATAACTGCTTCAGGGTTAAAAAAAGAAGGAAGCAATACAACTTGAAGGGTAAGAGAACAACATGTTGAAGTCCATCAGGCCAGAGTATGACCAACATTAAGAGTTCATAATTAGAAAGGTTCAGCAGTGAAATAAAAAGAGGGGGACTCCTTTTTGCTTTGAAGCATATAATATTGTGGGTACAGCTTGACTGTCTGTATCACAGTTCCGATGTCATACCACTGGAGTACCAACCTGACATGAGAAGGCGAGAGTCTGCTGGAAGACTATGTGCAGAAATCCAAAGAGAGTTCCCTACCCATTGTCAAAGCATACAATCTAGGATCACATGCTCAAATATACCTCTAGCCTCAGTAGACTGGCACAAAACAAACACAAAACCCAAAGAGAAAATTATAGAAAAATAACCTGCTGTTACCTACAGTTGTATGGACCAGAGAAGGACAAGGGAGTTGTGTGGGATTCAGGAGAGCAATCGGAAAGACAGGTAATGGAGTTTAATCTATTGTTTTGCCAGTTGTAGGTTGACAAAATGGGGAGTTGAGAAAGGGTGCTCAGCAGTGGTAAAGTAGTACTGATTCCTGTATGGTAAAGAAAGTTTGAGAGGCATTCGTATGTCACTAGTTGCCCAATGGCGAGGAGCCACTCATTCACTGAGGGGACTTTTTGGGTCTTCCACCTAGATAGGATGAAGCATTTTGCTGCTACTCCTGCTGCAGTAGGCCATTGCACCATAGGGGAAGTTCTGGGTGTGGAAGTAGGAAAGAAACCCAGTAAGATGGCCTCAGCTGAGGCCTGATGTATGTCTCTGGTGATCGAGTCATGTATTGACTGGACCTGGTGCCAGAAAGAGTGCAAGGATGGACACTTCCATAGGATATGCATCATGGATGCTCTTGGAGGTTAGCAGCTCCAGCAGAAGTCATGGTCCAGGAGGCCTCTGGATTGGAGCACCCAGGCAATGTTGTACCATCTATGTAAGGTCTTGTTTTGTATCAGCCTGCTCCTGCCATCTCTACATGCATTATGGAGTCTGTCCCAACAATCAGACTATTGTTCAGTAGAGATCTGGGAGCCCAACTCCTCTTGACAGTTTACTCTGGCTGTTTGGGAGGGGTTTGGCTGGGGTGTCCCTCAATATTTTGAATATCAGACTGGCTCACCCACACTGAAGCTTTGTCTACAGATGCAAAGGATGCACTAAGAGAGGGGTCTGAGTGCTTTTATCTCTTGGATTAAGCTTTTGTAACATGTCACTGAGCTGCAAGAAATTCCAGAAGTCTTGCTTAGGGAGCCTGAATCTCTGGGCAAGTCCCTCAACGGAGTTGAGGTATTGCATGTGTGCTCAGGTTAGAGCATGTCACTGACACAATGAATGCCCTATTTTTCCTATGGGGCCAGTATGCTCTCTGACCCCCAATCTGTATATCTGGTGGGACCACATCCATGGAGTGGGGTCCTGGACTATCCATTAGAGTAGTTTCATCCAGTACATCCAAGAGAGTGATATAGTAGGAGAGGAGTTACTCTGTTGCCCTTTCTTGGAGTACAATGTGATAGCAGGGGAATGCCCACCTGTTAAGTCTGCCTCCAGCTGTCTCTAGAGGGGACCTCCAGCATGGCCTACCTAGAACCACCTAGTTGTCTGAATGGATATGAAAACCACATGATAGCCTTGTAACCAGGGGAGGCCCCATGCCCCCCTGCTCCATTGTCATTAAAGTTTGACTTTACTATATCTTGGGGGCTTGCCCTCCCAGAGGAAGTATCCCAGGATCTTGTCTATCTTGTGAAACCATCATGGTGGAATGGGGAGGGGAAGATGGGATAGAAGATGATAGAATTCAGGAGTGATGATCATCTTGATAGCATCTAGTTTGCCTGCCAGGGATAAATGTAGGGCATTCCAACTCTGCAGCTCAGTTTTAGTGGAAGATAATAAGGGGTCTAGACTTCTAGCCTCCATTCTCGGGAGATCTCTGTAGAGCTTAATACTGAGATATATGATACCATCTGGTGCACACAAGCCCGTAGCATTGAATGTGTCTATGGTACAAAGTCATTTCAGGCTTCACTTTCCCCTTGGTTTAATTTAAGGCCAGAGGTTTTGGCGAAGGCCTCCATCAAGGCCATAACCTAAGGGACAGCTTCTGGGGCATTGGCAAGCATGAACAGCAAGTCACCCACATAGAGGAATGTGGTGTATTCTTTGTCCCCTACCCTTATACCATGGATGTGTGGGTGCTCCCTCAGAACAAAGGCAAGAGGTTCAATAGCCAGAACAAACAGCAATGGTGAGAGGGGGCATCCTTCTCTGGTCCCCTTCTGTAGGTGGAAGAGGGATGAGTGGAGACCATTCCTGAGGATGAAGGCCATGGGTGATGTACAGAGGAGTTGGACCCAGTTCCAAAAAGGCTGGACTGAAACCCATTTTCTGAATAGTGGTATGAAGATACTGCCACTGGACTGAAAATAGAAGACCTTCTCGAAGTCCACAGCCAAGGCTGCTGCAGGGGAGTTGTTTGATTGTGCTTTGTGTATGCGGAAGACTAAAGTCCTTAGGTGATCTGAACCCAGCCTCCCTCTCATGAAGCCTACCTGTGTGGGGTGCATAAGCCCTGAGAGGATGTCTTCTAGTCTGGTGGTGAGCACTTTCGTCAGGACTCTTACACCAGCAATAATAAGTGAGATGGGATGACAGCTGCTGGGTGAGGTTGGTTTCTTGCTTTTTTTGGGAGCAATGTTATAAATGCTTCCCTCATGGATGGGGGAGACAGCCCCTTGTCAAGAATTCCTGGAAAACATTCAGGAAGAAGAGTGTAAGCTCATCAACAATCAAATTATAGAAGTCGGTTGGAAATCCATCACCTCAAGGGGATCTGTGTAGGTGGAGAACTTTTATAGCTTGGGAGACATCCTGTCCAGTGATGGAGAAATCTAGATCCACTGCCTGTGTGGGTGGAGGATATGTGAAAGACTGTGTACCCAGTAGAGGTGTGTGGAATGAGAAAATTCTGAATTTGTGCAATTTTGACAGAATTCCATGAAATTCCTTGCAATTTAGCACAATTTTTGAAATGCATTAATTTGGTCATTACTCAGTTGATCTAGATGCCCAGCATTTAGCATGGTTACTTGCTGGTAGATGCTCTAACAATGTGCTAAATATCATGACATTAGGGTACATTGTCTCAAATTTATAGTTGCCCAAAGTCAGTCACTTTATTTTTTGTGGGAAATTTCAAGAACAATTTTATCTACATATAACTCAGGCACCTTTGGAGATAGAAATCTGAAACTAGCTACATAAATAAATGTAGTAATAACCCTTATACTTGCAAACTTTTATAACATTTCAGAGAATGCTTTCAAAATTATATTAAAATAACTAAAAGCAAAATTTTGGTGAAATGTTTGGCTACCTATAGCACAGTTCCCTCTAAAGCGTGATACTTAAAACTTGATGCTCATACCCATGTTGCAAATTTCTCTAAATCCTGATGCTGTGGAGTAAATTAGATACAATTTTTTAAAATTAGATGGAAATAACTGAAAATTACATTTCAATAAGAAGTTTGGCCACCCAAAACTCACCCCTTTTCAATCTATTTAATTTTTTTTATTTTAGTCTTGGGTAACCGGGTAAGGCCCACCAGGCACAAGTGCCTGTATTCAGGGGTGACCTGGGAGCACTGGGAGGTTAAGTTATTTGCTAAGAGTCACACAGTATGCAGGTGGAGATTGTGAGAATCAAACCAAGGTCTGGTCTGCTGGATGTACCAAGCTTGTTCACAGCTCATTACTCTAACCTCTAGGCTATACTGCCAGGACTCTGAAATTTGCTACACTTATGAAAACCATTAGTACTTACATAGGGTTAGGTATGACTGCCTGAACATTTCCTTCCTGACTTTCTACCAACCATACAATTCATTGCCGACATGTGTCTTCCCGACTGTGTGTACCGCCCGACAGCATCACCCACCCAACAATGAAGCGAATCTGTTTTGTGAATATGTTTACCTTGCAACAGATGTACCCATAGTGGTTGTTGTTGTCTCAAACTGAGACACATTGTAGCATTAGCTTTTCTGCCTGCTGATGAAATCAATGATGCCTTTGCAGAATTAAAGCTCGAAATGCCTCCATCATGTAGTGCAATAATGGAATTGTTTTAGGAGAACTACGTGTTGGAGTGCATAAGAAGATGAATGCACAATAAAGCTGTTGTTCAAATCCCACCACTATTCCCTCCAACATTCTGGTCAGTTTTTGAACAAATGGAACTGGGGTTCCCTTGCACTCCAAATAATGCTGAGGCTTGGCACAGGCGACTTGGGGATTTTGTCTGGGGTCTCATGTAGGAGTGCACAGATTTGTCCAGGAGCTCCACAAGGAGCAAATAAACGCAGAGAGCACAACTGAAAAATTAACAAGGAGTCTACCAAAATCACTCATCAAAAAGAAGTATGCCAAACATGAAGAAAAAATGTGCAATATCATCAAAGACAACTGCATGCACTTCCTTGGAGTACATACGAGGCATTGCTTATAATCTACGCATCTAGACACATAAAGAGACATTGCAAGACTGACTTTTAAATTGTTTTCTGCGTTTTATGTTTTAATAAAGAATGGATTTTAATTTGTTGTTCGACTAAAGAGGAATGAGGGACGAGTCAATATTGGGAGGACTTTAAGCCCAAGGTTGGATGGGCAGAGCAACAACATCACTCCCCCATGGGGCTTAAAAGATCACTCATCCTGGGCCCTTCCAGGATTAGTTTTTTGTTGCAGCTGGAGGTGCTGCTCCTTTTCCTTCTTTCTGTGTATCTCTCATCTGTTTTTGTTGCTATGATTTGCAGTGCCTCTGGCTTGCCTCCTTTCTCCTGCTTCTCGTCCTGCAGCTCAATACCTTCCTCCCTGGTCAGCAACTAGCTTTCTGTTTGATGACACTCCTCTCGTTTTTCCACCCGCTACCCGCAGTGTGGGTGTTGAAAGATTCCCTCTCTTCTGCCTCTCCTCTCCTTCTCTCCCTACCTCCCCCTCCTTGTCCTACTGCTCGTTTGGAGGCTGTCCTTGTACTTGTCTTCCCATGCCACTCATCTTCATAGCTGCTGTCCATGGTGCTCTATCTATTTGAGCTCTCCTCTCGTCTCCCCCCTCCTATGCCGTCTGTTTCTGTCCCTGCCTCCTGCGCTCCACACCGTGTTGTCTTGTCTTTGTCCTGCCGCCTACCTACCTATCGGCTCTATTTTAGTGCCACCATCCATTCATTTCTTTTCAGAGTTGCCTCCTCTTTCGTAGACTCCATGGTCCACCGACCTGGTTCCCTGCAGAGTTTCAGTGCTGCTGTTTTTTTTTATCTACTTCGTATGCCCTTTTTTTCTCTTGCTAGTGTTCTTTCCTAGTCCCAACTTGCGCCAAAGCGTCATTGCTCACCAGTCGGTACCAGAGACCGTCTCTGTACTTCTGTGTCTCCAGATGGTGGACCCTGTATCATTCATGCTATGGCATGTTTTTCTTCACTTTGTTCCCTGCTTGCTTGGTTTGTGTGTCCCCGGGTAGCTCTAGCATTATGAGAGGCTTCTGTAATCCTCTCCAGCACTCTGGTGCATTTGAGTGTGTTACTACTAGCGCTATGCAACATTTATAGTGGTCAAGTGGTATGCCTCATTGCCTTCCTGGAGCACCCATTTCTGTGGACGGGTGTCCACTCCATTCAGGACCTACCTGTGGGACACTTGTACGTGGTGCTTCTCTATCAGGCATCTTGCACTACTCGAGGGCTCGCTCCCTTTCTGGCTCGGTTTGGCTGTGTTTCATTTGGTTGCAATCAAATGAAAATAAAAAATACATAAATAAATATATAAATATATATAAAACATTTGCAATTAATTTGACTCTCCAATGTTTCCATGCCACTGCAGCCTCCTGCAATATCAGTCATCTCTATTCGGCTCTATCTCCACTCATGGAACTGGCCATTGTGGCTTCACTCCCATCTAGGCCTCTCAGTCTGCCTCGGCTGACTCTGCCTTCTGGGCTTCCCTCCCTCATAGTCATTTTGCTGCATTGAGGACTCTTAGCTTGTTCAATCTGCCACTCTAAGTCCCTTCATTCATTCCCCCCTCTTGGGGGTGCTCTCCCTCCTTCCTTGTCCGGTACTTTCTTTTGGGGTTTCCCCTATCCTGTATCTGGCCCTATCCTGCCATCACCTTCCTATTCATATTCTTCTCCCCCATCAGAGTCTACCTCTTTTCAAGGAGCCTACTTACTCCATGTTGTCCTTTATCGATCGCTCCTTCAAAGATCCTTCGATTCCATAGCCCTCTCAGATCCATGGTACCTCACCTCAACCTGCTCATCTGATTCAATCGCACAATCAGTATGCCTCAGCTGACTCATATGCCCACGCTGCCTCCATCTGACTTGCAATCAATGTTTCTATTTGGGCATACCTATCATTAATCATATGCCACCTACTTGACCCCCGGCCCTCCTGCTGCATGTATCAGGGTCATGACTCAGGTCATCATTCACCACTTATCTCGTACCAGCTGTTGAAGATTCACTCCAGTCATGGCTTCACTCCATCATCATTGACCTGCGGCCATCCTCCCACATGTATAGAGTTCATTACTCCAGTCATCATTCACTCATCATTGCATCAAGGTTTATCTATTTACATCTCTTACTCAAGCATTCCTATAATTGAATCCTCTGCTACCTCATCGACCACAACGTCGGGGTCTAATCATTCACATCGCATAATCATGCCTTATTCGCCTCAGTGTCTACTTATTTGCCTAGCTCAATCAAGCATACCTCTCATTGGATCTTATGCTACCTTATCGACCTGCCACACTTCTGCAGTGATCACCATCAGTATTCATCATTGCCTCATGTTGCTTCGTCGATCTGTGCACAGCCCCATGTTCCCTCTTCGATCTGTGCTTTCTTTCGAGGATTTTCCCTATTCCATCATCATCTTCCCTACTCATATCCCTCTCATTACTGAACCCTTCTCTTTAATGACATACATCCTCAAATCAAATGTCATCAGCCTGGAGAGAAGGTGACCTAGGCCTTGGATCCCCAGAGGTTTCCTCCTCAAAGGGTTTTTTCCTCTCCTCTGTGCCAATGGTCATAATATTAGTTAGAGTTAGTGCTAACTTCGGTTAATTAGTTAGGTTACGCTGTTGGAAGCAGGTGGATGGTGACTTCGGCTTTCCCCTCTCTCATTAGGAAGTCAGCCCTTATCTCAGAATTCATTCATTCATCATCCTCACCTCTTCGATGCTAGACACCTTTAGGTATTCTTTTTGGGCTTCTTCCTAGCCTACCTTTAGCTGACACAATCATTCCTGCAGCACCTGTAGGGAGGGAACCCTCATCTAGGGCTCCTTGCATTGTACCCCTACAGGGTGGTATATCCCATGGTGTAGAGAGGCGGAAAGTCACAAAGCAAATCAAGTTACACAAGCATTATCTTATCTCATCTCATCCAGTTGTGTAAGCACATTGAATGGGAGGGCTTTAAGCCTGAAGTTCGATGGGCGGAACAGCAACGTCACTCCCACATTGGGCTTAAAAGGTCACTCATCCTGGGCCCCTCCAGGATTCATTTTTCATTGCTCCCCCACCCACCCCTCCTCCAGTGGCTCATCTCTTAGCCGTGGGCTCTTCCTAACCTACCTTTAGCTGATGCAATCATTCCTGTGGCACCTGTGGGGGGGCCCTCATCTAGGGTTCCTTGCGTCGTATCCCTACAGGATGGTATATCCCAGAGATAGAGGGGCAGAAAGTCACAAAGCAAATCAAGTTACACAAGCATTATTTCATCTCATCCAGTTTTGTAAGCACATTGAACAAACATTAATCAGGTAAAAGAAATTGGCTTTTATATTGAGTAAACTGCAAGTCTGAAATGCCAAAATGCCAAAATGTAATTTCTGTTGCTGCCTGCCATGCCAGAATGTAGTATCTGTCGGAGCTCTGTGCTTCTTAAACTTGCCGCCAAGCCACACTGCCATTTCTAATAAACTGCAAGTCTGAAATGCCAAAATGTAGAAATATTGTTTCTGTTGCTGGCCACTGTGCCAGAACGCAATGTCTATCAGAACTCTGTGCTTCTTAAACTTAAACACTGCCACTGCTTTTGGTTAAACTGCTATGTTGGGAAAATATATGTCAGTATATTTGCATGTCAGGATTTGCTGTTTTCAGGAAGTAGATGTCTAGCGGTTCATTGTCGGGCAGTTAGGTGTCGGGTAATAGTACAGATCCCATTGCATACCTGCCAGATTAGGCATCATTTGGATATGTACAGTACTTTGAAAACTTGACCAAAATACCTGAAATTAAAAATCTGACAAAATTAAATGGAATTTTTTACATTTAATAATTTGGTCATAACTCAGACTTCTATTGAGCTAGACATCTGGGACCAGATTCACAAAGCTTTACCCAGGTGTAAACCCAGTTGTTCCTGGAGCAAACTGAGCTTTGTGAATAGTTGGTATTCACAAAGCCCGTCTGAGCCTGGACAAAGTAGTGAGGGTGGGTGCAATGTTAATAAAGGGGAAGGGACCTGCATATCCCCACAATCCTATTCACTAATGTTTTGCTCCATGTAAGGGCCTTAGTGAAGGTCCTTACAGGGAGCAAATTACCACTGAAAATAACCTGGTGGTAATCCATGCAACCCTAGTGGTTGGCGAAGGTACTGCATCTTCCCCCAGTCCCCAATCAACCACCCGAGAATAAAAAAATATTTTCCATGGTGAAGTTCCCCACCCCCATCCCCAATCATCCACCCATGAATAAACAAAGAATTTACCATAGTGTAGGGCCCCTACCCAGTCCCTGATCTCAGCACTGTATTATGAAAACAGAACCTTTTCTATAGTGTAGGGTCCTATGGGCTTGTAGTGTATACGTATGCTGTCATTGACAGTTCAGTTGGTGGGCAGCTGTGGAGGTGTGAGGAGGGTTGTGCTGCTTTCTGACCTGCGTCAGTGCTGGGGCAGGGTGATTGAGGTGGTATGTGATTACTAGAATGGGTGGGGGATTAGGGGGATCACTACACTATGGAAAGATAATAATTTTCATATCGGGTGGGAGATCAGGCAATGGGGTAGGACCCTGCACCATGGAAACTATTTTTCTTATGAACGGATGGGCGATCAGGGGATTGGGGACTATGAAGGGATTGTATACTGTGGAAATTTATTTTTTTAATTTTAAATGGGCAATCAGGGACTGGGGTGGGACCCTATACTTTGGAAACTTATTTTGTTATTCTCAGGTGGGTGGCTGGGGACTGAGGTGGGCCACTACACTATGGAAAAGGTTCTGTTTTTATAATACAGTGAAACCATCAGTGGTGGGAAGGAGTGAGAGCCCCTACACTATGAGAATTTATTTTTCTCATTATGGGTGGGGGATCAGGTGATCGGGGACCAGGGAGGGACCCTACACTATGGCATACTATTTTTTCTTGTCATTGGGTCTATGATCGGGGTGGGGGAGGGCACCCCTGAACTATGAGGAATGGGGCTGCATGGGGCTTGGGCTGATGGGGGGGCCCCACACACCACCACACAAATGGCATGCAAATGAGGCCATAATGGGCATACTAATGGCCACTAGTGACTTAAATGCCCAATAAGCTCATTTGCATGACTCCATTCATGAATAAAATTTTAGTGCCTGAGCGCTATTGGCTGTGGGGCAATTTTCCTGGCTGGCTGTGGGGGCAGTGCTACTGGGTATTCTACCATTTTTCCTGGGTTAGCATGCCCCCACCATCTCCTATTCATAGTCAGATACAGCACTACACTATCTGACTGTGATTAGCTTCATTGCCCACCAGCGCAGCTGGGAAGTGCAGTGTAAATGTTTGTGTCCACTTTGCATTCTCTTT
This sequence comes from Neoceratodus forsteri, assembly GCA_016271365.2. Lineage (NCBI taxonomy): Eukaryota > Metazoa > Chordata > Ceratodontiformes > Ceratodontidae > Neoceratodus > Neoceratodus forsteri. Next base: position 1,067,005,597 of record CM057454.1, on the reverse strand, counting down.
GTAAATCCTGACCCTTCATTTTGGCATGATTACTTGTTGATAGGTGTGCTAATGGTGTGCCAGATATCATGGCACTAGGAGGCATCTTCTCAAAATGATAGGTGTTCAAATTCTGTCATTTTATTTTTTATGGAAACCTTCATTAAAGGTTGTATTTGCATATAAGGCAGGCACCTTTGGAGCCAGAAATCTGAAACTCGGTACATATATAAATGTAGTAATAACCCATATATCTGCAAAATAGCATTTCAGATAAAGGGGTAGCTGCTGGTTTTTGATTGAGCTGACTGGTGCTGTACAGAGGAGTGGCATTTTTGTGTGGTGGCTGATTGTTTCTGGAGGGCTGAGGCAGGAGTGTAGCTCCCACCCCCTCATCCCACTCACCTCTGGGCTACTGCACATTTATAGGGGCATCCCCCTTTCCACTCCCTGCCACATCACATGAAGGGGCTTTTCAAACCTCTGACAGCCCTGCCACACAGCAAGTAGGGATCTAAAACTAGCTTAGAAGATATATAAGCATGGGGGGTAATTGGAGATCACAGATGGATGCTTGACACAAGCTCTGATGAATGCAGGAATCTTGCAAGGCTTTTTATTTGCAGAAACCCATACAGTGGCAAAATAAAATGAACTGAATGTCCAAACAAAATTAAAATAATATAATTAAATGCAGGACAAACCAGCAGGCTTCATTCCATCCTTAACATAGCAGGAGTAGCACGCTCAGCAGCTCAACAAGGTGTTCACAGTACAACACCCAAGTTGGTTCTGAAGTGCTTCACACAATAGGCTGACATATAAAGGATGCTAAGAAACAGGATTGGTTCACTTCAGCCATCAATCATATATCTGTTTTAAAAATATAACAAATGCAGGTATTCAGTACAATTATTAATGCAACAACTACCTAATCTGAGAATTGTACGTAATCCTATTTTTAATACCTTTCCCTAAAATCATTTTGTACCTTGAATTCTAGTTTTGAAATGCTAACAGGAACCACCTCCAGCTTTCTTGCATGAATTGAGGATGAAAGGGGCCGGTCAGGTCTTAGAAAGTAGGGAAGCTGGGTGGTTCTGTGGCATTTCCAAGAGGAAAACGAATATTTTGGGGAGTAAAGAAACCAGGGTTAAAACCCAGTTAAGCCTTTCAAAATCAGTGAAATATGTCCCCGGGATGTAGGGCAATTCATGCCTAACCTGCCTAACCCCTTTATAAAGCGTTTAGCATTCTAGCCCGAAACAGCAAAAATTAGCTGTGCGAATGTGCGCATCTTCGTGAGGGAACCGAGACTTGGGAGAACAGCACTTTAAAAGTTGCCTACCTGGAACAACAAGCACAGGCTAAAGGTAAGTAAGTAACGTACAAGGCAAGCTTTTCAGGACAAACTCTATTGGTGAGGCTCTTTTCTGACATGCTAATTTGGGATTTAAATGAACAGAAAGCCGCAGAGCAACAAGAGGGCTGAAGGAGCGTCAGTCTTGCTAGGAAAGGGGCTACCGGGATAACAGCACTAGGAGAACATCTGCCTAGATTCCACCACAATGGGATGCAGAGTCACCTGCTCAAATGGGCATTTTACTTGTTTTATGGGGGGGGGGGTTGAGTCTCCTGGCTCTCATAACGCTACACAAGGGGACAGCAATAAAATGAAATGAAGGAGTGTTTTGTTTCTTTTTGGGAACATGCTGCAATGTATAGCGGCATAAACAAATGACATAAACGCGACTGTTGGACATTTCTACAAGGGGAAAGAAGGGGGGTTATCCTAAATAGTGTGTAATAGATGGCCAGTCTATTACTCACTATTTACCACCATACAACAAAGACAGACATACACAGACAGCATTCATACCACAGGACAATGACAAACATAGAACAATAAGGAGGTGGGAAACTTTTGCCCCTACCACAAGCACACAGGGAGCAGAGGACACAAAAGGTTACACAAAAATATCAGGTGAGAACATAAGTCACAGAGGGAAAGAGGGAGGAACAAACCAGAATAGGAAGATGCAGGGGGTGGAGCAGTACACTGGGTGCAGAGCTGCAGTCTTCAGGAAAGCCTTCTGGGTACTGCAATGCTGCCTCATTTGCAGGCATCTCTTTGGACTGAGGGTGGAGATTGCTAGTCTCCGGGCTGAGCTGGTAGGAGTACTGAGAACCTTTGCCCCCACCCAGAGGTCAAAATGTCCCCAGCCACTGCCACAATGGTTGCCAGGGCAGAGAGGCAGGGTTGGACTTTGGTTGGCTCAGGGAGGCTGAGAGAGGGTGGGCAGAGACACAACCCCCATCCAGTACAGCATAAGAACTCCTATGATGTTTTGAAAGACTGGGAGAGTCTTGCAAGAGAACCCGAGGCTGAAACCAGGGAGGAGGTAAGAGTCCTCCAGAAGGAAGACCCAGTGGTGGGAGGTAGAGGACCCCAAAGGAAGAAGAAGGTTCTTCTGATGCAGGACTTAATTGTCCAGGAGATGGTTCTGGGCAAGGATAAAAGGGAGGAGAGGGAGGTAAAGTGTCTTCCAGGAGGCACAGCTCGGAGGGAGGGGGAGTGGATGCTGAGGATTCCTAAGGCAGTGCCAAAGAGGGGGGCTGGAGATCATTATCCACCTAGGGACAAATGACCTATCTAAGTGCAAGGTAAGCATAGAATAGGTGCAGGAGCAATTCAGAGAGTTGGGAGGGCACCTAAAGCAGGTAGAAAGCTCTGTGACTTTTTCAGAGGTGCTGCCAGTCCATGGAATGGGTAAAGATGGGAACCTCTGTATCAGCAAATTCAACAATTGGTTGAAGGGCTGGTGCAGTGAGAAGGGTTATGGCTTTGCTGGGGACTGGGGACACACCTGGAATAATGCAGATCTGTTTAAGGTGGACGGACTGCATCCTTCTGAGGAGGGGACAGCAGTACTCAGTGAAAGGTTTAAATGTATCCTGGACGTGCGTTTAAACTAGCCGTGGAGGGGGGGAGTGCACAGGATCAGGGACACCCAAGTAGTCTACCCCCTCAAGCTAGAGAAGTTAGAAGTGAGGAACATAAAGGTAGTTTGTAGATAGGGACACCAGTACCAGATACAGAGGGAAAGATGGGAGTGGGAAGGCAGTTAAAGGAGGAGCAGAAGGTTGTTGTAAAAAGGAAGGAGGGCAAACATGTGATTGTAGGGAGGACAGCCAACATAACAAGAAAGGCCATGGTTGCCAATGCTCGCAGCCTGGGAAATAAAATCCCAGACCTCGACGCATTGTTGGTAGAAGTGGACATGGACTTAGTGGCAATAACAGAGAATTGGTACACCACGAATCATGACTGGGAAGCAAATGTTCCAGGTTATGCTCTATTCAGGAGAGATAGGGGGAGTAAAAGGGGAGGGGAGGTGGCCCTGTATATAAGAGAGGGCATAAAAGTGACAGAGGTGCAAAGCAGGCAAGGGGAGGCCAAGGCACTGTGGGTAACATCTGAGCCAGGTAATGGCACAGCAATCCACACAGGGGTGATCTACAGGCCTCCAGCACAGGGGGAATAGGGGGATAAAAATCTGGTGGATCAAATTCATGACATGGCAACAATGGGCGAGGTATTACTTATGGGTGATTTCATCATCCCAGAAGTGGATTGGACCATCCCAGCAGTGGCTTCATCCAGGAGCTTGGACATCCTGAATTCTCTACAGGGCCAGGACTCAGTCAGCTGGTGATTGACCCTACTAAAGACAGGGCAACTCTGGACCTCATACTAACCAATGGAGACAGAATAACAGACGTTTGGGTGGAAGGTCAGCTGGGATCCAGTGACCACTACATAGTATGGTTTAGCATGGGGACAGATACACAAGCAAGCCACACCAAAGCAAATGTCTTGAATTTTAGGAGAGCAGACTTTTCTAAAATGAGGAGGGATATCATAGAGGTCCTGGCAGGAATGAAGAAAGGTGGAAGAGTCGAAGAGCACTGAACCTGAAGAGAGCCACTGGGTAGGTGATGAGCCAGTGCATTAAGATGGTGAGCAAAGGCAAAAAAAGGAGGAAACCACTATGGTTCTCGAGGGAGGTGGCAGACAAGGTAAGAGCCAAAAGGGCAAGTTTGCGAAAGTATAAGGAGACAGAGAGAGAGGAAGACAGAGAAGGGTACCTAAAGAATCTAAGAGAAGCAGGAAAGGCTGTGTGGAGAGCAAAGGTGCAGACCAAGGAAAAGCTAACACAGACTGTGAAGAAAGGAGACAAGACAATCTTTAGGTACATCAGCGTTAGAAGGAAAATCAGGGCAGGCACTATAAGGCTCAGAGGGGACACAGGTGAATGTAAGGAGGGGGACCTGGACAAGGCAGAAATACTGAACAAATATTTCTGTTCAGTATTCACTGAAGAGGGGGAGGGGCAGGGACCACAACTGGGTAACAGATGCGAAGGGGGGGGGGGAGACACAAGTCTGTTCACAGTGGAAAGAGTCCTGGAGAATCTCTCAAAAGTGAAGGTGGCCAAAGCAATGGGGTGGATAGTATGCACCTAAGGGTATTAAGGGGGATGCAGAGAGAGCTAGAAGCATCTCTGTCAGCCTTGTTCACAGAATCACTCAACACAGGTGTGGTTCCAGAGGACTGGAAGTGGCACATGTAGTCCCTCTGCACAAAAGTGGTAATAGGGAGGAGGCAGGAAACTATAGACCAGTCAGCAACACCTCAATAGTAGGCAAGATCATGGAGGCACTGCTGAATGAAAGAATAGTGACACACTCGGAAGCCAGTGGAGCTCAGGATCCAAGGCATTATGGATTCACAGCAGGGAAGTCATGTCAGAGAAATAGAATAGATTTTTTTGACTGGGTGACAAAGCATAGTAAATCAGAGAGGGATGGTGGACATTGCCTATCTCGACTTCAGTAAGGCCTTAAACATCATCCCACTTAGAAGGCTGCTTAACAAAATGGGTAGTCTGGGCATGGGACACAAGGTGGTAGACTGGGTTAGGAACTGGTTAACAGACAGGAACCAGAGTGTGGCGGTAAAAGGGATCATTCAGGGGAGAGGGCAATGACCAGTGGGGCACCTCAGGGATCGGTCCTAGGGCCAGTCCTGTTCAATGTCTTCATTAGTGACATTGCAGAAGGACTGGAAGGAAAGGTCTGCCTGTTTACAGATGACACCAAGATCTGCAACCGGGTGGATACTCCAGAAGGGGTGGAGAGAATAAGGAGAGAGTTGGGGAAGCTTGATAAATGGTCTGAGCTGTGGCAGCTGATGTTCAATTCCAAGAAATGCAAAATAATGCACCTGAGTAGAGGGAACCCTAGTGAGAGCTACTGGATGGGGAGGGGGGTAGTTGCTGACAGTCACCAGGGAAGAAAGGAACCTGGGGTTATCATTTCAGATGACCTGAATGGGTCCAAGCAGAGTACAAAGGCTGCAGGGAAATCCAGTGGCATGCTGGGGTGCATAGGCAGAGATATCACTAGCAGAAGGAGGGAGGTAGTGATGCCATTGTACCAAACACTGTTGAGGCCTCACCTAGAGCACTATGCGCACTTCTGGAGGCTGCACCTTCACAAGGGCATTGACAAGGTGGAGGAGGTCCAGAGAAAAGCAACTAGGATGGTACAGGGTTTGCAACAGAAAACATACAAGTATAGATTAAAGGACCTGAATATGTAGTCTCTGGAGGAGAGGAGGGAGTGGGAAGATATGCTAGAAACATTTAAAGGGACAGTTGAGGGGTGAGGATATAGCATGCACCAAGCAGGAAAGGGATCTTGGAGTTATCATCTCTGATGACCTCAAGGCAGGGAAACAGTGTGACAAGGCAGCAGGTAAAGCAAATAGGATGCTGGGATGCATAGGCAGGGGCATCACCAGCAGGAAAAGGGAGGTCATAATTCCACTATACAAGACACTAGTAAGGCCGACCTGAGTACACTCGTGAAGTTCTGGGAGACCTTACTCACGTATGGACACAGATAGGGTAGAGAAGGTTCAGAGGAGGGCAACAAAGATGGTGCATGGATTGCATCACAAGTCCTATGAGGACAGGTTGAAGGCACTGAACATGTACTCCTGGAGGAGGGAGGGAGAGGGATATGATAGAGACATACAAGTATCTTACAGGGAGGAAACAGGGTGCAGGAATGCACTATTTTTAGCGAAAAAGATGTTCCAGGACTAGAGGGCATGGGATGAAGTTGAGGAGGACATTCAGAGGAAACGGAGGAAGAATTTCTTTACAGAACGGGTGGTGGACAGGTGGAATACCCTGCCAGAGGAAATGGTGGGGGCTGAAACAATCACGGGATTTAAGAATGCATGGGATAGACATAAAGGAATTCTGGAGGTCAGGGGTAAGGGGCAACAGACTTCCTGGAAAACATAAACTGAACTTACAAACTTAAATGGGCAGACTGGGTGGGCCATAGGCTCTTATCTGCCGACACTGTCTATGTATCTATGTATCTATGACACTGTCAGTCTGTTTTTCATCATATTATTTCTAGTTAAAAACCTACATTTTATGATTGCTTTCCTTCTCTAAAACTCATTGATGTTGTTATTTGTTTTGTCTGTCACCTTGTTTAGTAGAATTGAAATGCATGCTAATGTATATTTATAAACAACCTTGTTTTGTTTACAGTCCTGGATCTGTTCTTACCGAATACTTCTTGAACATTAGGAACACCTCTAAATAGTGCAGTCACTCATAATGCAATAGCCTCCTAAACTACCACTGCATCATGAGGGGCTAGACTATGTTGTGGGTGTTCCCAAGTCCAGGAAAGATGCAGTGGGAGCTGATCAAGGAATGTAAACAAACCTGTTTTTGTGCAGTAACACCACTATGGTGGGCAGTCTGTTTTTCAATTTTAAAGAAAAAATGAATCAGAATCAAACTACCTGCTGCGTCAACAATCTTTACAGAATGTTGGCAATCATAAAATGTGTTTTTTTTTAAACTAGGGACAGTTTGAGTGTCCCTTTAAGTACCTCAGGGGCATTACAAAGTGCAGGGGGAAGGCATCTTCCAGCAAAAAAGGAGTACAAGAACGACGAGGCATGACATGAGATTAGAGGGGACAGGCTGAGGGGTAATGTGAGGAAGTTGTTCTTCACGGAGAGGGTGGTGGGCGCATGGAACAATCTGCCACAGGAGGTGGTGGGAGCGATCATGGTGGCCGGATTTAAGCATGCATGGGACAGGCATAAGGGGAGTTTAAAGATGGGTGTGGGGGGGGGATAAGCCTTGACCAGTTAGGATCATAGATCGCAAACAAGTGTAGGGTTTTAGGGCAGACTGGATGGACCTAATGGTCCTTATCTGCCAACAGTTTCTATGTTTTTTGTTTATATGTTTAAAATTGTATAACATTTTGATGAATGCTTTTAAAATTATATTAAACTAAAGTCTAAATGTTGGCAAAATGTTTGGCTACCTATAGCACAGCCCCCTTAAAGCTTGAGACTTTAAGATTGGTGCATATATCCATGTTTCAGGTTTCTCTATATCCTGAAACTGGAGAAATTTGGATAAGAAATTTTAAAATTAGATGTCAAGAACTAAAAATAACATTTGGATTAAATCTTTGGCCACTCATAACTTAACCCCCTTTCAATCTAGGACTCTGAAAGTCAGTACAAATATGCAAGCTATTAGTACCTGTATACCAGCCTATTTTGGTATCATTTGGATATGTACTTTAAAAACTAGACCAAAATAACTGAAATTTAAAATGTGGTGACATTCAAGGGAATTTTCATGCAAATTCCATGAAATTCCATAGAATCAGAAGAAAAAATTACTCACCTTAGTAATGTTGTTTCTTCTAATGGAGTCTTGCTGTATTATGACAATTGCAGTATGACCGCAGGTTAGAACTGCTCCAGAGGTGAAATAGTTAACTTTCCATGCAGGCATGGAACTTAGAGCGCGAGCTCGGTTGAAAACTCTGTCTGTTGTGCTTCAAACGCAAACTGTCAGATCTTTACGAGCTAAAACTCACTAAGGTTCTGTGGAAGCTGTAAACCTACACTAGCCAACTGGCTACTAATATAAACATTCATTTTGGCCTAAAACAAAGACTCAAGTCAGGAGACCCAAAATGCAAAACACAACACCAATTCACCCAAAAGGTAGGTGAAAAACAACAAGGTGGGCATCAAAAAAAAAAATGCCAACCCTGTACTGCCCACCCACATCCCCAAAACAGAGGTTCTGAGAGGGGCAGGCAGGAGAGGTCATATATAGCAAGACTCCATTAGAAGAAACAACATTACTAAGGTGAGTAATTTTTTCTTCAAACAACATGAAGTCTTGCTATATTATGACAATTGCAGACTACACAGCAGTACCCCCATGGAGGAGGGACAGAACCTACCTAGGAAATAGGCTCTGAAGCACGGCTGTGCCAAACCGAGCATCACTCCTAGCCTGGATGTCCAGGGAGTAATGCTTGGTAAAAGTGTGAACTATTTTCCAGGTAGCTGCTTGACATATTTCTAGAATAGGACTGTCTCTGGCAGCAGCCAGAGAAGCAGCTGTACCTCTGGTAGAGTGAGCCCTCAGGCCTGAGGTGGGAACTTTACCCAACTTCTCATAGCAGAATTGGATACAAGAGACAATCCACCTGGCAATGGATCTTTTAGTGGCTGGCTTCCCTTTACCAACTTCGCCATAGGTGAGGAACAGTTGGCGGGAGTCAAACCTATGACCCTTGGTAAGCTCTATGTAGTAACTAAGGGCTCTCTTCACATCTAGGCTGTGCAGCATCCTCTCCCCAGAGGAGGAGTGGTCAGTGAAGTACACTGGAAGTGAAATAGATTGATTAAGGTGGAAATCTGAAACCACCTTAGGCAGGAACTTTCTGTTAGACCGAAGGACCACCTTATCTCTGTGAAAAGAGATAAACTCCTGCTCCACTGACAATGCTTGTAATTCACTTATGCATCTGGCAGAAGTGATGGCTACCAAAAACACAGTTTTCCAAGTCAAGTACTTGAGCTCAGCTGAAGACAAGGGCTCAAAGGGGGTTGCATAAGCTGAGCAATGCAAACATTAAGATCCCAGGCAGGGGCAGGATCCCTGAATGGAGGGTTGGTGTGAAACAACCCCTTAAAAAACTTGGAAAATACAGGATGAGCTGAAAGGGAAGAGGATTTACCTGCTGAAATAAAAGCAGACACAGCTGCCAAGTGCACCTTCAGGGTAGCTGGTCTCAGCCCCAAAGAATTCAGGTGGACCATATAATCCAGGACTGTAGGTAGATCAGCAGAGACTGGGGAAATATGCTTTTCCGAGCACCATATGGAAAACCTTTTCCATTTGGAATTGTAAGTAGCCCTGGTGGAAGGCTTCCTTGCGGCTTCAATATATCCATTACACCTTGGGAAAGGTGTAAATCAGCAAACTCTAACTCTTCAAGAACCAAGCCTTGAGATTGAGAGATTTGAGATTCGGGTACCAGACCCTTCCCTGGGCACAGGTTAACAGATTGCATTCCTGGGAAGGGACAGGGAGATGGACTGCTAAGGACAGCAGGAGTGGATACCAGGGCTGTCTGGTCCAATCCGGAGCTATCAGAATGACTTTGCATGATTGGGATCTGATTTTGACTAGCACTTTGAACAGGAGAGGAAAAGGAGGGAAGGCATAGAGAAACTTCCTCTCCCAACTGAGGGCTAAGGCATCCAGGGGGAGTGAGCCCAACACTGGGGCCTGCAGCAAAAAGAGGAAGTTGGTGATTGTCTGGGGCTGCAAAAAGATCTATCTGCGGGGTGCCCCATCCGGCAAATACTACTCCCAAAACCAGGGGATTCAGTGACCATTCATGGTGGCCCTGGGAAATCCTGCTGAGAGCATCTGCCAGGACATTGTCCTTGCCTGGGAGGTGAACTGCCGTAAGGGAGGTGTTCAGGGAGTAAGCCAGAGACCACAACTTCATCGGTTCAGTGCACAAGGCCATAGACCGAGTGCCCCCTTGCTTGTTGATGTACCACATTGTAGTGGTGTTGTCTGTTCTGACCTGAATACTCTTGTTCTGAACAGATTTGGAAAAAGCTTGAAGTGCTAGAAAACTGCTCTGAGCTCCAACAGGTTGATGTGGAGCAGAGATTCCTGGGGAGACCACAGACCCTGGGTGGTGAGGTCGCCCATGTGAGCTCCCCAGCCCAAGAGGGACACATCTGTAGTAAGGATTAGAGAATGAGACTGAGTGACAAAAGGAACCCCTTGTCTCAGGTTGCTCTGATCCTGCCACCACTGTAGAGCTTGGATCAGGGTTCGAGTTACTGGGATCAGCTTGGTAAGAGGATCCTTTCTTTGAGACCAAAAAGCTCTCAAATGAAACTGGATGTCCCTCATCTGAAATCTTGCTCCTTGCACAACTGCTGTGGAAGCAGCCATGTGTCCTAGGAGCTGCAGAAAATGCCTTGCTGGCCGGGAGACCTGCAGGGTAAATGAGGAGGCCAGGGAGACTAGGGTCTTTGCCCTGTCCAGGGGGAGGAAGGCCCTGGCTTCCTGTGTGTTCAGTTCCTGCCTATGAAGGTAAGAAGCTGGACCAGCTCTAGAACTGACTTTGAGAGATTCAGAAGGAAACCTAGAGAGGCAAGCAGTTGCTGCGTTATCTGAAGGTGTAAATTGACCTGGTCTGGGGACTGGCCTACTAAGAGCCAATCATCCAGGTAAGGAAAGTTGGCAATCTTTTGCCTTCTTAGGTAGGCAACTGCTACAGACAGGCATTTGGTGAATACCCTTGGGGCAGAAGTGAGGCCGAAGGGCATTGCTCTGAACTGGTAGTGGCCTGAGGGCAGCTCGAACCTGAGGTACTTTCGATGGGAGCTTCTGATGGGAATATGGAAGTAGGCATCCTTGAGGTCCAGGGAAGCTAGCCAGTCCCCTGGCCTTAGAGAGGGTAGGATAATTCCCAGAGTCATCATTTTGAACTTTGGCTTTAAAAGGTGCTTGTTTAAATATCTGAGATCCAGGATGGGCCGCCATTCTCCTGTCTTTTTTGGGGTAAGAAGTACCTGGAGTACAAACCTTTGCCCTGCTGTAGGGAGGAACCCTTTCCACAGCTCTGAGAGCCAGGAGGGTAGAGACCTCTGCCTCTAGGGCAAGTGCCTCTGATGGAGTTGCAGGTGGAAAAGATCTGGTTCTCAGCTTTGGAAATTTTTTGGAGCTGAGAACCAGTCCCTGGTTTACTACTTCCAGGACCCACTTGTCTGATGTTAAAGACTTCCGGTCCTGGACAAAGTAAGCCAGCCTGCCCCCTACAGGTAGAGGAGAATCGGCCCTGGCAATCCCATCAGGGTGCCTGCTTGGCAGGGGCTTTGGGCTGAGGGGTGGAAGCAGACCTGCTTGTACCCCGTCTGCTTCTCTCTCTCTAAAGAGCCCCCTCTGAGCATAGGCAGAGAAGGAAGCTTGGGCTTGGGAAAAAGGCCTATGAAAAGGCCTGCCCCTGCCTCTAGGAAGCTGCTTTTGAGGAGTGGCCTGCCTTTCCTTGGCCTGTGCACTCCTATAGGTGGTCCTTTATTCATCCATTTTCTTCATGTAATTCTCTGTTTGCTCCCCAAATAGAGAATTTCCCACAACAGGAAAATCCATGGCCTTAGACTGGGTATCCTGAGACAGGCTAGTGCATCTGAGCCAAGCCATCCTGCGAAGTGCCACAGATGTAGCCATGACTCTTGATGAAACATCATTAGAGTCCACTGCAGCATGAAATTGCACCTTGGATGCCTCAATACCATCCATAGCCACCTGTTCCAGCTCCCTGGCAAGCTGGTCAGGGACTTGTTTTGCTAGGGCCAGCACAGTATCCCATCTGGATTTCTGGTACCTAGCAGCATAAGCCATATAATTTGCTTGTCTGAGTCCCAAAGATGCTGCCATGTACTGTTTCTTTGCCATAGCATCAATTTTCCTGGAGTCCTTCTCAGGGGGGTGTGAAGCTAGGGGAATATTAGCCATGTCACAGGCTGCAGCCTGCACCACCCCCACATGGCTGCATTGTTGAGTGAGGAAATCAGTGTCAGAGCCTGATAAGGTATACCTCTTGTCCATCATTTTATCCACAGTAGGTATAGTGTGAGGAGTTTTTAAAACTTTTACTGTCTGTTTCCGAAAAGATTTATGCAAAGGAATAGACAGTCTCCTAGACTCTGGAATATCCATCATTTCTACATAGTCTGGCTCCTCTTGGTCATCAACAGCTTCCTCAACAGGGAGCTGGAGAGTTTCAGCGACTTTTTTATAAAACATGAAATGAGAAGGGGACTCAGAAAGCCTTGGAGGAGAAACCCCTAGGGGTCTATCTGGAGAGATGTCCGGATCAATGGTCACATCCAGATCTTCAAAACCATATTCACTCTCCTCATATTCCTCTTCCCCCTCCCCCGGTTCATAAAAATCCTCAAAATTATAATCTTGAACCGGTGGAACCGGCCGAACCGAGCACTTACCTGAAGGTGTCGGTTCGGTTGGAACCAGAGAGAGAGACTGGACAATTTGAATTGCTTTAGCTATTTCCTCAGCAGTTGGGGAGAGAACTTTTGGCTCTACACTAGCTGACTTTCTAGTCCTTTTTGCTGGAACCGGCTCCTCAGAACCGGCTCTTCGTTTGCCTGAGGAAGTATCGCCCTGGTCAGAGGGCACTCCCTCCGGTTCGGTTGGCACCGAACCGGGCTGGCCATCCGGGTCAGCGGACTTTTTGGCCTCCCTTTCCCTGAGCCTACCAACTCTCTTATCTATGATGGCAGCAGGGAAATTGTGACAAATCTGGCAGTCTGAATTGAGGTGGTCAAACCCAGTCAATAGACACATGTGTGTGTGGGTCAGCCTTAGCAAAGCTTCCCACAAACACTACAGTGTTGAAACCAGTGGTCCGTTTTTCTTTGGTTTCTCAGACATAATGCCAGCCTAACCAACTTGCCCGTTTATGGCAATCCACCAAGCAAGACACCCTTATCGGTTCCCAACCGTGTCATGGGTCATGGAAAAAACCGTAATGAAATCCGTTCTTTTTAGAACCGATAAGAACCGGGAACTGCACTGTAAAAAAGGACTAGTAGATTTTAAATACAACCTGATCAGTTCAAACCGAACCGATAAAGAATTACAAGTTCCACACAGAAAAAATTTAATGTAAAACCTATCTATTACTTACATTACCACAGACAGAGCTTGAACCAACCGGTTGTGGTTTAATTTCGGCTAAAAACCGAAAAATAATACTTTTAAACCGACAAAATGAACCGAGCAGAAGGAGAAATCTCCGGAGCGACTGTTCAGTGAGGCGGAGTAAAGAATCTGACAGTTTGCGTTTGAAGCACAACAGACAGAGTTTTCAACTGAGCTCGCTCTCTAAGTTCCATGCCTGCATGGAAAGTTAACTATTTCACCTCCGGAGCAGTTCTAACCTGCGGTCATACTGCAATTGTCATAAAATAGCAAGACTTCATGTTGTTTGAATGGTAATTCCACATGCATTTCACCAGTGGAATTTTATATTCCACACAGCTCAGATACCCAGGATGTTCTCCAGTAGAGAAATACTGGGGGTTGGGGGAGGGCGAAGAGTAAAGTGACCCGTAAAAGGTTTTCATGATGGAACTGATAGCCTTAATGTCATGTTTTCTGACTTCTGAGGCATCTTAGAAACATGGAAGGTGATGGCAGAAGGAGACCGTTAGGTCTATCTAGTCTGCCCTTGATTTATTACTAACTCCCTACTCACCCCTGTATGTGAGGGCTCCCTTGTGTCTGTCCCATGCTGCCTTGAATTCACCAACTGTCCCTGCCCCCACCACCCTCAGGGGCAGGCATTTCCATGCAGCTATCACTCTCTTCATGAAAAAGAACTTCCTTGTATTGGTGTTGAACCTTCCTCCCTTTATCTTCATATCATGCCCCCTAGTTCTACTGTTCTCTTTTAAGTGGAAAAGGTCCTGTGTTTGCACTTTATTTATGCCCTTCATATATTTGAAGGTCTCTATCATGTCTCTCCTTTCTCTTCTTTGCTCTAGAGAGTACATGTTTAATTCAGTTAATCTTTCCTCATAAGACATTTTTAGCAACCCCTGAACCATTTTTGTTGCCCTTCATTCCACCTTTTCCAAATGGTCAATGTCCTTTTTGAGGTGTGGCCTCCAAACCTGGACACAGTATTCCACGTGCGGCCTGACCAGGGCTCTATACAGCGGCAGGACTACCTCTCTTTTCCTAATTGTGTTTCCCCTTCCTATACATCCCAGCATGCTAGAGGTCTATTGCTATGCCTTTTCACATTGTTTCCCCTTTTTTAAGTCTCCTGAAATCATGATTCTCAGATCATGCTCTTGATTGGAGGTAGTTAGTCTAACTCCTCTCAAGTCATATGCCGTCTTTGGGTTTCCTCTTCCCATGTATATGACTTTGCACTTTTTGGCATTAAATCTCAGCTGCCATGCTCCAGACCACTCCTTGAGCTTTTTCAGGTCTGATTTCATCTTGCATACTCTGGCTATGGAGTCCATCCTGTTACAGATCTTGGTGTCATCGGCAAATAGACACACCTTCCCCTCAAGCGCACCTGTGATGTCAGCTATGAAGATATTAAAGAGTAGAGGCCTCAGTACAGAACCCTGGGGGAACCCTGGGGTTACCTTACCTTCTTCTGACGATACACCATTTACCTGGACCCTCTGTGTTCTGGCTTGCAGCCAGCCTTGTACTCATTTTACCACCTCCTTACCAACCTGTGTGGTCTAGCTTCTTTACCAGCCTTCTATGTGGAGCTGAGTTAAAGGCCTTGCTAAAGTCCAGGTAGACCACATCCACCACCCCTCCATTGTCCACAGCCCTGGTAACCCAGTCGAAAAATTTGACCAGATATGTTTGACACAACCTTCCTGATGTGAAACCGTGCTGTTTTAAGGTCCAGCTACCCGCTCACTTCGAGGAATGCTATTATTCTTTCTTTCTTTGAGCAGTGACTCCATAATTTTACCTACTACAGATGTGAGACTAACTGGCCAGTAGTTTTCCAACACCTCCTTACTGCCTGATTTATGGAGTGGGACTACTGTTGCCCATCTCGAGTCCATGGGTACCAGTCTGTTCTTTAGGGATCTGGTGAATATTTTTGCCAAAGGAACTGCCAGTTCATTTTTCAGTCCTGTTAGGATTCTGGGATGAAGCTCATCTGGTCCCGTGGCTTTGTTAACCTTTAGCTTACTCAGTGCCTCCAATACCTGCTCTTTGGTGAATGAGCTAGTGTCGACTCCTGGTTCAGGGGTGCTGCTTTTCTTAAGAGCCTGGCCATTTCCTGCATCCTCCTTGGTAAACACTGAGTAGAAGTACCTGTTCAGGGTTTAAGCCTTCTCATGGTCCTCTACTGCCAATTTTCCATCCCTTGTGGCAATCCTAACTATACCCCCTTTTGTTTTCTTTTTTCCCTGATGTACCTAAAGAAGGATCTGTTCCCTCTCTTGGTCCCCTCTGCGTTCCTTTCCTCTGTCTGGGCTTTTGCTTTTTCTTATCTGCTTATTTGCTTCTCTTAGTTTCTCTTAGTATGAATCCCAGTCTGTCATTTTCGGTTTCCTGGTATATTATGTATGCCTTCTTTTTTCTTTCTTTTACTATGGTAGCTACCTTCCTGGAGAACCAGAGAGGATTTCTTCTTCTTTTTGCCTTGTTGACCCTCCTGGTACATTGGTCCATGACTGTCTTGATGGCTGTCTTTTTTCTATCCCACATAACTTCAACTGCTCCTTCGATCTCTTCAGTTACGTATTGTTTTAGGCTGGCTCTCATTTGTTGGAAGTCTGCCTTCTTGAAATCTAGAATCTTAACCTTTGAGTGACATGAGTCTTCCACTAAATTTATTTGGAAACTTACCAACACAGCGATCGCTGTTTCCCAAACTGCACCCGACACTGATTTCCTTGAATCTCTCACTGTTTATTAGAATCGGATCAAGAATGGCATCTCACTTAGTTGGGGCTTTGACAAGCTGCCCCATGCCTGCATTCTGTAGGGCCAACAAGAAGCCCCTGCTTTTTGTTGTTGCTGCTGTTTGTGTGCTCCAATTAATATCTGGGAGGTTAAAATCCCGCACCAGAATTACATTGCCTCTCTCTGTCATTTTGTATATTTCCTCTGTTAAGTCCCTGTCCTTGTTTTCCCCTTGATTTGGGGGCATGTACACTATGCCTAATTTTAAGGATCTTCCCTTACCTGCATCTGCTGTTAGCCAGAGTGACTTGGTCCTTCCCAAGGTAGTCTTCAACTCTGTGGCTTTTATTTCTTCCCATACATACATAGCTAATCGCCTCCCCTTTTTCCACTTCTGTCCTTTCTGAACAGGTTAAACCCTGGTATAACTGTGTCCCAGTCATGGTTTTGTATGAACCAGATCTCTGTCACAGCCACCCAGTCCAATCTTTCCACTTCTATGATGGCCATGAGTTCTGGAAGCTTATTTCCCAGGCTCCTAGCATTTGTAACCATCACCCTCCAAGAGTGTGCTCCCTCTTTTGTGTGAGGGTGCACCTTCCTGGACTGACTCAATACACCATTTTCACCTGAGAGATTTTGTGAGGCGTTGGATTTTTGGGGTGTGATGACTGGCATACCAGTGGTCTGGGTGTGTGTTTTTCCCTTTCTCTTGGTTGCATTTGTGACTGCATTCTTTTGGGGAGTGGTGGCTAACACACTCTCAGGTTGGTTGTGTGTAGTCCCCAGCTCCCCCTTACCTAGTTTAAAGATCCTGCTTGAACATCAGGTTTGTGCCCTAGTGCCCACACACTTTCCCTATTCAGGTGAAGGCCATCATACTTAAAAAATATCCCCTCTCCCAGAAGTTTTGCCAGTTTCCTATGCAGTGGAACCCTTTTTCCAGGCACCAGTTGCATAGCCATGAGTTGAACTTGCTAATGTTATTTTTCCTGACTCTTTTGGTGTCTTTCCCTTTATCCCATACTGGCAGAACCTCTGAGAAGGCTATTTCAGATTAAATTGAAGTCAAGTTGGCAGCAAGAGCCTCAATATGTGTTATGGCCTCCTCCACTGTGTGGTTTGCCAAGTCATTTGTCCCGAGGTGTATTGCTACATGCATTAGATCCCCTATTTTCTGGATTATTTTCTTAATGCGGTCTCAGTCTCTTCCAGCACTGGCTGCTGGGAGACACTCAACCACAATTTCACTAGTGTTGTGGTTTAGGTGGGTTTCCACTCCTCTGATCATGGAATCGCCAACTATGAGAAGTTTCTTTGTACTATTGTTTAAATTTATATTGATTTTATTGCATTCTCCTGTAGTTGCAGGCTATTTATTTTGTACCAAGGCTCCGGGTCATCCCTTTGCCGTAAAGTTGTCTTCTCGTTGGCATAGGTGGGCTTCCCCTTTGCAGATGATGGGATGCCTCCTATGCTGAGATTTTTTGTGTCTGACGCATGTTTGAGTAGTGTGAACCTGTTATTGGTTGGAATGGTAAGATTTGGAATCAGTGTGTAACCTTTCTTCCTGGCTGCCATGCTTCGTTTCCCCCTCCTAACCACCTGCCAGTCCCTGGGCCCTGTGTCCTGTGTTGGGCTATGACTGACAATATGGTCTGGATGGTATGGTAGTTGAGGAGGTTTGCTATGGAGTGCCTTGCACTGTAAATCATGGATCATGGCCCAGGCATCCTGCAGCTGGGCTCTGAAATCTGATATGATGCAACAAGTGGGATAGGGTCCTGGTTACTGAGGATATGACTTAACGTACATTGCCCCACAATTTCTGAAGCTTGCTATGTCCATTTTGCTGAAAAAGGGGCTGATTTGTAACTCCATTTTTCTGTTGCAGATGAAAGGAATAAGAATGCCGTTTATGCTTAAACATGTAGTTTTGTCCCACAGTTTTTAAGGAAAATGAGGGTGGATGAAACAGGAGGTTTGTGAATTAAACTAGTAGGTCCTGTGCAATGAAGAGCAATAGAAAAGGTTGTAAATATAGCTTTTTTTTTAATTGTATTTGTTTTATGTTATTTAGTCTTCATTAGATTTGTGTCCCACCTCCTTCAGTGACAGGAAGTGGGCGGCACCAGTCGACTATAAATGGATATGACCCAGGGGAGGGTGGGATTAGGGAAAGAAGGGTGGGTGGAACGATACAGCTCTAGTAGTTGAGACAAGTTATCAATGAAGTCTTACACAGACCACAACAGACACATGTTTAAGTGCCACTCCTAGTCGGTTTGAGAAAATATGGCACTGATAGACTTGTCACAGTTCTGATATTAAACTAGTCACTGTTACCTTAGACTTTTACCTGTGCAGCCCCTTATGCACCTGATTTTCCACAGTGAGTGTATGTGTCTCCCAATTCCCACAGCTGTGGTATGCATGAAGCAAGAGCGAGAGCCCAGTGTATGTCCAGTAGGCTGCTTTCAAGTCCCAGAGTTCTGAACCGAGCGATTACCTGGAATTTGATGGCACTTGGTCAGACATGGTCCTTTAGTGTCCAGCTGTGTGCCAACTGTCCTGGACAGAGATCAGGTGCCACCAGCAATGGAGAGGATTCCTGTGGCAGTCTGGTCCTTTTTCATTTAGTGGCGGCGAGTCGGGTGGCAGAAAAAGCACAGAGCAGCGCAGGAGTTCATAAAATCATGTGGGCCTGCATGAAGAAAGGAGATCATGTCTGATGCTGTTTACTCAGG
The DNA here is from genome assembly GCA_016271365.2 of Neoceratodus forsteri. NCBI lineage: Eukaryota > Metazoa > Chordata > Ceratodontiformes > Ceratodontidae > Neoceratodus > Neoceratodus forsteri. Next base: position 1,066,986,945 of record CM057454.1, on the reverse strand, counting down.
GAATGGGGAAGGCTTTAGGGTTGACAATCCCAAGGAAGGCCCAATCACTGATTTGCTGAGACCCCAGAGATTTAAGACCCTAATGTCTTTTACTTTTGTTGCTTGTGGGTGCATAGTTAGGGTTGGCAATCCTAACACCATATTTCCCTACTTTTGTGGCAAAAACAAATTTTTTTATAAAGAATTTAATTTATTTTTGAGATAATGGAATCATATCCTCATTCAAGCAGGTCCCTTCAGGACCTGCAAAAACAGATGCAGATGCGCAAGACCATTTGTGTCCTGCACCAAGGGACTACTCTGTCTGCCTACAGAAGTGCAGTGATGGATGTCAAGAATTCAGGGATCTGTCTGGTGGGCTGTGGAACTGCAGGGTCCTCTTGTCCCTGCACTTCAATGAGGCTGCAGCTAGAGATGTATAGTGCAAAGAGTCCATCTATCAGCCAATGTACTGGGCCCTCTACCACCCATGGGAGCAGAAGTGCAGGACCCTATGTAAAGAGGACAGTTGTCCTCACTATATGGTACCTGGGCCCATGTGGACAACTCTGCAGCTTTCATTCCCTGGTTGGGGTGGGTGTTGCATAACCGTGCCATCCCCTCACCCTCACCCCATCCAGTTGTTCCTCTGGGCATGCCCCTGAACTTAACTCACCTGCACAGGATCACAAAGCATACTCGCTGGAGTCAAGAGTGACTCTACACACAAAGTATCTTAACTATTACTTACATTTTTTTAATTTTGTCTCCATATTTTCAAGATAGTTGTTTTATGACTCCCCTCATAAACATGACGTGTAACATTTATAGTATACTGAGTAAAATGTCATTTTGCACCAGAAGTGTGAGGATTTAAAAAATTATACCTATCATGTTTATGAGGTTGTATGGAAAATGGCTATGTTGAAAGTTTAGAGTCAAAATATTGAAAATTAGCAAATTTATGAGTGAACATTGAAATACTGTAACATTCACTTATAACCTATTCATTTTACCGTATTTGTACACCAAAAGTCAGCATAGCCTTCTCCTTTTTTTTATTTAGTATTCTTTTTCTGGCTCTGTTTGACTGGCCATGCATTGGTCCTGTTCCCTGCACCCACCTCCCATTACCATTGATCTACCTCAACTCCCAGGCACCCTTGCTTGCCCCTAGGGCAGTGGCGATGGGGGGGGCCCTACCCCTAATGGAGACTTGGTTGGTATGTAGGAGAGAGGAATTTATGGTCAGTAGTGCAAGGCCTGCAGCATGGGACAGACATTCTGGTGCACAGTCAGATCTAGACTGTGTAAAAAATCCTCATAGGCCAAACCTTGCAGAGGCATTATTTTCTTTTAGATTAACTGGTACAAGTTCTTGACACACTGTATGGAACACTCCAGGAAACTCTTATACCTCGAGGGGTGGTGGCACTGTTGCTAAAAATCCATATTTGGGCAAGCTTGCAACACCCAGAGGCATCAAAGATCCCACCAGAGCACCCCGCTATGGATCTTAACACCTTATCTGGCATCAAAGAGCCCCCAATGGCACCCCTGCATTCTCTGCAGTGGAGTAGTGGTGGTGGTGGCATATACATTCTAACATATATCAAAAGAACCCCCAAAATGCACCACAAAGTATGAAAAGTCCTGTAACTTCTGAGGGCCATTGCAGTATTTCAATGTTCACTCTTAACTTTGCTAATTTTCAATACTTTGACTCCAGCCATTCAACATAGCCATTTTTTCACATGACCTCATAAACTTGACATGCCATTTTTAAACTCCTCGATGAGATGTTCAGCCAATATGCTATAAATGATACATGGCATGTCTGTGAGGCGAATCCTAAAACAAGTAATCTTCAAAATGTGGGGTCAAAACAATGCAAAAACCAAATTGTTTACCAAGCATCAAATGTTCAGCATTGACACATGCTTGTTTAGCTTTAATTGTCAACATGGCTCCAAATAACCCTTCAGATACCCTTGAAATGATCATATCTCATGCCAGTTAATTATTCTGAACCTTCATTTTACTTTTAATTTTTCTGAACCTTCATTTTACTTTTTTTTTTGCTGTTCCATTTTTCTGTTACTGTTGGTTCAGTTTTCTCATTTTTCTTTAAACAGCTCTAACATGAGGAAAATCAATACATCTTTGCAGAGCAAGAGTAAATGTGGTTGCAAAAATTATTAGCTCTATGTGAAATGCATAGAAAACCTGTGTGTGGGGGGGGGGAGGGCAAGGTGGTGAACAGCTTGTAATTGCATGTTGCTTATGTACTGTGATGCTCACAGCACAGGGGCCTCTATATTCAGAGTGGGCTGAAAGCACAACTTTCTTATAGGCACAAGCAGAGATGATTAGCACAAATCAGCTAGAGGGTCACTGGCCATGGCATCAGCACTCGCAAGTCCATCTAGTTAGTAACTTCAAAGAAGGACTTGGCACTCAGAATACTCAAATTCACTACCGACACCAGTGCTCATGATGCATCTTTTATTGAACCACGCTGTCCAGCAGGAATACAGCAATGCCAGCGTAGCCCAAGTAGGTATCCACAATGCAATGTTTTGCACCCATATAATGGGTGCTTTGTCAAGCTAAAGTGCTCCCTTGCAGTATACTTATATACCTTCAAAACAGTGCTAAAAACACGGAAATGTTAATAATTAAAACCTCTATCCACCAATTTGCACCAAATAAGAGAGAACACTGACAGCTAATAACTGAGGTACTGCAGAAACAATTGAATGGCATGCATTCTCACTAAGGAACTCTGATTTATAATTCTACAGTATGCAATAAATTGCATTTTAAAGCAATCCCTACTCAGCCTTTTTCTATTACTTAAGGAGCTAGGCACTTATTGTTATTATTACTGCAAAACCAGGCAAATATTGTTATAAAACCTGGTAATTTAATACAGTGCCCACTCCTAAAGTTTTTTTCTTACATGCTGTCAGTGTTCCATAGAAAAACACAGAAATATTTCAGAGTAAAATCTAACACCTCCACTCCTGAATTGGAGGGTGGAGCGGTGGGTGGATTGATGAAAGGGAGACAGATTTTTTTATATGTGTAACATCATTTAGGACTAGTTTTTTATATTCTAGTCAAAGTCCATAAACGTTTGGTAAATCCTCCGGCAGACTTACAATTTCTGGCCAAGGGTTATTAATGGAGGCACTATCCCAGTTTATAGACTGCCATATCAAGCCACTACTCATGCATCTGAGGTCCTAAAAAAGGCCGAGCAGGGACTACTTTAAAAGGCAATTTATTGCATACTGTGGAATTGTAAATTGGAGTTCTTCAGTGCACTGCCATTTAATTGTTTCTACAGTATCTCAGTCATTAACTGTCAGATTCTTTCTCATTTGGTGCAAATGGACAGAAGATTTAATTATTAATTAGCATTTTCATGTTTTCTAGCACTGTTTTGTGGGTATGTACGTATACTGCAAGGGGGGCACTTTAGCTTGACAAAGTATCTGGGAAGTGGGTGTGAAAGATTGCATTATATCTCTTTGTGCCACACTAGCATTGCTGTGTTCTGCTGTAGAGTCTAGTTCAATAAAGGATACATCGTGAACACTGAGCTACAGTGTCAGTAATGAATCTGTGTGTGCCGAATGATAAAAGATGATTAGCAGCCTGGACAAACTTTATGCACCTAGAGCTATGGGAATACACAAAGGAAACTCTATGTTTATTTATTTAAAAGGTTAACCAGGAAGTACATACTGAGTTGAAAACAGCTCATTTCCAGATGTGTCCTGAGGAAGAGGGGAGTAGGTGATAGTTGATAAAATAAATAAATAAATAAAATAATATAGTTTTATAAAAAGAATCATAAATATTATAGGCAGAATAGTAAATGAAGGCATCTAGAAAATAGCACACACTCTAATATATACAGAAAAGTAAAATAGCAGAACAGTAAGAAGAGGGCAAGACCAGAGAACAGAGAAAAAGAGGAAGGTCACAAGCAGTTGCAGGTAGGATGACAATAGTCAGAAAGAAGAGACTTTAGGGAGGAAGGAGAAGAGGCAGATTGAACAGGAAGGGGAAAGGAGGAACAAAGATTTGGAAAGTGGCAAGAAAAAGTAGATTGGCCAACCATAGGTTTTCTAGAAGAAAAAGAGAGTGAATGGAAAGTTAAGTGACAGAGTGCGCACTAGAATAGTGATACTTAAGGAACCACACTGTAAGCATAGAAAAAAAGAGTTCCAAGCACACACAAACCTTATAAAGGGATGCTAGTATTCGGAATCACTTCAAAAAATCCATTTACAGTATTTTCCACACAGGACACCAATCCCTACCTGACATGTTTTGGACTGTAACGTCCTTTCTCAAAGTCTGAGAAACATACAAAGAAGCAACACAGATATAGGTTAAAATTAAGCACATGGTGCTATGAGACCCTGTGACTCATCTCATTAAAAATGTTATTCTTTTAATTACATTACAATTTTAAAAACAGTGAACCCAATACAAATTGTGGTATAAACATAACTTAGAAATAAGCCATTTACTGCATCCTAAAGCTTGCAATTATAGCAAGATGTGGAGAAATGGGGGGGGGGGGGTGAGAATGGAGGAAAATGGGTGTGAAGGGAAGGGGGAGGGGATCAATTTATCATAAAATACTTAATCAATAACAATGTTTTAGCTAGAATACCACATCTTAGGAATTCACATTATATAATGGCTACCTTGATTTCAGAACTACAATAGTGCTTATGTTGTTGCTAAAATATATAAACTATAGCTGCTAGAGAACAATAGAGCTCAGGGGGGCTCAGGGAAACCCATTATTTTTTGCATCAGTGTTTTCTCTGTTTTAGATATGGATGTATTTCCAGTTGTGTATTGGGTCCTGACTTTTTTGTTGCTTGCAAGGCCAAAATCCAGTAATTTTCTTTACTTAGTACTAAATTTTCATAATCACAACTTCTTGGCTGCCTACAAACTATCTATAGCTACAAAATCAAATTTGTTTGCCATTTCAGCAGTGGTGTCTAGGATGTGTTGGGCAGTTGCATAGGCTACATCCATTTTTTTGTATCACCTTGACATGTTCACCCACCCTGTCTTTCATTTACCATTTGGTTTTGCTTCCATAAAAGGCTCCACGTGAACACGTGGCAAGCTAGATGATACCTTCAGTGTCACAAGTGATGCACTGTCTTATTTCAAATGACCACGAAATTCTAACTGATATAAAGTTTTTTATTTGTCAAACTCGTTCACACATTATACATCTTTTACATCTGTAGTAGCCTTGTGGTTTCTTTAGCCATGTCTGTACTGGGGTGTCGGTAAACTGGCTATGTACCAGTAGGTCTCATAAAACAGGTGCTTTCTTATAGCACATTCTAAAAGTGGGTCTCACTGATCTCTTTCAAACTTGGATCAGCTGGTAACATGTGCCAGTGTCTTCTTAGAATAATCTCAAGTTCCCTGGCTTGTTCTGAATATTGTATTACAAAGTTGAACCTGATGTCAGTAGTTTCTGTGTGTTCCTTCTCCTGGACCCAACTTAATCTCTCTGTAACCTCTGCCCTGCATCTTGCTTGCTCAATGTTATCTCTCCTGTAGCCTTTCTGAAGTAATATGTTGGTCAGTGCTTCTGCTCCTTTTGTAAAACTTCTTTGTGTTGAACAATTCCTTTTAGTTCTTAAAAACTGACCTATTGGTATATTTTGGGTTATATGAGGGGGGTGGCAACTACTTGCCAGGAGTAAGGTTTTGCCATCTAGGGGTTTACGAAAAATGTCACTCTCTAGTGTTCCTTGATGATTTATTCTAATACACAGGTCTAAACAGGTGATCTCTACGTTACTGCTCTGGTATGTGAACTTAAGGTTCTGATCAGTTGTGTGTAGAAAAGTCACAAATTCCTGAAATAATTCTATACTACTAGTGGTGGGCGAAGTGGCCCCAATTCGCTCCGTGAAGTGATCCGTGGAATGAAGGCAACTGAGTGCTTCACTGGAGGGGAGTACTTCTAGACAAATGCAAAAGTCTATTGAAAAATAATGACTTTGAGTTACTTAGCCTTCCCAAACCACTCTCACCAATTCTAAAGGTGAAGTACATTAAAATCAATGTACTTAGCCTTACTTTGCCTTGGTTTTAAGCTCCAAAGGCGAATTTTGCAGTGTTTCATGGGATTTCAGGTCACATGGGCTCTAGATTGTTCTGCACAGCCTCAGTTTGGGGTAGTGTGTGTAGGAAGCTGTAGGAGACAGTCTGCTCTGAGAGCTTTCTGCAATTCAAACCTTCAAAAAGCTGTTAAAAAAGCCTTTTTGAGTAATTTTTTTTTTTTGCTGAAACTTTAGTTCATCTTTTATAGGAAACCTCCTGTGCTCATATCATCGGCTTATTGTTTGTATATGGATTTTGAATGTTAATGTACAACATTCAGTCTGTGTACTGAGAGACAGTGGAAGTGTGCTTTGGGAGGGTGTATCTGTGGTGTAGGTAGATTAACTTGGAGAAAAAGATAGTGCTTTTTCTTTTGGTAATATTTTTCTTGTTTAACTGTGTTAATGTACACACAGTAATATTTTCAATATTTCTTGCAATTTTTTTGCTGATTGTTGTGGTACAGCAATGCATAATTTTAGTTTGTTTAAAATATGTGGTTATATTACTGAAGTTTTCAATTTGCTGTGCATCACTTAGTGTGTGTGTGAGTATGTGTGTGATGTGTGTCATCAAATCAGACACCTTTTATTGTGCCACATAAAAATTTCAGCAATGTGAAGCTGCTATCCACTGCAGCTGTGTGATTTTTGTACTTCTTTGTGGTATCTTTACTGGTACTGGTACTAGTACTTGTGACTGTTACTGCAACAGTACAGTACACTGCCTCCCCCCCCCGTGCGGCCCTCCCCAACCGGTACAGGTATTCTTTTCCAGATTTGAATTTCTGATGGTGAGCACAGGTTAGGTGTTGTGCCTTTGTGTCTGCATCTCTTCAGTGCACAGCGCAATCTTAATCTGTCTGTGCATTTGCATCTCTTAGGGGCCCAATCTCCATCTGTAACTTAAGTCACAGTTGTTTCTTTGGCTTCCCTTCAGAGTACTGGACAGGTGTGGTGCTTAATTCTGCATGAACATTGTACTCATTAATATGTGTTTTTAAGTCAGGACCATCATCATGAGTCACTCATGATACAAATCACGTTCTTCATCATCACAGTCACAAATCACGATTCACGATCATTCACGTTACAGATCACATTAATTTTTTTTCTAGTTACTTGGATGTATTGTAAGCCTGTTTTGTAGTATCTCTCCAGGCTTCACCACCCCATTATTGTACTCACTGATACATGTTTTTAAGTCTGGGAGTTTTAAGCTACAGCTCATCAGGGAAGTATAGCCATAGGCGGTAAGCATTCACGTTTCTTCATCATCACGGCCACAAATGCAGTCACAAATCATGATTTACGATCACGTCATGAATAACAACATACATTTTTTTAATAGTTACTTGGATGTATTGTAAGCCTGCTGGTCATGGTGCTGAACAGGGATAGGATCCACACCTGGACCTGGGGGAACAGGCACATCCTGCTCCAGAGGACCTGGTGCTGGACTTGGTGGTGGTGGTGGTGGTTCAAATGCCTCAGAGTCAGGACAAGAGGTGGTGCTGGTCCTGCTTTGGGGGGGCACTCACAAGTTTTGAGCAGTCCAACAGGAATGGGTGCCCATGCCCTCTACACATGCACATGGTATGATGCTTTCCACTACCACACTCTCCCAAAGCTGCCCTGTCCCAGACATTCCCTCACCCTGGTCCATCTCTCCTACTGAGCTCCCTCAGTCCGAGCAATCACTTCTCTTACTGTCACACAACACACAGTCACACAGACACAGACAAACAACTAACTACTTATAAAGGCAAGAAAAATAAAATTTACAGAAAGAACAAATTAAGCAAAAAAGAGTACATAAAAGACAAAGAAATGTAGCTTTTAAAAAAGCTGTTGGGTCTAAATCAAAGTTTAAATCTCCTCCTCGCTCTGATCTAAAAGTATCAGCAATCACAAAACACACTACTCTCTCTCTGTCTGCACAGGAGAAAGTAAAAAAGTCTACTTGTATGACTCACTTTCTTCCTTCCTAGCTAAAGAGCATGTGACTTATAGTACTGTAAGCCATGTGATGTGTGGGGGGCTGCCAAATCCGAAACACGAAGCGGATCACTTAGAATCCTAATGAGGAACGCGAAGTCCATTAAAAACAATGACTTCGCATTGCCATTCCACCTTAATGCAAAGTGGTAATGACAAGGCGAAGTGAGCACTTTGCATTGCCCGCTCCGCATAGCGGAGTAGCAACGTGAAGTGCCCACTTTGCGTTCACTTCGCCGGTGAATTTTAAATTCACTGCATCTCTATATACTACCCTTCCACACTACCAGTACATCATCAATGTAACATTTCCAAATGATCAAGTTATTTCTAAATTTATTTGGTGTCATTGTAAATTACTTGTTTTTCCCATAGTTCAACACATAAAATTGCCACCGAGTGGGCACAGACTGCCCTCATTGCAGTTCCCTTTATTTGGAGATACAGTTCCTGTCAAAAAGAAATACATTGGGCCAGATTTTCAAAACCCCAGGTATGATGCAAGGGATGTGCGCCAAACAATACTGACCAAGGGAGTCTAGCATTAAACATTGTGCCTGACCTGATTTTCAAAGGAGCACTGCGTCAAAGGCAGTCCACTTTGATCAAAGATGGCTGCATCAGCCTTGTACCATACAAATAGCAGTGCCACAACACAAGCCGTCTTGCACCACAGAACTGGTGTAAGACCACACCTGTGGGAATTTCAAAGCTGCACCACTGACACCAAACATGTCAAAGTACCGTCAGCTGCTAGACCAGCCAGAGCTGGTCTAATGGACACTAGAGCACATAAATAGACCCAAAGCAGGTGGTCAGACCTGACTATGCTAATATTAAGGGCCAGGGACTAGTTTAGAACATTTTGGAGGCTTAGTTTTGGCCATTTCATATGCCATTTTGTTTACTTAGCATGCATCATTCTTGTCCTTTGCATCATTTGTTTGACTCGGCTTGCACCATTTTGGTTACTCAGCTTGCACCATTTTTACTCTGTTTGCACCATTTTTGTACTCAGTTTGCATCATTTTTGTTCCTTGAGTCATTTTTCTGACTTAACATGCACCTTTTTTGACTCAACTTGCACCATTTATTTTGGTGCAGCTTGCGTCATTCCCATCCCTTACACCATTGAGTTGATGCAGTGGACCTCTTGCGTCAGTTTGGGGGACTTTGATACACAGACCACTTTTCTTGCAAAATATGGCATGCAGTATTTGGTGCACCAAGATCTGATTCAGGCTGGCTGTTTGAAGCAGCTTGCGTGGATCTAAGAGACCTTTGAAAATCTGGTCCCTTCTGTTAAAGGACAAATTCTAATAATTTAATCAAAAAAACAGTTGGAGGTGTTGGGACTGTAGCCCCCTCAGTGACAAATTTGGAAACATTACATTAACGATGTACTGGTAGTGTGGAATGGTAGTAAAGGATTATTTCCGGAATTTGTGACTTTTCTACACATAACCAATCAGAACCGTAAGTTCACATACCAGATCAGTAAAGTAGAGATAACTTATTTAGACCTGTGTATTAGAATAAATCAGCAAGGAACACTAGAGAGTGACCTTTTTCATAAACCTCTAGATGGCAACACATTAATCCTGGTGAGTAGTTGCCACCCCCTCATATTACACAAAATATACCAATAGGTCAGTTTATAAGAACTATAAGGAATTGTTTAATACAATCAAGTTTTACAAAAGGAGCAGAAGCACTGACCAACATATTACTTCAGAAAGGCTACAGGAGAGATAACATTGAGCAAGCAAGATGCAGGGCAGAGGTTACAGAGAGATTAAGTTGGGTCCAGGAGAAGGAACACACAGAAACTACTGACATCAGGTTCAACTTTGTAATACAATATTCAGCACAAGCCAGGGAACTTGAGATTATTTTAAGAAGACACTGGCACATGTTACCAGCTGATCCAAGTTTGAAAGAGATCAGTGAGACCCACTTTTAGAATGTGCTGTAAGAAAGCACCTGTTTTACGAGACCTTCTGGTACATAGCCAGTTTACCGCCACTCCAGTACAAACATGGCTAAAGAAACCACAAGGTTGCCACAGATGTAAAAGATGCATCATGTGTGAACATGTTAGACAAACAGAAAACTTTACATCAGTTAACTTTTTACAGACTTTTGAAATAAGACAGTGCATTGCATGTGACACCGAAGGTATCATCTACCTTACCAGATGTGAAACCTTTTATGCAGGCAAAACCAAAAGGAAACTAAAAGACAGGGTGGGCAAACATGTCAGAGTGATACAAAAAATGGAAGTTATCTACACAGCTTTCCAGCACATTCTAGGCACCACTGTTGAAATGACACACAGATGTTATTTTGTAGCAATAGATAAAGTTTGTAGGAACCCATGAGGGGGTGATTATGAAAATTATTTACTAATTAAAGAAAATTACTGGATTTTGACCTTGCAAGCAACAAAAAAGCCAGGACTCAATACGCAACTGGACATACATCCATATCTAAAACAGAAAACAATGATGTAAAAAATAATGAGTTTCCCTGAGCCCCACCGAGCCCTATTGTTCTCTAGCAGCTATAGTTTATATATTTTCGCACCAACATAAGCACTATTGTAGTTCTGAAATCAAGGTAGCCACTATATAATGTGAATTCCTAAGATGTGGTATTCTAGCTATACATTTTTTATTTGATTAAGTATTTTATAGTGCTGTACGGAATGCGGAATTCTGCCGGTGGAATTAGTGTGGAATAACAATTCCATAGGTGGAATTCCTGCCAGAATTTCACTGGTTCTTCTGAGGAATTCCACTTACTCTGTTCTGCAGAATAATATTCCGTGGAACAGCATTTTATTCAGTGGAAAATTATTCTGCAGCAGTTTCCGTGGAAAATATTGAGATCCACAGAATAACATGCCATGGAATAGCATTTTTTCATTTAACATCTATGTTCTGCTGCAGAATTGCACCACTCCATTTCTGGTGGAATTTCAGCAGAATTGTGAAAATTCAGCTGAATTTTGTTCCACCGAAGTTTGAAAATTCTGCACAGCACTAATATTTTATGATAAATTGATCCCCCCTTTCCCTACATACCCCTTTTCCTCCACCCTGCCATTTCTTCACCTTTTGCTATAATTGCAAGTTTTAGGATGTAGTAAATGACTTATTTCTAAGTTATATGTGTAGCACAGTTTGTATTGGGGTCACTGTTTTTTTTTCCAAATTAAATTAACTTTATTGGCAAGAAACTTTTTTATAAAAATATCATAATAGCAGTAGACATGAGTAGTGAACAGATTGCAGAAGAGATACTTACAGAGTCCTACATGTCATATATTCAGTAGAAATGACTAATACATCCTAGTGCCGAGGTAACTGAATTAGATTAATAGGTTCACCATTTTTAAAATGTTCATGTAATTAAAAGAATAACATTTTAATGAGATGTGTCACAGGGTGTCATAGCACCATGTGCTTAATTTTAGCCTATATCTATATTGCTTCTTTGTATGTTTCCCAGCCTTTGAGAAAGGACGTTACAGTCCAAAACATGTCAGGTGGGAATTGGTGTCCTGTGTGTGGAAAATAAATGGCTTTTTGAAGTGATTCCAAAGTAGTGGTGTCCCTTTCTAAGGTTTGTGTGTGTGTTTTTTTTAATATGCTTGCAGAAAATGGAAAGTATTGTTGTGGAGAAGGTAGACGGAAGAAAGAGGAGGGGAAAGAAGGGATTTGAGATGACAAGGAAGAGTGCTGAACCAGAATTTGGGTAAAAAAAGAGACAGAATGTGAAAGGCACCTAGCATCAAGACAGGGAAGAGAAAGAGCCGAGTAAAGAGAGCAGTGGTGAGTATGAGAGGGACAATCTAAAGCAAAGCAGTAGAAAGAATAAACAAGCATTTGCCAATGCTGAACGTTGGCTGTTTGTTTAAAGGGACACTGTCAACCTCAAAATACATTCGCTGTTTTGTGTTGGTGTGACTTTTTTTAATTCAACTTTTGTAGTGATTTTCCCTGTCTAAGTCTTAATTTGTCTTCATTGATATATCATTAGTTCCCATTTACTTTGTGTGTGATAATGGACTGATGCTTCACTTTGTTTTCCCTTTATTTTAAGGTTAAATGAGCACACTGTATTTTGAATGTGAACAAAGCCATTTTACTGACATGTTGAATAATATCTGCAGAATGCTATTTTTCTTTACTTATATACATTATGTTATACTTTTTGAGCCATCAATAATTTGTATAGCAGTACTGTTTGTAGTATTTTCCTGTGAGTCCAGCAAGCAATAATACATGACTGGATGCTGGTATTACTGAGATAACAGCACATCCAGAGGCTCAGAGATGCTCAAGGTCGCATATTGAGAGGCTACAGCCACTGGCTGTTTGTGTATCTCAGCACTACCAGTACACAGTCATGTATTATTGCTTATATAAAATTGGCCCATATAAAACTTGCGTTCTGTTACCAATGGTATTGTAGTATTTGTTACATTTTCCACCCCTCAAAGCATGTACACGATGTTTGCATCATTACCTCTAATCCATGTACTAGTCTCCTTGTGCAAAAGTGCAGGATTTTCAACATGAATGTATGCCTTCTTCAAGTAGTCTAACAGGCATGGTATATATTATGCAGTCGTACTACAACCTTGGTGCAAATATCAAAAACAAACTAGATCTAGATATGCAGAACTGTAGCAGGTCACATACAATGTAATGAAGATACCGTATAGTAAAAAAAAAACATCGGCTTGCCAGTAAGTTGTTACATTAAAAAATGTTTAATAATTGCAACATATAAGGGAAATAAGGAATAATTTGTGAGAAATTTAGTTCTTCATATGGGGAATTGGATGAGTCCTCTGTTAATGAGTCTGTGTCAGTATCCTTCAGAATCAAGAATAAAGAACAAACACACTAATTCATAAACTTAGTATGCTTTTAAATAATAGATTCTATGACAGCACAGGACAAGCTAACTCTTAGTATCCTTAGTATTTATTTATATCAAATTTACATTAAATGATGTGGTGTGGAGATCTTTGCAACCAATATGATTCTTGTGAAAATAATGCTACTACAACCTATGCCTGTAATAGGCAGTAAAAGCCAATGAAGGGGTCTTAGGGAATAAATGAAAAAAGGCATTCACAAAAAAAAGAAAAAAGAAAAAGAAAAATCATATAAACAGATACACACTGATGGTTTGGGAAGGAGTCCGTTTTCGATGAGAGAGGTATGGGAACTGCCTCAATGTGAATTGAGGGCTGTGCATGGAGAAGTTGCAGGCAGCTAGCAAAGGTTTTTTTTTAGATATAAACAGCTTACAATGAACTTTTCTTGCTTTTTTTAAATTGGTGTGGAGGAAGTAGGGGAGTGTGACTAAGAGGAGGGAGGATGGGAGAACAGAGTGATTTGAAGAGAAAGGTCCAAATTCATGTGTTACATAATTGACCATTACTTCCACCACCACCATTTGTAAATTATAACATAAATAAGGCTTCATGGCTTCAATTTTGAATTAATACTGTAGCTATTAGGGTGATCAATTTTAAAATACTTAAAGAAAAGAAGAAAATAATATCTGTAATTATTAAAAATAGCTGATGATTTAAAAGACAGCAGGCAATAAAAATAGCATATCATTGTGAAAAAGAATTCACTTGCTAGAAGAAAAAAATCAGAAAAAAAACCAAATTCTAGCTGGATAGATTAGTCAATAAGAGGCCGCTAACAAAAGGTAAAAAGTAACGAAAAAAAGGACTCAGATTAAAATTATTTTACATTTTACAGACACCAAAACAGGGGTGAAATAGGAAGCAAAAGGCAAAGGAAGGGGCCTAGGGAATAAAGGAATACCACACAACAATCAAAATTAAAAGAATTTTGTATATGCAAAGACTCACTGATGGTAGGGAGTAAGGTTTAGCGAGAACTGTGAAATGTCACATTTCAGCTTGAGAACTGAATGTGAAATATGTGCAGACAGCTAGTGTTATGATATGCCCTGACCACTTTGCCTGACTCTAGTGCAGATATTCTGAGCTGCATCATCTGAGTTACTAATTTACCCAGTTAGTTTACTATCAGTGGAGGCTCATCAGTTGACTCCTTACATGCTATATTTGCATAGCATGTGACTGTGTGTATGTATGATTCTGCATGAGTGCTGTATTGAAACAAGGGTGCTATTTATTATTACTGCGGTCTGTATCAGGAGTAGACACCTTCATTTACAGCAACCTGCCATCTTTGTTTGAACATAATGCTGGAAAAGGACAGGTGTCAATGAGATTAAAGCACAGCTGTCAGATAGTAGCTGCATTCTGCAACAAGTAGTCATGTGGACAGTACTTTATTTCTTTTTGCCCAATCCTTTGAAACACAGGATATGCGCTGTGCTTCTGTGCCAGCTTAGTGCACACTGGAAAAGTGTACATAATGAAATACTGTTGACATGATCAGGACTCAAAGTAGCTCACAGTATGTTGCAAATTACGTCATTCAGAAAAGAAGAAAAACCACAAAAAGGATTGTTTTCTCCCTCTACTTAAACAGTAATTTAATTTTTTTCTTAGTTTAGGTGTGTGTGCGTGTGTGTGTGTGTGTGTGTGTGTGTGTGTGTGTGTGCGCCTGTGTGCATGCGTGTGTGTGTGTGTATGTGTGTGTCTGTGGCAGGGGACTAAGGGAGGTCCAAATGTAATAACTACATACAGGGATGTTACTTGCACCACTCCAGTTCCTAAACTGAACTAAAAGAAACACACTGTGGCCTCATTTTTTTATGTTTGCTTGCGCTCATGCACAAGAAACATGTTGCGGCAGCTTGCTGCAGAAGCAGGTTGTGGAGGTGCGGCACTGTTGTAGCCAATGCCCTCGGTGCCATTTGAGGCTTGGCCCACTTTCCCCAATGCGGTGGCACACTGCTGCTGACACTAGTTCAGCCAGCGTGCCACCACCTTGAAAGATTTTTGCCGCTGCAGTCAGGGAGCACCTCATCATTGCAGTGTCAGCCATTCTGCTGCAATTAGGGAGTGACCTATCATTGCAGGGAAGTACCTTCCCATCCACATGCTCCCAACCCAGTTGTGTGCCGAAAGAGTGCCCAATTCCCCTCAGCATCATGCGTCCCCCCCAATGGTCTTTCTTTGATGACTGGGGGGCCCAATCCCTCTCGGCTTCAGTCCCCCTCCAGTTCAATTTGCTGATGGGGGAGCCCACTCCACGTCAGCATAATGTCCCCCCAATTTGTTGTGTGCCAAGGGGGGAGCCTAATCCCCCTCAGCTCTTCCCCCATTATGTGCGATGAGTTCCCAATCCCGTGTTTCAGCCCCCCAAAAACACTCAGGTGGCGCACTGGGGAGCCCACCCCAGCATGCCAAATGTCCCTGTAAAAACAAAAAGTCCTACCTGCAATGTTTTTCTTTTTTTTAAACCTGCAAAACAGAAAATGGTCTCTCACTGAGTTCGATGACCCTCCCCAACCCACACCCACCCTCTGTGCACTTGCCTCCCACACCCTCCTCACCCCATACCTACCTCCAGAGCCCAGCGATAGTTTTTGGTGGACCGGGAACACGTTTTCACTCTTCAAAGCCAACTGTGAATTGAAGAAATGCCGGTAAGCTGTATAATGGCATAAATAGAGGTTTTGAAACGTTGGTGCATATCTCAGGCATTTTTGGGAATTCTGGCACCAAATTTTCAACATGGGGTTATTGGGACCCCTCCTCATGAATTCAGCCACAGTCATGGCATTATTCGGTCCAGAAAAGTGATTTTGTGGTCACAGCGTGGAATCACCTTTCGGGACCATTTAACAAACGACAGTGCCACTATTCATGAGGCAGGCTCTCAAAAAGCCTATGTTGCAAATTTGCTAAAAGAAATCCAAAAAATAACTGTTTACGAGTGTGCATTGAGCAGTTTGCATGCGCGATCGTAACTTCATGAATTTGTAATTTTTTCACTCCAGATTTTCAACATTGCCATTCTTACACACCTCCTTATGAACAGTACAGCTGTCATTTTACACATCCTGGCCAAAATATGATTTCACACTTCCGGTCCCGAATAGCACGGTAGCTGTGGGAAATCAATTTTTGGGACAGATTGAGAAAATGACAGTGACCCTTGTCATGAGCAGAGGTCCTAAAATGCCAATGTTGAAAATTTGGTGATGAAAGTCCATAAAATGACTGTGTTACAAGTGTGTGTTGCGCAGTTTCCACTCACCCTTGTAACTTCGCAAATTTGGAATATTTTCACACCAGATTTTCAACACTGTCATTTTTTCACACCTCCTTATGAACAGTACAGCTGTCATTTTTCACATCCTGGCCAAAATGTGTTTCCGTATTTCCGGTCCAAAATAGCGCGATCGCTTTGGGAAATCAGTGGTTCGGACAGATTAAGATCAAGAGAGTGAGAGATGGGGAGTGAGTGAGCACAAATGAGCTCTGTCGGGACTGCTGCAGATTTCTTTGTAGCAGAAAAAGGCACCAATGCAGGCAGGAGCCCAGTACAAAAGAGCAGCCTGCAGTGCCGGGAGAAACCGAATGAGTGACTGAGAGAAGGGGAGTGAGCAAGCTCAATGGAGCACTGTCTGGACTGCTGTGGATTTCTTTGTGGGTAGAAAAAGGCACCAATGCAGGCAGGACCCCAGTATAAAAGAGCAGCCTGCAGCACCGGGAGAAACAGAATGAGTGAGTATGGGGGGTGGAGTGAGTGAGCTCAATGGAGCTCTGTTGGGACTGCCGTGGATTTCTTTGTGGGAAGAAAAAGGCACCAACGCAGGCAGGACCCCAGTACAAAAGAGCAGCCTGCAGCGCTGGGAGAAACAGAATGACTGAGTGAGAGAGGGGGAGTGGGTGAGCTCAGTGGAACTCTGCTGGGACTTTAGAGTTACCCACCCTTCCACCCAAGGTCCTCTGTGGTTCTATATTACAGCAGGGTGTCTGGAGTGGAGAAAAAGCAATGATTGGATAATTTTAGGATTGCTGTAATAATACAGATTTAGTTGTTCTGTTTATTTCTCTAACTGAGCTAAATACTGAGCTATACGGTTATGATTGCTGTAATAATACATATTTATTTGTTCTATTTTTTTCTCTAACTGAGCTGAGTAATACTTGGAGTGCAATAGGATTTCTAACTAGGCTAAGTGAAACTATATGATAGCTGAGAACAAAAAGTATGTAGTTGAGGGGTGAAAACGGACAAGGAGGCTTTAGAATTGCTACAGTAACACATTATCTAATGGATGAAATTTGAGACTGAATTAACCCAGTTGGCAAGGGGGCAGTAGGGGACTAGCATGGGGGACAGGAATTTGAGTAAATAGGGGTCTAACAGTTGTAGTAGGGTACAGAATCTGTAAGAGCCCATAACATAAAATGGGGTCCAAATGGGTTAGTTGCCACATGTCAATAGGACGGGCATCTTTGGAAGGGTGGGGGGTGTACAGGGTGTGGTTCTGCCATGATCCTGGACTGGGCTTGGAGGATGGGGGTGCATGGTCTGTAGATGACTGGCTAGTTTGAGGGAGGAACTGTGGAGGTTAGAGATGAGTCTAAATGGCAGGGCAGATGAGTATGGTAGGTATCTGGGGGGAGGGAATAGGGGATGGCAAAGGGGGATGGAGGAAGAACAACTAGGGAGTGAAACTGACCCCAGTATCAGAGGCACTAATAGAAAAGAGAGGAGAAAGGAGGGGGTGTCCGAGGTGAGGGGGGTCCTCCTGATCGGGGAGGAAGAGGCCACGAAAAGTACCAGGGGAGAGAGCAGATGACTGCTGGTAGGGAGGGACCAGGGGTGGGACCAGGGGTGGCATGAAGTGGAACAAGTAGGAGGGGAGCACCGATATGGGGAAGAGATGTAGGATGGGTATCGACTAGGAATAGAGTTGAACCTCGTCTATGGGAGAGAGAGAGAGAGGGAGAGCAGGAACATACTGAAGGGGGGAAGGACAAGCAGGGCATGTGAGGGATGGTTACAGGTAGGGGAAGAGATAGCAAGAACAAAAGGGTAGAAGGGGGGTTAGTAAGGAAGGAGAAGGGGTGGTGACTGGAGGAGAGAAGGCTACGGGAAAGGGGAAGGATGGGGGGCATCACTATTAGGTTAGAAGGGAATGGGGGCTCCATATCAACAACAGCGGGGATAGGAGAGGGGTTGGAAATCAGCAAGGGAGGAGGGGAGGTTGACATAGGAAGCCCAGTAGGAAGTAGTCAGACTGAGAAGGGGTTCAAGGAGGAAGGGAGGAATAAGGCAGAGAAAAGGGGTGAGGCGCAAGTAGGGGGTACAGATACAGAAGTCACAGAGGGTGCAGCTGGCAGGGGTAAAGGGCAGGGAAGAATTAATACTGGGGTGGTGGAAAGGGCATTAGAAGGGAAAGGGGGGTAAGGGATGGGGGTACTTGTCCTGGGGGATTCTATACTGAAAGGGGTGAGATGGGGCGAGGGGAGAAGCACAGCCATATTTGGGTTTAAGTTATCACCAGGTTGACTGCAGGAGGGGCAGGGCAGGCACTGCTCAAGTGTATAGCAAGGGGGAGGAAGAAACCTCATTTAGTGTTGCATGTGGGTACAAATGACTTGGTGGAGGAGACTGTGGAAGTAGTGAGGGAGAGGTTCAAGTAGTTGGTAGGCAGTGTAAGGGAGTAGAGGAGTCAGTGGCATTCTTGGAGGTACTGCTGGTACCATGTGCAAGGATGGGGAGGAAGTTTAGGACTGAAGAGTTCAACGAGTGACTGAGGGATTGGTGCCACACCAAAAATGATGTGTTAGTGACTAACTGGGGTAGGATCTGGGGGGAATAGTGAGTTGTACATGTGGGACATGGTACATTTGAGCAGAAAGGGGAAGGGAGTATTAAATGCAGGATTAGAAGGGTATATCTCTACTAAGGAGGATTTAAACTAGTGGGGGGGTGGTGGTGGCCAAAAGACTTAGGTTGGTAGAAAGGTCCAGACAGGGGAGCCTAATGAGCTCACCCCCCTAGATATAGGGAAAGGCAGAGGTGTCGTAACCCTGGGAGGGGGCCGGAAGAGTGGTCTGAGTGTAATGCAGAAGGCTCCACCACCAGGTAAGAATAAGGAGGAGAAAGGGTGCAGACTACCAGGAGGAGGGACACAGGCCAAGGAGAAGAAGAGTGAGAAGAAGGAGGGGTATGGGTGGAAGGTGGTCTGACTAAATGGATACAGAACTTATTACAGGAGAGGGCACAGAGGGTGCTGGTGGTGGGGTAGCTCTTGGCACCCAGGGCAGTGACAAGCGGGGTGCCACAGGGATCAGTGCTGGGCCCAGTGCTATTTGGGCTCTTTATCTCTGATATAGCACATGGAGTGGGGAGCAGGGTTAGTCTGTTCGAACATTATAGCAAATTGGGGCAGTGGTGGATGAAGAGGACGGATGGTAAAACCTGCAGGGGGACCTAATCAAGCTAAAGACATGGTCGGTGGAGTGGCAGCTAGGATTCAGTGCAAAAAAGTGTAAGGTGATGCACTTCAGGGTGAAGAACCAGAAGAGGGACTCTCATTTGGGGATCACAGAGGAGAAGAAGGACCTAGGGGTGTTGGTAACTGGGAGCATGAACAACTTGGCCCAGTGCAGGAAAGCAGCAGCGAAGGCAAACAGGATGCTGGGGTGCATCGCAAGGGGGTTCTCTTCCAGACACAGGGATGTGATCCTACCTGTCTACAGATCATTGGTCACACCACACCTAGAATACTGTGTGCAATACTGGAGGCCATACCTGAGGAGAGATATAAAGTTACTGGAGGGGGTGCAAAGAAGGGCAACAAAAATGTTAAAGGGGATGGAAGGAAAGGAATATGAAGTTAGGCTGAAGGAGCTGAACATGTACACACTGGAGAAGAGGAGGAATAGGGGGATATGATTGAAGCATTTAAATACCTGAGGGGGTAAATAAACCTGGTGCTGAGTCTGTGTTGAAACTGAGGAGTGGAAGAGAGAAGAGGGGGCATGGACTAAGGTTAGAAGGGGGACATTTCAAGAAGGAAATGAGGAGCACTACTTCTCTGAGAGGGTGGTGTCTAGTTGAAATGCGCTGCCAGAGGGGGTGGTAACATGTAGGACAGTCAATAGCTTCAAGGAGGAGTGCAATAAAGCAAGAGGAAGAGTTGTGTGGGCAGGGGCTGGGACAAGTGGGGGAGGAACTGAGGGGGAGGAGGTTGGGGCAGCTGCAATCTAGGGTGCTAGCTGCGCCCTCGGACAGATTTACATAGACTGATTGGTGTGTTCTGCTGGCAGATTTGTATGTTCATATATTTTATGTATGTTCGTATGTAAAATCACAGTGACTCTGTTTATGAGCAGAGGTCCTAAAATGCCTATGTTGAAAATTGGGTGACTAATGTCCATAAAATGACTGTCTTACAAGCGTGCATTGTGCAGTTTCCATGCACCCTCGTAACTTCACAAATTTGTAGTATTTTCACTCCAGATTTTTAACACTGGCATTTTTCAGACGTCCTTATGAACAGTACAGGTGTCATTTTTCACATCCTGCCCGAAATATGTGTTTACACATCTGGGGCAGAATACCGTGGTTGCTGTGGGAAATCAATGTTCTGGACAGATTAAGAAAATCATAATGACAGTGTTCATGAACAGAGGTCATAAAATGCCTATGTTGAACATTTGGTGAAATAATTCTACTAAATGACTGTGTTACGCACATGCGTTGCACAGTTTCCAGGTACGCTTGGAAGTTTGAGCATTTTTAATATTTTCTCTATAGATTTTCAACATTCACACCTCCCTATGAATGGTACAGCTCTCATTCTTCACATCCTGCCCAATCTGTGTTTTCGTACATCTGGTGCACAATGGCACGGTCGCTGTGGAAACTCAAATTTTGGGACACATTGACAAAATCACAGTGCCACTGTTCATGAGGAGAGGTCCCAAATGCTTTCATGAGGTAGGAGCCACAACATGGCCATGTTAAACATTTGTACTGCAAATACCAACAAACGCCTGGGGTTTTATGGTTTCTAACCATAACTTCCCACCCTGTACAGACTGACAGGCATCAGGGGAGTATCTTTGGATTGCCGACTGTAATGCTCCATACCATTCCAACCCCACCCCACCCTGCAGCCACTGAGAGGCATTGTGCTGTGCTTTGGACTTTTGGCCCAGAGTTCACCCATTCTATACTGCATCTATTTCAGGATATGTCCTTATGGAGTGGTGTGACTGTAAAGCCAAACACCCCAAGGCACACCTCAACACTTATCAGTGTCTGCAGGATAGGGTGAGGTGAAATGGCATGAACATTATGGGCGACAACCCAAAAGCATACCCCAATGCCTGTCCATCTCTGCAGGGTGGAGGTGGGGTTGGCGTGAAGTTTAATACTTCACTGCCATTCCTACTCTGCATCTAATTCCTGCATTTCCAATGCTAATACCAGCAAGCAAAGATTCAGCATTGACAAATGCTTGTTAATTAATACCTTTCCTACAAGGGTGAAGGGGAAAAGAAATTTGCAAGTTTTAAAAAAATGTGACCATTAAGCTGACCATTTAAAAAGTAAAAAAAATGGAACATTATTATGAAAAACAACATGCCAATGCACACAAGGGATATAGCAGCAATAAATAAAGTCAGGTTGAAGAGATCAGTCAAAACGAGCATGCGGTGCATTTAGTTCATATTTTAGTGCCAGGAAAACTACTGTGGACTTTACATTACATACATACCATGATAAGTAGAGTATAAACTCAAATGATTGAAAGGAATACTTATCGGCATCCACAAATTTGTAATTACTAATCCTCGCTGACACGCTACTCTTGTAAGGACTCATACATGTATGGGAAATCACCCTGAGTATTTAAAAAAAAAATGTCATTTGAAATCTTACTAACAGGCTCTTGATCACTCAAACCACAACTTGTATACCATAGGAAACACGTCAGTGAGTCAAATGATAACAGAGAAATGCAGACATCAAAAAGCGTGGTTAACAACAGTAGTCGCATGGTAGCTGACTAACAAGGAAGCATTCACTGACCAGGCACAAGCCTCAGGAATCAACGGTTCTGTGCATAACAGTAAAAAAAATGCAAGAATCGGCAAACCAGATGCATACCTGATTTCCTCAGTTTGCGGTTGGCCTTTGAAGAGCAAAGGCATATCTGCATGGTACAGAGAAGATTACGGTGTTGGAACACTACTGGGTAAGTAAGGGCTTTACTGGGTGGGGCAGGGAAATGGTGCAATGGACAACGGTGGATGGTTTTCTGTTTTACAGGGGGGAAAAAGAATGACAAGGGATGATTTTTATTTTTCAGGTGGTGACACTGGGAGATTGGGCACCCCAGTGTCACTGTGACATTCATGGGGAGGGGAGGGGTGTTGAAAGGAAAGAGTTGGGTGGGATGGAAAAACACAGCCCAGGGCTCCTGCAACTGACATAGATGGACAATTTTCTTTGTAGCAGGAATAAATAAAAAAAAACTATGAGGAATGACACTGAGGGATTGTGCACCCCCAGTATCAGTGTTATGTTTTTTTGGGGGGGTTGTGTGGGGATACTGGGGGCTTGGGCACCCCCAGTGTCAGTGTCTTGTTGGGGGGGGCAGATGCTGAGAGTAAGGGTCGATGGGGGCAGTTACCAGAGAGCCAGCAACAGACAGCAACGGACTGTTTTCTTTTATACAGCCATGCTGGTGAAGTTGAAAGGCGTTCAGCTGTTTCCTGACCAGTTTCATGCAAATGAAAGGACATAGCCCTCTCTGATTGGAGCAGCTTTGGTCCTTTGAAATGCATGAATGTTCAGCCCATCCAGCAGCGAGTTATATCAGGACCACACTCACTGGTCATTGGTGTACAGTGCTGAGCCTCTGGTTTTGTGAACTGTTATGGGCTCGGCAGTGACCCTCCCCCGAAATCCGGTACTACCACAAAACACTGGCTTTGCGCAACTGCAGTCAAAATAAAAAGGGAGTCCAGTCTAACAACGGAGGATTTAGGGGCACTACTGTAGACCAAATCACCGTAGTCAAAAATAGGATCATTTTTAGAACAATTTCTCGGCAGGCAGGGTGCAGTATGCTCGCTTTATTCCTGTGCAAAGCACCAAGCTTTATGTTATGTTATGTTATGTTATGTTATGTTATGTTATGTTATGTTATGTTATGTTATGGGCAATCTCCAGGGAAACAGCCACAAGTTATGGGAGAACTGATGAGAGGACAGATCCTGATCTTGGTGGCCACAAGATTCTCAGCAGCCAGTTTCTAAACAGTTGCAGGGAATCTCATGGCCATCTAGATAAGAGTTAGCCTTTTTTATTGGTTCTGAAAGGCTTGAAGGTGCTGGAAGACCAACCCCATTAGTTGGAGGGATAAGCCTTCGGTGCTGGGACTTTTTTTTGTGAGGATTGGGATGTTTAAGTCGCCTCTGTAGCCCAAAGAACCATGTCTGCAAGTCAGAAAGCAGTAGCATTGATCATGAAGCCTACAGGGAGACTGCTGCACCTGTCAGGACCTGGGAGCTTGAGACCTCAGAATTGTGTCGGGTCGTGTTGGTCCAGAGCCAAGAGGAGCAGGTGGGCTGTGAAGCCATGATCAAAAAGAGCCCTCTAGCTGAGATAAGCAAAGCCACATCCCATTATATGAGTGTCTTAGGACAGGACAGTCCAGTTTCTTTAGAGCAGCCATTACTGGAACACAGGCAGATAGAAAAAAAAATCAAAGGTTGAAAACGGTTATTTAAAAAGATGTTGAGAGCTATCCAGCTCAAATTTGATTTTGTTTGGACCCAATCGGTTCTAATTCTGTAATTTTTTTGTCCTTGTAACTCTTTCAACATAGCAGTGAAGGCCGGGAAAAACAGATGCTGTTGATTTTTTTATGGTAAAGCTATGCCTGTGGTTCAATGGGTGGAGCAACAATGTCACTCGCCCCCGGGCCTAAAAAGGCCACTCCTCGTGGACTGTTCCAGGGTTTGTTTCTTTATTGTGGCAGGAGGTGCTGTTCCTCCTCTCTCCTTCTCTCTGTCTAATATTACATCCCTACATCTCCGCTGTGCCCCTGCTATTGCCGCACCTCCAGTAGCAGCATCATTCCTCATTTCTGTTCATCTCACAACATTCTGTCAGTTCTCCTTGTCCTGTCCTTGCCGCCTGCTTGCAGCCTTTCATTCCTTCCCCACCTCACTCCCTCCCATCTCTGTTTCTCTTCGGTTCCCTCCTGCTCCCTGCTCTGTCCTGCCTGCCACTCCCTGTGGTCACTTCCTTCTGTTCCCACTTCCCTTGCTTCATTCAAGTCCAGTTCCCATTTCCATCTGCTATTCACTTTCTTTTGTTTTTGTTGGGGCAGTTTTTTCCCTGCCTCCTGCCGAGTCCTCCCCAGTTCTGTCACCCGTCAGTTTTTTCTGCCGTGGCCTTGGGTGTTGCCAGGGACTCACCTCATTTTTTATTCTTCTCCTTTTCCTCTTGTGGCCATCTATAGGATCCCCTCTCTGCCTGCAGTCACTGGCCCACCTCATCTTCTGGCTGAGCTCTGCTGCGCTGGCAGTTCTTCCACCTACAGCATCAAACTTTAGCATCTCTCTGGTTCTCTTGACCTCCTTTCTTTCGTTGATGCATCTAGTTTCCTAGAGTCTAGCACTTCAGTGCCACTCGGAAGCAGTAATTTGCTCCCATTTATTTGCTTCTCTGTGGCTTCATCTCGACATCCCTGTATAACTTTTCCTCCTGAGTGCTAGAGTGTCATCCTTGGGCGATAAGCCGCCTACTTCCCCACTGCTATGAATTTTGCATAGTGCTATGATTTTTACACTCATATTTACCGTTGCTCTGTATCCTGATGTTCTTCTTCATGCTACAGCGATTTCTGGACACCTATTCTCTTAAATCATTGACTTAAGTTGCTAGACACATTGCTTATCTCTAACTACATGTGGCCCTGCCTGTATACATTTTCTAGTTTACAGTCGGACATGCTCCACATTCTGGCCCTTTGCTGTGCTTTTGTAGGCCAGTGTTATGGTTTTACTCCCATGTGGTTGGGGTATGGAAAGTCGGGACCCTACAGGGTACATCCCTTGGAGGTCATTTGCCATAATCTCCATCAGTGCTCATTTGTTTCCAGTTGCTCATGTGGCTTGGCCTTCCTTTCCTTTTGATCACTTCAGCTTTTTCTCATCTGGCCTTGGCTGGGACTGTACCCTGCACTGCCTGCATTCCATTGCATGCCTTCTTGCCCTCCTGACTTCTCCCCTGACCCTGGTATGTCAGCCTCAGCCAGCTTGCTGTCCATGTTTTCTTTTTGGGGGTTTCTGCCCTACCACTACTCCTTCACTAATGGCATATCGGATAAACTCCTCACTTTAATCATTCCCATTCTTTGGTCCCTGCCAGCCTTCAGGCATTGAGGCCTTCAAGACTTCTCTCCATCATCATACATTGTTCATTTCATACCTCACCTTAACTGTATCAGCCTCCAAGGCTTCACTTCATCATCATACATCGTCCACTTCATATTTCACCTTACCCATACAAGCCTTCTAGGCCTTACTGCATAATTGTAAGTCGTCCATTTCATTCCTCACCTTAAACCATTCAGGCCTTCAAAGCTTCTCTTCATCATCATACATCATACATTTCATACTTCTCCTTAACTGTTCTGGCCTTCAAGGCTTCTCTCCACCATCGTACATCCCATGAAGTCTGCATCTAGAGCATGCAAAGCTCAGTGCAAGGTCCTTCTCCCTGGCCCATAGTGAGAATGTCTTTGCTTTGGGTGGACCTTCAGTCTTCCCTTGTTTTAGTGACACCTCTGGATGTAGAATGTATGACTTCAATATGCGAGGGTTGGGGCTTTCATCATCATGGCCCCTTGGGCTGCCTGAGTGGGTTCGGGGATACCCTCTATGCCATTCTCCATCTGACTGCCTTTGGTTCATCTGGTCTATTTCATAGGCTCCTGTAGGCCAGCTGAGTCCCTTGGTGGTCTTTTCTCTCCTCCTTTGCTTTTGGACATATAGTTGCAAAGCCATCACTCTCAACCCTCAACAGCATTCCTGTTACAAGGACAGAGTGACAGCTTCATCTAAATTGGACTCTTTTCCTCTTCCTGTAATATTGGCTCTAAGTTCCGGTAGCTGAGCCATCACTAACCAAAACATCCTTCTGCTCGGAGGGAAGGCAACCTAGGCCTTAGATCCCCAGAGGTTTCCTCCTCAAAGGGTTTTTTTACTCTGCTCTGTACCAATGGTCATAATATTAGACAGGGTTAGAGCTTTTCATGTGTTCCATAGTTAGGTTCCACTGTTGGATAGAGTCGGATGGTGGCCCCGGCTGTTCCCTCTCTCCTTAGGAAGTACGCCCTTCTGCAGCTTGTCAGATTTCCTTTCATTCATCATCATTGCATATCTCGTTCTTCTTCTGTCCTTCCCTTCTACATCCATTACCTTAATTTCTGGTCTTGATATATTCTGATTTCTCGCCTCTTCAATGCTCGACCCCTTTTTGGTATTCCTTTT
Source organism: Neoceratodus forsteri (assembly GCA_016271365.2). Lineage (NCBI taxonomy): Eukaryota > Metazoa > Chordata > Ceratodontiformes > Ceratodontidae > Neoceratodus > Neoceratodus forsteri. Next base: position 1,066,960,290 of record CM057454.1, on the reverse strand, counting down.
GGGCTTTTTCCAAAGCTATCTTTGGCCAAGGGAATCATTCCCAAGGCACCTATAGGAATGAAACCCTCCTCTAGGGTTCCTTGCCATCGTACCACTGTAGGGTGGTATATCCCATGGATAGAGAGGCAAACGGCCACAATGTATCTAAGTCACAGAAGCATACATAAGATCAAGTTGCATAAGCGCATTGAAACATAACTGTCAGTGCTGCACAATCAGGTTATAACACCCACCTGCGCACCCTGATTTCACCTGCTTGGGTGAGCCAATCAGTAGAGAGCTCGAGCACCCCTTCAGGTGGAATGCCTCAAGCTACCCCTCCTGACTACTGTCCTTGCCCCATTTGAGCCACTTGTTTTCCCATTTTTTAAGGTAAATACTGCCAAGTTATGTTGTGTGTGGGGGCTGGCAATTCTCTAGATACCCCACCTCATACTTTTTAGAATTGACAATTGTTCTGCCTGTCGGGGGCAGCTGTATCCCTCCTCCTTTAACCTTTCTTTACAATGCAACAAGTTCCTACCTATTTTCATTTAATCATGTAATCTACCTGATCTGTATTCTAACATATTACTACCTGAATGGAACTGAACTTGTAATTGTAATATAATTACTGGTGAGCAATTTTTTCAATGGGCTCACTGAGTTGATATTTGCCATAATAACCAGTCAGTTATTACGGAATTCACACACTATGGCTATCAAAAGGGAGTGCTCCCTCATTGACTTCTGTTTTGTGTGTGGGCGGGCTAAGCAGTCCCAAAACATGGTGGCTCGTATCTTAGTTAGTGAGGAGTCGCCATGGATACACCCTCATCTTCCCATAATCAATTTTTTTTTATTGATCTGGGTGATCCTACCTTAAATATTACCATTCTTTTTTATTTTAAGTATCTGGTTGATCATGCAGTTTGCTAGCTTTGGGCAAAACATACCATTGGCAGGAACGAGTAGTCTGTGGCTGACTGCCTGACACAGGTAAGTGCGATCATAATCACGATCGCAATTTCAGCTGTAAGTAAAAAAAAAAAAAAAAAGAATTTATGAAACTGGAAGCAGAGTGAGCTGGAGGGTGCTGTGGGGCAAGAGGGAGAGGGACTGGGGATTACTGCACAGCTCAGCTGGGGAATTTATAGTGGGAGCTGTGGGAACAGGAAGCTACTGCTGCTGCATTTGGTGCCACAGAGAACTAGAAGTAAAGGTGCCACAGGGGGAATTTTTGAGAAGGACAGAGGGAGAGAAAGAGTGCACATGTGTGTGTGTGTGTGTAGAGAGAGAGAGAGAGAGAGGGAGAGACTGTGTGCATGTATGGGGGGGTCACAGCATTCGGGCTGGAAAAAAATTGCTCACCAGCAATTATATAAATTAAAAGATGGGGAAGTGTGATATGAGAATTTAATGCACACCCTCGGTGTGGGATGCTTTGATAAACCTCAATGGCAATGCCCTCGGGGTTTATGTAGCATCCCACACCTCAGGTATGCATTAAATTCTCATAACACACACTTCCCCATCCTTTATTCTATATGTAATACCTGGCTTGTGTTTTTTCTCATAGAAGGAACAGGTTATAATTCACTGTTATGACCCATGGGTTATAACGGTGAAAACTCACCACCTGCTCCTTCTCCTGGCTTGTGCTGCACCTCAGCGTACAACAAACAGTAAAGCGGGCAAAATCACCTCACTGACAGCTTTGTGGTAGTAAAACTAGCAGCCAACAAAAACCAGAGTTACAAAAATAGAAATCCATTCTTACTAACCTTGTAAGACAGCATCAACTTTTTCTGTCTCTCTTATTTCCACAGAAACAACAAGGGTGTCTGATGGCATCACCCTCATTGGGATCTATCCGGAGCAACCAAACCATAGAAAACTGAGCAAAACAAAACCACAAAGAAAAGGACTAAAATACCAACAAAAAAAAGAATTGTTTTACAGACATTTTAACAGCAAACTCCAAGTTTCTTAGTTCTTTCACTTTTAAAACATTTGCTGCAAACATTGGGTTCCTTCTTCACTCCTGTTACCTTGTGCCATGTGTCACAGTATTTTTTTTTCTCTATGTGGAGAAAAAATGCAAGTCAGCAATTATACAAACAATGTATGGGGAAAGTGCATAAATGAGAATATAATGCCCACCTGAGGTGTGGGATGCTTTAATAAACCCCTCAGGCTTCATCCTTGGGGTTTATGTAGTATCCCACACCTCAGGTGGGCATTAAACTGTCATTATGCACTCCCCCCATGTATTATTCCATATGTAATGTGATAGTAATGTACTGTATGCACTTGAATTTGTAATCTGTATTTTTGTGTCTGTTCCTCCTCGCCCCCCTCCCCCCCCACCGGATGCATCTGGAAACAAGCAGTTCTATTCAGTGCCCTCCTGGTTAAACTTTGAAAGCAGCAGTGCAAGAGTGTGAGAAAAAATGTTTTCTCCAAAAAATCTAGTTTAATTACAGTTAAGAAAAATATTAGCATACCTGTCAAATGTACTTGTCTAGGTGTCCACTATGCTGGCCACCATGAATCTTCTTTATTTTTTTCTATCCTAACCCTTGCCATGTCTACAATACTATTTTTATGCATACCTCTCAACTGACCCTGATTTCCAGGGATGTCCCTGATTTTGCCTCAAAAATGTCCTCTGTCCCTCTTAAAATTGTAGTTTCCGTCACTAAAAAGTAAGAATTTGGAGCATAAAATAATGGCAAACTGTTACAGTCTGGTTTTCTATCAGAAAATGCTTTTTATACTAGGCCACACATTGCAGTAGGCTTTCTGAGCGTTGATAGGGATACTGTTAGCTTTGAGCCCAATTTTACAGTGGGTGCACTGAATGTGTGCCTAGAAAGTACTGTTGTTATAGAACATGTTCATGGGAAGAGATTTTAAAATTACCCCAAGATATTTCTCATTTTCTCCAAAAGTATGTTGTGCTTGGTCCACTTGAAATACATGCAGTGCATGTCCACGAGAATGAATGGCACCGAGCCACTGGTAAACTTGTTCAGTCCTCTGTTCAGGAGGAGGGGAGCACAAGCCCTGCATCTGGGGTAGCATAGCAGTTTCTGGTACAAAATGTGTACGAGTATATGAATTAACCAGCAAAAGAAGGTCATTTGGTCTATCTAGTCTGCCTGAATTGCACAGCCCCTGATCTAGGGATCAGTGGGCCTTGCCCTGCCTTCCCTGCCAACTTTAACATTCCCCTTCACCCTATTCTACCCTGTTTTTGAATGCATCTTCCAAGTGACTGTGTCAGATGGAAAAAAGGTCCCTGGTATTCACCTTGTTAGGTACTGGAAGGTTTCAATCATGTCCCCTCTTTCTTGCCTCTCCTTGACTGAGTACATATTCAGTTCTCGCAGCCTGTCCTCATATGCACACACATTTTTCCACCCTCTGACCTTAGTTGTTCCCCTTGAGGTGCTAGGGGGAGCACTGTGATATCAGCCCCTTGGCTTGTTTAGGGGGGAATTAGGGCTGAGCATGTAATGTTGCGGTTTTAGCTGGGGTTCAAGTAAGGTCATTCTTGCATATACCCCTGCCCCAACACTTCTGCATCCCAGATCTCTCAGTTAGCCAGGGTCTGGATACCGTAGTAACCCTCCATGTATTTTGATGGGGACAACAGGAAGGCTGTTAGCAGTGGATGAGGTTACACCCCCCACTCTGACAACTGAATTCAACCTTATTCTGATGGTAGGACCAAAATGGCTTGAAAGTCCTGTTCCTTTAAGGCTGCCTGGAGTGGTGGTGGTGGTGGTGAGTGGGTGGAGACTGAAGTTTTCCTTTTAATTCTGTGACTCTTCCTCCACCGTCACCACCAAAGATGGAGCCCAACTTAGAGGGAAACATCCAGCACTAAATATCCTACACTTTTGTGTGGGGCAGTCCTCGATTTAGGACTTTTGTGACAGTTTTTGTGTAGATTGTTGCTGCCTTTCATGATCCCTGTCACCTGGGTCACATTCCAGAATCTACCGTGACTGAAGTTTTGTCAGCTGCCAGTCCTGTTACCCTATTTTGTTCCCTATTAACATTTTATCCCCGGCCTAGTAATCAGTCTGTCTTCAGGGATTTACCCTGTTCACAGGAATTTACCCTTTTCGGACCAAGGATCCAAACTGTCACTTAGATGGCTACCTGGTTTTTTTTTTGCCCTTTTTTCCCTCCCTTCTCCCCTGGTGCGGATGATGCCTGTGTCTAATTTGCACACACAAATCTTCTCCTGCAGTAGGAGCAAGCTCCCTGGCCCAGCCACAGGGGTCACTGTGGTGCTGGAGGAACCCACTGCTAACACTCCCTGGCGGAGCAACAGCTCTCTCAGCCATGGTCTGCCACCTGACTTCCCAGGCTTGCTTCTGAACCCGGGTCATCTACGCGACAGCATAACGTGCTGTCGCTGGGCCATCAGGGAGGCCCTCATTCTGCCCTATTTTATTTATTTATTTTTTTTAATCTCTTTATGACTCTCTCGGACTGCCAGCTCGCCTGCTACTCTACCACCCACTGAGACCACCAACCTCCTCAAAGATGTTAGCTCACCCCATGGGACCCCTGGCCCCTAGGTCTGCAGGGAGTTCAAGGGGCCGAGGTGGAGGTCCAGTTACAGACAAGTGGTGGTCAGACTCTGTAGAGCCATCGCCTATCTAGCCAGAGGGGGGTTTTCTAGATCTTGAGCTCTCCCCCATGTGTGGCGCATGCCCTGATGCTCTGGTGCAAGGCAACCCTGCCTGCATCAGCCACGCTAATCATGTGCTGCCCAGCTTGCTGTAGTGCCCCCCCGGTCTCCACTGGGGGTCACTGGCATGCTGAGCCATCCCACCCCTCCCTCCCAGGGGAGGAGAGCACCACAAGGGCATTTGATCCTCAACCCACCCCCGCCGATCCCCGGCACCTGACCTCACTCTCGAACTCGGGTAGCTGGCATAGCACAAGGTGTGGCATCCAGTGCTTCAACCCTCAGTGCCACTGGGCCAGCTTCATGCAGCCCTTTTGAGATGAAAGACTAACACTCTGCAGGAGATTTTGGGATGCACTTCTGGTAGTGGGAATCATACTGTAGGATGTTGGGCAGGAGGGGATGGCAGGATTAACTAGATAAAATATAATAATTTTCCTCTAAAAGTACTACCTGGAGGCTGCCCCACACTAAAGTGTGGGACATTGGTGATGGATGTTCCCCTTTAATTGGAATTTGTGTTCCTTTAAGGCTGGCTGGAACAAGGTAGGTGTGATTGACAGCTGCCCAAATAGCCAGTGGATACTAAGTGGGACTTCCTGTACTGAAACCCATTAAATCCTTCTTTTGTGTCCTCTGTACAGCTTTGGCACAACAGCATGAGCACCACTCAAGTGAGAGGAAGGTAAACCTACCGCGGCGCCAGCACCAACTCACTTTATTTAAAGAGCCACTGACACCTCGAGAAGAACTTTGGAAAGCATAATATTAGGACACAAATCAGCTTATATTTCTCTTCAGCTGTATATTTCTTATCCCTTTTATTTATTATTGAGGACATATGCATGAAAATAGGAGGGTTGTTTCCTGAAGGTTCATCAGCTCATCTTGCTGGACAAAGCAATGGGGCTTGATGGGATTCAGCCCAGAATTCTAAAAGAACTAAGGGAGAACTAGTGACACCACTGACTACCCTTTTTAACAAACCATGGGAGGATGGTGTGGTACCTTAGGACTGGAGGATGGTAGATGGGATTCCCCTTCACAAAAGCAGGAGCAAAGCAGAGGCAGGAAACTACAGACCTGTTAACTTGACCTCAGTGGTAGGGAAATGATGGAATCACTTCTGAAAGAAAGAACTGTTGAGTACCTAGAGGCCAGTGGGATACAGGACCCAAGGCAGCAAGGATTCATAGCAGGAAGGTCATGTCAGATTAATATAATAGATTTCTTTGACTGGGTGACCAATATAGTAGACCAGGAAGGAGCTGTGGACATGGCTTACCTAGACTTTAGCAAGACATTTGACACAGTCCTCGCAAAAGGTTAATAAACAAATTTGCCAGCCTGGGATTGGGTCCCAGAGTGGTAGCGTGGGTAAAAAATGGGCTGGACAACAGGACGAAGAGGGTAATAGTTAACGGAGTCCACTCTGAAGAAAGAGGGATTACTAGTGGGGTACCACAGGGTTCAGTGCTGGGTCTGGTCCATTTTAATGTCTTTATAAGTGACATTGCAGAGGGAATGGAAGGAAAAGTATGCCTCTTTGCATATGACACAAAGATCTGCAACAAGATTGATACACAAGGGAGGAGGTGGAAAGGATGATAACGGACTTGGGAAGGTTGGAGGAATTGTCAAAAGAATGACAGCTTTGGGGGGGCGTGGCTTGGACGCCAAAGAAGATGGCCACTTATGCTCGCAGCTCACTCCCTAGCTGAGACAATCTGTGCGAAAATGCCAGCATCCAGGGAATTTTCTTGCACCTGAAGCCACAATATGCCTCCTCAATAGCTGAACGCATGTTTTGGGTGGGTCTCATTGTGTGTGGAAGCTGGCTAATTACTGATCGGTGCCGATCCTCTCATGACCCTCTCCAGACCCGCTAGGCTGATACATCCTGATTCGATCAGACCCCTGCCGCACCACGTCCTCATTACATCAGCCGCTGGGAACTACTACCTGTCTCTGTGCAGCAGTCGGAAGGCTTGCCCTTCCTTACTCACCTCTGAAAAGTCCTGGAATTTTGGCCCAGCTACCAGATGACATCCTTCTCATCCTCACAGAATGTGCTGGCCATAGCCACCGCAGTTTCTACCTCTCAGCCGCCCAATGTAGGTACATCCCTCCAGCTCATAACAGCCCTTTTGGAAACGTTACTCACTGAGGTGAATTCCATCTCAGCCATGGTGGCAGGCACAGTAGCTGATGTTCGTATCCATAACGATAAAATGAACATGGTGAAACAGAGGATGGAGGGACTGGAGGTCAGCCAGGTGAAAATGTTACAGTGCATGCAGGAGCATGATGCCAAACTGGCTATGCTTTGGAAGAGAGCAGAAGACCAGGAGAATTGAGGGAGGAGAAATAGTATTAAAAACCTGGGCATACCTGAAGGGCAGGAAGGCCCCAATACAGAGTGTTTTCTTAATGAGGAAATCCCCAAAATGCTAGGGGAAAGGTGGCATGGCCCAATTGATGTGGAGAGAGCACATTGGATACCTAGTGGTCCCCGATCTGCGAACTCACAGCCACGGCCTATCATTGCATACATCCTTAGATATTCCACTAAAGAATGGGTTCTGTGGGCAGCAAGAGATAAAGGGGAAATCCTGTGGTGTGGGGTGAAAATTTCCTTCTATAGAGACTTTTCCGCCGAGGTGGTGGCCTGCAGGAAAGCTTTCATCCCAATAAAGCAAAATCCTAGCACAGCAAGATTTCAAATACGGTTTCAGACACCTGGCTCACCTGCATGTGTCTGGAGAAGGGAGAGAGATTGTAGCTGAAACACCCCAGGAGGTTGAGGCATGGCTCATCAAGTATTGGCCTCAGATACCCCTTGAAACTCCAAATCCCAGAAAGCTTTGGAGTCCAGGCCATCATGCAAATGCCAGGGGAATCCAAGTAACTAGCAGCGGTGCTCCTGGAGACCACGTTAACAGATGGACTGTCACACACCTAAATGCTTCCCCCAGGTCTCCTGATTGCACAGCACCGCCCGGGCTGGTAGATAGCAAGTCCAGTATCCAACGGCAGTCCATGCCTAATTCTCTCCTCCTCAGACCACAGCGGGGACCAGGCCAAACAATAAGGATCCATCACTGTTCAAATGGTGACCATAGTTTACCCCTTGAAGGGCAGGAGATGGCACCACCAGCCAAGCAAACAAGGGATGATACCTCTTTGCAGACTCTATTGGAACTAACAGACATCCCTGATGCCCTGCTTATGGAAGCTGCGTCGACAGAGTCTTGGGCAGATTTCCCATCTGAAATGGAAGATTGTACGGACATTGCCTTACTGTCTATTAAGCCTGGCCTACTATCATTTGCTGAAGTGCTTTCCAAGGGTCCGATCAACCCCACTACATGTTCAGCTCCCATCAGAAGCAATGCTCCACCGGACTGATTTATTTCATAAGTGTCTCCTTTTCTTCCAATAGTTTGCTGGCATTGTTATGTGTTTGAGGCAGCGGGGTTCATACTACTGCTAGCTGGACTGTACCGTAGTAAGGAAGCTCACTACCCCCTACATAGCATCACAGGATCACGCTGTGACATTCACCAGGGTTTGTGGATGAATGCGCTACCCACACCCCTCAATGCCAGGGATCTGGGGGTGACTGTGCCTCACAGATAGGCGAGTGTCCATCCTATATATACACTCTAGATCTAGGAATCTACTGCATGCGGGTAGCACAGCTTAATTCACCAAGCTCTATATCCTATCTGGTGATGGGCGACTCATGCACCTGGGAGGGACCCATCCTCTGTACTGCACAATGTAGAACCCACTCTAGAGATTAATTTCATTGCCTGCTATCAGTAATAGCACTCCCATTAATACTGGGCTTTAACCCCCCTCCTCCCTGGATGCTGTACCCCATAGCTCCTCTGGACAAGGGTGACAACTTAGTAGTGTCATGTCTTAGCTGGGGCAAAGCCTTAGAGCCGATATCGGCTAAATTCCCAACCCCCATTTTAGGTACTCAGGCAGCGCAGCTGTGTGCCACCACCTCACTTTGTGAGAAAGTTGCACTTACGTGCGTACCTCCAGGTACCTGTGAACTGTTGTTTAAGTGAATTATTCTAGGAAGATGTTACTGAGGTTACTATTTCGTTGGGGTTTTTCCTTTTTTTTTTTTTCTTTCTTTGGATAGTGTATCCAATATAAGTCTAGATCTACTGTTGAATAGTTGTATTTCCTGTTCTCTGAGTGTTTGCAACACATTTTTATTTGTATTTGCAATTATTGTTCTCTGGTATATTGTATTCACCGATACCTACCTGTTTTATCTACTACCAGCGTGCTGCAGTCCTGCTTCCCTGCCATCAGTTTATACCGATCTTTACTTTTGCTTGATCTCTGTGATTGTGTCAAAGATATTCTCTCTATCTGCTCTCACTTTTCCCTGCTGGACTTCTGGGTGAGTACCTCCACACTTATTTTTCTCGGGTCTGATAATGCAGAACTCTATGATGGGGATTAATCTTATATTATGGAATGTTAAGGGGTTGAACCATCCAACCAAAAGGTCAGTAGTCCTTAAGCACCTACGCTCCTTGCAGGCAGATGTGGCACTTATACAAGAGCTGCATCTCACTGCAAGGAATGTATCGTGGCTCAAAAAATCTTGGGTAGGCTTGGTACTGGCCAGCTCAGCACAAATCAAAACCAAGGGGGTAGCTATCCTTGTCCAAAAATTATGCCTTTGGGTAACAGACAAGGTACTCACTGATGCTCAGGGTAGCTGGATTGTGGCTTGGTTCTCTTACTGAGGAGGATATGTTATTCTGGCCAACATTTGTGGACCTAATGTGGATTCCCCAGATTTCTTCCTAGATATTTATCAAGTTCTTGAATCCCTATCCACGGGGTATCCAAACATTCCCATCATGCTAGAGGGAGATTTCAACCTGGCGATAGATATCTTTCTGGATAAATCTAAATCGACACCACAGACGCATCCCAAGGCTATGCTCATTCTGCAGGAGGTAATGAAAGAGTGGGGGCTGATTGATGTATGGCGGAGGGACGATCCCACTGGGCGAGACTATTCCTTTTTTCATCGGTACACACCACTTACAGTCACATAGTCATTTGTCTAGCGAATACTTTGACGGCTCGTGATGTTGTCTCCTTCAAAATAGACAACATCCTTGTGTCTGATCACACCCTGATTTCCTGTTTGTTTACCCCTTCGGGGCAAACTGGTTCTAGTCATAGATGGCAGTACAATCCCCTATTGATGAAGGAGCCTGCATTCCAAGTGATGGTACAGACCACCGCCCAGGATTACTTTGCCCTTAATAAGGCCGTTGATACTTCAGCAGCTACGGTATGGGAGGCCTTCAAAGCAGTGCTGAGGGGTCACCTCATCGCTTACGTGGCCCAAAAGAACAAGGCCTGGCTAGCTGACCTGCACCACCTCCAAACCAAATTATCTACATTGGAGGCCCAGTTCAAACTGTCTGTAACAGAGAAGCCAGAGGCAGTGGCTCTATGAATCATAGTGGGGCTACGGTATCGCATCAATACAATACTACATCAAAAGGCAGAGTGGCTGATGCTCCGGGCCAAGTATGCTTACTGGGAGGGAGGAGACAAAGGGGGCAAACTCATAGCATACTGGCTAAAGAAACAACAGGCCACTTCAAGTATCCACGTGCTCAGGAACCATAATGCAGAGACGATCACCGACCCTAAGCAGATCAATACCTGTATGCAACAGTTCTACCAACAACTTTATCAGTCGCACACCACCCTGGAACAGAGCCAACTGGAGACCCAGCTGAGGGACTTCTGCTCTAAAGTCAAAACTCCCCAACTTGCAGAACACTTGAGGGCTGCCCTGGATGAGCCCTTCACAGAGCCAGAATTCAAGGTGGCATTGTCCCAACTTGCTAAGGTGAAATCCCTTGACCCAGATGGCATGACCACTGAATTATACTAACTCATAAGCTTAGAAATTGCTGCCCCATTGCTCTCTGCATTTCAGGAGGCCCATATGCCCGGTACCCTCCCCTCCCACCATGCGAGAGGCACTTATTACTCTTTTACCAAAAAAATCAGACGACCCATTGGACTGTGCCAACTATCATCCCATATCCCTAATATCAGTGGACTGCAAAATAGCAGCCAAGATGCTTGCCAGTCGCATGATGGAGGTTTTGCCTTCCATAGTGCACCAGTCCCAGGTTGGGTTCACTAAAGGGAGAGCTGCCATAGACAACATACATCAGTTCCTTAATCTTAAGTGGCTGGCCCTGCAATCTACTACTCCTATGGCTGCGATGGTGGTGGATTTTTCGGAAGCCTTCGATTCTATTGAATGACCCTATATGCATGCGGTATTCCAGTAATATGACTTTGGCCCACATTTTCGGCAGTGGATCTGAGTGTTATATAATGAGCCCTCAGCCCGCATCCTTACCAATAAGGACATATCTTCGCCTTTCTCCCTACAGCGAGGCACCCAGCAAGGTTGCCCGTTGTCACCACTGCTGTTCCTGGTTGCCTTGGATCCTCTCACCCAGAAGCTACAGTCCATTAGGGAGATCCAAGGCATTCCGCTAGGGAAGCATGTGTATTTAATGGCCTCTTATGTGGATGACTTACTCATCACACTGTCGCACCTATGGGACACTCTGAGCCCAACCTTAGATGTTTTGCACACATTTGCCCGCCTCTCTGGCTTGAAAATCAACCAGCAGAAAACCAGTGTCACCCCTCTAAATGCAGCCTGTTCTCAAGACTGCCTTCAGGACCTGGGACTCCCTTGGGCCCCCAGCAACCTCACCTACCTGGGCATCCATATACCGTTTGACTGGAGGCTTACTGAATCCAGGAACATCTCTCCCCTCTTAGAGCAATTAACCACTGAAGTATCTCTGTGGCTCTGGCTTAATTTCTCTCTGTCAGGGAAGATCACTGCAATCTGAATGCTTTTCCTGCCTAGAGTCACATACATCCTTAATAACCTCCCTATTGCCTGGTCAAAAAAAACCTTCAGACAGATGGACAGAATTATCTTGCAATTCTTGTGGGTGGGTAAGAGACCGAGATGGAGCTTGCATAAATTGCGAGCCCATTGGTCTAGGGGTGGCATGGGACTCCCTTGTCTGCAAGGATACCATTGGTTCTTTCTCGCAGCTCAGGCCACAAAATGGTTTCTACCCGCACTTTCTCCCCCGGTATTGTGAGCTCACCTGGAAGCTCAAGTATTATGGGAGACCCCCCTTGATTTGCTTCTGACCAAACTACCGGTCCCCCGCAACTTGCTCATGCCAGTTATGGCTGAAACCAGGAAGGCATGATTTCGCCTCATGGCCGGAGCTCGAACCAAAAATCTGAAGGCTGGATGCCATTCTGATACCTTAATCTCTGGCACAACTGGCTCCTAATGATGGATAACAAACCATTTAATTGGGCGCTGTGGGCCAAAAATGGTATACATACAGTCCAAGACTTATATCTCCCTGACTCCACCATGCTCATATCTTTTGAGCAGCTCAAAATCCACTATTCACTCCCGTCCCAAGACTTTTGGAAATTCTTGCAGCTCCAGGCAGCGGTTCAGTCCACTAACTGGTCTCAGACTGTTGATTTGAAATGGCTCTGCATTTCTATTTTGCACCTAAGACCTACATACAAGCATACGAACATATGAAATTTGCCAGCAGATAAAGGCCTAGAGGTCTATCAAGTCTGCTAGAATGTGCAACTAGCACCCCTTATTCTACATCTCGGGGCCTCGCAGCTAAGTTTTACAGTACTTGGTAGGAGGCACAACCAGACTACACAGAAGACTGCAGACTTGCTTGGAGTAGCGATCTCAACTGCCGACTTAAGCCAGACGGATGGGCGTACTGCTTGCGTCAAGCCCACTCCTCATATAAGGATGCCAAGAGCCAACTGATACAACTTAAGATCCTGCTTCACTGGTACCACACGCCAGCAGCTCTACATAAATGGGGCATCCTTCCTCACTCTGAATGCTGGAGATGCCACAAGATCCCAGCCCACATTTTACATATACTGTGGCAATGTCCCACCCTGGTTCCCTTTTGGGCCTTAGTGGAAATGGACTGCTCAGGTGTGTTAGGGCAGCCCTATGCCCTTTCCAACCCCATGCTTCTATTGGGAAATGCCACCTCTTTGGAGCAGATCTCACCACAGCAGCAGGAATGGGTTTTAGTAGCTCTGCTGGAAGCCAAACGCATTTTGCTGATGTCCTGGTGACAACCTCTGCCGCCCGATATCTCCCTTTGGCACTCCGCCCTGGCCAGGCTGGCCACTTTTGAGAGGCTTACTTATGCTGATAGGGGACAATTGTCTCTATATCACAGCAAATGGGAGGCATACCTCAACTCAATCCTCTGTCGGGTGTCCCCTTCCCCTCCCCAAAACCCCCCTGGATCAGCAGATTGGGTAACTTAACCCTCAGGCATGCAGACCTGTAGAGAGGATTTCTATGAGGAGCATGACATCCTTGTTCTGTGTGTAGGCACTTCCCCTTACCATAATTCCCACGTGTACTTTCCTGTTCATTCTTGATTTGAGAGACTTGTGTATATGGATTATTACTCCCACTATTTGTAATTCTGTCATCTGTACCAATGCTGTGAGACTGTAGGCCTTAGATTATTGGTAGCTTTATTAGTAGAAATGGTAGTCTATTGTTCATGTTTTTTTCTTTTTCTCTCAGCTGTTTATAGACAATGTGTTACACGTAGGAATATCCTGCTGTATCTAGTTATGTACATGATCTATTGATTGTGGTATGGATCTATTGGAAAACAATAAAAATTATTCTATGATAAAAAAAAAGTATGGCAGCTTAGATTCAATGCAAAGAATTGCAAAGTAATGTATCTGGGAAACAAATACCCAGAGGAGGAGTACACAATGGGGGAAGAGGTATTAACAACAACAAAAATGGAAAGGGACCTGGGGATAGTCATATCAGATGGCCTAAAGGTAAGCAAGCAATGTGAGAAGGCAGTAAGGATGGCTGGGGGAATACTGGGATGTATAGGGAGAAGCATCACCAGTAGAAAACAAGAAGTTGTTATCCCTCTGTACAGACAGTTGGTGAGACACCATCTGGAGTACTGTGTGCAGTTCTGGAGACCCTATCTCTGCAAGGACATAGACAGGATGTTGGCAGTCCAGAGGAGGGCAACTAAAATGGTGCAGGGTCTGCAACAGAAGCCATACAAAGAGAGACTAAAGGAGCTTAATATGTATACCCTTGAGGAAAGGAGGGAGAGGGGGGACATGATAGAAACTGTCAAGTACCTCAAGGGAATCAACAAAGTCCAAGAGGGTAGCATCTTGCAGAAAAAGAGATGTGCAAGAACAAGGGGACACAATTTGAAGATAGAGGGGGGATGGCTCAGGGGCAATGTGAGGAAGCATTTTTCATGGAGGGGTGGTGGATGCATGGAATGGCCTTCCTAAGGAGGTTGTGGAGTCAAAAACAGTGGGGTAATTCAAGAATGCATGGGACAGACATAAAGCAATTCTGATGAGGGGTGAGAAGAAGTAGGCTGTTGGTTAACTAGGATCTGCAGCATATCCAATAAGTAGGGAAATGGGCAGACTAGGTGAGCCAAGCAGTCCTTATCTGCCATCAAAGTCTGTGTTTCTATGCTGCCTCCCTACCTGATAATACTCTACTTGTGACATCACAGTTATTCCCATAGCAACAGACTGTGATGTCACAGCACACGATTATGGTTTCAAGTAGAGAGTAAGCTATAAAGGAAGATGAACCCAATGGGATACAGATTTTGTTTTTGTGGAAATTTCTTCAGTACTAAATAATACAGATGAGAAATCTAAAGACAATATATAATATAAAAGCTAAATTGTGTCCAGCTATTATGTTTTTCAAAGTTTTCCCAAAGGCGTCAGCTACTCTTTAACAAAAACATTTATATACCTATTAGGGCAATCCATGTGCTGCCAGTTGCTGGGGGAGTGAAGTGTGAACCACTGCCCAAAGTCCTTGTGGAGTGCTTGAAGCTCCATGGAGGCTCATTGTGTTCTCACAGAGCTTCATCTGTGTCTTTCTATAAATTACATTCTTTTTTGTGGAACATTGATGTTTTCACTTGGAATATGTAAGTTTATGGGAACGATTTCTCTGTAGACTAAACCTTTTCTCTGTAAAATACACAAATCCCTATAGATTTGGGAACCCTTACAGTGTGGCCTGGATCAGAGTAGAATGAAGGCACTTTGTCATAATACAGTATTTCAAACAAGGATATGTGAACCTGGAATTCCACCTAATCATTTACATGTACTTTAAATCCTCCATCTGGTTGTTTAGGTCCTCTTTTTTTAAGGCATTGCTCAGAATCTGATGAGCAGCTCTATATTATCCTGCATTGTGTCAGATAATATATTATTTGCCTGTCTTCGTCTTTCAAAAAGAACTACAAATCCTTTGTGACCCGTTTCTTTTTATTCTTATTTTACAGGTCCCTGTCTACTTGGAATCCTTACCTCAGGCTCACCTATGATCAGATAAGTTGAAACCTTTAATCACTGCTTATATTGGATGGGGAAACTGAAATGGTACAGATTTAGATTTTACTCCCAAGACTCTACTTGTATTGCTTCTGTTAATCTCACAACATTGTGCAAGCAATCTCTTTGATAATTTCTGTGCACCAAACGACATGGGTATGAAAGGATAGTAATGGGAAATCAAAACGCCTACCAGAGCTTTTTTATGCACTTCAGTCAGTGGCCTATGTGAAGTAAACAGGACATGGTTACAATTACTTTTTTCTACATGTTGTTTATTCAAAATAAAAGACATAAATAGAATGCTGTTTCAGACAATGAGGATTCCTGTCTACTCATTGTATAATTAAGCAATAGTGCATGACAGGGTGTAGTATATCATGGGATATCATCACACCTTGGGTGTGTTGTGAGGCATGAGGCCACTGGCCAAGTGCCCTCATGCTCCGGAGAAGTGATGATAACCCATGATATACCACACCCTCTCATGTATTATTGCTATTAGGAACATGTAAAGTAATACAAAGAGTTGTTTGAAAGTAAAAGAGTGTCATAATTATTTTTGCTAGTGTAGATGTAAATAAAAAAAAGTTCATTTAATTTTAGTCATGGCCAGCAGGTGGCTCTGTTTTTTGTAGTACACAGCACTGTTTGTTGGTGGTAGAGGTAGCCGAAAGTTGCAGTTGGTGTGAGCAGGACAGATTTGTGCTTCTGTGTTGAATTCTGCCTAATGTCTGAAGAACAGCAGCAGAAATGGTTAGGTTGTGTTTTTGTAGTAGCAGGCAGATGTTTGAGAGGGGTTGTGGTAGCGAGGGATGTTTGCCCATGAGTTGCTGTTGCTGGATTTTCATTGGTGTGATGGTGTTGTGCCACTGTTGTGTGAAGAGTGGGTGCTTTTCTGTATGGCATAGTCAGCGGCAGTTTCATCCATGTAAGCGTGGCATACTTCTGAGGATTTCCTTTTTTATTTATTATTTTTGTGTTGGAAGTTGAACGGTGGCCATCTCGAGGTGTGACTTGCTCTGGACCAGGGCAGGTATTCTTGTGTCTAGCAGAGTGAGGGATGTGGTGAACGTCGATGTTGGATGGATTTGCTGTGGGTGAGGAGGCTAGTGGCCGGAGGCTTTTTCATGCTGTGATTATGTTGTTACATTTAATCACGGTTTCAGATACCTCTCAGCCAATCAGCTTCCTGCATTTTTTTAATCCCGTTCAATCAATCAATCAATCAATCAATCAAAATCTTTATTTACCCAGGCAATCACCTTTGAGCAAGTTCATTTACAAGGTGGACCTGCAGTTTGCAAGGACAAGGGTACAGAATAGAGTACAAGTAAAATATGCATAAAACAACAGTAGCAAGATGTATACAACAAAATATATATAGTGTAAAAATAAAGGTAAATAATATACAGTGGCGTGAAAAAGTATTTGTCCCCTTCCTGATTTTCCCTATTATTGCATATTTGTCACACTGGATGTTTTCAGGTCTTTAGACAAAATGTAATATTAGATAAAGGGAACCTGAGTGAACAAATAACACTTGTTTGTTTTTACTTATTTCATTTATTTAATGAAAAAGTTAACCAACACCAACTGGCACTGTGTGAAAAGTAATTGCCCCCTAATTAAATCAACCCAATTAAAGGGATAATTAGAGTCAGCTGATTGAACACAGCCAGGCTTGATTACAGCCAGCCCTGCTCAATATAAACCTCACTTATTTTGACCCTTACCATCAGAGTCACGTTGCCAGCACAAAGATTCAACAAGCACATTATGCCACGATCAAAGGAAGTTCCTGAAAAGATCAGAAAAAAAGTTGTTGCTATCTATCAGTCTGGAAAGGGTTACAAAGCTATTCCTAAGGCTCTGGGACTCCATCGAACCACAGTGAGAGACATAATCCCCAAATAGAGAACATTTGGAACAGTAGTGAATCTTCCCAGGAGTGGGCGGCCTGCCAAAATTACTCCAAGGTGCAGCGAAATCATCCAGGAAGTCTCAAAGGATCCTAAAACAACATCCAAAGAACTGCAGGCTTCTTGCTCAGCTAAGGTCAGTGTTCATGACTCCACAATCAGAAAGAGACTTGATAAAATGGCTTCATGGAAAGTAGCAAGGTGGAAACCATGCATAACCAAGAAGAACATAAATGCTCATCTCTCATTTGCCAAGAAGCACCTGGATGATCCACAAGCCTTTTGGGAAAATGTTCTATGGACAGATGAGTCCAAAGTGGAACTTTTGATGACATGGATCCCATAATGTCTGGCGAAAGCATACACAGCATTCCACAGTAAGAACATCATACCAACAGTCAAACATGGTGGTGGTAGTGTGATGGTGGGATGCTTTGCTGTCTCAGGACCTGGATGACTTGCCATAATTGTAGGAACCATGAATTCTGCTCTGTACCAGAAAATTCTTAAGGAGAATGTCGGTCATCATCGTCAGCTGAAGCTGAAGCGTAGTTGGGTCATGCAGCAAGACAATGATCCAAAACAGAAAAGCAAGTCCACATCAGAATGGCTGAAAAGAAGTAAAATTAAAGTTTTGGAGTGGCCTAGTCAAAGTCCAGACCTAAACCAATAGAGGCGGTGGCAGGACCTGAAACAAGCAGTTCATGCTCAAAACCTACCAATGTTACTGAATTAAAGCAGTTCTAGCGAGGAAGAGTGGCTACAATTCCTCCACAGCGATGTGAAAGACTGATATTGAATTATAGGAAGCGTTTGGTTGCAGTCATTGCAGCTAAAGGTGGCGTAACCAGTTATTAAGTGTAAGGGGGCAATTACTTTTTCACACAGTGCCAGTTGATGTTGGTTAACTTTTTTCATCAAATAAATGAAATAAGTTAAAAAAAACAAGTGTTATTTGTTCACTCAGGTTCCCTTTATCTAATATAACATTTTGTCTAAAGACCTGAAAACATCCAGTATGCCAAATATGCAATAACAGAGAAAATCAGGAAGGGGGCAAATACTTTTTCACGCCACTGTATACAGAGATGCCTTTATAATCCTGTCCATCAATAACATGTTCATAGCCTGTAAAGAAGTCCCTGGGATATGGAAAAGTGCACGCATAGGAGGCAGGGACGTTGACAGAAAGATTCTGGGATACTAAGCAGGCTGGTATCAGGGCATAAGAGTGAGCAATGGGGGGGGTGTTGCAGTGAGTACGTAGTACCTGTGGGACTGGATTGGACTGAGGTGAACCGGTAGTACTGGTGGGACTAGAAAGGACTGAGGGAGGGATGAGTAATCTTGGTAAGGGAAAACTTAGTTTGAACGGAAAGGAATTAGATTAAAGGAAACGTCAGCTGGACAACTAGGTACAGTGAAAACAGTTACAGAGCTCCACAAATGTTTTGGCATACAGGGTCTTGAACATAACAAGACTAACAGGGGAGCTAAGTCTTAATGATTTCTGTATCCTATTCCAAAGCATGGGCAGGACAAAGCTTGTGGCTGCTCTTCCAAAGCAGATACCGACCCTAGGTACTCTCAGGGAAACCAGTGAGTGACTTCTCAAGGCATAATTCCCAATCAAGCTTAATGGGAGACAGTCAGCAATGTATTGCAGGAGTTTGTTAGTGATGGCTCGGAGTGTCCAGAGGGCTGCATTTGTAGACCGCCTGTGTTGAAGGGAGGGCCAACCCACAGCTGCATATAGTGAACAGTGGTGGGTGCAAAAGGGGAGGCCTGTTATAAATCTCAGAGCTCTATGATACAGTACGTCCAATTTTGCAAGGTGTGAGGCTGGGCACTGGCCATATATGAAGTCAGCATAGTCAATTAGTGAGAGGAACGTGGATTGGCAGTTCATAATGAGTGTGAATACAGCTTAGAATGATGAAAACATGGGAGCAACACTGTATTCACATATGAGGGTACATCTTGCCATACGTGTAAGCACAGGATTTCCTCTTTGAAACTACAGGTCACATCATGGATATTAAGAGAATAACAGGAAAACTACAGTTATAAGCAGATGTTGTGGCCATTCGATTAATTTCAGGACTATTTTATATGTCCACTTTTTAAAAGAACAGGATGGTATTTCAGCTATACAATTGAAGGGCTTGATCATAGCAGTTTATTACCAGCATTTCAGTTTTCTATTTGAAGGCTAATTTGCATTTTTTTTAATCTTTGAAGGGCAATTGCTACTGAGAAGTTTTTCAATGGATACAAATTGGTGTTTGAGGTACAATTGAAATCAATTTGAATTACTTCAAAAACATGAAAATCACTGGACCATTTAAAAAAAAAACTAAATAATTCTTGAACTGAATTTGAAGGCTTTAATTTTTTGGGTGTGCAAGCACCTGGATGTACAACAGGTGCCCCCCCCTCCCCGGGACTGAATTAAAGGAGAACTACCAGGAGATGTGAAGCCCTGACTGCTGCACAGATTGGGGCTTCACCTCTCTGATCCTCCCTGTAGCCAACATATGCAATTAATACTTTTATTACCTGAGCATTTGTAAAAATCTCCTGAACCTTCGATAGGTATGGCATTTTAATTATGATGCTCCTCAACCCCCCAGGATCTCACTGATAATACCATGAGAAAATGATGCTGCACTACCTGTCCCAAAATAGTGCCCTTATGTACAGAACATTTGCAATGTCTATATCTCCGATGCCCAATGCTTTTTTATGGAATTTGCTTAACTCCTACTGCTATACTCATGTGAATTAAGCAAATTCTATAAAAAAAGTCCTGGGCATCAGAGATATTGACATTATAAACTTTTCATACATAAGGGCACTATTATGGGACAGGCAGTGCAGTGTCATTTTCTTGCAGTATTACCAGTGAGATTCCAGGGAGGGTTGAGGAGCACCATAATTTAAATGCCTGGCACATTGGAGGTTCAGGATATGTTTACAAGTGCTCAGGTAATATAATTATTAATTGCTTATGATGCCAAAAGGAGGATCAGAAAGGTGAAGCCCCAATCTGTGCAGCAGTTGGGCTTCACTTCTCCCTGTAGAACTCCTTTAACTGCATATCTACAGGTACTATACATGGCATGTAGAGGAGCTGGGCAGGTTAACAATTATTTAGTTTTTGAAGGGGCAGGCACTGTGCAGGTGCTGTGGAAGGACTAACAGTTACTTGGGCTTGGCAGGCACAGGCACTGAACAGGTACTGGCGCTGGCAGTATAGCCTAGAGGTTATAGTAACAAGCTGTGAATGAGCTTGGCACATCCAGTAGATAGACCTGGGTTTGATTCCCACAACCTCCATTTGCATACTGTGTGACTCTGAACAAGTCACTTAACCTTCCCAGTGCTCTTGGGTTGCCCCTGAAAACAAGCATCTGTGCCTAATGTGCCTTACCTGGTTACCAAAGAATAAGATAAATAAACATATAAAATAAATAAATACTATGCATGGCCAGTATAAGCACAGCTGCCCCTTAAGTTGCAGCTGTAATTCAGAGACTGTTCAGGCCTGTAAGTGCCTGTAAAGTGTTCATTAGTATGGACACTTTAAGTCTCATTATGCACACTTTCAGGCAAACTATAGGCAATTTACATGCACCCTTTACAAACATAATATAGGCATACCACAGGTGTAAGACAGGTACCATACAGGAAGAGAACAGCCATGGTGCAGATATAGGACAATACTGCATTTTTCATCAGGCAATATACTTTTTTAATTAAAAAAACAACTTTTTGTGTTTGTTTTTTAAATATTTCTCCATTTCCACATTTTACAAGTACAATAAGACATATCAGGCTGTGGGTACTTCTGTTTCAAGTTTTCAAGTTTCAAGTTTATGGATCATTGGTCATAACAGCTTAAATACTGTGCATGGATATAGTAAATTAACATACAGAGAAAAAACTTGAGTTATACAATACAATAAAAAGGCAGCTCTTTAATAATCTTAGTGTCAATGTCTATTACAATTACTTATTGCTTGTATCATTAATTTACTGCCAGTCCAGAGAGTAGAAGCATACTGCATTCCCTAGACTAGGGATGGGCAAAATTAGGAAATTCCCGTTTCACAGAATTTTGATAGAATTCTGCAACATTTTACAAAATTTTCTGAAATGTTCTGTAATTGGATGTGGAGTGGGGAAATTATTGAGGCTTAAAATCTGTCGATTTATTATTTATATAAACATTTATGAAAATATTTCTATGCTTATAGCTTAGCTACCTTTGGAGATAAATAATTGAAAAAAATGTGTGCAGACTTCCTTGAGAAAATCATATAAACGGCTAAATAGAGGGTTAATTGGTTGTATAAATTGTAAGACACAGGAGTTCAACATTTCACAATTTAATTACTTGTTAAACTGTGTGAAAATTGTATGAATATTCTGATGTCTTTAACTCCACTTCTATAGCAGGTATACATGTACGCTCAAGATTTTCCAGGCATACCAAAATAAATATATTCTGGAATCCAATTACATAGAAACAAAGTGATGGCAGATGGAGACCAAAGATCCATCTAGTCTGCCCTGAGTATTACCCCCCTCCCTTAGAATTTCTTAGAGACAATCCCCTTATGCCTATCCCAAGCAGATTTGAGCAGGATAAATGTAGTTTAGTAGGATAATATTTATTGTGTATACTTTAGAAATAACTTATTGGAACATTTACTCAAAAATTCATGGACATGTGATATGTAATGCCACTAGAATTCTGCTTATGGAATTTAACTGTCACAAAGTACTTATCACCACCGAATCACCTTACCTGCACTAGCATCATGGCTCTGCAATACCCCTCCAACACTCCTGTGACTGTGGTGCCCAGCATCATGCTTCATCGTGACTAAAGCTATCCAGATATTTCTGTCACAATTGCCTGAGTCACAACTAATTGTAAGACTTGAGAACTGGCATCTCTTGGTGCCAACGTTCTCAAATAGTAAAAATTTACATTGTTATCGACAGGGTTGTTACAGAGTCAGCAGGTGGCATTGTACAGGAACAATGCTGCATGTGCATGTACTTCCATAAGACATTAAGTCAGTAAGCTTTAGTGGTTATCTGGCCTTTTGCAAGAATTCAGGGTAGTGAACAGTGATGTCCATGACTATTCTTCATGGTTTGTTACTAAAGATAGTGACCTGCCACTTGGAACCACTATACTTTTACTATGGAGCCTCCTATGAATGCTACCTTATTGCCACTTTATGAAGCCTTTATCCTCCTCTACAATGGCAACTTAAATGTATGATTGGGCAAAATGTAAGGATGCAGCTTTGACAAAAATATTGCAACTTTCCATAATTTTACAAAAGCTCTTAAAATTCAACTTTAAGTACTGATATTATTTTTTAACCTCTGGCCGCCTATATCATGCCCAGCCACTGAGTAAAAAATTGGAGATACATACAGCCTTTTTGTTCCACACTAGATTTTCTCCCAGTGGCAGCTCATCTTTTAGGGATATACCCTGTTCACAGGTATATACCCTGATCAGATGGAACCCAGCCATCTTTCAGTTGGCTAATGGTTTTTTCTCCAAACTTTTCACTCCCATCTTCTTTAGTGGGGGCAGTGCCTCTGTCAGCCTTGCACAGCCACAACTCCCTTGCCCAGCTGCAGGGGACACTGTGTTGGTGGAACCCATTGTGAACCCTTCAACCAAGATGAACTGCCAAGAGACAGCTGTGTTGGCCATGGCCTGCCTCCTGATGTGACTTTGTGAACTCACTTCTAAAGTTGGATCGTCAGCATGGTAGCATGACACTTTGTTGCTGGGCTATGGGGGTGGCCTCAATATTCTGTTCTCTAGTTTTAAAGTTGAATGGGCTTAACATTTAGCAGTTTACATAATTGCAAAATGTAATTTAAAAATTTTCAAAAGTCTGGAGGCTTATAACTCAGTCACATTTAAAGACAGAGCTCTAAAATGTGGTACACTTCTTGTATGGGCCTTGGTTAAATCACCATACCAAAAGTGGTGCAATTTGGACAAATGTGTTACTTTACATAATTGTGAAATGTAATTTTAACATTTCCAAACATGTAGAGGCATATAACTCATTGATCTGTAAAGACAGAAATCTAAAACAAGATACAATTTTGTACGGGCCCTGGCAAAGTCATTATACCAAATGTGGTGTAATTTATATAAACACCTTTTAAATTACTTTCAACTAACTGAAATCACAATTTTGGTGAATGTTGAACGTTTTGCAGAAATTTTCATAGACGTTTCATGGAAGAGAAATCAGAATTTCACTGTAATTTCATGGGTGGAAGGTATGTTTCTTCCAGCCCTAGTATAGGCACATCATGGACTTTAAGAGAAATAATAACTCTCCAGAGAATTTGATACACAGGAGGGTAAATGAATCATTTTAGCTAAGTCTGGTGAATGCCAAGAATTTAAACAGGACCTTGAAGGGTATGGGTCTGATTACCTACACCCTCTTACAACATAATATAGTTAGAGCTGTTGTGAAGCTTTACTTTACTATCGAAGTTCTGGCGAAGTTGTGAAATTCTGCTTCACAAAAAACTTTGAAAATTTCCTGCAATACTTTGCCACTTTTCACTGAGTTTTCCTTGGAAAATTACACTTCTTCAGATGAAGTCATTGTGAATTTACAACTTCACCAGTTAATTTTCATGACCTTACCTAAAAAGTGCATTTCGCCTGCCGAAAACTTCACCAAGTTGACACTTTGGGAATTTAGCAAACTTCATGTATTAATTTGTGAAGCAGTTAGCCAACTTTGCACATTGTTTTTTCTCCTCATCTGGCTGGTCCCCTTCTGCCCCCTGTGGCTCGCTAGTCCCATCACTTGCCATCTCCTAGACTTCCCATGAGAATCCACCTGTTCCTCCACAGCTTTCCTCCTGTGACGCCACTATTAGGGGCTTCCCAATCCCCTCTGGATGGCATCCTTGGTGCAGTGGTCCTGTTCCCAGTAGGTGGTGTGGGATCTGAGAGAAGTTGTGGGGCTTCATCCTGCTGCTAGCAGTTTTCCAGTGTTCTGTTTCCCAGTTACATTGATGCCCTGTGAAGGTAAAGGCTTGATGCTATATGCACATCATTGGACATGCTGATGTCTTCCTTTGGGTGTGTCTCCTACCCTGAACCACTGCTTCTTCCCACACCATTGCCCATGGTCACTTAGATGACGGTGTTGCAGCAGAGCAGGCAGCCTTCCCTTCTTGGGAGAGAGGGCATCTGCTGGGATGCTCGATCCTCTTCCCCCCACCAGCCAACCTGAGTGTCCCACATTTATTCCCAAATTCAGGTCACCAGTGTGGTTGCAGGTGAGTCATGGATGCCTCAGTCCTCTGTGCCACCAGGCCAACTAACATCACGCATGGTTAAATATAGCCCATTATCTGAAGGAAGCAGTGGTAACTCCCCTTCTCAAGAAATCTTCACTTGACTCAGACTGCCCCGCTAACTACAGACAGGTCTCTATCCTTCCCTTTGTGGGAAAGGTTATTGTAAAAGTTGTGGTGCTGCAGCTGGATAACCGTCTTACCATCCATGACATGTACGACCCTCTTCAGTCCAATTTTTGTAAAAGGCATAGCATGAAGACAACTCTAATTTGGGTACTCAATGATCTCCTGATTGCAAGAGATCAGAAATGCCATTCCATCTTGGTTTTCTTAGATCTTTCCTCAGCTTTTGACACCATGGACCATGGGGTGCTGCTGGAATGTCTGTGAGTCATCTGTGGTCTGTTTGGTATGGTCCTCAGATGCTTCCATTCTTTCCTCACTGGCAGATCACAGAAAGTGGTCTTGGGGATTTATTTCTCTGAGTCATTCTTTCTGCTATGTGGGGTGCTGTAGGGTTCCATGCTGTCCCCCATGTTGTTCGTGGTATACATGCTGCCATCAGGAGACATTGAGAGGTGGTATGGGCTGGGTTATCACTGCTATGCAGATGATACACATCTCTACTTGTCCTTTGTGCCCAACCAGGATAGTGCACTCTCAGTGTTTAACAACTGCCTTGCAGAAATCCAGGATTGGATGAATACCAGCTGGCTGAAACTGATTTTTGTCAAGACAATAGGCAGATAGAGGGGTCAGCAGTGGGATGTCCCTCAGGGCTTTGGCTTGGGGGTGCCCAGTTGTTGACCTCTGAATGGATGTGAAATCTGGGAGTAATACTGGACGATGGGCTGACACTTCATCCACAGGTGTTGGCCATGGTTAAGTCCTCTTTTTATCATCAGAGGAATATCACCAAGATTAAGCACCTACTGTAGTTCTGTCTGGTGACATCCCAACTTTGATCCACGCCTTTGTGACCTCACGCTTGGACTGCTGTAACTCCCTTTACCTAGAGCTACAGGAGCTGATATCTATTGCTTGCAGCTGGTACAGAATGCTGCTGCCAGGTTGTCTGGATTATTCCGATCCAGTCATATTACACCAGTGCTGTGTGAACTGCACTGGCTGTCAGTTCAGTGGCAGATCACCTTCAAGGTCAGCTTGCTGATCTACAAAGTCCTACATGGACTGGGACTGAGCTATCGGCAAGATCTCCTGCATCCTTATTGCCCCCTCCAACTGCTCCGTTCAGTGGAGGAGGGATTGCTGGAGATTCCCAGGGTACAGTTAAAAACTTCTGGATCACTGGCATTTTCATTCACAGCCCCAGTCCTGTGGAATTCTCTGCCTCATCGGATGCAAGAGTGCCAGAAAGTGGAGCGCTTCAAAACTGCTTTAAAAACTCATCTATTTGGGCTTGCCTTTGGAGATATTTCTTAATCTATATTGGATTACTGTGGGTGTATTTTTAAACATACAGTATTGATTGGATGTTTGTTTTTAGAATGTTATTGTTTTGATTGTTTTTGTATGGATTGTATAGCACTTTGATACCCTGTGAATAGCGCTTTATAAATAAAGGTATTATTATTATTATATCCTCATTTGGAAGAATGTTCATCTTGAGATAAAAAGGGAGTCAAACTCTTTTTGTGTTTTACAACATTTATAACACCTTATATTCAAAGAAATGCTTTAATTAAGATGTAAGCCTTAGTTCAAGCTTACTTAAATTTTGAAATAGTGGATTACTGGTACATCCTTAAATTTCTAGATTACTAAAATAAAAATGTAATTCCTAGGAAATCATCAAGAAGAGGAACAAATTCCTATCTAAATAAAGCAAAAATCTTGAAAAAGCCAAACATATTCACTTTGACTCAGGTTTATAGATTTTAGAACTCCAGCAACTTTCCCCATTACTTCAGAGGTTTAAGATGAAAATAGAGACACATTTTTCCTCAAAGGAACCATAGACATTTGAAAGAACATCACTCACTGATCTAAATATGTGTACATTATAATATGGGAAAACACATACAATATTCTCTAAGTCATCCACTTCCTCTAGTCCACAGTTACAACATTGAGAATGAATATTAAGGAAAGTGCTTTGATACAGTTGCAATCTAAACCTAGTATACACATTTCAACTTCATTTGTCCATTAAAATGACTAAATAAGGTTCCCTCATGAGAGATTATTTCAAAAATGTGTATGAAAAAATGTATTTTGGATGTTGTTATTAAGGCAATGTTGTGTTGTGCAGCAACATCCATATAGAAGACAAAGAACCTCTGTGCACAAACACTGAGGCAAGGGTTACCCCAAAGGGCATTTGGCTGGGAAGCCAAGTTTCAAGAAAATACAAAATCACACATGCCCACACAATGCAAAGCATCATGGGCTGCATATGCAAATCACCACAGAATGTTATGCTGGTCCAACTTTAAGCAGAATTGCATGGTGCCGTCCATATAGCTATGTTTTATTATTTCTACCATAAGATCCCAGCACTTTCTGTATATGTCTGTTACTATGGTTCCTAAACCATTAGGATATATTTTCTGTTTTATGTCATCCAGTACAGAAAAGTAAATCCTAGTTTGGAGTATTCAATCTGTTCCTCAAAACAATGTTTTGCTAATCTATGTTCTTGATGAACATGTGAGTCATTCAGAAAAGTACTTATCCTTACATTAATTAAAGTATCCAATGAATACTGTGGAAGCTCTGCTCATAGTACATATTCAGGGACACAAACTGGTTAATTTAGAAAGTACCTGTATAACTTGCTAAATATTTTTTTGAAAATTGCAGTGTTTGACATGCCTCAGACTTCTGATGCATATGGTATGGCTGTCTTAATTTATAGACACCAACACCGTAGCTGTAAGCCACTGCTATGGTTATGTGTACTCTTTTTTTGCATTTAGTCAAGTTCAAAGTTACATTCAGTGGGAAAGATTTGGCTGCATAATGTCATTGGTGATATCAGTGATAGGTCTCCTAGGTCTTTGTGTAAGGATCCAGACTTACACAAACCTGGGTTCTATCCCCATTGGGGAACATTTTTTTTTCTTTTCTCACTACAGTTTATGTAGTATGAGAGAAATTGTTAGAATTTTATGCTAATGTTAGTGACTGAGTTTCAACAAGGTCTGAAGGTTCTTACTGTTAATAACTTGAAATACGAACATATGAACATGCCTGCAGAAACAGGCCTTACAGTCTGTCGAGTCTGCTCAATTGTGCAGCTAGCCCCTCGTTTTACAGCTGCCCTCCCACTCTTTCCCGCATTAGATTTACCCTCACCCCGTCCCACCCCCTGCTTGAAACTTCCCACCGTCTTACAGACCACCACCTCCTGTGGTAGAGTGTTCCACTTGCCCACCACCCTTTGCATGAAGAACTGTCTCCTTGCCTCCCTTCTGAATCTTCCCCCCTCCAGTCTGAGATTCTGCCCTCTCATGTCCCTTCTTCTTAATTGGAAGATCCCCTCTGTTCGAGTCTTATTCATCCCTTTCAAGTACTTAAAGGTTTCAATCATGTCCTCCATCCCTCCTCTCCTTCAGTAAATACATATCTAGCTTGCTCAGACTTTCCTCATAGGGCTTCCCCTCCAATCCCTGGGTTATTTTTGTCACTTTACGCTACACCCCCTCCAACAATCTGACATTCTTTCTCAGGTACAGGCACCAGAACTGCATGCAGTACACCAAGTGTGGCCTGACCAGTGACCTGTTCAGGGGGAGTACTACCTCCCTACTTCTGGAGGAGATTCCCCTTGCTATGTACCTCAACATCTTGTTGGCCTGCACTGCTGCCTTCCTACTTTGAGAAGAGTTGTTCATGCTTCCTGTTATAAGTACCCCTAAGTCCTTTTTCTCCACTGTGCTACCCAACTGTACCCCTCCCAGATGATAGTCCTTCCCTGGTTCTTTGCTCCAAAGTGCATTACCTTGCACTTCTTAGCATTGAACCCCAACTGCCATGTTTCTGACTATTCCTGCAGTTTAGTTAGGTCATCCTGTAGCCCCTTCCATCCCTCAATGTCATCAACCACCACCCCATGTTGGTGTTGTCTGCAGAAAGACTGATCTTACTTCCGATCCCATCTGAGACATCAGCTATGAACAACCCGAACAAAATCAGCCCCAGCACTGATCGCTGTGGCACCTCGCTCATCACTACCCTCTGTGCTGAGAGTTCCCTCCCCACTACCACCCTCTGCTGCCTACCACATAGCCAATTCTTTATCCATTTCGCCATCTTCACTCCCGCTCCCACAGCTTCCAGCTTACCTCTAGCCTTCCATATGGCACTGAGTGATAGGCCTTGCTGAAATCCAAATACAGGACATCCACTGCATGGCCCTTGTCCAGTTCCATTGTCACACAATTGTAGTACTCAATGAGGTTGGTCTGGCAGAATCTGCCCAAGACAAACCTATGCTGATGCCCATCCTGGAGTCTATTGTTCTCCAAAAAGGTCACAAGCCTCTCTTTCAGGATTGTCTCCATGAGCTTCCACATGATTGATGCAAGGCTCACTGGTCTGTAATTTCCTGGTTCATCCTTTGGGCCACCTTTGTGGATGGGCACCACATGGCTCATCCTCCAGTCCTGTGGTACACATCCTGTGTCTTCGGAGGTAGTGCACAGATCCACCAGTGGCCCTGCCAGAACCTCAGCCAGCTCCTTGAGTACCCTAGGGTGAATGCTGTCTGGCCCAGGTGCCTTGTCTACCCTCAGTGCCCTCAGTCCTTCCAGTACTCTGTCCTCAGTAAGCCTCAGATCTGTCACTCCCTCTCCAACCTCACCCCTCCCCTGTGGTACCTGCTCCGCTTTCTCTTGTGTGAATACAGAACAGAAGTATTCATTTAATGGCTCTGTCTGATCCTCCCCTCTCTCCACCCACCCCCATCCTTTTATATCCTCAATATTTGATCCTTGTTGTTCCTTCTTTCCCTTGTGTATCTGAAGAAATCCTTTTCTCCATTTTTAATACCCTGTACCAGGCTCAGCTCCTTGGAAGCCTTGGCTGCTCTGACAAGTTTGGTGGCCTCTCTGGATTTCTTCATGTACATCTCCTGGTCTTCTCCCCTTCCTGACTTTTTGAACCTCCAGAATGCCTCTCTCTTGGACCTCACCCCCTCCCTTACCTCCTGAGTCATCCAACTGGGCTTCTTTGCCCTCCCTTTCTTGCTCTGTGTTCTAGCACATGCCCCCATATCCTCCACTAGCCCCATTTTTATGACATCCCACTTCTGACTTGTGTCCCAGCCTGGTTGTCTCCCCTCCAGGTGCCCCACCAGAATTTCCACCTTGTTTTTAAGGTCTGGCCACCTAAAGTCAATCACCTTGGTACCTGTACCCCTAGCTTCCCTCCCCATGTTAAGTGTGAACCACACTGAGTAGTGATCACTCCCCACCAGTAGGTCCTCCACCCCCCGATCCCTTACCATTTCCCCATTGGACAGTACAAGGTCCAGAGTATTTCCTAGCCAAGTTGGCCCATGGACCAACTGCATCAAAAAGCTGTCCTGAAATGCCTCTAACAGGACTTGCTCCCTTGCACTTGTGGTGGTTGGGGTACTCCAATATACCCCAGGTAGGTTGAAGTACCCCACCACCGCTGTGTTATCCTTCCTACAGACCCTTTGGATTTGCACAGCTAGCTCCCTGTCCAGATCCTCCAGTTGAGCTGGTGGTCTATAAACTACCCCCATCCTCAGTATCCTGCCTTTTTAGTCCTAAAAATGCATCCATAGGGCCTCTGTCCTGCCCTCTTCCCCCTCATCCTCTGCACATCTTATCCCCTCCCATACATAGATCGCCACCCCCTCTCCCCTTAGTCCTATCCTATCTGAATATCCTATACCCTGGGACCATCAACTCCCAGTCCTGGTACTGGGTGGCCCATGTTTCCATCATGGCCACTATATCCACCCTCTCCCCTGCCAGCTGAAACATTTGAATTTGAATGCAGCTTGGAAACATTACTTCAACTTGACACACTCTTAATAACAAACATCCACTGCAGCTGTGTGTGTGTGGAGGGAGAGGCGTCTACACTCACTGATAGATGTTCTTTGCCACAACATGTACTTCCTGTTTAAGAATCTGGTATAGCAGTAGAGCTACTGTCTACAAAGCAGGAGATGTAAGAAGCCTGGGTTTGATCCCCAGAAGGGAACATTTTTTTCTTTCTCACTATTATTTATGTAGTATGAAAAAATAGAAATATGACATTGATGATGATAGTGATAGACTTTCAGCAAGGTTTGAAGTTCTATACTGCAGATGACTTGAAATGTTCCAGCTCAGACTTTGAGGTTGAAATTCAACTTGGGAAACATTATTTCAAATAAACAGACTATTGTTCATTATGAAAATTAATGCAACTGTTTGGAGGGTGTCTACAGCACTCCATCCTGGAAGTCCTTTCCCACAGCATACATTTCCTGCTTTGCAAGCCTATGTAGCCACCATCCCACATCTAGAGGTATGCAGATGGAAACAAATGAGAGGGGAGTATAGAAACAATGGCATGCACTTACTTGACCTCTCAAAACTTGGGATAACCTCTGGAGCACCAATACACTTTCCAGCCTATCAGAGCAGCAAACACAAAAGTGTTTGCACCATAACCACCCCCAGAACAGTAAAGGAAGTTCTCCACAATAGACAAAACCTAAAGAAGGATCCTTTTAATTTTCCCAAACCTCATGAGCTCCATTTCAAATGGTAAGCAGTTTCAAATTCATCAAGGGCATAAATAAGGAACAAGAGTGTAGCATCTTTCAGATGCTCAAGAACAAGGGGTCAAAATATGAGGTAACTCTTCTAATCAATTTGAAAAAAAAAATACATTTACTAGCTGAGATGGGCCTTCATGAGTGGGAAGATTTTTGGCTGCACCAAATGTCATATGAGGAGAGACTGGAAGACCTCAACATGTATACCCTAGCAGAGGGAGAGGGAGAGAGAGAAAGAGAGAGAGAGGGATGATATGACGGAGACTTTCAAATACCTCAAGGGCATAAATAAGGTACAAGAAGGTAGCACCTTTCAGAAAAAAGATGCTTAAGAACAAGGGGTCATGATATGAGGCTGGAGGGGTGGAGACTCATGGGTAACGCGAGGAAGTACTGTTTCACAGAAAGGGTGGTGGATACATGGAACAGCCTTCCAGATGAAGTGGTGGGAACAAAGAGGGTGAGGGTATTCAAGAATGCATGTGATAGACATAAGGGAACCATAGCGATAGGTAAGGGATGGTAAACCATAGACCAAGTACAGTCTGTGGTATTACGGTAGGTAGGGAAAATGGGCAGATTAGGCAGGCTGAGCTGTCCTTATATGCTGTCAGTTCCTATGTTTCTATGTTAATAACCTCTACACTGCACTTGCAAAGTTCATTCCCATGTCTACAATCCAATTATTTTCTTTTCAGTATGCTTGTTAAGGTACCCAAAGGGGTGACACTCCTGTATACTCATGGATATCACAATTCCTCTTGTTGCAACATGTTCTTTATCAGTCACAAATTAATTTAGGGGCTGCACACAGACCAGGGGGTACACTCTTTCTTTCACATTGCCCATATTTTTGAGGCACCATTATGTATTCTTCCACAGAGCTTGTCTCTGACTCTATGCTAGTACTTGCTTTTGATAAGTTCAGGGGATTGAATCCAACTCTCTGACACAGGTACCCTGCATAGAAACAAAGAATTATAGAATTTGCTGTCAGAGAAGGACCACTTGGCCCACCTACAGTAGTCTGCCCATTTCTTCCTGCTTATAGTATCACAACAGATCCTACTAGATCTCTGGCCCATTCTCTACATTATAGACACACAATTGTTACTGCAGCCCAGCCCCCCAATGTACCAGAAGCCTGGGCATGGCAAGGGGTATTTCATGCTGCAATGCTGTCTGGGAAAGACTACCCACCTTTCTCCCTTTGACCCAGTATGAGGCACCCACTATCTGCTCCTATGCAGTATGCAAATGGCAGAGACCCACCCATTAGGCCTATGTACCACTCCATGAGCCCTGCACATACTCAGAAAAACTTGACCTGCACCAAAATTTACACTGACATGAGGAGACAGACAACCCCTTATTGTCCTAGGCTACCAAAGGTGCTGTCTCTCACCCTTTCCCAAGAACTGACCCCATGAGAAGAGGTCTATTTCCAAATCAACTTCCTTCAAAGGCTAAGTACCCTCTTCTGGGGAGGGGGCCAGGATGACTTCCCACCAATTCAGAAGGGCATGAGAGGTAGTGGGATTCCTCCATCCTTTCAAGAAGTAGAATTAAGTTTACTGTTGAAAGAAAATAAGGACCTTTTAGAAGTAGGATTGTGTGAAATTGAGAAAATTCACTATATGAAATATTTTGCAAAATGTTCACAGTTCATGAAATATTTTGTTGGTGCAAAATGCAAAATGTTGTCCACAGACTGTAAAATTTCACCCGAAAATTACAACATTTCACCACAAAATTTGAAATTTGAAATTTCACCTGAAAATAGCAAACATTTGCCCAAAAATGGTGACATTTCACATTTCACAGTAAAATTTTGGAAGTTGGCACCCCATAAAATATTTTGTGGAATGGCAGAATTTTGTAAAATATTTCACATGGCAAAATTGCTGATTTCACAGCAGTTTTGATGGTGAAATTGTATTTCTCAGCATCTCTATTTAAAAGTAGGAAATTATCAACCTATATCATCACTATTATTATTAGGCTATATATCTCAAACATGATGATTAATACGTTAACTAAGATAGTTCCTATATTATTCATGAAAATCAGAATGTTTTTGTACAAGGACATATGCTGTTCCAGACTCTAGAAGAGGTTTAAAAAGTAATGGAGTCAATTTATTGGTAAAAGCAACTATTGTCCTTTCTCTGGGGCTCCAGAAAACCACAAGTATTTGCCAAAGAAGAGGGGAGGGCATACCTTACCATATTTACTCAGGTACTGGGTAGCCTCTCTGATGAAAATAGTTATTTTGTGGTTGAATCCACAATATTATTCACAATGGAAACTTATAGAGTTGGACTATGTTCGAGATCCTCCTTTATAAATGTATCTCTCCACTGGAACTTGATACCTGGGAGGGAAAAGATACAGTTTAGTGGGGTAATAATAGTGCTGGAGGCTTGGAAGAGGGGAACCAATAAAGGGTCCACATCTCATACTCTCTGGAGGTATAAATTATGGGCCTTGGATGAAAAGTTCCCTCCAGAATCCCTGGATCCTTGGTTTAAGAAGCTGGCCTTGCTAGGGTTTTATTCCCTCTGGCAAATTCTGCAGGGCAATTCCATACAAACCTTTGAGGTTTTGGTCACTAAATACAAACTTTCTCCTACAGATAGACTATGCTTTTATCAAGTGAGAAATTACATGAGTGCCCAACTCAGCAACCCATTAAATATACAATACTTAGATGTTCCTCTCCCTTGTTTGAAACCATATGGGCTTCTCCCACTGGAAAAGGTGCAATTACCTTGTTGTATGCCAACTATATTTATGATCAAAGGGCTTCAAAGGCATACATCAAATCAAAATGGGAGAGGGAGTTTGGGCTTCAGGTAGCATGGGCAGATTGGGACAGAATGTGGTCAGCAGTTTCCTCCCTCACCTGCCTGGTCGGAGATTTTATGGTGAGTATAAATGAATACAATATTTTCTTGTCCAGGTGATGCAGGCTAAGTGGGGCTTTAACAGAAATTCTGCTTGTTGAAGATTTTGTAGGGAGGCTAAGACCACCAATGCGCATGTTCTTCGGGATTGTTACTTGATATATCCATATTGGGAAGGGGTGTTGAATCATTTGAAAAGAGTATTTGAAGTAAGAGAGGTCTTGGGTCCAGAACATATAGTACTGGGTCTTGTCCCGGCTGCATTAAGAGGGAAAATAACTACATATTTATGATGTATTCTGATTGCAGGCACATTGAAAGGTATTACTAGAGGGTGGCTGCAAGACACCCCTCCAGAGGAGAGGGACTGTGTTCATATAGTATCACACATATAAGAAATGGAACATATTACCTGTTCCATACAACATAAACAGCTTATATTAATAGGTGGATGCAAAGGGAATTGTATCTAGGTGATGCCTAATGAGTCGTGTCTGTCACATAGCTTAAATATTCATATATTAATGGTTGACATCTCTGTTACTCTTAGACCTTAGGAGCCCAGCCATATGTGGGTCAAATCAGATTAATAATATTATTGATTCACTCCCTTGACATTTACATTAGGGAAAAAGGAAACCATTACACATTGCTCTTGCTTGGTGGAGTGTCGGTGATGTAGAACTGATCTACTGGAATAATAGAGATAGTTGTATTTAAAGAAAGGGTTGGTGTGGGCGAGGAATGGCAGCAAATTTGTATACGATTTTTAGATGTTGGTTAGCAATACTTTTAAATTCAATTACTTGGCTAATTGTTATTAATTAAGCTTTTGTATATTTAATTGTTGAATGTCTTATTTTTTGCTTAAATACACAGTATGTTTGATGGTCAAACTAAATGAAAAGTTGCCTTATGCATTGGTATATAATGGCAGTAATATAAATATAAAAGAAGTATAAAAAAAGTAATGAATGGCTTTATTAAAAAAAACTCACAGGAAAATGTGTTATTAATGGCAATTGATGCTACTAAGGCTTTTGATTTAGTGTATTGGAATTATAAGTTTTTATGCCTGGAAAGATGGGGTCTTACAAAAATCAGCGCTTAACATTATTAAGTTGTTATATTCTAAGCCCTCTGCTAGAATCAGAGTCAACCAAATAAAACTGAGAGGCTATTCTTGAGAAATGGAGTGAGGCAGGGTTGTCCACCATCACCAGTGTTATTTATTATCGTTCTCAAATCCTTGTTAGTGAGGATTAGAAAGAATCAGCAAACATCTGGTCTAACATATTACGATCAGAAAATGAAACTTGGTACATATGCAGATGATATACTAGTCATTTAAGAATGGTACAAGAATCCTGCTGGTCAAATTGCAGCTTTATGGAAACAAACATAGCTGGCTATTTTATTAAGAGAAAGAAGACAGCAATACCTCTGTTAGATAACCACTGTCCTAAATTTTACCATATAATGGGGTATATGGAAGTGGAGAAAGCAATGAAATATTCGAGATTGGCTTTACTTATTGACCCATAGGAAATGATGCAGTTAAATTTAAACAAGGGAAAGGTAAAGTTGAAGCTTATTTTAGATAACTGGGAAGATTTCCCCTTTCCTTATGGGGAAAAGTAGAAACTATAAAAATGTTGGTAATGACCAATATTTAATTTCTTATTTGGACCTGTTTACAAGATCCTGGATTTATGGTTTGATACTATGAAAAAGATGTTTGCGAAATTTCTGTGGAGTGGTTCCCCCAGCATTCCATGGCAAATTATGATGACACAGTGGAGGAGGGGGAGGAACTAGGTTGCCTAGACTCTTATTTTCACTATGTAGTGCACAGATTAAAATTAGCAACTAAATGGCCATCTGTCATATTGTATAAGAGAACTCATGTAGGTTTATATAGATCTCTGGTCCAATTTGCTCTCAATAAACACAAACCAGGCAAAATGTATTAGTGTGTCCTAAAATGTTTCTTGAAATAAAAGGCCCCCAGTTTGAATATATAGCCAGATACCTATTAAACATTTCTCAATAGAATATATGGTTAACCTGACACCGCATGCATATATTTTGTAGAATAATGAAATATGGGGTAACTCTTCCAATCATGATAACAAAACTTTATTTATTAGCTAAGATGAGCTTTCATGAGTGGGAAGATTTTTGGTGCCATGGAGACTTTCCTAAGTATGAACAGCTAAGGTATAGCTATAAGGATAAAGGATTTAGTCTCAGTCTTTTGGAGTAGTATGGCCTAAAAATCCATGTATGAGAAATTCTGTAGGCTACACAAAATAAAGTTTTTAATGATGGAAGGCACCCTTTTGACAGGTCACCAATTATGGAAGCAATTTAAAGATTACAAATTAAATCAGTTTTGCAAACAGTTGATACCTAGACTGGATGTAAAATGTACAACTAGGTTAAACAATAATTCAGGTAAAGAGTTACAAATGGATTGCCAAATTATCAGGACATTTTTTCATTCCTACATTCTTTCACTGATAGTAGATGATGTGTCTCAGACCCCACCCAAGCCACTTCCCTTTTCTTTGCCAGGAGAAGCCTGTCAACTTTCTCTTTGGCCACATAATTACTTCATACTGACCTTCTTTGGTGCCTTTAATACCATTGGTACCTTTATTGTATTTATTGTTGTAAGGCACCCAACAAATGAGAATCCTCCATAAGTATATATGATGTGCTTTATCCCAATTAATTGAGGAATGTTGTTTCTGTTTAATTTCACCTCAAATCTGTGGTAAATTGCAAACCATGATAATAGTACAGTAGTAGCATCAAATTTGTCAAGCAATTTTGTGAGATTCCCTATTTATCCTTCTGAAAATTTAGGGAACAAATCCTCAGAAATGATTTTTGTTATACCTGCAGAAAAAGGCCAGCTCCTATTACAGTACTGTATGTGCCATCTGGTAGATTTTCAACTGCACTATCAGATGGCAGCACCCTATCCAGGTGGCAGTGAACACAATAACAAAACAAAATACCTAACAAAAGGTTTCACAATTCTCAATAGGGATTTTTAAAAATCCTTAAAAATCCCTTGACTAATTTGGTGCTACTACTGAAAGTCTTAAATGTCTCTAATTTGGATACTTCATGGAACAGTTGATAATTGTCTCAGTATGTGCTACCCCAAAAAAACAGTAATTGGTTTTCTTTTTTTTCCCTTTTTTTTAGGTTCAGATAAATATACAGAGACCTTTTTTATCATCAGAAGTGCTCTTCAGATGCCAAGTCTTCATCATCATTACCTGGGGTACAAGAATTTTCTAACTACACTACTTATGTCTTTGCATTTTAATATTGTTATTCCATTCCATTTTGAATAGCCAACAGAAATGGGGTCCAGATATTTTCAAATGTTTCCTTTTTATCATTTTGGCAATACCAAATCTGTTCTAATTTGGATACATACAATATCATATTTACCCAAGATTCATACGCTTGTGTGGTACTGTCCTTCCACTTGAGGAGTATGAGGCCATAGTTAACAATCTTAATTCATGTAAATCAAAATAGTCCTTCAAAGGGTGCATCCCTAAAGTGATTAAAGGAGTTAGTTATATATTTCTTAAATACTGTTGATAACACTTTCCCTATTTTGCTGCAGAAGTTTGATAAGTAGTGGTATGAATAAATTAAGTGAATCAAAGTTCCTGCAGTATGTGGGCATCTGGGACATTTATCTGAAATGGTGTTATTAAATTGATGTAATTTAGATGGTGTGTAATATGTACGATGTGTATTAAACTACTGTAAGGTTGTGCTTCAACTTGTAATTGAGTGGAGGTTAGTGTAGGTCTGCCATCTTGAATCTAATGCCAAACCTGTGCAATCTGTGTTGCTAAATACTAAATATAAAATCAGGTAGAACCTGTCCGCCCTTGTCTTTTGGAAGGGTCAAAGTAGATCAAGCTATTCTTACCTTAGAATGTTTCCACATAAATTTAGATATGATAGATTTCAATGTAGCAAAAATGTTTGAGGGTTAGGCATAGCCAGGGTTTGAAATAAAAACAGAACCCTAGGCAACATCTGCATTTTTATTAAATTAATTTTTCCAATTAAAATTAGTAGTAATGATTCCCACCTGTTTATGTTTTATACTCTGCGAGTCCTGGTTCCATGTCATAATGGTGATCATGGAATAGCGATTGCTGTTATGGCAAGTGTACTTGGCGAAAATGAATTTCGGCAATGCACACTCACGGCGAGGATGAAGAGGGTGCCCAAAACCTACAGGTGATTTTTTTAATGTGAGGGCTGTGCCCCCCTCACCTTCTCCCACTGATGGCTTGATCCCACATACCCTCCTACTAATGGATTTTCAACTCCGGGGGGGTGCATGTCGGGGTAAAAAACTTGAAAAAATACAAAGCTCCCCACTAGCAAAAGAAAAAACGTGCTGGACCCGAACCCTGCACCTTGCAGCTCCCAAGTGACCACCCACCCCACCACACTAGTGGTCCAGCTTGGCAGCTGAGCACCACACCCCCTCTCACATACCTTCCCTCCCCTTCCCCCCTGCGCGCATGCATACGCGCGTACATCTATTCTCCCTACCTCGCCCACTCCAGTATTTCATATAACTCTTGTGTGTTTGCTGCAATATTAACAAATAGGTATTGTATATACATTGCAGATTGTAGCATTGGATGCTGATTTGGAACATTAACAGTAGGGTTTTTGTTTAACTTTAATAGACTCGATTTGGATCAATTTATTTTATATCCAGGAGCAGTACCAAACTGCATTGTTAGAGCTATAAATTCTTTTATTGAATTTTCTGGTTGGGTTAAATATGTTTATTTAGTTTTTGTTAACCAGGTAAGTGCAATAGACAAATCCTGCCTATTTTCAGGCATGACCTGGGGGAAGGGGAAACAAATGAATACCAACTGACCTTGAATCAGATTAAGCTGTTGGTGGTGTTTTTAGTGAATGAGGGAAATTTGGCCAGGACACCGGGGAAATTCCCCTACTCTGCCTGCGGGGGGCTTTGCCATCTGCTGCAGAGAATCAGTCTCTGCTTAGCTGATCATGGAGCAGGATGTGGCTGAGAGTTGTATGCCTGCTGAGCTCCCTGAGTTAGATGGAGTTACTTTGGGAGTGCTGCCTGTTCTGGACTCTGTTTCCCGTTTACCTGACGTTGCTTTTGTGCCTGATTCTGATCTTGTGGATGTTTCTGCATTGCCTGATATGGATTCTGGACCTGTTGTCTTACCTGCGAGTCCCGCTGATAGTAAGACGGTCTCCTCTCTGCTTTTTGCTGCCGTGGTTTCAGTTGAGCATGTAGTGTCTCGTCCTCTCATTTCCTAGTTGATCCTGCCTGTGCTGGAAGGAATTGTGGAATTTGCCAGGAGTGGTCCAGCTCCGATGCACCCTCAGAATGCTTCCGAGTCGGGTGTGGAAGGGGAACTGTCGAGGTCTGCTTCTGTGTCCACGCCGGTGATTTTTCAGATGGAAACCCTTAGACAGGATGGGGTTTCCACTTTTTTCTTTCCTGCCTCTACTCACATGAGTGTACAATCAGCCCCGAAGAAGGCAGCCTGTGCTACACAGCAAGAACAAGTGGCTCCGAAACAGGCTTGGACAGACTCAGTGCCTGACTCAATGGAAGGGTGGTTGGTGGAGTCTTCTCTCCGGGCAGCGGGCTGGGTGCGCTCGCCTGACTCACAGCACTGGACTTCGGGTTTTGCACCAATTCGGATTCCAGGAGTGCAACTACATTCACCATCCTCAGTATCTTCTACTAAAACTTTGCAGAATTTACAGCAATCTTCGGGTGAAGTATCGACTTTTCCTTTAGACTCTGATTTAGAACTTGCCCCCAATCCAAAACTGATTTTCCCATTGCAACCCCTTCTACCACCCCTGGATTCTAAATGTACGGTATCTAATCCTCCTGTTCCTTCAGGTGATGGTCGTGTGGTGCCCCCACCCCAATGTTCATTTCACGGTTGTTTCTGCCAGGACTTTAGGGGGTGACTCTGTGACTATTCTGGGGAATGATATAACTGGTGGCTCTAAATCGTATGCTTCCTTTTTTAAGAAAAAGGTGGTGCCAGCTAAAAGACATAATGCTGTCCGTATTGTGTATAAAGGGGGTCTTGAATTTTTTCCCTGATAGGGAATATGTGGGGAAAACTTTACTGAAACAAAGTTTACATTTTTTGGCTACTGAATTATATGCTCTTATTCATATATCTGGAGAACGTTCGTTTGATGTTAGCTCTAAGTTAAATGCTGGGTTGGAGGCCTTTTGGACTAGGTATGGGAAGGTAAAAAATACTCCACTGTGGGCCCCTTTTGAAGTCCTTCCTCTTACAAGACCTGCTCAGAAGTCTGTTATGGTTCTTTTTCATAATGAAGGTGTCAGTGTGACTGACTTACTTTTTTGACTTCAGCAGCGATGTACTGTTTTGGGGTCCCCTGAAGCTATTTTTGAAGGTGAGGGCATATGGATGGGGGGGCTGGAAGTTTAGGGTCATTCTTAGGGAATTGAATGGTTCTCTCCAACATCTGCCGAATTCTTTTTTTTTTTTGGGGGTGACTGTGGTGTTTTGTTTTATCCAGGCCAGACTAAATCATGTTATAAATGTGGTTCTCCCGGACACCTTAGTGGTGTTTGTGACAAAATCCGTTGCTCCCTGTGTGGTAAGCTGGGTCATGTGTCCCAGCATTGCTCTGAACCTGTTTGCTGTAACCTATGTGGTTTGTTAGGTCATACCTATGGGGAATGTACCCAGGCCGCTTCTTCTAAATCTGGTTCTGGGGATTAGGAGGAGCAAAGATTAATGGTTGCAATTGCTCAACGGATGCATGTCTGGATGGGGGACGCTCCCTTACCTTTAGACCCTCAGCTTTCTTCAACCCTGTCAATGGTGCCTCCTCCCTCTGAATTCTGTTTTGATCTCCCTTTGGTAGTTCAGAGGCCTCAGGAGGTTCCTATGGTGGTAGAGCCTGCAGAACCCCCTCCTGTAGTGTTGGATCCTCCTTTGCAGGACTCTAGGCCTGGGCTGGTTGTTTTCTCTCTCGATATGCTCCCTCCACCTCCTCCTCTGGTCTTGGCGGTAGATCCTGAACAACGGGTAACGTGCCGCTGGAGCTGGAGACAACCGGCCCCCAAGGTTCACAAAATTTCAGAAACTCAGACTTCTAATCATTTTCAACCCCTTCTTTTAGACACTGAATTTTTGGAAAAAAACCTCCGAAGTTTCTTCGGAAGGTTCCTTGTGTGCTGATCCTGGCTCTGATTCTGACACCAGTGTGGTGAGTGAGCAGGTAGTGGGCCCCCTGAAAGGCAAACCTACCTCTAAAGGATGGAAGACGCAGGCCTCTGGTAGGAATAAATTATTTAGGCCCCTTAATTTTTTCATCTTATGACTCTTTTTGCCCGACTTACTTTTAACGATTAATGTGTATTAAAATCAAAGAAGCGTGGTGGTGTTTTTTCTCACCTAATGTCCATCCCTGTAGATGTTCTTTTTTTACAAGACACGAGATTACATACTGCCTTGGAGGTTCGCCATGCTAAATGTGGCTGGTATAAGGGTACTTCGTATTGGTCTATTGGTCAGGGTGCTTGTACGGGGGTAGGTATTTTGTTTAACCTTCCTTTCCAGCTCATAAAGCTGATTGATTTAGTACCGGGAAGGGTTCTTTTGTTGGACGTTAAACTACGTAATACTTATTTTCACCTTATTAATATTTATGCCCCTCAAAAGAAAGCAGACAGAGTGGACATTTTTTCTCAGCTTCGGCCTTTCCTTTTCTCAGCACAACCTGTGCTTTGGGGCCGTGACTTCAATTGCGGTCTTACGCTTCATGATCGTGGTGGTGGCACCTCTACTAAAAATTATTCTGTGATATGTCGGCGTTACAGTCTACGGTTCAATTAGCTCATTTAAAAGATGTGTATCACTCATTTCACTCTAAGGGGCTCCCTACTTTTCGGCAGGGTACGCATGCCACTCTTATTGATTTCTTTTTTCTCAGTAATCGGGTTCCTGTACTTAATGCATGAGTAGATTCAGTGGCCTACTCTGATCATAATGCCCTTTCAGTGGTGGTAGGGGAGTGGGATTCTCCTTCTGGCCCTGGTCTTTGGAAGTTCAATACGCTATTGCTCTCTAGGGGTTCCCTGTCCCAACAATTAGTATATTTTATAGAAGGTAAGAAAACTTTATTCCAGTTATTTGATAATCCTTTTCTTTGGTGGGACAGTTTGAAGTCCGACTTACAACTGTTTTTATTAAGTGAGAGCAAATATTTATCGGATTTGGAGAAGGTGACATACCAAACACTCAGACAGCAGTTACAACAATTGATGAGTTTGGCATATACTACTACACATGATTATGGAGATCAAATTCATTCTATTAAATAACACATGCAAGACTTTCATGTGAAACAATTGGCATCTTTGACTATGCAACAACATTTTGGGACTCAGGGCTCTTTTGCGGAAGTATGTCCTTTTCTGAGCTGTTCTTCCCACACTCAGCGTAAAACCATGTCTGCTGTCTGGGATTCTGATATGGTGACTATTACGAAACAATCAGATATTATGTAAGTTGTGTCTACCTACTTAGGTTGACAATTTGATATGCTGGGTACTAATACTGCTGCTTTTTCCCATTGGTTGCCTTTTTTGAATGTTCCTGCCCTCTCTAATTCTGCGCTCACTGTCCTTACCTCTGTTATTTCCCCCTCGGAGGTTCAGGCAGCTGTGGCTGCATTGCCCAAACAAAAGGTACCGGATCTAGATGGCCTCCTATCTGAATTATATGCTCTCCTGATTCCACATATTTCTTAAGAATTGGCACAGGTGTTTACTTTTATGTTGCAGGAGAGTTGTTTTCCCATTCATACGACTTTGGGGGTTGTAACCCTGCTGTATAAGAAAGGGGATAAGGAAAATTTGGATAATTGGAGACCGATTTGCTTGTTAAATGTGGACTTCAAAATTCTTATGAAAATATTAGCCCTATGTTTATCCAAAGCTGCATCGTGTGTTATTCCTGTACGCAATCTTGTGCTGTTCCTGGCAGGGTAATTATGAACCAGCTCATTGTTTTAGGGGAAATTTTGAATCTGACTCCTTTTCTTCCACTTCTGGATTGGTGGTGTCTTTGGATCAACGGAAAGCTTTTGACTCTGTAGAATTCGACTTTTTATGGCAAACTCTTTACAGATATGGTATTCTGGTTTTGTTTATTTCTTGGTTACAGGCTATTTATAATTGTCTTTTTATTAAACCTCTGGTGAATGACTTTTTAGGGCCTTTGGTTCGGTAAACGTGGTATACGTCAGGGGTGTCCCTTGAGCCCTTTATTATTTGTTTTTGCATTGACCCTTTACTTGGTTATTGAATGATGTCCGCTTTTTCACTCCTGTTAAGCTTTCCGGCCACCATACTCCTTGGACCGCTGCCGCGTATGCGGATGACATTTGTTTATTCTTAAAATCGGAAGTGGATTTGGCTAGGGCTTTAGAGTTTTGTAATTTTTATGGTAATGCCTCTGGCATACACCTGAATAAAGATAAATGTGTTCTCTGATGCTTAGGGTTAGCTGTTTCTACCACTCATATGGCTGATATCCCAGTAACGCATGGTCCTATCTCTATTCTAGGAATTGTCTTTGATACTGGTAGGCACGATTTAGTTAATTGGGATTTACAACTTGCATAGGGAAAAGCGTTAGTGGATGAATGGAATAACTGTACTATGGGTGTGCTCAAATGGGTATACATGATTTGGTCTTATTTGTTGCCTTTATTTTTATATGTGAGTGTGATTTTCCCCCTTCAAAGGAACGTGATGCTACTCTTTCTGGTTTATTTTTTCAAACACTATGGTGTAGTAGATTGAATCCTATTAAACGTAATGTGTTATATCTTAAGGTGGTGGATGGTGGCTTGAATATGGTAAATCCAGTTCTATTTTTGTTTATTCAATTTTAATTTGCTAATCTTTTTCCCATTTGTAGTGGGTGGACTACTAGTTGGTCGACCCTGTTTAATTCCTTTATTCGGGCATGGTATGATGGTTGGGCTTCTGATTCCCTGAAAGTTTTTTTTTTTTTTTGAAATTGCAATTTTATACTCCCACTAGCCCCCTCAGAGCCGTTCCCTTCGGTGCACCCATGAAGCCCTACCCCTGCCAGCACTCCTCCTACTCACTGCCAGACCTATCATCATGCCTCGGAATACCCCCGGGCGGGGTTGGGCGGATACCCGAATCTTGGGGACTTGTCCAGGTCCTGGGTTGTGGATGGGTGCTGGCACATCAGGGCCGTGGCTCGATGCTCCCATCATCTAGGCTCTGCTGGGATCCATTTTCCTCTTTTCTCCCCGCTGCGTGCCTACGCGTCTCGGCAACCACT
The DNA here is from genome assembly GCA_016271365.2 of Neoceratodus forsteri. NCBI lineage: Eukaryota > Metazoa > Chordata > Ceratodontiformes > Ceratodontidae > Neoceratodus > Neoceratodus forsteri. Next base: position 1,066,915,666 of record CM057454.1, on the reverse strand, counting down.
GGCGTCAGCAGCGTTCCCCCCCACTCCTCTCACGGAGGAGCCGCCTCTTGAGGCTGATAGGCTGCCAGCCTATGCCAGCACCAATCACGCCCCTAGAGACTACGGCTTGCTGTCGCTCCCCCCAGTCTCCACCAGGGGTTGCCGCTCGCCCGATGTAGAACCCCCCTCCCCAGGGCGGCGAGCTGTCATCGGACGCTCCAGCCTGTCTCCCCCCGGCCGACCCCGACGATCCGGGCTCATTCCCGAACCCGGGTCGCCGGCTAGGCGCGAGGTGTGGCATCCAGCGCCTCAACCCTCAGCGCCACTGGGCCGGCGATTCCCTGAAAGTTTTTAAATCGGTTTCCTTTTCATCTGATTATTATAGTTTTTTTTGTGCACCTTAAATGTTGGGGCATTACCTCCAACTTTATTTTGAATTATTCCAAGAAATTGCTAACTTCAATGGTACAGGATAAATATTTTACGGACCCCATCACTTTACCTTTATGCCCACCGTCTCTGACACCTGATGTTATGCGATTGTTTCATAATACCAGAGTGCCTTGCAAACTTCAGGATAATTTGTGGCTTTATTGCCATGAAAAGTTGAATGTCAAATCAAATCAAAAACATAAAGCATTAGATGACAGATTTTGTAGTAGGCCTCAATGTGTGAAGCAATATGAAACCATGTCTCATTTGTTTTTTATGTGTTCCTTTATTCAATCTTTTTGGTCCTATGTGGCCCTTTGTTGGAATATGGTTCCTTTTCAGAATCTTTCTTATGAATCTTTGATTTATGGTACTTATGGTAGGGAGTGGTCCTCTTGGGACTCCAATACCTTATCTGTGTTGTTTTCTATTCTTAAATGGTATATTTGGAATGCTCATTGTTTGTTCACATTGCAACAAAAACTTTTGACATATGATGATATCATGGGGAATGTTTGTAAAGAAATGCGATGTTTATATCATAAGGAAAAGGCTTTCCAAACTGCTCAATATATTCGCAATATATGGCGTAATCTTCCTTGGATCACTGATTCTGATGTTCCAGTGATGTGATTTGTGATTTTGTTTGTTTTTTCTCTTGTTTTTGTTTCTATTTTTTGAAGTGATGTTGTACAATACTTAATAAAAACAAAATTCCCCTACTCTTTTCCATAAGCGCCATGGGATCTTTAACATCCACCTGAACTACCACCAATCCAGGCAGATGGGACCTTGGTTTAATGTCTCATCTGAAAGACGGTGCCTCAGAAGTGCAGCACCCCTCACATGCTGCACTACAGTGTCAGTACTTGGATATTAACCCAAGTGCCCCTGATCTCCTGGCCTCAGAGGCGAGTGTGCTACCTACTGAGCCACTGACACTATGCATTGTCTGCATAAAGTCCTATTTTTTTGTGCATTATTGTTTATTGTGATACCATGGATCTTGGCATTACCTCTTACAGCTACAGCCAAAGGTCCCACTATAATTGAAAAAAATTAAAGGAGATAGTGGGCAACCATGCCTGGTGTCTCTAAATGATCAAAATCGGTTAGAGAAGTTGTTATTGGTCCTAGTGATGGCATTGGGGGAGTCATAGAGAAGCCTAATCTGCCTGCTGAACTGTGCACCAAACCACATTTTTTGGAAAGTTGAGAATCTATAAGGCCATTCTATATGGTCAAATGCTTTCTCAGCATCTATAGCCAACAATGTGGCATCCATTGAGTTATTTAAAGAGATTGCATTAATAGTATGTCTTATATTTTCACTGAGGCTTCTGACTTTAAAAAATCCATTCTGGTCATGATTAATCAGGATGGATCAGATAGGATCTAATCTGCTAATAATTATCTGTGTAAGTATTTTGTAGTCTGTATTCAAAAGTGAAATGGGATGGTATGCTGCACAGTTAAGTGGATCCTTTCCTTTCTTAAGGAAAACTCTGGTTTTTGATTGTTTGAAATATTCAGGGAGTTTTTGAATTATGTTAAATGAGTTACATAGTAGTTCTAATGCAGTAATCAACTTTGCTTCATTTTTTTTTTTTAATAAAAATCTATCCCTAAACCATCCAGGCCGGGTGCATTGCCTGTAGGCAGATTTTGGATTGCGTTTGCTATTTCTTCTTGTGTAATTGGTTGATCTAATGGTTTTCTTATTTCATCTGAGATTACTGGGATCTGGATTGTATCTAGAAATCTTAATGGCTCCTGTGAATTTTTAGACAGCTGAGAAGTATATAAATCTTTATAGAATTTTACAAAACATTCATTTTTTTCAGCTGGCTTATTAACTATCTTACCATCATGGTTTTTGATCCCAATTACTGTACAGTCCTTCTGTGTTTTTTTTTGCATGCCTTGCTAATAATTTAAGTGGCTTATTGGCTAGGATATAATAGTTTGACCTTGTAGTAAGTATATGTTTTTCTGTGCTTTCAAATGTTATTTGGTTGTATTGATCTCTTTTCACTGTTAATCTTTTAAAGATATAATTGTCAAAATAAATAATATGTAGTTCTGTTAGGGTACTAATTATTTTTCTAATTTTTCTAAGGGCCTATTTCTGGATTTTTGTCTGCAGTTTCAACATTTATAATCATACATTTTATATAAATCTTAAATGCTTTCCATATATTTATGATTGAAGTATCTTCTATTTTATTAAATAGAAAATATTCTTGACGTGCTTTTAATAATTGTTCATATAATTGTGGTTTAGACAAAATAGACAGATCAATTTTTCACATTCTCCATGTGTTCATCCCCTCAGTCAATTTGATAGTCAAAACACACAGAGAATGGTCTGAAAGAGAAATGCCAGGATAGTCTGTGTCAGAAATACCAAATAATAATGATTCAGAAATTAGAAAATAGGAAATCCTAGAATAGCACTGATGGACTGCAGAGAAGAATGAACTTTTTTTTTTATCATTGTACAGCTTTCTCCAGGGATCTACAAGTCCTAAATCTACTGAAAAGTTATTAATAATTTTTCTGGATGATTGATGTATTTTGCCCAAACTGGTAGTTTTATCTGTCTGGTGCATAGTTAAGTTAAAATCCCTGCCTGTAATGTATGGATCCTCAAATGTTAATAACGTCAAGGAAAATTCAACAAAAAATGGAGGTCATTAACATTCAGGGCACATAGCGATGTACAGGAAGTCATAGACTTGAATTTGGGTTATAACATATCTGTCTTGTGTGTCAGCCATATGTTTAGAAATCAAATGCAGAACATTTTTTTTGTTGGTTACCATCAGAACTCCTCTTGAGTTGCTGGAGTGATCTGAGATAAAGGCAGGGCACCAGTGGCCAATCAACCATGCTATTTCAGTTTATGTTAAATGAGTCTCTAGCAGCATAATCATGCCTGTATTCTTTTTCTCCAAATAGTTTATTACTTTGGCTGTTTTTGATCTGATCTGTTCTATAACCCCTTAACATTCCAAGTAGCAATCTTAAATGTATCTCCCATAATATATATTCAGATTCATTCTAGACTGCATCATCTGACCCATTATCCCAAAAATCAACCTACTCAAGTGTTTCTTCCCGGACCACTTAGCTGAATTACACACTGTAATTTAGTCTAATGATTTAAGCAATGTTGTCATCACCTAAAGATTAATAGGTCTCTGCATATCTCTCAAGAGAAAAACCTTACTGCTATCCTCACCCTCTCCTCTTCTTCTATCCCCAAACCCTAGAACCAAAAACATATCCCACCCCCGCCATCAGCCAAGATGGCAGACTAACCATCTCTGTACATTGTTAAAGCACCTTGGCTTAGATTTGAGAAATCCCCTTCTAAAAGAGAAGAAAAAATAATTAAAAACACACTAAATGACAGAAAGAGGGTTGTGCAAATACCTAACACCTTATTTAATAAAGTGTGAGTGACTAATTACTTAAATGCCTTTAACGGGCTGTTTTATTAAGATAGCAACTTCATAGAAAAGCAAAGTGGGAAGTAAACATGTGATCAACCCATCCTAAACATATAGTGCTACCCCTCCCCAGCCCCTTTCCTGTCCTGTCTGTAAAGTGAATAGCCCAGGGCCAAGAGGTTATAGTTGTTATTCTCTGTCACCTATGTTTCTGTTATTGCTACCAACTCCACATGAGCAAGGGGGCCCCCTTTTTTCCTTTTTTTTAATATATACAAGCTTACATTTTTTTGTTTAGAGCTACTGGTATAAGCTTCAGTTTGATCACCTGGTGGTTCTTGAGCCCAATTTTGTTCCTGTTCCCCCATCGTATTTGGACCTGAGGTTGTTTGTGAAGTGTGAGGAGGGGGTGATAAGGATTTGAATGTGCCCTATGGTCTCTTCTTGTACTGGGTTAATTTTGAGTTTCATAGACAATCTTATATGCTTCCATAGTATCTTCTGGAGAGTCAAATGTTTCCAGTCTTCCATTGAACACAAATTGGATCTTTACAGGATATAGTATGGAGAATTGTATGCCTTTATTAAATAAAAGCTGTTTAAGAGGGTTGAATAACCTCCTTCTTTCAGAAGTTTCAGCTGACATGTCCGGATAAGCATTAAAGCTAATCTGTTCATAAGTTAGGCCTTTTGAAACTCTTGCTTTGTGTAAGATTGTCTCATGATCCTGGAACTTCAGCGGTTTGATAAAAAACAAGCACAGGTAGTTGGAATTACCGTTGAATATAGATCCTGCATGGTAGGCCCTGTCCAGAGTAATTTTATCTTCAGGGTATTTCATATGGTTACCCATTAAAACGGTGACTACAAAATAGGGACTATTTATCGGCGCTTGCAAAATAAGCGACTTACGAATTTCAGCATTCTTGCCTAAATAGCAACCGACCATATTGAAATCGCAGAATGAAGGAAAGAAAAATGAAGGAAGGCATCATGACATTGATTTAAATTGCATGAAGCATGAATTGAGTTCTGGATGCAGGAAGGCAGCATGAATTGAGTTCTGGATGCAGGAAGGCAGCATGAATTGAGTTCTGGACACACAGTTTTACCCCCACTTTTAAGACATCATAAGTTGAGTTGGGCATGTCATAATAGCGACCAAAAGGAGAACAAAAAAAAAAAGCCAAATTAGCCTAATCAGTGTTTGTTAGAGATATAATCAAAAACAGATCCCAATCCAAAGAAAGCCAAATCAGTGGCCAAATCAATCAACTTTATGCTCTCTAGTGGATTCACATCTGAAACTGGAAATTGTAAGCAAGGCTGCGTAGATAATCATACAAGCTTCTTGTCCCATAAGATGCCACAATTGCTGCAATTCGAGCATTACTGTCTTTGTACTTCTTTTTTCCAGTGGAAGCATTTGCTCCCGACACAATTTGTTCCATTCGAATCTCTGTTAGTCTTTGTTCCTCCTTAAGAGACTAAATGAGTTTCCACAGGCTAGGATGACATGCACCTGATCGAAAATTCAATCCCCTGTGCCAGCCCTCCACCTTGCCATCTACTGTGTGGATGTGAGCAAGGCAGTCAAATCGGTGGACATCCACACAGCGCTAGTACACCTTGCCTCCTTTTTCCTTGTCTCGACGATAGGGAAATCCTACAAATAATGCCAGTGACTTCCCCTTTTGACTCGAGACAATCTCCACGTCCATGCCATCCTCCATTCTGTCCAAGTATCTGGTTACTGTGAAAGCAAGTACCTTTAAGTGTTGCTATCTGCATTGTGGGATAGTGGCATAGTAAACAGGAAGTAAGGAATTAGGAAGAGCACCCAAAGAGCTACGACCATAAACAACATGGAAGTTGTAAGTACAACATTCATTACCCGGCACTGTTATTACATGTTAGCTAATCTTGCGAGGTGCTAAAGTGTATGATCGCTAATATTGAGGTAGCTGAAAAAAATACTCTATTATTGCAGTCATGATTTTATAATCGCTATTTTAACATGGAACCATTTCATATTAAGCATTCCAGTAATAATTTTTCAAAGAAAGGGACTGGATCTCCTGTCCCTTGCACACCCTCTGGGATTTTACACAATCTTACATAGATACATAGACAGTGTCGGCAGATAAGGGCCTATGGCCCACCCAGTCTTCCCATTTGAGCTTGTAAGTTCAGTTTAGAAGCATAGAAACATAGAATTTGATGGCAGATAAGGACCGCTTGGCCCACCCAGTCTGCCCATTTCCCTACCTAATGGATAAGCTGCAGATCCTAGTTAACCAGCAGCCTACCTCTTCCTATCCCCACCCCCTAGAATTGCCTTATGACTGTCCCATGCATGCTTGAATTCCACCACTGTTTTTGAATCCACAACCTCCTCTGGAAGGCCGTTCCATGCATCCACAACCCTCTCTATGAAAAAATACTTCCTTACATTACCTCTGAGACACTCCCCTCTATCTTCAAATTGTGCCCTCTTGTTCTTGCACACCTCTTTTTTTGAAGATGCTACCCTCTTGGACTTTGTTGGACTTTCCATTGAGGTACTTGAAAGTTTCTATCATGTCCCCCCTCCCTCCTTTCCTTGAGGCTATACATATTAAGCTCCTTAAGTCTCTCTTCATATGTCTTCCGGTGCAGACCCTGCACCATTTTAGTTGCCCTCCTCTGGACAGCTTCCATCCTGTCTATGTCTTTGTGGAGATTGGGTCTCCAGAACTGCACACTGTACTCCAGATGGGGTCTCACCAGCTGTCTGTACAGAGGGATGATAAATTCCTGTTTTCTACTGGTGATGCCTCTCCCTATGCATCCCAGTATCCCCCCGGCCCTCCTTGCTGCCCTCTCACATTGTTTGCCCATCTTTAGGTCATCTGATATGACTACCCCCAGGTCCCTTTCCATTTTTGTTGTTGTTAGTATCTCACCCCCCATTGTGTACTCTTCCCCAGGGTTTTTGTTTCCCAGGTGCATTACCTTGCACTTCTTAGCATTGAATCTAAGCTGCCATACATTAGACCATTCCTCTAACCTTGCCAAGTCCCTTCTCATCCTTTCCACCCCACCTTGTGCATCAACTCTTTATGTTTTCCTAGAAGTATATTGCCCTTACCCCTGACCTCCAGAATTCCTTTATGTCTATCCCATGCATTCTTAAATCATGTGATTGTTTCAGCCCCCACCACTTCCTCTGGCAGGGTTTTCCACTTGTCCACCACCTGTTCTGTGAAGAAATTCTTCCTCACGTTTCCTCTGAATCGTCCTCCCTCCAACTTCATCCCATGCCCTCTAGTCCTGGAACATCTTTTTCACTTAAAAATAGTGTATTCCTGTACCCTGTTCCTCCCTGTAAGATACTTGTATGTCTCTATCATATCCCCTCTATCCCTCCTCTCCTCCAGGGAGTACATGTTCAATTCCTTCAACCTGTCCTCATAGGACTTGTGATGCAATCCATGCACCATCTTTGTTGCCCTCCTCTGAACCTTCTCTACCCTGTCTATGTCCTTACATAGGTAAGGTCTCCAGAACTGTACACTGTACTCCAGGTGGGGCCTCACTAGTGTTGTATAGTGGAATTATGACCTCCCTTTTCCTGCTGGTGATGCTCCTGCCTGTGCATCCCAGCATCCTATTTGCTTTACCTGCTGCCTTGTCACACTGTTTCCCTACCATGAGGTCATCAGAGATGATAACCCCAAGATCCCTTTCCTGCTTGGTGCATACTATATCCTCACCCCCAACTGATATATTGTGCCAGGTTTTTATTTATATGCATTATCTTGCACTTCTTTGCATTGAATTTCAACTGCCAAACCCTGACCATTCTTCAAGTTTCTGCAGGTCCTTCTCATTCTGTCTACACCCTCTGGAGTGTCTACTCTGTTACAGAGCTTTGTGTCATCAGTGAACAGTGAAATTCTGCCTTCTAGGTCCTGTGCAATGTCACTGATGAAGATGTTGAATAGGAACGGTCCCAGCACTGATCCCTGTGGTACCCCACAGGTCACTCTTCCCTCTGTGGAGTGACAGCCATTTACCACCACCCTCTGTGTCCTGCCTCCCAGCCAGTTACCTACCCACCACACTACTGTCCTGCCCACACCCATATTCCCCAGTTTGTGTAATAGTCTTCTAGGTGGCACAGTGTCAAAGGCCTTGCTGAAGTCCAGATAGGCCATATCCACTGCCTCCCCTGATCCACCTCCCTAGTCATCCAGTCAAAAAATTCAAATAGGTTGGTCTGACATGACCTCCCCCTGGTGAAACCATGCTGCCTTGGATCCTGTAGTCCATTGACAACCAGATGTTCCACCAATCTCTCCTTCAGTAGTGCTTCCATGATCTTCCCCACTACCGATGTGAGGCTGACTAGTCTGTAGTTCCCGCTTCCTCTTTGTTCCCACTTTTGTATAAGGGGACTATATCTGCTATCCTCCAGTCTTTGGGTACCTCCCCTGTTTCCAGTGATTGGCTAAACAGAATAGCCAGAGGTTCAGCCACCACCTCTCTTAGTTCTTTAAGGACACTGGGATGCACCCCATCTGGCCCCATTGCTTTATCAACTCTTATTACTTCCAATTCCTTCAGGACCCTTTCTCGTGTAAAGGGTCTTGTGTCCATTTCTGCTCCATTCTCACCCCTTGTAGTCTCTTCAGACCCATTACCCACCTCTTTCTCAGTAAAGACTGAGCAGAAATACCTGTTCAATATGTCAGCTTTACTGTTGTCATCCTCCACTCAGCCCCCACCCTCCCCTTCAGTCTCACTATCCCTCCCTTTGCCTTTCTTTTTTCACTTATGTACCTGTAAAAGGTTTTGTCCCCTCTACCCACTGATTTTGCAATGTGTTCTTCTGTCTGAGCTTTGGCTTCCCTTACTGACCTCCCTGCCTCCCTTTGCTTCTCCTGGTACTTCTCCCTATCCCTTCTGCCTGTGTCTTTTTGTATTGCCTGAATGCAATCTTTTTGGCTTTCACTTTCTTTGCTACCTCTTTGGAAAACCATAATGGTCTTCTCTTCCTTTTCCTCTTGCTAACCTGCTTAATACATAATTCTGTTGCTCTTGTAATCCCATTTTAAATACTGCCCACTGTTCCTCAACCCCTGGTTCCAACCCCATTCCCCTTAATGTCTCTTTCAAGTATCTCCCCATTTTCCCAAAGTCTGCCCCCTTAAAATCCAGGATACGTGTTTTTGTGTGGTTTGGTTCTGCACTTTCTGTGATTTCAAACCACAATGACTGCTGGTCACTGTTCCCAGGTGCTCCCCCACTGTTGCCCCCATCACACTGTCCCTGTTTGTGAGCACAAGGTCCAGTATTGCCTTCTGCCGAGTTGGTTCCATGACCAGTTGCTTGAGGAAGGCACCATTAGCCCTTCTAGCCCGGTCCTCTTGTTCTGCAATTATTAGCTGCAGTTGCAGAAATTTAGTTGAATTTTGATTAGAACTATCTTCTACTCTGGCAATACATTCTTCTAATCCATCTGTACGTAATGTGAGCTTCTTTAGTTTATTGTTCAACTCAGTCTATGAACCTGTTTCATTACTGACAGTACCTTTTTATGTTACCTAAAGCCTTTAACATTTCTTCTTTAAGGTTAGCCACTGCCGCAAGCACCCCTTCCATTTGATTGGAATTCTCATTTAATTCAGCATTTGTTCCTGCATTAGCCCTTGCAGCCGGTGTTCAGTTTTAGAACCTTTTTCTTTTTGTGAAGTTATGCCCTCGTTCTCTGTATTGAATATAATATTAACAGCTTGATTCATTTTTGTTTGTTTCTTCTTAACTTCCTTCTCCTGAGAGTATTGTTTGTCAACGTTTACTTCTGGTAACTTTTTTAAAATCTTTTTTAGACTTTTCTGACATCCGCCTGTTTATGAAACTGTAAAATTATTGCACAATTTCAGCATTTTGCAATTGCTTTGGGACCTCGCCCCTTGTTACATCAAATTGTTCTGTTAACTATTGAGACTTTGGGATCTCACCCTTTCCTCACTGGTGCTTGCAGTCTCCTTCTATTGAAAATAAGTGAAGATGTTACATTTTGTCTGTGGATGTCTAGCTGATGGTGAAGTTTCCAAAGGAGAGAGCAATGTCTGTGGTGAGGTTGTAAAGGCCCGTAGGTCTGGAAGACTCAGGGAGAGGTGTGCTGCTTGTTGCCCTGTAGCCCAAGTTACCTTAAACTCTTTATTCCTTTTATTTTCCTCACCGCAGGCATCTAACAGCTCTTTTGTTCTTCTGACCTCTTTCGATATTCCATGCCAACTAAAAATCTAATAAGTGAAGTGACTCGACCAGTGTTATATCAAACTGAAGCAAGAAACATTCCAGTGGGCAATTTCTGCATTCTCCACATGTCGGGAGGAGGTCCGCCTGCCAGGTACTACAGTGTTCTCTTTACCTGGCTATCTTGGAATTCTCAGCATGTGATGTTGAGATGTTCCTCACAGGAGCACTCCCCAACTTTGCAATTTTTTTTAAAGAAAACCTATGTCAAGGCAACTCCTACATGAAGTCACCAGCTTTCAATGTTCTGGTTTTATTTTTTCTAAGAAATGTTTGTTTACATAAGGAAGAGAATCTGTTCATGTTCCTTTGGAGTCCTAAAATGGAAGTGAAATAAGTACATTATTTATGTATGCCAAAAATAAAATCAGATTTGCCAGATACTTTGGGAAAGTGCATATCTACAGTAAATCATACAATTGTTCTGTAATAATATTTTTAAATACTGTAAGTTGAACAACATTGGTGCTGAAATACATTCCTGTTGGATGCCAAGGTTAGTTTTGGTGGTATTTGTCAATTGTTCCATTATATTATATTATCTTATATTATATTATATTATATTATATTACATTTTAGACCATGCATTTTCATTTAATCTGATTATTAAATCTAGAAGAAATTAATCTAGTCCCATATAGTAAAGTGTGGTCCATAATGTTTTCCAACTTATGCTATCAAAGGCCATTTTTAAATCTACAAGGCAGACAAACATACAAAAAAGCCAGCAGAATAAATCAATTTGGTCTATCTAGTCTACTTATATCACAGGGTCCACAGCTTTGGCTACTGACCCTGACACCACTCCTCAAGGACAACAAAGCAACTTGCCCTTTTTAACTTCGTATTTGTTTGTTATGTGAGAAAGACATACAATGTTGTGTGGTTGAGTGAAGCTTCCCAAATCTGTTTTGGGCCTCATCCAAGATGCTGCTTTTCTCCACTCAATACTCAAGATTTGGCAGGATAATATGAGAAAAAAATGTTTGAGTGGTGTTTATAAGACTGGTTGGTACATCTGCATGTCATTTAATGTCCTCTTTTTTAAAATTGGAATATCATATTACCCGTCCAAGAATTTGGAAAGAAACAGATTTGCAGCATGTACTGAACAAGTAATGCAACAAAGGAAGACACAAATATATATAATACTTAATGATATTTATCAGGGACCTTATTTAATTTGTGTAAATCTACAGCTTTGTCTGTATCATACTGTGAAAAGTACAAAAGAAGTATGACATACAATGTTGCCAACTCATTCTGTAAATTGCCCATTAAATGGGCACCTAATTCCTTTTTCAGATAATAATATACAGTCCAGAAATGTAGTTATGTGATAACAGCACTTCCAGGTGCTGAAGGCACTCAACATAAATGCCTTGTGCCTCACAACATGTCTAGGCATGCGTTTAGCAAAGAAGTACCACATCCTGTTGTGTCTTACTGCTTACTTAGCTGGGTTAGTATGTGTAACTACAGCGTATAAATGGGTAAAGGCAGGATCACACAGAAAACAAGATAGGACATCTCAGCTTAGCTACTCTCAGAAAACACTGCATAAAATGGATGCAAGCAGGACACACATGAAAAAAAGATGTGGCATTTCAAATGTGTTATCCTAGGTAAATACACTATAAGAATATGTGAATGCAGAACCACACTAAGATATTGCATTTTATTTGAGCTCAGCAATATGTATTTATTTATTTGATGATTCATATTACAAATACTTTGAGCTAGTAGCTGTTTTACAAAGGTTCCATGAAAGGTAAGGATACATACATCAACATAACATATACAATGGTTACTAATACAGGACAGAACTAACAACTTGATACAATATTATTTTAGATAGCAGCTAACAGACTTGTCTGGGGTAACCACTTCCGATACAGCAAAGTCATATCAGGCATTAGGCAAAGTCAAAGTCAAAGGATAGGTGGGGTATAAGAGAGGGAAAGCAGGGTAGGGGAGTGGATTAATAGAGAGAACATAGAAAGGTGTAGAGAGGTCATAGAGAGGTGCTGGGGAGGGAGAGGGAATAGGTAAAGGAGAGGCAAAGGATATTATAGGAAGGTGTAGAGGAGGTTAGAAGTAGATCATAGAGTTGGGTAGAGGAAGGGGTAGTGGGGTAGTGGGGGAGAGGGGAGATAAATACAGTATCCAAGTGCTAACAACAGAACCACGTCCCCTTAAAAAAACTTGGTTTTGCATCCCTTCAGAGCAGTCCAGTGTAAATACAGTATACAAATGGGTAAAATCAGAATCGCATTAAAAATTAAATATTACACATCAGCTGTAATATCATCAGTAAATACAGCATAACAATGAATAAAAGCAGTCCCCACAGTAAATGACACATTGCATATTAAGTAGACACTGAGTAAATGCACTGTAAAAATGGGTGAAACCAGGACTCGTTAAATATGAGCTGCTGCATCTGAACCTGACTATCATGCAATAATGCATTTTTTTATGGATAAAAAGACCCTGCTGAAAACAAGACAATGCAAAAGCAGTCATTGTTGTAGGCTGCCAGTTCTTGCTCATTTTATTTTTTGTAAACTGGATAAAAGAGGATAAAAAAACATTTATTTTTCTGACATGTCTAGGTGTGAGCGCATAAATTGCACAAGAGTACATACATATTATTAATTATGTTTATTATTAACAATGACAATGATACAACCATTGAGCCAAAGCTATTTTGTAATGGTGCCTTGAAAGTTCACATACAAAAAATGCAGTGTCAAATTTTCCATATGAAACAATTTCTACACACATATAATACTGAAAGGCCTTAAATATAATTTAAACATAACAGTTATATTACAAACTTTAATGATATGTTTAATGCATTATTGTATTAAATTTCCTTGTATAAACTTAAAATAAAAAAAAGACATTTAAAAAAAAATTTATGTTACACACCCAATACAATCACTGTGTATTACCCCACAAAGACAGAATAGCTCCACACAAACAGCAAACAAAAATAGGAAGCAAGAGAGATCTCAGAAAAGAAGCAAAGGGGATCAAGCAACCAAAAATATGAAACCAGAACAAAAGGATTGAAAAAAAAAGAGTTTCAGCTGACATTTGGAAGGGAGTGTGCTTCAGCGCAAGAAGCATAGGAAATAAAATGGATGAGCTACAGGCAGTAATGACTGAGACCCAGCTAGGTTTGGTAGCAATATCAGAAACATAGGTGGCAGAGAATAATGACTATAACCTCTCAGTCGTGGGCTATTCACTCTACAGAAAGGACAAGAAAGGGGCCAGGGGGAAGGGATAGCACTATCAGGCAAAATGAAGGTGTTAAATCTCTGTGGGTGCAGCTCATTTCAGCATCTGGGAAAAAAGTTCTGCTTCATGGTAGTACATAGGCCACCAGAACAAGCAGAGGATAGGGATGAAATGCTTCTGAAAGAGAGCAGAGGTGCAACACTGAACAGGGATACAGTAATGGTCAGCAGTCTCAATTTACCTGATGTTGACTGGGATATCCAGATGGCCATTTCCTCAAGGAGTCAAAAGGTGGTGGAAACCTTACAGGACTGCCTACTCACCCAACTGGTGAACACTTTTACTAGGTTTGGGGCCATTCTTGATGTGGTCCCCATCAACTCTGAGCTTGTAGGTGCTGTTAAGGCTGAGAAACCACTAGTTAATAGTGACCACAACTTCGTCAGGGTCTAGAAATCCCTGGATGAAATGAAATCTTAATCCAGGTCTGTGGTCTTGAATTTCAGAGGTGCAGACTTTGGAAGGATAAAACAGCTAGTCAAGGAAAACTCAGGAATCTGCAATAAACAGGAGGTAGAGGAAATCTGGGGTCAGGTTTAACAGGTCATCCTAGAGGCTGCCAAGCTGTGCATAAAGTCAGGAACAAAACAGAACAAACACAAGAGACCCATTTGGTTCACCACCCAAGTCAAGGAAGCAATTAGATGCAAAAGGGAAGCCCTCTGCACATATAAAATGATCCGAGGGGTAATGATTGGAATGACTACATACAGAAATGCAGGAAAACAAAGAGGTCAAAGAAACTGACAAAAGTGTCAGATAAGCTATGGGTCACTTCAGGGATTAAAAATGGGGACAAACATTTCTTTCATTACATACAGGAGAAGAGAAAGAAGCGGGGGGGTTCATTTCCAAGAGGGAGAGAGAGAGAATCATTGAAGACAATGCTGAAGAGGCCACTGCACTGAACAAATTATTCTGTTCAGTATTCAAATGAACATATGAAAATGCCAGCAGAAATGGGCATCACAGTCTATCAAGTCTGCTTGATTGTGCAGCTAACCCCTCAACTTGCAGCTGCCACACCCTTTCCTCCCTCCCCTCAAAATCATTCCTCCCCTCACTCTGTCCCAACCCCTCTTGAAACAGCCCACTGTCCTACAAGAAACCACATCCTCAGGTACAGTGTTCCACTTGCATACCATACATTCACTGAAAAAATGTCTCCTGATTTCCCTCCTTAAGTCCCCCCCAACCTCAGTTGATGCCCTCTTGTATCTCTTCCTCTTCTTAATATCTCTCTGTATTAGTCTTGTTTACCCCCTTCAGGTACTTAAAGGTCTTGAGCATATCTCCCCATCCCTTCTTTCCTCCAGGGAATACATGTTAAGCATGTTCAAACTTTCCTTGTATGATTTCCCCTCCAAACCCAGGATCATCTTAGTCGCTCTGTGCTGCACCCCCTCCAACAATCTGATGTCCTTTTTCAGGAATGGGCACCAGTACTGCATGCAGTATTCCTGGTGTGGCCTGACCAGTGACCTGTACAGGGGAAGGATCACCTCACTACTTCTAGAGGAGATTCCCCTAGCTATACAGCCCAGCATCTTGTTGGCTTTTGCTGCTGCCTTTCTGCACTGAGCTGAGTTGTTCATATTCCCCATTATAATCACCCCCAAGTCCTTTTCCTCCTCTGTGCTCCCCAACTGTACCCTTCCCAGCTGATAGCTCCTTTGGTTGTTAGCTCTAAAGTGCAGCACTTTGCACTTCTTGACATTGAACTCTGTCTGCCATGTTTCTGACCACTCCTGTAGTTTAGTCAGGTCTTCCTGCAGTCCCCTCCACTCCTCGATGTCATCCACCACAGCTCCCATCTTGGCATCATCTATAAACAGACTGATTTTACTCAGGGTCCCAGGTGAGATAACTGCTATGAATATCCCAAACAGCAGTGGTCCCAGTACTGATCCCGCTTGCTACTGCTGTTGGTGATGATAGTTTCCCCTTTACCACCACCCTTTGCTGCCTGACCTTCAGCCAGTTAGTAATCCATTTGACCACCTTAGTATCCACCCCTACATATTCCAGCTTCCCCCCCAGCCTCCCATGTGGCACAGAATTGAAGGCCTTGATGAAGACTAAGTACAGGACAGCCAATGCTTGGCCCCTGTCCAGTTCCCTGGTCACCCAGTCATAGTAGTCAATCAGGTTTGTTTGGCAGGATCTGCCCAAGACAAACCTGTGTTGTCTCCCATATTGGGGACCATTGTCCTCCAAAAATGTCACGAGCCTCTCTTTAAGGATGGTCTCCATAAGCTTTCCCACAATTGATGTGAGGCTCACTGGTCTGTAGTTACCTTGATCATCCTTTGGGCCACCTTTGTGGATGGGCACCTCATGGGCCAACTTCCAATCCTGTGGCATGCATGCTGTGCACAGAGAGGTATTGAACAGGTCAGCCAATGGTCCTGCCAGGCACCCTGCTAGTTCCTTGAGTTCACAAAGGAACTTAATCCAGCATGCCCCTGACATTGACTCAGCTCTTGGCCACTTCTGAAATGCCTTTTGTAAGGCTTGTGACCTTTTTGTCCCCCACACCAAGATCCGCTTCAAAAAATGCAGTGCCCCATGGATCACCCCACCCCTCCTCCAAAGACTCAAAAACAGAGATAATCTCTGGCACATTGCTGTAGAATCTGGAAAGGTGTCTGATAGACAGGCCTACAATGAAGAACACAATAAGTGCACTTGGGCCATTAGTTGGGCCAAGGCAGAGCACTACCAGACCACCCTTGCTTCCACTTGGGGTTCAGCCCGGACCTTCTGAAATAATATGAAAGAAATAAATGGGAAGTCCTGCTCCCCCCCACCATCCCAGCTCTCCATCAATGGCACCCCCACCACAGATCCACTCCTTATAGCCGATTGCCTTAACACTGCTTTCTTGGACCTAAGTTCTGTCCTCCCCAGCAGCTTCTTTGACCCAATACCCACCTCTCTCCCTCCAGTCCTGCATCACCCACCATTCTACCTGTGCATCCTATCCCCTCAAGAAGCTAGGCTGCACCTGCTAAAAGCCTTAGGCAGCAATAACCCCAGTAGTGACCATCTCGAATCCAGGATCATCTGTATGGTCTTGGATGAAGTCCTAGTCACCCTGACTGACCTTCTAAACCAGTCTCTATGCCTGGGTCAGTTTCCAAGTGCTTGGAAGACTGTTGAAATCACACCCGTACATAAGAGTGGGGACCAGTCCACCCCCAACAATTACCAGCTGATCTCCATCCTCCCCCCACTCTCTAAAGTCCTTGAAAAAGTGGTGCTGATCCAGCTCTCCGAATACCTAACCAAGTACAACATTATGTGTCCAGAGCAGCACGGTTTCCACCCAGGACACAGTACAACTACAGCTCTCCTGGAATTCTCCCAACATCTGCATGCTGCTCTCGACTCTGGCAGCCTTGCAGGAGCAGTGTTCATTGACCTCTCCAAGGCCTTTGACACTGTCTGTCATCTCCTTCTACTTGACTCTCTCCACCAACTTGGCTTCTCTGGTGGTCCCATTTCCTGGTTCTCTAGCTACCTCTGTGCTAGATCCCAGCATGTCAAGCTCAGCGGCTTC
Source organism: Neoceratodus forsteri (assembly GCA_016271365.2). NCBI lineage: Eukaryota > Metazoa > Chordata > Ceratodontiformes > Ceratodontidae > Neoceratodus > Neoceratodus forsteri. Next base: position 1,066,898,623 of record CM057454.1, on the reverse strand, counting down.
CTCTCCAGCACTCTTCCCATTCACTCCGGGGTCCCTCAGGGCTCCATCCTGGGTCCAGTTCTTTTTAGTCTCTGCCTCAACACCCTCCCCAGCTCATGTACTGGTACAATGCTGCTCTACACTGATGATGCAGTTCTCATTGCCTCACATCCCAATCCCACCTCCCTTCAATTATCTCTCCAGCAAGCTTACAACCAAGCCGAAAGGTGATTTGTCAACCGCAGACTGGTCATTAACCTAAAGAAAACCAAATCAATGTTCTTCTTCCACCACCAAAATAAAGCTAAAAATATCATCTTCTTGATTATCCCCAGCACTCTGTACCCACTAGAACAAGTGACCACATACAAGTTCCTAGGCATCATGTTCGATACTGCCCTCTCCTTCCACACCCACATTAATGCCCTGTTAGCCACCATAAACTCTTGGATTGGCATGCAATACCAGCACAAGGACTGCCTGCCTCAGGTTACCCTCAGGCTGGCCATCACCTCCTCCGTCTTGTCCCTTGTGGACTATGGTTTACCCATCTATGCCACAACTGACAACACTGCTCTCTCCAAAATCCAACTCTCCATCAATAAGGCCTGTAGGCTCCTGACTGGTGCCCCCAGCTGCACTCACACCTGCCTTCTCTATACTACCACCAATCTGCTTAACTTTGAGGAGCGACTGCTCTACTAGACCTGTCTTCTCATTAAGAAATCACTGCTAGGAGTCTCCCCCCAAGGGTCTCCATCTCCCTTCAGCAGTCATCATCATCCATCACCACCCATAGCTCTGTTAAGGCCACCTTCCAGGTGCCCTAAACCAAGACCTCTCTTGCCCAGAGATCCTTCATCTATCGAGCCAGCACTTGGTTCAACTCCCTCCCTAGCTGCATCTCCAACTTGCCAAAAATTGGCTTCTTCAAAACAGCCCTTCAGGACCATATCTTTAATACCCCCTGTTGTAACCTGTGGCACCCGCCTGCCTTGCCTCTTAGCTTGACAATGCCCACTGGACAGCCACTCCCTCCCCCCCAGACCCACTCCTTCCCTACTAGGTCCAAATTGGGATGTAACCACCTGTCTTCTCTGAGGACCTACTATATCCATGATTGTAACTCACAATTTTGTAACATTGTGTAACCTAAGTAACATGCAAACTACTATATTATGTAACCTAAGTGTATCTATGTTAAATGTTCCTGTTATTGCACCTGTAATGTTATTCTCTGTTTTAATCTGCACTGTAATAACTATCTTGTTGTCTGCCCTCCCTGCGACAAGGTGCCTTTGTAATGAGTCTCTGACTCAAAGGTTGTAAACCCAATTTGTAATGAATAAAGAATAAAGAATAATGGACCAGTTCCAGACAGTGGCATCAAGGCTGTGGACAGGAGGATCCCACAAATGGATGCTTTAACATTTACCATAGACAGGACCAGGGAAGTATTGTTACACCTGAAGGCAGAGAAGGCACCGGGGCCTGATGGACTGCGCCCTACAGTGCTGCAGGAACTTGCTCAGGAATTAGCTAGACCCCTGGCACATCTGTTCAACTGCTTATTACTAAAATGAACCATGCCATGTGACTGGAGAAGTGCAGACATGGTACCCCTCCATAAGGGAGAAAACAGAGAGAAGGCTGGCAACTACAGATTGGTAAGCCTCACATCAATAATTGGAAAATTAATGGAAACATTAATTAAACAGGACTAGGTGGAATATCTGGAAGGGATTGTTGGATTGTTCACTTGGGAACATAGGCAGGAGGCTGGCAAGGACAGAGGTCTGGGGTTATACTCTGTTTTAACTGTAATATTTGAATAGTTTTGTAAGTGAAATTAGTTCTATATGTTAAAAAATTATTACCTTGAGTTAGAACTTTTACTTGGGCTGTGATATTGTAACTTTGGAGGCTTGGGGACAGTTGTTTGGCAGTGGTAATTAGAGTGAAATTTAAATGTGTTTTTTGCCTGGTTGTTTTCTTAAATACTGAAAAGCCACTAGGGGTTGGGATTGAAGGGCTGAGTATTTCTGTCTGGGACTGAAATTCGAAGCAACAGGAGCTGGTGGGCCTGTGACATCATACGGTACCTGATGTCTGCATACACACACTATTAGTGGGACTGAACACACACTGGACTGTATGTGTTTGTGAGACTTGGGAACTTTATTGGTGGGGTTGAAATTGGGTTGGTAAATTACTGCAGTCAGTATAGAGAGAAACTGTATTCCAGGAGAAAGGGACTGAGAAAAGGGGGTGTGCCATTATAAACAGAGGGGGATAAACATGGTGGCCATATTCCACCATGGCAGGCATCTTCGGAAGGGTTGTAGGCTGCACAGGCTGTGGGATGGCAATAATTCTCATTGGGCCTGGAGAGGGAGGCTGCCACTCTGTGAGACAGCTATCTTGTATCAGGAGTGAGGTATATTGGTTAAGGAGTAGCGGGGAGCTGGGGGGGGTGTCCAAGGATAAGGGGTGTGGATATGGGCAGCAGAAGGGTGGAGCTGAGGGGAGACTGGGGCAATGCTCTGAAATTACAGGACGTTGTGTTACAGCAAGCAGGAGGGGGGATATTAGGGACAGAGGACCCTTAGATAGGGATGTTGACGCTAAGGGGAAAGTGTACGGGGTGAACATTCTGAATACAAAGATAGTGGAGGAGGAAGAGTCAGGAGGGGCTGTTGTGCGGAAGACTAAAGCAGCAGACTGTGGGAAGGGAGCTCCTAAGGTGAACAGAGCAAGAGGGGAAGAAGAGGGGCAGTTTAGAGGTGCAGTCAGGGGAAACTCGGGTTACTTGATGGAGGCTGACATAGAGTGTCACAATAAATTTGAGCTACTAAGCAACCTAGAGGGGGAGGAAGGGGTTGGTGGAAATGAGGAAACTTATACAGAGGCCGGGGGGAAGGAGTCAGATACCCATAGGGCATCACAGACTGGCAATGGAAAGGATAGAAATAGTCCCAGAGGGAGAAGGGGAAACATAAATGTTAAGCAAATGGGGGAAATGCAACATATTGCAGACATGAGGGAGGAGAGCATGACTGGAGAGAAACTGGGAGATAAGGAGGTGGGAGAGGAGCCCCCCTTCAGCAGGGGGGTCAGTACCAAGGATGGGGCCCTAGCTAAAGGGGACCCACAGAGAGCCTCTGGAGGCAGGGGTACTATTACAAGGGAGGAGGATGGTGGTGTGGGGGAAGGGGAAACCATCAGGGCCAGGATAAATGGTTCGGATAAGAGAGGGTTAAAGGGGACACCTATTCAGAGGGGGTTTGAGTTAAGTGGGAAAAATAACAAGGAGGCAGAAAGGGAGGGTGACAAGGGGGTCTCTAATAAGGCAGGAAGACTCCCATGGAATTGAGATCATGACTAAAGAGGGGGGAAGGGGGGCTGAGGGGGCATAGTGGAGGTAACCATAAGGATGATGGCAGTGTTAAGGTTCTGTTATTGGGAGACTCAATGATTAGGGGTATCCAGTGGGAGGAATGGGGGGGTGGATGCCATAGCCAGGTGAAGGTAGTGAGTATCTCTGGGCTGACAGTGCACAGAGCAAAGTTCATGGTGTATGAAATGGTTAGGGATTGTGGAGGGAAACAGGATTTCCTGGTGCATTTGGAAACTAACGATCTAGAGGGAAATAGCATTTTGGAAATCCAAGCAAGGTTCCAAGAACTTGCCAGAGTCTGTCGGGATAATGGGTGCAACATTTCCTTTTCGGAGATATTGCCAGTACCAAAGGCCTCAGTGGAGAAAAAAATGAAGCTCACAGAGGTTAATGACTGGCTCAGGAAGTGGGGTGAAGAGAGTGGGTTGGGGGTGTTAGGGAACTGGAATGGAGTTTGAGAGGATAAGGGACTATATGCCAAGGACAGGCTTCATCTTGCCCCATTAGGGAAGGAAGTCCTTAAACAGGGATGGCTGACTACATTCAAGAAGGGTGGGTTTAAACTTGTGAGGGGGAAGGGATAAGGAGGGGCTGACCAGAAGTCCTGTCTTCCAGATGAGGAGTAGCCTTCAAGCCCAAGAGGGGGGGAAACAGACTGGGGTGGAGGTTTCAGGAGGAGCAGAGGGAGGATGGAAGTATAAGGAATCTGGGTGGGGTTCAACAAAGAGGATCAGGGATAAGGGGTGGGGGTTGGTGTTAGTAAATGCCAGGAGCTTGGGAAACAAGTTGCCAGAGTTCCAGGCCATGCTGTTCGGGGTGGATGTGGCAGTGGTCACGGAGACGTGGGCCAACAAAAACCATGACTGGGACCTAAACGTACTGGGGTACACTATACTTAGGAAGGATAGAAAGGAGGGCAGAGGGGGTGGAGTGGCTATGTTCATTAGAGATGACATAGAAATTGCTAGGGTAGAAGAGGCAGAGGGAAATGTGGAGGCCTTATGGGTCACCTTATGATCCCCAGCAGGAGATAAGATCAAGCTGGGTGTAGTATATAGGCCCCCCGGGATGAGTGATGTTCTAGAGGATGGTTTGCTGGACAACATCATTGCCCAGTGTGGACCAAAAGGGGAAGGAGTGGTGTTGATGGGGGACCTTAATATGCCAGGTACAAACTGGGGAACCATGTCCTCTAAGGTGGCCAAGGAGCAGAGGCTGCTGGACGGCTTCCAGAATGTGTTCTTAACACAGCATGTGATGGAGCCCACAAGGGAGGGGCATGTCCTGGACGTGGTTCTGGCAGATGGGGATCTGGTAAGGGACCTGGTTGTACAGGACCCCCTGACTGGGAGCGACCACAATACTGTCTGGTTTCAAATAAGCATGGGGGAGGGGTGAGATCTAGGACACTGGCAGTGGACTTCAGGGGGGCAGACTTTGTGGACATGGGAAATATTCTCAAGGATCACTTGAAGGGATTACATCAATGACAAGTGTGGAAAGGAGATGGGATGTCATAAAACGGGGACTTCATGAGGCAGTCAGGATCTGAGCTAAGTTGAACGTAAGGGAGCAAGGTCACATAAACCATGCTGGTGGTCCAGTGAGGTACAGGTAGCAGTCAGAGATAAGAAGGCCTACAAAAATATATAAACAACAAGAGGGGATAGGGATAAGGAAATGTACCATCTAGCATCTAGAAAAGTCACCCGTATGGTGAGGGAGCAAAGTCCAGTAAGAGCAGCGGTTGCGTTAGGGATAATGGAGGGAAAGGGTTCTTCCGTATATTGGGAGTGAGAAAAAACTAAGGGCCATCTCAGCAGATTGAGATCAGAAGGAGGGTGGGTGGAAGAGGTGAGGGACCAGGCAGAGGTATTTAACGAATACTTTGACTCTGTGTTCATTAGGGAGGGGATGGGATATCTACAAAGCAAGGCACGAAGGGGATAGAAGCGGCAGTGAGTGGGATCAGGGGAGCAACAGAAATGGAGCAAGAGGGAAGGAGAGATACCACAGGGGTGTCACATCTGGATAAGGATAAAAAGGCCAGTAAGGTGGAGGGGACAGGTGATGCTATCTCCGCCAAAAGGGTGTGGTTAGCCCTCAAGGCCATAAAGAAAGACAAATCTCCTGGGCCAGATGGCATTCATCCGAGAGTACTATGGGAATTGACGGACATACTGGCTGCACCCCTGGCGGAGCTCTTCAACAGGTCACTTGAGACAGGGAGGGTACCTAGATTGCTAGAGGCACATGTGGTGCCAATCCACAAAGAGGGGTTGAGGGAAGTACCAGGTAACTATAGACCCATCAGTTTGACCTCGGTGGGGGGAACATTAATGGAGAGTATACTAAAGGAACGACTGGGGGTGTACTTGGAGGAGGTGGGAGGTCTGGATAGTCGGCAACATGGGTTTGTGCCAGGTAGATCCTGTCAAACCAATCTTGTGGAGTTCTACGAATGAGTAACATCAGAACTGGACAGGGGAAAGCCTGTGGATGTATTATTCTTGGACTTCAGCAAGGCGTTTGACTCTGTCCCCCACAATGGTCTGGTGGAGAAACTGATGGGGTTAGGAGTAGGCCCTTTGATGGTCAGATGGATTGAAAACTGGCTAGCTGGATGCACCCAGAGAGTAGTGGTCTGTGGGGAGCTCTTGAACCCTAGAGAGGTTGGTAGTGGGGTACCGCAGGGCTCGGTCCTGGGTCCAATCCTGTTTAATGCATACATATCGGACATCAGGGAGGGTATAGGGTGTGAAATGAGTCTCTTCACGGATGACTCCAAGAAGGGAGCAGTAGTTGAGGGAGAAGAGGGGAGGTTGGCCCTGCAAGGGGACCTGGACACCCTGGAAAGCTGGGCTCACACATGGAAATTAAATTTCAATATCACCAAGTGCAAGGTGTTGCATCTTGGTCGGGGAAACCCTAAATACAGGTACACCCTGGGAGGGGATGCGCTGGAGGCCTCAATAGGGGAAAAAGACCTAGGGGTCATGGTGGATGCATGTATGAATAACTCTGAGGCAGTGCAGGAGAGTGGCTAGTAAGGCAAACAGGATGTTGGGATGCATCGTAGGGGGATCACCTCTAGGAGCAAGGAAGTGATTCTGCTGCTGTACAATGACTGGTTAGACCCCACCTTGAGTACTGTGTACAGTACTGAGACCACACTTGAAGAGGGACATACAGCTCTTGGAGAGGGTACAGAGGAGGGCAACTAAGATGACACGAGGGCTAGGGATTTGACGATGAGGACAGACTTGAGGAGCTCTGCCTGTTTTCATTGGAGGAGAGGAGAGACAGGGGGGACATGATTGAGGTCTTCAAGTACCTCAAGGGAATAAATAGGGTAAACATGGAGGGGATCTTTAGACTAAAGCAGGGAGGTATCACCAGAGGGCATGGTTTGAAGTTGGAAGGTGGAAGGGTGAGGGGGGAAAAGAGGAGGAGGTTTTTCACTGAGAGGGTGGTAGACCCTTGGAATGCACTGCCTGGCGAGCTGGTTCAGAGATCCACAGTGGAGGGCTTCAAGAAAGGGTGGGACAAACACAGAAAGCAGATGTATCAGATGATGGCCTGTCCCGGGGGGTGGGGATGGATGATAGGGGTTTCTGGAGCACAAGGGATGAGAGGCCCTCTGCACCCAACTAAGGATCTAAGGTTCGAGCAGACTCGATAGACCGTAAGGCCTAATCTGCTGGCAAATAGTATGTTAGTATGAATGGTCTCAAGGACATAAGACAGCATGGTTTTGTTGCAGGGAGGTCATGCCAGACAAGCCTTGTTTCATTTTTTTTACTGGGTGACTAAGGAAGTGGACAGGGGCCACCCAGTGGATCTCCTCTACTTGACTTTAGTTAAGCCTTCGATTCAGTACTACACAGGTGCCTGCTTAGAAAATTGGAGGACCTAGGCACTGCAAAAAGCATAGCTAGGTGGGTGACCAGTTGACTAAAGGACAGAAGTCATAGGATGGTAGTAAATGGGGTGAAGTCAGGGGAAGGAGGGGTCACTATTGGGGTGCCACAGGGATGGGTCTTAGTTCTGGTCCTTTTTAACATGTTCATTAGTGACATCGGCATAGGCATTCAGAACAAGATTTCCCCTCTTTGCATATGACACTAAGCTAGGGGGTAGGGAGGACAGTGTGGAGGCGGTGAAGGACCTGCAAAAAGACCTAAAGAGATTAGAAAAATGGTCCAATATCTGGCAACTTAAGTTTAATGCAAAGAAATGTAAGATAATGCATCTAGGAAAAGGGAACCCAAGGGCAGAATATTGGCTTAACAAATGAGGAAAGGAACTTAGAGGTCATCATAAAGCAGTCTAGCCAATGCAACAAGGCTTACTGTAGGACAAATAAAATGCTACGGGTGTGTAGGAAGAGTACTTGGCAGCAGGAACAGGGAGGTAATCCTACAGCTGTATTGGTCACTGGTGAGACCTCATTTGGAGCACTGCACCCAGTTCTGGAGGCCTCACCTAAAGGATGATAGGGAGGCTTGAGGTTGTGCAGAGGAGGATGACTAAGATGGTGCAGAGCCTAAAGGGGCTCTCGTATGAAGCACGACTAGAGACACTGAACCTGTATTATCTGGAAAGTAGGAGGGAGAGAGGGGATATGATCAAGACATTAAAGTTCCTGAGGGCATAAATAGAATACCCTACACCAAACGTTTTAAGAGGGTTGACAGCTTAGCCACTAGAGGTCACGAATGAAAACTACAGAGTGGAAGCCTCAAAAGTGATTTAAGGAAGCATTACATTACTGAGGGGATCACTGAGCTGGGTGTTAAGTGGTGGGAAAGGCTATGTCAGTTATGTCCACGTTATTCGCTAAAGGCAAGAGTGTACTGCTTTTTCAATACTGAATACTAGGACTTACTATTGACAGTTTCTCTGGCTTGGGTGACACACTCATACTCTACTGTATGTCTGCATTAAAAAGACTATTGTGGACCATTCTTAGCAGGAATAATACACTTCTACAGATATTGCTGAAAGTGGTGTTGATGTATGCTGGGCACCTTTATGGTGTTCACTGTATGCGTAGGGAATTACACTGAGGAACAAGACTACTTAATGCAGTTCCCTTTGTAAGTGTCAGCTATAATGATATTCAGAACAACACTGTGGCACTAATTCCCAAAGCAGCCATGCATTCCCCTCTTTCGTCATTATTCTTGGCTCATGCTTGCATTACATCTGTAGGAATAATGGTATGCATGGCAATATATCAAAAGCCTGTATTGGTATTGATAAGACTTACACAGGAGCATCAGGAACAGGAGAACAGCATTTCAGTGCCAGTTTCCTGGTACATTTACTGTGGACTCAGGGGGATACCAGCTGAACAGTAATCACTACATCACCATTACTGCCATGTCAAGCAAAGCAATAGTGACACTGAAGCTGTAAAAGGAGTTAGATGAATTTTCTGGTAAGTATATTCGGCCACATCCATTATTATTCCTGTGTTAACATGGCATAATGATAAATGAAGGTCCTAAGTGTTGTTAAGAGCCAGTTAAACATTAAGGCAGGTTCTGTAAAAGCAGTGCATTAAAAATAATTAAAACTACATTACCAAAAATGGCAGATAATTGCCCCCAACAGTATGCATTGGATTTTGCTACTAATACGGTGGTGCCAGTGAAACTGAGACGCAGTTGCCTTTACAGGAAATTGGTGCCTGAGCTGGGACCTTATTATAATTAATTACTGCTACTTATTAGATATACAGTAGACATCTAGTCTCAAAGCCTGCATTTATTATCCTTTCTAGTTAAAAAAACAGCATTGCATTAGATTTATTTTTGTGTCAAGACGGGACATTTATGATAATTAGCAGCTGTTTTTCATGTTGTTATATACAGAAACCAAACCCATACCAACCACCTAATGATCCCTATTTAACTGTACCAAAACAAAGTGATATGAAACACTTCATTTTGTGTTGATTTTCTTTTCATGGACACTATTTTGTACAGTTCTCTTCAGTGAACCAGCAATGTGAGTTTTACTGAGTTACAGCTTGTAAACAGAATGTTATAGGAATGTAGAAACAGACTTTGTCAGCAGAAAAGGACCACTATGCCTAGTCTGTCTCTTCTAACCCTAACTGGTCTCTGGCAACCCTCCCTCCTTCTTGCCTGTTTACCAATATTCCATTATGTATATCCCACACATGCTTGAAGCCCCCTACTGTTTTCATTTCCACCAGATCCACTGGCAGTCTATTCCTGGCACCCACCACTCTTCCAATGAAGTAGTACTTCTTCACATCCTTCTTAAACCCTCCTCCCACCAGCTTCTTTGCATGCCATCTGGTCCTGGTAATCTTTCTCATTTCAAAGAGATTCCCCTACTGCACCCTGCACTGAGTTCACCCCTGTGAAGTACTTGTAGGCCACCATCATGTTCTTTCTCACTCTTCTATCTTACAGGGTATATATGTCGCAATCCCTTAGTCTCTCCTTTGGGAGCTTTTGGTGCAACACCTGCATCATTTTAGTTGCCCTCCTCTGGACTGCCTCCACCCTGTCAATGTCCTTTCTGAGGTGCAGCCTCAAGAACTGGGCACAGTACTCCAAGTGGGGTTTCCAAATGATGTAATGGCAGCCCAACATCCCTCCTGCTGGGGATACCTCTCTCTATCCATTCCAGCATCCAACTGACCCCTACCCACTGCTTTGTCACACTGCCTCACCACTTTGAGGTAATCAGATATGATAACCCCCAGGTCCCTGTGACAGTACCCCGCTATACTCAGCTCTTGGGTTCCTTCCTATGCTCCAGGTGCATGATTTGTAACTTTTTGGCATTGAACCCTATCTGCCATGCTGTTGACCACTTCTCAAGTTTCCCAAGATCCCTACTTATTCTCTGCATCTCCTCATGAGTATTCACCCTATTACAGATTTTGGTGTCATCTACAAAAATGTATGCCTTCCCTTCCAGTGAGTGAGCTGGCATGCTCTAAGACTGGATACCCTGAGAAAGGTTTGGGGGCAGGGACAAGAAACGAGGAATTGGGTGTACTGGTGCTGGGTTATTCCATACTTAGAGGGATCAGATGGGGCAGCAGGGGGAGAGGCATAGTAGAATATGGGTGGAGGCTGTCACAGACCCACTCAGCAGGTCAGTCCTCTACTCCCAAAGTGCCAACCTCTGAGCATATAATTATGAACAGTTAACAGAATAAGGTAACCCTCATGTCTGTTTTGTGGGTTCGAGTCACCTTAGACCCAAGTTCTGGAGGGATTCAAAGTGATAACCTCTTGTTAGCATACCCAATTGTCGGGGGGGGCAGATATCTTTGCCTATGGGCACCTAACCAGGTATTTCAAAATGAACCCTTACAATTCTATGCAAGACCTAGAGAACTCTGATCTGTTTCCCAGTTTGGTACCACAATAAGCCCATGCACAGTGCCAGCTATAACCATCTAAGCTTCACTTATATAAAAAGAAGTTTCAAGGCACACCAGGCAGTTTCTGTTTTTAAAATATATATCTGTACTTTAAAATAGGTAAAATAGGAAAACAGTAAAATACAGAACAAGATATCCCAACACAATACAGTCTTAAAAACAAAACAGGTTTAAAAGTGCAAATTCCTACAATCCACACACTCAGACTGGTCTTAGCTAATGTCCTTACTTTCTTAATCTTTCAGTGCTTCAGTGTTCCTCCTTTCTCAGTCAGGAAATGAATATCCTTGTGTAAGGTCTGCTCAGTATTTTTAAAAGCATTCTTGAGCCGGCCTTCTCTCTGAGGTCACCTAAATCTGCTTTGGTGTATTAAAATTTATATTTTATAACACAGGATGTCCTACTAAGATATTTACAAAAATAATAGGTGATATAAATGTGACTTGCCAAAACCAGTCTGTGGTTTGCTTCACGTAGACATCAAACCCTCTTTGATGTAATTCACTAGATAACCCCAAGCAAATGCATATTGGACTTCGTAATTTAGTCTGGGACCTGCTTCACCCAGACATCAAAGTCTCTTTGATGTATTTACTGGCTAACTTGGGAGACACCCTAACATATGCATATTCTCCTTCCTGCATGACACTTAGTGCAAATCAAAGGATTTCCCTGAGGATGTCATGAATGGATATTTTATTTCCAGGGCTTCAAAGAAAACTTAACAAAGTAATTGCATTTCAAATATCTGCAGTTTAAGCTACCTCCCATCCTTTGAACTTATCCCTGGGGGGTTTGATGTGTTAATTTCAGCAAGACATTATTTCCTCCTTACAGACATTCCCTACATATTTTATATGGCAGAAAAAATATCATATTGAAATCAGAACCAGCTGGTGGAGGCTATACCCTGGCTAACAGTGGACAGGGTGGTGCAGGCAGTTCTTAAGTGCACAAGAAGAGGCAGGAAGAAGCCGCATGTAGTGGTGCATGTGGGCACTAATGACCTGGTGAGGGAGATGGTGGAAGTAGTGAGGAGGAGGTTTGAGGAATTAGGATGGCTATGTGAGGAAGTGGGGGGAATCAGTGGCCTTTTCAGAGGTGCTCCTGGTACTCTGTGTGAGTACGGGAAAGAAAGAGAGGATTGGGGAGTTCACCAAATGGCTACGGGAATGGTGTCAGTCTAAGGGGTCTGGGGTAGTTGGAGACTGGGGCAGTACCTGAGAAAATAAGGATCTATATGCAGGGGATAGGCTACACCTGAGTGGGGAGGGGAAAGGGGTATTAAAGTTGAGGTTTGAGGGGTACATATCATCAAAGATAGATTTAAACTTGGTGTGGGGTGGTGGAAGGACAGCTAGTAGGCAGGGATCCCAGTGAGGGGAGCCAAGCATGCCAATCCCTCAACCTATCAGAGAGGTATTTGAGGTGGGGGCACAAGGATGGATTAGGAGGGGGGAAACCAGGGTGGGGGGAGAAATACACTGTTGGAGGGTGGTCTCGCTGAATGCAAGAAGCTTAGATAACAAATCAACCAAACTACAGGCTGTCTTGGATGTGGGGAGGGTGGACATTGAGGCCATCATGGAAACAGTGGCCACCCAGAACCAGGATTGGGATATGATGGTCCCATGGTACATGATATTCAAGAAGGACAAGACTAGGGGGAGAAAGGGGGGCATGGTGATCTACCCGAGGGAGAGGATAAGGTGTATGAGAAAGGAGGGGGTGAATGGAAGGACGAAGGCCCTATAGATTCAGTTTCAAGACTCTAAAAGAAAGGCACTGAGGGTGGGGGTAGTGTACAAGCCACCAGCTCAGGGGGATGACCTGGATAGGGAGCTGGCCAAGCAGTTTAGGAGAGTCTGTAGGAAAGTGGACACCATTGTGGTGGGGGACTTGAACCTCCCTGGGGTGGACTGGAAAACCCCAACCACCATGTGTACAAAAGAGCAGAGATTATTAGATGCATTTCAGGACTGCTTCCTGGTGCAAGTAGTCCATGAGCCAACTAGGTAGGGTAGGACTCTGGACCTGGTATTAACAAATGAGGAGGCTGTACGGGATCTGGGAGTGGAGAACACCCTGGCTGGGAGCGACCATCATACAGTGTGGTTCACACTCAATATGGGAAGTGTAACAGGAGGAAGAGGTACCGGGGGATCAATTTTCAGGGAGAAGACTTTAAAAGGATGGAGGAAATTTTGGTTGAGCATCTGGTATGAATTCAGACATGCATGAGTGCCAGCCAAAAGTAGAATATCATTAAGAAAGGTCTGGCAGAGGCCACTGAGACCTGCACCGGGAAACGGAGCAAGAAGGGGAGAGCAAAGAAGCTGAGCTGGCAGACTCGGGAGGTAATGGAAGGGGTGAGGGCCAAGAGAAAAGCATTCCAGAGGCTTAGGAAATTGGGAGGGCAAGGAGACAAAGATGAGTACCGGAAGAAGTCCAGGGAGGTTACCAGGCTAGTCAGAGTGGCCAAGGCTTCCAGAGAGCTGAGACTGGCACAGGGAATCAAGGAAGTGGAAAAGGACTTCTTCAGATACATTGGCAAGAAAAGAAGAAGAAACAAAGACTAGATTGTGAGGATTAAGAAAGATGGGGAGTGGGTGGAGAAGGGGAATTGCCAGGTAGAGGCACTGAATGAGTACTTCTGCTTTGTGTTCTTGAAGGAAAGAGGGGGGCAGATACCCCATGGGAAGGGTGGAGTGGGCAGAGGGGGGAGGGGTGACTTATATCAGAATCACAGAGGACAGGGTGCTGGAGGAACTAATGGCACTGAGGGTGGACAAGGTTTGGGGCTGGATAGAAATTTACCCTAGGGTACTAAGGAAGCTAGTGGAGATCCTGGCAGGACCACTGTCAGACCTGTACAGTACATCACTGGACACAGGATGAGTGCTACAGACTGGAGGATGGCCCATGTGGTGCCCATTCATAAAAGTGGTCCGAAGGATGATCCAGGCAACTATAGACCAGTGAGTCTCACTTCAATTGTAGGGAAACTCATGGAGTCAATACTAAAAGAGATGCTGGTGACCTTTCAGGAAAACAATGGACTCCAAGATGGCCATCAGCATGGTTTTGTATCAGGCAGAGCCTGTCAGATCGAACCTAGTCAAGTACTACTACTGGGTTACCAGGGAACTGGACAGGGGCCATGCAAAGGACATTCTATATTTGGACTTCAGCAAGGCTTTTGACTTGGTGCCACATGGGAGGCTGGGGGGGGGGAACTGGACTACATTGGGGTGAGGACATAAATGATCAACTAGATCACCAACTGGCTGAGGGGTAGGCAGCAAAGAGGGGTGGTGGTGGTTGTGGTGGGGGAACTCTCATCACCAAGGGACATTATGAGTGGGGTGCCCCAGGGTTCAGTACTGGGATTGGTGCTGTTCAGGATATTCATAGCTGATATCTCAAATAGGATCTGGAGTAGGATCAGTCTGTTTGTAGACAATATTAAGATTGCTGTAGTGGTAGATGACATAGAGGGATGGAAGGGGCTGCAGGAAGACCTGACCAAACTACAAGAATGGTCGGAGACATGGCAATTGGGGTTCAATGCTAAGAAGTGCAAAGTACTGCACTTTGGAGTAAGGAACCAGGGGAGGAAATATCAGTTGGGAGGGGTACTATTGGAAAGCACAGTGGAGGAGAAGGATCTAGGGCTATTAATAATGGGGAGTATGAACAACTCAGCTCAGTGCAGAAAGGCAGCTGCATAGTGAGGGAAATATTACTCATTATCATGCATCCAATGATTAGATGGTCTTTATGAAGAAAAAGCTAGCTTAAGATAACATATGTACAAGTTTTACAACGGCTAAAAACCCAAGTATCCCTGCTGCTCTTTTATCACTAGATGGGGATAAATCATTTGATGAGAGTTAATTGCATGTTTTTATTTTATTGGAACAGTTTCAATTTCCTCTACAATTAATGCAAGTGAGCAGAACCATATACACAAAACCTATCACCTCTGTTTAGTGCAATGGCCTAATTTCAAACAAAATTAACTTACAGTATAGTATCCACCAAGGCTAGCCATTGTTGCCTATGCTCTTTAACACATATACCCAACGTTATTTAGTTTCATTTATTAGACAGAGTCACATAGAGAAATAACTAGTGATAAGAAAGAAAACAAGGTGGCTTTCTATGCAGATGATATTGTCCTCACTATAATGAATCCAACATCATCCATAAAATCAGTATTAAACCGGATCTCTGCATTTTTTTCAACTCCATGTACAAACTGAATATTCAAAAATCACAAATTGTACCTATAGGTTGGAAAGGGAGTTGCTGGCAATCACAAGGGGAGAAAGAGACTTGGGCATCATCTTCACAGATGGCCTGAAATCATCCAAGCAGACCACTACAGTAGGTAAAGCTAGAGGGATGTTGGGGTGTATTAGTAGGGGTATCACAAGTTGTAAGAGGGAGGTTATAATCCCTCTTTACAAGATGCTAGTTAGGCTCCTTCTGGAGTACTGTGTGCAGCACTGGATGCTGCACCTGCACAAGGACATTAACAAAAGGGAGACAGTCCAGAGAAGGGCAACCAAAATGGTGCAAGGACTGCATCAGAAAACATATGAGGAAAGATTAACAGGGCTCAATATGTATACCCTAGAGCAAAGGAGAGAGAGAGAGGTGATATGTTCAAAACATTCAAACATTTTAAGGGCATTAACTAGGTGAAAGAGTCTAACATGTTTCAATCTAAGAAAAATAGCAGGACAAGAGGACACAGCATGAGATTAGAGGGAGGCCGATTAAGGGGTAATGTGAGGAAGTTCATTTTCACAGAAAGGGTGGTGGATGCATGGAATGGCCTACTCCAGGAAGTAGTGGATATGGATACAGTGCAGGGCTTCAGACATGCATGGGATAGGCAGAAGGGAGCAATACAGATGAGTATGAATACATAGGCCACTGACAGAGCAAAGGCCGATGGCACATTTATAAGGTAGAAAAAGAAATGGGCAGAGTGGATGGGCCTTGTAGTCCTTATTTGCTGTCAACTTCTATTTTTCTATGTTTCTATGTTACCACTTAATAACAAATCCTTTGAAACAGAATTTGGTATTTGGTATTTCAAATGGGAAAAGAAAGGTTTAACCTACTTTAAAGTTGAGATATCAACAAGTTTATTAGACATGCATAAACAAATTAACAAAATTAGTTAATGAAATTAACGTAGATGTGGGAAAATGGTTAAGAAATATTGCTTTCTGTCTGAGAGTGCAAACATATACTAATGATGATCATCTTTTCTAGACTTATCTATAGTATGTATTCAGTATGCAACCACTAGTTATTAATAGGAATGAAAGGATTTACATGGTGATTTGTCAAGATGTATTTGGGGCAGCAAAAGCCCTGTAACTGAATATACAAAATCATCTGCTGGCAAGGATAAAAATGGATTAAACACACTTGACTTTTATATCTATTATATATTATATATTAGGGAGGCAGTATAGCGCAGTGGTTTAAGGCTCTGAGCTGCAAATCTGGTGACATCCAACAGACCAGACCTAGGTTTGAATCCCACAGCTTCCACTTACATACTGTGTGACCCTGAGCAAGTCACTTAACTTCCCTGTGCTCCCAGGTCGCTCCTGTAAAAAAGCTTTCAGCTTAGTGTGCTACTCCTGGTTAAACAACTAAATAATAAAAAAAAAATATATCTATTTTTGTGCCATAGAACATCATAGCATTGAAAATGGATGGAAACAGATAATGATCTTGAAGGCAAGAAATGTAATCCAATTTTCTTAGTTTTAATTTTAGTGTTAATTTCACACAAAATCCTTTAGCCAGACCCTATTTTCAAAAGATTTAGAGTCAGGTATATAGACATTTAATACAGTTGTACGGTGGTTGTACAGAGACACAGAGTAAAGTTACTGGGGTAGGATACATGTTATGGGCAAACAGGTACTGTATATATTGGAATAAATTGTCAGGATTGTGGAAATGGTTATTAATAGCATTTTCATATATTGGAAGTATTAAGAGTAGCCAGATAGCCTGTCACATGGGCGTCAACGATTGGGCACCTGCAATAATGGCGACCCAATCCCCAGCTCATGTCATTGGGGATACCTACAGGGTAGGGCGACCGGATGGGGGAGGTCGGCGAATGTAGTGACAGGATGTCACTATACATACATGCACGGGGGCTTGAGCGAGCACACACAGTGAGGGGCGGGAGGGATTGTGAGGGGGTGCTGTGGTGGTTTGCTGAGCTGGCCCTCTGGTGTGGTGGGTGGGTTGGTGTCTTTGGTGGGCAGGGTGCTGGGTTTGGGTTTGGGTGCTGGTGCTTTTTTGTTGTGCCTGGCTGGAATTTTTTTTTACATGCTTTTGCACCCCTTCAACATGCACCCCCCCGAAGTTGAGAATCCTTAAGTAGGGGGGCATGGGGGTTGAAGCCCCTCACCAGGGGACCAGGGGCACAGCCCCCTGCATAAAACATTTATAAAACAAGTCCCTGGCACAGTTTTGCTGTGCACTGGGGAGTCAGAGTGCCGAAATTGATTTTGGTCACTCTGACTTCATGATACCAGAGATCGCCTTTAGGCTTTCGACATTATCACATAGAACCGAGTAGCCAGCAACTGAGACCTAAATGATGCAATAGAGTCACACTTTCTAAAAATGTCCATGGTGTCATTCCAGCACTTTACACATATGAAAGAGAAAGAGTTTTGGCCTGAGGAAGTTTTCCTGCAAGGAAGTAGCAGTGATTTGCCCCGCCTCTGGTGGCATATTTATTGTCCACATAGTGAAACATGGAATTCAAGTTAGGGGAGAGCAGTCCAAGAAGGGCCTTTTTGCCTAGTACTAAGGTATGATATAATAACCTCAAGTTGAGCCTTAGCCTGTCCAGCTTGATGTTGAGGACACAGGTACAGTACAGTGGAGCCCACCAGGATGAAGTCCAGTATCACAGTTCCCTGCATGACAAAAGGAATTAGCTCCAATTGAAATTGCCTTGTTTCCTGTAGTAACAGTTGCAGAATGCTGCAGAAGTGGGTTTCATCATGGTGGGCTTCACTGTATGTGTGTTCCATTTGAGGTCTAGAGCAAAGTGGCAGCCCTGTTAGGAAGACCCTTGACCTGGGATAGCATGCTGCCATTTACATACCCATAAACCACAATTCCATAGTCAGTAAAGCTTAAGATAAAGCACTGGGAAGGGAGTTTTCCTATCTCTCGGAGGAAGTTCTTCTTGTGGATGTAGAAGAATCCAAGTCTGGAATGTATTGCCTTAACTAATTGGTATACATGGTCAGTGAATTAGGATAGGGTGCAGCCAAGAATCAGACAGTGCAGGAGAAAGGTAAATCTTGTTGCATGTGCCAAAAAGCATGCATTTTGCCTTTTTATTGTTCATAACCGGAAGGTTTGGGATGAACCAGGCCTGAATAGAATTAAAGTTCTGCTGCAGCCTCGTTTTCAGGTGCTCAGGGTTTTTTCACTTGAGAAGATACAGCATCTTCAGCATAGAGGATTATTATTGGTGGATTTGCATACAGATAGGAAGTTTAAAAATAGATTAAACAGTAATAACCCAAGTATGGAGCTCTGTAAGACCCCTACTGATACAGACTGTCATCAGAGAGTGCACTTCAACATTTAGCTGCTTATGATCTGTAGTGTAGGTGTGGGGGTGAAAAAGGTTTGGATGTGGACACAAATGCATGTTACATCTGCATCGATTTTCTTGCATCCTAACAGCCCTGCTGCTGTTTTCAGAAGTTGTACCCATTTACACAGTTGTGTCCAAACTGGATGTAAGTGGAATTGCATCCATTTTTGGATGTATTTGCATCTGCTTTTTGATGAAAACTGGACACTGTAATAGATGGTCCAACAGGTCTGAATGCATTACTACTTTAAAAACAGTAGCAGATGCAGCTTGGGAGGATCTCTTTGCAAATCCCACCTCCATAATCTCTAAACTAGCAGATCCTGCCAGAGGACAGGCCCAGCAAAAGAAGTTTATAGCAAATAAGTGCATAATTGACAATGTCAAAAGCCTTGGTTAAGTCTATGAAAATTGAGCTGTACAGGTCATCATGATCAAGTACATCGTGCACTGATTCAGTGAACTAGGGTATTGTTGGTGATCGTACTGAAGATTTTTCTAAAATCGTGTTGTTCTTTGGCTTATATTTCATGATTGCACAAGTAGTCCATCAGTGAATTATTCACTATCCTCTTGAGCATCTTAGATAAAAGGAAGGACAGGATAGGTCAGTAGCTGCTGGGCTGGTTGGCATTACCACCTTTGAAAACAGGGACTAAGCATATCTTTTTCTGTGCATCTGGAAACTGTCCTGTGCTCACACACAGGTTAAAGATTAGTTGTAGAAGGTAAGAACTTCCATCAATACAATTTTTTAGACCTTTTTGTTGATGTTATCAGGGTCCAGTCTGACCTTAATTTTGAGCTTGTTCAGGTAGCCATAAACAACTACACAATAAACTGTACAATCTGGGAATATTTGGGTTCTGCAGAGGTTCCCCTGTGCCACAATGTGGGTGAGAGGGTCTGGTATATATGCCAAGAGGTCATTAAAGATTTTGTGAAAGGTGTCCTCAATGCACTTGTCACCCACTGTAATACAACCCCCAAGGCTAAGAGTGTTTGACAGTGATTTATTTGAGTTCCCCATGAAATCATTCATATTGCTCCAGAGTTTTGTGAGATCATACAATAAACTTGTTTGTTGAGTTTTGTAATAGTTGGCTTTACCTCCTCTGATTTCTACTTTAATAGTTTCCCAACACTTGCTATTTTTGGATGTACTTTTGGTGTCCCAATTCTTTGCAAAGATTCCAGGCTCTGACCTGCTCACAGGTCATAGACTTCATTGCAGGGGTGCACCATGCTTGTGAACCTCCTTTCGTGATGATTTGCTTGTTGGAGATGATCATTTTTTAAATTTATTTATTTATTAAATTCTCGGATTACAAATACCTTTGAGCAGAAACTGCTCGTTTACAAAGGTTCCACGTCAAAGGATGAGGGTCAACATACATACATACAGAGGTAGTAAAAGAATGCACAATAAACAACCAAAACAACTAAAAGAAAAAATAAAGATACTCAGTTATAACATACTTTGAGATAATATTCATATAACGAGCAGCTTGAGTAGGCAGCTGGCTGCGGTAACAATAAGAGATAGGGCACCATAGGCAGTTAGTATTGTAGGCGTGCGACGGGAGAGGAAGTTGGCAGGCTAATGGCCATTGTCCGATGGTGGTGGAAAATGTCTTGTACCAGTGGAGATGTGAAGCAGGAAAGGAGTCACGAGGAAGGCCCAGTGCCAGAGGGAATGAGAGTGGGAAAGGGCGGGCTGTGAGACATGAGTGAGCTGGGAGGTGTTTAGAGAGATCTCTGTTCAGAGAGGCAGTCACATTGAGTGGTAGAGGTGAGGTAAAGTTTGAGATACCTTTTGAAGGGTCCAAGTGTAGTAGAGGAAAGTGCTTCTTTATTGAGGGAATTGAACCATTGAGCTGCTCTATAGATAGAGGGCCGCTGACCCATGGAGGTACGACATCTGGTAACCTGAAAGGTTAGAGATTGGGCACCACGTGTTTGTTGAGTGCCACTGTAGGTAGTAAGGAGTGAGCTAACACCAAGTAGCATGAGACCAAGGAGAATTTTTTTGGTAAGTAAGCAGGTCTGGTATTGTATTCTGCTGTGTAGGGGTAGCCAGCTGGCCTGTACATAGAGGTCACAGGTGTGAGTTTGTCGGGCTGTACCCATCAGTAGTCTACAGGCTTTGTTGAGAGCAACTGAGATCCTGCGGAGGGCACTTGTATAGGCAGAGCCATAGATGGCAAGGCTGTAGTCAATGATAGAGGTGACAGAGCTGTAGATGGCTAGTTTAAGGGCATCCGCAGGCATACAGTGCTTGTGTTTGTGTAGTAGTCCAATCAGTATATTGGCAGTCTTGGCAACAGTGTCAATATGCCGAGTGTAGGAGAGGGTACTATCCATGGTAATACCAAGGTACTTGAACTCCTTTCCCAAATGCAACCAGCTTGGGTCACTAACTCCCAGTGTGATGTTGCTGTTATGGAGTCATGGCCTACCAGCAAGATCCTAGACAAGGAAATTTAAATTGACTCCTATACACTTTTATAAGAGGACAGGGCTTTAAGAAGGGATGGGGCTGCCTGATGTGTTAAATCCTACCTTAGAACCAACACACGTTCACTTAGACTGGAACAAACCAGTTGTGAACTCCTTGGTCTTAATTTAGAGCTTGGACATAGGCAGCTGTAATGCAAACTTCAATGTGAAGACACTCCTATTCATAAAATTTAATGTTTTGACACAGTCAATGAAGGATAATCCTATTGAGTATTCTATTATTTCTTTTCATTATTACAACATTTGTTTCAGCTTAACTGGACAGCCTTTGGAAGAGACTCTCTTTGGAAAAATCCCTGATTAAGGTGGAGTCATGAGACTGGAATGGGGTCCAGATTTTTTCAAACATTTCCTTCTGATCATTTTTAAAATTCCATATCTGTTATTATTTGGATACATCCAGCATCAATTTCAGCAATGTTTCCTACACCAGTGGGGCACTGTCTTTCTATTTGAGGGGAATACATTTTTTTGCTATGATAGATGACATAGTTAGCAATCTCAATTCATTGGAGTTTAAACAGTCCTTCAGAGGATGTATCCCTATTATTGTGATTAAAGGATTTAGAGTTAGTGTTTTCTTAAATACTATTGATAGCACATTTCTTATTTTGCTCCAAACATTTGTTAGGTTAGGGCAGGAATGAATTAGATGTATCAAGGTTCCTGCAGTACATGAGTATCTGGGGCATTTATTTGTAATGATATTATTAAATTGATGTCACTTAGTCAGTGTATAATACGTATGATGGGTTATATTCATTTGCATTTGTTGTAATTTGAATGAGTGCACGTTGATGGTAGAAGCATTAATAATCTTTTACCATATTTCTCAGGTGAATTTTATTCCCAAACCACTTTCCCACTTACTTCTATTTTGTTTACATTATTATTCTTTTTACTCATAATAGCCTGATAATTTGCTGAGATTATTTTTTACCATCCTTTTTATTGTGATATATTTACCATTATTGGGGCTTCAATTAGGTTAATTAAAGATTTGTTTTTGTTAATATAACTTCTCATTTGCATATATTGGAATTTTTGTGCTATTGGCAAGTTATATTTTGAGTTGCAGTTGTGCAAAATACTTAATGATATTTATACTAAATAGCCTAAATGTATAATGCAATTATCTTGCCATATTTTAATGTTGTTGCCTATTGTAGAAGAAGAAAATTATAATTTTTAAATATTGGGGTGTATTTCATGATACATCTATCCTCCCCCATCATAGTCTGGATTTTAATCCAGCAATTATATGTAGTTTTTGTTGTAATGCATTTCTGAGTATTTTTTATTGTTTGAAAATATTCCGAGAAGAGAAAGATTCATTAAATTAGGGTAAGGCTGTGCTTCCACTTCTATCTGAGTCGAAGTTAGTTCAGGTTTTCCTTCCACCATCTAATACCAAACCTGTGCTATCTGTGATGCTAAATAAAATATATAGAAGTCTGGTAAAGCCTGCCCTCTTGTATCTTTTGGAAGGGTCAGCGTGGACAAGGCTATCCTTGCCTTAGATTGTTTGCAAAAATATTTAATTATGGTAGATTTCAGTGTATCAAAGAATGACCGAGGTATTGGAATGGCCAGAGTTTCAAACAGAAACAAAACCTTAGGCAAAATCTGCATTTTTACAATATTGATACTTCTAATTAGAGTCAATAAAAAGAGAGTCCCTCCTTTTTAAAGTAATTTTGTATCTCTTTCAGTAACTCTACAAAGTTAGCTTCAAATAGTTCATGTGTATTTGTTGTAATATTAACCCCAAGATACTGTATCTGAGTCATGGTCTGTAATACTGGGTATTACATCAGGATATTAACCATGAGATTTTTACTTAATTTTAATAGTATTGATTTAGTCCAGTTAATTTTATACCCAGACGCTTTACTAAACTGTTGTGTATGATTTATAAATTCCTTTATTTAATTTTCTGTTTGCATTAAATATAGTAATGCATCATTTGCATAAAGCCCTAATTTATGTATTTTATCATTTATTTTAATTCCATGAATTTTAGCATTTCCTCTAATAACTATAGCAATGGGTTCCATTATTAGTGTAACAATTAAAGAGGACAATAGGCATTCCTGCCTAGTGTCTCTAAATAATCGAAATTGTTTGGAAATATTATTAGTCTTAATGAAGGCACTAGGGGAGTCATATAGAAGCTTGATCCATCTGCGGAGCTGTGCACCGGACCCTACTTTTTGTATAGTTGCAAACATATATGGCCAATCTATACAGTCAAATGCTTTCTCTGCATCTATTGCTAGTAATGTGGCATCCATAGACTTATTTAGAAAGACTATATTAATGAGTCTTATATTTTCGGTAAAGAGTTCTTCCTTTGATAAAACCATTTTCATCCTGATTTATGATAGTGGGTGAAATAAAGTTTAATCTGCTGGCAATTATCTTGGTAATGACTTTGTAGTCTGTCTTGAGAAGTGAAATAGGGTGGTACGATGTGCAGCTCACCAGATCCTTATCCTTCTTAAGAAAATCCTAGATTATTGTTTGTTTGAAAGATTCAGGATTTTTTTTGTATATTGTTAAATTAACTAAATAATTCAAGTATAGATACTGTATGAGCATCAAACTTTTTGTAAAAGTCTATCCCCAACCCTTCCAGACCCGGTGCCTTACCTGTTGGTAGAGCTTGAATTGCTTTTATAATTTCATCCTGTATGACTGGTTAATCTACATAGTTGTATTCTTACTTCTTCAGTGATTTCAGGAATTTGTATTGTGTCTAAAAACCTTGTGGTTTCCTGCAAGTTTTTGGTTAATCGAGAGGTATATAAAATTTGATAGAATTTAACAAATCATTAATTTCTACAGGTTTATTAACTATGTTATCCTTTTGATCTTTAATCCCTATTATTGTGTATTCTTTCTGTGATTTATTTGCTTGTCATACAATAACTTAAGTGGCTTATTAGCTAGGACATAATAGTTTGACCTAGTATTAAGTATTTGTCTTTATTTTTAGATGTTATTTGATTACATTGTTCCCTTTTCTGTACTAAACTTTTAAAAATATTATTATCAAAGGGAGTACTATGGAGTTCTGGTAAAGTTTGGATTTATTTTTCTTTTTTTAATTCAATATACTTTATTAAATTTTGTGCAGTGCAACACGTACAGGATTTAGCTTTGAAGTTAGCTACAGCTGCATATAATAGTCAAAAACACAGCATAAAACACATTACACATAAACAGATACAAAAACAAACCACAAGCCCACCCCTCCCCAATCCCTTTACCCCTCCCCACATTCTGCACCAGTACCTGAGGGAGTGGAAGGAAATAAATATCCTAGGTTAAAATTATGATCAAGTCCAAAATGTTAGGTTTGCCATAGGGAAAGCAGAGCTAAGAGGGGCTCCCAGGTAGACTGGAAGGAGTGTGGCCTATGCTGCATGTTTGTAATGTGCTTCTCCAGCTGGATTGCCAGTAGAACTTTTCAATACCATTCCTACACTGGAGGAAATGTATCTTCTTTCCAGTGCCTTAGCATTACCAGCTTTGCTGTGGCAGCCACCAATGCAATGTGAGCCTTCTTAATCATGGGAGTCCCAGGTGGGAACACTGATAGAAGGCAACATTCTGGAGTAAACAGGGGTTCAAGACCTAACAAAGGGTGGATTTCTTTTTCTAACTTTGTCAAAGTTTTGCTTCTACTCCTTTTTTCAGCTGTTTCAATACTGATAATTATCCCTCTCATGTAGATTTTAAATGCTTCCCATATATTTATTATTGATGTATCATTTATTGTATTAAATAAAAATAAATTCCTGACATGCTTTTGCAAGTTTTTCGAGTATATGTGGTTTTAATATAATAGTCTGAGCCAGTGACCACAATTTAGATGTATCCTTCACCTCTGTGATTTTGATAGTCAAGATACATGGGGCATGATCTGAAAGGGTAATGCTATGTTGATTATAGCATATAATAATAATAATAATAATTCAGGAATAAGATAAAAATCAATCCTAGAATAGCATTGATGGACTGTTGAAAAGAATGCATATATCTTTTTGTCTTTATGCAGCTCCCTCCAAGGGTCTACTAGTCCCAAATCTGCTGCAAAGTTGTTATTTGCCTTTCTGGCTGACTTATAAGTTTTATCCAAGCTGGTGGTTATCTAATTATTGCATGGCTATGTTAAAGTCCTCACCTATTATATATAGAGCCTCAAAAGTTGAAAAGGTTAGAAGGAATTCTAAAAATAATTTAGGGTCATTAAGGTTAGGTGCAAATAACATCGCTAACATATACTTAAAATTGTAAACTTGCATTTGAGTTATAACATACCTTCCTTGTGTATCAATCATATGTCTAGAAATAAATGATAAAACTTTTTTTTTTGTTTATTGCAATCCTAACTTTTCTTGAGTTCCTGGAATAATCTGAGGTAACAGCAGGGCTCTATCGGTTCACAAACCATGTAGTGTCTCTAGTTGTAAGATGGGTTTCTTAAAACATTATCAAGTTTGTATTCTTTTTCTCTAACTAATTTATAACTTTAACAGTCTTAAATCTGTTTTGTAACCCCTTTACATTCCAGGTTGTAAACTTAAAAGTACTACCCATGTTACAGTTTACCTATCCTCCTATGTTGCTTCATCTGGCTCATTACAACAAACACCATCTTGCTTTAGCTGTTACTTTCCTGGACCCCTTTGCCAATTCTCTCAATTTAACATTTTAAGCTTCAGAATTATAACCTTCACCAAGATAGTAATAAGTCTCTGTTTGTGCCTCAAAATTAAATATTTTTCTCTTGTCCCTCCTCCCACCACTTATCTACCCCTGAACCCTAAACCCCCAAAAAAATCTCCTGCTGACCTCCCCCTGAAACCAAGATGGTTGAGTAATCATCTTCATATGATAAAAATAGTGCCCAGGTTTAGAGCCAAAGAAAAACCCTCCATCTTTATTCTACATATAAATAAAAAATGAATATATGTCAAAGTTTCTTAGCTAAGTTTTATGACTTGCAGCCCTTAATATAACCCAAAGAGCGGTAGCCTTTGTGTAGACACCTGTACTAGGCCATCAGCCTGAAAACCTTAACATTGGGCTTGCTTCTTTGATAGAGCTACAAAAGATTTGCCTAGTCTCAAATTCAGAGAAAGGACTAGGTGAAAGACTCATATCTGTATCCGAGCATAAATGAGATATTTTTTTTTTGCTGTTTATTTTGTTATACAGCTGTCTTCCCCTTGCTGGTGTGTCCTTTTTTCATTGAATGCTATAGATCTTTATTTGGGCATGTTTGACCTCCTTGTAGGTTTTGATTTGGCTCTTGTTCCTCCCCTCAGTTTGGTGCAGAAGTTGATTGTGAGGTACTGGAAGGGGATGGATATGGATTTGAATGAGCCCTGTAGTCTCTGCTTGCACTGGATTCATTTTGACTTTCATATGTAATCTTAAATGCTTCCATAGCATCTTCAGGAGAATCAAATGTTTACAAACTTCCACTGTGAATAAATCGAATTTTTGCAGGGTACAACAAAGAAAATGTAATGCCTTTGCCATATAAAAGTTGTTTTGGGGATTAAATAACCTTCTTTCAATGGTTTCAGTTGACATATCTGGGTAAGCATTGAAGTTAGTATGTTCATATGTTAGCCCTTTTGAAATTCTTGCCCTATGTAAGATAACTTCATGATCGTGATGCTTCAATGGCTTAATAAAAACTGTTCATGGATAGTTAGAGTTGCCACTGAATCTGGAACCAGTGCAGTGGGCTCTATCTAAAAAAACTTTATCTTCAGAGTACTTCCTATTAAGTGCCTCTGTAACATTTTTTTCAAACAAGGGGCCTGGTCACCAGTCCCTTCCACACCCTCTGGAATTTTGCACAGTCTCACATTGACCCTTCTAGCCTGATCTTCTTGTTCTGCAATCTCTTGCTGTAAAGCCTATACACACCTCTGTAATTGCAAAACTATTTTAGGGGCTTGGTTTATAATGTCTTCCACCCTGACTATTCATTCTTTCTGTTCATCTGTCTGTAGTGCGAGCTTTTCTAGTTTGCTAGTCAATTTACTCAGTGAGTCTTTTACTGAATTAAGTGTGCCTTTACTATCACTTAAGGCTTTAAGCATTTCATCTTTTAGGTTAGCCACTGCTGTTAACACCCTGTCATTTTGAAAGATATTTTCATCTGTTTCAGTGTTATCCCCTGCATTAGCAGCTACATCTACTGTGGCAATCTAGCCAACTGCCAATCATTATTTGCAATATATAGTTCTGTTATATATTGTTTTATGGAATTTCTGTGTATGCCCATACCAGTGTTAATTCAAGGCACAGGGAACGCCTAGATTTGTTTTTTTTAAAGGGTGACCTTTTGACTCAAATGCCACCTGCATGCCAAGAAGGGAGATTTTCATTCCCATGTTCTTTTGACAGAGATGTGCCAAAAGCCATTTACCTGCCATAAACATGCACTGCAAGCAGAGTGCTTTTTGATCTCAGGAACTATGTTAGCATATCACATTTTATAAGGCTCATGAATGTTTTAACCAGACAATACCTTCCTAACAGGCCAGTGTGAGGTATTATAAAGAAAGGCACACATCCTTCTAGCAGTATTGTGTGAAATTCACTTCCAGACTGTTATTGTAAAAACCTGAGACTTCAAAGAGGTTAATTCTGAACTGTCATAAACCATGCTGTGGGTCATTGGTGAGAAAATATATTGCTGAGACTGCAGCTCAGAAAGGTTAGTTAACCTCTCAGCACAGTCACTCAGAACCATTCTGGTTTGGGGCATTCTCCTGAGCACAGCAGAACAACTGCCAAGCTGCTGCACAGAAAAGGGACATTAAACAGTTCCATCTTTAAGGCAGAGATGTAGTTAAAACAGTTTTACAGTGTTTAAACTGTATACTTTCCAAAATGTGTTTCCATACTGTAACCTAAATTAATATATGTTCTTTTTTACTTATAACTGCATTTATTTAATTATTTCAGTAAAGACTTTTGTTTTTCTGAAGAATTATGCCTATGTGAGATTCCTTATATTGTATGTGTGACTGTAGAGGTTTTATTACAAATCTGTGACAACTGTTTATGCTTAGAAGGGTCACCAAATAGCAACCAAATTGAAAAGGGTCAGTAGGGTATTCAACAGGATTAGGGAGAGTACTAGAGTCTCATATGAGTCTGCAGGGATTGTGAACTGGGCTATTGCATGTCCTGTAGGGCAAAGGCCAAATCAGGTTTTTGCATTGCTACCCTGAAGAAAGCATACCTACCTGGGTCTTCATCCTTTGTATAATAGCCTGGAAAAAGGTTCATATTTGGCCACAGGACTCAAGACTGGTATTGTGCTCTGATCCAAAGTATAGAGGAATACTCTATAACCTTGTGGCAAGTGTTCTGTTGTAAATCCAGCAAACACTCTGGGCAGACACGAGGAGGGTATCCCCATTTTCCCGCTCCCTGTTATGGATTGCATTTGGGGTGGGCATTGTGAGCTCAGTGATCTGACCCTCATGAGTGGCTTCATGACAGAGTACTATTGAGGCCATATTTTGATTGTGCACTTCTTTCCTTTCTGTATGGGTGTCTCCTCTCTTTCTAATTTGTCTGCTCCATTTGTGTCTTGATTCAAACAATTTAATCTATCCTTGTTCACATTTTCCAGAATTTCTGTCTGTCATTATCTTTGACTCTGTTGTCTTCCCTATCACTTTTTAGGGCATTTCTGTTCTCTGGATGTTAATAAAGCAGTTGCATTTGTGTAATGACAAAGCATTTTCTACCTGCTTCAGGATCTTGCACGTTTTCAAAACTAACTGTGCTGGCTGTTGTTGTGGCTTTGGGATCAAACCCCTTTCCTCACTAGTGCTTACTGTCTCTTTTATTTTAAAATATGTAGAGATGTTACCTTTTGCCAATGAATGGCTCAATGAAGGAGATGTCAATGGAGACAACAAGGTCTGCGGCATGTCTGTGAAGGATCATAGGTCAGACAGGGTCGGTTAAAGGTGAGCCATCTGCCAATGTGTTGCATGCATTACCTTCAGTTCTTTAATAATAATTTTTTGGCTCATCTGACCACTTTTGACATTCTGTGCACTCACTAATGAAATAAAAAAGATGCACAAGTCAGTCTACATTTTATTAAGCCAAAACAGACAACTTTGGGTCGGCGTTCTCAGTGTAGTTTAAGGAGGTGCTTCAGTCAGGTACTGCAGCATTCTCTTTATCTGGCCATCTTGGAACTCTTAACATGTGACATAGATGATGTTCCACACAGGTGCTGGACAACTGTTTAATTGTTCTGGCTTTTGTGTGGATTTCTAATATATCTTTTATCATTTCTCTCCTATTTCTTTGCTTCTAAAGAAAGACCAATGAGATGTCAAGGCTAAGGGGAAAAATACTGAAACCACATTAAAAAAATGAAAACTGTTGTAACAATAGGCTAGAATATCATTTACTCCATATTACCACTCAGCTAGGTCTCAAGCCTGCCTAACATACCATGAGAAATATTGGAAAATTAGCTCAGCTTTTCTTTTTCAACCTACTGCATTCCAGAAGGGGATTCTTATAATTATGAATGAACATGCCATGTGACAATCTCTGAGTGATATAAAAATAGATTCTATTATTCCTGTACAATGTAAACTAATAAAGCTGATGAAATATATTACATTGATATATCAAGGATGGTAAACATTGCACAAAGTAACAATAACACAAGGCAAACAAAGCAACAAAACTTTCAAAAACAACAAACAGAAGCAAACAGACACAATATGCAGTCTCAGTAAACTTTTGAAAATAGCATCATAGTACTTGCATAGCAAATGTTTAAACATTTCTTTAAAGATAGAACATTTGAAGATTTCTTTGCATACAAAATGTTTAAATATTCCTTTGCATAGATATTTTAATTAACTCCTCTGTATACCCATATTTTAATATAGGTTAAAAGATCTCCCTCATATAACTACCCCCTTTCCTATGTTATACTAAGAATATGAAAATATTAAAGCGGTACTTGGACATTTGGAGTTGGTACAAGATGTGAATTTTTCTTCATGATGCAAAAGTTCAGTGAGAATCCTTCTTCCTCCACTGTTGATGGGTAGTAGGGTTCTGTTGCAACTTGCTTTAATATAGAAACATAGAAACATAGACTTTGATGGCATATAAGGACTGCTTTGCCCACCTAGTCTGCCCATTTCCCTACCTACAGGATAGGCCACAGAGCCTAGTTAACCAACAGCTTATTTCTTCCTACCATCCACTAGAATTGCCTTATGCCTATCCCATGCATTCTTGAATTCTCCCACAGTTTTAGACCCCACAACCTCCTCAGGAAGGCTGTTCCATGCATCCACTACCCTCTCTGTGAAAAAATACTTCCTCACATTGCCCCTGAACCACCCCATCTTTAAATTGTGTCCCCTTGTTCTTGCATGTCTCTTTTTCTGAAAGATGCTACCTTCTTAGACTTTGTTGAGTCCACTGAAGTACTTAAAAGTTTCTATCATGTCCCCCCTCTCCCTTCTTTCCTCAGTGGTATACATATTAAGCTCCTTTAGTCTCTCCTCATACAGCTTCTCTTGCAGACCCTGCACAATTTTAGTTGCCCTCCTCTGGACTGCCTCTATCCTGTCTATGTCCTTGTGGAGATGGGGCTCCAGAACTGGATGCAGTACTCCAGATGGGGTCTCACCAACTATCTGTACTGAGGGATAACAACTTCCTGTTTTCTGCTGGTGATGCCTCTCCCTATGCATCCCAGTATACCCACAGCCCTTCCTACTGCCTTTTCACATTGCTTCCTGACCTTAAAGTCATCTGATATGATTACCCCCAGGTCCCTTTCCTTTTTTGTTGTTGTTACTGCCTTCCCCCCATTAAAGGTATGCCATTGTTGCCTGTGAGAGGTCTTTGTGGAATTCAATACTTGTATTTTTTTATTTTATTCTTTGGTAACCAGGTAAGGCCCACTAGGCACAAGTGCCTCTTTTCAGGGGTGACCTGGGAGCACTGGGTGGTTAAGTGATTTGCTCAGTCACATAGTATGCAAGTGGAGGTTGTGAGAATCAAACTCAGGTCTGGTCTGCTAGATGTGTAAAGCTCGTTCACACCTCGTTCCTCTAACCTCTAGTCTATACTCCCAGCCAGCTTTGCTTCACAACTTTGGCACCTTGAACCTCTGATACAGGCAACCCTCTGATACAGATACAGGAAGGCAGGCTTGGGCTCTTGGCTGGCTCAGGTTGTGGTGGGAAGTCTCATTAGCTGAAAGGCAGCAATCTTATAGATATAGGTCCTCATAGCAGCTGGATTTCAAGGGTTCTAATGCTTTCAAAAATGGCTGGGTCTTATAGTAGTCATATTATGACATCACAATGACATCACATATGCTAATCCACTAACTCTGATTAGATCTTGAAAACGAGGCAGGAAAAGCAAATTCCAGTTCTTAGACACACCTCACCATGTACCTTGTATAATTTTAAAACATATTAAAATCAAAGTTATTTTCAGTGTAGTATCTGAAGGCAACCAGGTATAAGTACCACACAAAAGTGTTTGAATTCACATTATTCTGCACATTTTGATGTGAGTTTCAAGTCACTAAATTCCATAAATTATAAGATATATACATTGTTTCCAAGCAAATATTTTGTTAAAATGTATACCAGTTGATTTGCACTTCTTTGAGCTTTAACTTTCAGGAGGTACATTGAAAGTCTCAAAATCTGTCCTGAGCAAAGTTTTTCATTGTCATAATTTTCATGGGCTAATAGCCTATAAATCTTAGCTGTCAAATAAACTTTTCAAAACAGTAAGCAAGACTTTAAACCAACATAAATTCTCTCGGCCACAACTCAGACACATAAAAGTCACATATTTAGATATTGCATGATGTCAGCATTCAAATAATTCCACATATAAATATATTAGCTTTTAAACTGTTAGCACAGGACATATTTGTAAATAACTTCTGTTTCATAATACCTGCTTGTATGAGTATTGATTTTCCAGCAGATGAAAATACGTGCTATCAAATTATTTTATTTTTATTTCTGTGGCATCTTTAGTTTTAACAAAAATAAGCAAAGATACTGTATAGTGTATGTCTAATATTAAAGGCTTTGAGTTTTTTCTTCTCAGATATTTGGTGCTTAGTTGTACCAGGATACTAAACCTTATCAGTTCTGTCCAGCAGTTTGGAATGCAAATTACCATGGAGATTCATATCTTTTGACCTTGGTGCCAATCTGAAGTTATGTGGAGTTACATTTCATTGAGGCCTCTCTCTATCTCTCTGGAAGGACAGCAATTTAAAACTCAGCTTCATGTGTTTTTTTGAGTCCATTCAGGGAAATAAGACCACTTGGAGAATCTCATGACACTGAAATAAACATATCCCATAACCAAATATTATTAAACAAATATATTTTTATAACTAGTACTTTGCTACTACACAATCCCCCTTTTTGAATTAAAGATGTATTAAAATACATGTTATAATTCAAAACTGCAATCCTAGTATATGGGTAAACAGTCTAAATTTCACCTAAAATATTATACGTGATTAAGGAGAACTATGAACCATATAACATAATAGAAAGGTGCATCATCATATATGTAAAGTTATGACCTCATCATATTATGCCATCATCAAAAATGACATCACCAGAGATGTACATTTTTACACATAAAAATTCAACAATAACGTAATCGAGCATGATTATAACTATATATATTTTTCAGTATACTGTCTCTACAGATTTCTTGGGTGTATCTAAATTATTTCAAAAATTCTGTAAGTGGAACATATTATTATGTGTTTGTTTTTCACAGATATCAGTACCAATTATGATTTATAATATGACTATTGTTCATTATTTTCACCTGCACTTTCACTTGAGTCGTGACCACAAGCTTGTTTGCATGCATGGTATGGTCTCAACTGATTAATATGCACCCACTTAACCATCAGTTCATCAGTGTTCTTCTTCTTGCTTTCAATTTTCTATGCTACATGTGAAACTTTATCTTTGATTTGAAAATGGGCTTTTTATTTGCTGAGATCTGATTGGCTAGTACCCCTGCCAGTGGGGTACATTAACTTTCAATAGACACCCAGCAAATAAAATGTGCCAGCCAAAACCTGCCTCATGCCTAGCCAGGTATCATTGTGTCTAGCCTGCTTCCTCATTGGCTGAAGCACTGGGCACACAATTCAAACTGCTGCCATTTTTTTTCAACACTTACAAGCAACTTATGCCCCCTCACCACCACCATTGCCACCACCATAAAAAAGTAATGTTAACTCAGCTCAACAGTTCCATAATTGAAGTAAAAAAATTATTTGTAAATAAATCAACTATCGAACTGAACTTCCCCACACCACACTGATCATCAGCGCTCCTTCTGATGCCGGTTGGCTAGCTCACACAAGCTCCTCTGCTGACCGATCATCATTTAACTATAAATTGGATATATCTATAAAACAGACACTTCTAAATTTATAAAACATGAGTGAGAACAAAAAGAGAGCAATCTACCAAACTGTGCTTACTTTGAAACATGGCTCTCTCCTCTCTTTTGTCTCATGACGATTCTCCAGATGCTGCCCACCCGCTCTGCTGCCTAATGAACGACTCCCACTCTACTGCCTGCTGGGTTTTCTCTTCAGATCTCTGGCAATTATATCCAGAGCCAAGATCCAGAAATTGAGGAAAAAACAGTACAAAGACATGGCGGGGGGGCAGGTTCATGTATCAAAGAGGGACCACTCCATCTGCTGCTTGATGAGCAGCTCCCATTCTATGACCTGCTTGGCTCTCTCTAAAATGCCATGGTGCCCTCTACTGGTAACTAGTAGAGTGACTACTTTAGTATAAAAAAAAAACTATTAGTTAATTTTAGTCTTTTTGTTTTATTATTTTTTTTTTAATTCTTAAATACTATAAAATCACATTACAGATAGCCCATTTTCTAAGCACAATAATTCCCTCCAGGGTGGGAAGTATGGGCAATACCAGACCTTCCAGGGGCTACAAGGCCCTCCGCCTGTGGCGTCAGGCCTCAGTACGCCCCTGGGTGGTCTGGTTTTGCCCTATATCACCCACCCTGTTGGGTATTATTGCTTGCTTAAAAAGGGTCCTTCCCAGTTTGGAAGGAACTTCTTAACTTTAGCAGTGTTTCTGCTGTAGTTATAGTAAAACACATTGTCTCCAATTTGATTTTCTTTTGAATGAGTTCTGCCATAATATGCCTTAGAACCTTAAACACTTTTCTTTAAGTTCCTTTGAGTAAATACAAAGTTTTCTTGCAGATGTCTTAAATTAGTTACATATTCATGTGCTGTAGTAGTATGTGATAAATTTACATTTCCTGTGATATGCAGGAGATGTAAAGGTAACACCATTTGTCTGCCTATCATCATTTCAAAAGGAGATATGCCTGTAGGCTTACTAGGAGTAGCATGTATAGCCATTAATACAAGGAGCAATTTTATATCACAGTCTTTTTGGGATGAAGTAAGATATTTCTTTGGTATATACACAGTTGTTAAATTAGCATATTCCACCTGTCCAGATGACTCTGGATGATCGGACACATGTAATCTTCTCTGAACCCTTAGTATTTTCCACATATTTTCTACAACTTTGTCTGCAAAATGGGAACCTCTGTCAGATTCCACTCTTATTGGTAATCCCCATCAACTAAACACATAGGGTAGGATTTTCAAAAGCCTTAGAATGTCGCATGCCCTGGTGTGCTGATGATGTGGCACATGGGGTTTGCGGTGATCTAACAGGATTTTCTATCCCATGCAGCAATTGCCAAAAGTTAAACCAACTTTTTCTGGTCTAACTCATGGCAATCTTGGGAGCTGTTTTGACATCACTTGTGCTACATATTTGGTGCAAGCTGCTATAATTCATGGAAACTGTCAGTACTGCACCTGAGATTGTAAAATTGGGGGCAGTTGTGGTGAAGAGTTTGGTGCACCACCAGAACCTAAGTGCCCTTGCACAGGCCTGGATGTAAGCCCTGCACCATGCTTTGACAATTCTATCCATGGTTTATTAATAATAAAGCTATAGTTTTAGACATATCTTTTGGAGCAGGTAGACATTCAATCCATTTTGTAAATAAACAAGTTACTGTCAAAAGGTATTTGTTACCCCTTAAAGACCTTTTAACAGGACCAATCCAATTAATTTGGATATCAGACCATGGCATTATGATTCCTTTGACCTTCAATGGGGCTCTGTATTTTGGCATTGAAGGCTGAAATCCGCAACATATCATATACCTTTGCACATAATCTGTAACATCACTTTACATGTAAGGCCAGTAGGCTACTTCTTTTAACATTTCATAAGTTCTTCAGTCCCCATTATGTGCTCCAGATGGTTCATCGTGAGCATGTTGTAACATAATCCTCCTGTGACCTAAAGGAACTACCCATCTGAGCCTTTGTGACTTTTCACCAGTTCTTACCAGGAGATCATTCCTTAACTGGAATTTACCTTTCTTGTCATACGTGGCTTTCACCTCACAGTCCATTTGTAGGTCACTTTCTGAAATTATGTTTGCCTTAGGATCCTTAATGAAATAATAAAACTTCTCTACTGTTTTGTCATCCTGTTGCATTTTCATTAAATAAAAATCAGGTTTATCACTATATAAGTGTAATACCTTATTTTCTTTTTCCTGTTTTTGTTGATGGGTAACCACATTTACACTAACTTGGACAGCAGGAACAAAATTCCATACTTCTATGGTTAAGGCACCTTCCTTAGCCGGAGCATCTACTAAATTGTTTCTCATCTTGTCTGGTCCCCGAACATTGGAATCTCCTTCTACTTTTTTCCAATACACAATCAAACCATGTTTATGTTTCACTGATCTGTAACTAGTATACATACTACATGGGACACCCTTTTACCTCTAGAATTGTTCATATCATTCACCTTCCACTATGGTAAATGTGTAAGGAAACAATGTCTGGCATAATTAGTGATGGGCGAAGTGGCTAAAATTTGCTCTGCGAGGTGATTCACAGAATAATGTGGAATCCGCGGAGTAATCTGTAACACAAAGCAGAGTACTTCGCATCATAATGAGGAATGCAAAGTCTATTGAAACCAATGACTTTGCATTATTCTACCTTCCCCAAACCACTTCTCCCCCAATTTTAAGGTGAAGTACATTGAAATCAATGTACTTTGCATCATTTCACCTTGTAATTGACTTCCAAGATGAGTTCTGCAGTGTTTCATGGAATTACAGGTCACATGGGCTCTAGATTGTTCTGCACAGCCCCAGTTCTGGGTAGTGTGTGTGTAGTGGTAGCTGGAGACAGTTTGCTTGCAGAGCTCTGTGATTCAAAACCTCTAAAAGCTGTTAAAAATGTATTTTTGATTCATTTTTTTTCCTCAAAATTTAGTACATTGATTGTAGGAAACCCTTCTGTGCTCATATCATCAAGAGTTTATTGTTTGTGTGAGGATTTTGAATGTTAATTTAGAACAGTCAGTCTGTGTACTGTGAAGTGTGCTTTGGGGGAGGGGTGTATCTGAGGTGTAGGTAGATTAACTGGGAGAAAAAGGTAGTCTTTCTGTTTTGGTTATATTTTTCTTGTATAACAGTGTTAATGTACACACAGTAATATTTTTAGTAATTCTTGACATTTATTTGTTGATTGTTGTGAAGCAGCAGTGTATAATTTCAGTTTGTTTAAAACATTTGGTTATATTACTAAAGGTTTTCAATTTGCTAGGCATTACTTGTAGTGTGTGTGTGTGTGTGTGTGTGTGTGTGAGTGTGTGTGCGTGTGTGTGTGTGTGTGTGTGTGTGTGTGTGTGTGTGATGCATGTCATTAAATCAGACACCTTTTATTGTGCCACAGAGTAATTGCAGCAGTGTGAACCTGCTATCCACTGCATCTGCATGAATTTTTTTGTACTGCTTTGTGGTATCTTTACTGGTAGCAGACTGTTACTGTCATGCACTACCCCCCCAACTGGCAATAGGTATTCTTTTCCAGATATAGATTTATGACTTGTGAGCGCTGGTTGGGTATTGTGCCTTTGTGTCTGCATCTTTTGAGTGTGGGAGACTTTGCATTTCTTGTTACACTATTATTTCACTTTGTCAGCACTAGGGAATTTTCTGGACACAAGACAGTAGCATTTTGGGGATGCACATTAATTCCGGTGACTGTGTGTGATCACTGCACACATGACTGAATGTGCCATTAATTCTGGGAGACTTTGCATTTTTTGCTATGCTCTCATTTCACTTTGTCAGCACTGGGGCATTTTCTGGATAAAACACAGTAGCATTTTGGGATGCACATTAATTCTGGTGACTGTGTGTGACCACTGCACACATGACTGAATGTGCCATTAATTCTGAGAGAATTTGCATTTCTTGTTGTGCTGTCATTTCACTTTGTCGGCACTGGGGAGTTTTCTGGACACAAGACAGTAGCATTTTGGGGATGCACATTAATTCTGGTGACTGTGTGTGTGGAGAGCTACCAATATTGTTGTCACTTCACCTTACTTCGCCTTAAGGTGGAATGACAACACAAAATAATAATTATAAGGTGAAGTAAGCCTTTCATATTGACCACTCCACATAGCAGAGTGACGATGCGAAGTGCCCACTTCATGGGCACTTCACCAGCGAAATTTAAATTCACTGCATCTCTAAGCATAATCAGAATCAATACAAATGACAATGTCTTGCAGGTTATGCTGAACTGCTGTTTGTATGACTGGATAGATGGCTGCTAATTCTGCATATTGGATTGGTTTGGAACCAAGCTGGTATTTAATTATAGAGATGTGCAAATTCCATGAAATTTATTCTGTGAATTAATTTGTGAATGATGCAGAATTCACTGACTGAATTTCGTGCAATTCAACGAATTTGTGGCCCACAAATTGGGCTAATTTCACACAAGGTGCAAAATTTTACCCAGAAATTCGCACTTCATGGCAAAAATGCATAACATTTCTGGAGTTTCTAAGTTCCTAACATCAAATGGCAATTGGTTCTAAAGCTCTGAAACACAAGTGATTTTTGTACCAAACTAGATTTCCTGAATTGAATATGTAACTGTAAATAAATAGAAGCATGTGTAACATGGTGAGAATTGAAAAACTGAACAAAGAACCAACAGCCATAACACTTTTTGATTAAGAATTTTCCAGAGATTTGTTAAAGTAAATACATGTTTCAAAGGAAAACCAATTAAGATCAGAAAATAGAACACAATAATGGGTTTTCATATCTATATTCCAAATAAATCTACTAACATAATTATAGTATATAAATCTTTAACTTGTGCATGTCAGAGGAGTACATTAAGGGACCACAGCTGTTTATTATATTACTATTTTTTCTGTGAATGTAGATGCTCTGATATTATTGATTGTTATTGATCATACCGCATATGAGAGATGAAATAAATGTCATTTGTTTTCTGTATTTATGATTTTGTTATATTTTGCATTGTTTTCTTTGTATAATCTATTAGTTTAATACACTTCTTGTTGTAAAATATTTATACTAATTCAGCCCTTGTTTGGTGTTGAAATAAAAATCCTCTTCTATTGTTCCTATTACTGAATGCTGCTGACCCAGGTACATTGTCTAAGTCTAGGAAGGTGGTAGTGAAACTAAACAAGTAAACAACCCTGTCTTTCTGGATTTGATGGGGAGGTGATGTTTAGCAGCCTGTGGACTGGGTAAGCGGGTGTCAATGACACAGATAATAAGTATGCTGCTATGCCCCTCCCAGGTCACCACTGATGTCTATATTCAGAAGTGGGAGAGGTGGGTCAGGCAACCAGCAACAAATGGCAGGCAAATCCAGGTTCTCCAGGTGATGGAT
Organism: Neoceratodus forsteri; assembly: GCA_016271365.2. NCBI lineage: Eukaryota > Metazoa > Chordata > Ceratodontiformes > Ceratodontidae > Neoceratodus > Neoceratodus forsteri. The sequence continues at coordinate 1,066,859,703 of CM057454.1, read as the reverse complement.
ATTGTACCTCACCATACCTTCTAACCCTCCAACAGACCATGCTCACCCCTGAGCCACATCAACTGATAGTTATTTTATAAGTCTCCCTGTTAGTAGGAAGGTGAGCCTCTTGTAAGTCCCAGAACAGCAGGATGTGGTATACATGGGGAGCCTATAGGTGAGGGTTGCTGGCTGCATGGTTAAATTTGGCGGTCAGCAAGGTCAAACAGTGGAACTGAAGCAGTGGATTACCAGGGTGCCAACAGAATATAAGCAAAGACTAGAGATGTTGTGAAGCAAAACTTCACCCATGAATTTCACGCTTTGCAGCAAAATTGTGTGAATTTCACTGCAAAAGTTGTGCAATTCACACAAAGCGAATTTTGGCTGGTCAGCCTGAAATTCACAAATTTTGCAAAGTGCAAATTTTCTGAACTTTGTGTGAAATTCTTGGCTGAAGCTTTACTTTATAATATCTCTATTTAATAGGAGAACACGATACATTTTTATACCGTACCACTCCTAACCCAGAATGCAGATTTCCTTGGCAGAATGCAGAACCATCAACATATGCTCTAGGGAAATCCTACATACATTTTCATCACAACTGTGGTGTCTGTGCTATTTTTGCATTATTTCCAGTTCTGAATGTTCAGCATCTTGTACTGGATGTCCATCTACAGCACAATTATGTAGATATGCCAACCCTTGAGCTATAGCATTACTTTTGTTCTTAACATATTTGATTTCTAAAGGTAGGCCCTGTTGTGTTAAGGTCCAGACCACAATCCTGCTACTTCACACATTACCATCCCTAAGTTTCTGGCTCCTTAGAAAAACAATTGGTCATTGGCAAGTCTCAGCAACATTTTTCCCACAAATATAGTTTTTGAACTGTTGTACTGACCATAGAGTAGAAAATAATGCTTTTATTCTGAAACTTTTTCTCCTAGTGCAAGCAATAACATGGTTGTCTGAATCAGGTTTCCTATAAAATACTGCACTGATACTAGTGTATCCTGTTTCTAGATAAAAATCCTTATTCATTTGTGGGTATCCAAGGCACGGTATTTGACTCAGACTATCTTTTAAAGCCTGCATAGCTTTCTCTTGTCCTTTCCCTCGTACCCAGGGTCCTGTCTTTTTCAGTAGCCTGGTGAGAGGATGGGCAATTTCAGCATAGTCCTGAATAAACTGTCCTGAGTAATTACAGATTCCTTGGAAGCTGTGTAACTACTTTAAAGTTTTGGGTGCAATGTTTTTTCTGAATTGCTTCTATTCTGTTGTGCTGTGGGCACAGCCCATCAGGCCCAACATCATACTCAAGGTAGTTTACCTTACTTCTGAACCATTGTACCTTTGTCAAAGACAATTTGACTCCCCCATACAATGTGCAGGGGAAAAGCCAGACCTCAGCTCACAACTGATGCTCCCAAATCTGGCCAATAGAAAATCATGTACACAAGTGCCTACAGTCTGGGAAACAAGATCCCAGACCTGGAGGCAACAATGACAGAGGCTAAACTGGACATAGTAGCCATTAGGAGACATGGTTCACCAGTAGCCACACTTGGGAGACTTCAATACCCTGCTATGTACTGTTCAGAAGAGACCAAGGCACAAAAAGGGGGAGGGTGGCCCTTTATGTCAATGAAAATATCAAGGCTACAGAAATTCAGAATACAAATAAGGAGCCAGAAAAACTGTGGGTAACCCTGGAAACAGGAAATGGGGCAGCCATATGAACTGGGGTTGTCTATAGGCCTCCAGACCAGGGGAAAGACATAGACACATTACTGTTAGAAGACGTACAAGATGCGACAGCTATAGAGGAGGTTCTGATAATGGGAGACTTCAACATGCCAGATACAGATTGGTCAATACCAGCAGGACTACCCATCAGAACAAGACACATAGTGGATTCCCTGTAGGGGGGGCCTCAAACAATTGGTACAAAAACCAACTAGAGACAGGGTTATCCCAGATCTAGTACTGACTAAAGGGGAAAAAATCACAGATCCCCAGGTAGAAGGTCAACTGGGGGCCAGTGACCATCACATGATATGGTTTAATTTGACCACTAAAACTCAATCATCCCATTCCAAGGCAAACATATTGGACTTCAGAGGAGCTGACTTTGATAATTTTATTTTATTTATTTATTAGGATCTAGGATTAAACACCTTTGAGCTGAGAGCTCTTTTACAAAGGTTCCACATCAATAGGAGGGAAGACAGTATTACAAGGGTTCAAGCAACGTAGAGTATAAAACATATACAATATTTACAATAATTACAATGGATTATTCAAGCAGGTTTATACTAACAACAACAAAAAAACCTGTAGAGGGTAAGATATCCTTGTGTTGCATTTACAGTAAGTTGTAGGAGAGAATAGTTGCAGGTAGCAGAGGGTTGGGAGTTACTTCACTGAGGCAGTAGTTAGTGGAGAGAAAAGTAAGTAGTAGGGAAGAGAGGGCTAAGAGATGATGGTGGGGGAGGGTAGGGTGAGAAATAGACTTGATGCAGTCATGGACCTTGTCAAGTGAGATGTGAGGGGTGGATGTGTGAGGCGGGTGGCCAAGCAGGGTTATGAGCCATCAAGTGGAAGTAGGGGAGGGAGAGTAGGGGTGGTAGAGATGGCTTGTGCATGCCATGGTGGGAGCCATGTATAGGTAGGTCAGAGCCCTGTGGCAGAGGGACTAGTGGTAACAGTCACAGGTGCTGGATGCAGAAAGCTGCTGGTGTAATAATCTCTTGAAGGGGCCCAGAGTAGGTTGAGCAGAGATGTCCTGGCTGAGGGCATTAACCCAGAGGGGTGTTCTGTAGCAAAAAAAGAGCTGACCCTGTGTTGTTTGAAGATGAGGAACACGGTAGAGATGAGTGCTGACACTTCTTGTCCATTGTGTGTTGCTGCTGTGTGGCTGAAGTAGGTGTGCCATGGGAGAGAATACCTAGTAGCGCCTTTTTTGCCAGAAGGCAGGTTTAGTAGTGTAACCTCCCACTAAGTTGGAGCCAGCCCATTTAAGCATAGATGTCACAGGTATGGGTGAGATGCTCAGCTCCTGTGAGCAGCCTGCAGGCCTTGTTCAGTGCTACCAATATTCTGCGGAGGGTGGTGGGGCTAGCAGCACCATAGATGACCAAACCGTAGTCTATGACAGAGAGGATGGAGCTGTTGATCATTAGTCTAACAACGTCTGAGGTGAGACAGAGCTTATGCCTGTGGAGGAGACCAGTTTTGTAGTTCACAGTCCTAGCCACATTGCTGATGTGCTAATTGTAGGCCAGGCTGCTGTCAAGAGTGACCCCAAGATAATTAAAGTGCTGGATATGTTCGAGCAGAATTCCAGATTGTGTACTAATGTTGACAGCGTATGACTTGTTCTTGCTTCGAGTGCTGCAGAACATCATGTTTTTTTAATTTTTTACTGTTTAGGATAAGTTTGTGGTCCTAGAGCCATTCCTCAACAATCCTGAAGCTATGTTGCAACTTGCACTCAAGATTCTCAGGGTTTGGCCAGTTTGAGAAGATTTCTGCATCATCTACATAGAGTAGCATCTGCTGTGGGCAGTGGCATGGTAGATTGTTGAGAAAGATGCAGAAAAGGAGTGGTCCCAATATGGAGCCTTGGGGGACCCAAGATTTTACAGGCAGATAATCAGAGAGGGCATTGTTGATTTTCACTCTTCGTGTACATTGTCCTAGGTAAGTTTTGAATCAGAGGGTGGATTTTGCAGAGAGGCCAATGGAGGTTGATTGGTTTAAGAAGAGGGAGTGGTGGACAGTATCAAAGGCCTTTGAGAGGTCAATAAATACTGCCCCTTGGTCCAGGGACTGGTGAATAACCCCAGTGAGTTCAAGTAGTGCTGTGGAGGTACTGTGTCCTTTACAGAAGCCATGCTGCTCTGGGCATTGGATTGAGTATTTTACAAGATATTCGACCAGCTGGTCAGCCACTATGCATTCTAGCGTTTTGTAGAGCAGTGGCAGAATTGAGATGGGCTGGTAGTTTGACAGCGATATGCTATCTCCATTTTTGTACACAGGAGTTACGATGGCCGATTTCTATAGCTGTGGGAATTGCGAGTGGCACAGTTACATGTTCAGGATCTTGGTTATGTGAAGGAGAACTATTTCAATAGTGAGGGCAGCAAGTCTGAGGTCCAGTGTGTCTGCACTTTGTCTCGATTTCACGAGCACTTTGAAGAGGTATTTCCTGACTCTGAGGTGGTAAATTTCTTGAAGTAAAAAGGAGGGGCTGAGTGAAGACTAGCATCAGTAGTAGAGGTGTAGGAGTGTGGAGGGTCATTGAAGAAGTCTAGGGGAATGTCCCAGAGAGGTCCGAGAATGCTTCATTGAAGGCGTTGGCTAAGGTAAGTGGGTCCTGGGTAGGGGTTCCATGTATATTGATTAGGTTCAGTGCTGATTTCACATCCTTAATTAAGACTTCCTTCAAGTTGGTCTAAAAGTTTTTTCCGTCACCCCAGGAGGCAGTAAGTGACTCCTTGTGGTGTTTTGATTTGGCCTGGCGTATTTCCTGGGTACAGGCATTTCTGGCTTGCTTGTAGGCTAGTACATCTGAGGGTTTACCTGACTTTCTGGCAAGGTGCCATAGGTGATCACGCTTTTTCAGTTTGCTTATAAGGTCAGATGATAACCATGGGTTAACTGTCCCCCTTGCTTTGACCTTTTTGTAGGACGCATGCATGTCACAGACTTGCGTGAATTGTTTTTTTTTATATACTAGATATTTATTATATTTTCATGTGCAAAATCATAGGACAGTTTTTACAGTGTGTAAGTTAAGACAGTACATAATTACAGCAGTCAGATATGTAGCAACACATTAGTCAAAGATCTCAGGACAACTTACATATTTTACAAAGCAATTCATATAATAAGCACTAAGACATTTATGTAAACCATCAACGAGGTCGATATGTTTCAAAGGTACAAAAGTAGGATCTAAAGATTAAATATATAGAATCCATTTCCTTCATTTAAGCTCAAATGCAAACCATTATCTGTGCTTTTAGCTATTAATCTCGCTAATGCATACATTTCTCCCATTATTCCCTGTCAGTTCTGTATGTTTGGAGACATCTTCTTCCTCCAGTTTCTAGTAATTGCTTTTTTAGCTGCCAGCATATAAGTGATTAACAGTGATCCTCGGGGTATTGGGAGACCCTCTGGTGGAATTGAGAGTAATACTAGCTCAGGGGTCAATACAGCTTCCGCATCTACCAGTTCTTTTAATGTCTCTAAAATATCTCTCCAGTAACCTGCTAACTGCTGGCAGACCCAAAAAACATGGAACTGATCTGCAGCTATTTCGCCACAATCTCTCCAGCAATTGCTTAGTGACCTTGATGAAAACCTGGCCAGTCTTGCCAGAGTATAGAAAAATCTATTTCTAACTTTCCAGGCAAATTCTCACCAATAGGGGGCTCCCAAAAGTCCCATTGAGAATTTAGTATACTTTTCCCAATCTTCCTTTGATACCTGGAGTGGAAGCTTTTTATTCCAGGCATTCAGAATTCCCTGAGTTGAATTTTTTGATAATTCCCTTAAACCCATAGATATTAGTCCCACAAAGTGGGGCCACAACTGTCCTCTCCCTGTGGTCATGGCTAAAGTAAGCAATAAAAGGGGGATCTGGGAGTCTACTAAAGGCTGGTCATTTATGTTCAATGCTGTATCTTAAGCTTGCATAAATTGGAGTGTCTTGTTGTGGGAGACTGTAAGTTCCTTGAAGTTTAGTAAATGAGAGGACACCCCCAGGCATCCACCAAGTGGAACATACATTTAAAATTTTTTTGACTCCATTGAGCCAAAGTACCCTCCTATTCCAGAGTAAGAGTTTGGATTCTGAAATTTAATAGATTAAAGTAGGGACCTACAGGTTCCAGCTCTCTTAAATGGATGAGTCTCCTCCATGTCTCCATAGTAGAATTTGTACTATAAATAAGTCTAGGTATTTTATTTCCTGGGGCATATAGCAACTGTAAAAGTTCTAAGTTTGTTCCAAATTGTCTATTCTATTCTCAGTTGCTGTCACAGTTCTCTTTTGTTCATCTACTCTCTGCTTAATTGTATCACATCTATTCATAACTCACTGTATATTTCTTTGATTTCTGCATGAAAAGTAAGTATCTATTGGTAAATTAGGTCAAGTTTTGCCTTCTTCTCTTTGGTTTTTGGTTGTTTCCACTGAGATTTAAACAAGCCCCTTTTAAGATCTGCAGAGTCGCGGTTATCTGATTCGACTGAGGCTTCTGATTCGGTTCCATCAGCTATCACTTCCATCGTGCTGTGTTTCATTGCTAAATTCAATCTCTCCAATTCTCTACACTTTCTTCTGGTTTTGTAATGTGGAATCTATTTAAGAAATATGCAGAATTACAGCCGAAACATAGTTTTTTTTTAGCTCGGGATAGATGCAGTTCTCTTTCTAGGTTGTCATTACTCGGGGGGCGGAACTGGAAGTAAGACTTGCGTGAATTGTTTTATGAAATAATCTAACGCAGTATTAATGTCAGTAGCATGGTCAGTTTGTGACCAGTCAGAGTTGGCAAGATCATGTTTTAGGCACTGAAGATTCTCACGCTTTAGTACCCTGCTGAAGGTGAAGTGTGGAGGTGGCTTGAGGAATTTGACCAGTTACATGAGACTGGGGAGTGGTCATTAGTAGCATCAGGGTACATTGTCTCATTGGTGAGTCATTCTGGGTTGCTTGAGAGTATCCAATCTAGGAGGGTGCTGGTGCCTGTTTTGTAATTAACCCTGGTAGGGGAGGAGACAAGCTGGGAGACATGAACTGCTGAGATATCATCCCTGTATATGCATGCATCAGGTGAGAGCCAGTTGATGTAAAAGTCCCCTAGTAAGATGGTCTCAGAGTTAGTGGGCAGGCCAAGGATGAAGTCAAAAATATCCTTGAAACCCCTTTTGTGTTCATTAGGGTGAACGTAGACAGAGATGATAGGGTTTTGTTGTGTGCCCCAAGTATTGCTTTAATTGCTAGGGCCTGGGAAGGGGCCCAAGATCTGCCTGGGAGAGGGCATGACCTTTGATAGTGTCCTTGATGTAGCTGGCACAATCACCCCCTCTCTTGGAAGCCTTGTCAAGCCTGAAAACATTAAAGCCAGGGAAGGCAACTTCATTATCAAAGATCTTGGGTGCGAGCCAGGTTTCAACTACTGACAGGATGTCAGGGTTGTGCTGAACGGTCCAGGCTTAAAGTTGGTACAGCTTACTTGGGAGGCTTTGAATGTTTATTGATGCAAGTTTGATCATACCGTGTGCTGGGTGTTTTAGGAGGTGAAATGGACTTGGTGGGCCAGGGTTTGGGTGCACATCCCCTGCCCTAAGCAGTAGGAGGCGGTGTGCAATTTGCCGGTAGTCACACAACATTTTACAAAGACTACTATTTTTCTTCCTGTATGTAGACTGTGTGCAGGATGCTGGGAGTCCAGATGGTTTTCAGTGAAGGATCTTGTTGAGACAGAGGTAGCAGGTCCCCAATGTCAGCCACCAACTCGGCGGTAGTATGAGTCAGTGAGCGGACCAAGCTCTCTTAGCAATCAGGAAGTAGTGCCCAGTAACACAGTAGGGTTCATAGTGGATATGCATGCCAGGGTACATTGGTTGCTGTGGAGGCTGTTGACATCTGGGAGTATGGCCATGACATAGGATTGTGAGGAGGATAAGCTGCTGTAACAGGGTGCAGAGACTGGGCATAATGTACAGCCTGGGTAGACAGTGAATTTGTGTAAGACTTAAGAGATCTGGCATCAGGAGTAAGCAGATATGGAGCCCCTGGTGGTGTCATGGTATAGGCTGCAGATGGGAAAGTCGACACTTACTCATGATCACTCTACCCAATAAAGCAAAGTCTTGAGCGAGGGTGGGTGGTGGGTGGGGAGCCGGCATGCAGCGCTGGTAGGGTTAGCACTGCAGAAGCCGTACCTTGCTGGGCTGGGATCCAGGCTGGAGGTCTCGGGTGGTGGCCTGAGAGGAGCCGGCCATTCAGGGAGCAGCAGCGGAGCTGGAGAGCCCTGTGGAGGGGCTCCTGGCTGCTGTAAGGAGGAAGAGGGGTGAAGAGGTTAAATGCTGGCCACAGGATAAAAGGGCAGACAGCACAGCTGGGGACAGATTAAGCAGACAAAGAGAGCAGTTAGTTTTGGCACCAAGTCTGGTTCCCAAAAAAGAAAATTTTCAAGAAAGGCTGTAACACTTTAAATTATGCAGGTAACACAGTTTTACAGGATTACACTCTTTTATGAACAATTACTTAGAACATTTCAATGACTAGAGGCATAGAAAAGCAATTTTTAGTGCAGAGAAAGCAGACGAAGTGAAGGAGAAGGTTTCAGCCAATCAGAGCATGCCAGAAAACAGCGCTCATGTTCCAATTGGCTGGTAGCAGGAGCCTTACCTTGCTGGGCTGGAATCTGGGCTGGAGGTCTTGAGCAGTGGCCTGAGAGGAGCCGGCCATCCGGCAAGTGGCAGCAGAGCTGGGGAGCCCTGTGGAGTGGGTTCTGGCTGCTTGCTGGGCTGGGATCTGGGCTGGAGGTCTTGGGCAGAGGCCTGATAAGATGGCCAGCAGAGTTAAGCTAGCCCTGACAAGAAGAAATACAGGTGAGGGGGTAAAGGCAAAGTGGGCAAGCGTTAAGGATGCAATACTTGAAGCAACATCACTTTGTGTTAGGGAGAAAAGCAAGAGCAAAAGAAGGAGGAAACCAGTTTGGTTCTCAAAAACAGTAGCAGAAAAGATCAGAGCCAAAAGGTTGGCCATCAGGAAATACAGTGCACTCCACTTATAATGGACACTGTTATAATGGACAATCGGTTATAGCGGACAAAAATTGATTTCCCAAACCAGATATATCAAATCCAATGCATTTTCCTCTGGTTATAATGGACAGAAACTTTTCTTATAATGGACACTTTGAAGCTTTTATAGGTATTTGTAATGTATTTTTTTTGGGGGGGGTTGCAGAGCTGGTGAGGAGATTTCGCAAATGTAGAATTTAGATGAAGAAGCTACAAAGAGTAAAATTTCTTACAAAATAATTCTTCACAAGCTATATAAACTTTCATTTGATGATTACGCTAAAAAGGAAGTGATTTTATTTTTTAATAAAATCCTTACAGTACTATTGCCTTTGTTCTTCCTGTCCTAGAACCCCAACATTCAGCCACAAGAGTTGCTATCTTCTTCTTACTTCCTGCAATAAACTTCATAAAAAACTCATGATCCCTGACCATTAAATAACTCTAAACACACAAAATACAAAAACATATATGCTAGGCAGGATGTTGATTAACCTATGAAGTCTTTACAATACGGTTGTAATCACTCTGAACCCCTGCTCACACACACAGACACACCTAACACATATGTAACTAGGTGGCGCTATCCCAAGGGCTACTACCCCTGCCTGCCTGACTAGTAGCAGGTTAAGGGGCCTGAGTTCTAAAATGGGCACCTCCATCCAGAGCTCAGGGTTGGTAGTGGTCAAACTAACCTGGGTGTGGCACTGTAACCCCCCCCCGCTTTCCTTACTAGTACTGGAACAATATACCATAATCACTTTCACAATACCCCTGATACACCACACAAGTACCCACATTGTTTGCACTTACCACCTGGGCTTTCCTCTTGCTCAGCCCTGGGGACCCCCGTAAAACAAGGTTATATAAGGCAAATAATAGCAGTACAGTACTCTTGCACAAACTGGAACCACAGTCAGGGTAACTGAAAAATAGAGTAAGTTCTGATTTATTTGAGGGACTTGAACAAGGGAGAGGAGTAATCAGGTTAATTTGCTTAAAGGCTGTATCAATCATACAGTTATGCATGCACTTCAGGGTCCATAAACAGTCACACACTCTGGGTACCCAGGTGAAGAAGAGGTGGGCTAGCCAGGATTGTTGTCCGGGGTAGGCCAGCATTGCAGCTGGTTGGGGCCCTGTGATGGAAGAAAACAACATTCACCACACGCTCTAATTGTAATCCAGAGCCGGAGGGCTCAGTTCATGAAAGAAAAGAAACATGAAGACAATCAGATGACACACTTAGATTAAGCTGCTGTTGCAGGGATCTACCCTGATGGTTACTCACAGTACCCAAGACTGGACACAGGCTGGACAAAAATTGAGACTGCAGGTGGTTGATCTAGAGTGCCAGGAGAAGCAGGGCCCACACAATTCACCGAGGCATCATTCCTGTTCAAGCATGGAGCAGGGGGCTGATCCCCAGGTAGGTCTCTCATCGATGGCTTTCTCTGTGCAATGGGGTAGTCTGGCAGGGCCAGTGTGGAAAAGCCCAGGCCATATGGGGATGAACGCGGATTCATTCAGGTCAAGCTGGATACAGCTTCCAGCAAGCAGAACACAATTCACACAGTGGGGAACCAAATCATGACCTACTATAAACACACAGTACATTTACATGTAAGGGATTCTACTATACCAGGCCAACCACTCTCCGGTCACAATCGCAAAGTCTCTGCACACACCGGGAGTTTAGAGGTAGCTGGAAATCCTGATAGGACAACGCATTCAGCAAATCTTTGGGTCTTCTTCAAGTATGAGCCTGGTAAAAAAATCAGTGGCTTACTTCATTCTCACAACTTGGATTTAGTCCAAAATAATTCTCTTCTCTCCCTCTCAGGGGCAGCAGGCAGTCATGCAGGCCACAACTTAGGCCTTTCCATAGTTCTCCCATGCGAAACTACTCAGACGGCTGCTTGACTGTCTCAAGCTGTTGCTTTTTCAGCTCCCAACATAGATCTACTCAACTGCTAGCAAGCCTGGGAATTTCCCCAAGATCCAAAAGGTTCAGTCGGCAGACTCATCTGTCAGTCACAACAGAACCTCCCCCTTCAGGTGTAAAAAAGGCACCAAAAGCCCCAAACTACAATTCCTACAGATTCTGACTCCAGACAGCTCCTGTAGTCCGGCTCCATTTTAGGTCCCACCAGTACTGATTGGTCCAATTTGGCAGTCCAGAGAAAAGATAGTGGAGATAAACAAAACAGTCCTTGTTGCAGAGAATTCAGGTTAGACAAACTACAATATTATTATCACTCTAAATGATTTTCAGAAAATAGTTGCATCTTTCAACACAGCTTCCTCTCAGATTACTTATGACTGCAATCCAGGCAGTTCTTAAAGAGAGAGTACACAGAGGCTATACAGGCACTCTCAGGCAATCACATTTTAACTGCTAAAATGCAGGACACCAGCCTGGCAGTGAGCATTTAGGCAAGCTCCAGGAAGACTTTTCAGGAACTCCCATTTGTAGGGGGCATTACACATAGGCTCCACCTCCTCTGGATATAATGGACACTGGATATAATGGACAAAAACTGTGTGCACAGATGTGTCCATTTAACAGGCTTGCACTATATAAGGCAACACAATGGGATGAAAACAGAGAGGCATACCAAACTTCCCTGAGGGAAGCAGGGAAGGTGGTAAGGCAGGCAAAGGCCCAAACAGAGGAAACACTAGCACAAACAGAAAAAGAAGGGGACAATACTTTCTATAGATACATTAGTGAAAGGAGAAAGTCCAGAGGGGGTGTTGCTAAGATCAATGGGGATAAGGGGGATAGTGTGGAGGAGGACCAAGGAAAAGCATATATCCAAAGTAGATACTTCTGCACAGTATTTACTAAGGAAAAGGTAGGGCAGGGCCCACAGCTCAGCACCATGGATACAGGGGGGAAGGAAGTGTGCACAAGTCTCATCACAAAATAAAGGGTTCTACAAGAGCTTGCTAAGCTCAGGGTGGACAAGACAATAGGACCTGATGGCATACATCCTAGGGTACTAAAGGAGCTAGGGGTGGAACTAGCAGAGCCATTAGCAGAACTGTTTAGTGAGTTGCTGAGCACAGAAGAGGTCCTAGAAGACTGGAGAAGGGCTCATGTAATCCTGCTTCACAAGAGTGGCAGGAGGAAGGAGGCAGGGAACTACAGACCAATCAGTCTTACCTAAGTAGTGGGCAGAATTATGGAGACACTTCTTAACCCTTAGGCTGCTAACATAATTAAATGTATAGGAATTTTGGACTGATATATCAGTCTGCAGCCATGCAAGGGTTAAGGAAAGGATAGTGAAACACCTGGAATCTATAGGCGCGCAAGATCCAAGACAGCATGGGTTTACAACAGGAAGGTCCTGTTAAACTAATCTCATGGATTTCTTTGACTGGGTAACCAGAGTGGTGGACCAAGGGGGTGCAGTTGATGTGGTCTACCTTGACTTTAGCAAAGCTTTCAATACTGTTTCACATAGAAGATTGATTAATAAGCTGGGTAGTCTTGGGGTGGGTCAGATATTGGTCAACTGGGTAGCAAACTGGTTGGTGGGCAGAAAACAGAGAGTGGTGGTAAACAGCATACCGTCAGAATAGAGGCAAGTTACAAGTGGGGTACCTCAGGGATCAGTCCTGGGGCTAGTCCTCTGCAATATCTTCATCAGTGATATTGCAGATGGGCTGGAGGGTAAGGTTTGACTGTTTGCAGATGACACCAAGATCTGCAACAGAGTAAATGATCCAAATGGTGTGGGCAGAATGAGAAGAGATCTGGAAAAACTGTCAAAATGGTCTGAAGAGTGGCAACTGGGTTTAACACAAAGAAGTGCAAGATCATGCACATGGGGAAGAGAATCTCTGAAGATGCTGGCAATCACAAGGGAAGAAAGAAACTTGGGCATCATCAATACAGATTACCTGAAATCATCCAAGCAGCCCACTAAAGCAGTAGGTAAGGCTATAGGGATGTTGGGGTGTATTAGTAGGGGTATCACAAGTCATAACAGGAAGTAATAATCACTCTTTATAAGACACTGGTTAGGCCCCATCTGGAGTACTGAGTGCAGTACTGGAGGCTGCACCTGCACAAGGACATTAACAAAATCACCAGACATACTAGTCGTGTCAGAGACATGGCTCAGACCTGCCACGGCAGACAGAGACATAAACTTACCCAATTATCAGGTCTTCAGAGCTGACCGCCTAACAAGGGCGGGGGTGTAGCTATATATGTGAAGGACAACTTACCTGTAACCTGCCTTGATTCATCATCTATGGCGAAAGAATACGAATGCCTCTCCCTCAAAGTGGCCCTCTCCCATACCACAACACTACAGTTAATTGGCTGCTATAGGCCCCCCTCAGCTGACCTCAAGCTACTATCTCATTTGGGCAATCTAATTATTAAGGGAACAGAAGAAACTATTATATTAGGTGACCTAAACCTAAACTGGCTTTCCGAGGCAGCGGCACCCTTAATATCATTCTGCAACACATATGGGCTTACACAGCTCATTGATGAACCCACCAGAGTCAATAAAAAAAAACCAGAGCAATAGTACCTTGCTAGATGTTGTATTAGTGAGTAAACCTCACCTCTTCTCGCATGCTGGAGTCTTATTCAGTGATATCAGTGACCATTGCCCTATTGCAGGAATAAGATCAGCTCGCAAGCCATCTTCCCCTGCTAAGTTTATACCAAGGAGGTCGAAGAAAAAATTCAACGTTGAGGCATACCTGCATGATTTAAATCTCTCAACATGCTGGCAAGAATACTACCTAGCAAACACAGTGGAAAAAGTACATGAAGTATTGAACGACATAATCACAGATGCACTTAATATCCATGCCCCAATTTCTATGGTACGCACAAAAAACAAATCCAGTCGATGGTTCACATCTGAGCTCAAATCCGCTCTTCTTGACAGAGATAGATTATGGAAAAAGGCACGTAAAACTAAGAGTCCGACTGACTGGATCCTGTTCAAAAGAGCTAGAAATAGCTGTACCAGGAAAGTGCGGGATGCTAAAGCTGCATATTATATGTCCAAACTTAACTCCTCCTACCATAATCCTGCCAAATTCTGGAATACCATAAAGGACATAACAGGTCAAGACCCTAGCACTACACTCCCAGTTAAAATTCACTGTAATAATGGACCAGTCTCTGATAGATTGGAAATATCGGAATCATTTAATAATCATTTTGCAACTGCTGGCCTAGCATTCGACATCTCTCTGGCTAGCCATCTACACTCTCAGCTAGGCATTAAGAGTCCTGATGTTCGGATGACTGCATCTACCTTCTCCTTCAAACCAGCCACCTTGAAACAAGTCGAAGACCTAATTTAACAACTGGACATCAAAAAAAGTGCAGGTGCAGACTCCCTTGATCCTTATTATTTAAAAATTGCCATGCAAGCACTAGCAGTTCCAATAACACACCTATTTAATCTCTCATTAAAAACAACCTCGATTTCCTCAATCTGGAAAACAGCTTAAGTCATCCCCCTACTGAAAGCAGGGGACCCCACGTACCTTAATAACTACAGACCAATTTCTATCCTACCGGTGCTTGAAAAAATAGTGAGTACTCAATTGAGAGGATATCTTGAAGAGGCTAATCTGCTAAACCCCGCACAATCAGGATTTAGAACCAAACATAGCACTATCTCAGCCCTGGCCAAAGTAACAAATGATTGGCAAAGTGACCTGGATAAAAAAAAACTGTGTATGTGCTGTATTCCTAGACCTGAGTAAGGCTTTCGACATGGTCGACCATGATCTACTCCTCTCTTCCTTGTATTCCATAGGCCTAGATGCATCTTCCCTTAGATGGTTTAATAGCTACCTCACGGGAAGGACCCAGCAAGTGAAATCTGAAGGAGACCTATCTCCACTTAAGCCTCTGCAAAGAGGAGTTCCCCAAGGATCCATCCTAGGCCCAATCCTATTTGCCATCTACATCAATAACATCGATATTAATCTCACCAAAGCCACTGTACATCTGTTTGCAGATGACACTGTCTTATACGTCAGTAACCCCTCTCCTGTCTCAGCATGTGAAGAGCTACAAGCAGAATTCAATATACTTCAACATCAGTTACCTGAAAAAAAAAAACTTCTCCTAAAAGCAAAAAAAACAAAGGCAATGTTTTTCTCCCCCCAAAATCAAACCGGCAACTCCTTTCTAAGCAATCTCCCACAACTCTCCACTGTTATGGGTGAAAATCTTGAATTCGTCAAAAAGTTCAAATATTTGGGGGTCTGGCTAGACTATAGACTTGACTATCTAACTCACCTGGAAGAGCTACTGAAAAAGCTCCGGCAGAGGCTTGGCATCTTTCACAGAATAAAGCATTTTTAAAATAGGGATTCAAAAAAGAAGTTGGTCCAGGCCACATTTCTCTCAGTTTTGGACTATGCAGACTTCCTATACGGTCACTACCCTAACTCTTATCTGCATAAACTGGACACACTTTACCACAGAGCATTAAGGTTCATTACAGATCTTCCCCTCAGCACTCATCACTGCTCACTCTATGCTGCAGTTGGATGGTCTTCACTCCATTTCAGAAGAAATAGGAATGCCATACTATGGACATATAGGGCTTTATCTAAAAAGCTCCCAAACTATATTTCAGATTGCTTCACACAGGTCACAGCAAGTAAATATGCCTTAAGAAGCCTCAACTTCATCATGCTTAAAGTGCCCAATTTCAACTCTCTGTATGGGAGAACTACTATCAGCTGCATACTATCTACTTTATGGAATATGGCATGAAGACCCTGAAATTGAACAGTTACATTACAGTTACATCCTTCAAACATCTGTATACAAGGCTTATCCAAGAAAATGTAACTGTTTCCACTAGTACTAGTGTAATTTAATACTAGTGCTAATCTTATCCTTCCCCTCCTCTGTCAGTCAGTCCATGGAATGAATCCACCCTTATCAAGTGCCTCTACCCCTTAGATGTATTACACCCCACCCTTCACCCAGCTCCCAGCACTTCCTTAACCTCATCATAGCCCTATACCCCTGTCATTCTACCGCCAGTACAGGCCCCAGCCCTTTCTTAGGCATCACTTATCACTTATCCAACCACCTTATAATTAATATCATCTTCTCGTTCCCTCAACTTGCATCCCTCCTGCTCCCCTCCCCTTGTCCCCACTATCTATGTTAATTAGAAGTATTGAACATCTTGCTTAGAATGTATGTTAGACAATGTGATTTATTTTCGAATTTTGTATATAATAGACCTTTTGTATGTGTTGTTTATCTGTTATATCTATGTAAGTTGAACTTTGACCTTGCCAGGTCCATCTTGCAAATGAGCTGTGCTCAATGATGTTCACCTGGATAAATAAAGATTTGATTGATTGATTCAAAATGGAGGCTTACATTACCTGAAACTCTTACAGTGAACTCATTCACCACTTGACACACTTGACAAATAGTTTGTCCAGACCTCAAAGCTGATGATGTCACTTTTATTGGATAAGGCTTCCCCCTTAATTGTGACCACAGAATATCAATGGCTAGGTCTATGCACACACCAAGTCATACAAGTACATCTAACACAAGATATTGCAGTACATACACATGGTGTTGTATATTCGTTGTCCCCATCTGGAGGTTCAAGGCACAGACACATATACTTTTAAAGCAACCTTCATGGTTTGGGCCATTTTTTAGCCATTTGTGTTTAGTAACAAATGTTAAATTAGGCCTCCACCTTCTTAACAGTTTGTAAAACTGTTCACTAATGAGACAGTGCTCATAGCCTAGGCACAATTTCATTTTATTTTTTCATTTTCATTTTTATTTTTAATAACTGTTAGCTGATGAGTAATAGTGCCTGTATTGAAAACATTTAATGTTAGTATAAAAAGCAAAGACATACACAAATTATTAAATACAATAGTACAAAACTCCAAGCACAGTAACAAATAGAATAGGTAAAAATCAATTACAGGTGCCTTTATTGGAAGATTCAAGCCATTGATTCAGTCTGATTTGAAAGGATCTGTTTTACTGCAAGTAATTTCATCAGAGATAGAATTATAAAAAGTGGCATCCCCATATGATACAGATTTCTGGCATATTGTCTTCTTAAAAAGTAGTATTCTATAGATATATCTGTGACATTTGGCCAGCTCATTCTGATTTCTCTATGATTTTGGAAAAATAAATATGTAGTGTAGAATTGTCTGTCATGAGACATCCTGTGCTCCTGGGAAGCCCCCCAGATTTCTGTTCAAATGACAGGATATGTTAAACAGCAGATCTCTGTAATGTGATTAACTTCCAAGATTTCACATTTTATGACTTTGTTGATGAGCTGTGCTGCTTTGAAGCCAGAAAATGAAAATATCCATTTTATGATGTCTTCAGAGGGAGAACAGGTAATTTCAGCTGGTGTTAAAAAGCTATGTTGCACCTAAGTGAGATATGGCAGAGTTGGTCATAAAAGTCCTGTGATGTCCTTGAAAAGCAGGAAACCACACTAGATCAAAGGAAAGACTCAAGATCAAAGAGTAATATTGGAAAATGAGTTTTTGCTGATGTCACCTTATTTAATATACCTCCTGAGTGATGGGATATCCTATGTGTATTAATTTTCATATTTAACAGGGAGGAGCTAGGTGACATCATGGAATAGGCAGGTTCAAAGACAGTTTTAAACTATTCTGTGGCTGATCTTTAGACACATTCCTGTTGGACTCTGAAACAGCAACATCTAACTATAAGCGCTGTAACAAGGTAGACAAGTCTAATTGTATTGTGGTAGGAGTTTGTGTACACTTTGTCCTTGTTTTCTTTTAAGTGATTGTATGCTTTGTGATATATTGTTCTGTGTTTACATTTTACCTATTTTTATCCATTTTCTAAGTAAACCTCTTATTTTAAAGAGACTGCCTGGTGTGCCTTTGAAATTCTTTCATTTGCATGTGAAGTACAGATGGTTAAAGTTGACAATGTTCATAAGATTAATGACAATACCAAACTGGGAAAAGGTAAGAATTTTCCTAAGGTCTTTCATAAAATTTTTAGGGTTCATTTTGGATACCTGGTTAGCTGCCCTTAGGCAAAATATATCTGGTATTCCCTGAATAGCAGAATTATCTGAGCCTGTACATTTGGGTATGCTAGCATAAGGTTCACAGTTTGAATCCCTCCAGAACTTGAGACCAAAGGTGATTTGGACCCAGAAACAAACAGGAAGGTTACCCTGTACTGTTACCTGTTCACAATACTGCACCCAGAGGTTGACACTGTGGAAGCAGAGGGCCTGACCTGCTGAGTGGGGTTGTGACAAACTGGTTTGCAGCGGTGTGATAAATTTGGTAATACAAGCTTTACATTGTTCAGTGCGTCAGCTTGATATTGTACAGCTCACTTGCAAAAAAAGGCAGTGATTTATTTTTAAAAAGAAAACAGAACTATAACATTTGGCTTTCAGTCAAGTTCCTACCTGTTTTATTTTATTTTTCCTAAAGTGTAAGTTAGAGTAGCCGTAGTTAGGGAAGAAGATGGCTTCCAACTACAGTGGGCACACTGTAGACTACTTGAGGCAGTTGTGCAGGGACAGAGGAGTTCTGTATGAGGTGAGAGCCACCATGCAGAACCTCATGGATGCCCTGATGGTAGCAGATACCCAGAGCATCAAGTCACTGACTGTGACTGTAAAAGACCATACCTTGAGTGTGGAAGGGATAGCAGCCAGTGCAGTGTCCAGATCCTATGAGGATGACAGCAGGGCCAGTACAAGCAAAGGGCCACAGCAGCAGGGGAAGGTCACCAGCATTCCAGATCCAGAAGTACTCAGGCTGCAGATTGAGTTGCACAGAATGGAGCTGGAGCTCCAGGAGAAGAGAGAGCGTGAACAGTGAGATGCTGACCGTGAGGAGTGTGAGCACCAGAGGTGACATGAACTGGAGATGCTACGACCTCAACCACAAGCACCAGGGCAGGTAAGTGGCTTGGGTTTAACTGGAACTACAGGACTGGTTTACAAACTGAATTCCAAATTGATAGCTGAATTTAAAGAGGGGGAGGATATGGATGCCTTTTTAAATTATTTTGAAAAAGTTTGTATTCAGGCTAAAATTTCTAGAGAGTCCTGGATCTTCCAGCTATCCCTGTTACTTACAGGGAAAACTCAGGATACATTGGGTCAAATGGACAATGAGGACAGTAATGATTACAGCAAACTTAGAGCTGCACTGTTAAAAAATTGAATTAACTCTTGAAGCATACAGAGATAAATTCTGTAAGCTCTGGAGAAGCCCTGATATGAGCTACTAGGAGCTAGCCATGAAACAACATCAGTTTTTAAAATGTTGGTGGGAAGGAAATGAAGCAAACTCTGTAGATAAAATTGAAAATGCTATTTTATTAGAACAGTTTTTCAGGGCATGTCCAGCAGAGCTGAAAACCTGGCTGGAGGACTGAGATCCCAAAAGAGTGCAAGAGGCTGTTGAACTCTTGGACTGCTATGCCAAGAGCAGACCTGCTTTGAAAGCAAATGGGGTGGGTGTGGTGCGCAGAAATGGAAAAAGTGTCTTTAGGGCTGCTAAAACCCTCACTACCTCCACCAAAACCAGTTAGTCCCAGGTTTCAGAGAAAAGATTTCTATGAGAAAAGAAATGAATGTTGGGTCTATAGAGAAACTGGGCATATTGCCAGACAGTGCCCCAAAAGAATGAGCAATATGCAAGGTGATGCTAGGAAAGAAGTGGTCTGTTTGTGTGTCCCTGGAAACATGCCTGTGAACATGAGGGAACACATGCACCCAGTCATGGTGAATGGTGTACAGACACAAGGGTTAAGGGACACAGGGGCATCCCTGACATTGGTAAAAGGGGATCTGATAGAGCCTGGTCAGCTTATACCTAATGAAGTTGTGACTGTGCAAGGGTTCACTGGTGAGGAGACGACATTGCCACTCACTAGTGTTCTCCTAGACTGGAGTGAAACAAAGGGAACTGTGCAACAGGTGGCTGTAGTCAAAATGTTAGCAGTAGACATCATCCTTAGCAACAACTTCAAACAGGGGATGGTGTGTACAGTTACCTGTAGCCAAGCAGCAAGGGAAAATTGTAGTTCCCTGAACCCCACAGAAGCCATTGTGGAAATCACTGGGAGGCTGGTTCCCCAGCCTGTGTCTCCTGATAAGGAGACTAATGAAAAGGGGGTAGTAATTTCCTCAGTAGCAGTTAACCACACAGCTATGGAAGGTTACTTCGAAGAGGGAGGGGTGACCCATTGTCAGAGGGTTAGGAATGACAGTGATCCAGAATGCCCTGATGCTAGTGCTAGGGACCCTAGTTTAGAGACCGAAGGGGACCTGTCCCATGCCTTAGGAATGTGTGAGGAGTTTGCAGCTGCTCAGAGAAGTGACCCTAGTCTAGAGAGGCTGAGGGCTTGTGCAGACTCTGACAGAGCACAAGAAGGCGACGGCAGACATAAGATTTCTTGGGAAAATGGACTGATGTATACTTAGGCTGTGCAGACAGAGGGAGGGGTGATAAGCAGGCAGCTTGTCATTCCTCAGGGGTATCGTGACAAGTTGCTCAAGACTGCACATGATATTCCCTTTTCTGGTCATCTGGGAATCACATGCACTATGCAGCGGTTGGCCCAGAATTTCTATTGGCCCAACTTCACTCAGCAGGTGAAGGAGTATTGCAGGTCTTGTCACCAGTGGCAAGAAATAGGGAAGGCGGGCAAGAAAACCCAAGCCACCCGAATTCCATTGCCCATAGTGGAGGAGCCATTCCAGATGGTAGGAATGGATATTGTCGGGCCTTTAAATACCCCCAGATCCTCAGGGAAGAGATTCATCCTGACTGTGGTGGATCATGCCCCTGGTACCCAGAGGAAGTTGCCCTATCCTCACTGAGGACAGACAAAGTGGCAGATGCCTTACTTGGGATTTTCTCCCATGCTGGGTTTTCGCAGGAGGCTATCACTGATCGAGGGGTTCCTTCATGCCAGACCTGACGAAATGTTTGTGGAAAAAGTGTGGGGTGGTGCAGAGATGCATGACACTGAATCATCCTCAAGCCAATGGGTTTGTGGAAAGATTTAATGGTACCTGAAGTCAATGCTCTGGGTATTTTCTGAACAGCATGTGAGTGACTGGAAGACATACCTTCCCCACCTGTTGTTTGCATACAGGGAGGTGCCCCAAGAGTCTACAGGATTTTCCCCCTTTGAACTCTTACATGAACGCCGGGTATGTGGGCCCCTAGATTTGATCTGGGAGGACTGGAAAGGCAAGCACACCTCCCAGGGAACTCTCATAGTGGATTACATCCTTAGGTTTAGGGAAAGGCTGAAGGAGCTCATGGGGACAGCCTGGAGCAACCTTACAGCTGCCCAACAGAAACAAAAAGTGTGGTATGACTGCAGTGCCAGAGCTCGCTTGTACATGGTGGGTCATGAAGTTATGGTCCTTATTCTGGTCCAGCAAGACATGCTGCAGGCTGAGTGGGCAGGACTGTACAAAGTAGTTAGGAAGGAAAATGATGTTAACTATATTATACAGTTACCTGACAGAAGACGGACAGAAATGATGTACCAAGTCAACGTGATGAAGTCATATGCTAATAGGGCTGACATGGTGTTTGCAGCGTGTATTCCTGGGAAGGGGCTGATGAAGGAGACCCCCTTCTGGACTTGCAGGAAGAATTCAAGCAGGAGTCCTCTGTGGAGGTAAAAAAATTGTCTCCCCAGCTGACCCTGGACAAGATACAGGAAGTAAGGGAGGTTTTAGCAGACTTTGCCCCATTGTTTAGCGCCAAGCCTGGACTAACCACCTTAGCAACACATGATGTGAAGACAAGACACAGACGCCAATATGGCGGACAGCATATCATGCGTCAGAGACTGACCAAAAGGACATTAGGAGGGAAGTGGAGGAGATGCTGGATTTAGGGGTAATCCAGAGATCCCACAGCTCCTGGGCCTCACCTGTAGACCTTGAGCCCAAGCCAGATGGCTCTACTCATTTCTGTGTGGACTAACATGGACTGAATGCAGTCACAAAGTCAGGCACCCACCTGATGCCCCACACAGACCAACTCCTGGGCAAGTTGGGAGGGGCGGCCTACCTTACGATCATTGACCTACCCAAGAGGTATTGGCAGGTAGTGTTAACGGACAACGCTAGGGAGAGTTTGGCCTTCATCACTCTGACAGGCTTATTTGAATTTAAAGTAATGCCTTTCGAAATGAAGAACGCCCTGGCCACTTTCCAAAGATTGGAGAACCAGGTGTTAAATGGTGCTGAGGAGTATGCCATGGTGGACCTGGACGACATTGCCATCTTTAGCACCAACTGGGAGGAGCATCTGCCCCACCTTAGAGAAGTGCTGAGCAGGATACAAAGGGCAGGGCTCACTGTCAAAGCTGAGAAGTGCCAGGTGGCCATGGGAGAAGTGGCATACCTCGGGCATGTGGTAGGCCGGGGACAGCTCCATCCTAACCAAGCAAAAATAGAGGTGATCAAGGTGTGGCCCAGATCAGAAATACAGAAGCAGGTCAAGAGTTTTCTCGGGACACCAGGGTACTATAGGAAATTTGTACCCAATTACAGTGCCCTGGCTGCTCCCCTATCTGACTTGGTAAAGAAAAGGATGCCAAGGAAAATTACCTGGGAACCAGCCTGTGCAAAAACCTTTACCAGACTGAAGGAGGCACTGTGCAGTGCTCCTGTATTGACAAGTCCTGACTATAGCAAACCCTTTATAGTTCAGACTGATGCCTTAGACATGGATATTGGGGCAGTACCAAGTCAGACATCCAACCAAGGGAAAGATCACCTGGTAGTGTACCTGAGTAAAAAGTTACTTCCCAGGGAGTGGGCATACTCTACTGTGGAAAAAAAGTGTCTTGCCATAGTGTGGGTCCTAAAGAAGTTAGACCCATAGTTATATGGGCAGCATTTTGTGTTACAAACTGACCACAACCCCCTGGTTTGGCTGACGCAAATGGGAAAAACTAATAGTAGATTGTTAAGATGGAGTCTTGCTTAGCAAGGATATGACATGACAATCCTACATTGGGTTGGAGTGGAAATCAGAACAGCAATGGCTTAACATGCATCTATGAGGAGTGAACTGATTTGGGAAGCTCAACCCATGCAGGGGATAGAGCCCCCAAATTCAGTCTAGGTAGGGAGGATTGTGACACTTGGCCAGTTGGTTCTGATTTCTCTATGATTTTTGGAAAAATAAAAATATAGTGTGGGATTGTCTGTCATGATACATCCTGTGCTCCTGGGATGATTCCCCGGTCCCTGGTTTCTGTTCAAATGACAGGATATGTTAAACAGCAGATCTCTGTAATGTGATTAACTTCCAAGAAGTCACATTTTAGGGCTTTGTTGATGAGCTGTGCTGCTTTGAAGCCAGGAAATGAAAATATCCATTTTATGACATCTTCAGAGGGAGAATAGTTAATTTCAGCTGATGTTAAAAAGCTATATTGCACCTAAGTGAGATATGGCAGAGTTAGTCATAAAAGTCCAGTGATATCTTTGAAAAGCAGGAAACCACACTAGATCAAAGGAAAGACTCAAGTTCATAGAGTCATATTGGAAAATGAGTTTTTGCTGATGTCACCTTATTTAATATACCTCCTGAGTGATTGGACATCCTGTTGATATCAATGTTTATATTTAACAGGGAGGAGCTAGGTGACATAATGGAAGCGGCAGGTTCAAAGACAGTTTTAAACTATTCTGTGGCTGATCTTTAGACACATTCCTGTTGGACTCTGAAGCTGCAACATCTAACTATAAGCACTGTAAGAAGATAGACAAGTCTAATTGTATTGTGGTAGGAGTTTGCACTTTTTCCTTGTTTTCTTTTAAGTGACTGTATGCTTTGTGATATATTGATCTGTGTTTACATTTTACCTATTTTTATCCATCTTCTAAGTAAACCTCTTATTTTAAAAAGACTGCCCGGTATGCCTTTGAAATTCTTTCATTTGCATGTGAAGTACAGATGGTTAAAGTTGACACTGTTCCTAAGCTTAATGGTAATACCAAACTGGGAAAATATAAGAATTTTCCTAAGGTCTTTCATGGAATTGTTAGGGTTTATTTTTGATACCTGGTTAGGTGCCCTTAGGTGAAAGATTTCTGGCATTCCCCAAAGAGCATGATTATCTGAGCCTGTACATTTGGGTATGCTAGCATAAGGTTCACAGTTTGAATCCCTCTAGAACTTGAGACCAAAGGTGATTCGGACCCACAAACAGACAGGAGGGTTACCCTGTTCTGTTACCTGTTCACCATACTGCACTCGGACGTTGGCACAGTGGTAGCAGAGGGCCTGACCTGGTTTGGTCTGTTTTACTATAAGTAATTTCATCAGTGATTGAATTATAAAAAGTAGTGGCCCTATATGATACAAACTTCTGACATATTGCCTTCTTAAAAAGTGGTATTCTATAGACGTATCTACTTTGAGACCTGGTCCTCTGTGAGTTTGAAAGTCTAGAAAACAATAACTGAATCATAGGAGGCAAGAAACCCAGTGGTCATCTGAAAAGCAAAGTACCCATTTTTAAATTAATCCTATTTTCAAGAGATGGACATTTAGCAGCCTTAAACAGGTTACAGTGATAAGTTCTTTGTGGAAGACTAGTCATGAAATGAAGGACACTATTATAGGTGACTTTTACTCAAAACTGGCTACCTGCCAGTTCTCTGTTCTATCTGGCACCTTAAACTCACCCTTTTCTGACTTTATTTCACAAGGAAAGGACGCATGAATTAGTGGCATTTCCTTTCCACAATGCTCTGTAGAGGCTGTGCATTCAGAGTCTTATGTCTCTGCATCAGAGGCAGGATGGGATTCAGAGAACATAGGATTTGCTTCTGTTGTGAAGCAGGTTAAATATCTTGCATTAATCTCAGATCTTACCACATCTTGTCCAATTTTCAGAATTACCCAATATAGATGCATTAGGTATGCCAGAATGTACACAATTTAGTTTAATCATTGCATCATCTTTCTCAAGGCAACATGAGTCTGTTTATAAACCTTAAGACTTTTTTCCAAGTGGAATAGGTCTTTTTACTTGTGACCACAAAACTCTGTGAAAATAGTCAATAATTAGTCTAAGCCTTTTCAGAAGGTCATTTCCAATTAGAAAATCATTGCTCGTTTTGCTGGTAACATACACTGGATGTGTATCGTCCATTTCACCAAATCCTAATTTCACCCAGACTTTACCTATGGGTTTCTGAGCCTCTTTTTTCCATAACCTACAATTGGTAAGCCATAAGAGAGGACCTCCAGTACTTCTGAGTCACCTAAGGGGTTAGTCAATTTGTCTAAAGAGCTTTTAGACAGCAGGGGCACTTCTGCCCCAGAATCTAACAACGCTTCACAGTTCAAACTGTTCTCAATGTTAATGTCAAAGTAAAACCTCTCTGCGTTCCTTTTTGGGATTAAGTTGCCCAGGAAGAATTGTGTGTCTTTACTCCTGACAACAAAGCAGTTTCACTGCGACATGGCACACTGTTTTGGAGATAACTCTGGACACCTCCCAGGAAAGGTCAGACTCAGAGAAAGCATTTTCATTTTCTTTTGGCATCTCATTTTCAAATTTCATTACATTTTCACTACCATTTTTAAGAATTGCAGGTTTACTTACATGGACAGAAGTAGAGGGAACAGAACCTATCAGTCACATAGCATTACTGGTGTCACCTGCACTGGGTGCTACTGAAGAATTTTGGACAGGAGGATGAGAACCAGAAGGTAACTGGAGAGTACGTAGCAACTAAATTTGAAAAAGAGCTCTTAAATCCCCCATTTCCTTTTCCATTCCATCCTGTATTTCCTGTGTGACTCCTTAACCATGTCCTCTAGACTTGGAAAACCAGGTCTTGACCTGTCCTGAGGTGCCCTATAAGCTTGCTGATCATTGCTATAATTCTGGCACCCTCTGTAATGACTTCTGTCACCTCTGTAATTATTGTATCCCATACAGTATCCTCTACCACAGTTGTATCCCCCATCAGAGAAACCCTGGTTTTGGTACTGCTGAGGATTTTGGTAGGGCTGTTGATTTTGGTAAGGCTGCTGATTTTGATGAATCTACTGAACTGCAACTGGATCTGGTACAGGTTTTGGCTGCTCCACCAGTTTCTCCTGTGAAATTTTGTTATTCTGCTTCTTTCCCTTTTTCTTTAAGTTTTTATAAGCAGGTAACTCATTCCCCTCATAATCAGAGTACCAGAGGTAGTGACCTCAGACACTCTAGCCTTGGGAGCAGAACTTCCCTTTTTTTGTGGAGGAGCATCATCACCTCTTCCAGAGTCCCAGATATGTTCAGCCTGTTCTACAATCCAGTGTACATCTCTTACTTCTTATTAAGCTCCAGTGTGAACTGTATTCTAATGGAAAAGGGTAAACCATGATAATATACATCATGGAAATTATTACTGTTATTTTCAGTGTTATATTGTGCTCTAAAGTATACATCATTCAACTTACAATAAAAAATCCCTTGGACTTTGATCAATATCACATTGCATTTTGTAAGCTGCATACCTGGCTACTCCTTTAGTGCGACATTCACCAAACTCCTGTTTGAGAAATTTGTACAACCTAACTGGTTTGTTTCTATCTTCTCTGTGTAACCTGGACCAATTAGAACGTGGATTATCTACAGACCACTGAATTATAAAACTTTGTCCTCCCTTATTGGTTATGGACAAGGATTCAAAGCATTCCTTTAGTTTATGAATGTGCTGTTCAATACTCCCTTTGGTACCTTTGGAGATGTATCTTGTCCCTTTTAATTGTAAGACTTTCATAACATTTTTGGGGCCATATATTCAAAGCTTTGCACCCAGTGCAAAACCATAGCACTGAAACAGTGCCGAATTTGCACCAGACTATAATATTCAAAAGCCCTTTTAGCACTGGTGCTGTGCGATAGCGCTGACACTAAAAGTTAATGTATGCAGGGAAGGGAGGTAGGGGAGTGGCCATGAATGCCAGCGCACCAGTTTATTCAAAATAGTAGTGCCACACTACAGGTTGTTGCATTATCGGTAACGTGACACTAAATACCACCTGCAACTAGCATGTGGTAAGTGGTGGTGGAACCCTCAGTAATTCAAAATGACACTTCAAATTACTACCATAGTAATTTGAAGTGTAACTTCTAATTACATCCATGTCCAATCCTCATACATCCTGCAAGATGGCCACCGGGCTGGGCTGGCTGTAAATGCTGCGGTTTTGAGTTCTGGCTGTCTGCCCATTTTGCATTATTTATGTTATTTATGTTCCGTTTATTTATTTTCCTTTATATTATTACGTTCGTTTTTAATGTTATTTTGCGATTGCCGTCTGTCGTCCCGTTTAGAATCTGTGGATTTTTACTCAGCTGTGATTTGCTGTGACTCTGCTGATTCTCTCCATGTATGCTGGGTGTTTGTTCAGAAGTCTGCTTGAATATTAAGAAGCCACTTGAAACATTCTGAGTCGGGTAGTAGTCGGGACCATAGTGACTGAAACTAGAGTTTGGAGTTGGAGGTGGAGTAAAAGACTCTGGGAGCTGAAAGAGCTGGCTGTTTGTTTTGCTTTGGAACTGAAGGAAGAGGAGAGGATTCTGCCCGGTAGCAGTTCTAGGTAACTGGTGGAGAAGAGTTTCCTGACCTCAGCCTAAGCCTAGCTGTGTATTGCTTTGCAGTACTTTTGTTTGTTTGGCAACTGGCGGGCTGCCGTGATTCTGAACGGGTCTGGGAGAAGGGTTGGGGCTGGGTGAAACTCTTTAAATGATCTGAAAGTCTCCTGGAAATTTAATCATTTGGCCCGATTTGTGGGGTGAAGAATTTGCTGAATTAGCGTCTTGCTCTTTGGTTGCCTCTGTTCGTGACTCTGCCCTCTCTTCTCAGTCAAATACACAGATGGTCAGAGTATGTGATTAAGATCTGCTCCCGAAGTATAACGCTGATCACTGACCTCTCTTGGATTGGTACCTTAACCTGAACCTGTGGGTATCACTGGGGGGATTTGATATGAGGATTGGGCTCTCTGTTATCGGAGGACGAATAGAGGGCGCAAGTACCTTGTGGGTCTTGGCAGGGGTGAGCTGAAGAGCTTGCCCCTCACTCAGATCCGATTTATTTGGATCCCGGCTGGTGTTCCTCTCGGTGGATGGTCTGTGGTTTGATGCTGGAGAGGTTAAAGAACATTGAATGGAGCAGCGTCTCGATATGTAAGTTTATTGACTTCTGAGTTTGTGGAGAGAACTACCAGAAAGTGAGTCGGTGAGATCTCAACAGCCTAGTAAGAACGTTTTCCTATTTTTGCTGGATGGACTGTGTTTTTCTTTAAAGACAGTTCAAATGATTTATTTTATTCCCTGCCTGGAGGACAATGTGAATGTTTTTCTCTCACAGACAGTTTAATAAGATATTGGGAACATTGAAAGTGTTTTATTTTCTTTAAATAAATTATTTATATCCCGAATTGTACTACTGAAGTGAGAGTTTGGTGGGGAATATGTATTTCTGGTGAGGTGAGAGCTCTCAGAATTTATAAACTGTTTTGGAGAGACTTGTATACATTTTTTCTTATAATTTTGTTGTAATAACGGTTTGTTTTTATTAATTTTATTTTTATTTTTTATTTTTGTTTTTTAGGGTTTTTAGTGTGTATATCTTTGTGTGAAGATGTGTTGGGGAGTTACTCGGATGATCAGGCATTATTCCCCCTCCTGGCTTAGGGACCTCCACCCTTTTAATTGCCCCCCATTATCCCTGGAGGTATATAGATGTTGTAGGGCTCTGGGGATTGTGAGGAGGAGGAAGGTGGGGGTCCGACCTGGAGGGGGAATGGAAAAAGTGGATGGATTGGGACAGTGAGGACAAGAAGACACCCTGGGGTGAAATGAGCTCAGGAAAGAGGTTTACCTTGCCTGATTCCCATACCCAAGGGCTCTACTTTTAGCAGGCCGGTAGCTTGGTCTTCACTGGCAACTCATGCAACTTGGACAGTGTTATGTAATGCCATGTCCCATTAAAAACAAGACTGCTGTAATAGCTGATCTTGTCGGATCATCAGACCTGGCATGCATCACTGAGACCTGGCTGGATGAAAATGCTGGCCCTGTTTTGGCTTCAGCTATACCAGTCGGGTACTAGGTGATACACCGTCCAAGATTGGATCGTAGAGGTGGGGGGGTGGCAATCTGTTTTCAAACGGAACTGAGTCTGATGGAGGTAGCAGCAGGAATGACCAAATCTTTTGAATGTATCCTGGGTGAGAGTGTGGTGTACAGGATTCTTCTCATCTACCATCCACCAGGTAATGGGAATGTTTTCCTGCGGGAAGTCACAGACTTCATCGTCGACATGACATTGGGATCCTCCAGATGGCTGATCCTGGGGAATTTCAATACCTGGGTCGACGATGAACTCTCACAGTTTGGTTCTGACTTCCTCCAGCTAATGAATTTGCAGAGCTTCACACAGGTTATTTCCTCCTCTACCCATATAGATGGTCATTCATTGGATTTGGTATTCCCTGGGGATGGAGATATCCAATTTGGTGGTGGAGCCAGTTGGATGGTCTGACCATCACATCATCAGGTTCAGTTTCTTGACCCCCCAGTAGGTCAGTCACTATGGAGATGGTCCGGTACCACCCTTTGAGGGGTGTTACCCCAGAAGACCTGATGGGGGTGGTGGATCTATCGAGTTTGCCTAGTGAATGCATGGATCCTGGGGACCAGGTTCTTGCCTATAGTAGGGGTCCTAGATTCCACTGCTCCTGAATGTGTTCAACTCTTCACCCTTCGCCCAAAGTCTCCTTGGTTCGATGAGACTTTAAGGGAGTTGAGGAGAGTGGGAAGAAGGCTTGAGAGATGTTGGCGGAAATCGGGTCTGGAGTGTGACAGGCTTAATTTGATGGACCATTATCATGTCTATCAATCAGCAATTACCTGTAAGAAGGCAGAATTCCTGTCCAGGAAAATTGCTGCTGCACAGAATTGACCAGCCCAGCTCTTTTGGACCATGGACAGACTGTGCAATCCACTCTGTCTTCAGCCTGAGAGAGCATTTTCACAGGAATGCTGTGAGGAGTTTGCTCGATTCTTTGCAGATAAGGTTGCCACAATCAGGTCCGATCTCCTTCTAACTCTCTGAAATGGGAGTTGTAATGGTTGGCAGGAGATGTCGGACACCCAGTTTGTGTGGTCTGACTTTGACCGACCCACAATCAGTGATATAGTGATGATCATCCAATCACTGCGACCGACAAACTGTAGTATGGATCCGGGCCCCACCCACCTCTTAGTAGGATGTGTGGACAAAATCGGCCCAGTCCTTGCTGAGATAATCTGGTTGTCATTGGAGAAGGGGATCTTTCCTGACCCCTTGAAGGAAGCTGTGATTAGGGCCTTTCTATAAAAAACCTCCTTAGACCCGGAATGTCTGGCCAACTACAGGCCTGTCTCTAACCTGCCTTTTGTAGGCAAGGTTATTGAGAAGATGGTTGCGTTGCAGTTGGACGATCATTGGACCAGCCACAATGTCTATGATTCTCTCCAGTGAGGATTTAGGAAAAGACATAGTACCGAGACAGCCCTTGTTAGAGTACTAAATGACCTCCTAATAGCGAGAGATTGAAAGACTCATTCCATCTTGGTCCTTCTTGATCTCTCTGCTGCATTTGATACCGTTGATCATGGGGTTCTTTTGGAGCACCTGCAGGTTATCTGTGGGCTATCTGGTTTAGTCCTCAGTTGGTTTTGATCATTCCTCGAGGGTAGGACTCAGAGGGTGGTGTCTGGTATTTTTCCTCGACATCACTCCCCTATCCCTCTGGGTGCTGCAGGGCTCTATTTTAGCACCCATGTTATTTGCAGTATATATGCTGCCATTGGGAGTGATCATTAGGTGGTACAGCTTGAGTTTTCACTGCTATGCAGATGATATTCAGCTGTACATGTCCTTTGTGCCTGGCCAGGGTGACGCTGTCTCGGTCTTTAATAACTGTCTTACTGAAATTCAGGACTGGATGACTGTGAGCTGGTTGCGGTTAAACCCTGAAAAAACTGAGGTGTTGGTTGTGGACCCAGGCCATCGAGGGGTAGGTTCGTTGACTGGGTCATCCTCAGGTCTTTGGCTTGGGGGAACCCTGCTGATGACCTCAGACTGGGTGCAGAACTTGGGCGTTATATTTGATGATTGTCTGACCCTTAAACATCAGGTGTCAGCTGTTGTCAAGACCTCTTTTTACCATCTGAGGAATATAGCCTGAGTGAAGCATCTGGTTCCCATTGATGACCTTCCGACACTGGTCCACTCCTTCGTTACCTCCCGCTTGGACTACTGCAATGCCCTGTACCTAGGGCTACTGGGGGTGGATATTCACCGATTGCAGCTGGTGCAGAATGTGGCAGCCAGGCTTTTGACTGGTACATCAAGTACCAGTCATATAACGCCTGTCCTCCGTGGACTGCACTGGCTACCAATTCAATGATGAATCACCTTCAAGGTTGGTTTGCTGACCTATAAGGCCCTACACGATCAGGGACCTAGTTACCTGCAAGATCTTCTTCGCCCTTACTGTCCTTCCCATCGGCTCCGATCCACCTATGAGGGATTGCTAGAGATTCCCAGGGTTCACTTAAAGACATCAGGGGCAAGATCATTTAGTTTTATGGCTCCAACCCTGTTGAATTCTCTACCTCATTGGGTGAGAGAATGCCTGAATGTCCAAAGTTTTAAATCAGCTTTGAAGATGCATCTGTTTAACCTAGCATATCCGGATTTTTAAAATATATTTATGGATGTTTTTAGGAATTTAAGTTTTATGCATTGATTTGTTGTAAAAGCACCTTGGTTTTGGAAAGGCACTTTTTAGAAATAAAGTATTCATTCATTCATTCATTCATTCATTCATTCATTCATAGTCTAGTGCCCCCCCATCATGATCCCTGACTCCCATTGTATTCAGAATCAAATATTTTCCCTGGTAGTCCAGTGGCCCCCATCCCACCTTCAACTATCCCATAATGGAGATGGTGACTGGCTCAACCCACCGCTCACCTCTGCGGACAGCCGCCAACTAAGTGTTGAATGGGTATGTACAGTGCTGAGTAATGAATGAGTGGATGCATTGTTCTGTTTTTTTAAATTTTCAACACCCGAATACTGACTCCCAGAGTCGGATGCCCCCCCAACCCACTCTTATTGCTGAAAGGGGTGCTCAATCCCCCTGTCAGCATCATGATCCCTCCAAACTTATGTGGCACACTGGAAGCACACCCCAGTGTGCCCAAATGTATTTTCTATACCTGTAAATAAAGAAAACCATCCCTCAACATCTTTTTTCTTCAATGCAGGATTCTGCATTGATATTTTTCATGCAGGATCCTGCATTGAACTTCTGTAGTCTGCTCCAACAAATCCACTGACATTGGAATGCCAATCCCCATGTGGGCATCATGTCTACCCACCCCTCCAACTCATGTGGCTGACTGGGAGCCCACCCCAGTGTGCCCAAAAGTTATATTATTTTTTATTTACTGCTTTGCTGATAAGGGTGTCTAATCCCTCTGTTGGCAGCATGTATCCCCCCAACTCATGTGGCACACTGGGAACCCACACCAGTGTGCCCAAAAGTTATATTATTTTTTATTTATTGCCTTGCCGATGGGGGTGCCCAATCCCCCTGTCAGTGGCATGTATCCCCCCAACTCATGTGGCACACTGGGAGCCCACCCCAGTGTGCCCAAATGTATTTATTGTTTGTATGTGTAAATAAAGAAAACCATCCTCCGTGTAATTTTTTTTTAACATGGAAAAAAGAAAACTGTCCCTCATCATCTCCTCATTCCCCCAACCCCATTCTCACCCTCTGACTAAGCACCCACCTTCCCTCACCCCTCCTTACCCCATACTTGCCTCCAGAGTTGGGCATTGTCATCTTCTGAGGACCGGGACACATCTGCACTCTTCAAGCCGAACCGCAAAATGAAGAATCAAAGGTAAGCACAGTATAATGGTTGTCAATTTGGGTTTCAACTAATGATATCTCAGCCACTTTTAAGAATTTTGACCACACATTTTCAACATGGGGTTCTTGGGGACCCCACCTCATGAACACTGTCACTGTCATTTCATTACTCAGGCCTGAAAGGTGATTTTGCGATTGCTGTGCAGAATCATCTTTCAGGACGTATTAATGAAACAACAGTGCCACTGTTCATGAGGTGGGGTCCCAAAAAGCCCATGTTGCAAAGCTGGTGAAAAAATTCCAAAAAATGACTGTGTTATGAGCATGCATTTCGCTGTTTCCACGCATGATCATAACTTCACTTATTTGTAATATTTTCACTCTGGATTTTCAACATTGCCATTTATTCACATTTGCTTATTAACACTACAGTTGTCATTTTTCATATCCTGCCTGAAACCTGTTTTTGCACCTGTGATGCAGAATGGCATGCTTGCTGTGCTAAATCAACTTTTGGGATGGATTAACACAGTCACAGTCCCACTGTTCATGAGGGGAAGTCCCAAAAATGCCATGTAGAAAACTTGGTGAAAAATTTCAACAAAATTACCATGTTATGAGCATGAGTTGCACAGATTCTATGCACACTTGTAACTTTGTCAATTTTTATGTTTTCACTCCAGAGTTTTAACATTACCATTTTTGAACACCACTGAATGAATAGTATAGCTGTAATTTCTCAAATCAGGCCCAAAATGTTTTTCCACACTTGTGGCACAAAACAGCATTACAGTTGTGCAGAATTACATTTCGACAGGGATTTGAAAGTTTTATGTACTGGGTACATGCAGTGAGGTGATAAGAAGGTCATGTTGAACATCTGGGGTGAAAATTATTTAAAGATCAAATGTACACATATTTCATAAAAAGCTTGAAATCACTTGAATTCATGTCTGTGTCATGATTAGTGTTTACTGAAAATATCATGTTGTTTGGTTTTGTGGTTGTCTTTAAATCAGCATCTGTTAATGTGCTCTGCAGTAACTGAAAACAGTGAAGAAACAGTGAAGATCTTCCTGTCCCTGTCAGTGAGCTATGACATCATACTTGTTCAGCCTGCTGCTTCAGCAGTTAAGTCCCTTATTGCAGAGCACATTAACAGATGCTGATTTAAAGAAAACCACAAAACCAAACAATGTGATATTTTCCGGAAACACAAATCATGGCACAGGGATGTGAATGCAGTGGAATTCAAGCTTTTTATGAAATGTGTGCATTTGATCTTTCAGATGGCACAGTTATGACTATTTGTTGCAATTTTGCTATGCCTGCTCATAACTCAATGTGTAGAGATGCAGGGGCAGACACCCTTAGGCGGATTTAGAGGGAGGGGCTAAGGGTGCTATAGCTCCCCCATCATGGAGCTCCTCTATTAGTAACACACTGTGCTGCATTCTTTATCAGTATGCATTAATGCTTCCATGAAAGTTGCCTGAGCCATACAGGTCTCATGTGTCCTCCAGCAGAGCTGGCCTTAGCTAGGTGCAAACTGTGCCCTGCACCTTGGGGGCTCAGGCTTTTTTCTTGAGGAAAAAAATAATTTAAAGCATTTAAAAATGCCTAAATGTTGTTAGAGGTGAAAATGTTTACCAGCAAATGAAAGTGGAAGACAACTGGCTGTGTTGCTGTTACAAAAGGTGGGGGCAGCTTTGCACAGTGGAAAAGATTAGGTTAAGTAAGTGCTAATGGTGCTAATGGCCATACTTTACAGCTCTCAGGTTGACTACTTTCATAAACAAAGGGCTATACTGACAAGAGAATTTGTTTGTAACCTGGACATGTAGGTGAAACAATGAATGATATGACAAAATATGTTTCAAAAGTATGTGAGCACTCAAAATGGTTTAAAAACCTGACCAGCGCAGAGCAAAACCAGATTTCTTGAAAGAGACCCTGAAAACCTGATTGCCAGGTAAAAAAACTGACAGGTGGCAACCATATTGGTGTCCCATGATTATCCTCTCTATTCTCTCTCACTCACACCTCCAAAAAGTTAAGTTGTTTAACTTGTTTGCAAATCAGAGTATCTGAGATGTGATTTTCCAGTGATGATGTCCCTGTCCTTACAGAAATGAATATGGTAGTAGTACCGTACTTAAGTTCTTGCTCCAGGCTCAGTCAGATTTGTTTCCAATGGTGAAGTCAAATAATTCAATGCAGTCAATGGAACTAATTAAAAGATGCTGGTTAAACTAGCAGGGGGGCAGCTGCTGGGATTGGACAGGACATTAGTGTTCCATCAAACTGGGTGTGTAATAAATGTAGTACCAGTGTTATTAATTTCTAGTATGGGGAGCTTAAATTCATGACATTAAAATTGTTTAAGGTCACTGCTAGTTTTGTCCTATATGGCAATTTGATTTTGGTGTGGATTTGCAGGAGAGGGAGTTGGAAAGTAATGCTCTCCTATACCATGCTAGGAATGGTACAAAACTAATGCTGGGGCTGGTCTGGTCTCAGCAAGAGCATGAAACAGGACAGGCAGAAACTGGTACATGAGACCTTAGAACCGAGGTAAAAACTTCAGCATGTGCTGTACGTCTAATCTGCATGGTCTTTTCAGTCGTGGTTGTACAGTGTGAATGAGCACAGAGGGAATTAATAGACATAGGGACTTTGAAGGTGTTCTACTGTATATTATGCAGGGCTGGCTTTAGGGTTTTGGAGGCCCCCAGCAGATTAATGAAGTCATGGGGCCCCCCTACTTCGCCATCACCCCATATGTTTATCTGTAACCAATAAATGTTATTGTATTTTCAGTACTAGTGGCATCTTAAAAAAATGTATAGGGAGACCACAGTGTCAGTGCATACTGTTCCTTCTCTCACATCCATTGTTACCCATCTGCCTCTTATTGCCTGAGTCATAGCTTAGTAAGACTTTTCACGAAATCATGATCCCACATCAAAATCTGCACAGTCCTTTGTTGCTGTTTTAAGAAACTAATATTAATAAAAAAAGATTTTAAATAATTAAGCTAAACTGTTTTAGTTGGGGCCCCTCATAAGCAGGGGGCCACCAGCGATTGCAGGGTTTACTGGTGCCTAAAACCTGCCATGATATTATGGCATGTGCAGGAGTTTCTGCATACTTGGAGAGCAAAACTGGCAACAGAAGTCATAAGACCTTGTTTGGCTCATTGATAGAGGCAGTTACAAAACCAGAAAAAAAAGTGATAGAATAAAATATTTAAGTTTATGTAGTTCTGTGTGTTGAATGGGTGTGGGGGGGGGCAAGTTGTGATGTACCCAAGCAAGTACTGTTGCTAATAAAACAAATGCATTTTTATATTTGTTTAAAAACTGTTTTTCTGTCTGCTTACTGACTTCTTGGGCCTATTATAAAAATGAGATGCCTCATACCATGGTGTTATCCCAGTAAAGGACATTTTAAAACAATAAAAAATATTTTATTTATTTAAAAATGTATTTTCTTTGGAATAAATTGTTCTATAGAATAAAATATGCTTTGCAAAAATAGCAAGCAGACTTGAAATGATATTTTCAGAAACTAGATAGCAAAGTGTCTTTGTTCCCATATTTCTATAGTTATATTTATTTTTTTTACTGAGATAAGATTGGGGGATATGTTAATCTGTACTGCCGGACAAACTGGGATGGGTTGGCTTTATGGTAATGTCATAATGTGCTTGAGTGAGTGACATTTGTGAACTTGTTTACTTGGATTGTCATTTACTTTGTCTGCAATTTGTCTTTATCACCAAGTCTCTTTCAACTTTTCTCATTTTTAAGTGTTTCAGATGTGCTGCTGCCTAGCTGCAGTCTTTAGGTATTTTGTGTTTTTCTGGGGGGGTGGGAAGGTATTTTGGGCAACATACTGTCATGTGGACTGTGGGGACTCTAGGGATGGTACTAGGGTGCAACTAACAAAGCATGGGGAGGTAGGAAATGAGTAGAAATTGCATTAGAATACCCTCCAAAATGCACCAGAATACATCAAAATATAAAAAATTTCTGGGGGCCAGGCAGCTCACCAGACCCCCCGCCTATTATTTTTATTTTTTATCTGACTTGAGCTCCCCCATCTATAGGACTCCTGGATCTGCCCCCACCCCTGTGTTTCCACAGCTACATACAGGACCCTGTGCTCCCACTGTGACATATGAATACTGTTGTACTATCTGGATGGAGGGATGGGAGCGTAGGGTCCAAAGGACCCTGTGCTCCCACAATAAAATGAGGATACTATTATGCTACCTCAAAAAGTAAGGAATTTAGTTGCAAATATGTTATTAATGTATCAGGTAGGATAAATACCATAGCAAGAAAAGCATGGAAATGAGGCATTAGGGTTTACAACCTTAATGCCCTACCCAAAGAGTTCCCACCCATACTACCCCACACCCCATCTCCCCTCTTCACACCAACAGACAATGGGGTGTGTAGAATCATCAGGCCTAAGTCTCACCCCACGATTCCATGTGTAAACAAGCACAGGATACAGTATAGGACAATGGGGTGAGAGTTAGGCCTGATGACCCCATGGCACACCCCAATGCCTGTTGGTGTGTGGAGCATGGGAGAATGGGGTGGGGTGATAGGAGTGCGAACCCTTAGGGTGGGATGTTAGGGTTGTAAACCCTAATGCCTCATTTTCCTGCTTTTGTTACATAGAAACATAGAAATATAGAATGTGACAGCAGACAAGGGCTGCTTGGCCCATTCAGTTTGCCCATTTCCCTACCTAAGGGATAAGCTGCAGATCCTAGTTAACCAGCAGCCTACTTCTTCCTACCCCCACCCCCTAGAATTGCCTTATGACTGTCCCATGCATTCTTGAATTCCACCACTGTTTTTGACTCTGTTGTTGCTATGGTATTCACCCTAACTGATGCATTAACAAAGTTTTTGCAACTAATATATATATATATATATATATATATATATATATATATATACCTGTATATACTTTCTTTGTATAGATATATGTCTTTATATATAATAGATCTGGAAATATTCCTGTCTGGATGACTGGCAGAATTAAAAACCTATTAACAAAAGAAATAGAGCTTATGACAGGGCAAAGAAAAGTGGCCATGAGAAGAACTAGGGTAAATATAGATATCTACTAAAAAAGAGTGAAAAAAGCATATTAACAGCCAAAAGGAATTATGAGCTTAAATTGGCCAATAAAGTTAAAGACAACTATAAAACCCGTTACTACGATATTAGTTGTGTAAAAGGAGGCCCACAAGGGATAGGTCCACTAAAATGTACAGATGGAAGTTTGACGCAAGATAATGCACTTATGGCTGAAAGATGTAATAGTTATTTTTCATCGGTATATAATATAAAAAAACAGGGACAAGAAACATCTTGAAACAAATAGTATGCTTAAATTAAATAAGGAAGATATCAAAAATACATTGCTTAGCCTAAACCCTGGTAAATCCCTGGGACCAGATGGAATCCATCCCAGAGTAATTATAGAATTGGCAGAAGTATTGGCTGAACCCCTAACCTACCTTTTTCAGGCTTCTTTTGATCAGGGAATAGCAGTAGATGCATGGAAAGAGGCAAATGTCATCCCCATTTTTAAGAAGAGCTTCAGGCAGGATGTTAATAATTATCAACCAATAAGCCTGACCTCAATAATTGGTAAGGTATTAGAGGGGGTCACAAATGAACATATAGAACTGAATAGGCAGCTAAGAGGAGATATTGATGAGGATAACCTATTAGTCTTCAGGTGAAGCTACCTCTGGCTGGAAGCTGCAACACTGGACTTAAGATTTGCAAGAAAGTGAGTTGTGCTCACAACAGAGGGAGGTGAACCTTACAATTTACAATTGTCTTTGGTTTGAAGCAGATTCCTTAGGAAAGCTAATATTCTT
The DNA here is from genome assembly GCA_016271365.2 of Neoceratodus forsteri. Classification (NCBI taxonomy): domain Eukaryota; kingdom Metazoa; phylum Chordata; order Ceratodontiformes; family Ceratodontidae; genus Neoceratodus; species Neoceratodus forsteri. The sequence goes on along the minus strand of CM057454.1, from coordinate 1,066,820,963 downwards.
CAGGTGGAGGATACTTCTAACTGAAGGGTGAAATAAGGAACTTAGAATTATCAGAAAAGGCAGACTTTCAATCAACAGAGGGAAGTGGAGCTTGCTTTACTTTTGTTACAATTGTTAAGATTTTCAGTGCAGGAAGAGTTTAAACCCACAGAGGCTGAATACTGTTTTCTGTGTCTGCATTTCTGCACAGCTGACGTGTTTTGGGGCTGACTGTTTTCAGAGCACAAGTCACCAGGCTTTTTTGGGGCTGGGGAGGTTTACCTGTGTCTGACTTGGATGTTGGGGTTTTTCTCTGTTTGATTAGTAGGGTATTTTCTGTATCAAATTGTCGTGTATGGCATCTTGCTGACAGGAAGGCACTCATCGAAGAGGTAGGTCAGAGCTTTTAGCTGTTTGTTTCATGAGGGCACAGTTTAGGACCAAACCCTTCCCACCCTCACCCCACCCACCCTCTGGAAATAGTTCATTTATAGTTGGGGTTCTGACATCATTTCCTCAAGAGGGCAAGGTACATATCACTGTCATATGAATGGAAAGGGACCTGGGGGTAGTCATATCAGATGACCTAAAGGTGGGCAAGCAATGTGAGAAGGCAGCAAGGAGGGCTGGGGGGATACTGGGATGCATAGGGAGAGGCATCACCAGTAGAAAACAGGAAGCTGTTATCCCTCTGTACAGACAGCTGGTGAGACCCCATCTGGAGTACTGTGTGCAGTTCTGGAGACCCAATCTCTGCAAGGACATAGACAAGATGGAAGCTGTCCAGAGGAGAGCGCAACTAAAACGGTGCAGGGTCTGCACCAGAAGACATGAAGAGAGAGACTGAAGGAGCTTAATATATATAGCCTCAAGGAAAGGAGGGAGAGGGAGACATGATAGAAATGTTCAAGTACCTCAAGGGAATCAACAAAGTCCAAGAGGATAGCATCTTTCAAAAAGAGGTGTGCAAGAACAAGGAGGCACAATTTGAAGATAGAGGGGTGGCTCAGAGGTAATGTAAGGAAGTATTTTTCACAGAGAGGTTGTGGATGCATGAAATGGCCTCGCGGAGGAGGTTGTGGAGTCAAAAACAGTGGTTGAATTCAAGCATGCATGGGACAGCCATAAGGCAATTCTAGGGGGTTGGGGTAGAAAGAAGTAGGCTGCTGGTTAACTAGGATCTGCAGCTTATCCATTAGGTAGGGAAATGGGCAGACTGGGTGGGCCAAGGAGTCCTTATCTACCATAAAATTCTATGTTTCTATGTATGTTTCTATGTTGCTATGTAAGTGCATGGTCATGCACTTTGTCAGGAATAATGCAGGGGCCACTTACAAGTTAAATGGACATATATTAAGGGAGGTTAAAGATGAAAGGGATTTGGGAGTTAGGATCTCAAATGGCCTGAAATTTAATCAACACTGTACCCTGGTGGTTAAAAAAGCTGGTAACATTTTGAGCTGTATAAATAGGCACATCAAGAGTAGAAGGAGGGAGGTCTTGATGCCCTTGTATGGGTCGCTGGTGCGACCTCATATGGATTGCTGCTCACAGTTTTGGTCTCCAGGTTACAAAAGGGAGATTGTGTCATTGGAGAGGGTTCAGAAAAGAGCTACAAGGATGACTGATGGTATACAATGTGGGAATTATCAGGACAGGTTGACCAAATTGAGGATGTATACGTTGGAATACTGTAGGTTGCTGGGAGACATGTGCATGGTTTTTAAGGCCTTTACTGATATCAACTTGAGAGAACAGTTGGGACTAAAGCTACGGGAACAGCCATATCAGACCAGAGCACATCCATGGCAGTTCACAAGGGTAGGGTACAGGACTTCCAAAAGAAAGCATTGGTTTATTGTCAAGAGTTGTGATAATTTGGGATAGACTGCCACTAGAGGTGGTATTAAGTAGCACTATGCAGGCTTTTAAAATAAATTTTGATAGATACCTGATTGGAAGTAGCATTCTGGGATATCAGTAATTTCTAGAGGTGAGCTACATGGACAGTAAAAGTCTTCTGAGCTCTGAACAAACCTATGAACCTATAGTATGTACATCTACAGTATACAGTGCTACACAAAGTCATATATTCCCCACTGTGTCCCTCATTATGGGGGACATCCCTCAGTGTACCCTTCAATCTAGACCTGGCCTGCATACATCTCCCATGTGAACTGTGCTTTGTACACATTGACTGTGATGTACAGCCAGATATGGCTGTGGAGGGTTCTAGGCTATGAGCCTACATATAGTAACCCATTGTACATAGAACTGTGTTGGTATTTGTGTTCTGTGTTTGTATCTCCATGTCTAAGATTGTGTCACACCCTCTAGGTAGCGGTGTCCCTCATTGCCTGTCATTCAGCACGTCTGTGTCCCTCATTGCAGTGATGCATGGCTGAGTGGTGTGCATTGACTGTACCTGCCAACACCCATTTCCTGCAGCATCTAGCCTGTACTTCCATTCCAATCAATAGGGGGTTGCTGTGTGCACACCATGGCCTGCAGCTTCCAGCCTGTATTTCCATTCCAACCAACAAGGAGTTGCTGTGAGCTGCTTGCAATAGCACTGGGCAAAGTACATGGGAGTGCATGTAAAGCAGGCCATAATGAGACGCAAATGTGACTGTTTGCCCATGGATTGCTTGAGTAGACTTATTTGCATAGGATCTTTGAATATTGCAAACATTTGCCCTGGATTAACCTATTTGCACCAGGCTAAGGTGTTAACAGTGTACAATCAGGTTAGCTCCAAGCAAACCTTTCAAAAGCATAGCACAGTTCTGCAGTGTGTGGCCTGCATTGTTGTTTGCAGTTGTCGTGCAACATTTCATTGCTGTCACACACATTGTCCACCAACTTCAACTCTGCCTTACTCCACTTCTGTGTCCACTGAGCTGCTTTTGCATTTTGCATTTCACTGTTGTTATATTCAAAACTGTCTTAGTTCCTGGGCTGTTTTATCACTGCACTCCCAGCCCTGTTTGCACTGCTTCCTTTGCATGATTTATTCAGCAGGTTTAGCCCCTGAGCCATTCCTTTGAAGATAGCTTGCTAATGATTCAGGGCTAATTTAGCATGCCGTGCAGTGCTAATTTAGCCCTGGGGCTTAGTTTTGAATATCTGGCCCTTTGACTTTGATATCCTTCTTCTCTTTCAGATACCTTGTTATTTCTTTTAGGTCTTTTAGGCGATTCATTTCTGAATCATAATAATTTTTCTGTATAGTCTTATGTTTCCTTCTGTGCCTCTTATGTGTTTCCCCTTCTCAATCAGAATGTTCCCTTTCAGAAGAGAAATCCCCCCCTAGACTTCAAAGTTAGCATCAGAATCTGATTCTTCAGGTATTTCCAATTTTCTCTCATTTTTACTTTTACTTATTTTTTCTCTACTTGTATATCTGATTTCTTTGTTGTACTTTTCTGATTTACTGATGTACCAGTTCCTTTATCTTTATGTATTTTCTCTTTTTTCCTCTACCACTACATTTTCCAGTTCTCGTTCATTTCCAACACCTGACAGGACAGGGGAGTCCCGATGGTGCCTTTCTTTTAATTTATCATATTCTCGCAGTTTATCATAACCTTTGCCAAGGCAGTCAAAATCACACTGTCATTTGTACTTTACCCTTTTCCAAATCTGAATACCACCTTTCCTATTGCTTAGCCTTAAACAGGTAATTTTGTAAGACTGCATAGTCCTCATTTTTCTCTTGTAGCAGCTTTTCTAATATCTGAACTTGACCAATACACTCCTTACACTCAGCAGTTTCATATTGGCTTCTAATGGGAGTCAGATGTGTTCTTGGTTCCCTTTGACAGCATCTGAACTTGTACTTAGGTCTGTCAAAATTCACAACAACAGCGGGCGTGGCTTGGACGCTGAAAGATATGGCCTCCTAATATCATAGCTCAAGATTCAGCTAAGCCATTTTGTGGGAAATAATCTGGCATCCAAGACTAATTTCACTTAAAATAACCCCAATACGTCTCTGAAGCTGCAAGGGTCGGTCCGGTGAGGTAATATTTGAGCTCAGGGTGCAGTGAGTGGTCTAATGACGACGGTTCCCTGCGCGACTTGATAGGGCCACAGATAGGCCATGCACCCTCTACATTCAGGGGGATTAACGCTAACATCATAATACAGGTCGGTGCCTGACTTGTTCTCTCCCGCTGTTGTAAATACTCAGACTCAGCTCTGAGACATGGAGGAAAGTAAGCCACAATGAGCCTTACCTGTACGCCTTTCCCCGAGGACTTCACCATCATAACCTATATGTGGCTTGCCCGCTATGGCCTCAGAGTCCTCTGTGCACCCACATGATGTTCACTCTCCCTACAACATATAACGTCTTTGCTGGAAACACTGCTCTCTATGGTCGATTCTTTATCGATTACCCTTGCTGGTAATGTAGCTGAGGTGCATGTCCTAAATGACAAAGTCAATGTTGTGGAGCAGAAGACTGAAAGCCTAGAGTCAAGCCAAGCCAGAATTCTGCAATGCCTCCAGGACCATGACAGCAAGTTAGCTACTTTGTGGCAAAGGGTAAAGGACCAAGAAAACCGCAGCAGACAGAACAACATAAGGATTTGGGGCATTCCTAAGTGATCAGAAGGGGTGAATGTGGAGCGTTTTTTAAATGAGGAAATCTTGAAGATGCTGGGGTACAGATGACACAGGCCAATAGATGTTGAAAGGGCACATCAGGTTCGTGGGGGCCCCTGACTGAAGAATTCTGTGCCAAGACCCATAGTTGCCTACTTTCTAAGACATTCCATGAAAGAGCGAGTACTGCAAGCAGCTAGAGAATTGGAGGAGGTGATGTGGCAGGTGGCAAAAGTTTCTTTTTACAGGGATTTCTCTGCTGAGGTGGCAGCTTGGAGGAAGGCCTTTGCCCCTGTTAAAAAGGTACTGGCCCAGCACGGCTTCAAATATGGATTTCATCAGCTCGCTTACCTGGCTGTGTCAAAGGAGGGGAAGGAAACAGTGGCAGAATCTCCCCAAGAGGTTGAAATCTGGATCTCTAAGAACTGGCCACGCTTGCCTATAAAAACTCCTTCTCCCAGGAAGCTTTGGTGCCCCAACAAGGATGGTAGGAACCCAGTGAACAGCAGCAGCATCCAGAGGGACCAAAATAGAAGTCAGACGATTCTGCCATGAAATGGATCCCCTAGCCCTTCTCAATCTTGGCAAGCTGCTACGGAAAGCTCAGGAAAAGTAGCCGACCATCCAAGGGTCCCTGATGATTCCTCCTCCATAAAGCCTCCACAGGATACTGCTTCTGTGACTCGGATAAGGCACCGGTCCAATAGTGACTTGGACTCCGCAGGAGGGTGAGAAATGGCACCTCCTGCCAAGCTAACCAAGGATGAATCCCTTTACATGATGCAACCTGGTCTAGAAGATATACCAGATGAGACTATAATGGCAGCAGTGGAAATGGGATCCTGGGCCGATTATTTGCCAGATACAAAAGAACTAACAACTAATGCTGCACTCCCCATTAAACCAGGGACACTGTCTTTTGCGGAAGCTCTGTCAAAGGATCTGCAGGGCACAACCATAGAACCCCTCTCGAATGGCAGAGCTCCCTCACCGGACTGAATGATATAAATAACCTTTTTTGATATTATTTTTCAGTGGTGCATGGAGATTAGTTTCTTCCCCTTTCCCTCCCACTAATGCTGCATTTTGGGTGTTTGTAAAGGGAGGGTTAGGGCATATATTTGTAGAAATTAAAGTAAGGCATGGGAGGTTTGAGAGCTACAAAGTGTCGCCACCCCACCTGAGAAGCTATACATGCAAGGACTTCCCAGCACCGCAGTCGGTGATATATGGGAATATCCTTCGTTTGGGGGTCCTCCCCCGCAACTGGCATCGCCTCTGTTCCAAGGGATCCCTCTTAGAGCATGCATCAGTAGAGAGGGCTGCATGGCAGCAGGGTGGCAGACAAGTAATAGCCTTACATAAAATTTGCCCATCCCCCCTTTTTTTTGTTTCCAGACTTGGATGTCCCACCCAATCTTATACTGTGGGTGGTATATATGATGTAATACTGATTAGGCACAGCTGGGATCTGAGCTGCAAGCAGTTGAATGGTTCTACCCCTTTCTTCCCCATTCAAATGTTTGGCTAGCATGGTGGAGTGCTTACCCTTGCATCTGACAAAAGAGAATAGTACCATTGTGCATACACCAAGTCTCGTTAGCTTAGTGCTTATTATTCTTTGATATATTGTACTTGATTTTTGTAGATAATAGGAAATTATCGTATCACTGTTCAACCCACAGTTTAGTGGGTATCTTTAAAGGTTATATAATACTTGTTGGTTTAGAGTGTGGTATATTCACTCCTGTTTGTGTTTCCTTCTTCACTACTAGGTCATTTGTGTCATATTCTACTTGGCAAACTTTCCTGGTCTTTCCTCTGCTGAACACCCTTTCATACCTCAGGTACCTTGACCACTTATCCTACCCTACATTCTTAGGATCCCTGAGGTGAGTACTTCTTTCTTTCTTTAAAACTTCAGCATAGCAGAGCCGTACTCCAGAATGGGGCTTAAGCTCATATCCTGGAATGTGAAGGGGCTGAATCACCCAACTAAACATAATATTGTCCTTAAACACCTTCACTCTTTGCAGGCGGACATTGCGTTGGTCCAAGAGATGCATCTTACTGCAAAGACAGTCAGATGGCTTAAAAAGGCATGGGTAGGGACAGTAATCGCCAGCTCGGCCAAAAACAAGTCCAAGGGAGTGGCCATTTTGGTCAAAAAGTCATGTCCATGGACAGTTGATAAAACAATTACGGACGCTCATGGTCATTGGATAGGGGCTAGGTTCTCCTACCCTGGGGGACATGCAGTGTTAGCAAATATCTATGGCCCGAACACAGACTCTCCCGAGTTATTCCTCAATCTCAGAATCCCTCACCGAGGGCTACCACACTAGCCCAATTATGATAGGGGACTATTTTAATTTGGCCCTGGATATATTCATGGATAAGTCTAAGCCCACCCCACAAACCCATACTAAGGCAGTGGGCATACTACTATAAATGATGAGGGAATGGGGCATGATAGATGTCTGGTGGAGAGACCACCCCATGGGGATGGACTACTCTTTCTTTTTGACGGCACACACAACTTACAGCCACATTGACTTCTGGCTGGTGAACATGTACGCAGCCCAGGATATTGTAGCAACTGAGATCAAGGAAATCCTAGTATCGGACCACCCTGCTGTTTCCTGTACCCTCCTACCTGCAGGGCAATGGGGCTCTGGCACCAGGTGGTGCTGCAATCCCTTATTGATCAAAGAGCCCTCCTTTCGGAACATGGTCCAAGATGCCGTCCGGGATTACTTTGCACATAACAAACCGGGAGAAACGTCCACAGCCATGGTTTGTGAGGCTTTCAAAGCTGTGTTAAGGGGGCATATTATAGCTTTTGTGACTCAGAAAAACAGGGAGTGAAAGGTGGAGCTCACTGGGCTCCAAGTGAAACTCTTAGTTAGGGAATCACTGTTTATGACAACTACTGCCGGGTGTCCCGATACAACCAAACTCCTGGAGATTGTCGGGTTAAAATATCAGATAAACACTATACTCCACCAACAAGTTGAGTGGCATATGACTAGGATTAAACATACATATTGGGATGGTGGGGATAAGAGCGGGAAACTATTGGCATATCAACTGAGGAAGCAGCAAGCTGCTTCTCATATCCATGCACTTAGGACTGCCAATGCGGAAACAGTTACGGACCCCAAGCAAATTAATGAATGCATGACACAATATTACCGGCAGTTGTATCAATCACGGATCCCCCAAGAGAAGGATCAAATGAGAGCCCAGCTAAAGGACTTTTGCTCAATAGTTCATATTCCCCAGCTCCCAGAAGCTATGAAAAATGCCTTGTATGCCCCTATTACAGAGGCAGAAATCCATGAGGCTTTATCCCAGCTGGCAAAAGGTAAAGCTCCAGGACCAGATGGTATGACCACCGAATTATATCAGATACTAAGCTCCGAAATTCAGACCTCTCTACTTGCTGCCCTTCAGGAAGCACACTCGATAGGTTCCCCCCCCACCAACAATGCGAGAGGCTTTAATTACTCTCATTCCAAAGAAATCTGATGACCTGCTAAACTGTGCAAATTACCGCCCTATCTCATTAATATCTGTAGACACTAAGATAGTAGCCAAAATACTGGCCAATCATATGATGGAGGTCCTACCCTCCATAGTACACCCCTCCCAAGCTGGATTCACCAAAGGTAGGGCAGTGGCCAACAACATCTGCCTCGTGCTCAACATTAAATGGCTAGCCCTTCAGTGTCCCACCCCTAAGGCAGCTATAGCAGTCGACTTCTCGAAAGCTTTTGATTCGGTTGAGTGGCTCTGTCTACATGAGGTGCTTGAACTGTATGGTTTTGGCACCTACTTTAAACAATGGGTCCATGTTTTGTATAATAAACCTGTGGCTAGAATACTTACCAATAAAGACATATCCATGCCCTTTCTCTTGCAGCGGGGCACCCAGCAGGGTTGCCTGCTATCCCCATTACTCTTTCTGCTGGCTCTGGATCCTCTTATACGAGAACTCCAGGCCAATAAAGTGATTCAGGGTGTCTTGGTAGGTGATCGTTCTTATCTTGCAACTGCGTATGCGGATGACTTACTTCTCACTCTTTCCCATCCACAGAAGTCCCTTAGCCTGGTGCTGTTGACTTTACAATCATTTGCCAGTATATCAGGATTGCAAGTCAACCAAAAGAAAACCAGTGCTACCTCTTTGAATGGGGCCTGCACTAAAGACTGTCTGCAGGGGCTGGGATTGTCATGGGCTCCTAATAACTTACAATACTTGGGTATACACATTCCTTTTGTCTGGGGGTACATAGAATCCAAGAACTTTACCCCATTACTCACACAGCTGACAACTGAAGCTGCACTTTGGCAGCGGCTGAATCTGTCCCTCCCAGGGAAAGTTGCAGCACTTCGCATGCTCCTGCTGCCCAGAGTAGCGTATTTATTGAAAAACCTTCCCATAATTTTGTCAGACAAAGTATTTTGAACATTAGATAAACTAATCTAATTTTTTCTGTGGGAAGGAAGGAAACCAAGGTGGGGAGTTCATAAACTACAGGCACATTTGTCGCAGGGGGGCTTAGGGCTTCCCTGGCTTCGGGGATATCACTGGTCTTTCTTAGCTGCTCAAGCAGTTAAATGGTTTGTCCCAACCCCACTTACTTCACCTCCATGGATACAATTTGAAAAGAAAATTTGTCAGCCCACCCCCTTAGTCTACTCTTAACTTACACCGTTATATCCCCAGACAAACTCACCCCAGTCATGGACGCTACTAGGAGAGCCTGGTTCCGCCTTATGAAGGCTGCCAAGACAACGAACCAAGAAGCCATGATACTCTTTAGGTATTTAGACTTCTGGGACAACTGGCTTATTAGGGTGGACAACAAACCCCTGACTTGGTCCTCATGGGAAGGGAAAGGGATCCGCATTGTGCAGGATCTCTACCTACCAAATACTAGTACCCTTATGTCCTTCGAACAACTCCAAGTGTGCTTTTCATTAAAGTCACAGGACTTCTGGAAGTTCCTGCAACTTCACAACGCAGTACAGGCCATTGACTGGACTGCTAAAGGGGAACTGAGATGGCTCTGGTTATCCTCATTACATCAAAAGCCTTCCTTTTGAGGTTTAGCGGGTAGGTTCTATAACACATGGCATGAGGCGCAACTGGATCATACGGAGACATTCAGAATGGCATGGAGCATGGCTATAGGGAGTCATATTGGTCCAGAGACCTGGTCCCACTGTCTACTCATGGCACATTCCACCTATAAAGATGTAAGAAGCCAGTTAATTCAAATAAGATACTCCTTAGATGGTATAGAACACTGACTGTATTATCCAAGTGGGGGACCCTTTTGCATGCACGGTGCTGGAGATGAGACTATAGTCCTGCTGACACTCTGCATCTTCTATGGCAATGCCAAGCCTTAGCTCCTTTCTGGTCAGTGGTAGCAATGGACTGCTCTGGGGTGCTGGGACAGCCCATAGACCTTTCACATCCTATGCTGCTGCTGGGTGATCGGGCGCTGCTAAGGCACCTAAGACCACAGCATCAGAATTGTATCCTGGTAGTTTTGCTGGAGGCTAAGCAGCTCCTCTTGAGACATTGGCAGCAACATCTACACCCTCCCATTTCTTTATGGCACTTAGCTATAGCCAGACTTGTTACTTTTGAAAGGCTCACTTATGCTACTAGAGGGCAGTTGTCCACGTATCTTTCCAAATGGGAGGCCTATCTTAACTCTGCATTGTACTGGGTTCCCCCCTCCGCCCTGGGAATCCACCCATCCTGACCACTGTTAGAAGGACAGCTCCTATTCATGCAATTGGAAATATAAGCACCAAGACCTGATTTCATTGTACACATGCAGATGAGATTTTGGCTGCTGCTATGCTGAGGTTTGACTTATTCTGTCTTTCTTTTCTTTCTTTTGGTAGGCCTGATCTTAACTATATGATTGGCCTGTAAGTGTAATTGGAAAACTGAACACTGAGAATAAGGCACTTATATGACCTAGGTGTGAGTATAAGTTATAGATGAGATAAGGTGAATTAAGATAGATAGGAAAAGGCGTAGTTACCAGTTACATTGTGTAGCTCTGAACATAAGATATCTTTTCTTCTGCAATGTATACCAGCATGTGTAAACAACACTGTAGTGCCTTAATGTAGCAGGAGTTTTCTTGTTTGGAACATAATATGTGATGCATTGTATGATTACAGCTTTGACGGAAACAATACAAACTATTCTATGATAAAAAAAATTCACAACAACAATAAACCTTAAACAACAACAATAACAATTCGCTATAAAACTTAACATATGCGCTCTAACTGTGCATCAAAGATCTTCACTTGCAGACCTGCACTTGATAGATGGGCGGTCAGGAAAAACTATCTTGCTTGGCCTTCCTCAGTGCATCAGCTTGTTACTTTCCAATTAGTTAATTTTAGACCTTCATTGAAAAACAGAAGCAGGAAGAATTACTTATATGTTGTCCAATGAAAGCTGTTCATCTAGCTCATCCAAGACATATGCACAGTTGATTAACCAAACAAATTATCCGTATACGGGCCACCAATCTGTTGGAACAAATTTAGAAACATAGAAATATAGACATTGATGACAGATAAGGATTGCTAAGTCCACCCACTCAGCCCATTTTCTCTATCTGCTGCAAAAACATAGATCCTACTTGATCTCCAGCTTTGTTCTCTTTCCTGTCGCTAGGGCTCCCTATGCATGTCCCATGCATTTTTTAATTCCCCTACCAATTTTCCCCCCACCATCTCTGTTGGTAGGCTGTTCCATGCATCTGCCACCCTTTCATTGAAGGAATAGTTGCTCACATTACCCCTTAGCCTATCCCATTACAGGCTCATGTCATGTCCCCTTGTTCTAGAACTTCTCTTTTTCTGAAAAATGCTACCCTCCTGTACCCTATTTATGTCCTTGAGATATCTGAAGGTCTCTATCATATCTTCCTCTCTCTCTCCTCTCCTCCAGAGTATACATATTGGGGTCCTCTAGCTTCTCCTCATATGTCTTTGGATGCAAGCCCTGCACCATTTCTGTTCCTGATGTGCTAGAATATCATTTACTCCTTATGACCACTCAGCTAGGTCTCAAGCCTGCCTTACATACCACAAGAAATATTGGAAAATAAGCTCAGGTTTTTCTTTTTCAACCTACTGCACTCCAAAAGGGGACTCTTATAATTATGAATGAACATGGCATGTAGCCACCTCTGAGTGATATAAAAATAGAGTTTATAGTTCCTTCATAATATATAAACTAATAAAGCTAATAAGATGTAGTGCATACATATATCAAAGTTAGTAAATATTACATAAAGCAAAAATAACACAAGGCAAACAGAGCAACAAAACTTTCAAAAACAACAAATAGCGCAATATACAGTCTTAGTAAACTTTTGAAAGTAGCATCATAGTCCTTGCATACTGTAGAAAATGTTGAAATATTTCTTTGCAGATAGAATTTTTTTTTATTTCTTTATTTGGCTCTGCTTGGCCCCGGAGAACTCTCTCGGGCATCCACTCACCATTAGCTCTACCTCCGGGCCTGAAACTCCTCATCTCCTGGCACCAGCCCGGCTATCCCCTCAGCTCTGAGCCCCCCGAGGGAGGGCCACCCTATCTGCCCAGGGCACTCTATCTTTGAATTCAAGCTAGGCTGGGCTCAGCCCAGGATTTGAGTGAGTCCAGCCAGTGGAGTGCAGTTGAGGGGGTGGTGCCATCACCTATCTCTGGGAGTGGGGATTTTCTTGGTTGCATCCCTTCCCTCCACCCCCTGGGCAGAGCTTGGATGTGTGATGGTGCCAGGCACACCTGCCACAGCTCTGCAATCCCTCTAATATGCCCTGTGCATTGCAGTGCCTCCAGTCATCACCGGGAGCCACTGCGATGTAGGGCAAGTGACTTCCCCCTCCAAGAGAGGAGAGCAGTCCTCCGGATGCTCGATCCTCTCACTCCCCTGCCAACCCCCTCGGTGGCCCAGGCTCATTCCCAAACCCGGGTCACTAGCATGGTGCGAGGTGTGGTGTCCAGCACCTCAACCCTCAGCATCACTGGGCTGGCACTCAAACAGAATGTTTAAAGTTTTCTTTGCATACAAAAAGTTTAAATATTCCTTTGTATAGATATTTCAATTAATGCCTTTGTGTTCCTATATTTTAATATAGGTTAAAAGACCTACCTTATGTAACCACTCCCTTTCCTAAGTTATACTAAGAATATGAAAATATTAGTGGCACTCAAACCTTTGGAGTTGGTACAATATGTGGATGTTTCTTCATGATGCAAAAGTTCAGTGAGAATCCTTCTTCCTCCATTGTTAGTGGGCAGTCTTGTAATTCTCTTCCTTGCTTTGCTTCACACACACTGCCACCTTAGACCTCTGGCACGAGCAACCCTCTGGTACAGATGCAGGAAGGCAGGCTTGGGCTCTTGGCTGGCTCAGGTTTGGCAGGAAGTCTCATTAGCTGAAAGGTAGCAATCTTACAGATGTAGGTCCTCACAACAGCTGGGGTTCATTGGTTCTGAAGCTTTCTACAATCGCTGGGCTTTATATGTTAGCCATTTTATGACATCACATATGCTAATCCACCAACTCAGATTGGATCTTACAAATGAGGAGGGAAGAACAACTTTCAATTCTTAGACACACATTTCCATGGTAATTTGTGTAATTTTAAAACAAATTAAAATCAAAGTTCTTTTTCAGTGCAGTATCTGAAGACAACCAGATATAAGTACCACACACATGTTTTTGAATTCTCCATGTCATTCTGCCCATTTTAATGTGAATTTCAAGTTTTAAAGTTCACACATTATAAGACAGCCTATAGGCAAGGTGGTCATCTGTCAGTGTCTTAAAAGACAGTCTAGGCTGATACATTCTGTGTGTAGCATATTTCCTCCTTGACCCACAGAGTGGCCCAGAGTGGGTTTGGTCCCATTCTTCCTTCTCCATCATGGCTGCCATCAGATAGACCACCATGGGGTTGTTGCCTCCTGCCATGTTGCCTGCTGCTGTGTCCATGCTCCCCACTGTGGGTTACCCTGGGTTAAGACAACCTTTTTTATCGATGGTAAATAACACTGTGCTAAGTGTTGCACTAATGCATGTTGTGCAGCTGAATATACCATTTTGCCCAATTCTTGTCCCCATCCCTCACTTTGCCCCTTGAATACATTATCTTTTTGCACCAGCACTATCACGTTGCACCGGTGGTATTTAGGCTTTTGAATATTGTAGCCCAGTGCAAATGTAGCTAGATCATGGCACAATCGGTTTGCGCTCGGCACAAAGTATTGAATATCTGGCCTCAAATGTTTGAAAAAATCATGGGTCATGAAGGTTTATGTCTCTCTTTAAACCAAAAGTAGTCAAGGCATTGCTATTTTGACTGTGAAAGGCTTTGACTTTAAATTATTAGATGACATTTTAGATGAAGATGGATAACACATATTAATTAAAAGAATTTTGATGGATATATAAGTTTTAATTGATTCCATGTATGCACCATTTCTTACTTATAATGATTTCTTGAATAAACTGGAAACAGCAATAAGTAAAATACATACTGACCAAATTTTGATCACCGTGGATTTTAATATATTAGCTAATCCTATGTTAGATAAAACTTTATATCCATCATTAGAGAACTGCAGAATATCCAGATTATTTAATGATTTCATTAATCTGCATACTTTGATTAATAGCTGGAGAGAACATAATACTGAACTGTGAGAAAATACGTATAAATCCAAGCAATTTGATGTCCAGTCTCCTTTAGACTATTTTTTTAATAACTGAACATTATTGCTCTGACTTCAAGAGATTGGTAATACATGGAATTTATTTATCCAGTCATGCACTGATCTTGAGTTTTTGCTTACCCACTTCAAATAGAAACTTACAACTTCAACAGTGGTTTGATAACTCTAATAAAAATAAAAGTATCAGAGTATTGGGAATACAATAAGCCATCTCAAATTTCAATTAAATATAAATAAGATGCAGTCAAAGCATTTTTGAGAGGCCAAATTATCACATACCGAATAAAAATGAATAGAACTGTAATGCCCAGCAAATGTTTGAAGAGATATTAGTTTCAATCCCAATTGCTTAATGATCCCCACAACAATAGTCTTAAAGTTGATTTACATAAAAAAAAGATACAAAAAGAGTTATTGCTCAAGAAATGCATTCCAGTTTCTTAAAAGTTAAAAAAATAGCCAGCTCAGTGGTAAAGAGGGTTAAGGTTTCCCCACACAGGTGACCCAAGTTTGGGAATGAGCTCAGACTGCTGGGAGGCAGAAAGAAGGGTAAGCCCAAGGGAAGACTGTGCAGTTGCCTGGCAGCTCTCCTCTCTCAGATTGGGCTGCTCTACTTTCCCAGCTCATGGCTGCAACTGATTGGAAACCTGTTGGTAGCACTGATGCACGGAAGGAAAGACACAAGTCTGGATAGGTGGACGCAGCTATGGTTGTGGACTGCATGTGCACCTCCATGCACATGCATTACTCCATGTTCATTGTGGCTCTAGAGGGAGAAAAGAAAAAAAGAGAGGAGCAGACATGGGGCTTCATGAAGTCCATGGGTACACCCTGACCTTCCCTTCTGTTCCTGCTGGTGGGCCATCTGGATGTGTTGGCTCCAATGGAAGAGGACAGTCTTCCTTCTCCTGGCCCTGTTGTGTGTGTGTGTGTGGAAGTGGGCAGGGGCATGATGAAATGACACTTCAGTCAGGAGAGAGGAACAGGACCATCAGGGATGTCCTGAGTAAAGCAGAAACTGCTGCCCCAGGTTTCGCTAAGTGGATAAACAATTCTATGGCAAAAGAGTTAAAAATAAACATTGTTTTCATGGAGACAAGACCAGTCGTAAGCTAGCATATGATTTAAATAAACAAAAGGAGAAAAATTCCATAGCAGCAATTAAAGATATCACTGGTCCATTAAAATTCTCAGACAAAGAAATCACTACCATATTTCAAGAGTATTTTATGACAAAATATGATAGGAATTATTCTGTAGATATAACTCAGATGAACAATTATTTAGACCAACACTGCCTGATTATGTTAACAATATGTTATAATCCTTTTTCTGAGGAAGGAATTTCAATTGCCATTACATCATTGAAGAAGAATTCCTCTTCCGGACCAGATGAACTGCATTCATTTTTTTTTTAATTTGTTCTGTCAAAGAATTACTTCCATGGGTTTCTCTTCTTTGTCAGGGAATGATCACCACAGACAATATTCCCAAATCACTCCTTCACACTCATGTACTTTTAATTCTTAAACAAAATAGACAAATACCGGACATCTATAGACCTATTGCTTTATTCAACACAGACTTATCTGTTTAGTAATAATTTTGTAATCAGAGATTTCAGTCCTTCATTCCCAATATCATGCATACCAACCAATACGGATCTGTAAATGGTCGCGTAATACATTATGCATTATGAATCCAGGTGATCATCTCCTCATCTTATCTACCAGGCAAAGAGGATACTGCAATGGCCCTAGATCAAGTTTCAAGTTTATTGCAGTAAAAAAAAAATGAGCAAGCTCATTCACAAGGAGGTCCTAGTAGACATTAATACAGAAGTAATACAGAAAGCATGGTATACAAACAATGTTAAAGGACAAGACGTACATCACAGTATGGTGGTGAATACAATCAGGAACATTTTATTGGTACAAAACAATCCTTAGACATTAAAACTGATTCAGAACCATTAGACAGTCTATAGCATAGAGGAAGGAGGGGGTTCAAAGGTAAATGAAGAACTAAGTGCAAGATGCCACTATGGCATTCAATCTTCTGTCATAGAAGTTTATGTTTCCATGCTTATTAAAATGGGTGATCCCAGCCTATATTGTTTTTTATTAAGCTGATTAATAGTGCAGAAACAGGATTCTTTTAGGGTTAACAAGTTCATTTCTGCTCCTATATATCTACATAATGGTGTCTTTCAGGGATATTCTCTGATTCCAGTTTTTGTTTATTTTATGTCTTGAAATTCTTTTGAGTACTTTTAGAAATAATCATCATATTAAGGTTCTTTTTTTTTACTTACTGGGCTTTTCTTCTGGTGGCTCCCCTTCAGCCGCCCTATTAGTGCCATCAGACCAGGGATCCTCCCCCCAAAACAGTGCCCCCTGGATTGCCCCCAGGGTGGAGTCACCAGAGCCCCCTAGTAGCCCTGATGAATTCTATCATGGATGTACTGGAGGGACCACTGGACCTGCAACAGGTGGGAGTCATCATGCAGCAGACCAGAGGCTAATGTTCTTGTTTTTCATGGGGGCATGTCAAACTGAATGGTGCAAAGCAACCACATCATACATCTGACATGCCCACAAGGAGCGATGCTCACATGAGCACCAGTAATGGTGTATCCTGTGGTCACCAGGGAGCTCCAAAACAGAGGCACTCAACCCTCCCTGCCTCCCTCCCTCTGCAGGAAGAGCATGCAATGGCAGCTCAATTCAACCCCACTTCCGACTGGCTCCTCTGGCATCCTGAGTCCATTCCTGAACCTGGGTTGCCACGTCTCAGCAGTAAATCTTTCCGCTGTGCTGGCAGGACAGTTCATTAAGGGTATTGAGATTGGATAAGATTTGGTTAAACTGACTGTAGAGACATGATGTTATTATTGTCAAATCCAGACATACAGTTTCTGTTCCTAATATTTTAGATGAGATAGATGGATTCTCCCAGTTGGCAGGATGTAAATTAAATCAATCCAAAATGGTTATTTTACTGATTACTTTACTACAGTATCTACATCCATCTTATTACTCCTATGGTCAATGCATGTTTCTACACAATTAAAATAGTTGGGACTAGTTATAGCAAACAAAACAGATACGACTATTCAGATAAATACCCAAAGGATTTATAATATTTAAGCAACAAACTTAGGAGACTGAGGAAATCTATGTCTTTATGGGGCAGAATTGAGGCCATGAAAATTATGGCAGGTCCTCACCTATTATATTTATACCAAGACTTAGCTGGAAAAATCAGTACTCTATGGTTTGAGTCGGTCAAGAGAGTTTTTGTTGTTTCTATGCAGAGGGGCCTCACTTAGAATTGAATGGAAAAAAATTATTCTGAAATGCTGGAGGTATGGGTTGTCCAGACAATTTATTACATAGCAGTCAAAACAAAAATGTATCAATGGGGGGGAGGAGCTACACCTAATAAAAAAACAAGAAACCCAGATGGTTGTTATAATACATTCCTACAATATTTAATAAATGTAGAAACTGAAAATCTCCCTTTACAAAATGTAATCTCCTATCCATCGTCCTTCCAAAATATACATAATCCAGTTAGCAGTAGAAGTTAATAAATGGAGGAGTTCCATTAAATGTCATCATTTTGGATTATTTTCACTCATAATATATAATTAGAAGATATGGACAAATAAAAACAATTACGTTATACATTCTGATATAACTGAAAAATTAGCAAAAGTCAATTGGATTGATTTAATTAGAAATCATTCCTTTTTCCATGAGAACAATTCCAACCACTAATAAGAGAAGATACAATCAAAACATGGCTTCCCTATGTAATATATCAGGCCTGTGTAGTTCAGTATGGTCTGCATGCCCAATCGTCCACGCAGTGGACAAATAGGCATACAGATCGTACTGTATGCTGTCATTCAGCGGGCGACCAGGTGGCATGTGGGCAGGGTACTGCCACCTGCTGATGACAGGGGGGTGCTGGGTGGTGGGGGACCTCTGTGGGTGGGTGAGGAGGGGGCACCACTGGACCACCAGGGATTGTTAATTAACATGTGCCCACAATTGAGTGAAAAGGGCATACCACTGGACCACCAGGGTTCTGATTTTACAAATGTCTGTGATCATGTGATGGGGGGGATTAGCACTGGACCATAAAGGATCTGATTTTACATATGCCCATGATCGGGCTATGGAGGGAGTGCCACTGTACCACCAAGGATCTGATTGTACAGATGCCCACGATCAGGCAGTAGAGGCTTCCCACTGGACCACCAGGGATCTTATATTTACATATGCCCATGATCGGGCTATGGGGTGGGGGGCACATGTCTACCAGGGCAGGGTGCTTCTGGATGGTGCATCTGATGGCCTGGTGGCCGCCCATGGCTGGAAGCTGTTGTATTGCACCATGCACTACAGCCACCTGCCTATGGGTGGCCGGCATTTGAGCCTTTTATTTTTGGCTCAGCTTTGTGCACCAGTGTGTGGTACATGTAGGGGTTGCACCAGCATATGTGCTGCACATCCCGGGCTGAATATCGGGATGCCATATATGTACGGCATGCCCTGCAACTGTGCTGCATACATTACCAATGCGCCCAGGCATCAAGCGCATGCACTGCCTGCCACTTTGAATATCACGCTGGGGCACATCGGGGGTTGCACATGGTGCAACCCCTTTGAATATCCAGGTCATGGATTACACTTCCTGTACCCACAATTTTAACTAGAAATCTTGGCTATAAATACAATACTTATTACCTCCGATATTAGAAATACCGTAGACAATGATGCCAATGGTTAAAACTGAACTGAAACAACATAAATACCCTGGTTATTATTGTTTGCTTGTTTTAGATCTTTCAAGTAATATCTATATTTTGTTTTCATTATTTTTAATTTTGATTGTGTTTTTTGTTTTCCTTTTTTATTACTTTTGCTTTGTTAATTGATGTAAATGTTAATTTTGTTATGTGAGAAAATTCAATAAAAATAATAATTTAAAAAAAATAAATTTCTGCAGCAGCATTGCCACAAGATAGTGGGCCTTCCTCAGCACGAGACTTAACTCATCAAAATAGCTCATAATCGAAAATTTTGGCATCAGATTCATATATTTGCAATGAAAGTGACTGGTCAACCCTTTGTATTAGATCCTAAACACTGTATACTTGGTATTTTTGGCCCTCATCCCTATAATATTCCCCAATCCTTGAACAGATGGTTAACCATACTTTTTCTTCTAGCTAAACGTAGAATACTTATGAATTGGAGATCTAATATAATCCCCACTCTCCCTGATATTCTTAATCATTTATCTCAGTATGCCTCCCTGAATTGTATGACACACATTTCTCTCGACCAACTCAACATATATAATAAATGTTGGCAGGAATATTTTAAATATTTGGATTCATCTAGCCAATCTGGCACTTAAAGTATGGATTGAAATACTTTATATAGTATCTCTCTCTCTCTCTCTCTCTCCTCCTATTGATATCCCCATTTCCTCAGATTGTGGTCTCGCTTTTTCTCTACTTACTTGATACTCTCTTCTCTTTGCTATTTCTTCCTCTTCTCTTGTTTTTTTAATCTTTTCTATATAAGCTTTAGTAGCACTCTAAAGATATATATTGTACATTGTAGTAATGTACAACTACGACTATTCATATCTCCTCTTTTACCTTATACTTCTATTTTTACTGTATGTTATGTAGTGCTAAGCCTTTTTCTTTTTTCATTATAATATTGTAACTGTTCTAGTTTAGGTAGTTAACCCATAATTATTCTATTACCATTGAATAGTCTTTTTTTCCTCCTTTGTTAGATGTTATGCTACTTAGTTTATCATTTATATAACCTTTTATAGTATTGTTATAGGATATACTTGTTGTTTGTTTATCTTTTAAATACTTCAATAAAAAGATCAACTGCAAAAAAAAAAAAAAAAATAGCTCATAATGCCTTACAACTGATGCCCAGCTCAGAAGAAATGCCTCTAGCCATAATTTTTTGGCTCCTCCACTTTCAGGATTAGAGATGTACCAAAGTTGTCATTTCTGCCTTAGTGGAACCTTCATGAAATTTGACAACTTTCACAGACGTTTTAGAGCTTCTGCCTGTGGCGGATTGGAAAACTTCAGAATGTTTGGGGTGAAATTTTGCCCTTTTCTGCCTTGCCTGATATGTTATACCCCCCCGTGGCTACTGGTCCCTCCTCCCACCCAGTCACCCTCCTGCCCGATCTGTATTTAAGAAAACGCAACCCTGGTGGCTAGCAGACCCTCCCCCCAAACCGATCACCCACCCGTGTCCAATACTAGTAGTCAGAGTCAGAGTATATGTAACCCCCATCCCTATCTCCATTATAGTAAAAAACAATTCACTGAATTCTTGGTGGTCTAGTGAACCCTCCTCCCTCCCTATCCCCGATAACCCCTGCATGTAGTTTTTCTTTTTTTTTTTTACTTATTATTCTGTGGTGGTCTAGTAGCCCCCCCCCCACTCTGGCAGGTAGCTTCCCACCCTGCTCCCCCATCCTGAAATGGAGTGGGCCACCAGCACAGCACTCCACTCTCCTCCACATCCGGCATCCCACTGAGATGTCAATGAATGAGCACGTGCTTATAGAAAAAAGGGGCAATAATTAAAACATAGTCTTATTTCAGCCTACAAACTGCTGTTATCTCTAACACAACCACAGCATCTAATAAAGCCAAAGCAAAAGACATAATTACATGCTTGAACTGAGGTGTACATGGCATCAGGTAAAACTGTGGGCACCAATCTTGGCATATATAAAATGCAGACTTCATTTTTCTATAAACTATGTCCAAGCAAAATGTTTCTGGGTCTCAGTTTTATTAGACTTGCAACTGTTTAGTGATAATCTACTGCTGTGTTTCTTTCATAGATTTCCATACCAACAATTAAACTAAGGTTGAGATTTTTAAGTAATGCTCTTACACATTTTAAAATAGTAGTACTTTTCAACACAGTGGCTTCCAGGCATTTTATCAGATCTGAGTAAGTAGCATATCAAACACTGACACAGGGATGGAGTTGGGTACATTGACATCCATACATGAATTGTCTGGTAGACTAAGCAATAGCTCAATGATGCTTAACCAGATAGCCCCATGGGTCCTTGTCTGGTAGCACTAATGGACAAACCATCTACTGTCCAAACAGAAGCAAAATGAGGAAAATCAATTTGGTAATTCTTTTGAAATATTGCTGTTGCAATGTAAGACTTTTACATTTGTGTGTGTGAATTTTTTTGAGAGATTATGACATTGAATCTATTGTTGTCATGTTAGGGGGAATGCAGACAAGTAGATAGGATGACAACTGCTTTGATATGAATGTGTCTTATTGCTGGATGGTCCAGTCCTGCATATTATACAACATCTTTATATGTGGGTTCCCAATATAAAGAACATCAATTTAAACATTATTGGAGCAGACCCACACAGGAAAAGGTACAACATCTTAAAACATTTAAGACCTGTGGGGGTCCATGTTGCATTTTTTACAAGAAACACATACCAAACAACAGGATGTGTTGCATTTTTGATGGAATTGAGTGGGACAGGCATATGGGGCAGGTAACAGCATCAAAGGAGCCAGGGTTGCTATTTTCATAGTCCATCACATTCTATTCCAGGTATTATCTGCATAACATACAGTTGATATTGGCATGTATCTGTGGATCAACACCCAACACAGATATACCACTCTTTTTGTGCTGACCTACTTGGCCACATGTCAGAATGGGCAAAGTTTCTGCTAATTTTCTCTCCAGCACAAAGTCTGATAGATAACATACAAATGAGACTAGGCCTGATATACCCCTGAAGTATTTTGTACCCAACCCAGAGGGAATAGACATTTCATTTATTACTACATGGCACATTTCCATGGATTGATTTTATACTCATTTGTCAGAACACACAACAGGATATCAGTATGTGTGAAATCCTCCCTCAAGTAATGTCTGACCATAACCAAGTCAATCTCATACATTCAACAATACCAAACAGAAGCCCTGAGTGGGTGTTCTTCTACTGCTGTGGTGCAGCTTCTAGCTCTCTGGCAGCTGCCTGCTCTCCCGGACCTCAACCGCTCTCCAAGCAATGCCAAAGCAACCCAGACCGGCTTCCATGATGACCTCCTCCCACTCTAAGTGAGAAGCCCTGAGTGGGCATTCTCCTGCTGTTGTGGTGTGGCTTCTGGCTCTCTGGTGGCTGCCTGCCCTCCCGGACCAGAGGCACTCTCCAAGTGGCACCGAAGCAATCCAGACTGACTTCCAAAGAGACCTCCTCTCACTCTAAGTGAGAAGCCCTGAGTGGGCATTTTTCTGCTGCTATGGTGCAGCTTCTGGCTCTCTGGCAGCCACCCACCCTCCCAGACCCAAGCTGCTCTCCAAGCAGTGCAAAAGTAACCTAGATTGGCTTCCACAGAGACCACCTCCCACTCTAAGGTATGGTAGCTTCGTTCTCTCTGCTACTGCTTTTGAAAATTGGGTGCCAGAGGACTGATAACCTCTGATTGTCTGGTTCAGATTTTGAGGAACCCTGATTGGCTGCCTGCTTCTGAACTCTGTTCTAAGCTATGCTTGCCTGAAACTTTGGGCTTTAGATAAGGATTTATGGCCCTTTTATGAATTTATGCCAAAAAAACTATAATGCTTGTGAAATTGTGATTTACTGTTAGACTGCACTGTTACAGAGATTTCTTTCTCACAGCCTAGAGTTAGCCTGACTAGTAGCTAGCCAGGAAAGCAGATAATTGCCCTCTTAAAGTCTTTTGTTCTCCCTACTATTTTACTCTCTGACTGCCTTACTCACCTCACCTCTGAACCCTTGCTGATTTTCCCTTTGTTCCTCTCTAACCCCTGCTGTTTCCCTGACACCTTCCATCTGCAGCCTGCCTTATTTAATCACTGCTTCTCTTCCCCCTAGTGAGAAGCTCTGAGCAGGCATTCTCCTGCTGCTATAGTGTGGCTTCAGGGTCTCTGCCAGCTGCTTGCCCTCTCTCACCCAAGACGCTCTACAGGTGGCACAAAAGCAACCCAGACTGGCTTTCATGGAGACCACTTCCCACTCTAAGGTACTGTAGCATGGTTCTCTCTGTAACTGCTTTTGAAAATCAGGAGCCAGAGGACTGATAATCTCTAATTGGCTGGTTCAAATTTTGAGGAATGTTGATTGGCTGCCTGCTTTCTGAACTCTGCTCTAAGCTACGCTTGCCTGAAACTTTACGTTTTAGATAAGGATTTACAGCCCTCCTATGAATTTATGCCAAAAGGACTGTAATGCTCGTGAAACTGTTTTGCAGTTAGACTGCACTGTTATAGAGATTTTTTTCTCACAGCCTAGAGTTAACATGACTAGTAGCTAGCCAGGAAAGCAGATAATTGCCCTCTTAAAGTCTTTTGTTCTCCCTACTATTTTACTCTCTGAATGTCTTGCTCACCTCACCTCTGAACCCCTGCTGATTTACCCTTTTTTCCTCTCTAACCCCTGCTGTTTCCCTGATACCATCTGTCTGCAGTCTGCCTTATTTAATCTGTGCTTCTCTTCCCCCTAGAGAGAAGCCCTGTGAGGGCATTCTCCTGTTGCTATGGTGCAGCTTCTGGGTCTCTGGCAGCCGCCTGTCCTCCTGAACCCAAGCCACTCTCCAAGCGGCTCCAAAGCAACCTGGACCAGCTTCCATGGAGACCTCATCCCACTCTCAGGTGCAGTTACTCTGTTCTCTCTGCTACCGCTTAAACTTGTTCCTGCTCACCCTATCTGGATACTTTTTTATATAGTGTTCCAGAGGTCATGTGCATTTCCCTGTAATATACTAAGTGCCTGATCCCCCATTTGCAGCCTACATGTCTTTGCAACTAGGGGCGCATACATCCCTCAACTGCTACCTGAAGGCTGTACCATGCCTTGCCTGAATCTGTCTTCTTTTCACCCTTAGTCTCTCACACTAAATGCCAACTCCTAGCAGCAATCCACTGCCATACCCCCTCATACTGCAATACCTTGCTAAGCCGTTCACTCACAATGCCTGCTAAGCCCACCTGAATCCTTCAAGGTGCCATTATGCTCCTTCATATTTACCTTCTGGGGCATCACATTAGTGAGTCCAACCAAAATAACCATTGCTACCACACAAGGCTGGTGCTAAATGTATATGGAACAGGGACTGCATGCTACATTGAGGTAATGCGCGGAACACAACATGGTCCCTGCATGGACTCGAAATTGCCCCTCAATCCAAAGACCTCTGCTTGGTCCTGTAACTAGCTGATTTTGTAATTTCATATGGAGCAAGAAAGGAAGTCCTCTCAACAAGAGAACTCGGTCACAGATTACCAAGCTTCTACTGGATCACCTCTCCCATTTGCTTCTACTCCTACTGTAAAGTAATGTGCACCAGCACCTGGGTCCCCCACCTGCCCTGAGCGCACAGCTGCAAAGAAAAGTTGGTCTGATGCTAGCCTCAGAAAACATCTGTAGCTTACTCCCCAAGATGGACAACTTGAAGGTTTGGATTTCTCGGCACAACCCAGATGTGCTATCAATTGTGGAATTCTAGTTGTCCCCAAAGGTACCAGATATAGCCATCACATTACCTGGCTACACCCACTTTAGACAGGACTGCATGTCTAAAAGAGGTGGGGCTATGTCATTTACATCAAAGACCAACTGCAGGACAAGGCCTGCCTTTCCCCTGCAGGACTGACAATGTGCAAGCATTGGCTGTTAAACTGATCCTAGGGGTGCACAATAGGGTGCTCGCAATACTCTCAATCTACATCCCACCTAAAGTGACCACTACTGGCACTAGTGACCTCATGGAATATATCAGTAGCTTCAGCCTGAACGCAGTAGTTATACTGCTCGGTGACTTTTGCATCAACTGGCTCTCCCCAGCATCTGCAGCAATTAAGGACACTCTTTCTGCTATCCACATCTCACAAATGGTGGAATCTTCAACCAGAACCAGCTACAAAACCAGAACCAACACATTGCTTGATTGGGTACTCACAAACCGTTCTACACATATCAGTAACGTTTCTGTTCTCCCGGACTCTCTGAGTGGCCACTCATCAGTCACATGTACTGTACCTGAAATAACCACTACTACAAACCCTCTGTCAGATATATCACCAACTGTGTCCTCACAAAAAGACACCTTCCACAGTTAAAAGCAGATCTCAAGTACCAAGACTGGGCCAACCTCTATGACACTCAGGACATGGGCACAGCCCTTGATCTCCTCATCAAAAATTTAATGCAGTCTATGTTGAGCATGCACCCATAATAACAAGATCAGTAAAAAAAAAGCATAACCCTTGTATTACCCCAGCCTACTTGAACAGCTCTCTACTAGGGATTATCTCTGGCAAACAGTGTGAGCACATGGCACAGCTGCAAACATACAATAATACAAAAAAGTCCAAAATGACTGCATGAAAGCTATTCATCTGGTGAAAAGGTCTTATTATAAAGAAGCCCTCACTGGTTCCTAGAACTCCAACAAGTCCTTTTGGGACAACCTCAGTGATATCACTGGAAAGGATCCCAAAACTGCCCCAACTATGCTCACCATTGATGGAGTGCCATCCTAAGAAAGACCCAATCCTCATTACAAACTCCCTGAATAATGCTTTCTCGGACCTGAGCAGTGTGTTCCCTGCCAATGTCTTCAATCCCACCACCACACAAGATACACGAGGGGAGCCAGCCTTTCAGCACAATCAGCTGCTTTTCTACTTTAAGAAAGTCACTGAAGTGGAAGCCCGAATATATCTGGAAAAGGTGCTTGGGAAGGAAGACACAGCAGGGACTCCCTAAACCTTAAAATTGTAAGCCTAGCAGTGGATGAAATCCTGGGTCTTCTGACCCAAATTATCAACCTATACCTTTGTCACTCCCAATCCCCCCAACATTGGAAATCTGCTACAATCACGCCTGTGCACAAAAGTGGGGACAGGACACTGCACAACAACTACAGGCTGATATCAATTCTCTCCCCACTCTCCAAAGCCTTAGAGAGGATTGTAGCCAATCAGCTTGTAGATTATCTTAACCAACACCAACTATTGTGACCTGAACAACATGGATTTAGGAGTGGGTACAGTACCCTCACAGCCTTGCTTGAATTCACAGGGTACATCCACTATGCATTAGACCATGGCCACCTGGTTGGGTCAGCTTTCATTGACCTATCAAAGGCATTTGCTATGGTGCACATTGGGCTCCTCTTAAACCAGTTATCTGACATTGGTCTCTCATCTGACATGTGGGAATGGTTCAATAGCTAACTGAGCAACTGCCACCAAAGGGTAAGGATTGGTGAAGCCCTCTCCAACAGTAGACCCACTAGATCTGGTGTCCCACAAGGATCCATTTTAGGGCCCTTATTGTTCAGCCTATTCTTAAATAATCTCCCGGCCTCCAGCCCATGCTAAATGCTTCTGCATGCAGATGATGCAGTCCTGTTTACCAGCAACCGAGACTCTGAACTACTAGAGGTGGATCTACAAAAAGGCTTCGTAGCCATGGAACAGCGGTTTAAGGAACATAGACTGGTCCTGAATTACAAAACATCTAAGACCATGATGTTCTCTACCCCACAAAGCAAACTTAAAACCTTCTCCCTTACAATCGCAAATGACTATGGTTCCTCTCTGGAGCTTTTTTGACATTTTAAGTACCTGGGCATCACCACTGATTCCACTCTATCATATGCCCAGCACACTGATAATACCATGAAGGCAATCAATACAAGAATTGGGATCTTATACAGACACAAGCACTGTCTCACTCATGAAGCCCTAAAGATGACAAATCATAGCTCCATTGTATCTCTCGTCGACTATAGGCTAGCGGTCTATGGATCTGCAACAGATACAACCCCCCACTGTGTCTGTATTGCCATGAATAAAGCATGCCATCTCCTCACAGGTGCTGCTAGACTCATGCACACCTGTGATCTCTATGTCATGGTAGGTTGGCTGCAGCTTGAAGGAAGAATCAGATACCAGACCTGCCTCTTTGCCAAAAAAAGTTTCTCTTAACCTTCTGCCTCCCTGGGTACACAATCTTCTGACAGTACCTCAGGGCTCAAAACAGACTAGAAGTGCCGCCTCACAAGTATTCCATATACCAAGGTGTTGCACCACTCTGGCTCAATGGGGCTTTTCCTATTGCGCCCTATTGTGGACAAATACACTACCTCAAGGCATCTTGGACACTGCAATGATTGGCACATTCAAGCACAAACTCTGTCAGCACCTACTTGCCACAAATACCTGTGCCTACCCTCGCTAGTTCCCATCAATGACTTTACCTACAATTTCTGAAGCCAGTAACTACAACCAGTAAAGACAGTAATCCCCACTAGCACTTATTCCTTCCTGTCTATTGCTACCCTGGCGTAGCATTGACTCAGCACTTCCCTGATACTCCCTGCCCTTCCCTTATGGCACTACCTCACCTAACTACAAATCTACTACCCCACCCTACTATCTCCTCATCATTCCCCTCCTACTACTCTGAACTCTAGCCCTCTCCTCTATTTTCCCTCCCCTGTAATTGCTTCTCTGCTGCTGTATCTCTAGGATGTAGGCATACATTGTACAATGCCTTTGTAGTGTCTATCCTGTATAATAAGTGTAATGTGTGCCTCCACTTTTGTATATGTACTTCTGTCCTTGTATAATGTACCAATCTGTAACGCAACTGATGTGGAACCAATTAACGAGCATCTGCTCACTGGTGTTATCCTAGATTTCAATAAAAAAATGGAGCATAACAAAATCCAGTGCATAAACAACCAATTGCTAAATGGCCCAAATAGACTGAAGAAACTCAAAAGCCTTGCCACAGAGTTCTTAAAAAAAGGAAGTAACATTGTTCTGAACCTAAAGACAGTATGGAGTGCTTTTAAATGCACTCCTAGGAGGGAGTTGAAATGTTGAGCCACAGTGCATAAGATGAAGAGGGAAGAATGAGCCCAAATCTTTTTCATGGATATCTGTGCACTTAAACACAATACATCCCAAAAATCCCCGAAGGCAGATTTGTTACACTTTTCAAACCTCAGAGCTGATTATCACATGCTGAATCAAGAACAGGTGAAATTTGTCATGTTCTGGGCCAAAGCTAATAATATCAACCATGGAGAAAAAGCTGAAAAGCTTTTGACCCTTACATTCAAAAACAACAGCAAGAAATGGCACGCACAATCAAAGGAGTATGGGAGGCAGATGGCACTACATAAATGATCAACCCATGGGCCCAGACACAAGCTTTTAGTGATTACTACCATCTGCTGCACAACACTAACAGAGAGAGGGTGTCTCAGAGCAAGATGCTGATCATTTGTTAGCTCAGGCTCACTTATTAGAGTGTACACCTGACCAGCAAGCCAGTATGAAGAATCCAATTTCCATCACAGTGATCTGCAAAACCATTAAGTATTGGAAAATAGATAAGGCACCTGGGCCTGGTGCTTTTTGTCAGATTATTACAAATCCATGAAAGAAGAAATTGGCTCCTATCTTCTCATTGTGATATGTTGTACAATTAGATACAGTACTTCAATCAGTGAAGTTGGGGCATCATTTTCAGTCAGCTTGCATTCTGTAACACTAACAGCCAAACCAGGGAGGGACCTCATACTGGTCACCATCTATAGGCCAATATCGCTCTTTAAGGTAGATATTCAATTATTAGCTAGCATACTGGCAGAAAGGTGGAAAGCATCTAGATGGGCCTAGTAGGGCCAGAACAGGTGGGCTTTTTTAAAGAAATACTATCTTCAGACCATTTAAAAAATATTTCTCAAATTATTTCTGCATTTATGGATGCTGATATCCCATTGGTGCTGGTATCTTTGGATGTAGAAACAGCCTTTGACAGGGTGTCTTGGCTATACTTATTTAGAACATTATTTAATTGTGGGTTGTTGGATAGTTCTTTTCCTGCCTAAGCCTCCTACACTCATACTCCAGCGTTAGAATTAGTTGTAATAAAATGCTTTCTCCACTCTGTGGACTACAATGGGGAACCATGCTGGGCTGCCTCTTTCCCCATTTCTTTTTCATATGTATTTGGAACCACTTACCCAGAAAATAAACCTACATACACAAGTACAGGGCATGGGACTGGGAAGATCCTTACAATATATACAGTAAGTTACCCACTTACACAGATGACATCCTGATAAGAGATGTCACAAAATTATATTTTGCGGTGAAATTCTGGCAAAATTGTCAATTTCACTGTGCAAAATATTTTGTGAAATTCGCCCATTACGCAAATTATTTTGCTGGGTGCAAAATGCGGAATTTCACCTGTGTAATGTGAAATTTTGCCATTAAAGAGGCAAACTTTCACCAGTGGAAGGTGAATTTCACCTTCTGCAGGTGAAATTTCACCTTCTGCAAGTGAAATTTCACCTTTCACAGGTGAAATTTTCCATTCCACAGGCAGAATTTTGCCTTCTGCAGGCAAAATGTCACATTACGCAGGCAAAATTCAGAATTTTGTTTTTGTGAAACTGGTGACTTTCATGTATATTTCATGTAATGAAATTTGCCAATTTCACACTTCTTTTATCCTGATCCACCTAGGAAAACCCTGTCATATCACTCCCAGCTGCCTTGATCCTGATTGAAAATTTAAGCAAAATGTCATCACACAAACTAAACCTAGCAAAAACAACACACTTACATGAACTCCAAAGCATGTAAGATAGATTTGGATCCAAAATGGGCTAATACCACTATCACCTACCTAAGAATTGAACTGTCTCTGAGCAATAATGCTGTGAGAAAGAAAAATCTGGAAAACTGGTGGGCTGCAATACAACAGCCTCTGACTTGATGGAGTCAACTACTTTTATCACTCTGGGGGATAATAAACACTGTAAAATGATTATTTTCCCCCTGCATCATGTACCGTCTGGGTATACTTACACTGGCCCTTACCCTCACCAACTTCAAATGTAAGCCTTCTGCTATTTTACAGTTTATATGGACAGGGAAAATGCCATGTAGGGCTTGATTGCAAAGAACAAGAGAGACTAAGGCTTTCCCAACTTTCTTTGGCAGTATCATTCACTCAAGGCCAGTAAGTAACTTTATTGTAGGGTGGCCAATATTGTACTTCACCCAGGGCTGCTGTCCACAATGGTGTTGGATAGAGGCTCAGCTGTGCCAGGGTACCCACATTCCCTCAGAGATATTGTTCTATATACCCAGTAGATGTCTGCTCAAACTTTTAACAAACACAACAATTAACATTT
Source organism: Neoceratodus forsteri (assembly GCA_016271365.2). NCBI lineage: Eukaryota > Metazoa > Chordata > Ceratodontiformes > Ceratodontidae > Neoceratodus > Neoceratodus forsteri. Next base: position 1,066,790,274 of record CM057454.1, on the reverse strand, counting down.
TGGTGTGACTATTTTTCCAGCTTCACAGATGCCAGGGCTTACAACCCCACACTATTCTGTTAGCCAACCAAAATGGTCCAATCCAATTTTTAAAATTGGCGTTGGGACTGTGAACAGTCCAGAATGGGTGGATGAAAGAATTACCTATCTCTCCCACCTGGTATTCAATAACTGCTTTCTTAATTTTGAAACCCTGAAAACACATTAGCAGCTTACAAAAAAAAGGATATTTTTCCAGAAGTTCAAACATCACATGTCTTGGGGCTGCCCTGGAAGCTCACTCCTAGCCAGCGGATGCTAGGGGCACTATTGAAATCCTTCTACCCCTTGCCATACAATACCGTGCAGTTTCCCAGCCTTCCAATGCCCTTTTGAAATTGCTGGCCTGGATATTTGCCCTTGCTTGTCCAAGGAGTTTAATTTTCAACAAGACCAGGTTAATTTGTCAGACCTTTGGCAACATCTCTACAAATGCATTAAATTTGATACATGTAGGCTAATTTATTTGTTTATTTCACAAGTTAAGTTTCATCAGGAAAGTCATACTGAGCTGGTATCATCTCATTTCCAGATGCATCCTGGAAGGAGGAGAAAGAGAAGGGAACAGATACAAAGTACAATGTACATAATTAATACAATACAAAAATAATACAATCACATGGAAATAAGTATAACAAGATATACAGTTTCAAGAAAAATACAAAAATTGACAAAAAAACATTAAACAGTGAGCAACAAAACCATAATAAGGAACAAGGGGTAGTGAATGATGAACATGAGGAGTGGGGCTAAGTTAGTGTCAGTACAGTGTGGAAGGTAGGTGACTGAAAACATTATATATAGGATAAAGTATGGGGAGCAGTGTGTTATGAGAATTTACACACACCCAAGTTGTTGGATGGCACATATGAATGCCATCCAACAATAAGGGTGTATGTTAAATTCGAGTTTAACACATTGCTCCCCATACTTTATTTTATATAATTGAAGGGCTCCATTTTTTCTATGGTGAGACTTGAGTTTGGAAAAAAAGACATGGAGGCTTACCTTGCAGATGAACATTTTTATTTCTGTGAGGAAAACAGAACTGTGCTTGAACATTAACTTTACTTATTTAAAATGTTAATAAAATAAAGTGAATACAACAGTTAGAAGTCCATGAGTGTGGAGATTCTTCGGTATAGTTTCCTGTTTGAAGGGCTGTTTTGCGTTGATGTAGTCATTTGACCTGCAGAAGAAAGGTTAGGGTTGAAAGGGAGAGAGTTAGGGATTGTGGCAAAAGTGGCGGTAACGCCGAGAAGTAAGTGTTTTTCTTGTCAGTAATGTTTGAGGTAAAAGGTACAGTTGGAAGCTTGCGGTCTGTTTATTTACTTGTCTCGAGCGCTTTGGTATGGAAAGGGAGCACGTGAATGCCGTAACACCTACTCAGGTGTTACGGTATTTAACACACGGTTTTGTCTATGGGAAAAAACTGAGACCGTTAATTATAAAATGTTAAACAACATATATTCTACCTCGACCAAATTCTACTATAGTGGAAAACTAGATAGTTTCTTATGTACACAATGTGGGTTGACTAAGTGTTCCCTGAAACATATACTGTGGTACTGTAATAAAGAAAAGCCCCATATGAGATGCAGTTCATAGTACATTAGATCCTTTATTAGTGTTATCAGTTCATTTCACTCCACAGTTATGCCCCATGGGAGTGGGAATAAAAACCTCATTGGAAACCAAAGATGCCATATGTCCTCAAATTTAATGTCCATCAAAGAAATCTTCTTAAAGCACTGTATGGATCCTGATATTCTAACATAACATGAATAGCACCAATATCTTCTATAGAGGTGGGCAGAAGCTGCAAATTCCACTTTCGTGGAACTTTCACAAAATATCGTAGATTTCACGAAACTCCAAAATTCTGCCATTGGCGAGATTGAAATCTTCTAAATGTGTTTGATGAATTTTCACCCTGTTCCATGGAATTTTCTGGCTGAACTGTGGAATAATACATATGAACTGTGGAACGACAGTTCTGAGGAATTTTATTCTGCAGTTTAATGGAATTTTCTCCAGTACATGTAATTCTGCAGTTCAGTTATCAGTTCTGCGGAATTTCATTCTGCAGTATAATTCATTAATCCACAATTCATACATTTATTCTGCAGTTCAGTGACTCATTGAACTGCAGAATGAATGTATGAATGGTGGTGGATTAATGTATTAAACTGTGTAAACAAATTCAGCAGAATTGACCACCAACAATGATAAGTACTGCAGAATTTTGTTCAGAAGTTTAATACAATAATCCACAATTCATACATTTATTTCACCATTCTGAGTCAGAACTTCAACAAAAGTTGCCAAAGTATTCTGAAATTCCCTGAATGCGAAATTCTGACTTTTGCCAGAATTCCACAAGTGGAAGTTTAATTTCACACAGCCCTAATTTTCACAGCCAGTAAGAGCCAAGAAGCTGCTTGATGGTATGTGGAATACCCAGAGAAGTTTAGATAAACAAGCATTTGTCAATGCCGAATGTTTGCTTGCTGGCATTGGCATTGGTAGTGCAGAAGTTACAGAGCTGCATAATAGGAATGGCAGTGAAGTGTTAAACTGAAGCCAACCCCACCACCACCCTGCAGAGAGTGACAGGCATTGGGATGTGCCTTTGGGTCGTCAGGCATAATGGCCATGCCATTTCACCACACCCTACCCTGCAGACACTGACAAGTGTCACGGTGTGCCTTGGGGTCTTTGGCCCTTATGCGCACCCCATTCCATCAGGAAATATGGTGAGATGGGTGCAGTATAGGAGAATGGGGTGAACTTTGGGGCCGAAGAGTCCAAGGCATACCTCGATGCCTCTCACTGGCTGTAGGGTGTGGAATGGTATGAGCATTACAGGCAAGAATCCCAAGTCACACCCCTGATGCCTGTCATTCTCTACAGGGTGGGGCGTTATGGTTGGAAACCTTAACAGCTCAGGCATTCATTGGTATTTTCAGTCCAAATTTTCAACATGTCTTTTGTGTGACCCCCACCTCATGAACAGTGGCAATATCAGTTTGTTAGCTGAAGGCTGCTTATGCACAGCGACTATGGCATTTAGCACCACAGGTACAAAAACACATTCCAGACAGGATGTGAAAAATGGCAGCTGTACTGTTCATGGGGAGGTTTAAAAAATGGCAGTGTTGAAAATCAGGAGTGTAAATATTAAAAAACTGGTGAAGTCACGAGCGTGCGTAGAAACTGTGTAACGCACACCCATAATGTAATTAGTTTGGGGATTTTTTTACAGCAGATTGTCAGCACAGGCATTTTGGGACCTCCACTCATGAACAGTGTCACTGTGATTTTATTAATCTGTCCCAAACACTGATTTCCCACAGCGACCATTCATTTCTGCATCGGAAGTGCGAAAACACATTTCAGCCAGGGTGTGAAAAATGACAGCTGTACTGTTCATAAGGAAGTGTGGAAAAATGCAACTGGTGAAGATCTGGACTGAAAATATTACAAAGTCATGAACTTACGAGGGTGCGTGGAAACTGCACAATGCTGACCCATAACACAGTCATTTTATGGACTTTTGTCACCAAATTTTCAACATAGCCATTTTAAGACCTCTGCTCATGAACAGTGTAACTGTGATTTTCTTAATCTTCCCAAACATTGCTTTCACACACCGACTGCACCATTGTGCACTACATGTGCGGAAACACATTTTGGGCAACATGTGAAAAATGGCAGCTGTACTGTTCATAAGGATGTGTAATAAAATGGCAATGTGGAAAATTTGGAGTGAAAATATAGAAAATTCGCAAACTTATAAGCGTGCATAGGAACCGCACAACGCACTCTCGTAAAACAGTCATTTTTAGGGAATTTTTTCGACAATTTCAACATAGCCATTTTAGATCTCTACTCATGAACAGTGTAACTGTGATTTTCTTAATCTGTCCCAAACGTTGTTTTCGCACACCAACTGCACCATTGTGCGCTACATGTGCGGAAACACATTTTGGGCAGGATGTGAAAAATGACAGCTGTACTGCTCATAAGGAAGTGTAATAAAAGGGCAATGTTGAAAATCTGGAGTGAAAATATTGAAAATTTGCGAACTTACAAGCTTGAGTAGGAACTGCACAATGTGCGCTCGTAAAACAGTCATTTTTAGGAATTTTTTCACCAAATTTTCAACATAGCCATTTTAAGACCTCTTCTCATTAAAAGTGTTACTGTGATTTTCTTAATGTGTCCCATACATTGATTTCACACACCGACTGCTCCATTGTGCGCTACATGGGCGGAAACACGTTTTGGGCAAGATGTGAAAAATGGCAGCTATACTGCTCATAAGGAGGTGTGGTAAAATGGCAATGTTGAAAATCTGGAATGAAAATATTAAAAATTTGTGAACTCATGAGCGTGTGTAGGAACTACACAATGCACGCTCGTAAAACAGTCATTTTTAGGAATTTTTCCACCAATATTTCAACACAGGCTTTTTGAGAGCCCACCTTATGAACAGTGGCAGTGTCATTTCATTACTCAGTCCCGAAAGGTGATTTTGTGCAGTGACTGTGAAATCACCCTTTGGGCCCGAATAACACCATGACAGTGCAATAATTCATGATGAGGGGTCCCAAAAACCCCATGTTGAAAATTTGGGCCCAAAATTCCCAAAAATGCCTGAGATATGCAAAAAAGTTGAAAAAACCCAATCTATCCTATTATACAGCTTACCGGCATTTCCTCCATTCGAGGTCGGCTTTGAAGAGTGCAGACGTGTTCCTGGTCCACCGAAGATTGTTGCACCAGAGTCAGGAGGTAAGTATGGGGTGAGGGGGTGTGTGTGGGGAGGCAGGGTGTGCAGTGGGTGGGTGCAGGTGGGGCAGACACAGCGAGGGACCATTTTTGATTTTCAGGTTTTTTTTTTTAATGACGACAATGCGGGGTGTTTGCCATGCTGGGGTGGGCTCCCAGCGTGGCAGAAGGACAGCTGGTGGGTGTGTGTGGAGCTTACGGAGCATTAGGCACCCCTGTTGGCCATAGCATCTGTTGCCACGCTGGGGTAGGCTTCCAGTGTGGCACCCTGTACTCGGGGGGGGGAGACAGTGCAGCCGATGTGGGATTGGGCACTCCATCGCTATACAACGTGTATGCGCTGGGTGTGCACCCAGCATAGCATATGGAACTGTGTTTCGGCATACATTGAGCCGGCCAGGATTGGGCACCCCCTGTCGGCTATACAGTGTGTGTGTGGGGGGCAGCATGCAAGTATGTGTGTGTATAGCATTTGTGTGTGTGTGTGCGCAGTGGGGAGTGCGCATGAGCAGGTGATATTTATCACTGCTCACTGAAGTGTAGCTCCCCCTTTCAACTGTACGCCACTGCATTTTGGAGCTGTCATAGACAGCTCCAGCAGGCATTGGAGAACTGCGGCCGTGCCTGCAAACACACTGACTGAATTGGAAGAGGGCTGCCACACCTCTGAAAACTCAGATGATGGCACTATGTTTCTTGCACATGCGTGCAAGCAAACATAAAAATGGAGTATACTCCTCACCTTGCTGACATTACACATATAAAAGCAAAAATCAAGCACTACTTGACAAACTAGTCTTCTGGTCATAATCTCACTAAAGCCTAAATTTGCAGCTTGTGTACATTTATATCTGTAAACAGCTTATCACAGACACAGAATTGTATTAATGGTCTCAGAAAAATATGGTGTGTGGCTTGTTTTACATGTAATGTATATATGAGTTGTATGTGTGATTTTGCATGTAAAACTTTAAAGCATTAAGAAAATGATTGGATTTAAAAGAGTGATTTTCAAAGAGAAATGTTTTGATTGAAGGTTTCATTATAGAGCTATGATAGGTTTCTCATTCTCTGGGTTGTTGTTCTGCCCAAAGGAATGTGGAACAATAACCTTTTAGGATTGCTGTAGGAATGGCTGTTGTGGATCAGAAGCATTCCTGAAGTTGCCCTGCCTGTGTCTATAGTGAAGGCCTATAGGGTAACACCACAGTAGGACACTAACATGTAGGGCTCAATTTTCAAAGGGTGATGGAGGGCTTTCACAAGCTGTGTGTCAATCCCTGCACTGCCCCAAACACAGTGTCGCACCTTGTGCCCAATTCTTGTAGGTCACGTGCACTTGCAACACTTTACCCTTTTTATGGTGGCTTGTGCCAATTATTTGATTCAAACCCCATAAAAAGATCCCCAAAGAAAAAGAAACAGCAATGAGGGTGCTGTTCACCCCTCGTTAGATAATTTGCATGTGGGGCTATGGGAAAGTGAGCATATCCAAGACAGAGAACACAATTCATTTTTTGACAAATTGTCCTTCGGGAGGTGCTTTATAGATGCTGTGGTGGCAGTGTGGTACAGGGACTTACAAGAACTGGAAGACTTTGTCCAGTATCTGCATTCTACTAACCCCAATTTGAGGTTTACATATCATGCAAGTAGGGAAACAGTGAACTTCTTACATCTTGCAATAAGAAAGGATGCAATGGGGTAGTAAACACCAGTGCATATAGAAAGGAAACAGATACTAACACCTTATTGTTGGCATCCAGCTGTCATCCACACCACGCTGTCACCAACATCCCTAAGGAGCAGTTCCTGCACTGAAAAAGGAATTGCTCCATGCAAGACAGGTTTGAAGCAAGCTCAGATGATTTGAATGATAGATTCCTGGAAAGGAGCTACTCGAAGAATGTTGTTGAAATGGTGAGAGGTAATGCTGTGAGACAGGACAGACATAGGCTGCTCTTTGATGACTGCAACAGACAGAGGGAGGAGAGAGAAGGGGAGAAAGCAGGTTTAATTTTGTGACTGACTATTCAACACATACTGGTTATTTTGAAACAAATTATAACACACTGGCATATCTTACCGAAAGACTAGAGCTTAACAGAAATCACCTCCACCCCCCCCAGAATGTCATTTAGATGTGTCACCACAGTGAAGGACACATGCCATAGTTGCCATAAGAAAAAAACCAGCACTAGCATGGCTAGAAAGAGGGGTAATAGGCTATTACCCTTGCAAGAGATGCAATGTGTGTAAGCACATTGCTCAGGGAAAACCTTCATGACTCCTAATGTAGGTAAAATGTTCAAGATCAGACATGTTTGACATGTGACATGGTAGGAGTCATTTATCTGGCCCAGTGTACCTGCATGCCTTCAGCATAGGGAAATGATAAGGAATTTTAAATTAAGAGTGGGAGAGCTGTGTGGGGCCATTGAAATTGGAAATTGTACATATGCAACTGCACAGCATGTCATGGAAGCAAGGAAACAAGGCAGCCAGATAATCATTGCATTACATCTAGAGCCATTGATAAAGTTCACCAAATTGTAAGGAGGGACTTTAAAAATAAAGTATTAAAAAGTAAGACTTTCAGACTTCTGGTGACGTCACCATAATGGCGAGAGGTTGAAGAGCTGAGCTCCCCGGAGGACACCCCCTAAAATCATCAAACTCCCCTAATCGAATGAAATTTAAAAATATATAAAGACATACGCAGTAAGCTCAGGATGGCAGGAAAACCCCTGAAAGCAAAGGGTCCCAGACAACTGCAATCAGGAAGCAAAATGAGGCAAACGTTGTTGAGCAGATCACAAGAAGGTCTCGCGGCCCTGCCAGCACGCAGACAATATGCTTCTGATTCCTCGGTGGAGCTAGAGCAGGATGAAATGGATTCTAATGATGGCACAAAACATACTTTACAAAAGATCTTGGCCACACTGAACAAGATTGATAGTGATCTGGCAGATTAAAGGCAAGCTATGCGCCTCCTGGATAAAAAAGTCTCTAAAAATGATGCTCGCCTGGAAGAATTGGCTGAAACGCAGGAAAGCAATGATCGCCTACTATTATACTTAATTCAAAGAGACTGAGAAATGAGTGTGAAACTAGAAGACCTGGAAAATAGGTCTCGACATAACAATTTCTGAATACATGGGCTGTTGGAATGAGCTGAGGAAGGGTTTGCTACAGCGGCTGACTTTATTCAACAAGTACTGAGATCCACACTGGAAATCCCTTCAGACCTAGACCTAACGATTGACAGGGCCCATCAATCACTTGTGCCTAAGCCAACAGATTCAATAGCAAGACCGAGGTCATTTGTGATAAGAATGTTGCATTTTCAAACAAAGGAATGGATATTAAGGGAAGCCTGGCGTCACAGGAACTGAAAGTACAAAGATATGGTAATCTGCTTTGATCAAGACTTCTCAACGGTGCTGCAGGCGGAAAGACAGAGAACCAGAGGAATAATCAGAGAATTGAGGGAGAAAAAGGGAATCAAAGCTCAATTATTATATCCAGCGAGATTGAAAATATTAGAGGAAAATGGTACAAGGATCTTTCCCACGTTGCTCAAAGTGGTCCCATATTTGAAGAACTTAGAGATTATAACACCTGACTTAGCATGTGAAATGTTGGAAAAACAGTTGAGAGCAAGTGTGTGGAGCATTGCAACCAGAGGCAAGAACAAGAACAGAGGGACTCCTTTCTCTTATCCAAAATCCACAATGGGGGACATTGTAAGGTTACTGCAGAGAGCTGAAAAAAGAAACAAACTGTCAGATTTGAGTAGAGAAGATGTGTCGCCATCGAAGAACCGAGGATAATAATGGTTTTAATCGTGGTATATGTAGCTGGGGCTTTTTTCATCGGAAGCACCAGAGAGAGATGTGGAGAACTGTTTGAGACTCTATATAACAATTGGAATAAAACTGTAATTGGAAGTGGGGGATCAAAAAGGAAAAAAAAAAGAGAAAGGAAAGGATAGAGCCACATTAACTCTTGGGAAGGTGTAGGGGGGAGCCGGAGGTGGAGAGGTCTGCAGCGAGGTTTAGGGTTTAAGCCTTAGAGAACAAGCAAGCAAAAGTTTTTGGCAGGTGAATGTTAACTTCCAGATGTCTGCCCACCTGTATATGGAGGGAAAGGGGGAAGAGATGGAAAACAAGAGAAGAAGGGGATCTTTGATTCCTAAGTCGATGGGGGGGGTGAAGGGACTGTCATTCCTGGGCGAAGGACACAGAGCCGGAACATAAAGGATAAGCGTGGGAGGAGGGGAACTAAAAGAGCATGTACGACTAGAACACAGCTGGGGGCCTCATGGGGGGAGCACAGTTTTTTCTTTCTCTTTTTCATGCCAAGGGGCATCTACACATAAGAAAGAGTTGTCAGCAAACCATTTCTACAAGAGTATTTGCTACAACACCCCATAAACATCGGAGGGGCATAATAAGTGGTCATAGAGTTGACTAACAATTCCCTTGGAAGTCAAGGGTGGGAAATTTAGAGCTAGTTACGCAATTAAAACAGTTTAGTAAGATATACAAATGTTGGATGTAATAATGTACAAGTTATATCTGTCTTTTCGATGTGGTTTCTTTCTGCTTTATACAAAGAAGCAAAATCAGACCTTGAGGGTGGCAGAAGAGGGAGAGGGAGGTGCGTGACAGCCTATCCATATCTATGTAATCTGGATCTCTGGTAAAACTTAACACCTGAATATGGCTTCTTTAAATATAATTTCATATAATGTTAATGGTATTAATTCACCTGTAAAAAGAACCAGATTACTGGGGGAATTGAAGAGATTGGACTGCGACGTAGCTCTCCTGCAAGAGACTCATCTCTCGGATTCAGAGCACTTAAAACTCTGGAAAGCTTGGGTAGGGACAGTGAAAGCTGCGGCATGTGGGGGGATTAAAAAAGCTGGAGTGGCTATCCTGGTGAAAAGGAACTATCTCCAAAACATACAGGAAGTGGACAAGACATTTGAGGGGAGATATATCAGGGTCACGAGAATGGTTCAGGATCAAGTGATACACATAGTTAATATATATGCACCTAATACAGGAACAGACAAGTTCCATTTGGAAGTCTTTCAGAAAATTGCAGACCTTTCCACGGGAATTTTGATATTGGGGGAGATTTTAATGCCATACCATGCCCAACAATGGACCGGTCAGGAGGGCCAGCGTGCACTCCAAAACCGGTAGATAAAAAATTCTAAGCTAGGTTAGAGGAAGGTGGATTGGTAGATGTATGGAGACACCAGCATGTAGGGGAAAAGGATTACACCTGTTTCTCTGCAGCTAATAAATCCTATTTGAGGATAGACTTCATATTGACACATAAGATCAATATGCATTACTTTACATCATCTAAGATAGGGTCATTTACCTTATCAGACCATGCTCTGGTCATGGTCAAAGTGGTGTGGGCGACAGGTTCCAGACATACCAGCTGGAGACAAAATGTCTCACTACTTAATGACAAATCGACAATAAAGCAAATTGAGCAGACTATTGCTAATTTAGCCATTGATTCCCCAATATCAGAAAGCTCTCCCCTTCTTTGGTGGGATACTATGAAGGCAGTAGTAAGGGGGCAATTGATTAGCTTGGCTTCTGCAAAAAAAAAGCTTTGGGAAAAAAAGAGGAATGGGTTATTAAAAGCCATAGAAAACTGGAAAAGGAACATAAAACTCATCCCAGAGGGAAAGGAGAAAGAACTTTAAAAGGACTACTCAAAATAAAGGGAGGAATTGTGGATGTTGGACAATGAAAAAGCAGAAGGTATTCTAAGATTTGCAAATCAAAAGTTTTATGAGGGAGGGGGGAGGGCAATCAGGTTACTGGCCTTTCGGTTGAGAAAAGAACAAGTGAGCAGATATGTTACATTTATTTTAGACAACACTAAAGATAAAAGAAAATGGGTGAAACCAAATGATATAGCCACAGTATTTAAAGAATATTACAAATTATTGTATACAGAAAATAGAAACCCGAAGGAAGTTAAAAGGGATACAGGGGAATTTTTAAAGGCTATGGATTTTCCCAAATTGACCCCAGAAGTAAAGAAAGAGTTGTCATCCCCCATTACAGAGAAGGAGGTTCGAGGGGTTATCATGAACCTTCCAACCAGTAGGTCGCCGAGCCCAGATGGGCTGCCTGCCGAATTTTTCAAAAAACTAAAGAACCCCTTAATTTCAAAATTGACTGCTGTTATGAATGCTATCTTGGAGGAGAATAAAATTCCCTCTTCCTGGCAGGATGCAATCATCACAGTACTCCCTAAACCAGGCAAGCCCCTCGAATGTTGTGAGTCGTTCCTACCCATATCCTTGTTGAATCAGGATTTTAAAATATGGACTAAGATCCTGGCCAATCGAATTCAGAAGCATATTGGAAACCTAATCCACCCAGACCAAATGGGATTTATTCCTCGTAGACACTTATCTAATAATATCAGAAGACTTCTCAATATAATTAGTAAGGAAAGTAAATCAACAGCACCTCAAGTAGCGATTTTTTTGGATGCGGAAAAAGCCTTTGATTGGCTAAATTGGGCTTATTTACAGGAAGTACTTCTTTACATGGGTTTTGAAGGTGTGTTTATGCAGTGGATTATGGCAGCAAATCAAAAACCCAAAGCCACAGTATGGGTTAATGGGACATTATCAGAGGGGTTCACAATTGAAAGGGGCACTAGGCAAGGCTGCCCACTATCCCCATTATTGTTTGCCATTGCTATGGAACCTCTAGCCCAAGCAATTAGGATGAGAACAGATATTAAAGGAATCCAGGTTGGGGGGACGGTGAATAAAATATCCTTGTATGCCGATGATACTCTGATTTATTTATCAGACCCAGATACATCGATTCCCCCAGTGCTGGATTTGCTTACTTTTTTTGGCAAAATATCAGGTTTCAAAATAAATAAAGATAAATCTGAAATCATGTTAATAGAGGGAGCCCCATCTTCAACACTCCAAGGAAGGATCCCGTTTAAACGGGTGAAAGAGAAATTTAGGTATCTGGGAATACAAATTCCAACCAGGATCTCCAGATTATATCAGCTGAATTATCGGCTACTTCAAAGGAAGATCTTTGAAGATGTAAACAGATGGCAAACACTTCCTTTGACTTTTACGAATAGGATTGACACTGTCAAGGTCAATGTATTACCCAGGTATCTATTTTTATTCACAAATTTACCTTTCCCTTTTCCACATAAAGATTGGAAGGAACTTCAACACAAACTTTCTAGATTTATTTGGGCGGGGAGAAGGCCAAGAAAGAGATGGGAGCTACTCATGGTAGACAAGAGCCAAGGGGGGTGAGGGATACCTAATTTTTATAACTATTATAGAGCAGCACAAGTTCTTCCAATTCTTAAAATACTAAACGCAGATCGAAGCAGAGGTTGGTATTCAATGGAAGCAGAAGCACACCCCACGGAACCTTTGAGATTTCTACCACGGATAGCCACTCAACCAGATATCAAACTAATCCAGAACAGATGGTCCAAACATACAATGAAGCTGTGGTTAGATACACAGCAATGGTGGGAAATCGTGAGTCCGGTCTGGGAGTATATCCCCCGAAATCATCTCCCTGGATTCCCCGCCAATCAAGGAGACAGTTGTTTTTCCAGGTGGAGAAGGGCAGGGCTTTAATAATCTTACCCAGTTTATATAGAGAGAGAAGAGATCAAATCATTTGCTGACCTGCAGAGAGAATATAATCTCATAAAAACAGATTTTTTTAAATACCTGCAATGCAGGCACTATATCTCCACTATGGTAGGGGCGGAAGCCCTACAAACCCACCCTCCTCCTCCTTTAATAGCCACTCATCAAAAAAGTATTTTAGCTGACCAGAAAGGTTATATCTCACTCATTTATAAGGCTCTACAAGAAGATGTAGGGAAAGTTCTAGTGGCCTAGATATAGAATGAATGGCAAAAGGAACTGAACACTAGAATAACTGAAGTGGAATGGGGTAAAATCTGAGGGGGAATCTCCAAAATCACAAGCTCTCCTGGATGGAAAGAATTTAAGTGGAAGGTCACTGCCAGGTTTTTTATTACTCCGGTGATCTCTGCACATTATGCTACTTCCTCTACAGACTTATGTTGGAGGGGGTGCGGGAAAAGGGGGACATTTACGCACATTTTCTGGGATTTCCCCCGGATTAGAGACTTTTGGCAGGAAATTATGCAGGCAGTACAAAACATTTTTCATCTTCAGGAAAATCTCTCAGTTGTTAATATGATATTAACTTTGACCCCAATGGAAATTAGAACAAAAAACCAAAAATATTTATTTTATCTACTGGTAACCACAGCCCTTAAGATTATTACACAGCAGTGGCTTAAAAAAAATTCATTGACTGAAGTTATGTGGATAAGTAACATTAAGAAAATTAAAATCATGGAGGCAGTCCCCGCACAGTTAAATCTTAGAGTGGATCAACATAATGCGAGGTGGTTACCATTATATGACTATATCGAAGAGACTGAGGGAGTTTCAGTGTTAGAACAACTTCTTCAGAACTAAAGGGCATAATCCGAGAGATGGGTCATTAAATGCTAGTAAGGATTCAGGGGTGGAGAAAATCAAAGGCAACATAAGGTCTGAACAAGGAAGGTTTGGGGAAGAGAAAGATAAGCGGTAAAGAAATAAATCCACGTCAAATAAAAAAGTTTATGTAGTTGAAGGGCAGTGAGGTAGTTATCTACCTTTTAGAAATATGTTACATTGCTGTCATGGTTTGATGTATTGTAAATGAAAATAATAACTAAAGGCAGTACATTGGAAAGCAATTATTGTGAGGCAAGGGGGGGGGACAAAAAAGTCTGTAATGGATATATAAGCCAATTAATTGCTACAATATGGTGATGTACTAAGAATGGAATTCTGCCCAAGATGTATCAGTATGATAAACTATAAATAAAAAATTTATGTAAGTTCAAAAAAAAAAAGTAAGACTTTCTAAGCTGGCCCCATGATGTGTAGGGACAAGGCCCTATTCACTTTATCTCTCACCATGCCAGTAACCTGAGTTCAGGAATGAGCTCGGATCACCGGGGGTCAACTAGGGAGAAAGAGGACTGAGCATCCAGAGGACAGCTCTCTTTACTGGGGGAGCCTTGTCAACTCAGTCCTGGACTGCCCCTGGGTGGAGACCTGGAGGTACTGCCAGCAGCTCGAGTGGCATGAATAGAGGGGCTGCAGTTATTGCATACGTATGCCTCCATGTACGTGCACTTATACTGCAGCAGGGACAGTGGGGAGAAAACTGGAAAATAGCAGTCACAGGCTATATGAAGCCTTGCCTGCCTGCCCCCGCCCTGCACTGTCATTGGTTCACCAACCCACAAATCTGCATGTGGGTATACGTGGGGGGGGAGGATGGCCCTCCTCTTACTGGTCCCACCATGGGGGGAATCTGTGGGGGATATGGGGCTTGGTGGGTGGTGGAGAAGTTTGCCAGGTGGGGGAACAGGGACTAAGCTGAGCAGTCACCTGTGGTGCACCTGGAGGGAAAAGTATATATGAAAAACAAAGAAAGAAATAATGGCTGGATTTACAGTTTAGAAGCAATGAATTATAAAGGTCTGAATGCCAAATACGACCTGGCACCCTTCCTAAAATGATATTGTAACCAGAAAGTAATTGATTTTCTCTTTGAGTTGGATTCACTTGATGAGCTACTTGTTGCTAATGTTTATCTTTTATTCCTATTCATAGAAGCTCGGAAAGCAATCATTGTTTGTAACTGCAAATGTTTGTCTATTTGTACCTGATGCCTCTGTAGGTTCAAATCCTGGAGCTGATTCCTGACATATCCCACACACAGTCCTGCAACTCTTGAGAATGTATGTGTTCTTCATGGATTTTCTTCAGACTGAAAATATTATTGCTACATTTTTGTGAATTTGCTGTATCCTTTATGTTGGGAAATTGTGCTATTTTGCACTTCCCAATGCACAAACTATATTGCATATTCAGCACTTTGGGACTTACAATATCTATGCTGATAACAAAAAATGTGTTTTATATCAAATATAAGACAGTTATTGTAGCCCTCAAGATAGTTTAAATAATAAGCCCTCTAGTGCAGCCAGTGACACAGATTTTGTGGATGAATTTATTGTGGTGAAGGCATTTTTAATGTAATTATATTTATATATTTATGCAAATGCATTTAACTAATGTTTTTTAAGGATATTTAAAGAATGTGCTCCATGAATGTTATTGCACGTTTGCTAAGGTGAGCCTAATGTATTTTTATCTAATTGGTGAGTATTTGTATGTATTGTATGAGCCATGATTCACATCATCCTTGATGATGAGGTGTGATGTCATCACTATGTGCCAATATATAAGAAGGGTGTTTGCAAGAGTTTTTTTTTCACCTTTGATATAGGATTTTTACCCCAAATGCATCAGGTAGTTGGGTCTTTTGGCATCAATACAGTTTACATTTTTGCACCAAAATTCCAAGGAGTGGTGTCTACTCATTAGGGGGTAGTGCCCTATTTTGTTGTTGTTACATTATTGGGGATACAACTAATTTTTTTTTAATAATATCCTTTATTGATTTTCAGTATTACAAATAACAATATAGACAAGGTATCATACAGACATAAAACAACAGTACAAAACATACTGTACCCAATCCCCCATCGACTATGTACAATAAGGGATTATCAAACTAAATAGTAGTAATAGATTCTAGCAGGTGAGAATCAACCTAATCTTGATTAGTAACAATGTACTTCATACTACTCCTCATGAAATCTTTCACGTATCCAAATAATGATAATTTGCTATATTCATTGCCCAGCTTGTGTAAAATATATAAAATGGCAAATTTGGTAGCCATTTGCCTACTAGTGCAGCCTTCATCGACCTATCCAAGGCCTTCGACCTGGTCAATCACAACCTGCTACTAGCCAAGTTGGGCAATGTAGGTCTTGACAGCCATTCTCTAAGGTGGTTTAAAAGCTATTTAATCGGTCGCACACAGAAGGTAAAGTGGAGGGATGCCTTATCAGATCCAAGTGACCACTTTGGTGGGAGCACTGTGGTCCAGTATATGGATGATGTTGTCATCTTATTGACCCTCCACTAATCTGGGTGACCTAAGCCCATTGCTCCAAGGTGACCGGAGTTCCCTCGAGGACTGGCTCATTAAGAACAGAATGGTCCTCAATATGGATAAGACCAAGGCCCTGCTGTTCGGTCCAAGATCCCTTGGACATGATAGAAAACAACACCTACACCTAACCTCCATGTCTGGTAGCAGCCTAGAGGTAGTGGCATCACTAAAATACCTTGGCCTCACCCTGGACCAGGGTTTCACCCTCAAGAGCCACGTGAACCAAGACAAGAAAACCTTGCATGGAAAGCTAGGCACCCTCTACCGACTGAAGGACCAGCTGATACCTGAAGCAAGGGTCTTAACTGCCATCAGCGTCCTCCTCCTGACACTCACCTATGCGGCCCCAGTGGTGCACAGAGCGGCAAGGGTTGAGATGAACAGACTACCAGTCCTGTACAATAAGGTGGCTCATTTCTCCACCCAGTCAAACCCCAGGAACCACCACTGTGACACCCTATCCCAACTAAATTGACACTCGTGGGAAGCTCACCTCCAGTACCCTCTGCTATGCCAAGCCTTCAAACTAATCAGCACAACTCCCCCTCCCAGTCTCTCTGGACTCATTGCGATAAAGACTACTCCTCAGCTCCTCCACATAACGGAATGTATTTTCCTAGCAGTCCCCAGAGTAAGAACCAAGGCGGGGGGCAAGTCATTTGCTCACACTGCACCCACTTTGTGGAACTCCCTCCTCCCTCCCTCCAGGGGCAGGGAACACCTTCTATTAAAAGTTTTTGCATTAGGCTCTAGGCTCACATGATGGCAACTACCAAATGCCATTGCTAGGGCTCCTGGGACCCTCACATGGACATCTGAATCTCACAGTCCTATACTACCCTCAGAGTGTAATTTATATCAGCAATGTGGCCAACACCCTCCTCACTCATATCCTTGTCTAGTCACAAGTTCTGATACTCTCCTGTAAAACAGTATGACTGTATGTTCTTCTCATCAAATGTAACCATCTGACTGTATCATACTGTAGTATTTCAATATCATACTGTGTTATTTAGCAATGCTATGTAATCCAGGGTCGCCCCTAAAAAGGGACCTCCGGGCTCAGTGGGCTTACCTGGTCACCAAAATTTAATAAATAAATGTACTAGATTTACCACTAGTAGGTTGTAGGATATGGGTAAGACTATCTGCCAGATTACTGGCCCTCTTGGATGTCATCCAGGGTGCATTTGGACAATAGTTCCAAAGTTCTGGATCAGAATGGATGATACCCCAATTTTTTGCCACAACTTGCCTTATCACTCCAGATTGATGACCGGAGGTTATGACCAGGCTTAAAGGTTGTGTGTCATCTCTTACACTTTCTTGTACCACCAGCAGACTTCCTTGGTTGGTGGAGTCCACATATGCCTCTACCTGATCCAAAATGTCAGGTTTATAACCCATCTCCTGGAACCTGCTCCTCATGAGCTCTCTCTTTGCTTGGTAATGTGCTACCTTGCAGCAATTCCTTTCTACCCTTAGGTGTTGGGATTTAGGGATGTTTCTTACCATGTGTTAAGTAGATCCAGAAACAAATGATTTGATACATTTTATTGGACCAACATGGATGTTACAGAAAAGAACAAAGTGCTCTAGCTTTCAAAACAACCAGGTCCTTCTTCAGAAGCTTTCTGGCAGTTATTTTGAAAATTCCTTACTATTAACACCAGATTATGTTGAAAAAACAGAAATAATTCTCATTGGTTTAACATATACTTTTAAAACATAACAGAAGATTATGTCAGAGAAGCTAATTAACACCAGCATGCTTTTAACTGAGAAGCCTCAGAAGGGAAAAGGTTATCAATAATTCTCAACAACCAGAGAGTTTTTCTCACACAAATTTTAAAATGTCTCAGTATGCTAAGAAAGCATTCTAGTGATAAAAAAAAAACCTTGGACTAGCATTCGCTCTAATACATGAAAGATGAGCTTACTTACAACTTACATTCCAAGTGTCCTGATGTATTAAAGAACAGATAGTGAGAAACAAAATCCTGATATTAGGTATAACTGCAAGTTGAAAACAAGCCCCAAATTAAACATACACATATATACATGATGCATGATAGTATCACTTGTAAGTATAAGTGCCAAATAAAAATACTTGTCAAGGACCCCCAAGAAAACAAGACCATGAGCCTGATAAGTGCAGATTTCAGCACAGAGTCAGTGTATAATAAACATGCACAGAATCAGTCTAAGGAATCTACATGAAAACTTCCAAGGATGAAATCCTTCAGGTCCCCTCCTTTCTTTTTCCTTTTCTCTCCCTCTTTCTCACCTTGGGAAATATACTGTAACTAGTAGGAATGAGATATGCTGTATATACAAGAGTCATAATACAGCAACATTCACACCAATATTAATCTTTACCCATTTTCAAGAACTACCACTACTGTCTTTTAAACAGCTTAGCCAACCTGATTATTAGGAGTCAACTTGAACCAGAACAGAATACCATGACATCATATGGTACACGACTCTGTCACCAATGCAATTGTAAGATGTGTAACCTCATTTCCACTTCAGACTGTATGGTTACATCACAAAACAGACTATTCAGGATACATGGGAATTATACATGTACATCAAGTAATGTGGTCTATTTTATCCAATGCAAGAAATGTCCTCTCACAGGTTATGTGGGGGAGACAAGCCAACAACTCCACACTAGAGAGAATTCACACAGACATTCTATTAATAACAAGAAGACTGAGAAACCAGTAGCCCAGCACTTCTACCAGGATGACCACTCTCTCTCAGATATGTCTGTGATGGTCTTAAAAGGACATTTCAACAGTACACAACAGAGACAGGCTTCTGAAATTAGACTTATTTTACTTCTCATTATGGTGGTGGATGGAATGAACATTGATGTTGGTTATATGACACATTATTCCACTTAAACTTACACAGACCTTTACTTAAAAGATGGAAATAAATGCTTTAGTTCTTCAGCTGGCCTTTGATTTTGTAAGTTTATGGTTATCTACATGTTGACGTCTCACCTTAACACTGTGGTGAGTGTGTGTGCATGTGTGTGTGTATAGATGTATATATGTGTGTGTGTGTGTGTTTGTGTGTGTGTGTTTTGCATGTGTTGTGTTTCTGCGTGTTGTGGGTATGGTGTGTGTGTGTTTTGTTTGTGTGTGCACGGTGTGCTGTGGTGTGTGGGGGTTGTGTTTGTTATATTTGTTGTGTGTTGTGGTTGTGTGGGGGTGTGCAGGGGTGTGTGGTGTGGTTTGGTGTATGTACACATGTATGTGTGGGGGGAGCCTGGCATGGGGCAACTGTTATGTGGCTAGAACACTTAGTTTTCACATATAGGGGCCCAGATATTCAAAAGGGTTGCACCATGCGCAATACAGATGCGCCAGCACAAGTACAAAAATGCATCATTCTGCAATATTCAGCTGAAGGCAACTGCACTGCACAAGTCGCAATGCACAACAGCGCAAGGGTAATGAATGCATGTGCAACTGTAGGGGGAGGAACCATGAATAAATGGCGCAGCA
Organism: Neoceratodus forsteri; assembly: GCA_016271365.2. Taxonomy (NCBI): domain Eukaryota; kingdom Metazoa; phylum Chordata; order Ceratodontiformes; family Ceratodontidae; genus Neoceratodus; species Neoceratodus forsteri. Next base: position 1,066,770,752 of record CM057454.1, on the reverse strand, counting down.
CGATATTCAACAGCAAGCGCCATGCACAATAGGGGAGCAAGCAGAAGTTGCATGGTAGCAGAAATGATCCAAAATAAAAAGGAACAAGAGAGAGGTGCAAGAATGCTACAGGGAAGCCAGAGGTGGGAGCAAGGTGACAGCAACAGGAAAGAGGGTGGCAGTGAGTGGGACTGGGCAGGAGCAGGACAGGGCACACCTGGGAATGAACAGGAACAGGACAGGAGTGGGGAGCCTGTGCCACTGTGCAGGAGAGACAGGGGAGGTGCCACAGTGGACTGAGGGCATTGGCAGTAGGCAGGACAGCCAAAGACTGGAGGTGTACCTGGTGCAGGGGGAGCATCACAAAGGACAGCAAAGGGAATGGGATAACAGCCGCCAGGAGGGGGGAAACACCAGCCAGGGACATGGCCAGTGCCACCTTCCAGATGGAGGCAGTAATGAGGGGTGTGAGAAGGCAGGCAGTGGGGGGGGCCGCTTCCATGGAAGGGCCCATCGGTGGTATGCCCCCAACAGATGGTATTGAGCCAGCACCACCTTCAAGCACTACAGTGACACAGAGATTGTAGGCTGGTACCATCTGAATCGGGTGATCCTGAGGCGGCTCTGTGAACTGTGCAGTGATGAGATGTAGGCACCCACATGACGGAGCCATGCTCTGTCAGTGGAGACAAAGGTGACAGCTGTCATGTGCCTGCTCACCACAGGCACTTTCCAGAGACCAACATGGGACACAACAGGCACAACCCAGTTGGCCACATCATACCTACTCACACAATTCCTCAGCGCACTACTGCCACATGCTGTGGAGTACATCCGTTTCCCCAGCACACAGGCAGAGTGCACAGCACACATACAAGAGTTCCACAGGGTAGTATGTATGCCTGGCATGCTCGGGGCCATTGACTGTACCCATGTGGCCATCTGCATGCCACCTGGCCTGGATGGTGTAGCATACATCAACAGAAAGGGTTATATCAGCATCAACTGCCAGATGGTGTGTGATGCCAGGGAGCGCATCACCAATGTCTGTGCCACACACCCTGGGGGAGCACATGATGCCTTCATCTGGCACCAGTCTGCACTGTGCCACAGGTTCGAGAGTGGGGACATCCCCACTGGCCACCTAGTGGGTGAGTAAACACATCATGCAGGATGACATGGGCATCTGGGGTGGGGAGTGCATAGTCAGAGGTGCCATGGGAACCGGCCTTGATGGCCCATGGCAGAGTGACACTGACCACCATACTAATGTCCACCCTCTACACACAGGTGACAGTGGCTACCCACTCTGTCCCTTTCTGCTCATACCATACCGGCGCCCTGTGACCCCATCGCAGCAATGGTACAATAAGGCACATGCCACCACACGTAATGTCATAGAGCGGGTGTTTGGGATGCTGAAGGCACGTTTCTGTTGCCTGGACCTGTCTGGCAGTACCCTACAGTACTGCACCTCGAAGGCCTGTGGTCTATTCCTGGCCTTTTGCATCTTGCACAACATGGCCAACAACTGTGGGATAGCAGTAGAGGTTGAAGAGGGGGACAGTGATGGGGATGATGAGAACACTGGTACAGATGGTGATGGGCAGCCACCCCTTGGGTGAAGGGACCCCCGCCTGATCTGGATGTCACAGCTGCACTGGGACACCATCACAGAGGAGCACTTAGACCAACAAAGGTAGGTCATGGGGCCATGTGAAACCACCAATGGCAAGGGCACAACCCACAAACATGCATGGACGAACACCAGGGGTGCATGGTGGCAAGGGAATTGGCTGAGCATGGAACCACACACGCCATCAGGGATGAGCAAGGCCTAACATGACACGTGGTCACACACACACACACACCCAACCACACACTCCACAAGACATGCACAAGGGGTAGAAGGCATGCCGACCCCGACTGCTACCCCTAGCCACACACAGGTCCACAGATGACCACGCCCAGTGCCTGTCATTGTGCGTGTCTCAGATGCTGGACACCATTGCACACTGGCTGACAGTGCAACACAGGCATCATCATGCACATGCCACAGCAGCCAGCAGCTGGGAGGATGTGCACATGGACTGTGTGGGTGTGCAGGGCCAGGTACCCCACCCGTGTGTCACATGTTTCACAACACACTGCACACAGGGCAGTGTCAGAGAGTAGCAATGGTGGGAGACAGGTCAGTCATGCTCCACAGTGCCACGGCCACCACGGATGCATGGGGGGCCCCGCTGAGACCTGCCAGCCGTGACAAGCTGACCAATGGTCTCATGGGTTGGCACTGATAGTCCCACAGGGGTGATGCTGCAGGAACATGACTGTGTTTGAGCAGAGGTCTGCAGCCCACTGAACATGCCAGTGCCAGGTGTGATCGGGATGCCCACAGCTGAACCCAGTGTCGACATGGAGGATGTCGGACAACACTGAGAATGGGGGGTGGACGTGACACTGCGCGGTGTCTATGGTGCATGTGTAACAAACTGTGTGCCCAATGTGGCCATGACAGATGTGAATACATGTGTCTGCCTGTCAATGGCAGCTGTCACATCCTCCCGCTGCTGGGCCATCTCTGCCAGCAGCAGAGTGTGGTATCTGCTGCACCACTCCTCTGCCTGGCACAGAACTATACTGAGTGCATCCACCACCATAACAAGCCATGGCTGGTGATCCACGGAAGCCTGGAGTAGTCGGCTGTGCTCATCAAAGAGATCATCTGCCAGATTGGCACGATGTCCCTCATGGTGTTCCTGGCCGTGCTGGGCATCACCCCTTGATGATGGGCGCTGCACACCAGAGCCATGCCAGGGCACATCCGCATGCAGTGCACTGACGCCACCCCCCAACACTGTCTCCCTGTCACCATTGGCCGATTGCCGACACTGCCCCTCTGGCCACTGCACACCAGGGCTCACCGGTGCCACTGCAGCGGCTGCAACAGCCCCACTGGCCTGGACACACACCAGTGCTGCCCCAATGGTGCATACAGACACAGGCTGGGACTGTGATGTCATGCAGGCCTCCATGGTGGCACCAACCACTGCTATGCCCGTGCTGTTACCTGCTGTGGGGCCATCCTGTGGCCCACACGTATCACTGTCCATGATGTGTGCTCCATCATCATCGGTGCCAGATCCAGCACCAGTCCATGTTACAGCATGCTGACATCCATGGACATTGTCATGTTGGGACATGGGCAAGGCCTTCTCTGCACCAGCACCACCAACTTCAGTATGGACAGGTGGGTATGCTGTTGTCCTGACCGTCAGACACCTGTGGAGGTGGATGGCCACTCCTCCATGTCCAGGGTATTGCCTTCAGTGGACAAACCCTCCACCACTGACCCATGGAGACACTCAGGATCTGTAAGGGAACACAGTAGCATTAATGTCTCTGCCTTATCCTGTGGCATTCCCCCACCCCCCACACAGTGACAGAACAGGACCTACCATGCAGTGCTGGGCTGCCACCCACCTGGAAGCCACCACATGAAATGTCCACTAGGGCACATCGCTGCATGCTGCCAGCCACCCACTCCTCCTGTGGCATCAGGCGTGGCACATCCGGCTTTCCACCACCAGTTTCAGCACGTGTTGCCCTGATGGCAGCCACCTTATCTTTTATCCTCCTCTTGTCCGTGCCCACCTTTTTCTTGCACTCTTGCATGGACCGCTGGTGGCTGCCATGCTGGTTGACAGTACGCACTACCTCATCCCATGCCGCAGCATGAGCTTGTGGTGTTCCTTGCTGTCCACTGAGCAATGGTTCCCTGTCGAAGTAGGCCTCAAACAGGCATCTGATTCTGCCCGAGTGAAGTTGGGCCTCCTCCGTCTCTCACGTCTCGGTTCCTCCTCCTCCTCACATTCAGTCATTATTGATCCTGTGGGAATGACAGGTGTTACCTCTGAATGTGCAGTCCCATGCATCTCCCACACACCATAGTCCACACTTCCAAACAGCATGCAATCCACCACAATAGACTGCAATACCAAACAATGACCTCTGAAGCCCCATGTCACATTTATATAGCGCCAGGCATGAAAATGAGGCAAGGCGCAACTTTAAGTGGATGCTAATGCAGTGGCTGCGCCATGGAATTGCTGATGAGCTGATTTGCATATGCTGGCTGAATATCGTGCTGCTGCACCTTACACAATTGTGTTGAGTGTGCTCAGGCAAAGGTGCAGGTCTGTGACGTGTGCAGTAGGCACTGCATGGCGTATGCCTGGGGGTGTTGATGCCAAAGCCTGATGTGCTGATGGCGTGCTGAGCATGGGAGGCAGGACACGGCCACCACTGAGTCAGCAGCACTAGTGTGCTGTTCACATGTATAGTGCTCTTGCCCTGGAGCACCGTAAGTGCCATGGTGCCACAGTGCGGTAGGCCACTGCAGGGCATCACACAGGCACCTGACAGCGGTACATGCAGGGAGTCCCAATCACGCTGTGGCGGTCCATGCACGACAGACCCTTGACCCTCAGTTCAACCTTTGCCCCCTAGGCGCCCTGCATCTGTATGGGTGCACTCCCATCATGCTGTTCAGTGACAGCACAATAGGGAATGGCAGCGCTGTACCGCACAGCATCTGCATGTGGTGGACTTGTGCTACAGAGCACCATTTTGTTATCCTAGCAGCTGTAGCAATGGCACACAGGAGAGCAGCACTGTGGAGCCCTCTTGAGCTGGCCAATTTGGTGGTCATTGTAGAGCCCCATGCTGGGGGGATGTGCTCTTGGATAGGGCTAGGAGTGCAGTGTGGAAGGAGGTGGCAGTGTCACTTGAGGAGGCCACTGGCATCTCCAGGACTCCAGAGCAGTGTAGCCACCGCTATGGGGACCTCCAGTGGAGGAACCCAGACAGGCTTGGCCATCTACAGGCACATGCCAGGCGAGGTGTAGTGCCACATCCTGGTAGGTGCTCCATCCATACACTGGTAGCGTACGTCCGGGTTACGCAGTGGGCATGTGTCCACCCTGTGGGGGTTGTCCAGTGTGGGCAGTTTTGGTCATGGTGGGGTTGTGGCATGACTGGGCTGTGTGGGATCACACACACTGGGAGGGGGCCTTTGCTACTGTTTTGTACTGATGTTCCCCTCTCCATGTTTGCAACCTAGGCCCTGAGGAGAGACAACCAGCCCGAGAGGTGCGGGTGGATAAGGAGGCTGCCTGGCAATAGCCACGTGATGGCAGGCAACATGTACACCAGAGTCAAGATGTTGCAGATGCAGGTGAATACCTTTCTTCATGGATATTCTGTGCATGCAATGTTGCGGGATAGGTAGCGGGGCATGGCCACCATCCCATGATGCCACTGATATGCATGCCACATGGTACACTCAGCACTGTCCTGTGGCACTGCATGTGTGGGTGTGCATCTCTGGTGGTCCATGCATGCACCAGGTACATGGCTGTGCCACTGCCTTCACACTGCAAAGCCATGCCACTGTACAGGCACGGTGGTGCTGTGCAGTACTTGGGCTGTGAGTGTGTGCAGCAGTCTGAATGGCTGTGTACACCTGGTGGGCAGGTCTTGTGGACACGATCACTGTGGGTGGTCACACACCATAACAGGGGTGTGGCCCATGGCTTTATGACATGCACAATAGGTGGGCTGCAGGGGGATGGACATTCACACCTATTGACTCTTCTCCCTTGTACTAGGTGGTTAGCGTTGGATCACTCTGGAGATGGCATTGCAGGAGTTGCTGCAGCTGTCAAGGGCATCCCTTGAGATACTCTAGCGGCTAGAGAGGCATGGTGTGCGGAGGAGGAGGTCGCACAGACACCACAGGACCGAAGAGCGGGGCACACGTCACGCCCTCAATGCCACCGGATGATTTTTACCTCCCTAGACCCACCCTCACACCCTTTCTTCCCTCTCCCATTTGTTCACCCTTGCCCCTTACCCACCCCCACCTGGTTTGTGGCCCTATCCCCCCCAATTGTGTATATATATATATATATATAGTTGAGTTTATTGGATATTTATAATACATTTGTTTTGTTTTGACAACTGTGGTGGTCTACGATTTGCAGTGGGCTACAGGTGCTCAGCTGCAGTGGTGTGCATGGCGTCAGGGTTGTTGCAGGCATGGGCGTGTGTTTGTGCCCAGAGGGGAACCGACTATGGTGTGAGTGGGGGAATCAGTCACTGTCTGTGGTTTGTGTGTTGTTCTCTGTGCACTGGTTGCCTGTGCAGTGGTCCACGGTGCATGCTCTGTGTCCATGGCACCCCTGTCAGACTGTCCATGGACTATGCAGCTGACACCCTTGCATGTCTGTGATATGCACTATCTGCTGGCCTGTCAGTTGTGGCTGTCCATGCTGGACAACCACTGTACCTGGCACAATGGAGTTTGCCCTTTAAGGGGCAGACCAGGTTGTCCTCGTGTACCCCTTCCCTTTCCATCAAGATGGTGTGCTCAGAAGGGGAGGGGGGAAGGAAGGGGAGGGCCAGGGGAAAGAACAATGGGGCAAGCAACAAGAAGGGGAGGGGCAAGTAGATGTACATAAGGGACAGCACAGAAGTGGTTCAGCCACTTTTGCTGGAGTTTTGATCAAACTAATTGGAACTGCAGCACATCAGATTGACAGATTAATTGGAAGGTTTATGCACTAAGGAAAAGAGGCAAGAAACAAATTAATATGGAAGAGGACGTTTGTACAAAAAAAGGGGAAAGGAAAGAATATGTATAATAGACATATATATCACTCAGTAATATTGATATTAATCACAATAGCTAGAAAGTTTCTGAGAAGCTGAACAGTTGGTAAAGGTGAGAAGGAGGCATAGTGTAATGTAGTTGCATATGTAGAGTAAAATATTGCTCTTTGTGGAAACAGAAGAGAGAACTACAGTACTGCAATGCATTTAAAAGTAGAGTTGTGAAGCAGATGGTGGTTTTTCATATAAGTGGCTGAATGTCTGTGGTAGAAGCATAGTTTATCTGGTTCCCCTTAACGAGGATAGCAGTGAGTGGAGAAGCAGCAAGGCAGAGCTGCAGGCAGGGGACTGAGCTTGAAGGGCATCACTGGTGCAACAGCAGCTGTCTGCCGGTGGAAATCGCAGAAGCACAGGTTGTTGGGGCAGAAGGCAGCGAGGGGGGGAAGCGCTAGGCTTGTTGCAAGTGCATGGGGCCAGGGAAAGGGCAGTTCAGCTAAAAGCTGAGTTATTTTAAACCCGTGTGCAGGAAGCTGTCTTTGACTAAGGTATACATGGGCTCCCCCTTTAACGAAGGGTGGAGTGGAAGCTGGTGCTAGGCGATGGGAGCAGGATGGGTTTTCAAAGCCTTGCAGTGGAGAATCTCTCCTTTGGAGTGTGCTGTGTGGGATTGAGAAGCTCGCCACAGAGCTCGACCACACCAGTTTGACCACGTGGCATGGAAACCAACCCCCCCAACCTCCCTGCTACCTCCTTGTGACCTCAGGGATATCCTGGCTTCTCCCACTGAGGAGACGATTTGGGAGCCAGCAGCAGGCTCGCTTCCCCAACAGGGCAGTGCGTTGAGAGCCATGCGGCCTCAAAGGGCCTACGCTTGTGGAAAGCCTGGGGCTGTTGCTAATAAAGTGGCAGCAGAAAAGGGGACAAGATGTCCTCTACAGATCCAGTGGGGGCTAGGTCAGGCCTATGACAAGGCCTAGCTGGAAGGTTACGAGCGGCAATGAGGCATGACATCACACGCCAAGGGGGGAGAAAAAGCAGGCGGTTCCACCATTTTCCGAGGCAGGGGAAGGTTTTAGCACTAACGGCAATGGGGGTTAGGAGGTGTTGTTGTTCAGGATACTGGACAGGGGGTCCTTGGGGGACAGAACGAAGCATGTGGGGGCCTTGTGGAAAGCCCAGACTGGCGTTAATAAAGGGGCAGTAGAAGCGCAACAGGACGCTTCAGCAATGGGAACAAGGTATGCCCTGCTGATCCAGTGGGGCTAGGTCAGGCCTATGACAAGGCCTAGAAGGGAGATTATGAGTGGCAACATGGCATGAGGTCACATGACAAGTGGAGAGGCAAAAAAGCAGGCAGCAAAGCCATCTTTTCCAAGGCAGGGGAAGATTTTTGCGCTAAAGGTGATGAGCTAAGGGGGTTTGTTGTTCAGGATACTGGACAGGGAGTTCCTTGGGGACAGAACAAAGCTCATGGGTGCCATGAGGCAGGGACTAGTGGGAGCAGGCTGGTGGCCTGGAAAGGAAGGGTCTGGCCATGTGGTGTGATGTCACACGCCAGGAGGGCCAAGAGATGGAAGGAGGCCTAATTTTAAAAAAAAATGTAATAAAAAAAAGAAAACTGGTGGTCGATAAAGGGGGAGGGGGGATCAGCCACAGAAAGGGATCATGGCCTGGGAGTTGGAGTAACATTCTCAAGAACCACCAGCACCCAGCATGATGGCTGGGGGCAGAGAAAGGGGAGGGAAAGGGGGTGGCCTGTGAGGCCTTAGCAGCCATAACAACGCGAAGGCATGCAAGGGGAACAGAGTTAGGCCTGGACAGCCATAGGAAGCAAAAAAAAAAAGAAAAAAAAGGAGGGAGCCATTCTTTAGTGCCATTGGTTGACTGTTTATCTTGGGAAATGGTGCCAGGTCATAGGGAGAGTATTAGGGGCTAAGAGGTTTAATGAAATTCTCTTTTCTTTCCTTCAGTGTTTACACAGTTGACGGACAGCAAGGAACATGGCCCCAAAAAGAACAGGCCTTCAAAGAAGGATGCCTACAGGGCGATAGTGGAGTTAGCAGAAAAAGCCAATAAAATGTGGGAGCTGGTCGAAGGGGAGGAATGGGGGAGGCCTGGGGAGAAAAGGAAAACAGAAAGGGAAAAGGAGGCAGAGGGAAGCGACCAGCCAGGGGGCCAAGCAGTCTGGCCAGAACATAGCCACCGATGGAAGAGCCCAACAAGGTGGCTAGTCCAGCACCCCTGCACCCTGTTAACCAGGTGCTGCCAGTACCTCCCCAGGACCAGTTTGGTTTTCCCCCAGCAGAACCCAGACCAGATCCCCAGCTCACAGTGGTTCTTCTGCAGCCACTAGCAGAGCAACCACCCCCCCTGACCACAAGGCACCATACTTGGGCATCAGGAGGACAGCAGGCAACCCGGAGTGGACAAGGCCACAGGTAACACACCCGGATCTGTAGGGGACAGCATCAAAGAGTATATAAATCAAATTATTTCAGCACTGGGGACAGGGGGTCTGGGGCAGATGGAGTTGGCACTAGCAGAGATTAGATTAGAAAAGGAAGTGCCAAAAGAAAAAGAGGGAGGGGCGGAGAAAGAAGGAAAAGGAACGAGGGAGATAGGGACTCCAGGGATGAGGGTAGGCAAACATGTACTGTTGGCCACGAAAGAGAAAATATGGAAGGGGGAGTATGTGTAGGGTCAGATCCAGAAGTCCTATAGATGGGGGAGCTCAAGTCAGATAAAAAATAAAAATAATAGGCTGGGGGTCTGGTGGACCGCCTAGGCCCCCATACATTTTTTTACATTTTGGTGCATTCTGGTGCATTTTGGAGGGTATTTATAAAGCAATTTCTATTCATTTCCTCCCTCCCCATGCTTTGTTAGTTGCACCACAGCACATCCCTAGAGTCCCCACAGTTCACATGACAGTATGTTGCCCAAAATACCCTCCTGCTCCCCCAAAAAAACACAAAATACCAAAAGACTGCAGCTGGGCAGCAGCACATCCGAAACACATAAAAATGAGAAAAGTTGAAAGAGACTTGGTGATACAGACAAATTGCAGACAAATTAAATGACAATCCAAGTAAACAAGTTCACAAATGTCACTCACTCAAGCACATTATGACATTGCCATAAAGCCAACCCATCCCAGTTTGTCCTGAAGTACAGATTAACGTATCCCCCACCTTATCTCAATAAAAAAAATAAATACAATAACTATAGAAATATGGGAACAAAGTCACTTTGCTATCTAGTTTCTGAAAATATAATTTCAAGTTTACTTGCTATTTTTTGCAAAACATATTTTATTATATAGAACAATTTATTCCAAAGAAAATAATTTTTTAAACAAATAAAATATTTGTTATTGTTTCAAAATGCCCTTTACTATGATAACCCCATGGTATGAGGCATCTCATTTTTATGATAGGCCCAAGAAGTCAGTAAGCAGACAGAACAACATTTTTTAAACAAATATAAAAATGGATTTTTTTTGTTATTAGCAACAACACTTGCTTGGGTACATCACAGCTTGCCCTCCCCCCATTCAACACATAGAACTACATAAACTAAAGATTTGATTCTATCACTTTTTTTCCAGTTTTGTAACTGCCTGTGTCAATGAGCTAAACAAGGTCTTATGACTTCTGTTGGCAATTTTGCTCTCCAAGCTTGCAGAAACTCCTGCATGTGCCATAATATACAGCAGAACACCTTCAAAGTCCCTATGTCAATTAACACACTGTACAACCACGACTGAAAAGACAACACAGATTAGACATATACAGTACATGTTGAAGTTTTTGCCTCATTTTAAAGGTCTCATGTACCAGTTTCTGCCTCTCCTGGTTCATGCTGTCACTGAAACCAGACCTGCCCCCGTATTATTTATGTACCATTCCTAGCATGGTACAGGAGGGCACTACTCTCCAACTCCCTCTCCTGCAAATCCACACAAAAATCAAATTGTCATATAGGACAAAACTAGCAGTGACCTTAATTTTAATGTCATGAATTTAAGCTCCCCATACTAGAAATGTTAATAACAGTAGTACTACATTTATTACACACCCAGTTTGATGGAACAGTAATGCCCTGTCCAATCCCAGCAGCTGCCCCCCCCGCTAGTTTAATAAGCATCTTTTAATTAGTGCCATTGACTGCATTAAATTATTTGACTTCACCATTGGAAATGAATCTGACTGAACCTGGAGCAAGAACTTAAGTACGGTACTACTACCGTATTCATTTCTGTAAGGACAGGGACATCGTCACTGGACACACACCTCAGATACTCTGATTTGCAAATAAGTTAAATAACTTAACTTTTCTGGAGGTGTGAGTGAGAAAGAATAGAAAGGATTATCATGGGACACCAGTAAGGTTGCCACCTGTTAGTTTGTTTACCTGGCGATCAGTTTTTCAGGGTCCCTATCAGGAAATCCAGTTTTACTCTGTGCTGGTCAGGTTTTTAAACCATTTTGAGTGCTCATATACTTTTGAAACATTTTTTCATATCACTCATTGTTTCACCTACACGTCCAGGTTACAAATAAGTTCTCTTGTCAATATAGTCTTTTGTTTGTGAAAGCAGTCAACCTGGGAGGTGTAAAGTATGGCCATTAACACCATTAGCACTTACTTAACCAAATCTTTTTCACTGCAGCAAAGCTGCCCCCACCTTTTGTAACAGTAACAGAGCCAGTTGTCCTCCACTTTCATTTGCAGGTAAACATTTTCATCTCTAACAACATTTAGGCATTTTTAAATGTTTTAAATTATTTTTTTCCTCAAGAAAAAAGCATGAGCCCCCAAGATGCAGTGACACAGCTTGCACCTAACTTAAGGCCAGCTCTGCTGGAGGACACATGAGACCTGTGTGGCTCAGGCAGCTTTCATGGAGGCATTAGTGCATACTGATAAAGAATGCAGCACAGTGTGTTACTAATAGACAAGGTCCCTGGAATTCTGCAGTTCTGCGGCTGCAGAATTTGCTGCAGAATTTGCATCATGCTGCAGAATATATATAGTGCCGCAGAATTCATTGTTTTTAGTGAATTTTCATACAAATGTACTGTTTTTCCATAGTGTCAGGCTTTCTTTCCCACCTCGTTTATCCTGAAGCCCCTCTTCTATGCTCAGCATATGATGCCATCGTTGACATCATATCATATTTAGCCAATGACAGGACTGCATTCTGCCAGAGAAATGAATAAATCATACTGCAGAAATCAGAAAATGCTGCCTCAGAAGTCAAGGAGCCCTGCTGCAGAAATCAGAAAATTCTGCTGCAGAACACCAGGGGCCCTGCTAATAGAGGGGCTCCATGATGGGGGAGCTATAGCACCCTTAGCCCCCCCTCTAAATCTGCCTATGAGTATGTGGATATCTTTGCCTTAGTAAGCTGTGAAGTGGCAGCAAAATATGAGGAGACAGAAAACATAGGGAAGAGTGAGATGGCAGCAGTGGTAGTTTTGTTAGGAAAGAAGGAGGAGGATAAATTCACGAAAGGGAAGACCTGGGAAGGTTGGTTCGTAGGTTTTGCCACATTCTCGCCCGTAGTATTGGAAAAGAGGCTGGAGTTGGGCATCCCACTCATTGCATACTCCTTGATAATAAGGAGGGCAAAAGGGGGCATGGAGTGGATGTACTATGATGAATTCTTTCAGCAGAGAATGGCAACATATGGGGACGTAAGATGGGACACGAAACAACTGGACTTGTGGACAGACTACGTAACCGATCAGTCCACGCCAGAAGGGGAGTTTGGAAAGAAAGGGGCCATGCCACAGAAATGTTGTTGGGCCTATAACAAGGCCTTTTGCTCTTGGTCACAATGTCATTTGCGGCATACCTGTTCAAAATGTGGGGGATCACATCCAGCGAGCAGATGCAGGATGACATGGGTCCAGGGGGGCCAAGGAGCTGGGGGGGCAAGGGTCAGGACAGCAGTTTTTTTGGGAAGGGCAGGGATATAAAGAACATACATGGAATAGAGGGGGGAAGGGTGGGGACATGCAAATAGAGGGAGTCAGAATCATTGACCAGCAAGGCCAGTCATCGACCAGAGGGGGAGACCTGGGCAGAGGAAAAGAAATGAAGGCAAGGGAGCAATTTAAAGAAGCTAGAACCCCCATCAGGATAGCGGCATGAAGAGAATGGTTAGACAGATACCCAGATAAGAAAACGGCAGAAATTATTAAAAAAGGTTTTTGCACAGGTTTTTCGTTGCAGTGTGTGGGCCCAAGACAAGCCAGAGAAGTGAACAATCTGGGATCAGTGAGGGCAAAGGAGGAAATGTTAAGACAAAAATTAGAGAAGGAAAAGATGGCAGGGAGACTAGAAGGACAATATGATACCCTCCCATTGCAGAATATGAGGATTTCTCCATTGGGTTTGGTCCCCAAAAAACAGGAAGGGGAATACAGGGTGATTCACCACCTATCCTTTCTGGAAGGTAACTCAGTGAATGATTTTATCAGCGAGGAATACAGTAAAGTGACATACTCCACTCTAGAGGACACAGTCCAGATTATCCGGGCAATTGCGGATGCATGGATGGCAAAGACAGACACAGAGTCAGCTTTCAGATTACTTCTGGTTAGAAGAGAGGATTGGGACCTGTTGGGTTTTAAAATTGGGGGGCAGTACTATTTTGACAAGGCCATGCCCATGGGCTGCTCTATAACATGTGCAACATTTGAAGCATTCAGCACATGTTTGCAGTGGCTATATCAAGAAAGAACTGGTTATAAAACAGTGATTCACTATTTGGATGATTTCCTTTTTTATAGGCAGTGGCAGAAGAGAGACAGAAAAAATGTTGGCCAGCTTCCAAGAGCTAAGTAAAGAACTAAAGGTCCCATTGGCACCTGAAAAAATGGAAGGGCCCAGTAGGGTGTTAGAGTTTCTGGGTATTGAGATAGATGCCTCGGGGAAAATATTTCGGCTACCAGACAAAAAAGTGAAAAAATTGAAGGAACTGATTCAAATACATACCAGTAGAAGAGTACAACTGAAACACGTACAATAAGTATTGGGACATCTGAACTTCGCGTGCAGGGCTATTGGTCCTGGGAGGGCTTTCACCAAAAGGTTAGCTAGGGTTACAGCCGGAGGACCAGACCACACCATTGGGTAGACATGACAAAAGGAGTCAAAGAGGATTTTAAAGTGTGGGAGGAATTCCTGAAGGAATATAATGGCTGCTCCTTCTGACAGGAGGAATGGGTGTATAACACAGACCTTGAGCTATACACAGACGCAGCCAGGGACCTAGGCATGGGGAGCTACCTGAGGGGCAGATGGTTTGCAGAACCATGGCCACTAGACTGGGTAAGGAATGGTAAGGTAAAAGACATAACATTGTTAGAGATCATGCCCATCTGAGCATGCACCCTGGTGTGGGGGGAAGAGTTATGGGATCAAAAGGTGACATTTTGGTGTGACAATAGAGCAGTGGTAGAGGTCCTGAACAACAGGGGAGAGAGGTCAGAGACAGTCATGCAAGTTTTGCAACTTCTAGTGCAAAGGGCATTGCAGTTGAACATGTCATTCAGAGCAAAACACATAGAAGGGGTACACAATACCCTGGCTGACAGCCTTTCCCGTCTGCAGCTGGGACGTTTCCAGAGGCTGGCACCAACAGCAGAGGAGCAAAAAACATCCATACCAATGAACATATGGGATGTTGGCAGGAAGGAGCAGAAATGTTGTTCCGCACTTCATGGGTACCATGGACTCTGAGGGCCTACGATGGGGCCTGGCGAGTGTTTCAAACATTCAGGGCAACACACCACTTGGAGGTAAGTAGGCCACTCACAGAAGAACAATTGGGGAAGTTCATCATACAGCAATGGCAAAAAGGAACAACTCACACCACAATGGGGGTCTACTTGGCAGGGATTAGTGTTATCTGCAGTCTAAAGGGATGGAAGGACCCAACAAAATCAATGTTCATCAGAAGAATGATGCAGGAATGGGGTAGGTTAAAACAAGGGACAGTGGATAATAGAAGACCAATAGGGGAACAGTGGCTGATAAAACTGAAGGGTGTGTTGCCGGCAATTTGCAGATCAAAGGCTGAGGCCCAGTTATTTCACACGATTTACGTGGTAATGTTTGCAGGAGCCTTGAGAGTGAGTGAGGTGGTAGGCCACAGCATGCAAGACAGGGAAGGGGGCTTAGAATGGGAAGATATAAGCTGGGGGATGAAGGATATACAGCTCATGACCAAGAGGTCAAAAATGGATCAAAGGGGACAGCGTTGCATGGTAACATTAAAGAAGCATGTGGAAGGTGCAGTGTGCCCAGTGCAGGCTTTGTGGGCTTTCACTGCAGAGCATGGGAATAGGACAGGGAGATTATTTCTGCATGGTGATGGATGTAGAGTCACAAGTTATCAAGTCACAGCATTGCTCAAGAAAGGCATGCAATTCCTGGGGGAGGATCCGATTAATTATTTTTCCCACTCCTTACAGATAGGGGCTGCCTCACAGTGGGCAGCGGCAGGTGAGACAGTGAATAATATTTTGGAGAAGGGGTGCTGGCAGTTGGCCAGTTATAAAAGATACTTTCAAACACTGCAGTGTGGAGACTAACGGATCACCTATGTTTTTGTTACAGTTAGGGAGCCACGGGGAAGGGGTAGGGAGAGGTAAGAAACCAAGACCACATATAAGATATTTATTTTGTTTAAACCCTATAGGAAGAGGGAGGAGCATGGAAGTCTGGATATGTGGCCACTCTTATATTTATTGGGCAGAAAACAGATCTGAGAAAAAGGCTGGGGGAAAACAACTTTACCAAGATGTGAAGCAATGTAAACTGGTATGGCGTGGCATCCGAGGGATGAAATAGGCACAACTGTTCCCCACCTTGATAGAGCTGAAGGAGCTGCGACCCATTCCAGACTTAATTATTATACATTTAGGGGGTAATGACCTTGGGGGTAAGCTATGGGTGGACACATACATGCAGATAAAAAGGGACTTAGGGACAATACAGCAGTGGTGGCCTGAGGCATGCCTTGCCTGGTTGGATATGATACTAAGGAGGGTTTGGAGACAGGAGCACAGCCATAAAGCTGTGGATAGGGCCAGGAGAAAGATGAAGAGAAGGGTGGGGACACTGGTAAAGAAAATGGGCAGACAAGTAATACTGCGGGGCATGGAAGAGTAGGTGGAAGATTTCTACAGGTCAGATAGTGTGCACCTGTCAGATCTAGCCATAGATATGTTCAATACAGAAATGATGGGTTTCATAGAAGCATGGAGGAGGCATGCAAAAAATGGATAAAAAAAGGGGGGGGGAAGAGAAGGATAGGAAGTGGTTTCCCTGAGGTATAGGGGAACAGTACACTAAGTGAGGGGAAAGCCAGTTATCCAATGCAAGATGGAGACCGGCTTGTGGGGAAAAAGGGGAGGAAGGAGGGGGGGAAGAAAAAGGAATGACGAAAAGAGGAAGAAGCTGAAGGAGAAAAGCGGTCTCGGTTTTCACTGTTACCTAACAGAAAGGAGAAGAAGAAGGCACCCAGGTTTTCACCTGGGGGAGCAAAAAGAGGAAGAAAGAGGGATGATCAGAGATTGATATATGGATGAAAATAAATGAGATTGTGAGAGATATAAGAATAAAAGATGATAAATGGAACATGGATTTATGATATATAAATAAATTAATTGCTGATCTGAGCACAGCAACAAACAATGTTCTCTGTCTTTTTTGTGAGGAAAAGGGGGAACCTGGGGCAATGGAGTTTGCCCTTTATGGGGTAGACCAGGTTGTCCTGGTGCACCCCTTCCCTTTCCATCAAGATGGTGTGCTCGGAAGGGGAGGGAGGAAGGAAGGGGAGGGCCAGGGGATAAAACAATGGGGCAAGCAACAGGAAGGGGAAGGGAAAGTGGAGGTACATAAGGGACAGCACAGAAGTGGTTCAGCCACTTTTGCTGGAGTTTTGATCCCTCCTGTCCACCCTGCAACATAGAGCAAGGAGGAAGACAATCAATAAGGGACTGTATGGTAGGTCTGTCAAAGGTGGATGACAGATGTGTCCGGTAGGACGACTATTAGACTGCCAAAGGTGGATGGCTGAAAACAATATGGTTATTTGGACTGCCAAAGGTGGATGGCAGAGAGAAGGGGGAAAAGGGGGATAAGGAGGGGAAGGGGGAAGAAAAAGGAATAAGATGGAATGAGGAAGAAGCTGAAGGAGAAAAGCGGTTTCGGTTTTCACCGTTACTTAACAGAAAGGAGAAGAAGAAGGCACTCAGGTTTTCACCTGGGGGAGCAAAAAGAGGAAGAAAGAGGGATGATCAGAGATTGATATATGGATGAAAATAAATGAGATTGTGAGAGATATAAGAATAAAAGATGATAAATGGAACATGGAATTATGATATATAAATAAATTAATTGCTGATCTGAGCACAGCAACAAACAATGTTCTCTGTCTTTTTTGTGAGGGAAAAGGGGGGAATCTGGGGCAATGAAGTTTGCCCTTTATGGGGTAGACCAGGTTGTCCTGGTGCACCCCTTCCCTTTCCATCAAGATGGTGTGCTCGGAAGGGGAGGGAGGAAGGAAGGGGAGGGCCAGGGGATAAAACAATGGGGCAAGCAACAGGAAGGGGAAGGGAAAGTGGAGGTACATAAGGGACAGCACAGAAGTGGTTCAGCCACTTTTGCTGGAGTTTTGATCCCTCCTGTCCACCCTGCAACATAGAGCAAGGAGGAAGACAATCAATAAGGGACTGTATGGTAGGTCTGTCAAAGGTGGATGACAGATGTGTCCGGTAGGACGACTATTAGACTGCCAAAGGTGGATGGCTGAAAACAATATGGTTATTTGGACTGCCAAAGGTGGATGGCAGGAGAAGGGGGAAAGGGGATAAGGAGGAGGGGGAAGAAAAGGAATAAGATGGAATGAGGAAGAAGCTGAAGGAGAAAAGGGTTTCAGCTAATTGCTACTTAACAGAAAGGAGAAGAAGAAGGCACTCAGGTTTTCACCTGGGGGAGCAAAAAGAGGAAGAAAGAGGGATGATCAGAGATTGATATATGGATGAAAATAAATGAGATTGTGAGAGATATAAGAATAAAAGATGATAAATGGAACATGGAATTATGATATATGAATAAATTAATTGCTGATCTGAGCTCAACAGCAAACAATGGTCTCTGTCTTTTTGTGAGGGAAAAGGGGGGGATCCGGGACAATGCCAGATTGCTTCCTGTCACCGGTGTGGTGCACATCTGCCTCAGATGTCACTGTGGCCTCTGCTGTTTTTGTTCCCCCTCCATGCTGTCACTTGTGTCTGTTGCAGGGGATATGCTCCACTGTCTGTCACTTGTGCTCCAGTCACGTGCTGGTGGCATACGACTTCATGGTGCATATGCAGTGTGGCTGGTACACCTGTGCCATGGAGGGGTGCTAACCGAGGATACACAGCTGCTGTGGCCACATGCCAGCTGATTTGTTGACCCACTACTGTGTCCCTGTGTTGGTGTGCACTTGGGTATGGGTTGGTGTTTGTCCATGCACTGTGTTGCATCCTGTGTGGCGCATGCTTCCATGCACCACTGTGGGCTTCTTTGCTGGCTTTTGAGGCCAGTGCTGGGGTGGGGTGTGTCCTTGGGAGGGTGTGCAGGGTGCTGCACTGCTGGTGGTGGTGTCCAGGGCATGCCCTGTCACATGTGTGGTGCCGCATGTGTTGACATATGGTCAGTCTCTCAGCTGTACATCAGGGGGGCCTTGCAGGGTGGCACTGTGTCTGCAGTTGTTGCATCACTGTCTGCTGCTGCACACTTCAGGTTGCTCGCGGTGGGGCTGCCTTGCATGTCTCAATGGTGCACAGGGATTACATTGTCACAGTGGGGATGGTGGCATGCATGAGGTATCCTGCGGTGTTGGGCACTGCTCCTGGGCAGGGTGTCTGTGTAACGCTGTGCAGGGTGTGCTCTGCATTGGTGGGATGGTGTAGCATGGGGTGGACAGACCTCCTTGTTTGCTGGTCACTGCTTGCCAGGGGGTGTGCTGAGGCACCATGCCCCAGCTGTGGGATTGAGGCTGGTTTCCAGGGCCGTGGTTCTTCCAGCTCTCTGTTGGGTGGTTCATGGGTGTGGGTGCACTGTCTGTTCTGCTGTGTGCTCCTCAGCCCATATCTTCCATGTGTGGGGGACCCCTGCATCCTGTCCCTGAGCATCCCCGGTTGTGCTGATGCACTGCTACCCTGCTCCACTGCACATCCCTGGTTGTGTTATTGTGCACCAGACCTGCACCACTTCGCATCCCTGTTTGCGCCATGGTGCAGTTGCCGTGATATTCAGTTGTGTGGCGCAAGCGCATCTAGCCCTGCGAAATGTTTGAATATTGCACATGTTGCGCATAGGCACACTGTACTTGGCCCTGCTTCTGCTATTGTGCTACTTTGTGGTGCAGTTTGAATATCTGGGCCCTAGTGTACATTTACTTCCTTCTACTAGTTGTCAGCGGTTGGTTTACACACTGTAACATTTTTAAATCTGCTCATATTAAGATGCATATCTCATTTACTTAGGGGTTCATAAAAGGTGTAATTCCTTTGGGTAAAGATTAATATTGGTGTGAATGATGCTGTATTATGACTCTTCTACATACAGTATATCTCATTCCTAGTAGTTACAGTATCTTTCCCAAGGAGAGAGAGAGAGAGAGAAAAGGAAGAAAAAGGAGGGAGCCTGGAGGATTTCATCCTTGGAAGTTTTCATTTAGATTTCTTAGACTGATTCTGTGCATTTTTGTTATACACTGACTCTGTGCTGAAATCTGCACTTATCAGGCTCATGGTCTCATTTTCTTGGGGGTCCTTGACACATATTTTTATTTGGCTGTTATACTTACAAGTGATACTATCATGCATCATGTATATATGTGTATGTTTAATTTGGGGCTTGTTTTCAACTTGCATTTATACCTAATTTCAGGATTTTGTTTCTCATTATCTGTTCTTTAATACACCAGGACACTTGGAATGTAAGTTGTAAGCTCATTTTACATGTATTAGAGAGAATGCTATCCCAAGGTTTTTTTATCACTAGAATACTTTCTTAGCATACTGAGACATTTTAAAATTTATGTGAGAAGAACTCTCTGGTTGTTGAGAACTATTGATAACCTTTGCCCTGCTGAGGCTTCTCAGTTAAAAGCATACTGGTGTTAATTAGCTTCTCTGACGTAATATTCTGTTATGTTTTAAAAGTATTTGTTAAACCAATGAGAATTATTTCTGTTTTTTTCAACACAATCTGGTGTTAATAGTATGGGATTTTCAAAATAACTGCCAGAAAGCTTCTGAAGAAGGAACTGGTTGGTTCAAAAGCTAGAGCACTTTGTTCTTTTCTGTAACATCCATGTTGGTCCATTAAAAGTATCAAATCATTTATTTCTGGATCTGTTCTTAAGGACCAATACGGCACCTACAACATTTTTTTTTGCATGTGTTAAATAGTCATTTAAAAGGAGGGATGAGAGAGGGCACCCCGTTCTGGTTCTTGTGAAAAAGGAAATTTAATCTGAGAGGACCCTGTTACAGTATACTTTGGCTTGTGGGTTAGTACGTAGAACCTTGATCCACTGTATGAAGTTATTGGGGAAGCCAGTCTTGGTAAACACTGCAAACAGGAAGGGCCACAACACTTGATCAAAGGCATTCTCTGTGTCCAAGGAGACCAAAGCTACAGGGGTATCAGGCTCCCTGGATGCAGAGAAGATATGTTCAAGATTACTCAGGTGGTTGTAGGAGACCCAAAGTGGCATAAAACCTACTTGTTCTGGCCCTATTAGGTAGTCCCACAGTTTGTTAATTCATATAGTCAGAAATTTTGCAAGGATTTTCATATCCTGATTAATCAGGGAATTGGGGCAATAGCTGCTGACTTATTCTGGGTCCTTCACTGACTGTAATAGGAAATTGAGCATGGCACTGGTTAGTGATCATTTATTTATGCATTTGTTTACCAGGTAGGTGCACTGATTGAAAGGACTGTTTTCAGGCACAACTCGGGCCACAAAGATGGCACAGATGAAACACAATACAATACTTTATGGCCTGGATATTCAAAGGTGTCGCGCCCACGCAAGAACAGGGGCCGCGACGCGCAAGTCCAAAATGCTTTATCATTCTGCGATATTCAGCAGGGAGGCAGTTATGCCACTGGCACCAGGTTAGCGCAAGAGAGCAATGCAAATGAATGCATGCTCAACAGGAGGGGGAGGATCCATGCATAACCTGCGCAACCCGATATTCAGTCGTGTTGTGCAGAGTTGTGCATGCGCAACCCCCAACCTGCGCCTGCACAACCTTGAGCAAAAAAAGGCTTAAGTTGAGGGCCACCCACAGGTGAGCTGCTGCATTGCAGGGCGCAACACAGCAGCTGCCACCCCTGGCTGGCCCCCAACTCGGTCCCTGTGCCCCCCCACCAGCCCGATCGCGGGCATAGTGTAACACAACTCCCCGCCCACACATCTCCCACAGCCCGATCGCGGGCAGTACAGGTACATGTAACCCCTAGTCGAATGGCGGGCGCAAGGGCGGCAGGCAGGTGGATGCTGTCGCCCGCCGGCCGTGGGGAGCGGGTGGAGGGGCTTCGTGGGTGGGGGGATACTAGACACCAGGGAGATGTTTGAGGGGGTTGTGATGTGACATTCTGCCCGCGATCGGGCTTTACGGGTCCACTGACCACCAGGGAGATATTCGGTTGGGGGTTACATTCTGTCCGCGATCGGGCACTGGGGGGTTCATGATCGCTATGCCTCGATCGGGCTTCGGGCACGTGTGTGTGTGTGTGGGTGTTTCCTGTACCTGTACTGCCCGCGAATCGGGCTTCAGAATATGTGTGGGGTGTTACATGTACCTGTACTGCCCGCAATCGGCTGCATTGGCGCCGGTCCCCGACGGCTGCTGCCTGGCAGGGTAGCCAGGCGCAAGTCCTCGGGATCGGCGCACCTAGCGTAATGGTATGCAAATGGGGCCATAAATAGATGCAAAATGGCCCCTCTGCGCCTTGTATAAATTATGGCCCCATTTGCATGCCACCTTTGAATATCGGATATTTGCGCATGGCCAATGGTACTTCGCCCACGGAAGTTTAATGCTCATCTCTGGCAATTTGCGGTGGCGTAAGTTCCACTCGCGCGCTTACGCGCAAGTGTTGTGAAAGTTGGGAGGATATTCATGCTGAGTTGCGAATAGCGCAACCCTTTGAATATCACCCCGGCCACACCCCTGCGCAACTATTTTGAGCAGCGCAAGGGCTTGCGCCTCAGAATGGCGCAGTTTGAATATCCAGGCCTATGTATAATACACAGCAATAAAACTACAGAGATAAGTACAGGTTAGCACAAATTCATGTGAATAAGGGAAATTGTAAATGCTATCAACAAAGACAAGTGAATATACTTACATTCAGGAAAGGCCAGCAACTTGGTACAAATTGATTCAAGATACCAAACGCAAATACAGTTTTCCAGGATATCATAAGGAGTCCATACTGAAGACAATTCCATAACATTTACCAGAGGGAGCAGGAGCAGTCTGATGTGGCCATTAGGTGCATCTTAAAGAGGGAGCTGAACTGCCAGTAGGAGTCAAGAACCCTCTGGTGGTCGGTGTCACAAACCCACTCAGCAGGTCAGGCCCTCTACATCCAAAGTGCCAACCTCTGAGTGCAGTCTTGTGAACAGTGTAGCAAACAAGGTAACCCTCTTGTCTGTTTTTGTGAGTTCGGATCAACCTTTGGTCTGAAGTTTAGGAGGGATTCAAACTGTTAACCTCTTGCTAGCGTACCCAATGCACAGGCTCAGATATTTCTGTCTTCGGGGGGGCAGATATCTTTGCCTATGGGCATCCAACCAGGTATACAGAGATGAGCCCTTAAAATCTGTAATAAAGACCTCA
The DNA here is from genome assembly GCA_016271365.2 of Neoceratodus forsteri. Lineage (NCBI taxonomy): Eukaryota > Metazoa > Chordata > Ceratodontiformes > Ceratodontidae > Neoceratodus > Neoceratodus forsteri. Next base: position 1,066,748,169 of record CM057454.1, on the reverse strand, counting down.
GATTTAAAATGCTTCTCTTTCCAGTTTGTTACCACCATACAAGCTTATGGTTAGTATCTGCAATAACCATATACTTTTCTTACAACTAAAAAGAAGTCAAAAACAGACCAAGTAAGTTCTAAAAAGAATTTTATTAAAATAGTTAAAAATATGTCAAACCACAAAATACAGAACTGTTATATCACAAGACATACAAATATTTTAAAAGAAACAAGGTTTAAACAGTGCAATTCCTACTACAGTACTTAGTTTCTAAATATTTGCTTAAAAGTGCTCCCAAGATATTTTGTGGTCATAGTCTAGGTAAAAATGTGACTCTGTGAAGTAAAACAGACTAAATTAAAAGCTGGCTTTCACACCACCTCTTTTCAGGAGGTCATCTAGCTCCTCCCTGTCAGGATATATGAAAATATATACTGTATCTTATACAAAAGTATTACATTCTGCAACTTCAACATGACTCATGTTTCAAATGACATCTCTTTTGATCAGTGCTGCACCCTCCCCCACACAGACCTCATAGGAGCATTTACAACTTCACACCCCTGTGTAATAACCTGGATTTCTCTTCAACATCATAAACCTTTTTTATGATTTCCCTCTTAACAAAATTAACTTAAACAAGTCTGTAATTAGCTCAGAGAAACAGGATACTTGATTAAAGTTTTCCATGTAACACATTGTCCCTAAAAACTGAGTGTGTGTGAACTCACATGCTGTCAGCATTTTTTTTTATGGTTTCCATCTCTCAGCTGAAATCTGGGGGGATGAGTGAGGCCACTCCTAGAGAATTTGATTTTCAGCAGGAGACATTCAGTAATACATTTTATATTAAAAAGAAATGATACAGCACTCAGAACTAGCTGTCTAAGTCACAATCCGCCCCACCTAGACTGAATTTGGGGGCTCTATTCCCTACATCGGATGAGCTTCCCAAATCAGTTCACTCCTCATAGACCCTAGACAGTCCATCTGAGTTCTGGTTCTTCGTTCCAGCTCTATGTACGATTTTTAGATCATATCCTTGTAAAGCAAGACTCCATCTTAGTAGTCTGCCATTGTTCTTTCCCATCTGTGTCAGCCAAACCAGGGGGCTGTGGTCAGTCTGCACCACAGAATGCTGCTCATACAAGTATGGCTCTAATTTCTTTAGGGCCCACACTATGGCAAGACACTCCTTTTCCACCGTGAAGTACGCTTGCTCCCTGGGAAGCAGCTTTCTGCTCAGGTACACTACTGGGTGATCTGTCCCTTGGCTAGATGTCTGGCTCAGTACTGCCCCTATACCCATGTCTGAGGTGTCCATCTGAATGATAACAGTTTTGCTATAGTCAGGGCTTGTCAAAACAGGGGCACTGCACAGTGCCTCCTTCAGTCTGGTAAAGGCTTCCTCGCAGGCTGGGCCACAGGTAATTTTCTTTGGCATCTTTTTCTTTGTTAGGTCAGATAGGGGAGCAGCCAGGGCACTGTAATTGGGTACAAATTTCCTGTAGTACCCTGCTGTCTCTAGAAAGCTCCTGACCTGCTTCTGGGTTTCTGGTCTGGGCCATGCCTGGATCACCTCTATCTTTATTTGGTTAGGACACAGCTGTCCCTGGCCTACCACATGCCTGAGGTATGCCACTTCCCCCATGGCCATCTGGTACTTATCAGCTTTGACAGTGAGCCTGGCCCTCTGTATCCTGTCCAGCACTGCCCTAAGGTGGGATAGGTGTTCCTCCCAGCTGGTACTAAAGATGGCAATGTCATCCAGGTATGGCATGGCATACTCCTCAGCACCATTTCACACCTGGTTCACCAACCTTTGGAAAGTAGCTGGGGCATTCTTCATTCGGAAAGGCATTACTATAAACTCAAATAAGCCTATCGGAGTGATGAAGGCTGACCTCTCCCTAGCTCTGTCAGTCAATTCTACCTGCCAATACCCCTTGATCAGGTCAATAGTCGGAAGGTAGGTTGCCCCTCCCGACTTGTCCAGGAGTTCTTCTGTCCGGGGCATCGGGTGGGCATTAGACTTTGTGACTGCATTCAGTCCATGATAGTCCACACAGAAATGAGTTGAGCCATCTGGCTTGGGTACAAGTACTACGGGTGAGGCCCAGGGGTTGTGGGATCTGTGGATTACCCCTAAATCCAGCATCTCTTCCACTTCCCTCCTAATGTCCTTTTGGACAGCCTCTGACACCCAATATGCTGTTTGCCATATGGGTGTCTGTCTCCCTGTCTCCACATCATGTGTCGCTAAGGGGGTTAGTCCAGGCTTGGTGCTAAACAAGGGGGCAAAGTCTGCTAAAACCTCCCTTACTTTCTGGATCTGGTCTGGGGCCAGCTGGGAAGACAATTTTACTTCCTCCACAGAGGACTCCTGCTTACTTTCTTCCAGCAAATCCTGAAGGGGGGTCTCCTTCGTCGGTCCCCTCCCCATGACTACACACTGCAAACACCATGTCAGCCCTATTTGCATATGGCTTCATCATGTTGACATGGTGCATCGTTTCAGTCTATCTTCTGTCAGGTAACTCCACAATGTAGTTCACGTCATTTATCTTCCTAACCACATTGTACGGTCCTGCCCACTCAGCTTGCAGCTTGTCTTTCCAGACCAGAACAAGGACCATGACTTCCTGACCCACCATGTATGAGTGAGCGCTGGCTCTGCAGTCATACCACACCTTTTTTTTCTGTTGGGCAGCTGCCAGGTTGCTCTGGGCTGTTCCTCTAAGCTCCTTCAGCCTTTCCCTAAAGCTAAGGATATAATCCACAATGGGAGTTCCTTGGGGTGGTGTGCTTGCCTTCCCAGTCCTCCTGCATCAAGTCTAGGGGCCCCTGTACCAGGCATCCATATAAGATTTTGAAGGGGGAAAATCCTGTCAACTCTTGGGGCACCTCCCTGTATGCAAACAACAGGTGGAGAAGGTATTTCTCCCAGTTCCTCCCATGCTGTTCAGCAAATGCCCGGAGCATTGACTTTAGGGTACCATTGAATCATTCCACAAGTCCATTGGCTTGTGGGTGATATGGTGCAGTGCATCTCTGCACCACCCCACACTTCTCCCATAAATATCTCATCAGGTCTGACATAAAGGAACCCCCTCAATCGGTGATTACCTCCTGCAGAAACCTCCTGCAGAAACCCACTATGGGAGAAATCCCAAGTAAGGCATCTGCCACTTTGTCTTTCCTCAGAGAGGATAGGGCGACTGCCTCTGGGTACTGGGTGGTATAATTCACCACAGTCAGGATGAATCTCTTCCCTGAGAAGCTGGGGGTATTTAAAGGCCCCACAATATCCATTCCCACCCTCTGGAATGGCTCCTACACTATGGGCAATGGGATCAGGGTGGCTTGGGTTTTCTTCCCCACCTTCCCTATTTCTTGGCACCGGTGACAAGACCTGCAATACTCCCTCACCTGCTGGGTGAAGTTAGGCCAGTAGAAATTCTGGGCTAACCACTGCATCATGCGTGCAATTTCCAGATGACCAGACAATGGAATATCATGTGCAATCTTGAGTAACTGCTCACGATACCCCTGGGGAATGACAAGCTGCCTGCCTATCATCCCTCCCTCTGTCTGCACTGTCTGAGTATACATAAGACCTTATGTTGGCCGTCACCTCCCTGTGTGCCCTCTGAGTCTGCCCAAGCCCTCAGCTTCTCTAAACTACGGTCACTCCTTTGAGCAGCTGCAAACCTCTCACACAGTCCCAAGGCATGGGACAAGTCCCCTTCAGTTGCTAAACTAGGGTCCCTAGCACTAGCGTCAGGGCCCTCAGGATCACTGTCAATCCCAACCCTCTGAGAAGAGGTTACCCCTCCCTCTTCAGAGTAACCCTCTGTAGCTATGTGGTTACATGCTATCGGAGAAATTTCTACCCCCTTTTAATCAGTCTCCCCATCTGAAGACACAGGCTGGCAAACCAGCCTCTCAGCAGTTTTTACACTGGTTTCTGTGGGGTTCAGGGAACTACTATTTTCCCTTGCCGCTTGGCTATGGGTAACTGCACATACCACCTGCTGCTGGAGATTGTTACCCAGGATCACATCCTCTGCTAATGTGTTGGCTACAGCCACCTGTTGCAGAGTTCCTCCTGTTTCATTCCAGTTCAGGAGAACACTAGCGAGTGGCAATGTTTTCTCTTCACCAGTAAACCCTTGTACAGTTATGTATTTATTGGGTATAAGCTGACCGGGCTGTACCAGATCCCCCTTTACCAATGTCAGGGATGCCCCTGTGTCCCTTAACCCCTGTGTTTGTACACCATTTACTATGACTGGGTGCATGTATTCCCTCATGTTCACTGGCATGCTCTCAGGGACACACAAACAACACACTTCTTTTCTAGCACCCTGTTGTATATTTTGGCTCACCTTTTTGGGGCACTGCCTGGCAATATGCCCAGTTTCCTTACACAACCAACATGCATTTCTTACTTCAGATAAATCTTTTCATTGAATCCTGGGGCGAACTGGTTTTGGTGGAGGCAATGAGGGTTTTAGCTTCCCTGAAGGCATGCTTTTCCCTTTCTGCACTGCCACACCCACCCCATTCATTCTCAGAGCAGGTCTGCTCTTGGCATAGTGGTCCAAGAGTTCAGCAGCCTCTTGCACTGTTTTCGGATCTTGGTCCTCAAGCCAGGTTTTTATCTCTGCTGGGCAAGCCCAATAAAACTGTTCTAATAAAATTACATTTTCAATTTTATCAACAGAGTTTGCCTCAATTCCTTCCCACCAACATTTTAAAAACTGATGTTGTTTCATGGCTAGCTCCTCGTAGCTCATATCAGGTCTTCTCCTGTGCTTACAGATTTTAGCTCTGTATGATTCAGCAGTTAAGTCAAACTTTTTTAACAGTGCAGCTTTTATTTTGCTGTAATCATCACTGTCCTCATTGTTCATTTGACCCAATGCATCCCGAGCTTTTCAGGTAAGTAGCAGAGATAGCTGGAAGCTCCAGGACTCTCTAGGAATTTTAGCCTGAATACAAACTTTTTCAAAAGAATTTAAAAAGGCATCCATGTCCTCCCCTTCCTTAAAGTCGGCTATTAATTTGGAGTTCAATTTGTAACCCAGTCCTGCAGTCCCAGTTAAACCCAAGTCACTTACCTGCTCTGGTGTCGCTGGTCAGAGTCATAGCTTCTCCAGTTCATGTTGCCACTGGTGCTCCTATCTCCTCTTCTCTGTCTCTCTGCATTCTCACTCTCTCTTCTTCTCTGCAGCTCGCTGGTGCTCATGCTCCTCATGGTCTGCCTCCCTCTGTTGTCACTCTGCCTCATGGTCCGCCTCCCTCTGTTCTTGCTGTCTCTTCTCCTTTGCAGCTAGCTGGCGCTCATGCTTCTCACGGTCTGCCTCCCTCTGTTGTTGCTCTGCCTCCTGTTCTATCTTGTCAAACTCAATTTGCAGTTTGAATACCTCTGGATTCAGGATACTGGTGACCATCCCCTGCTGCTGTGGCCCTTCGCTGACAGTGGCCCTGCTGTCCTTTTCAGTCATGGTTGGTGACTCACTGCTCTGGGTATCTGCTACAATCAGGGCCTCTATGAGGTTCTGCTTTTTGGCTGTCACCTCAAATGGGACTCCCCTGTCCCCTCACGACGGCTTCAAGTAATCTACAGTGTGTCTGCTGTAGTCAGAAGCCATCTTCTTCTTCTTCCCTCACTACTGCTACTCTGACTTGCACTTTAGAAAAAAAATAAAATGGGTAGGGACTGGACTGTATGCCAAGTGATATATAGGTCTGTTTCCTTTTTAAAATAAAACTGTCTTTTTCTTTCTTTGCAAGAGAGCTTACAGTCTCAGCTGACACAGAACAATACAAGCTTGTGATACCAAAATTATGCCACCGCTGCCAACCAATCTGTCACAAACTCACTCAGCAGGTCAGGCTCTCTACTCCCAAAGTGCCAACCTCTGAGTGCAGTCTTGTGAACAGTGTAACAGACAAGGTAACCCTCTTGTCTGTTTTTGTGAGTTTGGATCAACCTTTGGTCTCAAGTTCAGGAGGGATTCAAACTGTTAACCCCCTGCTAGCGTACCCAATGCACAGGCTCAGGTATCTCTGTCTACAGGGGGCCAGATATCTTTGCCTATGGGCACCCAACTAGGTATACAGAAATGAACCCTGAAAAACTTTAATAAAGACCTCAGATTTAAAATGCTTCTCTTTCCAGTTTGGTACCACCATATAAGCTTATGTTTAGTATCTGCAATAACCATATACTTTTCTTACAACTAAAAAGAAGTCAAAGACAGACCAAGTAAGTTCTAAAAAGAATTTTACTAAAATAGTTAAAAATATGTCAAACCACAAAATACAGAACTGTTATATCACAAGACATACAAATCTTTTAAAAGAAACAAAGTTTAAACAGTGAAATTCCTACTACAGTACTTAGTTTCTAAATACTTGCTTAAAAGTGCTCCCAAGATGTTTCGTGGTAAGAGTCTAGGTAAAAATTGTGATGATGTGAAGTAAAACAGACTTAATTAAAAACTGGCTTTTACACCACCTCTTTTCAGGAGGTCACCTAGTTCCTCCCTGTCAGGATTTATGAAAATATATATCTTATACAAAAGTATTACATTCTGCAACTTCAGCATGACTCATGTTTCAAATGACATGTCTTTTGATCCATGTTGCACCCTCCCCCACACAGGCTTCTTAGGAGCATTTACAACTTCACACCCCTGTGTACTAATCTGGGTTTCTCTTCAACATCATAAACCTTTTTTATGATTTCCCGCTTAACAAAATTAAGTTAAACAAGTCTGTAATTAGCACAGAGAAACAGGATCCTTGATTAAAGTCTTCCATGTAAGACATTGTCTCTAAAAACTGTGTGTGTGTGTGTGCGAACTCACATGCTGTCAGCATTTTTCTTATGGCTTCCATCTCTCAGCTGAAATCTGGGGGGGATGAGTGAGGTCACTCCTAGAGCATTTGATTTTCAGCAGGAGACATTCAGTAATACATTTTATATTAAAAAGAAATGATACAGCACTCAGAACTGGTTGTCTACATCACAGTCGGAAGGCTATTCCGCAGGGTAGGGGCAGTGGAAGAGAAGGCTTTTTTACCCATACATGTGGAGACCTGGGAACATTCCAGCAAGAGACTAGAGGAGTGGGGGAGGTCACAGTGACACATCTCAGGTTGGAGGAGAGAGGAGAGGGGAGAGACACCATGTTCTCTAAAGGCCCTGTCAATGGTACAACCAAGGAGGTAGGCATGTCTGGCATGAGGGGTGAGCCATCTTAGGGCCTGATAGAGGAAGCAGTGATGTGTGGAGTGGGGTGCCAGAAGGTCAAATCAACAAATGTTGTTATATGTAGTGTTCCATCTAGATAGACCAGTGGTAGAGGTTTGGGAATAAATGGGGGAGCCATAATCCAGTAGTGGAAGGAGGTTGCACTGGGCACGGGCAAGCTGGGCTTCAGGGTTGTGGTGGTTTACTAACTGGTAACTGAGCACCAGTTTTTGGTTTTTGTGATGGCATGGGTAGTATTCTTGATGTGGTCAGAGAAGGTTAGTGAGGGTTGGGAGTGATGTCAAGGTATTTAAAGGAGTTAGCTGTCTCTAGGGGCTAGCTATTTGGAAATAGGACAGTAAGAGTGTCAATGGCCTGTGCTACCTTAGTTAGTATGTGCTTGGAGCCAGAGGTCATGGCCTTAGTCTTATTGGCATTAACCAGCAGTCTGTTTGTAAGAAACAAGTGATGGGCACTACAACAGTTGGTGGTGAGTGTGGTGGAGAGGATTGCCATGGATTTGTCATTATAATGCAGAATGAGGTCATCCACATACAGTAACGCTTGGCAGGGGAGATCATCTTTGAGGAGGGAGTTTACACAGAGGGAGAAAAGAATGGGCCCAAGGATTGATTCTTGGGGGATGCTAGTGGAGACAGGCAGAGCAGTGGAGGAAGTACCTCTGTTACAGGCCCATTGAATGTGGCCAGAGAGATAGTCACAGAACCAGGTGGAAGTAGCAGGGCAAAAGCCAAGGCTATTGAATTTGTCAAGGGGAATATCATATTTCACCAAGTTAAAAGCTTTGGAAAGGTCCACAAAGACTGCTCAAGTGGGTTTACCATCATCCATGTTATGGAGTATGTAACTGGAGAAACAGGCCAGGGCAGTAGTAGTACTGCGGCTCTTTCTAAAGCCATGCTGCTGTGAGCAGTGAAGGTTGTATTTGGGCACACAGTCATTGATCTGGTGGTGAACGACTTTCTCTAGCAGTTTGCTAAGGTAAGAGAGGATGGAAATGGGGTGGTAGTTGTCCATGAAGCTAGGGTCCTTGGATTTAAAGACCAGAACAACCCTTGCTTGTTTCCATATAGGTGGTATTGAGGCAGTGGTGAGGGAGAGGTTGAAAACCCTAGTGAGGGGTATGGTGATGACATGGGACACAATTTTGAGGAAACGGGGGAGAGAACATCACTATCAGCACTCCCCCTGTTGAGAAGGCTCATGAGGCATTTGAGGTAGAAATACACTTAAAATAAAAGGGGTGTAAGTTTGAGTTAATGGCATGCTGGCTAGGAAGGGGTTGACTGGGATTGTGTGGGGGTGTTTGGCAAGATAGTCAGTTAAGTTAGTAAATTTGACATTGAAGGCATTGGCAACTTTGGGTTGTTCAGTTAGAGGTTCTTTCAGGAGACAAAGTTGCAAGGAAGGTTGCTTGGACCCTCGCATGATAAGGCTGCGAATAGTAGACCAGAATTGCTGTGAGTTTCTAAGGTTGTGGGACTGGATATTGTGAAAGTAGTCAACTTTACAGGAGTTGACTCTTCTTTTGCATAGGTTTCATAAGTATCTATATTGATTTCAGAGTAGTGGGGAGGAAAGGCTTTTTAGGAAGCCCAATTGACATCCCTTTCCTTCATCAATCTAATGAGGTCCTTAGAGTGTCAACGGGTGTCATCCCGTCTACCCTTCTGGTGGTTAATAGGAAGTGCTTGTCCTCAATATCAGTAAGGGCAGAGATAAGGAAGCTGAGGGCCAAGGAGACATCAGTCATACTGTGCAAGGCTGACAAGTTTATTACCCTAATGTCAGCATGTAGGGTGGTGGCATCGAATTATGAGAAATCCTAGAAGGTCAGATAATTAGGTGGGATGCAAGGAGTTTTGGAGGATCAGATACAATGGGTTGGTTAGTGGTCACTTATGGAGTAAGATAGGATACTGGTGAGAGGGATTCTGTCTTTATGGTTCATCATTATCCAGCCAAGGGCAGAATGTTTTTAGGACAGGCGGCATACCATTGCAGCAGTTGGATTTCTGCTTGCAACGCCAATGACTAGGGTTCTGGAACAGACCAGGGAGCTGGAATGCTGGTAGGGGGAGAAAGATTAAGCATCCTGGGGAGTGTTAAGGGGGAGGGAGGGGAAGCATGTCCAGTGCTTTAAGGACCCCTGGTGGAGGCTGGGGATACTGCTGTGACCGGCACCATTGCGTTGTGGGTGGTGGGGTGAATGCTGGACATCATTGCATGTCCCCATTCCCAAGGGAACAAAGCAGCAAAAATAGCTAGCCCCCCAGCATGACAACCCACACTGCTCACTGCCCACTGCCTCCGATTTCCACTGGGGGAGTCCTGCTTCCGTGGCCCCAGCCCAGGGGGTATGCCGGGGCTTGCAACAGTGCCCATTGTGAGTGATAGCCCCCCCAGTGGCCACACCTGGGGGACAAGCCTGGGCATGGGAGCGGTGGGGTGGAGCGGGTCAGAGGATAGGGGTGCACCAGCACAAAAAAAAAAAAAAGAATGGTTTTAGGACCAGTGGTTGTGCAGGTAGGGGTGGAGATGAGTTGGGAGATGTTTAACTATTTTAGGAGGTTGTTGTACTCAAAGCAGGAGCTTCCCTACCAGTTGAATTATGCCTTGTGTGTGCATATATGTGAAAGTGTGGAATAGAATGGAAGTTAGCTCTAGCTCAAGTGCTTTGTAAAAATTGACTGAAAAGCCATCAGACTAAAGCCCTTTGTCTAGGGTCAAGCTTAAGATAGCTTTTTGGATTTCAACACAAGTTATGAGTTCCACTAATAAAGATTGTTGCTCAGGGGTCAAAGTGGGCAGAGAGATAGTGTCTAGATATGTGGTTATATCTGCTTGCCATGGACCTAGTGTTGTCTCTGTACAGTAAATAGTGCTTGATGGTATTGTTGGAATTGGTTAGCTATCTCTCTCGGAGATGTATGTAGAGTTTGGGTCTTGGCATTAAGAGCAACTTTAATCATTCTGGCAGTTTCTGTTGTTTTAGGCAAAGACACATGAACTTGCCTGCCTTCTCCCTGTGATCAACGAATTTGGCACAGGTGTGGAAAATAGCATACTTAGCCTGTTCCCTGGTTAACTCTTTGCATTTGGCCTTTCAATTGTGTAGGTGGAACCATGTCACTTCACAAGTAATTGAACTCAATTTACATTCAATTTGCCTATTTCATTTTATAAATCTCTGGCTTTTGTTTCTTTTTCCACACAAATGCCAAGTGCAGCAATTCTACCCTAAGGAAGGTCTTTAGAGCCCACCATAGCATATCCCCTTTTCTCAGTTGACCCAGCATTAACAGTCATGAAAATGTTTATAGAGCCCTGAATTTTCCACAGTATCTGCTTGTACTTCAACAGATTGTTGTTGATTCTCCAGCATATGTCTTTGTCTGAGCTATGGGTGAGTGTATGCTGAAGCAGAATGAGTGAGTGATCAGAGATAACCCTAGCTAAGATGGATTCTCAATGGAGACCATGCAATATCATTTTATTGACTAAGAAATGGTCAGTATACGTGAATAAGTTACATGGAGATGAATAAAAGGTGTAGTCTAGTGTGTTTGGCTCTAGCAGCCTCTAGGGATCTGTTAAGCCTAGGGAGTCACAGAGATCCCATATAGCTCTTTGTGCAGGAAAAGGGCAACCTTGTCTGCCACTGGATTTATCTGTATCATTATCTCATACTAGGTTACAGTCATCCGCTATCAGTAGGGGGAGGTGGTCTTATGCAGTGAGATCATTCAGGAGCTGCATAGAACAGGCTGTTGTGTTTATACTGAGACCATAAACATTACCTATAAGCATCTCTCTATGGTCCAAGTGGCATACTAGAATACGAATCTCCCCTTCAGGTTAGTTAAGGCATGGATTACTGGAAGTGAATGTTTTTAGCAGAGAGTTATTATGCCCCCCTGTGTGGTGCTATCACTAGCTGTGTAAGCCTGCCTCACCCAATCTCTCCTAAAGAACAATGCTTCTTCTTCCAACTTGTGAGTTTCCTGAAGCATTATTATTGAACCCTCCTGCTTTTAAAGATGTTTTAAAATCTGATAGTGTTTGCTTTTGGTCCTGACATCTTTAATCATCCATGATATGTATCTTACATTGCTAATGTCCTAAGTCTGTAAGTATACACCTTGGGCTGTGACCAATAACCTGCTTTCCAATGTTTGACAGTGCAAAATCCTGAATTCCTATAATAGTTACAGAAATCCCTCTTCTCTGACTCCCAACATTAAGAACAAAAACACATCACACATTATTGAAATACATGCAAGAAGGATCATAGAACTTTCCTCTCAATGGTGATTATTTCAGGACCCCCTGCTTAAGGAGAGCAGTCCCTGATTCCCCATACTTACTGACTGACCTCCTGATGACTGATCCACAATAGGACTAACAAGAGGATTACCTCCTACCTGCTCCCCAAGATGCTAATAAGATGTAGCTTTTGTATCTAGTATTAATACAAAAGCCTCTCCTCTGAGGCTTATTCTAAGGTTAATCCAACTGGCAGTTGACTCTGTAATTGACAGGGCACCTGTAGGTACCAACCACCCCATCACCTGTAAAGTGGGTACTCACCTCCATGTCTTTAGTCTGATTGATGATATGCAGCTGTATCAAGAGTTTTCTGATGACAAAGGTGAATTACCACTGCCTGAACCATGCTGCCAGCAGGTTTCATCTACCACACTCCCCTCCCCTTATCAGCCCACTGTTTGCTCTCTGTTGGGTAAGAAACATTTTCCACTACACCTTCTTGACAAAATACTGTCAAATTAAAAATAATTTTGAGCATCCAGTCTGCTTACAGTTAAAGTCTATGTGTTCAAGTACTTCATGTTGGCAACTGATGTTGCTTGCAGAGGGAAACCCACAGTCCTCATTAGCTTTATCCACTATGGATTATTGTGTTAACATTTAATAGCTTCAACACCAACAGCTGCATCATTGTAAGGGATAAACAACCTGCACTTAGTGGAGAGGGTCACTTCTGGAATCCTCTCGATATGAATTTAAGCTACCACATGCAGGTGCAGGTGAGTAATTATGCAGATCAGGCCTTCCCTTCCCTTCCCTTCCAGTTACCAGGTATCATTAAACGGGACTCATTATTTGATCCAGTGTAACACTCCTGGATCAAGTAGTTTGAGGGCAGCTGCCATTTTATCCATGAGAGCACTAAAGGGAAATTACGACGACGTCCAGGAATCATTCACAGGTACACTATGTTAATCATACTGTGGGCAGTACAGAGCATGTTTGTTTTACTGCGTGGCTGGTAAATTCTGACCATGGGGGAGAAATGTGGTGAGCTCACCGAGAGCACATATAGATCCCAATAGAAGCATCTGGTCAGGCAGGACATGGGTTGTGGGCTGGAAACATTTAAGATGGGGTGTCAGTCTCTTGGAGGTGAGGGCAGGGTGTGCTTACTTTATTTTTCTTTGAAATTTAATAAACATTATTGGAATAAAAAAATAAGACAAACATAACACAATACAACAATGACATCTTTAAGTCTGCTTACAAAAATAACAGGTACAAGCAGGAAATAAACACACATGATCCCCCCACCCCAAATCTCCCCCCACTTCCAACCAAGATCCCTTCCCTTCCCCCCACTCATGCAGATCACACTATAACATAAGAGCTAACCAACAGAAAAGCAGTAAAGCTCTATGTAGCCAAGTAACTCACCTAAATTTAGAAACTACTAATATAATCAAAACCATAACTAGTTTCTCTAAATGGATAAAGGGACCAGAGCACAAAATAGAGGGGAATTCAATTACCAAGCACTAAGGAGTAAAATGGGGCCCACAATGCCTAAAATGCTTTCCATACTTGATCAGCAGTAGCGATGGCCCTGTCTGCATTGAGAGCCCTTAAAGCTTCTTGAATCCATTCAGTCCTGGAAGGTATCTAAAAGTCTTTCCAATGTCTCAGTAAAAGTAATTTGATTACTCTGGCTATACAAACCCTAAATGATTTATGAGAACTAGAGTGAATTGCAGCATAGTTATGAAATATACTGTACAAATTTCAGCAGTAAAATAATGGGCATAACCTAACATGGGAAGGGTCAAGGTCTGTATAACATTCCAAAAATTCGCCACCTTAGGACATGACCAAATCATATGGAGTAAGGTTCCCTCTGTCTGGGAACATCATGGACAGGTGGGACGGTGTGCTTACTTGACAGAGGTGAATTAGTGTCCATGTCCATCTAGAGACAGGGCACAGGGCCAATTGGACAAGAAAGTTAACACTGCATAGTTGGTTAAGTAGTGCTGTGCATTACAGAGTCCCAACTGGGAATCTCAGTCTTGTGTGTTGGGATCAGCCTTGACTTGCATCTATTTAGAGTAGGGTCTGTTCATGAAAAGGGGTTACCAATTTCCACCATACAGTGCATACCACATTTTAAAAAATCAAGAACTGTCAGGCACATGTTTTTGACTAAATCTAAATGCTGGCTATATAGGCAAATAAATAACATAACTATAGAATTCTAGGGTATCCATATTTTTTTTGATGGGGTATCCTGCTCCATTTAGCTGCTTTTTTTACCTGAAAAAGTATGATATGCAAAAACATATTTTACTAATTGTTTTTGCAAGCTTTATTTACTGTTTTCCATTATTAAAGTAAGTCCACTTATTAATATGGAGTTGTGTTTTTTATTATCTGTACTCTTTAGCCCATTGTAATGCTCCATTTTTAATTTATGCAGCTTTGTATTTAGTGTGGTGTATGTAACAGTTGGTGTCACAGCACGTTACATTCACTCACATGGCCCCCAAATCTGTAATTGTGCTATTAGCACTTTAAAAGATTTTCTGGCTTCTCTCCTAGGTTGCCTCCTTGTGATAACTGACTGTGTTACTGCCTGATCTATCTTTCCCACAGAAGGGACAGCAACCTTTGACCCTCACTCTACTTGGGGTCACATCAGGCCCAATGTTTACTCGTCAGTCTATGACAGCTGCAAAATCATAACCTGCCCATCAGAACCATGGAGCAACCATAGAGAGAGGAGCTGAGCTGTGGTTTAAAACCCATTGTTTGCACATGGCTCCTCCATTTGTAGGGCTACATTCCATGAAGATAAGCACTGCATGCAACAACAAGGGTTGCAGTTACATTTACCACAGGTAGACTTTGGTTACCATCATTCACTGATTGTTGGGAAAATTTTCAGAGAGCAGATTTCAGTGACAACTGCACATCTAAGGAAAGTGCTGAGCATAAACTGTAATAGGGATTATTCAGTGTATATGGGGTAGAGAGTTAAAATGGATTTTCTTTGTGGTGTCACTCGTTACATTCACCACGATATGTGGTGTCAACCATCATACCTGCCAGTACTGTTATTATTGTCAAATTGCTCCAGGTTTTGTAACACTGTGTCAGTTATTAGTAGTGGCATGATAGCCATGAGGCATGTTCAGTAAATTTTTTATAACTTGAAACAAATGTGTGGTGTCACTTGTTACATTCACCACGTTATATAGTGTTAAGCATCACACTTGCCAGTAATGTAATTGTTGATTTTTTTCATGTTTTATAGCAGCTTGTCAGTCAGTAATAGTAGTATGTTAGTTGTTAGGCAAGTTTAGTACAGTTTTAGTAAGTCAAACAGAAGTGTGGTGTCACTTGTTATATTCACCACGGTATGTGGTATCAAACATCACACCTGTCACTACTGTTATTATTGTTAGATTTCTTCAGGTTTTGTAGCACTGTGTCAGTTATTATTAGTAGCATGTTAACCATTAGGCAAGTTCAATAAACTTTGTAAAACTGAAACAAATGTGTGGTGTCAGTGTCACTCGTTACATTCACCATGGTATATGGTGTTAAGCATCACACTTGCCAGTAATGTAATTGTCAACTATTTTCATATTCTATAGTAGTATGTCAATCAGTAGCAGTAGCATGTTAGTTGTTAGGCATGTTTAGTATAGTTTTAGTAAGTGAAACATAAGTGTGGTGTCACTTGTTACATTCACCACGGTACGTGGTGCAAAACATCACATTTGCTATTAATGTAATATAATTCTTATAAATATTTGTTTCTTATGTTTTAATACAACTCATTACATGTTTATTAAAGTTTTTTACTACTAAAACAAATGTTTTGTGTCAGGTGCTACATTCACTATGGTGTGTGGTGTCACTTGTTACACTCACCACAATACAGTTCTTTTATCTCAGGAGCCTGTGGGGCTTTTATCTCCCAATATGTTTATTTTTTCATACTTGAGTCATAATATCTTGAAATGCATCACAAATGTAATCTAGAAATAATTTGAAAATTTGACCCTCATGTCACACTTTGGTAACCCCTTTTCATGAACAGACCGAGTATCTTGCACAATGGATGCCTGAATAATAAAGAAAATGTCAACTCAAATGGCAGTAAAGTAAACAGCAAACAATTAGTCCTGGCTCAAGAATTAGGGCAATAATCAGTATTTGACATACTGAAGCTGTGAAACATTATGGTGGTAGACTGTACCTTTGGAGCTCTGACTTGCCCTCAGTGCGGTGGACTGGAGGAAGTGGGAAACAAGTTAGTATACAGTTTTGGAAGCTCCAGTCTCACCTCTGCTGCTGAATGGTATTGATTTTGACAATTATCAGTATTTATGATGCATCTCACTGAGTACACCAATCTGAATTTCATATTTGTGGCAAAGAGCTTATTTTTAATGTCCCTATAGTTGTTATATTTTGCCCAGTTTGGGGGCTCAAGACAATAAAGACAAAAATCCTGTTCCCCTTCCACCACAGTTTCTTGCTCTCACAAAGTTTAGTCTGAATATGGACCTTGTGAAGGAAATTGAAGAAAAGGAATATTATAGGTGTGGGTCTCTCTCCTGGGCTTGGCATCAGCTGTAGGGCTCGGCTGGCCCACTCTATGATGAGGGTTTGACAAGTAGAAGAGGGGCCCACCAATTTCTCACATA
This sequence comes from Neoceratodus forsteri, assembly GCA_016271365.2. Lineage (NCBI taxonomy): Eukaryota > Metazoa > Chordata > Ceratodontiformes > Ceratodontidae > Neoceratodus > Neoceratodus forsteri. Next base: position 1,066,731,918 of record CM057454.1, on the reverse strand, counting down.
GTCTCTGAGTGAATGCTATGACACTGGGGCCCTCAGCATATTCAGGCAGTCCAATGATCCAATGATGACCAAATTATTCTGTTGGCTGCTCCCCTCTTGGTCTTCAATATGATCTTTGAGGTGCTGAAGCTTACGGTAGACACTCCACTGACCCACACAGCCAGTATAGTGTTACACTTGTGCAACTGTGTTAGTTTGGTTTTGGCCATTTGCACTCTCTATTCCAGAGGAATTACCACCCTGTAGGGGCATGAAGGCAAGGAATTCTCGGAGAGGGTTCCACCCCTAGAGGTGCAACGGGATGGTTCCCATGGCTAAAGTTACCTTAGGAATCCCCATGAGGAGAGAGTGCTGCCACTGGAGGAGGAGGGGAGGATGGTGGGGCAAAGAAAAAAATGCTTCACAGTGAGGCTTAAAGGAACTGCTTATGTAGCTCAGGAAGTGGGAGTGGCTGGCTGCTTGGTCACTGAACTACAGGCAAGCCTTTCATTTCACTGATCTATGCAGCAAGTATAGTGTTATGCTTGTGCAACTGTGTTAGTTTGGTTTTGGCCATTTGCACTCTCTATTCCAGAGGAATTACCACCCTGTAGGGGTATGAAGGCTAGAAACCCTCAGAGAGGGTTCCACCCCTAGAGGTGCAACAGGACAGTTCCCGTGGCTAAATGTAGCTTAGGAATCCCCAAAAGAAATGTAGTATCATCCCCAAAAAGGAGGCAACATGAAGCATATGAGCAGGCAGTAACTGTGACATAAGAGCAGTAACTGTAACATAGTAGTAGAGAAGTATAGGCAGTTTGATAATGCAATGAGATGTTCAGTGGGATAACATAATGACTGCCCAGGTTTGTGTAGCATAGTAGTAATGATTAGCCTTGAGAGGAGGGGATCCCCTAAGGAAAGAGGGAATGGCAGGACATCCTCCACCTCCATCCAACAATGGAACCTACCTAAGAAACTAGGGGAAAACACTAAGCTAACTAAGTGTTATGACCTGAGGCAATGGAGGAGAGAAACAAACCCTATGAGGAGGAAATCTCTGGGGATCCAAGGCCTAGGTCGCCTTCCCTCCAGGCTTGGGATAGTTTATTTAGTGACGGCTCCGCAGCTGCAACTTGGAAAACCCAATTAAAGAGAAGTGGAAAATATTCCAGTTAGAAGGAAGGCTCTCACTCAAACCCTCTAGCAGGAATGCCATGGAAGGTTGCGAGAAAACTCTGCAATAATATGTGCATCCAAGGTGCAGGAGGAGAGCAAGAACTGCTGAGGCACTAGCCTGGCCTACCAAACCAAAATCAAACCAGGAGAACCAGAGGCAGTCATAGGGAGAATGCGGTGAAGATGCCTCACCAGGGAAACCACTAAAGTCAATGGCCAACCATTATAGTGGAACACTAGAGCCAAAGGAGGTAACTTTTTCCACCCTTCACCACTAGTCTTAAATTCTACACCAGGAGCTGCTATCAAGTAGCAGGCAGCTAAAGCCGAGCTCGGGGTGAGAACATTCCCAGCTATGGGCCAGGTGAGAAGGATCTCGCCCCAAGCCGGACATGCTCGAGTTGTGGACTAAATGCAGAGTGAGACCATCAGCTGCAGGAACCCTGCACCAAAACAGAATGGGTGGCATGCCCCAGAAATTGATTGAGAGCTGTAAATCTGGCGAGCTGAATGAGCATGGCGTGCTGAGATCGTAATGAGCATTGAGTGCTGAGACCTTGCAAGGTCGAATACAGATTGAGTGTAGCAGAATCCCAGGCTGAACCTGAGGGGATGGCAGTAGGCATGAAGCAATGGTTTGCATAAGCAAGGAGTAATGTTTGCATAAGCAAGTGTGGACCTGAAAGGTCAGTAAACAATAGTAGTAATAGGTGGATCTGCATATCAACTGTATAGCAAGTAAATAGCACTGAATTAAGGGCAAACCAGCCACACACAAATAGCCAAATCAAGGTGACAAACTCTGAGGATTTTCAGCTGGGAAAACAGGATTTAGAACAGAATTAATTAACCACATAGGCTACGACCACCCAAACACCTCCCAGTCCCTGCTGTAGGACAAACAAGGAAGCAATGAAAGACTGAGAACCACATGCAGATATAAAAGCTAATTTAATAGCCTCAGCAGGAGCTTCAGTTAATCTCCAAGTTAACATGGTACAATAGGAATGGGAGTAAACAAAGCAGCAGCAGGAAGCAAGTAGGCCTGAACAGCAATAGTAAAACAAATGAGTACACTAAGTTGTAACTGCAAATGAAGGAGGCATAATGCTCTTAAGCATTGTCAACAGGCAGTGTAATGAGACTGCAGCAATGAGGTAAGTAAACCAAGCATGAGTAAGCTATATAGCTAGGTTCAAGTAAATCTGAGTCAGGTGAAAGTAATAGAATATGCTACATGGACCAGCTATAGTTGAGCTGAAACACACAGATCGGGTTTGCAGTTGCAATGCAAGTAATTTTAGAGTTATGAGTAACTGAAAGCCAGCAAGTATGAGCCCTGAATAGCAGTATGCTAGGAGCCTAGAAAAGCCCCCCCCACCAAAAGAGGAAGGAAGCACACACAGCCAAAGGCAAATACAAACCAGAAGCAGTAAAACAAACACAGAAGCCCAGCAGAGATGAGCAAGGGGGGGGGCAAGCCCCAGCCAGCCAGGGAGGCCCAACTCGCTCAGAGGACAAACCGACAGAGCCTTCAGCTGCAAAGAAAAAATGCTTCACAGTGAGGCTTAGAGGAACTGCTTATACAGTTCAGGAAGTGGGAGTGGCTGGCTGCTTTGTCACTAAACTACAGGCAAGCCTTTCATTTATGAGCTCTGGGTCTGGGAGGTTTGCCCTGTCTTCGAGGGAGCTGATGTATGCCACTCTATCAGAGACCCTCCTCGTCAATTCTGTGAGTGTCAGCTTGATGATTTGGAACTCACTTCTAAGGAAGAGACAGAATCTTTATTGGGCTGAATTCTTTAAAAAATATCTCTGTGGTGTTTGGCTCTGGATGAGTGCTTGGTGGCGATGATGGTGAGTCTGAGAGCTTGTGCCATTTTGTGGCCTGGAATCTTTCATTACTCGGGATTGGGGTAGCCAGTAACTCCTCGATGCATTGAAATATCCATTTTCTTTGGGTGTGGAAAGCACTATTGGTATTGTGCATGTAAAATCTCATTGAGGCTGCGTGTGTCACTAATGTATGGCATGGGGTCATAATGTCACAAGACATTATGCCACAGCAATATACCGTGCTGACAATACAGCACAATATATTGCCAGTGGCATAAGTCTTTGTTTTGTGGGGGGCTCTGCTCCCGCACTCCCCATTATGGGGGGCTGCGACCCACGAACTCCCACATCCCAACTAAAATAACTAACTCTGGGAGAAGGGGTTAACAGTTAATATCACACAAAATGTGAAAAATAAAAAAAAATCCCATGTGTTTGGGACCAGGAATCGAAACCCAATCCCAAATGCACTGACTGCCTCCCTTGCTGCTAGTGGCTCATCCCATCGAGCCATGGCAGCTGCTTAATGGACCATCATCCTAGAAGGATTCTTATCCTGTACTGGGAAGAGTGAGAGGGTGCACTACCGTGCATACATTTTTTCAGAGTTTTGCACCCTCTCGTGCTTTCCTACCACGCTGTTCATGCTACGCGGTCGTGTCATGCACTCTACGGCATATGACATATTGAACCGGTAGACTAATGTAGCAGGGTCGCAGTTAAAAAAGTGAAAGTTACTTTGCACCTCGAGTAGTGTTGTGCAAAGTTGAAAAATGTCACCAGGCAAAATATTTCACGTAATTTCACAGTTACATGAGATTTTTCACCAAGGCGAAATGTAATTTCGCCTGGTATTTCGATTTCACATAATTTGCGAAAATTTCACATAAAATGTTTTGACAGACCAATTTCACCCATCCATGCTTAAAATTTCACCTTGTGGCGAAAATTTCGCCAGTGTTACTTTTGATTTCATCAGCAAAATTATGCTCCAAAGGTGAAATTTGCAATGCATTGTAGGTAAATAAGTCAAATAAGTCAAATATCATGTGCAAGTTGTTTCAGCATAGTCTATTGCCTGTTGAGTTGGAGAGCAGTCTGTTGTGATGCATCACAGCCAAGAAAACTTTTTAAAACCTCTTTAAAACTTGGTTTTGAGAGCTAATTGCTCCCAAATATACATTTTGTTCCTACTGCTGTTAGGGAACATTTTCTAATTTTGTGGATTTTTGCATAATACTTAGTTTAATTAGTTTTTAGTGCTGTCTGTGTCTGTGAAGGAGTTGAGTGGGGTAGGGTAGGCTTGTAAAACCAGTGCAGGCTATTTCTAACCTTTTACAAACAGATTTCTCACAAATTGTGGGTGATTTTCTGTTATTTCTTTCAAGCCTTTATTTTTTTGTTGGTGTTCTACTTATTTATATTCATTTTCTCATATCTTGACAAGTATTTTTTTTTCTGTCTCTGAAAATTTACTCCTGTCTGAGAGTTCCAGCTCCTGTTAGCTTGTGTTATATATTGTTCTTCTGCTTTTAGTTGTGAATTCCAAAGTTTTGAATTGAACATACAGTGCTGATCTGTTTATTTTTTTTTTGTTTGTGGTCAGTTCTGTTTGCTGTTAAGTTGTTGTGTCACTTAAACTGTGAAAAGCAACAATTCTATATTTTTTGTATGGAAACTTAAGTACTTTTAGTTGATCAACTTAATGTGTCCACACAGTTTCACTGCTTTGGTGAATTACTCCCCTGTATTTTATTGCTGGAGTTTGCCTCTGCATTGCGGTGTTCTTCTTTTACTTAACTTCGGTTACCCTTTCCCTCTTATAGCATTGTTTAGTACCTGACCCGTGCAATATAAAAAACTACATATTAATATAGTACTTGTCAAGAGATTGCTGATTGCATCCATATTGTTGTAGGCACCTTTGTTTGTCGATGTTATGTGGTTGTCTCTGCCCTTATATAAACAAGCATTTGTCAATGCCGAATGTTTGCTTGCTGGCATTGGCATTGGTAGTGCAGGAGTTAGAGAGATGCATCATAGGAATGGCAGTGAAGTATTGAACTGATGCCAACCCACCCCCACCCTGCAGAGAGTGACAAGCATTAGGGTGTCCCTTTGGGTGTTTGGTAGTGCAGAGCGGGAAAACATGTCGGGCAGGATGTGAGAAATGACAGCTGCACAGTTCATAAGGAGGTGTAAAAATGCCAGTGTTGAAAATGTGGCATGTAAATATACCAAATTTATGGGTTACTAGGGTGTGTGGGAAATATGCAATGCACGCTTGTAACACTGCCATTTTATGGGCGTTCGGCTCCAAATTTTCAACATAGGCATTTTAGCACCTCTGCTCATGTACTGTGTCACTGTTATTTCCTCAAAGTGTCCCAAGAAGTGATTTCGCACAGTGACCACGCTATTCTGTGCTGGAAGTGCAAAAACACATTTTGGGCATGATATGTCAAATGACAGCTGTACTGTTCATCAAGAGGTGTGGAAAAATGGCAATGGTGAAAATCCAGACTGAAAATATCACAAATGCACGACGGTACGAGTGTGCGTGCAATCTGCTAACACATGCTCATAACAGTTATTTTATGGAGTATCATCACCAAATTTTCAGCATAGGCATTTTAGGTCCTCTGCTCATGAACCGTGTCACTGTCATTTTCATAATCTGGCCCAAACACTGATTTCCCACAGCGACTGCGCTATTGTGTTCCGGAAGTGCGGAAACACATTTTGGGCAGGATGTGGAAAATGACAGCTATACTGTTCACAAGGAGGTGTACAAAAATGACAATGCTGAAAATCTGGCAGTAAAATATTGTGAATGCGTGAGTTACGAGCACGCGTAGCAACTGCGCAACGCACGCTTGTAAAACAGGCATTTGTTGGATTTTTTTCCACCAAATTTGGAACGTAGGCTTTTTAAGAGGGCACCTCATGAACACCACCACTATCATTTTGTTAATGGGCCCCGAAAAGTGATTTCGTGCAGTGACTGCGAAATCACCTTTCGAGGCCGATAAACACCATGACAGTGACAGAATTCATGAGGAGGGGCCCCAAAAACCCCATGTTGAAAATTTGGTGCAAAAATTCCAAAAAAAGCCTGAGATATGCAACAAATTTGAAAAAACCCTATCTAACTCATTATACAGCTTACCGCATTCTCAGTTTGGCGGTCGGCTTTGAAGAGTGCAGACGTGTTCCCGTCCACCAAGAGTGTCGCGCTGACCCGGAGGTAGTAGGGTGAGGGGTGGTGGGAGGCAGGGTGCGCAGTGGGTGGATGCGGGTTGTGGGGGCAGGGAGAAGCGCAGGGACTGTTTTTAATTTGCAGGTTTTAAAAAAAAAAGACGCGTGGGATCTTTGCCACACCGGGTGGCTCCCAGCGTGGCAGAAGGATGGCTGGGGGGCATGGAGCTGACGGATTGGGCACCTCGTCGGCCATGGTATCGAGTTGCCACGCTGGGTGGCCTCAGCGTGCACCCTGTACTGGGGCGATCGTAGTAAGTGGATAATCAAACAGTGCCGCTGCATGATGAGCTTGTCTCTGATTGCAGCGGCACTTTGTTTAGAAGTTTTGTCCACTTTACATAATGTTGGTGTCAGCGCTAGCATGCTGGCTTATTGGGGAATGAGGGACACACCTACTGATGCGTGCCCTGCATTCGCCCAACAGCAGCCGCGCCCCCAAAGCTGCACTCTCCCAATATGTTGACTGCCGCGCAAGTGCAGCAAGCCAACATAAAAAAAAAATTGTGGTAGTAAGTACTAACACATTACAATACTTAAGTTGTCCAGACACATGTGACCTTTGTTTAAAGTAGGTTACCTGTGCCCTTTTTTCCTGTGTTGCTTTAATTCCTGTGTGGGGAAAGAAACAAGTTAACTTTTCGTTTTTACTAGAATAGGCTACCACATACTGTATTAGTTGTACAGAGTGCTGCTACCTGTCCTGATTGTGTTTGGACTTGGAAGGAAGCCAGCACTGCCTGCAGGAGTGAGGTGCTATTCACACAGTTAGTAATACATCCTTTCTTGATATAATCCTAGAGAAAGGCAAGGCTTTGAAGCAGCAGCATATAAAATTGACTGCTAAGAGACAGTCCAGTACAGAGTGGAAACGTGCCGGAGGGGGGGGCAAGGCAGCTAAGAAGTCTGTTGCAGAGAGTATAACTTCAGTTCCAGTTCCCTAAAGCAATCAAAGCACAAGTATGTCTGCATCAGTATCTCCTGTGGGCTCTGGTGGTTCGGCAGGTACCAGCAAAGCAGTTGTTCGAAGTACTGGCATACCTATGTCTCAGTTTTTAAAGGCCACAATTGTTGCATCCATGCTGGTAGGGGATGATGATAGTGAGAAGAAGGGACACACAAACACCAGCACAGGGACAGTGGTCCAGGAAGAGGGTGATAAGTCTGTCGGTGTGACTGTTCCAAGGTCTGTTCCTGCAGGAGTTGATGGTGGTGATAGTGTTCAGCCGGAGTATGATAATCTGGGAGATATGGGTAGTCAGACCCCAGGCCCTGAGGAGATGGTTGTACAGAAAGAAAAAGGTGCCATGCAAGAAGACAGTGATAGGGGGGAGGAGGAGGAGGATGACGATGATGACGATGACAAGGACATCATCAGCATCAGTGCTGATGATGATGGCTGGGATGATCCCTCATGGGAGCCTGAGTTTAAAAAGGTGAAGAGTGATGAAGACCAAGGCCATTTACATGCACAGCCCATGGGTCAGGCTGCCACCAAGGCTATCAGCAATCCCTCAAGCACTCTAGTCAACCCCTCCCAAAAGTAGCCTTATGGAAATGATGAAAGCAGCACACAAAGCAAAAACTTCCACACCTGTTTCTCAGCTCTCCCAGTCCCACCAGCAGCATGTTAAATCCAGAGGTCAAAAGTCCCTAGTTTGGGAGTTCTATATGCTTGATCCAGCTGATGAGGCCATAGCGATATGTCAATTGTGTCAAGCATGCGTTAGTCGGGGGGGGAGCCACATAGGCACCGGTGGCCAACAGGCCCACCTGAAAAACAAGCACCCACTGCAGCGGCAGCAACACCAGAAGGATGCCAAAGCTGTTGGTGGGATCTCCCTTGGCAACTTAAATGTAACTGAGAGCAGTTCAATACAGCAGGAGGAGGAAAGACAGAGTGGGTCAGCGCAGGAGGAGAGGAGCAATCCTTTTGTCTCTCAAGTAGTGGGCATAGCAATGGAGGCACCACTCCCACTCCCTTGACTCAAAAAAGTATACCACCACACCCAAAATCAACCAAAATAACTGCTTTCATATGGTTTGCATCTGCACAGCCCCAAGAGTCAACTGTTACCCCAAAAAGAGCAACATTAGTGTGACAAGTAGAGCATTCTGGTCGACAGCCCCAAGGATGCAGCCCACTCTGAAGAACATCCTTGAACAGCACACAAAGTACCCCCAATCCTGCTGCTGCATGCAAGTTAAATGCTGCCACTGCTGAAATGCTGGCCATCAATCTGTTGCCATTCTGATTCGTGGAGAATGCTGGGTTCCACAAATTGATGGCCATGCCTGTCCAAAATGGCAGGGTCCATCGCAAACCTATTTCTCTAAGTGTGCCATGCCAGATCTGCACAGTAGAGTTGCTGCTTCCATAAGACATGCAATGAAGCATAATGCGTCATAATACGTCCATCTTCTCATGGATATGTGGACCAGTGGACAAACAGCAACAAGCTTGTATCTATGCATAACGGCATACTGGGCACAGGTACCTGGGGTTGTAGTTGATTTTTGGCCTGGCAAAACCTGCCTGAAGCCAAATTGTGGTGATAGCAACACCCCTGGAATTCACCATCATGCAACCCTGAGTATGTGAAGTGTTACTGGTTCTCACATGGGTGGAAAAATGCTTAATGTTCTGCTGGATGAAACTGATGAGTGGATATATAGACAGTCACTTACAGCAGGATTCATGGCAAGTGATAATGGCTCCAATGTAGTGAAGTGCATTAGCGATGGCGGTTTTTTTCAGGGTGCCCTGCCTGGCACACTGCCTTACTCGTGCTGTGCAGCAGTTTCTAAACCATGCAGACATTAAGGAAACAGTGACTGCTGACCATCACATTTGTGTACACTTTGCCCATTCTGCAAAGGCCCGTGACCATCTGCTTGAGCTACAGTGCAATAACCATCTGCCTCAGCACTGTATGAAGCTTGATGTTCTGACCAGGCGGAACTCCATGCTGTACATGATTGACTGGCTGTATGAAGAGTATGAGGCTGTTTCAGAATACCTGGTGGTGTACACCACCCATGACAGTGCTGGAGTGTCCATTGCTCTAACAACAGAACAGTGGTGCCAAATGGATGAGCTAATACACATTCTCCATCCACCCGAGCATGCTTCACAGGCAATGAGTGGGGACACTGCTTATATATGTCAATCCATACCCATCACACGTGTGCTGAGGCAGGCACTGGTTAATATCCAACACCAGATGAAGGCAATTGGGGATCATACCAGTTGTGATCTAATGAATCACATGCTCCATGTGCTGGACAAGAATACCCATATATCCAGCATTGTACAGTCGGACAAATTTGCAAATGTTACCATGCTTGATACATGCTACAAATGTGGCCTGCCTTCTATAATTGAACGAGGTCTTCAGTGAGTGCAAAAGTTGACAGAGAACCTCATTAGATGGGTATCTGCCACACAGATGAAAAAGGTACATAAGCCATGCACTGCACAGAAAACAGGTATTGCTACCACCACCAGCAGCTCACAGGCAGCCCAATCTGAGAAAATGGGTAAAGTACAGTGGAAAATGGCAAGCAATCCCATTTGGGATGTTCTCTATCAGGTGAGATTGGATGATATGGAAGTAAAGGAGGAAGAGACAGATGAGGCAGCTGTATTCAGGGCAACAGAACAAATGATAGAGGCCTACGTGGGGGACACAAAGCACCTTGCCATTACTGATGAGCCATTGCAGTACTGGAGCATAGATACATGGACACTGTTGGCAGATAAGGGCCTGTGGCCCACCCAGTCTGCCCATTTGAGCTTGTAAGTTCACTTTATGTTTTTCTTGAAGTCTGTTGCCCCTTACCCCTGACCTCCAGAATTCCCTGATGTCTATCCCATTAAATCCCATGATTGTTTCAACACTTCCTCTACCAGGGTGTTCTACTTGTCCACCACCCTTTCTATGAAGAAAGTCTTCCTCACGTTTCAATCAATCAATCAATCTTTATTTTTAAAAGGTGCTTTTCTCAAAACCAAAGCGCCTGTACAATTTCATAAAACAATAAATAAACCAAGTTTAAAACTAACATAAATCATTAAAAGCTATACTAAAAAGGTGTGTCTTCAAAGCTCCTTTAAAGCTTAGGACAGTCGGGCAATTTCGCACCTGACGAGGTAGAGAATTCCACAGGGTCGGAGCCATAAAACTAAATGATCTAGCCCATGAAGTTTTCAAACGAACCCTGGGAATCTCTAGCAATCCCTCGTCAGTGGATCGGGGGGGACGGAAAGGACAGTAGGGGCACAGGAGCTCTTTCAGGTAAGTAGGTCCCTGATCACGTAGGGCTTTATAGGTCAGCAAACCGACCTTGAAGGTGATTCGCCAAAACACTGGCAGCCAGTGCAGTCCGCGGAGCACAGGCATTATGTGGCTGGATCTAGAAGATCCAGTCAACAACCTGGCTGCCACATTCTGCACTAGCTGCAGACGGCGAAGTTCAACCCCTGATAGCCCTAGGTACAGGGAGTTGCAGTAGTCAAGGCGGGAGGTAACGAAAGTTTAACAAACGTTTCCTCTGAATCACCCTCCCTCCAACTTCATCCCATGCCCTTCAGTCCTGGAACATTTTTTTCCACTGGAAAATTGTGTATTCCTGCACCCTGTTGCTCCCTGTAAGGTACTTGTATGCCTTTATCATAACCCCTCTCTCCCTCCTCTCCTCCAGGAGATATATTCAAGTCCTTCAGCCTGTTCTCATTGGACTTGTGATGCAATCCCTGTACCATCTTTGTTGCCCTCCTCTGAACCTTCTCTACCCGGTCTATGTCTTTACGTAGATTGCATGGATCCAGGAGAGCTGGTACTTGCCTATAATGAGGCGGTGGCAGGGGCCCTGGATTCCATTGCTCCTGTTCGTGTTCGTCCTCTCACTCTTCGACCCAAGTCTTCTTGGTTCGATGAGACTTTGAGGGAGTTGAGGAGAGTTGGACGAAGATTGGAGAGGTGCTGGCGGAGGTCGGGTCAGGATTGTGACAGACTTAGTTTGATGGATCACTATGTGATCTATCAATCAGCAATCTCTCGTAAGAAGGCAGAATTTCTGTCCAGAGAGATTGCTGCTGCACAGAATAGACCAGCTCAGCTCTTCCGGACTGTGGACAGATTGTGCAATCCAATCTGTCTGCAGCCCAGAAGAGCGTTTTCTCAAGAACGGTGTGAGGAGTTTGCCTATTCTTTTCAGATAAGGTTGCCACAATCAGATCGGACATCCATCTAACCCTCACTAATGGGAGTAGTGATGGTCGGCAGGAGATGTCGGACACCCAGTTTGTGTGGTCTGACTTCGGCCTTCCCACAATTGAAGAAATTGTGATGATCATACAATTATTGCGTCCGACCAACTGTAGTTTGGATCCGGGCCCCACACGTCTCTTAGTGGGGTGTGTGGATAAAATCGGCCCCATCCTAGCTGAGATAGTCTGTAGGTCCATGGAGAGGGGGATTTTTCCAAATCCTCTAAAGGAGGCGGTGGTCCAGCCCCTCCTTAAGAAATCCTCCTTGGACCCGGACTGCCTGGCAAACTACAGGCCTGTCTCTAACTTACCCTTTGTTGGTAAAGTTATTGAGAAGGTGGTTGCTTTGCAGTTAAATGATCATTTGACCAGCCACAATCTCTACGATTCTCTCCAGTCCGGATTTAGAAAAAGACATAGTACCGAGACAGTTCTGATTCGGGTGCTAAATGACCTCCTAATAGCGAGAGATCGAAGATCTCGTTCCATTCTGGTCCTTCTTGATCTCTCTGCAGCATTTGATACTGTAGACCATGGTGTGCTATTGGAATGCCTGCGGTCTATCTGTGGACTGTCTGGTACAGTCCTCAGTTGGTTTCGGTCTTACCTCGAGGGTAGGACTCAGAGAGTGGTGTCTGGGATTTTTCCTCAGCATCATTCTCCTATCCTGTGGGTACCGTAGGGTTCCATTTGGCACCCATGTTGTTTGCAGTATATATGCTGCCATTAGGAGCGATTATTAGGTGGTATGGTCTGAGTTTTCACTCGTATGCAGATGATACTCAGCTGTACATGTCCTTTGCGCCCGTCAAGATGCTGCCTTTTCGGTCTTTAATAACTGTCTTGCTGAAATCCAGGACTGGATGAATGTGAGTTGGCGAGGTTGAACCCTGATAAAACTGAGGTGTTGGTTGTGGGCCAGGATCACCGGAGGCGGGTTTATTGGTTGGATTACCCTTGGGTTTATGGCTCGGGGATATCCCGCTAATTACCTCAAACCGAGTGCGGAATCTGGGCGTTGTATTTGATGACCGCTTGACATTTAAATCTCAGGTGTCAGCGGTTGTCAAAACCTCTTTTTACCATCTGAGGAACATCGCCTGGGTGAAACACCTGGTTCCCCCTGACGATCTGCCTATTTTGGTCCATGCCTTCGCTACCTCCCGCCTTGACTACTGCAACTTGCTCTACCTAGGGCTTCCTGGGATTGAGATTCGCCGCCTGCAGCTAGTGCAGAATGCGGCAGCCAGGTTGTTGACGGGCTCATCTAGGGCCAGTCATATAACGCCTGTGCTCGGTGGTCTGCACTGGTTGCCAGTTTGCTGGCGAATCACTTTCAAGGTCGGTTTGCTGACCTATAAGGCCCTAAATGATCAGGGACCAGTTTACCTGAAAGATCTCCTTCATCCCTACTGTCCCTCCCGCTCTCTCCGATCCACTGACGAGGGATTGCTAGAGATTCCCAGGGTTCGTTTAAAAACTTCAGGGGCAAGATCATTTAGTTTTATGGCCCCGACCCTGTGGAATTCTCTACCTCGTCAGGTGCGGGAAAGCCCTACTGTCCATAGTTTTAAAGAATCTTTAAAGACTCACCTCTTTAGTAAAGCATATAATGATTTTTAATATTGTTGTTTATTGTATTTGTAATTGTTTTATCTAGTATTGTACAGGCGCCTTGGTTTTTAGAAAGGCGCCTTAAATTAATAAATAAAAACTGAGATTGAGATAGGTAAGGTCTCCAGAACTGTACACTGTACTCCAGGTGGGGCCTCACCAGTGTCTTGTACAGTGGAATAATGAGCTCCCTTTTCCTGCTAGCAATGCTTCTGCCTATGCATCCCAGCATTCTACTTGCTTTACCTGCTGCCTTGTTGCACTGTTTCTCTACCTTGAGGTCATCAGAGATGATAACCCCAAGGTCCCTTTCCTGCTTGGTGCATTCTATATCCTCCTCCTCAACTGATATGTTGTTCCAGGGTTTTTGTGCCCCATATGCATTATCTTGCACTTCTTTGCATTGAATTTCAGCTGCTAAACCCTTGACCAGTCTTCAAGTTTCTGTAGGTCCCTCCTCATTCTGTCTACACCCTCTGGCGTGTCCACTCTATTAAAGAGCTTTGTGTCATCAGCGAACAGGGAAATTTTGCCTTCTAAGTCCTGTGCAATGTCGCTGATGAAGACGTTGAATAGGATCAGTCCCAGCACTGATCCCTGTGGTACTGCACTGGTAACTCTTCCCTCTATGGAGTGACAGCCATTTACCACCACTCTTTGTGCCCTGCCACCCAGCCAATTACCTACCGACCGCACTAATGTCCTGCCCACTCTCATATTCCCCAGTTTGTTTAATAGACTTCTATGTGGCACAGTGTCAAAGGCCTTGCTGAAGTCCAGATAGGCCATGTCCACTGCCCTCCCCGATCCACATCCCTTGTCACCCATTCAAAAATTCAATGAGGTTGGTCTGGCATGACCTCCCCCTAGTGAAACCGTGCTGCCTTGGGTACTGTAGTCCATTGGCAATCTGATGTTCCACCAATCTCTCCTTCAGTAGTGCTTCTATCATCATCCCTATTACTGAGGACAGACTGACTGGTCTGTAGTTCACCACTTCCTCTTTGTTCCTGCTTCTGTATAAGAGGACTACATCTGCTGTCCTCCAGTCTTTTGGTACCTCCACTGTTTCCAGTGACAGGATTGCCAGAGGTTCAGCCACCACATCTCTTAGTTCCTTTAGGACCCTGGAGTGCACTCCATCTGGCCCCATTGCTTTCTTGACTCCTATTCCTTCCAGTTCCTTTAGGACCCTTTCCCATGTAAAGGGACTTGTGTCCATTTCTGCGCCATTCCCACCCCTTGTACTCCCTTCAGGCCCATTACTCTCCTCTTCCTCAGTAAAGACTGAGCAGAAATATCTGTTCAGTATGTCAGTTTTACTGTTGTCATCCTCCACACAGCCCCCATCCTCCCCCTTCAGTCTCACGATCCCTCCCTTTGCCTTTCTTTTTTCACTTATGTACCTGTAAATGGTTTTGTCCCATCTACCCACTGATTTTGTGATGCACTCTTCTGTCTGAGCTTTGGCTTTCCTTACTAACCTCTCTGCCTCCCTTTGCTTCTCCTGGTACTTCTCCCTGTCCCCGTCTGCCTGCTTCTTTTTGTATTGCCTGAAAGCAATCTTTTTGGCTTTCACTTTCTCTGCTACCTCCTTGGAAAATCATAATGGCTTCCTCTTCCTTTTTCCCTTGCTAACCTGCATAATGCATAATTCTGTTGCTCTTGTAATCCATGTTTTAAATATTGCCCACTGTTCCTCAACCTGATTCCTTCCCCATTCCCATTAATGCCTCTTTCAAGCATCTCCCCATTTTCCAAAAGTCTGCCCCCTAAAATCCAGGATACATGTTTTTGTGCGATTTGGGTCTGCATCTTCTGTGATTTCAAACCACAGTGACCCGTGGTCACTGTTCCCCAGGTGCTCCCCCACTGTTACCCCATCACACTGTCCCTGTTTGTGAGCCCAAGGTGCAGTATTGCCTTCTGCTGAGTTGGTTCCATGACCAATTGCTTGAGGAAGGCACTTTGAAGCGAGTCCAGGATTAATTTCCTCCTGGTTGGTGCTGCTGCTTGGAGGCTCTAGTCCACGTCTGGAATATTGAAGTCTCCAACCTGCACCACCTCACCCTTGTCTGCCATCCTTTGGATGGCTAGCATCAGCTCCCTATCTGATTCTTCCTTCTTGGCTGGTGGTCTGTAGACCACCCATATGAATGGCTGACCCAATTTTTCCTTTCCAGCTTAACCCGTAGTATCTCTCCCCCATTTTGTTCCTCCTAGATCTCTGTGGTCTTTATGCCATCTTTCACATAAAGTGCCACTCCTCCTCCTCCCTTCCTGCCTGCCCTGTCTCTTCTGAATATGTTGTAGCCGGGTATGGCCATCTCCCAATCATGGTTATCATTACACCAGGTCTTTGTGATGGCCACAATGTCCTGGTCTGACTGCACCATGTCTGCCTCCAGATCCTTCATCTTGCTGCTATGGCTCCTGGCATTGGCACACATGGCTTTCCATGATGTGAACTCCTGGACAGTTTAGCTGTTCTACTCCAGCTCCCTCCCTGTTTGTCCTTTATCCCTGGTTCTCCCTGCTGTCTGCCCTTCTGTTGAATTTTTCCCTCTTTCTGCCTATCCACCCCTTGGATGCTTATCTCCATCTTTTGCACACTGCTTTGTAGAGATATCCACTCCTCTTTTTCACTGGTTCCACTGCTAGCTGTGGAGGGTCGGCAATTAGGTACCCTCCTTGCTGGCCTGCCACCCCCCTTGGCTAGTTTAAATGCTTGTCCATGTAGCATTTAAATTTGTCATTGAGTGCTTGGATTCCCCTTCAGGATGGATGCAGGCCATCAGGCTTGAGCAAGCTCCCATCCCTCCAGGTGGGTCCCCAGTCATCAATGAATCCAAGCCCTTCCTCACAGCACCAGTTCTTCAACCATGAGTTAAAGTTCCTGGTGCATGCACCCTTACGAGCAGTAAAGTGACTGATTGGCCAGCACTAACATCAGTTGCTGTGAAATACCTGAGCTGCCCACCAGAATCATCCCCATTTTTAAGGGGGGTGATCCTGGTCAGCTGTCCAACTATAGACCTATATCTATATTACCTCTGATTAGTAAGGTGTTGGAGAAACTGTTGGCAAGACAGTTGATGGAGTACTTGGAAAGAGAAAAACTGATGGACCCACATCAGTCAGGTTTTTGTAGGTCTCATGACACTGTGATGGCCGTGTCAGAGGTCCTGGATGAGATCAGCAAGGCAATTGATGCCCATTGTTATACTGGTGCAATTCTTGTCAATCTCTCCAGGGCTTTCTACACAGTTGATCATCAGAATTTGCTTATGAGACTGTCCGAGGTAGGGATGAGCCATTCAGTTTTGGATTGGTTTATTGCCTATCTTTCTAACAGATGGCAGGTAACATCTGTAAATGGAACTGTGTCGGCTATGCAGGTGGTACAAAGAGGAGTGCCCCAAGGATCAGTTATGGGCCTATTATTTTTAGTATATCTAAAAGATCTTGGGCATTATGTGGGGGCCTCTCATTACCACTTGTATGCCGATGACACCATTTTATACTGTTCGGATGAATCAGTTTCAGTAATACAACGTACACTGCAGAAAAGTTTTAACAATATGGAAAAGTACTTTGTCAACTTGAAGTAAAAACGTAATTCCTCAGAAACTAAATGTATGTTGTTTGGGTCTTCTATAAAATGGAAAGATGACTTGACTTTGGAAATTGTGGATAATGGAGGAGAGGGGTTAGAGTTAGTTAATCAATATAAATACTTGGGATTTTGGTTAGATAATTATGGGTCAGGAAATTTGCATGTAGATAATTTGATCTCCCAGGTTAATAAGTGGGTGGGTTTCCTGTTTTGGAACAAAAACTGCTTAGATTCTGTGACATTGGACCTAATAGTTAAGATGCAGATTTTCCCTTTAATCAATTATGGGGACGTTTTATACGACTGAGCCACTAGGGATCAAATAACAAAGCTAGATGTTCTAGTTAATCATCTTGTCAGACTGAATCTCAGGTGTCCAAAATGTACTCATCATTGCAAATTGTATGAAAGATTAGACTGGTTATCATTAAGTAGGAGAAGAATGATACATAAACAGCTGTTTGCTTATAAATGTGGCTGGGTTCCGTCCCTATATATCTAAAGAATAGATTTTTGTTTAGAAGTGTTGAATTGACATTGATAAATCATGTTGTTATGGATATGGTTGTCCCCCTTGTAAAACCAAAATGTTCCCAATATTTATTTAGCAATTATATTCCGATATGTTGGAATAGACTTCCTCATGAATATAAGCAAAAGATTGTTAAGCCCTTATCAACATCCCATCTAAGAAGACACCTGATATCTATACGGGAACCTTGTAGTTGTTACTGATATTCTTTTTTCTTTTATGTTTTTGTATTGATGTTTGTCGTTTAATTGTATTTATTATGTTGAATGTTGACCTGTATTTTGTATTTTTATAAAAGTTACCATTATGAATGAGTTTTTACTCAGTTGGTTTTTACCTTGAATAAACAAACAAACAAACCATCTAATGTCAGTGTCGAACAAGTATTTAGTTCAGCTGGAGCCATTGTGCGTGACCATAAGACCAATTTGTCACCCAAGAATATGTCCATACTAACATTTATCAAAATGAATGAAAGGCACATTCTGCATAACACAGTGATGTCAATGGTGTTGCCACATGAACTGTGTCTCGGTGATGAGGATGATGACAATCCCTCTACTAAGGCATTCACCTGCAGTGAGGTGGATGAAGCAGCAATGCTGACAGAATATCCACCTGGTGACAACTCCAGTCTTGAAGACTGTGAGGGTTGCTTCTTGGAGGATGTGGAATTGAAACAAGGCTGAAGTTACTTGAAGGCCCCCCCCTTCACCCAACTAATTTCAGCTGAGCATACTGTTATAAATTATTGTGATCTATCTGTCATTGGATTTTTTCATGGTTGTGTTGTCTGCTGCAGTGTTATTCAATGTCATTTGATCACCCTTCTCCTAAACTGTTGTTTGGTCCTCACCCTATATAAAGCAGCAGCAGTCAAATTACCATGACCCATAAACATATTGCATGATTATACAGTTATAATGTTTCGCTGCCAAAAACATCACAATACACATTACTTTTCATTTCAACTAACCTCATCTTAAAGAAAGATATGTTGTCTTGATGTCTTTAAAAGTGTCCATGCTGGAGCCTTGCACATGCCACCCCGCCCTCCCTCCTGCCAGCCCACCCGACATGCCCGTGCACTCCATGCCAAAAATTATATTTTTTGACGCTTACTATCTGCGACATGTTGAAGAGCCCTTCTAGTACAAGTAGAGTATGAATGTAACGTGGTCATTCGACCATTAACACCTGTTAAACAGATTTTACAAAGTGGTGAATGGCTGCCATTTTAAAGATGTGAGTCATTAATTAAAAAATGATTATAATAGAAAAGGCTTAACAACATTCAATTCCCCAAAAAGGTTAATTATAAGTAGTACAATAGTACTTGTGCATAAAATGTGATGGTCCCTACGGGGGAAGGTGTTTGCTGCCTGCAGTTTGGCTTCTAAATTTTCCTAAGTACTGCTGCTCTGCCAACTCAAATGATTAGACAAGACATTAGCCCCCTCCATCTAATTACTAAACAGCATCTCCACCATCCATTTCCACATATACTTCCTCCTTAGGTGTGGTGTTTACTCATTAATGAAACTAGTGGCCTACATCGCAGTTCAAGCAACCTGATCTGTCTTCCACACACCAACTCCTGCTGGGACTGGATGTAGTCATCATCACACAGACATGGGATGAAAAGTCACCAGAGGAAAATAAACCAAGCAGGAACAATGACAGGAAACATGATGAATACTCATTCATCTGCAAAATACCTGGTGTTATCAAGCAAATTAGAAGCAGAGAAAAAAAATATATACTTACCATATCCCATGAATGTAATTAAACTGCAGAAATTGCCCCCAGGCCCAGAAGGAACATGCGGTGTGGGGCACATGAAGCACAGCAGCAGGCATCTGGATTCCACATTCCCCTTCCCCAACAGTACTGCAACCCTGAAATAAAATAAAAGAACAAATTTTGAGGATTGTTTGTTAAAGTTCCTCCCACCCCAGCCCCATTCACTCCCCCACCCCAAAACCCCTCCCTCCCACTGAAGACCATAACAAATGAAGAAATACCTACCTCAGTGACTGTGTGTGAAACTAGAACAAATGCACAGATAATGGATTGCTCACATCTTGAGCAGCAGCAGCAGAAGCAGCAGGAGTGGGAGGTACATCACCGGAATTCCTAAATGTTGACAAAAGCATCAAGCATTTGTCAATGCCGAATGTTAGCTTGCTGGCATTGGCATTGGTAGTGTAGGAGTTAGAGAGATGCATAATAGGAATGGCAGTGAAGTAGTGAACTGAAGCCAACTCCACCACCACCCTGCAGAGACTGACATGCATTGGGGTCTGCCTTTGGGTCGTCAGGCATAATGGCCACGACATCTCACCACATCCTACCCTGCAGACACCAACAAGTGTCACGGTGTGCCTTGGGGTCTTTGAGCCTTATGCTCACCCCATTCCATAAGGAAATATGGTGAGATGAGTGCAGTATAGGAGAATGGGGTGAACTTTGGGGCCAAAGAGTCCAAAGCACACCTCGATGCAGGGTGTGGGTGGGGGTGGAATGGTATGAGCATTACAGGTGACAATCCCAAGTCACACCCCTGATGCCTGTCAGTCTCTACAGGATGGGGTGTTATGGTCGGAAACCCTAATGCCCCATGCGTTCATTGGTATTTTCACTCCAAATTTTCAACATGGGTTTTTTATGAACCCCACCTCATGAACAGTGGCAATATCAGTTAGTTAGCCGAAAGCTGATTTTGCACAGCAACCACACCATTTGGTACTCACAGGTGCAAAACACATTTCTAACAGGATGTGAAAATGGCAGCTGTACTGTCTTATGGGGAGGTTTTAAAAATGGCAATGTTGAAAATCAGAGTGTAAATATAAAAACTGTGAAGTCACGACAAGGCGATGAAAGTGTAACGACACCCATAATGTAATTAGTTTGGGAATTTTTTACAGCAGATTGTCAGCACAGGCATTTTGGGACCTCCACTCATGAACAGTGTCACTGTGATTTTCTTAATCTGTCCCAAACACTGATTTCCGACAGTGACCATTCATTTCTGCATCAGAAGTGCGAAAACACATTTCAGCCAGGGTGTGAAAAATGACAGCTGTACTGTTCATAAGGAGGCATGGAAAAATGCCAGTGTTGAAAATCTGGACTGAAAATAGTACAAATTTGTGAACTTACGAGGATGCGTGGAAACTGCAATACATGCTCGTAACAGTCATTTTATGGACTCCTGTCACCGAATTTTCAACTTAGCCATTTTAAGACCTCTGCTCATGAACAGTGTCACTGTGATTTTCTTAATCTTTCCCAAACATTGATTTCGCACACCGACTGCATCATTGTGCGCTACATGCACGAAAACACATTTTGGGTGAGATGTGAAATATGACAGCTGTACTGCTTATAAGAAGGTGTGGTAAAATGGCAATGTTGAAAATCTGGAGTGAAGATATTAAAAATTCGCAAAGTTATGAGCGTGCATAGGAACTGCCCAATGCACTCTCATAAAACAGTAATTTTGGGGAATTTTTTCATCAAATTTTCAACATAGGGTTTTAGGGTGCCTACCTCATGAACTGTGACACTGTTGTTTCATTACTCAGTTCCGAAACATGGTTCCATGCAGTGACCCAAAATCACCTTTTGGGACCAAATAAGAAAATGACAGCAACTGAGTTCATGAGGCGGGGCCCCAAGAATGCCATGTTGAAAATTTGGTGAAAAAATTCCCCAAAATGCCTGAGATATGTGCCAAAGTTGAAAAAAAAAACATTTATGCCATTATACAGCTTACCGGCATTTCTTCAGTTCGCAGTCGGCTTTGAAGAGTGCAGACATGTTCCCAGTCCACCGCAGATAGTCACATTGGGCTCTGGAGGTAAGCATGGGGTCAGGGGGGTGTGAGTTAGTGGGTGCGCAGATGGTGGGCATGGGTTGGGGAAGGGGGCAAGACAGGTGACGAGGGACCTTTTATTTTTACATTTTTTTTTCTTTTGTTATTTAGGAAGATGATGCGGGACTTTTGCCATGCTGGGGTGGGCTCCCAGTGTGGCAGCTGGAAAGTTATTTTGGGTGGCAGTGAAGCTGATGGGGGATTGGGCACCCCGTCGGCCATACCGACCTTTGCCATGCTGTGGTGGGCTCCCAGTGTGGCACCTAGAAGTTTTTTTTGGGGGGGGGTACAGTGGAGCCGATGGGGGTTTAGGCACCCCCGTTGGCCATAAGGACTTTTGCCTCGCTGGTGTGGGCTCCCAGCGTGGCATCTAGAAGTCTGTTTGGGGGGACAGTGGAGCCGATGGGGGATTGGGCACCCCCATTGGTCATACAGTGTGCGGGGGTGGAGGGGAGCACATGAGCATGCTGGAGTGGGCTCCCAGCATGCCATATAGTGTTCAGAGGGGACACAAACTGTCTATGACAGTTCAGATGCAGTGCTGATGTACATGCCGGCGGCAGTATGCAAATTGACTGCACATTACCACTGCTGATTTTGGTGGTGTTTTCCTCAGAACTGTATGCCACTGCATCTGAATGGCTGTCATAGACAGCTCAGACATTCATTGGTGTGGTGCAGCTGTGCCTGCAAAAGGGAGCAAGGAATTGGAAGTGGGGGAGGCACACCTACAAAAACTCATATGGTGGCACTATGCTTCTTGCACATGGGTGCAAGCAAACATAAAAAGAACACAATTACTATCAAACTCAGACACCCGGACTGCAGTAACCTACCCCCAGTAATGAAAAAATAAATATTTACAATCTGTGTTGGGAAATGTGATGCATTATAACATCCCAGATCCAAATCCCTCCCTGCTTGACAATGATGATGTAATCCACAGCAAACTGAAAAATAATACAAAAGCAGTACAACTATATTAGAATTCAAGATGCCCCAGACTCCTCTCGCGCCCTGAGTGGTGCCCACGGATCCTAGTGGCATCAGTGCCGCCACCGCCAAACACACTGACTCTTTCCTCCGGCCCTCCTGGTCCTGCCTCCCGGAGCCCACCTAAGACTCCTCTCGCACCCCGAGCAGTGCCCACGGATCCTGGCGGCATCAGCGCTGATGCCAAACACACCGACTCTTTCCTCCTGCCCTCCTGGTCCTGCCTTCCAGAGCCCACTTAAGACTCCTCTCATGCCCTGAGTGGTGCCCACAGATTCTGGTGGCATCAGCACTGCCACCGCCAAACACACCGACTCTTTCCTCCTGACCTCCTGGTCCTGCCTCCCGGAGCCCACGTGAGGTAACTACCGCTAAACTCCCACAGCCACCCAGCTTCTAGCACCTCCCCGATTGGTGCGCCTACTGATTTGGTGGCCCCTGATTGGACCGGCGCTTAGCCCTCAGCATCTGATTGGGGCGCCTTTCCTGCCGAGCCAGCTAAGCTGCTACCCTACCCGTGGAGCCCTCCAGCCAGATTGCTGGAGCGGCTGCTAGCCTGGGATAATCTCTTCTTTCCTTTCTGCATAGCTATTTTGGACTGTAAAATAACTACTGTTGCTGCCATACTACATAGCATAAAATTACTGTAATGTAAACCTTGCTCATGTTATATTTAGTTATTATCTGTGATACCGAACAGCTTAAGTGAAGTGATACAGTCTTTTTGCGTAGAATTTATAGTCAGTTGCATCTCTCGCTACTGCAAGCCTAGCTAGCTAGCTAGTTAATTTAACTAACTCCTGCCTTGCCCTGTATTGTTTCTACTTCTGCTGTGACTCCTTACTATTTTCCAAAGCAAGCATGCCATCTTCCTTCTGCCTATTCTCTAATTCCTGTTCCGTGCTCCCTGGCGCCACATATTCTCTGCTTTTTTTCCCTCCCTTAATTCCTGCACTAAGCTCTTTTTGTAGCCTGCTTCCCTCCCCCGCCCATCTAAAACTTTGGCCTCCCTAAATCTCAACCTCCTGAATTGCTAATTCCTGTCCTTTGTTCTAAGTTTGCACCCCCACCCTCTCTTCAAGTTCCAGCCTATCTCCTGTCTTCCTTTGTTCCCCACAACTACCCGCTAACTTAACCATTCTGTTTTCCTTGTTTTCCCTCCCAGACTCCTCTCACGCCCCGAGCGGCACCCATGGATCCTGGCGGCATCAGCGCCACTGCCGCTGAACTCACCGACTCTTTCCTACCGCCCTTCTGGTCCTGCCTCCTGGACCCCACCTAAGGTAACTACCGCTAAACTCCCACAGCTGCCCAGATTCTAGCACCTCCACGATTGGTGCATCTACTGATTTGGCAGCCCCTGATTGGACCGGCGCTCAGCCCTCAGCATCTGATTGGGGCGCCTTTCCTGCCGAGCCAGCCAAGCTGCTACCCTACTGGTGGAGCCCTCCAGCCAGATCACCGAAGTGGCTGCTAGCCTGGTACTAATCTCTTCTATCCTTTCTACATAGCTAATTTGTCCCGCCCCCACCACCCCCTCCCAGGCCACCTATTAAATATGCTACTTGCCCCACCCCTTTCTACCTGATCCAATCCCTTTCCAAACAAGTACTACCCCTCCCCTCTTCTCCCCCAGCTATCTTCCTAGTGCTTCTCATGACCACTCCTCTCCTCCCTCTCTCTACACTGCCTCACTGTAGTGTGTACATCTCTACACTCCCTATCTGCGCCTCCAGTACACTTGGCAATAATGGAACAATCAATAAAATACTAATTTTTGATCTTCTCCATCCTATTTTTCCTACCCCTTTCAAAACCCCCTTTAAGTTGCTACTCTGCATCCCCCCTCCACTGAACTGACTCATCCTACAAGTGCCCCCCGAATGTCCACAGCATCTCTCCCAGATACTACCTGGTCCTGTTTCCCTATGAGCCCCACCACCACACTCTATTCCTATGGCTGCCTCCTGGTCTCCCTCTAACAAAGCAGATCCCACTTTCTCCACCCCACCTGCCCTACTGCCTCCCCTAAGTGGCGCTTGCCCAAATCTTGGTGCCTTCACATACTTAGTCACCACTTAATCCCTGCCCTACTACTGCTGGCTGCAGGGGATATACACCCTAATCCCAGCCCACCACCAACCCCTAGTCATGGCTACCCCATGCCTTACCCCTCAGCCAAGGCCACCACTGACACTTGCTCTGGCTCCCTTCCACGAGGACTACACCTACTCCATCTAAACATTCATAGCCTAGCCCCCAAGCTCGATCAGCTCCAGGTTCTAGCTGCCCACCATGCCCCTGACATAATCATCTTATCTGAGACCTGGCTAAACCCAAACTTCCCAGACCCAGCCATCACTATTCCAGGGTTCACTATCACATGGCAAGACCAACTCACCAGAGGTGGAGGGGTGGCTATCTACACTAGCTCAGCCCTACATTTTTCTGTCACTCTCTCAAAAGCTGAACCCAAGGCCTATGAGCTGCTTATGCGTTATGCTGAAATTGTCCCCTCCTTCCTCACTCCCCATCTTTGTGGCTGGTATTTATTGCTGCCCTGGCACCCCAGCCACAACAGTCACCGACCTTCTGAGCCAACTGATGTCTCTTGCCCAGTCGGGTGAACTATATGTCATGGGGGACTTTAACCACAACTGGCCAGCCCCTGCTTTTAACAAAACCCGAACCAAGATATCTGCTGTCAACCTTACCCGAACCGTTCTGGAACCTACACGGTCAAACCATAAGACAGGAAACCACTCCCTTCTTGACTGGGCACTTACCTCCCATCCCCAGGAGGCCTTCTAAATTCTGGAAAGTCATCAACTCCCTTTTCTCACCCTCAATAATAAATCCCCCCTCCTTCCTGCTGAAGGGACTCTACTCTCTGATCCCCGATGGTAGCCTCTGAGTTCAATTTCTACTTCACTACTTGTGCTACGACCCTCCTGAACTCCCTTCCTCCTATAACCCCACCCACTCCCCAGACAGCTACCCCCCTACTGCCTGGCCAGAACCCTTTCTCTTTCAGACACATCTCCCCCATCGAAACCTTAGATGCCCTTCAATCCCTGAATCCCATCAAAGGTAAATCTCCCGACGGTCTCAACAATAAACTCCTCTTCCTATCTGCCCTGGCCATTGCTACTCCCCTCGCTAGTCTGCTAAATCTTTCATTCATCACTGAGTCTCTCCCCACAGAGTGGAAAAATGCCACTGTCCTACCACTACCAAAAGGAAGTGACCCTACCTCCACTGCAAACTACTGCTCCATCTCCCTCCTCCCCACTCTTGCCAAACTCAAGGAATACCTGGTACTATCTCAACTCTCCCACTTTCTCTCTGAAACTAACTTCTTCACTCCATTCCAGTCCGGTTTTAGGAAAAAAACACTCTACCACCACCTCCCTACTAAGACTCACGGACTCCAACCTCTCTGGGATGGACAAAAGACAAATTACTGCCACTATTTTCATTGACCTAACCAAAGCATTTGATACGGAATCCCACTCCCTCCTACTATCCTGCCTATCAGGTGCTGGGCTATCGGCATTGGCCACAAATTGGTTCAGTGCCTACCTACAAAATAGAACCCAATCTACAAAAATAGCTGACTGCACCTCCCCCTACTCCCTATTACCACCAGCATTCCCCAGGGCTCAGTCCTTGGCCCCATTCTCTTCTCCATCCTACTAAATGATCTGCCAAAGGCTTACTCCACTACCTCAATACACATGTACGCTGATGACACGGTCTTCTTTACTTCCAGCCGTACCTATGAAGAAGTCACCTCTAATCTTCAAACCAACTTCAGCAAAGTACAACACTGGTTCAGCTCCAACTAACTCTCCCTAAATGCCAAGAAAACAGTCTCTATGTCTTTCAGCACTAGACAGAGACTATCCAGACTAACATCCTCTCTGATCTTCCGTACCTTAAATAACACCATCCTTGAAGACGTGCCCTCCTTTAGGTACCTGGGGGTTTGGCTTGATTGCCACCTCTCCTTTTCCACACATGTGGATGCCATCCTATCAAAACTGCACCCTAAGCTTGGTGCCCTCTATAGAAACCGCACTAGTCTCCTGCTTCCTGTGAGACGCGGAATAGTCCAGAAAATTATTCTACCTTCCTTCAACTACTGTGATGTTGTCTACAGCTCTGCCTCCAAGTCCATCTTATCCAGACTGGACCCCCTCTTCAATGCTTTCTGCTGTTTCGCTCTCGATGCCCCCCCACACCCATCACTGCGAGCTCTTCCATTCACTGGCCCTTCCATCCCTGAGCAACCAGTGCCTACTTCACAGTGCTAAATTTGTTTCTTCCCTATCTTCCTCGCCAACCCCCACCCATGCCCTCAGGTCTACTGACTCCAGGCTATTAGTAATCCCTCACCGAAGGACCTTCACAGGCCAATCAGCTTTCTCTTACATCCTCCCTAAGCTCTGGAATGACCTGCTGGCCCAAATCTGCCATTCTTCCTCCAAACACTCTCTATCCTCTGCCTTCACTAACTTCTTTGCACCTAATTGTACCTGCCCCTGACCTCCCCCCTGACTGACTCTCTCCCCCCCGATCCCCCCCTCCTTACACATCTGACCAGCGGCTTGGCCTTTGCCCAAATGACTGGCTTATATATGCCCTAAACAGCCCATGCACTTACCCTCTCATGACACTTCTGCTCCTCCCTTCTAATTCCCATCAATGTCTTCCCTAAGTCAACCCCCTCATCTTCTCTGTGTTTACTACCCAGACCTGTCCCCTCTCCCTGGCCCCAAGCTCAGGCTTCCACTTCTGTCTGCCAACTTGGTGCATCATACTTCAAATCAATCTCTAGAATAGGCACTTATGTAATCATGTATAGTTCTAGATGTGTAATCAAATATGTTATGCCACCCTCCTTGTGGCACATGTATGTAGAGTCTCTTCATGTAACAAGTTTGTAATAGCCACACTTAACTATGTAACAATTGTTTGAATTGCTTGACTCTAAGTTCAACCTATTGATTGTTTTATGTATACTCTTCCCGTGTACCCCCCCCCAGGTCGCACTGTGAGACAAGCATCTTTTTGCTCAGTGTGTCTCTCCTGGTGAAACATTTTCAATAAATAAATAAACAATACCAACCCACCAACACCCTTCTCTGGAACAGAATTAAAAAATACAGACATATACTAACGTGTGCAGCAGCAACAGTATAGACTCTGTGATGATGATGATCCAGACCATCAAGCAGTAAAAACATTACTCAGTCTCGTGGCAAGTTGGCAACCAGTCAGAGCACCGAGCAGCAAGCTACAGCAGCACCCCAAAATCTCTTTCCCTCCACAATGTATAAGTTACAACCACAGAGTAAACACTGCCAAATAAGACAGTTGCATTGGGAAATGATAATTCAAATTTTTTTCTCAATCAACTGAGAAACCAGCTGCAGGAAGAAGCAAGTGCAAGAAGCAGCACCATTTTGCAGGAGAAATTAATTTTCTCAGCATGGCACCTCTTTTGGCTGGTTTCATAATTCCCACAATAATTGTATTTCCCTTCTCTCATAATTTTGCCATGAGGTTGTTCTGGACTTACTGAATAAGGCTTGTTCTGCATACCACAGCAAACAAATACCCGGGTGAGACAAGGCTGTGTATTTGCACCAATTTTGTTTTGTCTATACATAGACAGTTTACTTAATCAGTTTCAGTCCTCAAATACTGGTTCTCTAAAAATCTTTAATCAGCATATTGCGGTACTTTCATATGCAGGTGATTTAGTTTTGTTTTCCCTTATTCAATCTGGTTTGCTTAAAAAACTTGACACTTGGCTAATTTTGTCAATAATCATAAACTTAAGATAAATGCAGGTAAAAGTTAAGTTCTGGTGTCTGGTTCTAACCATATTCATGAAACTTGGAAAGCTGGCTCTCAATTTCTTAGCACTATTTCTCACTACACTTATTTGGGCCTGGTTCTCTCCTGGAATGGTAAATGGGTTAAGCATATTAATAATTTGAAGGTTAGACTGAAACAAACTGCTGCTTCACTTAACTCTTTTGATAGAAAATTTGGGGGCAATTCCATTAAGCCACTGTTAACAGCTATTAAAGCAAAATACTATGCACAGGCATCTTTTGGCAGTGAAATTTGGACCATAGCAAATGGCAATTTGTTGGAAACACCTCTAAACAGTTTACTGAGGTCCAGTATGGGCCTGAGGAATTCAGTACCCTCAGCCACTTTAAGAGCAGAATTAGGCTTAGCAAATCTCTGTGCATTATGTGCCTCAAGGAAAGTTAACTTTTAGATTAAGTTGTTACAGTACAATCCAAACCGATTATCTTATTCTGCTCTCTTGGAAAAGTATCCCTGGCTTAACCTAGGGCATTTACAATTGAAATGGCTTTCACATATTCTTCAGATTCTTAGCAAAAATAATTTAGAATACCTAAAAACTTACCAAGCAAAGGGAATAAAAATTAGTCTCAAATATGAAAAATATATCGTGACAAAATTTCTGCTATTTATAAGTCTCAAGATTTACAGGCTCTTTTGTCTCTTCATGTCTCTCCACGGTTAAGAGAAAATGGTAGAGCTAATTTTTTCCATCCTTATCTTGGCTTAATCATAGACAATAAGTCGAGTATATGTATACAAAATATAGATCGGAGGTTTTTCCAAGTTATGTTCTCTCTGCAAGATAACAAAAGAGTACTGACATACATGATAGTTTTTGTCAATGTACTTCTCAATATCCAGAGAATCTTTCTAATGTTGTATTTAACTGTATTTGGTACTCAAAACTCAGGGATAGGTGGTTAAAACCCATTTTTGACTCAATATCAACTGAAGGGCAATCTGTTTTCCTGAAAATACTTTTTACTACAAGTGACAAAGCCATTGTATGTTAGGTTTCTAAATATATTGTTGCAATTCATAGATTATGGATAAGGTTGTACAGGCCTGGTGGGAGTCATTGATTTTTTTTCTACAATCATGTATAACATTATACAATTTTAATGTTATCGGTAAATATGTCCTATATGCTTATCTTAGAAATAGCTGGAATCTGTCTTTGTCCACTAGATGATTCACTAGGTGTTTTGCTCACCCACAATTCATGTTCCTAATCCAACTGCGGCCTGTGTGAGAAACCAATGTTGTGTGATAACTGTATGCACTTTATTACTTTTTTTTTTGTTTGCTTAATGTAATGCCTGTTTGAACTTTGAAATTGTTTTTGTACATTGTATTTATCTACTTTTGGAATCCTATGATGAACTGTAAAGGTCTGCTGACCAAACAATAAAGATTACTACTACTACTACTACTACTACTACTACTACTACTACTACAGTGGCAACAAGATCCAACCTGAAATCTTTTGTGAACAGTGGACAAAGCAGTATTTAAAGTCCCTGTGGTGGCAGGGTGTTATTTAACATCATGACTGAGAGCAGATTTCTGTCTGAATTTTATGTAACATTTTTCATGTAACATTTCTAGATATATATGGCCTGTTCTGCACTCACAGCAACAAGATTCAGCCTAAAATCCTTTGTAAATGGTGGACCAAACACCATGTTTTGGTCCAGGTGGAAGGGGGGCACCATATAATTCATGACTGAGAGCAGATTTCTGTCTGAATTTTATGTAACATTTTTCATGTAACATTTCTGGACTTGTAAGTTCTGTTCATCACTCAGAGCAACAAGATTCAGCATAGACTTCTTTGTAAACATTAGCCCAAACACCATTTTATGGTCCGGGAGGTTGGGGTGCACCATATAACATCATGACTGAGAGCAGATTTCTGCCTGAATTTTATGTAACACGTTTCAAGTAACATTTCTGGACTTGTGCAGCCTGTTCTGCACTAGCAGCAACAAGAGTCAGCCTAAAATCATTTTTAAACAGTGGACCAAACACCGTATTTTGGTCCTGGTGGATGGGGGGGCACCATATAAGACCATGACTGAGACCAGATTTCTGAATTTTATCAAACATTTTCATGTAACATTTCTGGACTTGTGCAGCCTGTTCTGCACTAGCAGCAGCAAAATTCAGCCTGAAATCCCCTGACAAAGCAGCATTTTTAAGTCCTGGTGTTAGCTGGGCACTACATAGCATCATGATTGAGAGCAGATTAGAAATATAGAAACATAGAAATTGTTAGCAGATAAGGACCTCAAGACCCATCCAGTCTGCCCGTAGTCCCTATACATGTATGAATCCACTCATCCTAAGTGGTCAGTGGATTTTTATCATTCCCTTCCCACCCTAGGTTCCCCTGTGCTTGTCCCAGGCATGTTTAAACCCCTCCACTGTGCTTGCTCCTGTCACTTCTTTTGGCAGACTATTCCAAGTATTCACCACCGTCTTTGTGTAGAAAAACCTCCTCATGTTACCTCTTAATCTCCCTCCTCCAATTTCATATCGTGCCTCCTCTTTCTGGTATTGTTTCTACATTGGAAAAGATCCCCCACCTGCACCTTGTTTATGCTCTTGAGGTACTTAAAAGTTTCTATCATGTCACCTCTTTCTCTCATCTCCTCCAATGAGTACATATTCATGTCTCAATATCATCCTACTTTTTCTGGTCATATTTATCATCTTATCATGCCTACTCTGCACAGCATGGTGGCAAGAAGCTGTATTAAACTGTGGCCCAAGTGCACATTTTGGACTGGGTGGCAGTGGTGGTGAGGTGTGGCAGTATAAAACATCATAATGACTGGAGGGGAGGGACACCAAGTTAACATCTGTGGCAAGCCCAGGGGACACGTTCATGTTGTTAAGCATAAAAAAATATTTAAATTATGTTTAACTTCACAGTAAAAGTGCTTATGTTTCTATGATTGTTGTGTACATATTCAGACCGATCCTGCACACAACCAAAACAACTGCCACAACATCACATAGCTTTGGGGAAAAAAATGTGTTCATAGAAACAAATTACAAAACGTGACATTTGTGGATGGGAGGAGGTAATATATATACAGAAAGACTAACATAAAACAAGAATAAAGGTATGGTGTTTATGGGTACAGACTAAAAGTGACTGACAGTAACACACAACAGGGGAGACACGCAGGGTCAGGGCAAGGGTATTCATATGAAAGGGAAAAGGGAGGGAGCATAAACATTACTTATCTTTTGGATGAAATGTTAAACTGAGGTCTCATCTGCCTGGATTGGTGGTAGTTCAGGTGGATGTTAAAGATCCCATTTCACTTATTGAAAAGAGTAGGGGAATTTTTAATTGGAAAATAATATAATAAAGCAAAGAAAACTGGCAACAATCACAAAAATAATACAGTTATGCAAAATACAAATATAACAGAAAAAGAACCTTCATCATAGGAGAATAGCAAAAGAATAGCTGTGGAAAACAGCAAACAAGCACATAAGAACCCACACCCCCCCATAGTTTATACATTTCGAGTAACCCCTTCAAACAATATCAATGGCAATGCCCTCTACCAAAATGTCACTAAAGCTGCGGGCAATGATTTTTTCTCAGATACATGAGAACAATTTCTTTCTTAATTTGACATTTTAACTCATACAATGTAGCATGTTTGTGCTGAAGGACAAACAAATATCTATTATGCCATATACACCATTTAAAAACAGCAAATAGAACCCTAAGTGTACCGGGAAAAAAACTTTCCACGCAGGCCCAAAATTCCCATAAATCAAGTCCGAATAAACTATTCCAGCAAGCATTGGCAAAGCCCATTCATGTGCTAGCTGAGTCCATAATGGTGTTATATAAGGGCAATCAAAAAACAGGTGTAACGTGGATTCCAGTTGACATATACAAGTCTCCCTAACACAATATCACTCTTCCAATTGTTTATGGGCTTGATTTCCCTTGAAATTTAATTTATCATGGCAAACATAACCATAAGGTATCCCACATTTTTTCTGGGATCCGACCCTCTGACAATTGTTTAGTAAGACATTGACTGTCACAAGACAGACAGTAATTACACGGCACCGGCACCAGACCCCAATTCTGCCCTGCCACCACCCCCATGACACAGCTCTGCCAAGAGTTCCAACATTTGCTGCTGGCTTTCAAGTAGTTTCCTGAGGTCCCCCCTGACTGCCTGACGGAACTCATTCAACTCAAGGCACAGAGCTCCCACCTGTCTGTGCACAGCCTCCAGGCCTTCTTTGTTCACTGCTGGAACATGAGTGGCAGGGGCTGCTGCAGGCTGTGCGGGTTCATCAGCATGAACCTAGTGCCACCAGTGTCTGTGGGGTGAGGGTGATGGGAGTGCTGCTGCTGCCAGCTCATGCTGCTGCCTTTTTGTGCAGCACCTTTGCTGACACTGACCCCCGGCCCCTTTCCCCTGCAGGCCCCTTCCCCTTCTGACTGCTTAACTCAGGCCCCTCTACCTGCTGCTGCCACCTTTTTTTTGTTTTTGGAGCCACTCTGCAGGGTGGTGGTGCTGCAGATGGCTCCTTTGGCCACCAGTACCAAAATGCCCCCCTTTCTTGCCCCTTCTCACAGATCTACCACACAGGTTGCAGATCATAACACTATCATCGTTGGTGTTTTTGGTGAACAAACACCACACAGCTGACACTTTCTTGGTGGGCCCCACCAGATGATGTCCCAGGGACGGGGGCCACATCATTCTCCTGCTGGGGTAGGTGTGGGGCACATGCGCTGGCTGGCAGGACATTGCCATCTGGCTACTGCTGCTGGCTGGGGTAGGGGCCACATGCTCCTCCTCCTGCTGCTGCTGCTGTTGTTGGGGGACAACAGGATCTTGCTGCTGGATATCACGCTGCTGCTGTGGGGGGGTCAACGTGCTCATGCTGCTGCTGGGAAGTGGCAGCCACATTCTCCTGCTGGGGGTTGGGGGGCACATGCTCCTGCTGGTGAGGGGGTCATCAGACCTAAAGGCCCACCTGTCAAGCCGAACACTGGGTGGGGGACCTGCTACCTTCTTCCCAGTCCCCTTGTCCCTACCTTTCCCATCCATCCTCTTTATTTAAAAAAAAAAAACAGAAAAGAGAAAAAACAAAGAAAGGAAGAGAGTGACGGAGTTACACACACACACACGCGCACACAAAATCAATCTACAGACACAACAGAACAGAAATTATCAGTACACACCAGAAACATAAATACACAATCTAACTGAACTAAATAAAGTGGGTAAACACACAAACAGTAGTACACACAGTACAGTACAGAATTTGCAAACACTAGTCTGCAGCTGGCTACCTGCTTCTCTCCTCCAGGTCTACACTCCTACAAAGGAAATGAATCACTCACTTCCTGCCTGTATACAGTCACCCATGTGACCTGCAGAGAGTAAATCATGCGACAAGCCCAATTTCACCTCATTTCACCTAATTTTGCATAATATTAATGCAAGTTGTAATTTACAGCAAAATTAATCAGTGAAATTTCTCCATAAGCACATAATTACACAAAATATTTCACTGGGCGAAATTGGTGATTTCACCAAGATTTCACCGGCAAAATTCAGTTTCACAACATCTCTCATATTGAGCAGCTGACAGGAAAGCTGCCATTGAAGCTAGATACAGTATGTGACTCAGAGGGCTTTAAAAGAGTTCAGTCTAGTAGTAGTGTGCCATTGGTGTGTGTTTTGTTCTCTCCTTTCTTTTTGTGAGTCTTGCAGGTAGCATTAGTAGAGACAATGAACTACAGAAACACCTGGGAGGTAACATGCTGCATGCCATGCATGATGTTTGAGTTCAAAGAAGGGGAAGCTACACCAGATAATACTTCATACATGCTGCAGAGTAGAGGTGCTACAAGAGGAGATAAGGTAGCTGGAAGGTCACATACAAGGGTGACCAGTGTCAGGTTCCATCATGACTAAAGCTACAGTATCTGGAGACTGCTGTCATTGTGTCAAAACTAGCTGTAATGTTTTGGGTCACTGTTTTTAAATGCTGAAAATATACATAGTCATCTGCAGGTTTGTTAAGGAAGTGAGAGACATTGTGACTTAACAATTCTGCAAATGCGTGTACCTCGACTAGCTCTTTAGCCTGTGGACTGTAGTAGTCAGCTGGCTAACTGCAAGACAACAGGCAAGCGTAAAATTATGACCTCAATATTTCTTGAGCATTCTGCACTCGAGATACTGACTGATGCAATAAAATCTGATTTTGGACACCACTGTAGAGAGCCAGAGAGAGACAAGGAAAGTTGTTAGGCAGGGAGAGGGGAGGGTCACCATGGACTAGTTAGGGTCTGCAGGGACAGATTAGGCAGGGAACATCTGGGGAGACTTGGTGGACCAAGTGGTCCTTTTCTACTTACAAATTCAATGTTTCTGTGTAAAAAAGTTTCTGGACTATATGTCTGAGGCGGTAGCAGGTGGACCAGAAAGACTTCACCAAACAAAGCTAAGAGATCAGCTGGAGACTGAGAGACAGTGGATGCATGTCACAGAAACGAAGTGCAGGAGGCACAATAAGAGATGAGTTGAGGTGCAGTCAATAGCTACATTCAACAGGTTCAGCATCTTTAATTAGAATGAGTTGCAGGGTGATAGTGAGGAGGAGGAGGAGACCATCATCATGGAGGAGCAGAGTCACTGTAACCATGTGAGAACACAGAAGAAACTATGCCAGGTGATAGTGATGGGGAACTCATTTATCAGAGGGACTGACAGCAACCTGTGCTGCAGAGATAGAGAAAATGCTATGATGATGGTGTGCCGGCCGGGATCTGGAGTGATTGATATTTGTGAGAAGATCAACAGGATATAAAATGGAACATAAGAAGAGCAAACAATTGTGACAGTTCATGTGGAAATGAACAACTTGGGCTGAGTGAACACAAGATGGCAGAGAAGACACTATGTGACAATTGAAGATAAGATGAAGCAGAGAAATAGGAGGCTGATCATCAGAGAGATTCTGCATGTGCCTAGTGCAGGAAAAAAACAATATTCCTCAAGGGAGATAAACATGTGGCTGAAGGCATGGAGCAGAGCAGAAGGACATCACTTTCTGAGGAACTGGAGCAGCACGGGGATGACCCAAACTCTTTGCTAAGGATGAACTGTACAGGAGCAGATGGGGCATAGCAACTCGGGGTGGGGAAGGGGACTGCACACCATGGTAAGAGAGGTGAGTGGAGCTGTTTTAAGGTAATGACACTGTGGGAAGGTATAAGGCACGTGGCAGCGATAATGAATCAGCAGGACCAAGATGCTACAGTAAATGCAACAATGAAGGTAATGTAAGACATAACAGGTTTAGTAAGTTACGGAATAATGAAGAGGCAAAAACAGGAGTTACAATGTATGTACAGTATGCTAATGCTAGAAATCTGGGAAATAAGATGGGGGAGGCAGAACCCCTAATGTTGGATAAGGGATATAACATGGTGGAAGTAATATAAACATGGGGAGTGGAAGAGAAATGAGACATAGGGTGTTTGGTTATATGTGGTATAAGAAGGGTCAGAGGGCTGGGGCTGGGGTGGTTGCACCATATGTAAGGGAGGAAATCGATTTAGCCAGGCAGAGGAGGATTGGGGTAGGATGAAGGCTGTATTATTTAAAGTGGGAAGGAGAGCATCAGATGTATTTGTGCTGTAGGTACTTTCGTATAGACCACCAAATCAAGGGAATGAAGTGAATAAATTAATGCTCACTACAGTACATTGGAGAATAAATGTAAGGGCAATGTACTAGTTGTAGGGGATTTCAATTTCCTGAAATAAAATGGGAGGAAAATATGATAAGTAACAAGAGTGAGAGGGAGTTCCTAGGGGAATTGCTTTTTAACTCAGACAGTAGAGGTGCCTGCAAAGGGGGGAGGGGCTACTGGATTTCATTTTAACAAATAGGGATGATGGTGTGGCATGTGTGGAGATACATAACACTGTGGGCACCAGTGACAATAATATTGTAGAAAATTGATTATTGGTGGTAAGACAAGGACAGTGGGATAGAATGCTGAATTCAGGAGAGTTAGATTTGTCAGAATAAAACTGATTATGAGGGAAGTGGACTGGGGACCAAAGTTAGGGAATTGTAAAGCACATAAAATCACCTGGTACACCTGGTAAAAAACAAACAGCCCTCGAGAGCTTTCTTAAATATTTCAGGCAAATCTGCTGAAACTGGGAGTGCATAGTTACCTGTGATTTCAATATCAACTGGGTTGCTAAGTCCAGCCCTAGTCATAGTGACAAGATTGCCAAACTGTTCCTTGTGCAAATGGCTACAGAAACCACCTGAAATACCTACAGAACTGGGACCATAGCACTAATTTCTACATTCTGGTAACTCACCCTGACAGGGTTAAATCAGTCATAGTTTTGCCTGACACCTTAAGTGACCACTCACCAGTAAAATGCACATGGGCAGCCAAGCAGCCGAAGCCCTGCCTAGCTACCTAGATACAATTCCCAATATCAGTTCTGCTCTTGAATTCTTTATCACTGAATTCTCTAAAGTTGGTGACAAATGTTACCACAAAAAAAAATGTAATTTTAGGGAACACCAACTGCCTGCTTCACTCTTAAGCTCCTTGTTTTCATGAAAGAGAGGGATAGACTGTGGCCAGTTATCCCTGCATTATCCTTGAGCTCCTTGCACACATGAAAGAGAGGGATAGACTGTGGCCAGTTATCCCTGCATTATCCTTGAGCTCCTTGCACACATGAAAGAGAGGGATAGACTGTGGTCAGTTGCCCCTGCATCACCAGTTGAGCTCCTTGATCTCATGAAAGAGAGGAATAGACTGTGGTCAGTTGCCAGGGAGATTGGGTTCTGTGATCAAATCCACAAATATAAAGAAACCAGAAACAAATGCACCAGAGAGATAAGAGTGGCCAAATCACAGTACTGTAAGACCCAA
Source organism: Neoceratodus forsteri (assembly GCA_016271365.2). Lineage (NCBI taxonomy): Eukaryota > Metazoa > Chordata > Ceratodontiformes > Ceratodontidae > Neoceratodus > Neoceratodus forsteri. Next base: position 1,066,694,894 of record CM057454.1, on the reverse strand, counting down.
CAAACACTTAATTTAGGAAATGAGAAAAGATTTGGATTTGGGGAAAATGTTTCAGAGCTTCTTGGCAAAGGTGAAAAACACTCCCTCATGATTGACAGGAAAGATTTATTTGGCACATGCAAGATTGCCACTAGATTCAATGGAGCCTTCATGGACCTCAGTGCTATCATCCCAGATGTGCTGGAAAATAGTGTCTCTATGGGTTATGGTCATGAAATTAGACTCCTGGAGGACCCTGACCTAAGGTACCCTAAATTTGAATTTAAGTCCATCTCAGTTAAAGAGACCCTCAAGTATATTAGACCTTGGCAAAAAACAGAGTGGGGGCAAACTTGACATGCAGTTACTCGCCCTGGCACTGAATGAACTCTCCTTCCCCAGCTCCATAATCTCCAACTTTTTGTTGAGGTACACCCAGTTTCCAGAGAAGTGGAAAACCATGCTGGTCATATCTGTGTTCAAAAACAATGATCGTTCCAATATAGCCAACAACAGACCCATCTCTAGCCTCTCTCTACTGTCTAAGGTCCTGGAAATAACTGTGTGCCAGACCAGCTACTCGCATACCCAGAAAAGTATGAACTGCAATGCGCCCAACGGCACAGTTTTAGGAAACTCCACAGCACCAGTACAGCTTTTGTACAATACACAAACTACACACACTAGGCCCTAGATACTGGCATAATGGGGGGAGCTATTTACATTGACCTAACAAAGGCCTTCAATTTGGTCAGCCATCAGCTACTTCTCAGTAAGCTCCTTGGCTTAGGTGTGTCTACAGACTTAGTGGCCTCATTCCAAAGTTATCTATCTGTGTGCGCATACAGTGAGTGAAAATTGATGGCTTCCTGTCTGACATCTAAAAAGTATCCATAGCTGTGCTGAAGGGCTCTATTCTGGCCCCCTCCTCTTTGGCCTTTTTATTAACCAATTGCCAGATACCTGTCAGTCAGCTCATGTTCCTCTGTATGCAGACAATGCTGTCATCTACACTAAGAACACCAACCTTAGCAGCCTCACCTCAAATCTCTAGGGTAACTTTGAGTCCATAGAAAAATGGTTCTCTAGTAATAAACAAAAAAAAAAAACATGCTTTTTACCAGCAATCACATGAGAGAAAGGTATCCTCCCTTGTCATCCTCAATAACAAAGGCCAAATGCTGGAACAGGTAGAGACATTCAAATAACTCAGGGTAGTGCTGGACGACACTCTGTCCTTCACCCCCCCATGAGGACAATCTGGTGTTCTCAGCAACTAGAAGACTGAGTGCCCTATTCAAAATCTGGAACAGCCTTACAGCAGAAGCTAGGCAACTGAGTGTATCCAGCTCCATCCTGTGCCTAGTAGACTATGGGCCTAACATAGAAATATAGAAACACAGATGTTGTTGGCAGATAAGGACCTCCTGATCTAACTAGTCTGCCTTATTTTACCTTCCTACTGAGCCATCTCAGACCCCACTCAGTCCTTGGATCCCTTCTTCTCTTGCTTAATTCCAGTATCCCCCTGTGTCTATCCCATGCATTCTTGAAACCCGTAACTATTTTAACCTCTACTACTTCTGTTGGTAGACTGTTCCAAACACCTAGCACCCTTTCAGTGAAGAAGAACTTTCTCACATGTCCCCTAAGCCTCCCCTTCTCCAGCTTCATAGAATGACCCCTTGTTCTTGAGCATCTCTTTCTATAGAAAATGCTCCCTTGCTGTGCCTTGTTCTTACCTGTGAGATATTTGTATGTTTCTATCATGTCTTCCCTCTCCCTTCTTACCTCTAAGGAGTACATATTCAATTCCCTGCATCTTTCTTCATAGGGCTTATGGTGTAGGCCCTGCACCATTTTGGTTGCCCTCCTTCGTATCACCTCCTCCCTGTCTATGTCCTTACAGAGGTGGGGCCTCCAGAACTGGACACAGTGCTCAATACCTACAGTATTTATGTAGCTGCCTGTGACTCTATATTAAACAGGGTTAAGGTGGTATGTAATAAAGCTTGCAACTCTGAGTTAGGGATTGACAAGTACCCCCATATCTGTAACCTTTATTCTCTAACCAACTGGCTACCCCTTCCCGGTAGAATAAAGAGTCAAACCTGTCTACTACCCAAGAAAGCACTGATGGGCCTAACACTCCATGTGCTAAAAAACTGTTTCCACCCAGTGTCTAACTATTATAGCACAGGGAACATGGTGAGGAATGCCATTGAATTGCCTTTCAACAGGACTCAGCTGGGTAAGTGTTCTTTTGCCACTAGTGCTGCAGGCTGGCCAAATGAACTGCCGGAATCCATGTTGAGCTGCTCAAGGTTTGACCAGTTCAAAAAATCCTTGTCGGTTGCTTTAGCAGTTCAGTTTAATTGCAATGTGTCATTGAACTAGTCATATTCATATTCACATTCATTACTGTTGTGCTTTGCTGTCTCCCTAGCAGCCAGCTGCTGGAACTTGTTCTTGTTCAGTCAGTTTTGCACTTGAACAACTTAAATGCTTCTTGTTTTGCTTAGGTAAGGTTTCCCTTTGGAAAGTGTTCATTCACCCTGTCTCTGATTTAATAGTAACATCCATTGTAATCCTATTGTAACATTTGTTGTAAAACTTGTAACTCAGATGTGGAAACTTTGTAAAAGAGCACTTGTGCTCAAAGGTATCATCTGAATCTTCTAATAAATAAATAAATAAATAAATGACTGAATGAATAAACAAACAAACAAACATAACGTGAAAAAAGCTTGAAGATTATTAGTTAGTGCCCAAAAGGAGTGTATTCCAGCAAGCAGTAGGAAAACAAAGATCAAAAACAGGCTGAAGAGTATGAAAAAGGAGGCAGTGCCAGAAATAAGAATGAAAAGGTCAGCAAACTATGTGAGGAAAGAGGACGGAGAGAAGATGGCAACATATAGATCAGTTCAGAATACTGTAGGTGCAAAAAAATAAGGGTGGTAAAGCACAGGATAGAACTGGTTATAGCAATGGATAAATGGGACAATGTGGAGAAGTTCTTTGGCTATGAAAGTTACTGAAAGGGAGTAGGCAGTTGGGCAAATCTGACAGAAGTGGGGGAGGGCAGCATGAGAGATGATCCTAAACAAGCACCTGATGAACTGAACCAGTACTTTGCCACTATCTTCAGCAATGAGGAAGTAAAGTATAAAAGAAGGAGAGATTGTGCAGATTGCAATCTTAGGACAGGAGAACAGGGTAGAACAGTCAAAGATCATGTGTTACTTTAAGTGGCTTTGTTACACGAGGTCCCTGCACCCTAATTGGTACCCTCAGAGGTACACCGTAGAGAGCTAGCATTTAAATATATGTTATACTAACATATAGGGCTAAGGGCATCTACCATACAAGAGTAGATGTCAGGATATGAATGCATGTTGTTGTAATACACTTTGCTTGCTAATACATATATTCTTCTATGTATTTTCTGTGTATTTCTTACTTATAAGATGCCAAGGCATCTGTGTCCTTGGAGTAATTATGATATGTAAGTCAGCATTGCCAGCTTTTGGTGATTTGTACTACTACACTGAGTTATGTAAGACTCTGTATAAGAACTCTTTTGTTCACAAACTGATGACTATACAAATTTGTATAATGTTATCTTGGACCGTGGAGCCACCTCTAATTTAGCCAATATGGCTCATCTCTGTAACTAGAAATGTTTCTATCTTACAGTAACCATAGTAATTATCATAGGTATATAATGTGATACACTAGTCTTGTACCTCGGAGATCCCAGGAGACACAGAGAAACCTTGAGGTATAGGGAATGCTTAGCACTGGCTCCCGGTTCGTATTGGTAAGAACTGCTTAGGGCAACTGAGATTTATCCTTTTGGTAGTAATAAACTTTTGTATTACTCTTATGCAACGTGTCTGTGATTACTTGCATTCCCAATATTGCCAAGAATCTGAAAGTGAGGTTTAGACCTCCTGACAAATTGGCGACCGTGTGCAGGCAATATTTGGTGTTTGTAAGTTTTCACTTGTTGCTAGACATTTTCCCTTTCCCACGGGGACATTAGGTGTACATTCCCGTATCACCTCTCCCGTTTTAAAACCAGTCTGTAGTCACTTACAAAGTCTGGCTGTAATCTTTTCGGGTGTGGTCGATGCCGACTTGACTCACTCCATAACAGCTTTGATTTGTAAGTCTACAACATTTACAGTAGCCCAACTGTGTATAAAGTGCTTCTGCTGTGGATCGATACACAGCACAGCGCCTTTTTCACAGTTTGATTTTTCATTCCCTCCCACAGAATGGCCACCATATCAAATATCTGCACAGAACTAAGACTCGATGTCTCAGACTTCCTTACCTCCCATGGAGGATGGGCTGACTTCACGCGGGACGCAAGTCAATCCAAAAACCATATACTGGGGATTTCAACCCAGTACATGGAGATGTCACAATCAGCCAACAAATGACACGCTAAAGGGTTGATAGTCGTGGCTCTCTATGCTGCTCTGGAAGCCACCAAAGCGAGCTTTCGAACCCTTGATCTGCAAATTTCATCTCTTAAGCAACAGATGGGTTTGCAGGAAACAGAGTGTGTTAGACTGCAGCAGAACTTAGAGTCTGAACTCCAGACTCTGCAGAATGAAAAGGATTCACTTTTGCATCATTCAGCTCAAGCTGGAGAACAGGAACTGTGTATGTTGAAACAGGAGTGTGAAAGTCTGAGACAGGATAAGGGACAGGCATTGCAAATGAATGATTTGCTAAGTGCTGCAAATGATCAGTTGAGTGAGGAAATGGGTGAGCTACAGGATGAGATAAACCAGGTACATAATGACTTAGAAGTGTCTATCAGGGACAATCGTGAATTGAGCACTGCATATAGAGTGTTGCAAAAGCAAAAGCAAGATGAGGTTGATATGGATGTTGCAAGTGTGAGTCATACTGAATGTCAAACCAAGATGGAGAAACTGAGCCATCAGTGGGAGGTTCTGGCTGGCCATGTAAAGACAATGGGAGGAGTAGCCCCTGCCTTACATACGTCATCTGAATGGGAGTTGTCAGATGACGACATTTCTCAGTACAATGCCCAGTCACACCCCTACTATGGCCCAGAGACCCCACCCAGCCATCCACAACATGGCGGGTCCACACTACACCCTCACCATGTCATACTTCATTGACGTCGTGACGCCCATCATGGGAGATGCCAACATGGCGGCCCCCATGATAGGGGGGAGCAGGACCAGGTCCAGTCCCAACGGCACCACCAATAGCTGTTATTAATGTGGAAGACAGGTATGAGATAGAAACCATGATTGAAACTGCGATAGGCAATGTACCTCTTACTAAGAGAAGCAAACGGGCCATTAAAACCCAGATTAGGCAGCTTCTGCAAGAGGCTGGTACTCAGGAGGGTATTGTCCACACTGTGGCTGAGGCTGCAGCTCAGGCCACCCTGGACGGTGCTTGAGACAATCTACCTCTGCCTGATTGACCCAGTAATCCCCTACAAATGGCCTACTCTGTCCAGCAAATAGCTGGCAGCATCGGTTGGATGAATCCATCCGACAACCTCAGTTGTCACTTGAAAAAGGTGCATTCTAAATGCGAGATGCTTAGCCTCTCTGCAGAATACCAGGTCCAAATACTACATCAAACCATCGATCCTAGTTTGTCGGCCAAACTCCCTGATGTCATCTGCCAGGATGGGAATTCCACCTTTGATGAGGTTGCAGCTGAGCTCATTTCTGCTCACAGCCCAGGTGTAGTAGGAGTGATGCTTGCATACCCTGTAAAACAGAATGTAAAGGAAAGTCCAGTGACTTACCACCAGAGACTTTGGATGGCCTACCGAGCAGGAAAGCACTTGGCACAAGAAGCTGTGGATGTAGATCTTATTGAATATAAGACCCTGTTCCTTAGAAACATGATTCCAGCAGTATGAGAAAAGGTAGAGCCAACCACCTACCCCAATACGGACAGGTTTGCTGACATTCTTCGGAAAACTGAGAGAGTTTACCAACTCTATATCCGAGATCTGGGCTCCGGTTCAAAGAAAGTAGCCGCCATGGAGCCTACTCCAGAGGCCACTATGCACTACACTGTGGAAGGGCAGGCCCAACACCGACAGGCTTAACATCAACAAGCCCCTCCAGCTGATAACCAACACTCCCAACAGGCCCATCAACAACAACTGCAACAGCAGTGGGGTAGGAACCGGAATTGGCATAAGTATAAAAAGCATAATGGTAAAGGTAAACCACAACAGCAAAGAACAGGCCCTTCTTGTATGGAGATAACCGAAGAGAATCAGAAATTCCGAGAGCTCCTGGGATAAGTGCGCTCTGTAGAGGATGCTGTTCCTGCACAGGCCCTTGTGGCAGTACAACCGGTGACCCAGATCCCAACGGGTCATGGGGACACTGGAGGTACAGGCCCTCAGGCCCATACAGGCCTGAACCCAGAAGCTCCTCCCTATATAGCATCAGTGCAGAATGGTGAAGCGATTCACAAGAGTCAGGCCCAACCTCTCCATGCTCCCAGCAGTACAGATTGACAATTACAGGCCCCAGTCTGGATTGTAAATAAGCTAGTCTTGTATACAAATGGAAGGCCCTGCACTGAGGCCGAGGTCGGGGGCCACCTATTAGTAGTCCTGCTGGATACAGGTGCAGCTGTATCTGTGCTACACGATGAACACCCAAACACATCCCCTTGGTCCACCAGAAGAAGGACCAACATGTCAGGAGTTGATGATGCTAGGCTATCTGCATACCGTTCTCTACCCCTACCGGTAGAGCTAGGTCATCTAACGGCCTCGCACACTTTCCAACTAATGGTATTGCATGATCATCCTAGTATCATAGGGATTGACTTCCTTGCGCCACACAGCTGTGTGGTGGACCTAGCTAAAATGCTACTGATACAGATTCAGGGTCAATACCATACTATTTTGATTCCTGATTCACACGTCGTGGCAACAATATCTGCCAATGACAAGGAGTATGACGTCAAAGATTTGTTCAAGACTCATGAACTTTGCCCAAAGCTTCTTCCCATTTTGCAATGACACTTGGAGGCATTTGCAATTAACAAACATGACTGTGGTAGAATGTACACTGTCATCAAAGTGCCAGGCCCAGCACATGAGAGGCAAAGGCAATATCCTTTCCCAACTGAGGCCTTGCCTTCCCTTAGAGAAATGACCAAGTCACTCCTCAAGCAAGGAGTAATCAGAATTTGTGTTTCCACTGCCAACTCTCCAGTGCGGCCTGTGAAAAAACCCACAGGCGCCTGGAGACTTACTATTGACTACAGGAAACTGAATCAGGTCACCTCCAGTTGTTCTCCAACTGTAGCATCAGCACCTGATGTGCTACGAATTTTGACCTCTGACCTGAAATGGTTCAGTGCCCTGGACATTTCCAATGGTTTTTGGTCATTAGCATTGGCCCTTAAGAGTCAATACAAGTTTGCCTTCACCTTTGAAGGAAGACAGTACACGTGGACTTGCTTGCCACAAGGATTCCATGTTAGTCCGTCCCTGTTCCATCTACACATGATGGATGCCCTCAAGAATTTCTCTACTCCTCAGTGTCTCTTGCAATATTTGGATGACCTGTTGCTGGCAACTGCCACACAGGAACAACATCTGGATCTCTTGGATGAACTACTGACTCTCATCCAGAGAGCAGGCCTGAAATGTAATCCAGAAAAAGAACAGTTATGTCAGAAAGAAATACTCTTTCTAGGTCTGAAAATAACTGACCAAGGTCAAAGCCCGACCTGGAAGAAGGTACAGGGGATTGCAAGACTTGCCATTGCCCACCAGCGTGGCATCCCTTCAAAGGTTTCTAAGTATGGTGAATTATTTGAGAGATTTTATTTGTGATTTTGCTCAGAAAGCTGCTCCTCTGTATGAGCTACTGAAAAAGGACATCCCATGGATTTGGGGCCCCATACACACTCAGGCTGTGATGTCACTGAAGCAGGCTTTGGCCTCCGCCCCAGCTCTGGTCAACCCCAATCCAGCACTACCATTCCATCTGGAATGTGCCACCTCTGACATTGCCATGTCAGCAGTGCTGGCCCCAGAAAGATCATGGCACCCTGAGACCCATTGCATATGCATCACAGCTCTTGACCCCAGTGGAACAGAAGTACGGCCTTTGTGAAAGGAACCTTCTGGCCACCTACTGGGCTGTCAAGCTCTTCCTCTATATCATTGGGTACTCACCGTTGATCATAAACACCAACCACACCCCAAATACCTTTCTGCTCTCAGACAGAGTGAAGGATGGGTCAGTCTCTAATACCAGACTGGCACACTGGTCACTCCTTCTCCAGAATAGAAACATACAGGTACAACCAACAAAAATTCCATCTATGCTAGCTCATGGACTCCTTTTCCAAGGAGAACCCCATGACTGTACATTGCAGTCACCTGATCTTCCAGATCCAGGTCCTTTCCTTCCTGCCATGCCACAAATACTGGATAACACCTCTTTGTGTAGCATCTTTACTGATGGTTCAGCATCCTACTATCAGGGAGAACAAATTGCAGGGATGGTCATTCTAGTGATTTAACTTTATAGGAACACTGTCAAAATATCTAAGCGCTGTAGTGTAGCATCATCACAATATGCAGAGATGGCAGCGGTAGCCTGTGCCCTCAAGTTCATCCAGCATGGGACCGAGGATACCATCATTTTTACAGACTCTAATTGGGTTTGTTGGTCTCTTACAGAATTTCTTCCTTTCTGGCAGAAGAACTCCTTCTTCTCCTCTGACGGCAGCTCAGTGAAGTACAAGGAATTGGTAATATACATACATTCACTGGCACAGAAATTTGCACACAAACTCTATGTACATAAAGTCAAAGCTCATTCTCTTCATGACCCCTACCAAGCCTTCAGTGACACAGCAGACACCCTTGCTAAGGAAGGGGCCCGAGGAGGGGACACCTGGATGATGGACCATCTAGAGGCCAATGCGGCTGTACAGTTTACAGCACTCAGGAAGAAACCTGAACCTTTTCCCCCTTGGACCTCTCAGCAGCCCAGCATATTGACACTGAACTCAAAGAAGTGTTCAGATTCCTTAACAAGGGTACCGAAGGGAAACTTCCCACACACAACCCCTACCAGAGGCATGAAGGTAAGTTACGCTTGTCACCAGATGACAAGCTCATCTGGTTCTAACCAGATGACTCCACCACCAAGTTGTGGGTGGTCCCCAGACACCTAAGATCTGAATTCTTGCACCAAGTGCATGAAGCACCCACTGGTGGACACCAGGGAGTGTAAAATACCCTCCAAAGGCTCAAGACCACCACTTGGTGGCCTGGTGTCACCAAAGATGTTAAACAGTACATAGACAATTGTCTCGTTTGTGTGAAAAACAACCCCATCCCTACCAAATGAAATGCCAAACTCTTACCACAACGACACTCTGGCCCTTGGCATGCCATACAGACTGATTTTATTGGCCCTCTGACCAACACCAGCAGAAATAACAAGTACGCTCTTGTGGTAAATGATCTCTTCTCTAAGTGGGTTGAAGCTTTCCCCACTAAGATATGCTCGGCAAAGACCACTGCTAAAATTCTGGTAGAACAGATTTTCTCCAGGTGGGGCTTATCTCTTAAGGTAGACTCTGACAAAGGAACCAGTTTTACAGGTGAGTTGATGAAATAATCCCTTGAACTCCTTGGAGTTCAGCAGAAGTTCCACATACCTTACCACCCCAGATCCTCAGGTCAAGAAGAAAGAGCCAACAGACGGATTAAGCAAATGCTTTCCAAATTCATTGAGGACAATCACAAAACCTGGGATTCCCTACTGCCATTACTCCTTATGGCAATTAGGGGTACACCCTCAGCCACCACCCAGCTCACACCCTTTGACGTGATGACTGGCAGACAGATGAGATTACCTGGACACCTGTTGTTTGACCTGCACACCCCTACTGCAGACCGTGTGTCTCTAGACCAATATGTGGAAAAACTCAGAAAAGACCTCATACACACACACACTTGTATGCTGCTAATTGCAAGGGCAAGGCCCAGCAACAATCCAAAATACAGTTTGACAAACACACACACAAGAAGTGGATTGGCAGGTTGGAGATCAGGTAATGGTACTCCGATTTGCACATCCCACCCACTCCTTCTCCAACAAGTGGGAAGGCCCATACCCCATTGTCAACAAGCTCAGTCCAACAGTCTATCAGGTTAGACTCCTGCATAACAATAAGTTGACTGACAAATGGTGACATGAAAACCAGCTGAAACTGTATAAAGGAGTGTAACTACTTTTCCTCACCCCATTGGGCGGAATAGTAATAACATACTAATCTTTGATCTTCCTTTTCAGATACACTGACAAGATGGCTATCTTGTTCCATTATCTCCTCATCTCAGGAGTTATCCCCTGCATCCAAGGCACGGTACCGAACTTCCTACAACACCTCGATCCTCCAGCACCTCCTCCAGAGGGAGTATCCATCAATATACCAGATAGTCTGATCACTATCCAAGAAGGTTCTGTTTCTTACCTCACTGCCTCGGTTGTTGCTCATGATAAATCTACCCTACAAATTGAGTGGCAAACCACATCGCAAGGACAAATTCTCCCTGTGGCCAAACTCTCCAAAGGAACTTTTCAGGGTTGGCCCAATTGTAAATTATCCCCAGATGGTTCTCTGTCCTTGTTACAAACTTCATTAAGACATTCTGGTTTGTACAACATTACTGCCTTAATAGATCCTTCATACTGTAATTCTTTGTCTAGAGATGCTGCTCGAAAATGTTGTGCTGTACACCACATGGCTTCCGCAGCCATGTATCTCTCTGTGTTACCACCCACTGATAAACAGCTTTTGGAATATCCAAAACATAACCCTGGTCCCCATAGTGGTCTAACAGCCACTGCCCTCCCAGGATCATTGATTAACAACTTACAGTTGATGCATATACCTGTTTTGTTTAATCTTACTTACTGAAATATGAAAGAATTCGGTATGTGTCACAATACTAACACATCAGCATTTTATAGTTCATTATTGCTTGATAGTTTAGCTGCATTTCAGATTCGTACTCAAGACCCTATTGCCGAGGTCCATTCTGCTGAACATAGAGGCAACTTCAGGAGAAAACCCACTCCTGATGATCTAATTCATAAACATAAGACACATGAAGTTAACAGTCCTGATGTTACAGGTGCAACAGGTACTGTCACAGGCCTTTTTGGTACAGCTATGTCTATTTGGAATAAAGCAGACATTGCTGCTATCAAAGCTCATTCTGCCAAGTTCTCCTCTGGTTTGGTTAGTGATGTACTACCCCATTATTGCATGGCATGGATGGCCTTAGTCACTAAGAAAGATACACTGTATGCAACATTCATGACATTGCTAAGGCATTCACTGATTCAAGAGATAAGATCAACACACTCATACAACAAAACAATAAAGAAGTAGATAAACAATACATTGCTACAGAAATCCTTTGCTCTGCCTATGGCTCATACATAATCACTACCATCAACAATCTCTTCCGTGATTTAGAATCTGGAAGAATCCCTGATATCATACATGACAGACGTATTTCCAAATGGTATTGTCCACAATGTAAAACCCCTGGCTGTATTGCGATGTGTATGCAACAAGCTTTAACCATTCCTCTTTCTACAGCTAGGAATTTGGGGTTTGTGAACAGACACCATAATACTGGTCCTTGTTTTGCTACGAAGAAATGTTCCATAACAGATACCATGTTTGTTTCTTTTACTGTCTCTTTACCACATTTTGATCCCACTACAGCTTTGTTCGACAAGCTTGCACTGGTCCATTCGATTGGGCATTTGGACAAAGGCATCTACAGAGAACACCTGGATCTACCACCTCTACTGGTTTTCCATCCTTTCCTGGACGCCTCGGTGGCTCCACACATGGACTGCTGTGCGAAGAAGCAATACATTTACTTGTGCCGATGTGATTTATTTGATGTTATTCAACCTGTCTGTGGTTATTCTCCAGATAGCATTGATTGGACTTTCTCCATGGATGAGGACATCACTAAGAATGGCATGGATTCCTTGGATTCAACTCTGGCTCTGGATAAGCTCTACCAATCATATCATGATGAGGTTCATCGCCTGTCAGCATGGATTTCGGAGATGGCCTACACCTGCCCTGTCCAGTTGCAAAAATGGAGACTCCCTACTGTTCACTCTCAGTATAATTCCGATGGAGAGTACTGTGTGGTTACAAATTTTAAAAGCTATACTTATGGATCTGTTACATGTGTTATTGTTTACCCCAATTTCTGTTTTGTCCCCCACCAGAAGACTGTCATTGGACATACCATCATAACCCCGGTCCCCCTCATTGATGCAGACATCATGGATGGTAACCCCGATTATCTGCTCACACTGTCTGAATACTTACCGTATTTTAATGTACACATACACCCATTCACACTTACATGAAAATCACTTTTGGACAGGAAAGACACACACACCTCATCCACATCAGCAATAATATGACCAAGGCCAATGAAGCTATCCTCTCATTAATTAATGATGGTGACATGAATTACGCATTGACTAACACCTGGTTAGAGATTACTTTTCAAGGTTTTGTTATTATATGAGCATTTTTAATCTTTATTTTGATTATTATGCTCTGCTGCCTATGGCACACACTGCACCAACACTGTGAGCAACTTGAGTTCCTTTACAAAACTTGTGAGTTGGGTTTGTAAATGATCACTGCTCCCTGGGCTTTCCCTAGATTTGCCTGTGTTACCCTTGGAGGCAACAAGGGGGGGAATGTTACATGAGGTCCCTGCACCCTAATTGGTACCCTCAGAGGTACACTGTAGATAGCTAGCATTTAAATGTATGTTATACTAACATATATGGCTAAGGGCATCTACCGTACAAGCATAGATGTCAGGATATGAATGCATATTGTTGTAATACACTTTGCTTGCTAATACATATATTCTTCTATGTATTTTCTGTGTATTTCTTAATTGTAAGATGCCAAGGCATCTGTGTCCTTGGAGTAATTATGATATGTAAGTCAGCATTGCCACCTTTTGGTGATTTGTACTACTACACTGAGTTATGTAAGACTCTGTATAAGAACTCTTTTGTTCACAAACTGATGACTATACAAAATTGTATAATGTTATCTTGGACCGAGGAGCCACCTCTAATTTAGCCAATAGGGATCATCTCTGTAACTAGAAATGTTTCTATCTTACAGTAACCATAGTAATTATCATAGGTATATAATGTAATACACTAGTCTTGTACCTCGGAGATCCCAGGAGACACAGAGAAACCTCGAGGTATAGGGAACGCTTAGCACTGGATTGTTTGTATTGGTAAGAACTGCTTAGGGCAACTGAGATTTATCCTTTTGGTAGTAATAAACTTGTTTATTTCTCTTATGCAACGTGTCTGTGATTACTTGCATTCCGAATATTGCCAAGAACCTGAAAGTGAGGTTTAGAACTCCAAACAGCTTAATGTGCAGAAATCACCAGGACTCTAGATGGGATACACCAGTGAATATCAAACAAACTAACTGGGGAAATTAGTACTGCCACCAGCTTTGATATTTAATTCTTTAATCAGATATGTGGAGGTGCCAGAATATTGGAGAACAACAAATGTAGTTCCAATCCGCAAGGTAAGCAGAAGGGGTGAACTAGGAAATTTCAGGCCTTTGAGCCCTAAAATCAGAAGTATGTAAAATTCTAGCTAAAATAATAAGAGAAAGATTCAAAACTTTGCCAAACAGAAGGGCCTAATAAGAATTGCCTGCAAGGTTTAGAAAGAGTATATCTTGTCAGACTAATTTTTTGAGATGATATTGAGATATCTTGATTGGGGGGTTGGGGGCCTAGTGTACTTGGACTTCAGCAAGGCATTTGATAAAGTGTTGCACATAAAACTGGCAAAAAAATAAGAAAGTGTGGAAATTAAGTCATACATAAGGAGTTGAGAGGAGATGTTGTTGGCAAGGGGATAGCAGATTGTGTGTCTGGATGGAGAAACATGTATCTGGTTAATGTAGAAAAGAAGAGTGCTACTGGGGCTTGTGTTGAGGACAACCTTCTTTACCCTGCACAAAAAGTACCACTTTAAAATACGAAAAAAATCTAAAAGCTATACAGGGGTTACAGAGTGCAGTGTAAATGGGATTGTTAATGTTATGGACAAAGTCTTTGGCTTTTTGGCAAGGCAGATCTGTCTGCTATATGCGAGTGCCCGCTATACTGGTGTCCACCATCAGTGGGTTGGACTGTATCTTATCAAACAAATCACTGAATCTTAGAATATCTAAAGATCTTGGCAAGATAGTCAAACTTAAAGTATTTCAAAATATTAATTATTATTTTAAGACATAAAATAAAGAAGATACACTGGGCCAGATTTCCAAAGGGTACCTTAGATCGATGCAAGCTACGTCAAACAACCACCTTGCATCAAATCCAGGTGCGCCAAATACTGTGTGCCGTATTTTGCAAGAAAAGGGTTCTCTGTGACAATGTTACCCAAAATGATGCAACAGGATTGCTGCATCAAAACTATGTCACATGGGGGTGGGGAGAACAACACAAACTGAGAATGATGCAAGCTGAGTCAAAAATACACTGCATGGAGCAAGATGGAGCAAAAATGACACACATTGAGTCAAAAAAATGCATGGTTTGAGATGGAACAAAAAATGACAGAAGTTGAGTCAAAAATATGATGCATGGAGCAAAACACAATGTAAGCTGACTCAAAAATTACAAGGGATGAAATGGCCTCAGGAAGCAACATTTTACATGCTGCATTACAATGTCTACAATGCAGGACTCTTGCAACAAAATGCCATTCATAGTACCATAGTCAAGTCTGCCCACCTGCTGTAGGCATCTGTATATGCTATAATGTCAGTTAGACCAGCTCTGGCTAGTCTAACAAAAGCATGCATCTTTGACGTGGTGTTGACAACCTCCACCTTAGAAAATTTAAAGACGGGTAGCGTGCATCATTTTTTTGATGCAAGCCCCACTGTAACATGGTGCATACATTTTTTGGATGCAAGCCTAATGCAAGCCACTTTGGCACGTGCAGTTTCACTTTTGATGCAAGCAGCATTAGAAAATCAGAACTGATGCAAATTTTGATGCAGCTTCCTCCTTGTATCATTCCTTTCTGGTGCAGGCACTTGTGTCATTCTCTGGCCTTTGAAAATCAAGCCCATTGCATTTTAAGATCCTATTTTGAGACCCAGGGCTCAATTTAGAAAGCATCGGGAATGACACAGGGTGCTTGCATCAAAATATATGATGCAAGGGGCTCACTGCACCATACTATGCATCATTCCCAGTTCAGCAATGCTGCCTGTGCCAATGGGGGGATTGCCTTCTCCAGCTGGGCTTGTGCCATCCCTGCAATGGCAGCACCAGTGCACCATGGCAGAAGGGGCCATTCACCTGAACAGCAGTGCAACATCCCCTTAAATGGAATTCAGAATGCCCCCCAAGAGGGTACATGGTCCACAACAGACCAGCCCAGAGCTGGTTTAATGGGCAGTGATCCACCCCCTGAGCCATCACCCATGTATCCCAGGCCCACACAAGACCTATACAGTGGCAGAGAGGCAGTGGAGTAGCTGGCAGTATCCTGCTGTGCCAGGTACATGCCTGCAAGCTCCCCCCTATGATGCCAGGCTGCCACTTCCTCTCCCACATGGACAGGACAGGTACGGCTTCAACCGTGCAATGTCCCCATCAGGATTTGTTGCCACCCCCCTCCACATCTGCTGTTCCAGTCCTCACAATCCTGCCAGCCTCCAGGCTGATCTCTGTCAGTGGGCACCAATGCCACTCAGCTGCTGCACAGCTTGTAGAAAACCACTCTAGTGCACCTTGTCATTGCCATACAGCAGTGGTTGCAGCAAACTGTGGGAGTTTGGCGTCAGGACCCCACCGAATGGTGAATTGGGTGCAGGGTCCCTGGCGCATCGTAGATTGATGCAAGCTGCTTTTTGCTGCAGCTCATGTCGATCCAAGGACAGATTCATGAATTCAGCCCCTAATTTATAAAATGAAATGAAATGTTTATGACATTGCCTTTCAGCACAAGGGAATTCCTACAGTTTTAGTAACATATTTCAACCTCATTTCCTTTCATATTCCTACCATCTAGTAATAGTAATAGTTACTTTCCTTTTATAAATTACCTGTTTCAGTCATAAATTGTAATAGTTATTATTGTGAATTAGTTGTACAACTTAAAGTACTACGTGTACATAATAATATGCAAATATAGGAGCATTCTGGGAGTGCAACATGTTTTCTTTAGTATTTTTTTCTTTTGTTCTGATTTTAAGTAACCTTTTTCCTCTTTTTAGGTTTTAGTAATCGTTATCTGTTAATGTTAGGAAGTTAAATACAATGCATTGCTTGCTGTAGGTGTATGGCCTGGCTGGGCTATGAGATGGCAGTGTAATCTCAGAGCTGTGTGTAGCTCCTGCTAATAGTGATCACTTCCTGCATTTAGAAAGCCAGAACTTGCCATATTTGAAGACGTACGCCTGTCTTCATGTTATCTCAGCCGAAACTGGCTAGAGAACTGATGCAAATTGCATTTTAAACTGCCACAGAAGCCTCGAGAGGAGGGGGCCTACTGGTCCTTAGTGCTACACTGGAAAGACAGCAGGAACAACTGAACAGATGCAGCAGCAAGCCACTAGTATGACAATATCCCCTGGACAGAAGTCTTCACTAGAAATCACTCTGACTGAGCTAAGAAATGAAGTTTGAGCTGAATTTGCTAATTTAAATACCCAGTTTTCTCACATACAGTAAATGGTCTATGGATTGTGTGAAGCACTGGACACTAATAACAATTGGCTGGATGAACTGGAATCACGCCTCAGAGCACAAGAGGGCTGGATCAGAGAGCACATCATGAAACTAGCACAAGAGCAAAAAGCACATACAAGAGCTGACTTATAAATGAAGAAACAATGACAGGGTGGTCAGTCTGCCAGAGGGCATTGAAGTAGCTGATCCTCTAGCTTTTCCTGCCAAGTGGCTACCCAAGACATTGGATCTTCCAGAGGGCACACAACTGGAAGTACAGTGTGCCCACCATTCCACCAGCAAAATGCCTGGCTTCTTGAAGTGACCACACCACTTCCTTATCAAACTACTGTGGTAGCAGGACAAACAAGTGGTGGTATTGCAGACAGCAGGGAAGACACAGGTGATCCGTGTGAACAACCGTATGGTTTACATATTCCCTGACTACAGCCAGAGGTTGCAAACTACCACACAAACCTTCAGCAATGTAAAGAAGAAACTTCAAGAGTGGGGGGTGTTTGCCCACATCTGTCCCTCGTGACTGATTGTAGGTAAAGCTGGAAGTCTGCCAAAAGCCTTCACAAACCCCAAGGTGGCAGCTCTGTACTTGGAAACAGAAATGGCAGCATGCAAAGGCCATTCTTGTTCTCACCGAATGGGAGCCACAGCATGACGTTTTGGTTGAAACTGTCAGGTGAGTAAAAGACAGGTGAGTGGGGCAGTTGGAGGTCCGAGGCAGCACTTAGACAAGGGCCAGCCCCCTTTGACTCTTACTCACAAGATGCTAGGTACTTGAGTAAACCTGTACCTTCTTTTCCCTTAATACACGGAGATTAGGTGTCTATCTTGTAATGGTTCTGGCCCATGGGCCCATGTGCCAGTAGGGTGACGCAAGTCAGGTGCTGGATCATTGTGGCAGGGATGGGGGCTCAGGGAATGAACTGACTCAAGCCTTGGGAACTGCTTTACAATAAGTGCTGACACCTATCTGAAATGTGGCCCAAGGGACACCCACCCTGCAGAAACTGAGCACCTGTCCTCTAGTGATCAGAACCTACTTGCAATCTGAACTGTCTTTCTCATTATTACTTGTTGGGGTTTATTTTTTTTTTCTCTACAGTCCGCTGTAAACTGCATTGATGTGTTTCATGTTTATAAGGTTAGCAATTGCTGATGCCCTCTTAAGGTGCTGCAACCTATAAATTGGGGGGGGGGGGATAACTGTAAAATTTTCTAGTGAGAAGTTGTGGTGATTAAGCTGTGCAGTGGGGAACCAGAGCCATCTAGAATTTTGTGGTATCTTATTTTCCTTTATACCAACGTGTGTCCATCTGGTAATTGAATAAGTGAACTGTTGCTGGTAAATACACAGCTGGGTAACCTATTTCTCACTCTGCATATATCATCTGGGTGATGCTGTCAAAGCTGGTATTAGCATAAGTTAATGAGTAAGGGGAAGGTAAGACAGTGACAGCTCCTTTGAAGCGGGAATGCTGAGCTAGCTCAATCTCTCCACTGCCCCCTATAGTGGCTGGTCACGGGACTCCGAGTTGGCAGCTCTGAGTGATAAGAGGGCAGTGATCCTACCATAAATCCAGGGGATTCTGAGGTGGCAAAGGAATTTAAGAAATAAATAAATAACTTCACACATCTCCTCAGCATGGTTAATAGAGGATGGGAGAACGGTATTATTAGTCATTTTCATACCTTATGGCTATGGATCTCCACACCGGCTCCTCCACAAAGGGAAAGTGGGGCAAGCAAGTCCATATAGACATGGGGATGGGGAGGAGTTGACAACACTTCCTGTTTAGTTGAACCTATTGCTACAGGGGTTTTAGAACTGTTTTTTCTCAACAAGGTTTTGGTTGGGGAAAGAAGAGAGACGGGAACAAGGGTTAGAGCAGGTTCACTGATACTGTTATGTCTATGGTTGGGGGAAGTTTGAAACAATGATGGAGAGGAGGGGATATGGTTGTATGGTTGTTCTTAATTGTTTTTTCCTGTTGGCTGCTTTAATATGTTTTTTTTTTCCCTTAGCAAACAAATATGGCAAACAGCTGGGTGTGGAATCGTGGTTGTGGAGGACTTACCCATGATGCATGTGGACTTTAGTCACATGACAGGGATGTTAAGGACTATGTCATAGAATGTTAATGGCCTGTGGACAGTTGTGAAGAGGAAGACAGTCTGTGAATACACTTAGAAAGACCAGGGGTGGGGGGGGTGATAGCCATCCTTTAGGAGACACACATGGATGGAGACAAGGCTGCTCACATGGAGAAGTTTTGGAGAGGTACAGTACTTTGCTGGTGGCCAATTTCACTTGTAAAGCTAGGGGGTGGTTGGTTCTACATGAGTCTATCAGTCACAGTCTGAAAAAAGGGGGCAGACCAACATGAGAGGTACATAGTGGCTGAGGTAGAGGTGGGAGATGAGAAGCTTTCATTGGCTGGCATTTATGGCCCAGTTATGACAACCCTGAATATTTTCACAGACTAGCCTTAATGCTTGTGGACTTTGCAGGACCAATGGTGATGGGGGGAGATTTTAACACCCCATGAGATGTGATCATGGATCGGTTCATCACCTTAACAAGGCAACCCCCAAGGAACTTGGTGGCTCTTGTGCAGTTGGTTAAGGAAAGTGGACTGGTGGATGCTTGGCAGTTTTTAAACCCCAAAGCTAGGGAGTTCTCCTTCCACTCCCATGCTCACCAGCTGCTCACCTGCATTGACCTTATATTACTAGCTGTAATCCTTCTGCAGAGACTGATCTCATCCACTTATGGCTCTATCACTCACGCAGACCATGCCCTCCTGGTGGTGATGCCAGGGATTGCATCAAGCCCCTCCCTCCAAACAGTGGTGGTTGGACCCCAGACTACCGTTAGATGCAGAATTTAAGAAAAAAATATCGGGGTCCTAATGGAATACTTCAGCCATAATCTGAAAGGGAGAAAAGTTGTCCACATCCAGGAGAAAGGCAATGAGGGATTATGCCAGAGGAGTGGCCATAGCCAGGGAAGCCCATAAGAACAAGAATGAAATCGGGCAAGAAAAGGAACAGGAGGCTAAGGTCTTGTCTCTAGTGAAAGAGGCGATGGTCCAGAGCAGTGTGCAAATCATGAGAGAATTTCATGCATTAAAAGGGGAGTTGAGTCAGACAACCTCTGCTAGACTAGAAAGAAACTTTCTCCTTGCCAGGGCCAGCTCCCACTTTGAGGGAGACAGGGCAGGTCAGTGGCTTGTATAGCAGTTGAGCAAAAACGAGGTGGGGTGGATCATCCTTAACATAACCACTCCTAAAGGTGCAGTCTCCCCCAGCCAACAGGACACTGCGAATGCCTTCCAGTCCTTCTGTTTGAGGGCTATACACTACTGAGATAGACACAGGCATTCTTAGACTAGGGACATTCTTGGACACCATCTTCTTGCCTACACTGGTCACTTTAGCTGATTCTGAATTAGAGGGCATCCCTTCTTTGACCAAGCTCCAAAAAACTATCTGCTTCACCATTTCTGGTGGGGTCCTCATCCCTGATGAACTCCCTGCTGAGTTCTATAAGACAACTGGGAGATCCTAGAAGAGTCAATGCTCTACATGATCTTGGAGGCTTTCGATAGGTGTAAGTTCCCCCATTGCAGCACATGGCCACAATTACTGTTATTCCAAATCTGGGAAAGGACCCCACCTAGTGCAACTCATATAAACCAGTGTCCCTGCTAAATGCAGACTATAAAATTATCCCCAAAAGTTTGGCAGTCTGCCTGGAGGGGGTCCAGCCAGGGCTGACACAGCATGACCAAGGGAGGTTCATC
Source organism: Neoceratodus forsteri (assembly GCA_016271365.2). Classification (NCBI taxonomy): domain Eukaryota; kingdom Metazoa; phylum Chordata; order Ceratodontiformes; family Ceratodontidae; genus Neoceratodus; species Neoceratodus forsteri. Next base: position 1,066,674,239 of record CM057454.1, on the reverse strand, counting down.
AAGGGTCGGCAAGCAAAACACAAAATCTGGCATACTTAAAATTGAATGTGGCAGTGGTTTAAGAGGTCAGCCACTCAGCCTGGTCTATTGGCACTGGATGAGGAGAAGGCCTTTTACTGGCTCAAGTGGACCTTCATGTTCTCAGTCCTTGAACAGAGTGGACTCTGAGTGAATTGCAAGTCCAGGATAACTAGACTGTACTAGTCTCCCCAGAATGAAGTTCTTATGAATGGTCACCTCTACAGACCCTTTTCCCCGTCGAGGGGAACCAGTCAGGGATATGCTCTTTCCCCCCTTCTCAATGACCTGACAATTGTACCCTTGGCTGTGGCCATTAAAAAACACCCTGACATACAGGAACTGCCTTTCCATGGAGCTATTCACAAGATGTCCTTATTTGCCAACAATGTACTCCTCTTTCTTGTTAATCCCAATCAAGCAGTAAGGCTCTTACTGAGCTTTTTCAAATGTTTTGACCCTTGTCAGGTCATAAGATTAATTGTAGTAAGTGTGAGTGGATGCCTGTGGGTAGGGGAACCCCCTCCAGGTGTCTTGGACCTTACTAGAACCTGCTACATCTATAAAATACCTTGGGGTGCATTTCCCAAAACAATTGTCCACCCTGGGCCCACTCAGATTTGATCCCCTCCTTCACAAACTTAATGGGGACTGTGAAGGTGGAGACCCCTTCTCCTCTTGTTGATAAGGAGAGTAAACATTGTCAAAATTTCTATTTTACAACTATGTTTGTACCTATTCTAGGCTATCCCCGTACACCACCTGATGACATTCTTCAAGCCCATCCAAGGGTATCTTACAAGTTTTCTATGGCAGGGAAAGAGAGTGAAAAATGAAACAATCTTCTCTTTGGTCCCCACGCCAAAGAGGCAGCTTGGATCTGCCAAGTCTCTACTTCTGCTATCTAGTGGCACAGCTTGACTTTATTCAGAACACCCTGGGTCCATCACCAGAGATAGCCACATGGGTCCCCTTTGAAATGGAGGGACTAGAAGATAATATGTTGCGTTCCCTACTGGCCCTTGCTCTTGTGGATGGGATCCCACCCTTGATATACAACTGATTCACCAGAACTACACTAAAGGTATGGCTAACATGTCATTTCTAGGTGGGACATCCTTGGAGTTTATCCACCCAGAGTCTGAAATGCAGCCTGCACTCTCGAGATCAGGGCCCCCCCACTACTCCCACAAGGATAGCCCTAAGAAATTAAAATCCAAAAGAATTACCAAATTGGGCAACCTCTTTGAGGAGGAAAGCCTTATGTGCTTCCAAGTCTTCCCCAAATGTCACTTTCTGACACCTAGGATTTTTTTTACCTATTTGCAGGTCAGAACATCCCTGGGGAAAGGAGGACAGAACCCCAGTTTGAGCCTTCCAAGACCCCCAAGGAAGAAATTGTTATGACCACCAGATCAGGAGCCATGCCCTTGCAACAATTCTGTAAACTATTGGCTGGCAGCCTGAATGACTAGATGTCAAATATCCACACAAAAAGGGAGGAAAACATACTGTAGTGGATGGTAAGTGAATTGAGGGAGAGTGGGATGTAATTCTGAAAGCCATGTCATCCTGCTCAGTCAAAAACAGGCTGAGGCAAACTCATTTCAACTTCCTTCATAGGGCCTTCTTTACCCTAGTCTCAGCTAACTGGAAAGATCCAACAAAACCTAGTATATGCCCTAGGTGGAAGGTGGAAGAAGGTTCTTTTATCCACATGATTTGGCGGTGTTCATGAATACAGTCACTCTGAGAGGAAATCACTAATGTTAAAGGCCACTAGTTTTTAGTTCTAGCTAAGATCTTGGGCATTTCCTATTGCTCCCACAGCAATGGGAGTTCCGTTGGGCCTACTCCTGGACAGGGGGCCACAAGGCTGAATATACCGTCATCCCCTTAGGAAATGGGGAAACTATTGGGGAAAAAAGCTGATTGCACAAACTTGCTACTGTATAAGGGAGACATGATAGAGACATTCAAATACCTCAAGGGTATCAATAAGGTACAGGAGGGTGGAATATTGCAGAGAAAAAGATGCTCAAGGACAAGGGGGTATGATATGAAGCTGGAAGAGGGAGACTTAGAGGGGATGTGAGGAAATATTTCTTCAAAGAAAGGGTAGTGGATGCCTAGAACAGCCTTAGAGCTGAGGTGTGAGTACCAAAAACAGTAAGCATGCATGGGATAGACACAGAGGGACCTTAATAACAGGGCTGGAGAGATAGTGCCTGAGAGCAATCAGGGTCTACAGCTGAACAGTAGGTAGGGACTTTGGGGCAGACTAGGTGGGCCTGGAGGTCCTTTTGTGCCATCCACTTCTATGTTTCTATGGAAGCAGGATGGACCTCCTACTGTGGCTTTATGGGTCATGCATCTTTTAGATTGCATGAAAATTGAAAAAAATGCAAGACTTGATTATGCAAAGGCTACCTGTATATGAGTCAATATTGGGTCCCCTGGCCTGAGCACTAGCCACAAACTCATTCCCAAACTACTGAAGTGGGACCTTGGGTTGCAGGAAGGGACAACTGGATGAAGACATGCAGGAGGGTTATGGATATTAACCTGATCAGTAGAGATTTCGTGGTGGGGACCACTGTATCTCTAAGCACCCAGTGTTATTGCATTTCTAAGTAGGCACAGATATTCCAAACTTACATCAGAGGTTAAAGTATGATAATGCACACCTTTGTTTTCTATGTTTTGGGATGACCTGGTCCTAGCTTTCCTCATCCATTACTGTTGTGTTAATAATTTGTATTTTCATCGAATATACCATACCATGTTGAACTGCTTGTCAATAAAAAGATTGGACAAAAGAAAAAAATCACCTGTTAAAATAAATGTTCTCCACCCACTGGAAATTTTAAGAATAAAGAAAAATATTGCATCCTTCATTACTGTCTGGGATTGTCTGCAATATGTAATGAAGCCATCTGCATTACCAGAACATAGAAGTACAATAGGCAAACCCATCTCTTTCTTCATCTACACAGATCAATTAAAAATGGAAGGGGTATTCATTTAACATGAGAAATAGAAATCATGGGATAGTGTACAATTTAGGAAATATACAGACAACAAAGGGTAAAATGTCAGAAGAATAATAGTCCATACAATGAAAAAAACTTATATATGATGTCTGGGATTCTTTTTCATATGGACAGAAATTATGCTATTAATGAAGAATTGAGGCCCCATACAGAATCATAATGTTGTGCCACAGAATGGTTGCAAGGAACTTCTTGCACCACATTCCTGAATTGTATCCCATTTTGGTATACACAGAGGGGTTGCAAGACTTTCCCTGCACTAGCATACGGGTCAGCATGCCAGTACAGGGAAAAAGGGAACAGGAGGCAGAGTAAAGGAGGCTGTAGGTATGTATTAATTAATGTGTTTATTTATTGATTTAGGTGACTGGTAAGCCCACTAAGACAAAGTCCCTTTTTCAGGAGCAACCCAGGATTAAGTACATACACAGTGTTGTACTATGCACAGTGGCTGTTCAGTGCCCTTATCTCTTGTCACAAGGTGCAGTGACTCCAGAACCAAAGAACTGCTGAAAGAGTCACTGCCATGCAAGCCAAAATGCTCATTCTGGCTTATGTCACCATAATGCTGCTTGACCAGACTATGCTACTAGTGCCATATCATGGGCCAAATTTTGTGGCTGCAACACTGGCAGCATGTTAGTGATTACAAAGCCTAAATGTGACCACCAACTTTTTGAATGACACTTTGCATAATTAGATGCAGCATAGCTGTTGCAGGAGACAATTTGCCTCCTGCAGACAGTGACACCTGCCTGTGTATGTAGGTTTTGATGGGTGGTAGTACATGGGGCCACGTGCAATCTTGAAAAATGCCACACACCTTTATGACTGTATATAGGACCTCTGAAATTTTGAATGATTTTCCCATTAATTATGATAATAACTCAACATTTGTATGCTATATTGTTATTGATCATTTTAAACATCTGGTAAACATACCAATTTTATATGTTTGGGAAAAACAGTTAACCTGATAATGTTAGAAACAAGGATTTGCATATTGAAGACTTTTATGTTGAACAGATAAATGTGTCATGCTATTAATAGTATGGAAAAGTAAAATATGCTTGACAGCAAATACACGTAAATATTACAAATAATAGTGTGGGCCAATTGTCACAGCTGGTAAAAAAGAATCACAAGCTGAAAGTTTGCAATAACACTACCTTGATGGCAATATATGCTCAACTGCAAAGCATGGCTGGTTTAAGGTACAAGGAGCAGCCAAGTGCATAGCTACCAAGGGCATTCAAAACTGCAGTGTACAGAACCTAATTGAATATGCAATATACACCAATGGTTGCAAAAGTAAATGAAAACAGTTGCTCATATTTTAAATCCACTGGCAAAATTGAGTGATGGGGGTTGTCCTCAACTTCAGAAGAGACAGGGTAGGCAGGAAGGGAGAAGGAGTGGCACTTTATGTGAAAGATGGCATAAAGGCCACAGAGATCAAGGGAGGAACAAAATGGGGGAGAGATACTGTGGGTAAAGTAGGACAGGAAAATGGGGTCAGCCATCTGCACAGGAGTGGTCTACAGACCACCAACCCAGGAAGAAACAGATAGGGAGCTGATGCGAGCCATCCAAAGGATGGCAGACAAGGGTGAGGTGATGCTGGTTGGAAACTTCAATATTCCAGACTTGGACTGGAGCCTCCCAGCAGCAGCAGCATCAGCCAGGAGCAGATTTATCGTGGAGTCCCTTCAAGGTGCCTTCCTCAAGCAACTGGTCATGGAACCAACTCAGAAGAAGGCAATACTGGACCTTGTGCTCACAAACGGGGACCGTGTGATGGGGATGACAGTGGGGGAGCACCTAGGGAACAGTGACCATGGGTCACTGTAGTTTGAAATCACAGAAGGAGCAGAACACAACCACACAAAAACACATATCCTGGATTTTACGGGGCAGACTTTGAGAAAAAGGGGAGATGCTTGAATGAGGCATTAATGGGAATTGGGCAGGGATCAGGGGTTGAGGAACAGTGGGCAATATTTAAAATGGGGATTACAAGAGCAACATAATTATGCATTAAGCAGGTTAGCAAGGGGAAAAGGAAGAGGAGGCCATTATGGTTTTCCAAGGAGGTAGCAGAAAAGATGAAAGCCAAAAAGATTACATTCATGCAATACAAAAAGATGCAGGCAGAAGGGGATAGGAAGAAGTACCAGGAGAAGCAAAGGGAGGCAGGGAGGTCAGTAAGGAAAGCCAAAGCTCAAACAGAACAGCACATCACAAAATCAGTTGGTAGAGGGGCAACACCTTTTACAGGTACACAAGTGAAAAAAGAAAGGCAAAGAGAGGGATAGTGAGACTGAAAGGGGAGGATGGGGCCACAAGGAGGATGACAACAGTAAAGCTGGCATACTGAACAGGTATTTCTGCTCAGTCTTTACTGAAGAAGAGGAGTGTAATGGGTCTGAAGAGAGTACAAGGGGTGGGAATGGTGCATGGAAAAGGGTACTGAAGGAGCTGGAAAGAATAAGAGTTGATAAAGCAGTGGGGCCAGATTTGGTGCACTCCAGGGTTCTAAAGGAACTAAGAGAGGTGGTGGCTGAACCTCTAGCAGTCCTCTTTAGCCAATCACTGGAAACAGGAGAGGTACCCAAAGACTGGAGGACAGCAGATGTAGTCCCCTTATACAAAAGCGGGAACAACGAAGAAGCAGGGAACTACAGACCAGTGAGCCTAACCTCAGTAGTGGGGAAGATGATGGAAGCACTACTGAAGGAGAGTGTGATAGGGTGTAGTGTATGTGGGCAGTCATATAGAAAAATATCTCACCATTCCTTGTAAATATTTTAGTTTTGATTTATTCTTCTCCAGACGTTATTTACAACAGTATAGTTTCAGCATGGTATAGTACTTTTCCAATTTTACACTTCCATTCAGACAGCAGACATTAAAGCAAATGGCATCATCTGATATTTGTAAGTCTTCCATGTGAGGCAGTAAACAGAAGCAAACAGCGAACAGAATATTCTGGCAGTTCTAAGTCTTCAAATTCAGAGCATGAAATAACACAGTTTATCAAAACTCCACAGAGCACTTTTCAGCAGCATCAAGAGCATACCTCCAGACCCACAGCAAAACGAAATCTACCTCTCATCCCACACAGTCTGAATTTATACCCAGAAGGGGTCATGTGATCCTTTAACTCCACCCAAGTATTTTACTATACACTTTACATCTTTATTTACTATGTATTTATTTTATTCATAAACACATTGCCCCTTTTAATTATCATAACAAAATGTTTTCACTCTTATAAACAAATTAAACCCTTTTAATAATGTTTTAAGTATTATTTCTAACAATTGAAAGCACCTCCCCTTCCTATGTTTGATAAAAGGAAAGTGATTGAGGCCGGCTGGCTCTTAGTAGAAAAAAGACGCTGCCAGGATCCGAAATTGGGACCTCACCAAACACCGCAGACATCTTCGTCCCAAAGAAGTCCTAAAACAACTTCAAACTTCCCCCATCTCATCTTCAGAAGGTTAGTAAAGCAACCCAATATACATTAACCAGAATATTTCAGTCTAGGGACAACCCGAAGGTAATATAAAACGATAGTGCGAATGTTTGCACTATCGAGGAAGGAACTCGACAGCTTATTAAAAAAAATAATGCCTGCAACGACATTAATTTAATATTATTCTTCTATATATAGCAAAATGCAAACCAGCATTTTAACAAAAGAAAGCCGGAAAATAATTCTAAATATCTATTAAAGGGGCTGTTTTACAAGAACATAATACAGGGAACCATAAAGGGTTCAAGTTATCCGTAATTAGTGTTCCCTGTTCTTAAAAGGAGTCACAGCAGAACTTGACTCAACTCAAAAGGCACAAAACACTTCAACAGGCATTAATATGCCTTTTCGAATCCTACTTATTAATTTTGAATACCCTAAACACATTTTTATTACTTTAGCAATTTACATACTAACAACAGAGTGTATTACAGTCATTTATAAGTTTTTATTTTCACTCTCTGGCATGAAGAAGGACCACCCCTTCCAGCAATAGCACAAAAAGAAACAGGGAGCGGCTGACTGGCCCCTAATAGAATGCTGAAACTGTAAGTGAAGAGCAATAGGAGCGCCAGGACGCCAACAGAAGCATTACTACTCTTCCAGAGAATCTCACCAATATTTTCTCCCTACAACGAGAGATAAGTATCAAACTTAATATTTGAGTTTTAAAAGAAAAACCCTAATGATAAGAGAAAATATATACTTCACTACCTACACAGTGCTGTGAACTCCTAGCAGGTGGCAAACTCACTGAAGTTCACAATTTCACTGTCGAGACAGAATGCAGCAGCTAAGTTATCGGGAGGGGAACAAAAGAGTTTTAAAATGAACATTAACCAATCTCTTTTTTTAACAAATTGTTTTATTCACTATACAACCTAACTCAACATAAAAAGGGTAGTGTTAGAGAAGTAAGAAAAGGTTATTTTACTGAACTACAAGCTGGTAAGCATTTCGAATGACTGAAATTGACTAAAACAAATCAGCTGCCGACTCCTACCCATTTTACCAAAATATCTCTACCTTCAGTGAATCCAAATTAATAGTATCTTCCACTACACATTGGAAAAAAACCCTTTTCCCCACTTTACTTTGTACTTGCCACTATTAAAGAATAAATAATAAAGATTCATGTTTCCTTTGTTTCCATCAGGATGGCGGTTCCAAGCGCCGCCTGACTCAAAAATGCTTCAATTTCTATATATATATATTTTTTTTTAACCAGGTATAGCACACTAAGCTGAAAGCTTTTTTACAGGAGTGACCTGGGAGCACAAGGAGGTTAAGTGACTTGCTCAGGGTCACACAGTATGCAAGTGGAAGCTGTGGGATTCAAACCCAGGTCTGGTCTGCTGGATGTCACCAGATTTGTAGCTCAGAACTTTAGACCACTGCGCTATACTGCCTCCTATATATTACGGCAAAGCAGAAGAATAATTAGCGTATGAAGACCAAACCTCATTTCACTAAACAGAATCTAAATTATATTAACTTCTGCTCTCTCTCGACACCCAAAAACTAAAGAAATGACTAGCTACAAAGTTCAGACAAGCTTAAGGCTTAAATGCTAGTCTCCCCTATATACCTTACCTACTGCCCCATAATTTCATTGTACTCAAACACAATCTCCTAACAGAAGTAATATGCCCTGGTTTACTTTTAGCTCATGGGGGTTAGAATCACGCAAACATAAGAGTGGAGGCTAATATTTATACTCCACAATATAGATGCTCATTTCTCTTGCTTCCCTCAGAGTAGCAGTGAAAAGCCCAGCCTGAAACGCTCCGACTTCCATTCATTTTATTATCTAAGTAAGGCCACCTACAGTGCTAATAATATCCTAAACAGAATTCATTTCACCATCAGGATGATGTTTGAATTTGGGCACACTTCATAACGGCTCTCTATTACAGTCTTTCTATTTGCCAATGTGCATAAACACATCTGCTCCATTTCAGGTAAAATATGAAGACTACAAAAGAATAGTATACTGAAACTTATTATAACACTCTTCATTCATTTGTTTGTTTCTTGAGTTTTACCCCAGAATTTTTCTTACCAAAAAGGCAATAAAACAAAAATCCAACACTAATCCTGAGGCCCCCATTCCCTCACAGAGGCACTCTGTGACAGAGAGGTTGGTGGAACGCTTAGTTGCCAATGGACTACATGAACCAAGGCAGCATGGTTTCACTGGGGGGAGGTCATGCCAGAATAACCTCATTGAATTTTTCGACTGGGTGGCAAGGGAGGTGGATCAAGGGAGGGCAGTGGACATGGCCTATCTGGACTTCAGCAAGGCCTTTGACACTGTGCCACATAGAAGGCTATTAAACAAACTGGAGAATATGGGAGTGGGCAGGATACTAGTGCACTGAGTAGGTAATTGGCTGGGTGGCAGGACACAGGGGGTGGTGATAAATGGTTGTCACTCCACAGAAAGAAGAGTGACCAGGGGTGTACCACATGGATCAGTGCTGGGACCTGTCATGTTCAACGTCTTCGTAAGTGACATTGCACAGGACCTAGAAGGCAGAATTTCCCTGTTCCCTGATGACACAAAGCTCTGTAACAGAGTGGGCACACCAGAGGGTGTAGACAGAATGAGGAGCGACCTGCAGAAGCTTGAAGAATGGTCAGGGGTTTGGCAGTTGAAATGTAATGCAAAGAAGTGCAAGATAATGCATATAGGGCACAAAATTCCTGGAGCAACATATCAGTTGGGGGCTGAGGATATAGCATGCACCAAGCCCTGTTTAATAGCCTTCTATGTTGCACAGTGTCAGAGGCCTTACTGAAGTCCAGCTAGACCACGTCCACTGCCTTCCCCTGATCCACCTCCCTTGTCACCCAGTTGAAAAATTCAATGAGGTTGGTTGGGAGGCAGTATAGCACAGTAGTTTAAGGCTCTGAGCTGCAAATCTGGACAGCTGGGTTTGAATCCTACAGCCCCCACTTGCATACTGTGTGACCGTGAGATAGTCACTTAATTTTCCTGTGCTCCCAGGCTGCACCTGTAAACAAGCTTTCAGCTTAGTGTGTCTCACCTGGTTAAACAATTGGGGAAAAAAAGCAGGAAAGGGACCTTTGGGTTATCATCTCTGGTGATCTTGAGGTAGGGAAACAGTGTGACAAGGCAGCAGGTAGAGCAAATAGGATGCTGGAATGAATAGACAGGGGCATCACCAGCAGGATAAGGGAGGTCATAATTCCGCTATACAAGACACTAGTGAAGCCCCACCTGGAGTACAGTGTACAGTTCTGGACACCTTACCTACGTAAGGACATAGACAGGGTTGAGAAGGTTCAGATGAGGGCAACAAAGATGGTACAGGGATTTCATCACAAGTCCTATGAGGACAGGTTGAAGGACTTGAATATGTACTCCCTGGAGGAAAGAAGGGAGAAAGGGGATATGATAGAGACATACAAGTACCTTACAGAGAGGAACAGTGTGCAGGAATACACTATTTTCCAGCAAAAAAGATGTTCCAGGACTAGCCAGTATGGGATGAAGTTGGAGGGAGGGTGATTCAGAGGAAACATGAGGAAGAATTTCTTCACAGAAAGGGTGGTGAACCAGTGGAACACCCTGCCAGAAGAAGTTGTGGGGGCTGAAACAATCATGGGATTTAAGAATGCATGGGATAGACATAAGGGAATTATGTAGGTCAGGGGAGATAAGGGGCAACAGACTTATAGGAAAACATAAAGTGAACTTACAAGCTCAAATGGGTAGACTGGGTGGGCCACAGGCCCTTATCTGCTGACAGCATCTATGTATCTATGAATATCTCTAATGATGCTATGGTTTGGATCAGTGGGGTAGGCAGAGGGAGGATAATGATGACAATTATCCAATTAGATATTTAGAACCTTGTGAGGCATAAGCTTGTCACCCTGAAAGTTAGTAATGGTAAGACTCAGTTGAAGTAACAACACAAAAATAAAAGAAAAGACCATGCCACTTGGAAAAAAGTAACAAAAACAAACAAAAGAAAAAAAAGGTTTGCAGTTCATCAGATCCTTAAACTGGCTAGAGAAAAAAATCTAATTGCAAAAACTAGCATTTTGGTCTGAAAACAGGATGGCATCTCACAGTTCTAAAACAAACTAGATGAACATCACTGTAACACAAATTTTAGTCTGACTGTTTCTCTTAATAAAAAATAATCCACTACAGGAAATCTTTGGGATTCAAATAAAAGATTTAAATGTGGGATAAAGGACATGAAGGTTATAGGGAGGCAGAATAGCTTGTAGGGGTAAAGCGCCAAGCTGTGAACCTCAAGACCCAGAAGACATGGGTTTAAAATCCACAACTGCCACTGGAATTCTGCATGGCCCTGAGCAAGCCACGTACACTCCCTGTGCTCCTAGGATGATCCTGGAAAAGTTCATGGAGAAATATTCTAAAAACTTAGTTATAACCAGAGATTTGAGGAGAATGTTAAAGAGTGTGCAAAGGGTTTAAGGAATATCAGGAGATGTTTTATAAATAGGTAGATCTAGGGAAGTGATACCACTGTGCAAGGCATGTGAGGTCATATCTGGAATATTGCATTAAGTTTGGTCACCATACTTCAGAAAAGGTATGAATGAACTCGAAAGGATCCAAAGAAGGACAGCTAAGATCATTACAATATCAAGGGGTGAGGCTTTTCAGAATACGTTAACGGGCTGAACATATGTTCACTGGCATATGGAACACTAAGTGAGGATGTAACAGTCTACAAGAATATGCCTGAGTTCATTACTTGTTACGAGGCAGTCTGGGGAGACTACAGAGCAAGGCAGAACAAGACAGCATGCGACTGAGCTGACAATGGGAGGTTTTAGGCTGGACGTGAGGAAACACTTTTTTACCAATAGAACTATCAGAGGTAATGAAGGCAGAATCAGTTTTTAGTTCAAGAGGAAGCTGGATGCTGACCTGGATTTAATGGGTATTAAAGGGTGTAAACGCTGAGAAAAGGAGAGGGGGGAGAAGATAGACATTGCTTCCTGCTAATGTAATGTAATACAGGAGACCCAGACATGACTCTGTTCACTGTGATGGAGGAGACAAGTGTGTTGGAGGTGGAAAGTAATCTAGTTTGTTTATATCGTGACTTGACCTATTTCATATGCCAATGGAGATGGGCATTTCTTTCCATGAAGAAGAGATTATGGGACATGGATATTTACTTGTATTTCCTCCTTTATACCATAATAATTGTAACTTAAAACTGTGTGCAAAATTGCCTGGAGGAATACCACTGCAAATGAGCTTGTCTCAATGGATAAGTCCCCTAACTATAATTCAGTTGAATTTACCATACTATACCTGTAAAGGCAATGTGGTCTAGTGGTTAGAGCATGGGCTTGGGACCAAGCGAGACACAAATTCAAACTCTGCTAGAATCAAATACTTAGTGTGATAACCTTGGGCAGGTCACTTAAAGCAACAGCCTCTGATAGCTGGCAAAAATTTTCGTATACATGTTTAGCAAAAATGTATTTCTGACATCCTTAGATGGGGTTGTATTTTCAAAAGTGCTTAAAAATGGCTCAGTTGCAGCCAAATGCACAAATGTACATCAAGCGGTTGTGACAAATAATTGCACAGTATTTTCAAAAGTCAAAGCTGACATGTCACGATGCAATATATACTTGCATCATGATTGAAGCATATTTGCAGCACAAATGCGGGGCTGCATTATAGTTGTGTAACTTTTGTGCCACTAATCTGGACACAAGTGCAGCTGCAGGAGATTGCGGCACATCCATCTTTTGACAGTAGTGTAATATTCTGATGCACATGCAGCTGAGATTTGTAATGTAAAACTGACACAACTTACTGTTGCATTCATCACAACTCTTTGAAAATACAAGCAATAATCTGTATCTTTTAAATTTCTCCGATTGCCTGCTTGTGTAGTAGTGGCAGAATTATTTATTTATTTAGTTGTTTGTTAACTAGTTGGGTACTGATCCCAGGGACCATTCACAGGTATGACCCAAGTCCTAAAGATGGCATATACAATGTAAAAAGAAAACAAGCAAAAAAAATGCAAAATACAGTAAGTAGTTGCAATACAAATTAAGTGATGTGAAACAAAAGGTTCCGAATTAGGCAAATTGGGTATAAAGTGTCCTAAGTGCAAGCAATGATAGTGCACAGAGTCTATGTGGCAGCGCTGTGCCTGACACATAACATTACAACAATAAACAGTTTCCAGAGTCAAATATCATAGTAATAACAACAGTTTCCAGAGTTATTGTGACACCATAGTTGTTACAGCACGATGAGAGAGTGGATCAGATACTGCGCCCTATGGTGGGGATAGTTTATCATTAGGGGGCATTTAAAGGTGATGGCGGCTGTGAGGTAAGTCTTGTAGTGGGATTTAAATAAAGGGTGTGATTGCAGGTCCATAGTGGAGCAGATAGGCTTTTCCAAAGATTTGGGGCAGCAGAGGAGATGGTCTTCTGACCCATACACATGGTAAGGTTGTGGGCACTCCAGTGGCAGGCTGGCAGAGGTCTGGAGGTCTTGATGGCAGGGCTTTGACTTCAGTTTGGGGTTGGGGGGCAATTCCTTTTCTGTGATGGATTTGTCAATGAGGCAGTCCAGCGGGCCTGAGGGGGCGCTAGCCTAGGGCTTGGCAGAGGGAACATTGATACTTGAAGTAAGGGGCCATCAAGGCAAACCTAAAAACGTTGTTGTAGAATATGTTTAATCTATATAGCCAGAAGGATGAGGTTTGCGTGTTGATGGGAGAGTAGTTGTCCAGCAGGTGGAGTAAAGTGTCCTGGGAAATGGCGAGTGTGACTTTGGGGATCATGAAATCCAAAGACAAATGATGATTAAAAGACTTGCATTATAAAGGATGTAATGCTACTGGACCAAAGTATGCTTTTATGGATGATAATAGGCTAGCAAAATAATGTTAGATTTATTATCAGACCTATTCAGATTGAGGCTTTGAATTACCATATGTGAAAGACACAGAAAAATGCCTCACAAAATATGATTGGGATATATGTTTCAATTCTATGGTTTCTTTTCTCCCAACTATATTGACAATATTATTGACCAAAGACTATGTAACCTCACAAAACTGATGGAATGGATGGAAATTAAAAATATTTGAAATGGTTTGCTGCCAATAATAAACAAAAAAAATCAGTAAGGCTCAAAAGCTACTTGAAACTTCTGCAAAAACCTGAAGCTAGATCCATAATTTCCTATTGTAGATTTGAAATTTTAACAAAATAACATCGGCACTTAGTTAAAAAAATAACTCTAGTACTTAACAATTCCTAAAAATGGTCAGTTTACCAAGGAACTACACCTACTTCATCTCCTAATACTCTGCCCTTATTGGCAAAAATAATCAATTACATTGATATCCTTGCAACCCAATAGTAGGTCTCCTGATTTACTTTTAATATGTTTTCTTACTAACAATGAGCCCTATACACTATTGAGGTGGAGGTACAGGAAAAGAGCGTACACCCCACCCACGTAGCTGTGCACCTGTGGACAGGTGTGCCCATACCGGCATTCACCAACACCAGCCACCTGTCTGCAGCTCTTCTCCCCCGGCATGCAAGACTCCACAGGGTGGCCAGGAGAGGAGTCGAGGTCCTGTGGTGGACATTCAATGTGATGCCCCTCCCAGGTCCTGAAGTGGATCCCTCACATAGCAAGGCATGGATCTGTGGTAGTGCATTCCTTCTACAGGCACCCAGACCCACGCCCCCAGTGGTGGGATGTGTTCCCACCCCCTTCCCTCCCAGCACTGCTACCACCACCACCTCTTCTTCATGGTCCGTACCCACCAGTCAGTGCTGGGCATTCTCCCGACTGGCAGTCCCAGCCACCCCTTACTGCCTATTGTGCCATGGCAGCATGGGGGAGGGTTGTAAAATGTCCTGCTGTGACCAGTGGGAGGTGTTCATGGGGGCGAGCATTGGAATATTGCAGGGTCCCCCCTGCCATAACCTGTGCTCAGCTCCACACCCATGCTGCCAGCACTATGCAGTTTAGTGAATACTGTGTAGTGCTGGCACACTCCCAGAATACCCTCAGTGCATTGTAGTCTATGCATCTGAGAAATCAGTGGCATTCCTGACTTGTGTCCCCTTTGTGAATGCCACACCAGGTCCACAGGACCCCACTCCATGGTATTCAGGCATATCGATGCTAACAAGCTCAGTTTCCACAGTGCGTTGGCATTGTGCATAGGGACCAACAACAGTATAACTTTACTCTGGCCACTATGTACATAGGGGTGGGAATTACATGCCAGAGGTGAGTATCCCACCTACGGAGCTCCACACCTGCAGACAGGTGTGCACCAGCAGCATTCATGACTGCTGGCCACCTCTCCGTGGCCCTGCTCTGGCATGCAGATTTGTGTGGGGCAGACAGGGGTGGGGTTGCAGTCTCAGGTGGGCTGCCAATCGAATGGCCTTCCTGGGACCCAGAGTGGATCCCACGGGCAGGACGGTGCAGGATGGGGGTTGTGCATTGGCACCCATGCACCATGTGGATGACCACTGTCAGTGGAATCCCCCCTCCTCCAGAACACAGGGGAGGACTGGACATGGGACTACAGTACCACCGCATGAACTAATGAGACACCCCCCCACCATACCGTCCACACCATCCTGTCCCTCGGACCTGGCAGGAGGTGCAGTGGCCATGGAAAGCCGATGGCAATGCCCACTGCACACCTCCTCCACTGCCTGCACTGGCTAATTTTAGCACAAAGTGGCTATATCGAATCCAACCCAGAACCAAAGGAGAATATAGGGATTTCAATAATTCATGAAAATGTAAGAAATTTTGTGAATAAAGTAGATGAGTATAGGACCTGGGTATCGGAGGCAAAACAGGACATTTTGGCACTCTCAGAGACATGGTTACATCAGGGTACAGGGAATCAAGACATACAAATTGTAGGCTATAGTCTTGAAAGAATGGATGGGGTAGAAGACTGGAGGGTAATGTTATATATTAAAAATAGTTTAGGTCCATATATGGTCATTTTAACAGAAACTATCAAGAGGATTGATTGTCTAATGATAGAACTTTTAACAGTTAAATTAATAGTGGGAGTGTTTTATGTCTCCCCAAAACAAAAAACACATACTTTGATACTCTGGCCAATGTGTTAATTGACAAAACAAAAGCCTGAAGAGTTATACTAACAGGGGATTTTAATGCAAATTGGCAGCAACCAAGAGGTGCAAAACAGAAAATTAGTTTTGAAGTCCTGGGTTTGAACCAGATAATTCAGTCTCCAACGTGATGCTTAAATAATAAAAATCAAGGTTCTGTACTGGACTTATTTTTTGTCTTCCAGGATTTAATAGTTAATAGCTGGAAAACATTACCCCTAAACCTAGGTGATCATAATCCAATAAGATGTAGTTTGTTTATTCAATATCCCTGAAAAACCCAAACAAATACTTATTGGATGAGAGATTTAAAACATTTTGGAGGGGAAGCATTTAGAAACAGTTTAAGGAATTTTAATTGGAATAGAGTGTTTTTAATTCTGGACATTAAATTAGCAGTGCAAGAATTTATAGATTCCTTAACTCATTTGCACCCGGTGGCCATTTTGGGTCCATTTCAGCAATGGATGATTCTGACACCATAAGGATTCTATGGGAACAAATGAGTTTTAATGACAATAATTCAGCATCATATACCTAAAGTACTAAGAAAAAAAACAGGAAAGTGAAGTGCCATGGATAACAGACAGGTTAAAAACCTTAATACAGATATGAGATCGAGTTTTGAAGAAAGCATGAAGAACTAAAATAGCACAGGACTGGGACAGGTGTAACTTTTGGAGGATAAATGTCAAAAAGAAGTGAAACAAGCAAAAAGGAATTATCACTTAAACAAGTTAAATAATACAAAGGATCCCTCGAAGTTGTTTTGGTGTGTCTCGGAACTAAAAAATCCAGTTAAAACAAATAATTTGGTTAACCTAGTAGAGGGGAACATCTTAGTGGAAGATCCAAAAGAGGTGGCTGATATATTTAATGCCTATTTTTCAGACCTCCCTGATCTAAAAATATCTAAACCCATTTCATTAGCAAAAATAACTGAAGCAAGAGAAAATATTAAGATATAATTAACAAGTGATACAGCACCTCACTTTAGATTTGTGAAACTAACAACTAAGGAAGTTGAAAAGGAGCCACAGAAAGTGAATGTCTCTAAGGCAGGGGGACTGGATGGTGTGGAGGCTATGTTCTTGAAAATAGGGGCAGATATACTTGCTCCTATTACAACTTATTTGTTCAACTGGAGTTTATGTAGCTGAACAGTTCCTGAGATTTGGAAACTGGGAAAAATAATTCCCATCTTCAAAGGGGGGTGATAGCACCTTTTCCCTCAAATTATAGACCAATCACCTTGCTCCCTATTCTGTCTAAGGTCTTGGAAAAAAGAGTACACCATCAGCTTGCTCAGTACTTGGAACAAAACCAGATACTGACAGAGTATTAGCATGGTTTTAGGGCAGGGAAGTCCATGGACACTGCCCTAGTAGACTTTTAACAACTTAGTAGCAACTTTTGTAAATCGGGGGCGGAGCACTAGGGTGGTGTTTGTGGACGTTAGCAAAGCAGTTGACCTGGTACAACACAAAGGCCTGTTAGATAAATTGAGCAAGGTGGGGGCTCAGGAGGAGCCACTAAAGTGGTTTTAGTCATATTTGGCAGGTCGCAAACAATGTGGGTCCTATGGGGCTGCTGCTTCAGGCCTGGTAGAGATTAACAGGAGTCCCCCAGTGCTCAATATTGGGCCCACTGATGTTCAATATATGAGTGAATGATATGTCAGCATTAATAAAATACAGTGGGATGAGTTTATATGCAGAAGACACAGTACTTATGGCATCTGTAAGTGATCATAAGGGCTTGGAACACCAGCTCCATATGGACTTGACACTTACGGAAACATGGATGAGTAATTATGGCTTGCTACTCAGTACAGAAAAAAAAAACAATGTATGGTGTTTTCCATGGATCATACCCATGAAAGAAAATTAAAGCTGAAGCTTCAGTTTGTTGATGGAACTTATAATAAAAATGTTTCAAACTATAAATATTTGGGAGTTATAATGGACACCAAATTAACTTATGTTGATCATATTTTACTGCAAGTCAAGAAAGAAAGCCAGAGATTGGGGCCATTAAAAATCACTGTCAACCCTCCTTAGGTCACAAAGTGTCCCTAGTTTAAAAAAACATATATTATACTTCTACACCACTTTGCGGGAGGCACAACCTGACTATACTGCTTCCAGTAAGGAGGCATGGAGCAAAGACCTGGGGTTCCCCGTACCACCTGATTCCTGGTCTTTGCAGTCTTCACCTGGCACACTCCACTTACATAGACTCCAAGAGCCAATTAATCCAACTCAAGATCCTCCTGCACTGGTATCAAACCCCGGCCATGTTGCATAATTGGGGGATTCTCACACATGCACAATGCTGGAGATGTAAGCAAGCCCCAGCCAATATTTTGCATCTCTTGTGGCAGTGTCCAGATTTAGTTCCCTTCTGGTCTACTGTACAAATGGACTGCTCTGGAGTGCTATCACAGCCTATAGACATTTCCCATCCCATGCTGCTCTTAGGGGATCATGGTCCCTTGACATACCTAAATCGGCAACAGCAGAATTGGGTGCTAGTGGTTCTGATGAATGCTAAGTGGCTCCTCTTAATGCACTGGAGACATCCCCAACCTCCCTCTCCTTCTTTCTGGCACTTGGCTGTATACAGGTTGGCCACCTTTGAGAGACTTACCTATGCGAGTAGAGGACAGCTTAATACCTTCAACAGCAGATGGGGAGCCTATCTCAACTCAGCACTATGTAGAGCACCCATCCCAAGATTCTCTCACACTGATAATGACTAAAAGGACTTCTGCCTCCAGCCTAGCCAGAGAGATGAAGCATTGAACTAGACCTACGTAGTGTAATATGAACACCCCTCCCCCCATTCCCCTGGTATCTCCGCTGTATTGAGGATCTATTATACTTCTCTTCTCCCTTTCTATCATCTTTTACTTGAAGACATGGGTACCCCCCTTGGGGTACTTAAGTGGTTTGACAATGACAGTTATGGTTAATGTGTTAGTCAAACTAGATGTTGGTGAACTGTTTGACCTGGACTATATTTTCTTTAGTTGGAATGACATGTTGACAGGAAAGTTTTAATTTCAAAATTTAGACAATGTATAAGATAGCAGCTGTCTAATTTTTCTTACTTTTTGAAGTTACCATAACTATGTCAATAGTGCATGTTCCCTATGATACTTCACCATACTACCTGCTCAGTATGGTTTGGCCTGTATGCTAACGGAATGTTACAGAATAACAAAATGGAAAACAATAAAAACTTTTCAATGATAAAAAAATATCCAACATATATTATGATTGCCAATATTCTGTAAAGATTGCTGTTGTAGCTCATAATTTGATTCCCAGTCTTTTCTTTAAAAAAATGAAAAACAAATTGCCCACCATACTGGTGTTACCACACAAGCACAGGTTTGTTTACTTTCCTTGATCAGCTCCAGCTGCATCTTTCCTGGACTTGAGAACCCCCACAGCACAGTCTAGCCCTTCATGATGCAGTGGGAGTTTAGGAAGCTACTGCCTCATGAGTGACTGCACAGTTTGGGTGTGTTTCTAATGCTCAGGAGGAAGGCAGTAAGAACAGATCCAGGATTGTAAACAAAACAAGATTGTTTATAAACATACATTTCCATGCATTTCAGTTCTGCTAAACACGGAGCCAGACAAAACAAACAGCAACATCAGTGGATTTTAGAGAAGGTAAGCAATCATAAAATGTAGGTTTTTAACTAGAAATAATATGATGAAAAACAGGTTGATGATGTCCCTTTAAGAAGAGTGTCTGGATCACTTACAGTAGAAATAAGAAAAACATGGATACAACAGTTACTAATGCCAATATCAGCATATGGTTCCATTGTATATATGAATTCTACTGGGACAGTTTTAGATAGATTAGATCAAATATATTATAGACTGGGGAAAGTTATCACAAAAAGTGATCAAGGCACACACCACTGTGATAGATATATATATATATATATATATATATATATATATATATATATATATATATATATATATATAGTAAGCTTGGGTGGCTTAAACCAGAAGAACTAAGAGCTTACCAGTGGCTAATATTTTGTCACAAGCTCATATACTTAAAGGAAAAACACCCTTCAGCTCATATGGTGGAGACAGCTCCTCACTCTAAACAGTTGGCTTGTTTAAGAGTAACCTCCCAGAAAGTCCCTTTGATTAAATTGTGCAGTTGACTTGGAGACATTACCTTACAAAATAGCTTAGCTAGGCATTGAAATAATCTTCCATATGATTTGAAATCAGTAACTTGTTTACCAGTCTTTAAGACATTATTGTATAATCACTCTAGCTCAATGTGTTCTTGTTTTAGATATATTATTATAATGTGATGTGATGTTTTTGTTGTTTGTTTATGTATTTCGTACAACTTGCACCACAGGACATGGTTGAAAATGGGCATAAAACCCTAGCAATTTGTATCCTATATAAGAATACATTTTTAATCAATCAAGCAATCATATGTGTGAAGGGGGGCACTCCGACTGTTGGAGGAAGGGGTCTTGGGACCGGATGTGCCGGGGGGGCCCTGTGGGTGAACAGCCATGGCCGCATATGGCTGTTATGGCAGGGTCCTCCCTCAATAGCCTGCACTGTGCTCTGCTCCCCTGCAAACAGCACTACACACTGTAGTGACTGCTGTTTAGTGCCACCACATCCCGGCCCACCCTTGGCATGTTGCTGTCGACGTGGCTGGGGGATTGGGTATATAGGGGCTGTGTGCCCCCATTAGTGCATCCCACATGGAGGGAACAATGGGCATGGCACCACTCCACCCCTTCATGCATAAAGGAAGATCACTCCTGGAATGGTTTCATTAGATCCTTGAAATCTAGGATGATCATGTGGCCTGCATGTCCTCTACACTCAAGGAAATAATTGCAGTTATAAAGATTCTAAACCTTTCATACTGTGAAACTTCCAGTCTTGTTAAAGATTTTTACTTGGCTCTCCTTGAGTCCTATAATTTCACACATATAAAAGAATACTTATTTTTATAGCAGGTGTTATATAGAAACAGACAAGCTAAGAACTTGTGAGCAGAAAAGGAGCAGTAAGCCTATCTAGTCGGGTGTATTTTTCCCTGCCCATTTTGACACCTTAGACCCTGATTGCTGATGTCCCTCCTGCCTCCTTTTCCCCTGCTTATTATGCCCATGTATCTATGCCATGCATGCTTAAAGCTCCCTGCTGTCTTCACTCCCATCATCTCTTCTAGAAGGCTGTTCCAAGCATCTACCAGCCTTTCTGTGAATAAGTATTTCCTCACATTATTCTTAAATTTCTCCCTTGTAGCTTCATTGCATGTCCCCGTGTTCTGGGGCTCTTCTTCCTCTGAACAAGACTCTCCACCTGCACCTTGTTCAACCTGTGAGGTATTTCTAAGTCTCAGTCATGTCACCTCTTACTCTTCCCTCCTCCAGGGAGTACATGTTGAAATCCTGCAGTCTCTCCTCAAATGGGTTCTCATTCAACCCCCACACCATTTTGGTAGCCCTCCTCTGATCTGCTTCCACCATGTAAATGTCCTTGCAGATGTGTGACCTCCAGAACTGGACACAGTACTCTGGGAGGAGGGGTGTCTCACTAGTGAGCGATACACTGGCAACACCACCTCCCTCTTTCTGCTAGAAATCCCCCTCATTTTGCATCACAGTATGCCACTAGCCTTGTCTACTGCATTGTCATACCACCCTGCCACCTTGAGATCATCAGATATAATTACCTCAAGGTCACTTTCTTGCTTGATGACTGTAAGTACCTTCCACCAATCTTATACACAGCTCCCAGGTTTCCTTTCCCCAGGTGCATAACTTTGCCCTTTTTGACATTCACACCCAGTTGCCACACCCTAGACCACTCCTCTAGTTTCCCCAGATCCCTTTGCTTTCTCTCCATCCCTTCCTGAGTGTCCACCCTGTTGGAGATTTTTGTGTCATCTGCAAAGAGACATGTCTTCCCCTCCAGTTCCTCAGCAATGTCACTTATGAAGACATTGAAAAGGACCAGTCCCAGTGTTGATCCTGGCGGCACTCCGCTGGTACTCTCTCATCTCCAGAATATCTGCCATTTAGCACCACTCTTTGCCTCCTGTCCTTCTACCGGTTGGTAATCCAGTTTACCACCTTCTCCCTGATCTCCAGGCTGCTTAGTTTCTTTATTAGCCTTCTGTGTGGAACAGAGTCAAAAGCCTTACTAAAGTCCACATAGACCACATCCATTGCCCTCCCCTGATCTACCTCACTAGTCACCTAGTCAAAGAAATCTATGAGATTGTTGACATGAACTCCCCACTGTGAAACCATGCTGCTGGTGGTCCTGCAGCCCATTCAAGTACTCCATCAGCCTCTCCTTTAGCAGAAACTCCATTAATTTCCCCACCACAGATGTAAGATGGACTAGCCTGTAATTGCTAGCCTCCTCTCTGCTGCCACTCTTGTGCAGAAGGACCACACTGGCTCTCCTCCAGTCCTCTGGAACTATGCCTGTCTCCACTGAAGTGCTGAATAGTGTTACCAGAGGGATGATAGCACCTTGCTCAGTTGTTTTAGAACCCATGGGGAAATGTTGTCCAGTCCCACCACCTTGTTTTCCTTTAGGGCTTCCAATGCCTTTCAGACTCTCTCTCCTCTGAAATGGACTTGTGTCCACTCCCCTATCCCCTATTCCTCCTGAAACATGTTGCCCCCTTCACTGTGAAGACTGTGCTGAAATACTCATTTAAAACTTTAACTTTTTCTTGATCTTC
Source organism: Neoceratodus forsteri (assembly GCA_016271365.2). NCBI lineage: Eukaryota > Metazoa > Chordata > Ceratodontiformes > Ceratodontidae > Neoceratodus > Neoceratodus forsteri. The sequence continues at coordinate 1,066,651,685 of CM057454.1, read as the reverse complement.
TTCTGCACGGTCAACCTGCTCTCCTGATTCTCACTATCCCACCTCTTGCATTCCTCTTTTCTCTCACGTACCCATAGAAAATCGTATCCCCTTTTTTGACCTCCGTGGTGATCCTCTCCTCTGTTTGTGCCTTAGCTGCCCTCACCCTCCTTCCTGCTTCCCTTAGTTCTTCCAGATATGTCTCCCTGCAGGGGTGCCAGGTTTTGAAAAATGTTGTGGGTGCTCAGGCTAATTATAAAAGGCTGGGGGTCTGGGGACCGCATATACCCTCAGAAAAGTTTTAAAATTTGGTGCATTCTTGTGCATTTTGCAGGTAATTTCAAACAGGATTTGCTTTCCTGTTACTCCCTACCCATGCCCAATAAGCTGAGAAAACTGTGTGAATTTGGCAATGTGGCAGAGGTCCTGGCAGGCCCATTGGCAGACCTATTTAATGCCTCTATGGACTCCGGGTGTTCCTCAGGATTGGAGGATGGCTCACGTGTTTCCACTCCATAAGAGTGGTCCCAAAGATGAACCAGGGAACTGTAGACCAGTGAATCTCACATCTATAGTGGGGAAATTGATGGAAACAATCCTGAAGGAGAGGCTGGTGACCCTGCTGGAGCAGTCAGTGGAGTGTAGGACAGTTGGTAGCATGGCTTTTTCAAGGGCAGATCCTGCCAGACCAACCTAGTGGACTGCTATGACTGGTGACTAGTGAAATGGACAAAGGGCATGCAGAGGATGTCCTGTACCTGGACTTTAGTAAGGCATTCAACTCGGTGCCATATGGGAGACTAGCATTTAAGCTAAGAGGCACAGGGGCAGGGGCAAAATTGGTGGGTTGTGTGGAGAACTGACCGCAGGGATGGCAGCAGAGGATGGTAGTGTGAGGGGAATTATCATCCCCAAGGGCAGTGATGAACGGGGTCCCACAAGGGTCAGTGCTGGGGCCAGTGTTATTTGGGGTATTTATTGCAGATATCTCGGTAGGCACTAGGCATAAATAGCAAGATCAGTCTATTTGTGGACAACACCAAGATGGGAGCAGTGGTGGATGACCAAGAGGGGTGGCACGGACTACAGGAAAACCTAACAAGGCTGGAGACATGGTCTGACACCTGGTAACTTGGTTTCAATGCCAAAAAACGCAAGGTGCTGCATTTCAGGGCAACGAATCCAAAGAGGAGCTACCAGGTGCAGCTAGCTATGAGTGAGGAGGAAAAAGATCTGGGGGTGCTCATTATGGGAGCAATGAACAACTCAGCACAGTGTAGGAAAGCAGCAGCAGTGGCCAACAAGATGCAGGGTTGTCTTGCAAGGGGGTTTAACCTCTAGGAGGAGGGAGGGAGGTGATTTTGCCATTATACAGCTCACTGATCAGAACCCACCTGGAGTACTGTATTCAGTTTTGGCACCCTTACCTGAAGAAGAACATTAGATTGCTAGAAGGGGTGCAATGTAAAGCAACAAAGATGATCATGGGTCTGGGGGAGTTACCATATGAGGTTAGACTGAAGGAGTTGAACATGTACTCTTTGAAGAAGAAGAGGGATGTGGAATATGATTGAGACCTATAAGGACATGAGGGGAATAAACAGGACAGGCACTGAGGGACTGTCTAAAGGGAGGGTGGGGAGAGATACTCGGGGTCATGACATGAGATTGGAGGGCGGAAGGTTTAGGAGAGAGATGAGGAGGTATTTCTTTATGGAAAGGGTGGTAGCAGAGTGAAACACATTACATACAGAGGTGGTGGCATGTAAAACAGTGGAATGCTTCAAGAGGGGCTGGAATAGGGCAAAAGTGAGGGTCATGGGGGAAGGGGGAGAGTGGAGGGGAGGCTGCAGAGTAGGGGTGCTAGCTGCAAAATTGAGCAGACTCGATAGACCAAATGGCCTTTTTCTGCTGGCAGTTTCATATGTTCGTATAAATTTATTACCGCAGTACTCTATAAGTAGAGATGTTGCAAATATGTACTTTACCAGTGCAGCAGTTCAGACAAAGTAGCAAAATTCGCAACTCCGCAAAGCACTTTGTGAGGTGTGCTCTATTTCTGGGTTAACTTCACAGCCAATTTGCATTGGTACTTCATGAACAAAGTTTACAATGAACTTTCTTTGTTGTTTGAAAGTGAAGTTTTACAGGGGCAAGATTTAAAAAGCAGTGGTTCTGGTTTTAGGACCGGTAGTGGTGGTCACAGTACTAATGGAAAGATAATAATCTTCACCCCCCCCATCAGATAGAGCTGCAGCAGGCACCAGTGGTAGCACAAGTGCTAGAAGGAGGAAGGACAGTCACAAAGCAACAGCAGGAGCAGGTGCTGGAGGAGGCAACCCAACTATCCTCCTTTGCAGCAGTTCCAAGCACCAGCAGGCAGTGTTACCCCATGACTTCCGTATAGTACTGGCTATTCCCCCCAGAAGCACCAAAGAAACCATCAACCTCTGGCTCATCACCTAGGCAGTAACAACAGCAGCTTAATTTCTCATCTGGTACTTTTTCCTGACTGGACGTGAATGACAAATGTGTGGCCACCTGAATACCGTGCAACACTAGTGTCACGTGAGGGTAGAGGAGCCCTCACCTCAGGACCATTGGGCAACATACACACCTAAAAATTAAACATACTATATAATGAGAAGTCCACAGGAAGGTAGTGGGTGAGGGAGGGCAGCTGGTGCTGCTAGTGCCAATCTTCACACTCCCACAGAGGTGTCAGTGCAGAAAATAGGTAAATCTGTGCATCTGGATGAAAAAATTGGGGGACACCATGGGTTGTACTAGTGTGACTCAGGGTCAGTTGAAGCTCTAGGGACTGTGTGGAAGTAGTGCTTATTATCATGGTGTGAAGGATGTGTTATCTTTATCAGCTGTGTTTCAACTCAGTGGGGAAATTCATGAGTATGCCATCATGTTGCATCAGTGGAGCAGCTGGTTTGGCAATCCTTCCTTGGTGTGCTTTCTCTCCATTAGCCACTCCTGCTGCTGTCCATCTAGTTTTCATTTAACATGCCCCCCGAGTCACAGTGGCCACTCCTGATCCCTCCATGTAGTTTGTACCACACACAGCGAGCACATGCAGCCCTTTCAATCCCCCATTTTTGTAGTTTAGGTGGCTGACCAAAATGCATGACATGAGACACCAGCACCCGTTACTGCCTCCCTCTCTCCATCCATTACTCCCGCCCTCTGGCACAACTCATGTTTTCTGTTCCCATGCTTTCAAATGTTTTTTACATCTCACTCTTCAATGAGAGATAGTTGAGACAGAGGACTAAAGTACTTTTATCCCTACCAGTCTCTTTGCTGTTCTGTTGCCATACCTTTCCTTGATCCCTGATTCGATTCCTGCTGGGCTGGCTTCTTGATCTGTCTGGGCCATCCCCATCCAAAATTCCTGGCTGTGTTGGGCAGGCACTGGTGGCAGCAGTATGCTTTTTTCTTCTTCCTGGGACCATTTCCATCAAAAACTAAAAAAAAGGAAGTCAGAACTTCGGGATCACCCACCGTGTCACCCGCCATGACCCGACTGAGTGATCACCATCCACAGCAGCAGCATGAGATTGGCCGCACCCTTTTCTCCTCGGCTGTCTCCACATGAGTCATGTGATGGTGATATACATGCTCATGTCCTCTCCTCCTTGGCTTGGCTCCAACTTCCACTCTACATCCTTTTTGGTTCGCCCTGCCCTGAAACAAACTACTATTGTCTGGGAACTGGGGAAAACAGAACAAAACAATTCTGGCATCTCAGGCTGTGCCCAGTAGCCCGACTAGTGAGTCCACCCCTGGAATAGGCTAGAAAGATGAAGAGTACACTCAGGATGGGAAAGGAAAGATCAGCTGGGGTCTGCACTGGCTAGAAGCCAGCTAGAGCAGAGATTTTCAAACCAAAAAACAGGCTTTCTGGATCCAGAACTGAGGGTGCTCATTTTAACTTTGTGGGTGCTCAAGCACCTGATCACCCAAGCTGTCCACACCCCTGCCTCCCTGCTCACCTCTGTCTGGGTCTCATTGGACTTCCAAAAAGGTTTTCCTTATTCTCCTTTACCATCTTAGCCACCTTCTTTGAGAACCATGGTGACCTCTTCCTCCTCCTACCCTTACTTATGTCTCTCGAACAGTATACCATTGAATTAGCTATTCCCTCCTTGATATTTTTCCATCGGGTCTCCATTATCCCCCCGGCCATACCTCCCTTCAAGGAATTTACTGAGGGTTCTCCCATTTCTTTAAAATCTGCCATCCTGAAATCCAGGACCCTATACTTAATACGGTTTTCCTCATGCCCAATCTGTATGTCAAAGTACACAGTACAGTGATCGCTTGTACCAAGGGAACTACCCACTGTGATGTCTGCAATGCTGTCCCAGTACATAAGTGCCAGGATCAGCACTGTCCCATCTCTGGTGGATTCCATAACCTGCTGCCTAATAAATGCCCCCTATAGGGAGTAAAGGATGGCCCTGCTTCTTCTTGTAGCTGTGGCCAAAGTGCTCCAGTCTTCATCCGGCAGATTAAAGTACCCCCTAATCAATACCTCCCCATTGCTTGCCATTCTGTCCAAGGCCTCCCTTAGAACCTTGTCTAACACCTTCCTCTGTGTTGGTGATCTGTACACCACCTTCATGTGAATAAAGGCCCTGGACACTGTCTCTATATCAACTAAAAGAACTACCAGCCCTTCCTTATCATCTTGGTGTCCCTGTATCGCTGTGATCTTTATACCATCCCTCACATATAAAACAACCTCATACCTTTCCTCTCCCTCCTGTCCTTCTAAAACATGGTATAGCCTGGTAGGGCCACTTCTCAGTTTTTCGTGTTAGTGCATCATGACTCTGTTATGGTCACCACATCCAAATCTGCCTCCACGATGATTGCCTCAAAGTCAGGAATGTTATTTCTCCTTACATTGGCACTCATGACTCTACACTTCCTTTGCCCCTGTCTCCCCCTATCCTGCCCTCCCTTTGTGTTTTCATCCTTTGCCCTTTCCTTTTCCCTGGTACAGTCCTCCCCTTTGTCATTATCCCTTTACCTATCCTCCTTAACCCTTCTCTAGGGCTGAGCTGTACCTCCCAACCCATCCATTCTGCCATCTCCCTTTGCCCCTACACCCATTTACTCCTGGGGAATTGATTTCTCAAAGAGTTTCTTTCAGCTCTTTAATATGCATGGAATGGCCTTCCGGAGGAGGTTGTGGAGTCAAAAACAGTGATTGAATTCAAGCATGCATGGGACAGCCATAAGGCAATTCTAGGGGGTGGGGGTAGAAAGGAGTAGGCTGCTGGTTAACTAGGATCTGCAGCTTATCCATTAGGTAGGGAAATGGGCAGACTGGGTGGGCCAAGCAGTCCTTATCTGCCATCAAATTCTATGTTTCTATGTTTCTCCTCTCTGCTGCGCCATTTTTGGGGAAGGGGGGAAATTTTTGTCTCCATAATTTTTTTCTGCCTCCACCTTACCTAGTTTAATTGCCCATCAAAGTGGCATCTAACCCTTTCACCCAGGACTACCATTCCCTTCCTAGATGTATGGAGGCCATCTCCTTCGTACAAGCCTTTATCCACCCCCAGGTACGACCCCAGTCCCTGTTGTAGCCAACACCCTCCACCCTGCACCATGCCTTCAACCACTCACTGAAGGCCCTGGTGTGGTGTTCCCTAGCCTTCTCCAGACACATACAGGTAGCATGTCAGTGAAGGTTACTGTGTGAGCACAGGACCTTTCCAGGCTCCATAAACCTATTCTGCACCACCCATCCTGCATCCCTTGCCAGGTCATTAGTTCTATGGAACTGATTCTTGTTACTGTTTTCTATATTTATATGCCTCATAAATTTAAGAGCTTAGGTGGGATGAATAGTCTTTTAAAGCCAGTACTGGTTATCAGTTCTTCATAGGTTATTACGATTATGGATCAAAGTTGCTCACCAGGATGGGATATAGGTAACCAGATCCAAATCACCTGGCATGGAAATAACATTCTGTTTATCCTAAGGCTTCTTCTCTTACCTGACCCCTTTATTTAGGTATTTAAGAATATTGACTATGTAAATTATTTTTTGCCTGCTACCAATATGTAGAAATTGTATCATACCTTTATAAGCATTATTTGTATGTCTTGTGATTACTGATTTTCTTATGTCAAATTGTTTTAACAGTCTTTTTATAAAAAACTACATTGATTGGTCAAATAAAGATATTCATTTTTTTAATTTCCTCCAATATTTAAAAAAATAGCTTTTGTAACTATTTTTGCAATTAATGACTCAAGTCATTAAGGATGGGTATCACTCATAGTCTCTATCATTAGGGGTATTTTTTTGTCTATAAGAACAGAATGTACTGTAAATGTATGATGAACATAATTTTGATGGCAAATAGCACTGCATCACAATAATATGTTTAATTTTGTAGTGGCAGGCATTGCAAGGGAGCAGGAACTTTTAAAGCAGCAGTGCAACAAAAAGTTGTATTTTTTTCATCTGTAATTTTAATTTAGTAAACTACTGCTTGATGTCCATTTTAAGTTACTCAAAGGGTTTCTTTCAGTTCTTTATTATTTTATAAAGAATTTGTGTGGCATGTTCATTCTTTTCATGCGACTTGCTGGGCAGTGCACTCATTTGCGCAAATTAATTACATTTTTATAGAACTAATTACAAACACTAAAGAACTGAAGGAAACCCTTACAGTAACCTAAAATGGACATTAAGTGGGATGTTACTAAACTTAAATTACAGATTACTCCAAAATGATATCTTTTCATTGCACTGCTACTTAAAAAAATTAAAAATCATTTATCTCTGTTCAGAAATGAAAGTGAAACAAAACAGAAATGGTATAGTAATGTTTTTGCCAGAAATACACTTTTACTAAAAAATTGTTTGATGACTAAGCACATTCTGTTGTTCTAAACTTTCAGTGCTCCAGTCCACAATGCTGTGAAAATGGGTAGAAACATGACATTGCTCCTGTCAATGGAGGAGACAGCCACTCCCAGCTGTCATTCTGTGAAATTTGTGTCAGAAAAAAGAAGCAGGTTCAGGACTCTGGAAGGGCTAAGAAAGCTGAATTTATTTTTAAGATGAAGCCCAGGGTACATATCAGTGTCCTTGTGCAGGCTGGTTAATGTCCAATTTAGCAACCTCTGTTACCCTGAGGAAGTGGCGTAATTTCCATGACACATTGGTACCATTAAGCTGAAAGAATAAAGTATTTATTGTCAAGGATCCAGAAGCTGAGCCTTCTTTTTTTTTCTGTTAGAAGCAGGACCCCACTGGAAATGAAATATTTCATCTCAGCTGGGGTATTCTGGATAAATAAATTGCAAAAGACAACTGCCAGGTTCCTTTTTGTCAGGAAAGCTGGGCAAAGCAATTTAAAGTGATTTTCCAGTTTCCTGTAAAACATTTACAGCTGGCAACAACAGAATTATCATCTCATACCATTCTCTAAAAATCCAGACATTCCCTTCTTTATTACTGAAGAAAGTTTAATGGAACTGGCTCTTTGCCCTTTAAACCACCAGGCCCAAGCAGCTTCCCTTGCCAATAAGTCATTATTCCCTGCTTATGACAATAGAATTGTTTCCATGGCAACAGGTTATGTCTCCCTTTTTCTCCTCCTCCTCCTAACCCTTATTTCCCCTTACAACCACCTCAACCTTTTTGTATTCCCTTTTCTTTTTACTGTACTTGGCTCAGTATGTCTTTGCAGTTACCAATTTGAAAATAAATAAATTGCAATAAATAAACAGGTTGTAATGTCATAAACAGAAGAATATTACTTCAGGGCAGGAATGAGTACCGTGAACCTACACTTCAAATTATGCATGTATTTTGTGTAACTGGGTTTTGCTGATGCTAACTGAAATTATTTTTGCTGGAACCAGAAAATGCCTTAAATGACCCACAAGAGGCTGGCTATCTTTTACTGGAATGTGAGCAGCTTGCACTATCATCAGATCTGAAGGAGATAGACATGGGATAAGTATTTTTGTTTCTGCAGTTTGGTCTCATTTCTACAAATGGGAGATTAAGCCAGTTTTTGACTTTCAGCTTCATGGACCCCTTGCAGTTATTGTCATAGGGGACTAAGGGGTTGTGATTATTGAGATTTAGAACAAGTGGTTCTGCCTACTGTTAATATTTTTTTAAATTGCACCTTTGGTCTATTATAATTGAATTTGTGTCCCTGTGGTGCCTAAGATGATCATGCAGGTTAGTGGCAGACTCTTAGATCATGGCTAAGGTCACTGTGATATGTTTTCTCTCTGTACTAATTTTGCAGGGAAGGACTCGGGTGGCCAAAAAAGGAGGGAGTAGAAGGGAGGAGATGGAGGCTAGTGAAGGGAAGGGGGCATTATGGAGGGTGGTCACATTGAATGCAAGAAGCCTAGGAAACAAATCTGCTGAGCTACAGGCACTCTTAGTAGTGTGGAGGGTGGATATTGCAGCTGTCACAGAAACATGGGTAACTGAGCACCAGGACTGGGATCTGGCTGTCCCAGGATACAAATTATACAGGAAAGACTGTAAGGAGGGGAGGGTGGGGTGGCACTCTGTGAGGGATGGGATCAAATGCACAAGGGACGAGGGAGAAGAAAGGAGAACAGAGGCAATCTGGCTACAGCTCCTAGACTCAAGGGGTAGGAAATGGAAGTTTGGGGTGGTATACAGGCTGCAGTCCAAGTCTGAGGAGCTTGACAGGGAGTTAGCGGGACAAATCAAAAAGGTATGTAGAAAAGGGAAGGTGGTCATCATGGAGGATTTCAACTTGCCGGGGATCGACTGGACAATTGCAGTCGCCTCCAGTGCTTGGGAGCAAGTGCTCCTGGACGTGATCCAGGAGGGTCTCCTGACACAGTTGGTTACTGTACCTACTAGGCTAAAGAACACTTTAGATCTGGTATTGTTGAATGGGGAGGCAGTGAGGGAAATAAAGGTAGAGGACCCACTAGCCGCAAGCAATCACCAAATGGTGTGGTTTAATATCACAGTGTGCGGAAAGCCAGAGAAATCAGTTACTCGGGTGGTAAACTTCAGGGGGGCAGACTTTGAGAGGATGCAGGAAGTATTGAAAGGGAAACTGGAGGGCATAAGGCAGGAGATGGACGTGGAACAGAAATGGGATATTATTAAACAGGGGGTTACAGAGGCAACAGAAGCCTGCACCAAGTCACAGACTAAGAGGAGCAGAGCAAGAAAACCATAATGGTTGAACAGCAAGGTTGTGGAGGTGGTGAGGGCAAAATGAGTGGCACACCAGAGGTTTAGGAGGATGGGGAAGGAAGTGGACAGGGAGGAATATGCAAGATTATTTTTTATTTATTTATTTTTTTCATTTTTAATTTTTTTATTTAGCTTTTATTGACCGGGTAAGTGCACTAGATAAATCCTGCCTATTTTCAGGCACGACCCGGGGAAGGGGGATACAGATGAATGCCAACTGACCTTGAACCAGATTAAGCTGTTGGTGGTATTTTTAGTGAATGAGGGAAATTTGGCCAGGACACTAGGGAAACTCCCTACTCTGATGCTGCTGTGCTGATGTTTCTGCATTGTGGCCAGTAGGGGACAGGCCATTCCAAGATGGCCACTCCAAGTGGACAAGGGAAGGAGAAGGAAGTCTGTGGAGCAGGAGAGCTAGCCTCGACTCTTGCTCCAGGTGTTGTGGAGGCTCCAGCCGTGGATTTGGCTGAAATTGAATCAGATATTGAACTTCAGGATGCTTTTGTGAGCTGGGAGCAATCGGTTTTGGATAAAACAAAGAAAGAAACTGGACAGTTGGAAATTGCAACAACAGGAAGAGAAAAGGTATTGTCAGTATTTGAACCTGCAACCTCTACAGAAAAGTCGCTTATTAAACCACTAAATGTGGGTCTGAAACAGAAAAATGCTGCGATAATGTTTTCTGCAGAAATGGAAGAACCAATTTCATCAGATAGCTCCAAAGGAAGCGAGATGAATTTAAAACTGCAGGCTGACAGAGAAAGCCAAGATATTAAAACACAGCAAACAGACTGCAGGACAGTGGCGCAAAATATGGAGCAAAAAAAGGTACTGTGTCTTATTTAAGTTATAGTTCTGGCAGGATAGAGTTGCCAGCAAAGAGTTTGCCTCTGGTGTTAAAAGAATGCTCTGTCCTTGTTTAATGAAGTTTCACTGCAGTGTGTTGAGCTCCCTGACTACAGCAGGTGTCAGCCTGATTGTAATGAAGAGCACAAAGGCAGAGTTAAGGCTGATCCCAAGATTGTCAACAGCTCTGTGGAAGAGGCTTAGAGCAGCAAGGCTTGAGCTCCACTTCCCAAGAACAAATAATCTCTCTGAATTCAGTACAGGCTGGTATTATCTCTGCTGCTAAAGTGAGTGCTTACTGCCAGTTTGGTCTCTGATAATGTCAAAGGAAGTAACGAAGTGAAGATAAATGATTTATCTACACAGAATATATTGCCATCTACTTTTGTGAAAATAAAACAGCACAGTTGAACAAGGTAGCTGGGTTTGTGTTCAAACAGCAGAGTCAAGAGATTTCAACTGACTCTGCTGTACATATCAAAGACTGGCGGTTCCCAAAGTGGGGCTACAGATTTCTTTTTCTGACAAAATGAACCAAAAAGTCTACAGCTGATATACAGATGGCAGACCCTTTTTACATAAAAAGGCTACATAAGATTCTTGGTCACCTCATAAAGCTTTAAGTGAGCAGGGTGAAACAGACAGTAGCTGGTGTATGGAAGCCTGATCCTGCTTGGGACTAGAACTTATCTTTATCTCAGCATTCTCCTGAGTGGATTCCAGGTGGCCAGCAGCAGAGAAGGGAGAAATTCTCTTGCAGGAGCCCATTCGGTTTAGTACAGATGAGGTCACTGTACAACCTCCCCCCCCTCCCTCTTCACAGAAGCCATTGATGTCTGAACTTTTCTCAAATTCCCATAGGGAAGCAGCCCCTAGGCGTAATGCTGTGAGGCTGAGGTATAAAGGAGGGTTAGAAACTAGGCCGGATAGGCATTATGTGGGGAAAACCTTGTTGAAAGACTCACTGCATTTCACCCCTCAGGATGTTTATGCTTTCATTAATATTTCAGGGGAGGACAATTATGACATAAGTTTCGTTCTCAACAGGCTTTAGAGTTGTTCTAGGTTGAGTATGGTCAAGTTAAGTATTCTCCTATGTGGACACCCTTTGTTGTTATACCACTCCTCAAAACCCTGATTAAGTTTGTTTACAGTTATGTTCCGAAATGAAGGGTATGGGTGGAAGACATAACCTTTGGTTAAAAAAAATGTGAAGTACTAAGTGAGCCAGAGCCTATTTTAGATACAGAGGGTTCTGGACTGGAGGATGGAAGTATAAAGTTAAATTAAAGGCAAACAGAGGCGGAATTGAACATATACCTAACTCCTTTTTGTTAGGAAAAGATAGAGGTATGTTTTACAGCGGGCAGCCCGTGCATGTTATAAGTGTGGGCTAGAGCACCTTTCAAGTGTATGCGATCAGCCCGTTGTGATAATTGTGGGAGGTAGGACATTTAACCATGTTTGCAGCAATCTATCAAGTTGTGATTTGTGCGAAACTAAAGGCCATATGTTCAAACTATGTCCTTGGGCTGCCCAAAAAAAATCCTTTTGTTCTAATTCTGAGGTTTTATTCAAAAGCCCAAGAATCCATGGTTAAGCTTCTCTCCAGGATATGCCCCCTCCTGCAACAAATCAGATGAAACTCCCTCTAGGCAAGAGAAATTGGAAAGAAGGGGTTTAAAAGGAAGGTGTTGAACAAAAAATAAACTCACCAAGTGGGGAGGATCAGCGTGAGATATCCTCAGAAATGGTTAAGATAGTTAAGGGCAACATGGGTCCCCCTAACCTCTCAGATTTCCCTCCAGTGTGTTATACGGAAGGGGTCACAGATGCGGTGGTGGTGGCAGCCGCCGTTGATAAACCAGTGACTGTATTGCCCCAAAGAAGATCTTTACGGAATTCACTATCAAAAAACCCCCCGCCCCCAGTGGAACAGATTGATACCAGTAACTCATATGTGGCTCTGTTTTCCTCTTGGGGTAACACTGAGATAGAGGTTGAAGATTCAGACTCTCAAAATCCTCACTTTCAACCAGGTCACAAATCACGGATAATTACAAGGATAAAAAAAAGAAAAAAGAGGAAAAAACAATGATTTAAATACCCAAAAAGGTTAATAGGTTGGTTTGGGGTTCTTTGAATGTTCATAGCTTATTGAATATGGTTAGCGACAAGCCCTCTTTCATTATATACATGAATTTCCTGTTTCTGTTTGTTTTTACAAGAGACATGGATGTATTCCATAGATCAGTTGGTGGCATTTAAAAGAGATTGGTTTTGGGGCCCTTCATTTTGGTCATTTGGGGAAGATTCCATGAATGGTATAGGAATAGTGTTTAATTCATATGACTTCCAGTTACACAATTTGATAGATCTAATACCAGGAAGGGTCCTGATTATCGATGGGAAGTGGCAAGGGCTAAGCTATAGGTTTATCAACATTTATAACCCCAAACAAAAGCAGGTAGAGTTAATTGTCTTAAATCAGTACAGCCTTTTTATTAACAACAGTTAGAGTATTATGGGGGGACTTTAATTGTCCCATTTCGACCATGCTAGTAAAAAAATAAAAAACATACTGTGACTCTAATGCTTTAAGTAAAATTATAAAAGTGCTGGACTCTTGAACTGTCATAATGCTTTACAGGTTGGAAAGGTTTTCATTTAAAAGGGAAGAGATTTTCTCTAATAGATCATATGTTAGTGTCACCTAATATGCAAATAGAATCTTTAAAATATTTCCTAGTGAATTCTCGGACCATTCCTTTCTATTAAGTTCTTTTAGCTTTTCAGACAGGCAAGAAAAAGGCTAGTTAGATGGAAACTCAATAACTCCTCATTAGACTCCCTTATATACAAGCTGGGGTGAGATACCTATTAAGAGCCAGGTTATCAGTAGCCTTTTTATATTCAGATTTGGGAGATTGGTGGTTAGAGACTAAATTGGACTTAAGGAAATGGTTTAAATTGCAAGGAGTTAGAGCAAGAATGACAAATTCCTGCACTATTTAGGTTTAAGACAACAATTACAGAGGCTTATGACTATAGCTTATTCTTCTAGGATGGATTACTCAGAACAAATTGCTAATCTTAAAGAAAAATGAAAGAGTTTCAGTATGATAGAGGAAAACCATGCAGGCCATTTTAACTAATGGAATTAAAAATCACCCATTGAGGGATCCATTGAAATGTGTAAACAGGTAAGAGATTCTATGAAAATGGAGGAACTCAAAGATTCAGATGGTAATTTGGTATCCTCTGTGGCCCAACTAAGAAGTGATTGTAGAACATTACCGCTCTTTGAAGCCTCTTGAAACAATCCCCAATTCAGCTATGGCCGCCTATTTAAAAGATATTTTAGTTCCAGTTAACCTAGTTGGGAGATCGGAGGTATGGGAACCTATCACTCCAACAGAGATTTCAAGCTCCATTAGGTTATTGAAACTAAATATTTCCCCCGGAATAGATGGGATTTCCAATAACTTTTATAAATTATTTTCAGACGAACTTAGTCAGTGCCTATGTCTCTTATTTAGGTTTTTTTTAGACAAAGCTACAATCTATCCCTCTTTTACAGAAGGGTTATTGATTTATATATTTAAGTCAGGGATAAGCAAAACATTACTAACTGGAGACCAATCACTCTTTTAAACTCTGATTATAAAATCTTTACTGGTATTTTAAATAATAGGCTGAAGAATTTAGCTAAAGTTATTTCACCCTTTCAATATTGTGGGTGACCAGATAGAAGAGTCCAGTCTGCTCTGATGTTGATTCGAGATGTAACTGAGTATTTTACTGAGTTAGGGTCAACTAGATGCTTAATAGCAGCTGACTTAGAAAAAGCCTTGATAGAGTTCATTTGCCGTTCCTTTTCCTTACCCTTAAGCATTATGGGGTTCCAAAGCAATTAGTGAAAATAATTGAGAAATTATATGATAATTATACAGTAATTCCATATTTAAAAGATCAGAAGGCGGAAGGTTTTAAGTTAACTACAGGAGTTAGACAAGGGTTGCCCTCTAAGCCCTCTTCTTTATATTTAGGCTCTAGACCCTTTTGCAAGCGATAGTTTGAGACAGATTTGGAAGGGTGTTACAGTGAATGGGCAGAGTTTGCATTTAAGGATACAAGCCTATGCTGATGATTAGTAGTATACTTGGAAGATAAGGCCTCAGTAATTCATTTGTGACTGCATTTGAGGCCTTTGCAAAGGTATCAAATGCAAAAATAAATTTAAATAAAACAAAGGGATTATTTATTGGAGCTACTGGTGCTGAGGAAGTGTGTCAGGAGGGTATTAACATCTCCGTAAACCTCTTAAAATATTAGGGATATTGTTCGGTTCTCAGAACATGCCTGTTGAAAATTAGGAAGATGTCATTATTAAAATAGAGAGAAAGGTTAATAGATGAAACAGTGGAAAATGACCAAATTAAAAGGGTTCAGGTAATCAAGCAATTTCTTCTTCCAACAATACAGTATGTGGCGATGATTTTTCCTTCCTGTGTTTCTTGAGACTAGAATATATAGTGTGTTTTTCAAATGTTATGGAAATCGCTTAAATCCTGTTAAAAGGAGCTATCGTATTTAATGAAAAATAAGAAGTGGTTTAGGAATGGTAGACCCAGTGATTTTTGTGCATGCTTTGTTTTATCAAACTCAATTAAAGAAGGGTTAAAAGTAGAACTAGAGGCAGTAGAGTCATGGACTTGAAAACAATGGGTAAATACTTTAAGAATTGGTACACTATAGCCCCTAAACTGAATCGTACTTATATATTCCATCATATTTTAGGCCAGCGCAGAAATTATTCAAATGGAAAACACAGAAACAGGTAATTCTGAATAACAACATGAAGGGCTTTATCATTTTCTAATGTAGTTGACTCTTCCCTCAGAACCAGGATTTAAAAATTGTCCTATGACTTTAAATTCTAGTGTATTAGCTCAATTAAACTGTAACAGGATGCCTCAAAAACATTGGGAGGCGCAGTGGCTGATCTTTACGGAAACTGAATGTCAGAGAAATCGAAGTACAAGGTTTTACAGGAAAGATTGTGCCCATACTTGGATTGTATTAATGTAGAAGAATCGATGGAACATTTTTTTCTTAGATGTTCATGTCGTGACGGTTTATGGTCATACCTAGAAAAGCTTTGGAGTTTAAATGGTTATGTAATATGTCTTATGAATTTTTGATTCTAGGATGTTATCCCAAGAATTTGTCTGAATTTCACGAAGAAACATTATCCTTATTTTGGGATGTCTAAGATATTATTTATGGCAAGCCAGGGTTCAATGGGTTCTTTATCAAAGAGAATGCCTTACTCTTGTGTAAGTAGGTTAGTCATCAAGGAGCTTATACTGATTTATACACAGGACGCATCAAGAGTGACCCCAGGAACTTTACGTAAATGGTGGAAAGGTTTTCTTCACTTTATTAAGTTCAAATAATAAGAGTTAAAAGTGGACTGGATATTTGTTAATAGTTTACTTCTCATGATTTTTTGTGTTCTCGTAGCGTTTACAATGTAATACTTGCACATCTCTTTGATTTTGTTATGTTATATGTTATGGAAAAGTGTTGTTCTATCGATTATCCTACTTTAAAGTGTTGCTGTTTATGTTTTTTTATGTCAATAAAAACACCCCTACTCTTTTCGATAAGTGCCATGGGATCTTTAACATCCACCTGAACTACCACCAATCCAGGCAGATGGGACCTCGGTTTAACGTCTCATCCGAAAGACGGCACCTCAGAAATGCAGCACCCCTCTCATGCTGCACTACAGTGTCAGTACTGGGATATTAACCCAAGTGCCAGATGTGGGAACTGAACCCACAGCCCTCTGATCACCCAGCCTCAGAGGCGAGTGTGCTACCTACTGAGCCACTGACACTAGATGGTTCAGGGAGGTGACCAGAAAAGTGAGAGAAGCCAAGGCCCACAGGGAACTGAGATTAGCACAGGGAATTAATGGGGTGGGAACTTTTTCAGATACATCAGGGAGAAAAGGAAGTACAAGGAGACAATAGTGAGGATAAGCATTGTCTACCACCCAGGCCCTACATCTCGCTATAACTACCTCTGTCTTATCTTTGGTGGGCTATGGCATTATGATTTATGGATCTGCTGACCAAACAGCCCTACACAGCATCAACATAGCTCTCAATAAACCCTGCAGACTGGTCACTGGGAGTGATAGAGACACCCTCACGTGTGAGCTTTACAAATGTACGAACTGGCTCACCTTCGAAGGTAGGCTAAAGTACCACACCACCCTCGAAGCTAAAAAAATTCTCATGAATCTAGCACCCAAAGGCCTCCACCCCCTCATCCAGACAATCCCACACAGAAGGTCCCCTAGGCACACCACTGGCACCTCTCTCCTAGTCCACCACTGTAGAACCTCCCTAGGACAAAGGTCTTTCCAATACCGGGCTCTCCTCTGGCTAAATCACCTACCAGCCTCTATCTCCCTAGCTCGTAGTCTTGGCCAATTTAAAACTAACCTCAAGAACCTCCTCCTTGTATCAGCCACCTGTGACTGCAACCGTTATGCCTTCACCATCTCCAAAACACAAAAGGAAGCTCATTGCTAGCAGTCCATATAGCGCCAGCAAATGTAGAAAATCTGTAATGGTAGGGACAAAATGCCCAACCTTACTCCTTGACTGCATCCTCAGGTCCCACAATCACAATGTAAATAATACCTGACTCAGGGTTCAACTAGAACCCCCCAAAATCTGTAATCTAGCTTGTGGTCATAGCTAAGACCAAAAATCCACTTCAGACTCCTTGTCACAATGTATATACTGTACTGTGCCTATGTATAATACTAGTAAATGTTATGTTTGTGCTTTCTGTACTGAAGTGGAGCCTTTGCAAAGGAGTCTATGACTCAAAGGATTGTAATTCTGATTGTCTTCAATAAATAAAAAAATAAATAAATAAAAAGGGTTGGGGAGTGGACGGAAAAGGGGGAGAAGCAGGCAGAAGCACTGAATGAATACTTTTGCTCAGTATTTACAGAAGAAAAGGGGGGACCACTATCAGCATGGGCTGGAAGGGTGGGGAGAGGGGGAGAGGAGGCAACAGATGGAAGAATTGAGGCAAACAGAGTCCTAGAGGGATTGTGGGCACTGAAGGTTGACAAGGCAACAAAGATGGTGCATGGATTGCATCACAAGTCCTATGAAGACAGGTTGAAGGAACTGAACATGTACTGCCTGGAGGAGAGGAGGGAGAGAGGGGATATGATAGAGACATACAAGTATCTGACAGGGAGGAACAGGGTGCAGGAAAACACTATTTTTAAGTGAAAAAGATGTTCCAGGACTAGAGGGCATGGGATGAAGTTGGAGGGAGGACGATTCAGAGGAAACATGAGAAAGAATTTCTTCACAGAACGGGTGGTGGACAAGTGGAACACCCTGCCAGAGGAAGTGGTGGGGGCTGAAACAATCACGGGATTTAAGAATGCATGGGATAGACATAAAGGAATTCTGGAGGTCAGGGTTAAGGTGCAACAGACTTCTAGGAAAACAAACTGAACTTACAAACTCAAATGGGCAGACTGGGTGGGCCATAGGCCCTTATCTGCTGACACTGTCTATGCATCTATGTATCTATGTATCTATGTAAGGCACCAGGGCCAGATAGTATCCACCCTAGGGTGCTGAGAGAGATGGTGGAGGTGTTGGCAGAGCCACTGACAGATCTGTACAGCACCTCACTAGAGTCGGGATGTGTGCTACTGGACTGGAGGATGGCACATGTAGTACCATTACACAAGAACGGGCCAAGGGATGAACTGGGTAATTTTCGTCCGGTAAGTCTCACCTCCATAGTGTGCAAACTCATGGAAATGATACTAAGGGAAAGACTGGTGTACCTGGAGGACAATGGCCTCCAGGCTGTGAGGCAGCATGGATTTGTTTCAGGGAAGTCTAGTCAAACCAACCTCATACAATATTATGACTGGGTGATAGGTGAGCTGGATAAGGGTCATGCGGTGGATGTACTTTACTTGGACTTCAGCAAGGCCTTCGATTTGGTGCCTCATGAGCAGCTTTGGGGGAAGCTAACTGGTGTAGGGGTGTCACACTTGGACCACTGATTCTGATCCATGTATTAAATTTTTTTTGCATTACATATAATTTATGTAAGGGAAGGGCAGTCAGAAGACCCACAGTCTTACTGAACTGACACATCAAAAAAAAAAACAGGGATAAGTTCAAAGAACAGGACATAGCTAAATCTACAGGTATTTAAAATGCTATTCCTTTGTTAAATTTTCTTTGAAGGCAGGAACCAAAGTATCCACTTTATAATGCTCTCAGGGAGCTCCTTTGACTTGCAATAGTTGCCAGAAAGAACCTGTGTTGGGAGGGTTGTCTCAGGGAGCCCTTGAATTACATCAGAAAGACCTTTGATGTGTAGATAACAAGGATCCAGACGAATTTGGAAGGTCCAATACACATTCCTAGGATGCTTTGGAAGGACATCACAGAAACTGTTTATGTATGTGTGTGTGTGGCAGAACAAAAAACAGTTCTGACCAGTTAACCTGAGGAGAGGAAATTGAGTATGTCAGTTATCATTTTTTTTTTATTTTGTTGGGACATCCTGTGCTGTAAAATATAACTTGTAATACTCCAAGGCGGAGTCTAATGACCTCAGAGAGGAGGTCCACTCAGGACAGCTTATATCCAATTGAGCAAGCCTTAGAGAGACACATTTGATTTTAATTTCTGACTGACAGTAGAAGGACTACATCCGCACTGCAGGAGTAAGTATTATGTGGATAAGAGAGCTTAGTTTGTACTTTAAAAAACTGTTTTGTTTTTAAGATTGTATGTGGTTGGGATGTTTGTTCTGTATTTATTGTTCTGTTTTGATATTTTAAAGTAAAGATATATTTTACAATGGAAACTGCTTGGAGTGCCTTGACATTTCTTTTTATTTAAGTGGAGCTTTTAAAGGTTAAGGTTAACACTGTGTATGGGCTTACTGATATACCAAACTAGGAAATGGATAGAGTTCTCTAAAGTCTTGCATAGAGTTCTAAGGGTTCATTTGAAAGACCTTGTTGGGTGCCTATAGGTAAAGATATCTGGCCCCCTGAAGACAGAATTATCTGAGCCTGATAATTGGGTACGTTATCAAGAGGTTATCAGTTTGAATCCCTCCAGTACTTGTGACTAAGGTGACTTGAACCCACAAAACAGACAAGAGGGTTACCTTGTTCTGTTCACTGTCCACAAATCATATGCTCAAAGGTTGGCGCTTTGGGAGTAGAGGGCTGACCGGCTGAGCGAGTTTGTGACAGATTGGTTGGCAGCAGTGGCATAAAATGTTTGGTGGTATAAGCTTCATTGTTCAGTGTGTCAGCTTGAGACCGTTAGCTCACTTGGAGAGAAGAAAGACAGTGTTTTATTTCAAAAGGAAACAGAACTATATATCTTGACTTACAGTTAAGTTCCCACCCATTTTATTGTTTTTCTGAAGTGAGAGTCAGAATAGTATTAGTAGTGAGGGAAGAAGAAAATGGTTTCTGACTACGGCAGACACACTGTAGATTTCTTAAAGCAGTCGTGCTGGGACAGGGGAGTCCCGTTTGGGGTGAAAGCCAGTAAGCAGAACCTCATAGAGGCCTGATGGTAGCAGATACCCAGAGTAGTGAGTCACAGACCATGACTGAAAGGGACCAAACCTCAAGTCTTGAAGGGCTAGCGGCCAGTGAGGGGTCCTGAGCCAATGAGGCGGACAGCAGGGCCACTGCCAGTGAAGGGCCACAGCATCAGGGACAAGTCACCAGTGTCCTGAATCCAGAAGTTCTCAGATTGCAACTTGAGTTGCGCAGGATGGAGCTGGAGTCCCAGGAGAGGAGAGAAGGGGAAAAGTGAGAGTCAGACCATGAGAAGCATGAGCATCAGTGAGCTGCAGAGGAGAAGAGAGAGTGAGAATACAGAGAGGAAGAGGAAAGGAGAGAGGAGCACCAATGGCAACATGAACTGGAGAAGCTACGACTCCAACTGCAGGACTGGGTTACAAATTGAACTCCAAATGAATAGCCGAGTTTAAGGAAGATGAGGACATGGACGCCTTTTTAAATTCTTTTGAAAAAGTTTGTATTCAGGCTTAAATTCCTAGAGAGTCCTGGAGCTTCCAGCTCTCCACGCTACTTACCGGAAAAGCTCGGGATGCATTGGGTCAAATGAACAATGAAGACAGTGACGATTACAGCAAGTTAAAAGCTGCACTGGTAAAAATGTTTGAATTAACTGCTGAATCATACAGAGCTCAATTCCATAAGCTCAGGAGAAGCCCAGATATGAGCTATGAGGAGCTAGCCATGAAACAACATCAGTTTTTAAAATGTTGGTGGGAAGGAATAGAGGCAATCACACTTGATAAAATTGAAAATGTGATTTTGTTAGAACAGTTTTATTGGGCATGCCCAGCAGAGTTAAAAACCTGGCTAGAAGCTGGCCTGTTGGCGCAGCGGTGGGATTTCCGCTTGCGGCGCTGGCAGCCGGGTTGAGAGCGGATCGCGGCCGTCAGAGGGCGGTCGGGGAGTGGATCGAAGTCCGATGGATCGCTCTCCTCCGGGAGGGCGCTGCAAGCCTCGGCGCATGGGAGACCCCTGGTGGAGACCGGGGGGTTCTGCGCTAGCCGGCGCTCGAGCATGGGGGGGATGGAGGTGGGGCGGACGCTGGCATCATTGCACATCCCTGCCTCCTCTAGGGGAGAAAAACTGAGGAAAAAAGATGGAGGGCAGGACCGCCGATTGATGAAGCCCTCCCCGGAGAGCCTCACATAGCCGCTGCCGCTGCAGGACCCCGACTAGATACAGTTGGGCCACGGCGTGGCCTGCAGCCCCACTCCCTCCGGGGTAAGCCGGGGGTGACCGAGGTCCTCAGCAGCAATGGGCGGCGGCAGAGGTCTCTGGGGCCGTGACCAGGGTGGGCCGGCCCCGGTGGTCCTGCAGGGAAAAGAAGGAAAAAAAAATAACACAGGCTAGAAGGACCGATATCCAAAAAAAGCACAAGAGAATGCTGATCTCTCGTACCGCTATGCCAAGAGCAGACCTGCTCTGAGAGCGAATGGGGTGAGTGTGGCAATGCTGAAAGGGAAAAGTGTGCCTTCAGGGCAGCTAAAACCCTCACTGCCTCCACCAAAACCAGTTAGCCCCAGGTTTCAAAGAAAAGATTTATCTGAAGTAAGAAATGTTTGTTGGTTATGTAAAGAAACTGGGCACATTGTCAGACAGTGTCCAAGAAGGGCAAGCAATAATACGCAAAGTAGTGCCAGAAAAGAAGTAGGTTGTTTGTGTGTCCCTGGAAGCATGCCAATGAACATGAAGGAACACATGCACCCAGTCATGGTAAATGGCGTACAGACACAGGGGTTAAGGGACACGGGGCATCCCTGACATTGGAAAAAGGGGTATCTGGTACAGCCTGGTCAGCTTATACCCAATAAATATGTAACTGTACAAGGGTTTACTGGTGAAGAGAAAACATTGGCACGCACTAGTGTTCTCCTTGACTGGGGTGAAACGGGGGAACTGTGCAACAGGTGGCTGTAGCCAACACATTAGCAGTGGATGTGATCCTGGGTAACAGTCTCCCTCAGTGGGTGGTATGTGCAGTTACCGATAGCCAAGCGGCCAGGGAAAATTGTAGTTCCCTGAGCCCCCCAGAAGCCATTGGGAAAGATACTGAGAGGATGGTTCCCCTGCCTGTGTCTCCAGAGGGGGAAACTGATAAAAAGAGGGTAGAAATTTCCCCAGTAGCAAGTAACCACATGGTTACAGAGGGTTACTACGAAGAGGGAAGGGTGACCTCTTGCCAGAGGGTTGGGGTTGACAGTGATCCTGAGGGTTCTGATGCTAGTGCTAGGGACCCTAGTTTAGTGATTGAAGGGGATCTTTCCCATGCCCTGGGAAGGTGTGAGGGGTTTGCAGCTGCTCACAGAAGTGACCCTAGTTTAGGAGGTCGGCTCAGGACTGCTTTTATCCAACTGAGCAAGCCTTAGAGAGACACATTTGAATTTATTTATGACTGAGAGAAGAAGGACTACATCAGCACTGTAGGAGATAAGTATTATGTGGATAAGAGAGCTTAGTTTGTACTTTAAAAACCTGTTTTGTTTTTAAGATTGTATGTGGTTGGGATATTTGTTCTGCATTTATTGTTCTGTTTTGATATTTTAAAGTAAAGATATATTTTACAACGGAAACTGCCTGGAGTGCCTTGACATTTCTTTTTATTTAAGTGGAGCTTTTAAAGGTTACAGTTAACACTGTGTATGGGCTTATTAATATACAAAATTGGGAAATGGATAGAGTTCTCTAAAGTCTTGCATAGAGTTCTAAGGGTTCATTTGAAAGATCTGGTTGGGTACCTGTAGGTAAAAATATCTGGCCCCCCGAAGGCAGAATTATCTGAGCCTGATAATTGGGTACGCTAACAAGAGGTTATCAGTTTGAATCCTTCCAGAACTTGAGACTAAGGTGACTTGAACCCACAAAATAGACAAGAGGGTTACCTTGTTCTGTTCACTGTCCACAAATCATACACTCAGAGGTTGGCACTTTGGGAGTAGAGGGCTGACAGGCTGAGTGAGTTTGTGACAAGGGGTAGGGGCAAAAATGATAAACTGGATTACAAGCCTACTGAGTGGCAGGCTGCAATGGTTGGTGGTGAGAGTGGAGCCCTCAACTCCAAGGCCAGTGATGAGTGGGGTGCCACAGGGCTCTGTGTTGGGGCCAGTATTGTTAGGGCTCTTCACATCAGACATTGCACACGAGGTGGTGAGCAAGGTAAGTCTGTTCGCTGATGACACCAAAATCAGAGCAGTGTTGTATGGAGAGGACAGATGGAAGCAGCTGCAGGGGGACCTACACAAGCTAGAGGAGTGGTCAGAGAGGTGGCAACTGGGGATCAATGCAAAAGTGTAAAGTTATGCATTTTGGGGTGAAGAACCAAGGAGAGAATACTGGCTTGGGGGGGGGGGTTAAGCTGGGGGTCACTGAGGAGGAGAAGGACCTTGGGGTAATGATAACAGGGACCATGAACAACACTGTCCAGTGCAGAAGAGTGGCTGCAAAAGTGAACAAAATGCTGCGTTGCATAGCGAGGGGTTTTTCATCCAGGCGAAGAGAGGTGATCTTGCCCTCTATGGGTCACTGGTAAGGCCGCACTTAGAGTATTGTGTGCAGTTTTGGAGGCCATACCTAAAGCGTGATATTAGGCTACTGGAGGGGGTGCAGAGGAGGACAACAAAGATGATATGTGGAATGGAGGGGAGAGACTATGACAGCAGGCTGGGAGACCTTAATATGTACACCCTGGAGGATAGAAGGGACAGGGGGAACATGATAGAGACATTCAAGTATCTGAAGGGAATCAATAAGGATGGAGCAGATGGGTTATTTAAGTTAAGGAGGGGGAGGGTCACCAGGGGGCATGGGCTAAGAATAGAGGGGGGAAGATTTAGGAAGGAAATGAGGAGACGCCATTTCACAGAGAGGGTGGTAGCAAAATGTAATGCCCTACCAGAATGGGCGGTATCATGTAAATCTGTGAACAGCTTCAAAAGAACATGGGACATGGAACAGGGGAGAGTGAGGGTGGGGGAGGTGGGGGTGGCAGTGGGATGACAAAGGGGAGCGGGGTGGGGCAGCTGCAAACTGGGGGTGTTGGCTACACACTCGAGCAGACTTAGATAGGCCTGGTGGTCTGTTTCTGCTGGCACATTCATATGTTCATATGAAATTCATCAACTTGGCATTGGATTTGTGGGTGTACCATTATATCTTTCTGGTATCTCACAGTATTCTCCCTAGTACCTACCTGTCACCCACCTCTACCTCCCTTACCTGCCATGCTCCTGGGAGGACCTGTTCATGTCCCAGTCAGAGGCTGAGCAACCCATACGCTGAGAAGCAGAGAGGCAAGGCCTGGTGTTGACATCTCCATGTCCTCCCACCAAAGGACCCTCCCTGCCATCTACTTTGGCTGCAGGCATGACTAACGGAGTTCCTTGTGGAATGAGTCCTGTTTCCATGGGGCCACCAGAGGGTATCATCCTGCAAGAAGTATTGGACAGTCTCCCCAAGGAGGATAGTGTGTAGTCTGAATTGCCTCTACAATCCCTACTGACTGGGATTGCGAATCAAGGATGCAATCTCCTGAGCAGAAGGCCAGTACTATAACTGATTGGCCACTGGAGCAACTCATGTGTACTATTTTTAATTTTACTTTATGAAATGGACCATGAAAATCCTGCAAATTTGTTGGTCAAAACATGTTAAATGACTGTTGATTGTTTTCTGACAACCACACACCTCATCTGAACTACACATTTGTTTAGCAAATAAAAGCCCATTTTGTAAGTGTGATAGCACACTCCAGAGTGTGCAGTGACAAGGGAATTAGGCACTTCTCAGGGTGTGCATTTTCCACTTATAATACATGAGCACCATGTTTATTTTGATGTTCTTAAAAAGTTGTTTTTAATGTTAGAAGGTTAAGAACAACTTCAAACATTTATAACAGTTCAGTGAAGTGTAGGCAGAAGCTGTGCACCCCATGCTAAAAGGGGTTACTTGAATTATTTTTTTTTTAAACAACACTCCAGCTTTTACTAGTTGGATTTTAGAGTTTAAATGTTTTCAAGTTGCAAATTTGAAAGTAATACTGACAAGCTTGGGTTAAGGAAGGGTAACTGCGTATTTTAAAGTTGTAAGTCTGAAGTTCAAACTGACAAGGTCATGTATAAATGTGTTACCTAGAGTTACCAAGCTAGCAAGCTAGGGACATTGAGGTAAAGTAGGACTCAGACGCAAGCTAGGAGTGTCACATATGGTATCCAGCTCTCTCAATACAGACTGTGTGATAAGGAATTGAGGTTACATTTAAGTTAAGTGTGAATTATGGATGGAAGGATAATGGGGCATTATGGAGGATCACACTGAGGGGTGGAGGGGCATGAATAAGGGTGGTGGGAGACATCTGAATAATGGTTGGAATGGAGAGCACCAGGGAGTGTGGGGGGCAGGCACAGGGAGGATAGCAGGGTGCAATGGTTGTGGGGCAGCCATTTGGATGAATATACTATGGAAACTGGGAGGCTGTCCAATTTGTTACAGGCTGAGAAGACTGGGAGAAGAGGTACAGGGTCTCTGCAGGGAGCTGGAGAGGGTGAGTGGGGGGGGCTGGGGCAGGAGGGACCCCAAAGAGGAGTTGCTGGGACAAGCAGAGGAGGAACAGCAGAGCTAAATCCTGTGAGGATGTAGGAAGGGGGTGGGTGTAAGGAGAGCAGAGGGGCAGTAAGTGGAGGGAAGGCTCAGGGTAGGGGGAAGGAGGAGATGGTCACCACTGCGGGGGTAGCAAGTAATAGGTTTGCAGTGTTGGCATCGGAGGTGGTAGTGGAGGTGTCAGAGATCATGGGAGAAGGGGAGGAAAAGGTTAATGAAGGCCCAGGAATCAGTAGTCAGGCTGTGAAAGGAAGAAGGGGGTGGGAAAGAGCAGGGTAGAGGCAGAGGGAGAGGCAGAAATGGGGGGAAGATGTAGGAGTCTCAAATGGTGTGGATAGAGGTAATAAGGAGCAGGGCAATGTGAACTCTGGAAATGTGGACAGCAAAAACAGGAGGTGGGAGTTATGGAACAAGAAGATGGGGGGTACTAGTGCTGGGACAGTCTATACTGAAAGGGGTCAGATGGGGCAGAAGGGAGGGAGGCATAGTCATATCTGGGTCAAGGCTATTCCGGGCTGACTGTGGGCAGGGTGAGGAAGGCACTTCTCAAGTGCACATGGAGGGGGAGGGAGAAACCTCATATAGTGATGCACATGGGTACAAATGACTTGGCAGGTGAGATGGCAGAGGTGGTAAAGGGGAGGTCTGAGGAGTTGGGTAGGCAGTGTGAGAAGGTGGAGGGTCGGTGGCATTCTCTGAGGTACTTCTGGTATCATGTGCTAGTTCAGTAAGGAAAAAAAGGATAGAGGAGTTCGATGAGTGGCTGAGGAATTGGTGCCATACCAGAGAGTACGGATTAGTGTCAGACTGCTGTAGGACCTGGGGCAATAGTGACCTATATACAGGGGACAGGTTACATTTGAGCAGGGAGGGGAAGAGAGTACTAAAATGGGGAATAGAAGGGTATATATCAACAAGGGGGAATCTAAACTAGGAAGGGGGTGGTGAGGGGACCACTGATAGGAAAGGGGTCCAGAAAGGGGAGCCTAGTAAGCTCATCCCCCTAGTTATGGGTAAAGGCAGTGGGGAAGCTTGTGAGGATTAAGAAGGATGGGGAGTTGATGGAGAAAGGGGCACAGCAGGCAGAGGCACTGAACGAATACTTCTGCTCTGCATTCATGCAGGAGAAGGGGACAGATACCCCAGGCAAGGGGTGGGTGGGTAGGGGAGAGGGATGACAGATGTAGGGATTACAGAGAGCAAGGTACTAGATGGGTTGAGGGCATTAATGGTGGAAAAGGCACCTGGACCTGATGGCATTCACCCTAGGATACTAAGGGGGTAGGCAGATGTGTTGGTGGGGCCACTGGCCAACCTATTCAATGCCTCCCTGGACATGGGTTGTGTACCACAGGACTGGAGAATGTCCCATGTGGTGCTCATCCATAAAAGTAGCCCAAAGGATGAACCAGGAAACTGTAGGCCAGTAAGCCTCACATTGATCATGGGAAAGCTCATGGAGACCATACTAAAAGAGAGGCTAGTGAGCTTCTTAGAGGAAAACGGTCTCCAGGATGGTCAACAGCTTGGGTTTATAGTGGGCAGATCCTGCCAGACAAACCTTGTAGAGTACAATGACTGGGTGATGCGGGAATTTGACAAGAGTCATGCAGTGGATGTCCTGTATTTGTCCTTCAGCAAGGCCTTTGATTCAGTGCCGCATGGGAGGTGGGGAGGGGGGGACTGGAATATGTGGGGCGGGACCAAAAATGGTGAAATGGATCACAAACTGGCTAGAGGAAAGGCAGCAAAGGGTGGTGGTGGTGGGGGGGACCTCTCATCACTGAAAGAGGTGATGAGTAGGGATCCACAGGAATCGGTGCTGGGACCGGTGCTGTTTGTGATTTTTCTTGCAGATATCTCACATGGGATCCGGAGCAAGATCAGTCCGTTCACAGACGATATCAAGATGGGAGCTGTGGTCGATGACACGGAGGGGTGGAAGGGGTTACAGGAGGACCTGACTAAGCTGCAGGAGTGGGCGGAAACATGTCAGTTGGTGTTCAACACCAAGAAGTGCAAGGTTATGCACTCTGGAGCCAGGAACCAGGGAAGGGATTATCACTTGAGTGAGGTACAGTTGGGGAGCTCCACAGAGGAGAAGTACCTAGAAGTGTTCATTACGGGGAGCATGAACATCTCTGCTCAGTGCAGGAAGGTGGCAGCAAAAGCCAACAAAATGCTGGGGTGTATTGCAAGGGGGATCTCCTCCAGAAGTAGGGAGGTTATCCTGCCCTAGTATAGGTCACTGGTCGGGCTCCACATGGAGTACTGTGTGCAGCACTGGCACCCATTCCTGAAGAAGGACATCAGATTGTAGGAGGGGATGCAGAGAAGAGGCACAAAGATGATCCATGGATTGGAGAACAAGCCCTACGAGGACAGGCTGGGAGAGTTGAATATGTATGCACTGGAGGAGAGGAGGGACGGGGAGGTTATGATCGAGACCTTTAAGTATCTGAAGGGGATAAATAAGACCAACACAGAAGGAATTTTTCAGATGAGAAGGGGGAAGGACACTACAGGGCATGGAATAAGATTGGAGGGGGGAAGATTCAAGAGGGAGATGAGGAGACATTTTTTCAAAGAAAGAGTGGTGTACAAATGGAATACCTTACCAGACGATATAGTGTCCTGCAACATGGTGGGCAGTTTCAAGAGGGATTGGGACAGGGTAAGGGTAAGGGATACTGTGAAGGGGGGGGTATGATGGGCAGCTGCATGATAAGGAGCTAGCGGCACACTTGAGCAGACTCAATAGACCATGAGACCTGTTTCTGCCGGCAATTTCGTATGTTCATGTTTTCATATGTTTGTAGACTGAAACAGTCAGTGGCTTAGTGATCTTTGGGTCAAATTGCAGAAAAGGTAGCTTAAAAATGATGTTTATCTACGTAAAAAAAATATACTGGTTATGTATATTAAAAAAAAGCACGCAAATGTAAGGAACCCATTGATTCTCACACCTTCTAGGTACTGTGACATCATAGGAACATTTGAGCTTTGCTGTCATGTTTCATGATATCACCTTATCTACTCAGTATGAGAGTCAACTTGTTTTTTAGACATGGATATTATTTATTCTCTATATAACTGACCATTCTGTCATGCGTTATTCCTTACTTTACTTTTTAGTCAAGGATTTTGTGAGTACTTGCATCATTACTTGTCTTATGCTTTTTGCAGGTGCTTTATGGAATCCAGCATTCCACAGATGATCTCTATAGATCTTTTACATAGATTGCATTCTTTACCAAAACCAGTTTGGTCAGTTTTACGTCATTTACCGTTTCAGTGTTGTTGTTTTTTTCAGGAATGCTGTATGCAGGCATTGCTGCATGAAGCTCTTAACCTCTTTCTGTACCTTCATGAATTTAACTTTTATGTTGTTTACTGCCTTCCCCAAAGCTTGTACGTTCGATCACAATAGAACGCTTCATCTCAGATGAGACTTTTGCTCAATATTTTCTTTTTGTTTTGTTGGTCTCTTCAAACATACTATAAAGTGACAGAAAGTTTTGAAGAAAAGTTGATGTGAAGAATAAAGAAGAATCAAAATAATCTAAATTTGATTTGACTCACAGTATAAAGAAAAAAAATGTTGTTGAAGATAATATTCTTTTACTCTTAGGTCTTGTTCTCCATTATGGTTTTTGAGGACTTTAATGACATTACAAGTGTTGTGTCTTTGAAAATACATTACCATTCTGATGGCATGATTGCTCCAAACATTTTTAATGGCAACCTGCATTTTCTGGAAAAAGAAATAGTCATGATGTCATTGGCTTATATTTAGAGAAATATAGAAACATAGAATTTGACGGCAGATAAGGACCGCTTGGCCCACCCAGTCTGCCCATTTCCCTACCTAATGGATAAGCTGCAGATCCTAGTTAACCAGCAGCCTACTTCTTTCTACCCCAACCCCCTAGAATTGCCTTATGACTGTCCCATGCATGCTTGAATTCAACCACTGTTTTTGACTCCACAACCTCCTCCGGAAGGCCGTTCCATGCATCCACAACCCTCTCTGTGAAAAAATACTTCCTTACATTACCTCTGAGCCACCCCTCTAACTTCAAATTGTGCCCCCTTGTTCTTGCACACCTCTTTTTTTGAAAAATGCTACCCTCTTGGACTTTGTTGATTCCCTTGAGGTACTTGAAAGTTTCTATCATATGCCCCCTCTCCCTCCTTTCCTCGAGGCTATACATATTAAGCTCCTTTACTCTGTCTTCATATGTTTTCTGGTGCAGACCCTGCACCATTTTAGTTGCCCTCCTCTGGACAGCTTCCATCTTGTCTATGTCCTTGCGGAAATTGGATCTCCAGAACTGTACACAGTACTCCAGATGGGGCATTTCTCACTGAAACAATACATGATAATAAAATCCTAAAATCCACTGGAGACCTTAATTGAGCATTACATGACAGCTAAATAAAATGATATTTTCAGAGGCCATCAGTTCTTATACCAATATAATCATTCCTGCCATGGGGCCAGATATTCAAAACTTTGCACTTGGCTGAAACTGTTTGTGCCAGGATTGCGTGACATTTGCACACTTGTGTTATATTCAAAAGCCTGATCAGCACAGACAAATATGAATAGCACCAGGCAAAATGATAATGTCTGTACTGGGCAAAGCAAGTGTGTGTCTACATGAATCCAGGTGCTATGCTACATTCAGTGCTTTAGTGCCGTGCAAAGTGAGTTTGAGCAACTCATATTGCGGCTCAAGTTACCGCCCAGAAAAAGGTAGTCTTAACTCTGGGAAAAACAAGGATGGGGCGTGGACACAGCAGCAACAGGCAACAGGGCTGTATGTAACAACAGCACCATGGTGCATGTGATGACTGCAGTCATTGTGTAGGAAAAGAGGGCAGAAGGCCACCCTGGGCCATTACATATGCCAAGGAAGAGATATGCTTCAAAACGATGCTACCAGCCATGAGTCCTAGCATGCTACCCTGGCAGGGCCCATGTCACCTTCATCTGGCACCAGTCCCAAATCTGCCAGGCAGTTGAGGATGGCCTAGTACCCAGCAGACACCCTGTCAGCGAGTAGATGCTGCACACTCCCCCAATCCCTCCATAGGGGGTACACCACAACAATACAGCACACACATGCTTAGCTGAGGGGAGGAAGGGTGGTGAGAGGAGGGTGTACAGGTGCCTGGAATGCACCATATAGTGGGTGGAGCCACACAGCTGGGGTCATCCAAAAAGTGCACATATTCCAGTGACAGGAATGCCCCTGATATCATTGGGCCTCTATGATGGTATGTGTCTGGGCCCCCACTGGGCACATACTGCACACCTGCACATTGTAGACCTGCATGACCTGCAGTTCCTATGATGATGTCATGATTTGGTCCCCTTACATGGGCTATTATGTGCAGCTAGTACTTAGTATAATGTTTAGTCATGATTCACTGAGAAACTGCAATGCTTACATGTCAACAATTATTCAGCTGTGATTACTAACTGTATTATGAGAAGTTACTGATAATGTTTACATATATTTGTGGTCTTAGCATGCCACCTGCAACAATAGGCCATAACTACAATTATTAGTATATTCTAGCTATGTTTACGATATATTTGTGGTCTCAGAGAGCCACCTACTGCCATTAGGCACACTGCCATAATGTGCATATTTTATAACGTGTTCCATTGTTCTGACAAATAGCTATAATCAGCATAACTCAGGAACAACAGGAAGTACTTCATCTGGGTCTGTGTGGGTTGCTGTTTGTATTTGTGTCTGTAGCTTAGTTTTTGGAGAGTTACAAGATTTTCTTCTTGGAGTAACTACACCATTCTTGCTCACTACATCTGTGAAGGTCTCCTGGACTGGATTTCTGCAAAACATCACCACCTGGTATTTGCATTTTCAGTTTAAAATCAACTTTTTGGAAGCTATACCAAGCAAAACAGAAATCAAGCAACTAAGTCTGATAAATTCAATGACTCTGGGTCCTGCTTGAATCCACATTTTCATCTGGCTTGTTCCTAAGGGATCTGTTTGTGTGCTTTTAAACAACCTCTTTAAATAATAAAGGTAGCATAAGGACAAAAGAATTTCACATCCTGTGCTTACGTGTGTTTCATAGCTCAGTGCTTGTGCTATGTACTGTAATTGGATAATGAAGGTTTGTGCTTGGATACAGAATCCAGATAGGTAAGTAGGACATGGCTCTTCTGATATGTAGCAGTTTGAGTTGATCTGTGCTTAGGTACTTGAACATAGTTATACAGTCAGTGCTTACAGTACAAGTGAGCTGGATAGTCTTGTGCAAGGTGCTTAGATGCTTGAGCTGATGAGTAACATTGTTATAACTTAGTTTGGTTTGGCCTGACTCTGTATCCCACCATGAAGAATGCTTAGTCCAGTATTATGAGTCCCCCCCAAAAAATTATGATATCAACGATTGTTCTGTATCCGACTGATGAAGGAGGCGAGTAGGAAGGCACCCCAAGAATATGAGTAGCAGTACGATTACCTCCTCCAGCTCTGGTGAGTGTGACCAGTAGCACGCAGGAGAGGAAAAAAACCCTTGGGGGGAAACCTCTGAGGACCCATGGCTGCTGACCTGCCCATCCTTCTGGGCATACTAAAGGAGAGTAATCCTAAATAATCTAATCGGCTAATCCGAACCCCAAAGTTGTAGCACCTACTCCAGAAATGGACAACTGAAGACGCATTGAATTGTGACACATCAGGTGAATGGAGCAAGCATCCATCTGGTAAACCCCAAGTTCAAGATTCCATGAGCAGGCCGGAATGAAATAGAGCAGCATCCATGGTTGAAATGAAGTTGAAGCGAAGAGTCTCAGGTGGTGAAACACTCCAGCAGGTGAGGATGACTTCACAGAGGAGATCCAGGAATCAAGGCAAAACATCCACGTGAAGAAGGAAAACTGATGAGTCAAGTTCTGCAGGGTAAGGATAGCAAATGAAGGCCATGGTGATGAAGCACAAGAACTGGCATATGTTACGTAATAGGGAGGATGGAGCAGCAGTAACCTCCAATCCAGAGAGGGGAAGCAGGCATTAAGGAGGTAGAGAACATAGTGAATATGTAGAATTAGGTCAGATGTATTTCCAGCTCATGAGGAGCACAGTAGGTTGTAATTGTGAGTTAGGCGGGATGACCTCTAGGCCCAGTAAGGGCGAAGCAGGTAGTATGAGCAAGTAGCGTAAATAAGTGGACCTGTACGTAGTCCAGTTGATGTAGTAAGTAAAGCTGCATGAGCAGACGTAGTAGCAGGGAAGTAGTATTGCAAGATTAGGTACATTATAAAGTGAGGGGCATGAAGAATGGTACAAGCAAGGAAATCAGAGAGCTTCGTGGATCGCAATGGTTGTGTAACAATGTGGACATCTACGTTTCAAGCCAGAATGATACTTTAGCTAGAATTGACTTGTGAAGAATATCCTGACAAGTCCTGAACAGACAAGCTTAGGAGTCCTACATGGCAATAACTGAAGAGGCTGAGTCAAATGAAGTAGCGTTGTCACAAGGTTCGAGAAGCGATAACGCATAAATCGGATAGTGAAGGTCTTCAGGAGAAGCTCAACCAAGTGTCCTGGAAAGAGTGAAGCAGTAGTAAGTCCATATGGCTGAAACAGCAGGGCAAAGCATCCAAGAATAGACGATGAATGTAGAAACATCCAGAAGTGAGTCCTTAGTAAAGAAGCTCCTGGCTGGCTGACACGGCAGTAGGTAGGCGTACTGCACAATGTGTGAATCTCCAGGCCCCAAGCAGGGTGAGACAGGTGTATAGTGGAAGTTGTTAAACCCCCCAGCCCAATGGGTGAAGGCAGGTCATAGAAGCAGGCAATTATGGTGCAGTAATATATAGGAACAAAGGACCTCTGGGCCCATAGAGGCACAGGTCAGACTAAATGTGATGGCAAACCTCCAGCCCTCGGAGAGAGGCAGGTTGCAGAGCAGTGGAAGATGATGTTATGGAAATGTCAAACTGCATGCAATGCAGAATAGCAGTGAAGTAGTGAGGAATACATTTTAAATGGTATAATAATGGTGGCATATCCTGAGGCAGTGTAGCGCGAAGTAGAATTATTGTGAAGCCAGACTCATGAGAGCAGAATGGAGCTGTAGGCTGTTGTATCCTGAAGATCGAGTACGTGAAGGATTGCTGTCAAGAGACCTTGGTGGAAGAGTTGGCAGCTCGACGAGAGGTAAAAGCATCCTGAAATTGTAGTAATTCAATGTTTTAGGCATCAGTTCAACCAAGGAAGATGGCATGGAATAAAGATCAGCAGGGAGTCATGGCGGAGACAGTAGTATTAACTCCGGAAAGGTGAAGTAGCAAGGCGAGGAGCATCCAAGAGAAGTGAAGCAAATATCTTGATGTACTCTAGAAATCCAAATGAAGGCGGAAGCTGTAAGAAGCATTCGGAAAGGTAGGTCTGAATGAAAAGCAGCTTTGTAGGAAACATCTATGGAGTGAAAAGGGGGCTTGCCCAATGAGATAGGAAGTGTGGCTAGACCACATTTAGGACAGCCGATGAACCATAGATGGCATGATTGAATGAATATGTCAGCCGATGATTAAATAGAAGTAGTAGCTAAACCCAAGAATGTTAGTATGCAACTAGGCCATGAAGTCAGCTGGTAAGGTAAGTAAGATTGGCTGCTAGCCCCACATAAGCTAGCATGTGCAGCTGGACCACATGTAGGTCAACTGGTAAGTAAGTAAGTAAAGTGGCAGCGAGGTCTTATGAAGAGTGGCATGTACAGCTGGCCACACGTAGGTCAGTCGGAAGCAAGGTAATAGTTATAAGTAACTGAAACAACAACATGATGAGCATCCAGAAACATTGCTGAAATCCTAGGACATAGCCAGATAATAATCCGGAATGGAGCATGGATAGGTCCCGGACGGATGAAGAGGGGGCGAGCATGAAAAAGTGAAACCACGGCATCCAGAATCTAGTGACAAGATTGAGAGGACATCTGTTAAAGTTGTCTGTCCAAGACATAGAAGAGGTAGCTGTGTCGCGGCAATGAAACACAGCGGAGGAGAGTAGACATAGGTGTGGGCAAGCCAGGCTAAATGGCCAGACTGTGATGTGACCTGAATGAGTCAAACAAGACAAGTACATTGATCCAATATTCTAGGATGGGAGAAACATGGTCCAAGGATAAACCAAGCAAGAGCAAATAAATGCAACATGCCAGCAGTCAGGCAGTGTGTAGCATGGGAGATCCAAATACCGGTGCCAGTATAGTTGGAAGGACTCAAATGGTTAAAATATGAGTACTAGTATAGTAACCACTGAAATATGCCATAGTCCATTAAGTTGTTACTGCAATTTGACTTTGGAGCTTGAGTCTCAGCTGAAAAATAGTGCCATCTAGCGATGAATGGTAAAATACCCATGCGGTGAAAGGCCAGTAATTAGTATGGAAAATAGGGAGTGATGCTGCAGCTGGATGCCCGAATTACCTATGCTTCACAGAGAACGTCCTGGTTCCGATATACTGATGTAGATCTGTAATGCGGCTAAAGAAGCCAGTGAGCCAGAATCCCACGGTTAGAGATCTTACCGTAGCTAGGAAGCAAAGCAAGCAATATGGCAGGGACCAGTTCGAGAGGGTTCAAGTCTGACAAATAGCTAATGGGTGATGATCCGCCATGATGATACGAATGCTGATGAGTGGTGGTGCAAGTAGCCAGTCAGTGGCTTGTTATCATCCAAGTAAATAAAACACTATACTCGTGCAGACGCATGATAAGCTGACTCATGAGTCATGGCTGGTGTAAAATACGGACAGTTCAACAAAGTCGGGATAGAGCTGAGGTAGGTAGCAGCCGGGCAGAGTACGAAACAAGGTCAGTAGGTATGGTGCGGTAGAGTTCGTTTTGAGAGACAGAAATAGTTGCTCATTGGAGAAGTTAATGAGGTCATTCCAGCAGCAGTGGTTGCTGGCTGAATGGAGAATCCAAAGACGCGAACTGAGAGGCGGCATAGGGTGGCAGTTGCAAACAAGAGAGACAGCGAAGGAAAGCAGGAAGATACAGAAAGCAGAGGCAGCTAACAAGTGGCCGCAAGGCAGAGGAAATGAAAGGGAGAGCCAAGGAGGCACAAGCAGGGCGCAGAACCCCCCCCCCAACAAAAAGAAGAAAAAACAAACAAAACCAGCAGTGCAATGGACGGAAAGGAAACAGACAAAACAAAAGAGCAGGCAGAAGAACAAGCAGGACGGGGGGTGCAGCACGACGAGGAGAAAAACAGGAAACAACTGCAACCCGACATCACAACTGCAAGCGCAACGAGTGCGACTCGCACTAAGCAGAGCGGTTGTAGCCTGCTGGCTTATGTAGGATGTGGGGAGGAGCACTTCCCCCACATAACTTCAGGCGATAGCCTGTCATTTGAGTAAGCGTGCCCCAGGCTATCAATGTAATGGGGCAGGGGAATGCATGCCTGAAAGCTCTTGCATAGCCAAAGCCTCTTCTCAAATCCCTGCCTAGCTGTGATCCTGGGTAACCTCTGTCCTGAATTGTACCAATAGCCCAGGTGGCACAAAAAGAAATCAGACTGTGCATTTCTGTGTTTGTTAGTTGTGTCAGCAGCGGGGGAGCGGGTCGCAGTTGGTACCAGGGAAAGGACCTAACCCTAACCCGGGGCCACCCACATGCAATCTACGACAGGGAAGTATGCATCCTAATGCTGAAACTGCCTCCATGCAGCCCTTGTTAAAAGGAGAGCTGAGGATATTATCACTCAATATAAACAGCCTCCTACCTAAGTTACCCCAGATCCAAACATTGGTGGAACAGCTAAAGCAGGACATCATTGCCTTTAAGGAGACTTGGTTATCACCCAAAATCACAGATGCATCCTTAACACTGGAAGGTTTCAACTCTTTCTACCAAGACAGGCTCACCAAATGGGGTGGCGGCTGCCTAGTCTATGTCTGAAATGACATTAAAGTGCAGATGATGGACTGCAGCCTACACACTAGTGAGGTGCCAATCCTCCATGTCAAACTTACCATTGGGCAACAAAACAAAGTACTGCTGCTAACAACAGTCTACATACCCCAGGGAAGCAGGCTACAGGGCTCAAGCTCTTTTTGGAGAACCTACAGCATTTGGGAAAAGAGTGGGAGCAGGTAATTGTGGGGGATTTCAACATTAACTGGCACTCTAACAAGGAAAACGAAACCAGGGACCTAATAGCTGGCTTATATCTCATGCAGATTGTTACCCTTCCCACCAGGCATAACTACAAAACAGGCAACAGTGCACTCATTGACTGGCTACTCTGCTCCAACCCTGATCACATATTAGATGTTAAGGTTCTGCCTGATAGCCTCAGCGACCACTCGCCAGTCATGTGCACCTGGGCAAACAAGTTCACAAAGTGCCCACTGAAGGTCACTTCCAATCAGGTGCTGAGACCTGGACTACTAAATGATTTCAAACTCCACTTATCCCTGATCAACTGGATGCTACTTGACCATGCAACTGATGGCAACATCGCCTTTGAGTTCTTCTGGAATTCGTTTACTCGGGCGTGCAATATTTTGGCCCCCATAAAAACCAAAAAAGTCAAAGGAACCCACACCCCCTGGCTTAATACCTCACTCCTAGATCACATGCGTAATAGAGACAACCTGTGGCACAAAGCTAAGGACTCAGGAAGGCTGCACGATGTATCCACGTACAAAGCTGCAAGGAACTCCTGTACCAGGCTCATTCGCTCGGTGAAAGCTAGTTATTTTAAGGACCTCTTCAAGAAAAACTGGGGGTCCTCTAAAGGGTTCTGGAACACACTAAAATCCCTTACTGGAAAGACCTCCAGGGCATCCATGGACCTATTAACCACTGGCTATGGGACTTTCCGGGAACCACTACTGATTGCCAATGAGTTCAATACCACTTTCACTGATCTATCAGGGGTGCTTCCCAGTGAGTTCCTAAACCCAATGGATAACCAACCTCATGGAAACACCATACCCTCTTCGGAGAAGGAAGGGCTGCCACTCTTCTATTTTAGGCAAGTGTCAATCTCTGAAACCATCAAGCAAGTAAAGAGGGTCATCGGAAAGACCAGAAGGGGGAGTGATCTGATAGATATGAAGATGGTTGCCATAATGCTTGATGTACTAGCAGACCCAATCTCCAAGGTTTTTAATGCCTCCCTAAAATTGGGTGTGTTTCCAGGCACCTGGAAATCTGCCCTGGTTATACCAGTTTTCAAATCCGGGGATAAAACACTCACCGTTAATTATAGGCCAATATCCATCCTCCCAACCCTCTCCAAAGCTCTAGAGAGAATAGTCTCTGAACAACTTACTGACTTCCTGGACAGTCACCAACTACTCTGCAGCAATCAGCATGGTTTCCACAAAAAACACTCTACCATCACCGCACTGGTGGACTACACCACTCATATCTACAACACCTTTGACCTAGGGATGGCAGTGGGGTCAGTCTTCATTGACCTTACAAAAGCATTTGACTCAGTTAATCACCAGCTACTACCAAATACATTGATCTCCATGGGACTGGCCCCTGATACAGTCACCTGGTTTCGTAGCTATCTGACGCAAAGAACTCAACGCGTTAGGATTGGTGACTCATTCTATGACCCTAAGGTAGTGTCCCTTGGAGTACCGCAAGGGTCTATACTTGGACCGCTTCTTTTCAGCCTGTTCATTAACCGCTTCCCTGAAGCCTTCCCGGCTAGCATCATTTTATATGCAGATGATGCCATTATATCGGTCCCAGGTAGGAACCACCTGACCATCGAAGAAGGCCTACTCGATAGTTTCCACAATCTTGAAACCTGGTTCTGTCAACATAAACTGCTACTAAACCATAAAAAAACCAAAAGCATGCTGTTCTCGGTCCCACAGAACAAAAGGAATTTCGTCCCCCTTCGAATTCTGAACCAAAAGGGCTTCACACTTGAACAAGTCTCCTCGTTTAAATATCTGGGTGTTTACCTCGATGACACTCTCAATTTCTCCCACCATGTTGATCAAGTTGTCAAAACCATCAACATGAAACTGGGTATCCTCTACAGAAACAAGCACTCAGTGACACCTGTGGCCCTCAAATTAGCCATAGGCAGCACAGTATTATCATCCTTTGATTATGGCTTACCAATATACATCGCAGGATCAGACACCGCCCTAAACAGGATACAAAGACTTGTGAATAGGGCTTGTCGTCTGGCACTTGGGGCAGATCGATGGACTCACACCTGTGCACTCTACTCTGAGACGGGCTGGCTCCCACTGTACCTAAGAGCCCAGTACCAAACATGCCTGATCATAAAAAAAGCGCAACTAGGCCTCATGCCGGAATCCATAAGCAGGCTGTTTAAGAAGGCTGTGTACACTAAACAAACAAGAAATGCGACAAAAAGAGGACTACAAGTCCCTTTCAAGTGCACACCACTGGCCCAAAAATCCATTACTTTTAAGGGCCCCAAATGGTTTAATGAGCTGCCCAAAATGCTGACAGATAACACAAAGCTGAGTCTGTTCAAAAGGGGGCTACGGTCCCACCTTAAGAATGTAACCACCTGTAACTGTGCCCGAAAATAATTCAACATATTCCTCCTGCCTTATCCCCCACCTCATCACCTCTTCCCTTCCCCACTTGCCCTCTCCTTTGACTTACAACCCTCCTACACTACCTTTCCCCTTTAATCCTGTCCCACACCACTTCTAGCTACTTTGACAAGGCCAGTCTGGCTGCTTACCTTTCCCCCCATCATCCCCAAAGCTTAACACGGACCTGTTATTGACATGTCTCACTATTCCCAGTGTATCCCTACCCTGCAACAACTTGATGTAATGTAATTTACTCTACTTTTAAGATGTACCTGAAACTAGCAAGTCTTGTACCTCGTGCCATTTTAATGATGTTCATGATGCCTACCATGTTTTTCTTTTTTCACTGTTATCTTAATTTGTAATTATTGTATTGTATTGTATTGTATTTGTATTGCTCTGTTTTGTCCCTGACTTGGAACCTTTGAAAATGAGTCTTTGACTCAAAGGTATTAATCTCAATCAAAATAATAAAAAATAAAATATATAAAATAAATATTGCAACTTATAAAGGCAAATGCCAAGGCCTCCGGCCGAGGGGCCCACCATCTAGACCAATAAAAATGTTTTATTTCATGTACCTAGTATGCACATGAGCCTGTTACCAGGTAACATATAGTTTGTTATCTTACTATAAGAGACCATTGTATAGCAGGACTCAACGAGATTGATGACTACACCTGGTGTAAGGGGGTTCCCTACTCCCAGCAGGTTGGTATGCTGCCTATTTACATGTTATTAGGAAAATAAACCCTTAGTCATATCATCTGTTTTCTGAATCATGTATTGTCAGACTCTCTGGTCTAGAATCTGCTAGATTCCCAAATCTAACAACATGTACTCCGTCACACATGGCCAGTCATGTGTGTGTGTTACTGTAAAACTCCCATGCCAGTGGCACAGCGTATATGGATCACAGGACAGTATGACAGTGTTGCCCACTATCAGAACACAACTGCCAGCTAGGCCTATCTATGTGTGAATAGCAGCATTCAATGTTACCTGACACACTGTATGCATTGTTAGTGTCAGTGGCTCAGTAGGTAGCACACTTGCCTCTGAGGCTGGGAGATGAGAGGGCTGTGGGTTCAGTTCCCACATCTGGCACTTGGGTTAATATCTCAATATTGACACTGTAGTGCAGCATGAGAAGGGTGCTGCACTTCTGAGGTGCCGTCTTTCAGATGAGATGTTAAACTGAGGTCTCATCTGCCTGGATTGGTGGTAGTTCAAGTGTATGTTAAAGATCCCATGGCACTTATCGAAAAGAGTAGGGGAATTTCCCCAGTGTCCTGGCCTAATTTCCCTCATTCACTAAAAATACCACCAACAGTTTAATCTGGTTCAAGGTCAGTAGGCATTCATCTGTATCCCCTTCCCCCAGGTCGTGCCTGAAAATAGGCAGAATTTGTCTAGTGCACTTACCTGGTCAACAAAACTAAATAAATCAAATAAATAAATGTGTCTCTCACAATACCAGCTACCCATGGTACTATAGTGTACGATTCACATTGTAGCAGATACTGTACAACAATATGCATATGGCATGCAGCACAACCACCCATGTCTGTGGTGCTTGTCCCCTGGAGCACAATAGTCTGTGCTGCTGTGCACAAACTCAGCCTGCAGCTACCGAACTATACTTTATGTCTGACATTCAGGTGGTGCTGTGTGCACCCTGAAATAACCAGGGCAATCTACACATGGAAATGCATGCAAATCAGGTCATAATGACATGCAAATGCAGCTGTTTGCCCTCAGAATGCCTAAGTAGGCTCATTTGCATGTCCATTTTGAATATGGCAAACATTTGCCCTGGACATACCTGTCTGAACCTTAACACAGTTCTACAGTATGTGGCCTGCACTGTTGTCTGCTGTTGTTATGTACCACTTCTTTGCTAGTGCCCACAGTTGCCACGTAGTTCACCTTTGCCTGACTCCACCTCTGTGTGCACTTGGCTGCTATTGCTGTTTACACTACCAGGTTGCTTTATTCAGAGTTGTCTTTTTTGCTGGGCTGTCTTTGCACTGCACTCACAGCTATGTTTGTCTACCTCTGTTTGCCTGCTATATTCTGCATTGTTTTCCCCAGTGCCATTCCTTTGAATATTGTGTGCTATAAGCTGTGGGCTAATTTGTCTGCCAGCAGTGCAAATTTTTCCCCTGGGCAAAGTTTTGCATATTGGGCCACTGAAGTCAATAGTTATTCTATAACAGTCATAAAAATGTTACATTTTTATGTTGCTGAAATGAGCCTTAAAGGAAAATATTTAAAATAATCTTTGCTGTGGTATAGCAATGAAGGACTGATGATGACGATGAAGATAGTGATGATGATGAAAAAATGTAATAATAATTAGAGCAGGTTTGGCTGAGTAGCAGGCACTGTTGCTCAAGGATACA
Organism: Neoceratodus forsteri; assembly: GCA_016271365.2. Taxonomy (NCBI): domain Eukaryota; kingdom Metazoa; phylum Chordata; order Ceratodontiformes; family Ceratodontidae; genus Neoceratodus; species Neoceratodus forsteri. Next base: position 1,066,610,329 of record CM057454.1, on the reverse strand, counting down.
ACTCAACATGAAGACATGCTCATCCATTCCATGCTCATGTCTCCATTCACCAGGACCCAAGTACAGAAAACCACAAAAAATGGAGCACCGAATGTAACTACAATAAATTTAGCAATTTATAGAAACAGAGAAATATAGAATCTGACAGCAGATAAGAACCGCTTGGCCCACCCAGTCTGCCCATTTCCCTACCTAATGGATAAGCTACAGATCCTAGTTAACCAGCAGCTTACTTCTTTCTACCCCAACCCCCTAGACTTGCCTTATGACTGTCCCATGCATGCTTGAATTCCACCACTGTTTTTGACTCCACAACCTCCTCCGGAAGGCTGTTCCATGCATCCACAACCCTCTCTGTGAAAAAATACTTCCTTACATTACCTCTGAGCTGCTCGCCCATCTTCAAATTTTGCCCCCTTGTTCTTGCACACCTCTTTTTTTGAAAGATGCTACCCTCTTGGACTTTGTTGATTCCCTTGAGGTACTTGAAAGTTTCTATCATGTCCCCCCTCTCCTTCTTTTCCTCAAGGCTATACATATTAAGTTTCCTTTAGTCTCTCTTCATATGTTTTCCGGTGCAGACCCTGCACCATTTTAGTTGCCCTCCTCTGGACAGCTTCCATCCTGTCTATGTCTTTGCGGAGATTGGGTCTCCAGAACTGCATGCAGTACTCCAGATGGGGTCTCACCAGCTGTCTGTACAGAGGGATAACAACTTCCTGTTTTCTACTGGTGATGCCTCTCCCTATGCATCCCAGTATCCCCCCAGCTCTCCTTACTGCCCTCTCACATTGGTTGCCCAAGTTTAAGTCATCTGATATAACTACCCCCAGGTCCCTTTCCAGTTTTGTTGTTGTTAGTATCTCACTCACCATTATGTACTCTTCACCTGAGGTTTTTGTTTCCCAGGTATATTACCTTGCACTTCTTAGCATTGAATCTAAGCTGCCACACATTTGACCATTCTTCTAACCTTGCCAAGTCCCTTCTCATCCTTTCCACTCCACCTTATGCATCAACTCTGTTGCAGATCTTTGTGTAATCTGCAAAGAGACATACTTTTCCTTCCAGTCCCTCTGCAATGTCGCTTATAAAGACATTGAAGAGGACCGATCCTAATACTGAACCCTGCGGTACCCCACTAGTAACCCCCCTTTCTTCAGAGTGGACTCCATTTACTCTGACCCTCCGTGTCCTATTGTCCAGCCAATTTTTTACCCAGGCTATCATCTTGGGACCCACTCCCAGGCTGGCTAGCTTGTATATTAATCTTTTGTGTGGGACTGTGTCAAATGCCTTGCTAAAGTCTAGGTAGGCCATGTCGACAGCCCCTCCCTGATCTACTACTTTGGTCACCCAGTCAAAGAAATCTATTAGATTCATCTGGCATGACCTTATCTTCTAATGCTTTCATGGGTAAAGTCTGTGAAAGCAAGAAAGAACAGGTATTGTTAGAGGTAAGACTGAAATGTTCACAATATGGTTAAGTGCATATGATCAAGATAAATTAAGTTGTAGCCGGCCCGTCGACGCAGCAGTTGGATTTCCACTTGCGACACCGGCGACCAGGGTTCGGGAACGGACTCGGGTCGTCGGAGGGCCGGGCGGGGTGGAGTAGGATCGAGCATCCGTAGACAGCTCTCCTTCTCCGGGGGGAGGGCACGGGTAGCGTGCGGTGCATGGGGACCCCTGGTGGAGACCGGGGTTCCTATGCAGACCGCGGCTTGACAAGCTCACCGGAGGTGGGGCGGATGACGTCATCATTGCACGACCCCGCCTCCCAGGAAAAACGGAAAAGGATGAGCCTGCCTGCCACCAGAATGAAGCCCGCTGCCAAGGCCTCGATATGTTCCCCAGGCCGGGCCCCCGACCTAATCCCAGTGCCTGCGGTGCATAAGAGGGGGGCCGCCGCAGGCCCCACCGTGGGGGGAAAGCCACGGGGTATCGGGGGACAGCGGCCGATCTGGGGAACAGAGGCTGGCAGCCCGTGACTGGGCTGAGGATACGGTGGCAGGAGGGCTCAGGGGGTAAAAAGCATAAAAAAAAAATAATAAATTAAGTTGTAAACTACATGGCTTCTAAATAAACAAAGTGTAATATTAAAATTCAGAAAAAGTAAAAAAATATTTTTATTAAAATTTTTGATAAAACTGTCATGTAATATTAAGTGTCTATACAAAAACAGTAGCAACACAAATTGTATTTTTTGACTATCACATTTAAAAAAAGTATCAATAATCTACTGATGCTGGCCTGGTGGTGCTGAGGGTTGAGGTGCTGGATGCTACACCTTGCACCACGCCGATGACCCATGTTCGGGAGCAAGAGCAGGTCACTGGGGGTTGGCAGGGTTGGAGAAGGATGGAGCATCCTCAGACAGCTCTCCTTCTCTGGAGAGGGGTCTCCCAGCAGTCTGTGCTTGCCTGGCTCCTAGCAGCAGCTGGGGGCAGGCACACTGATGCTGTGCATACTAGGGGGCAGAGGAGCAGCTGTTGGACATGCTGCGGGCTGATGCGTGCATAGTACGTCCCTGATGGCATTGCACGCTCCACTGCCAAGAGGGAGAAAAAGTGGAAAAAGAAGGCATCCTGTTTGAGTGTCTTGATGGCTGTCCAATGGAACACTGACTCTGGGGGTGTCACCTGAAATTGGATCCTGACAGGGTGGGTGAGTTGGGGGCTCCCCACCACCCTACTGCAGGGGGTAAGTCACAGGGGAAGAAGGCTAGGATCCTAAAGGAGTGAGGTGCTGATGTACGGTGGATGGAGTCCCAAGTGGATGCCAGATAACGGGAGCAGACCAGGTGCCAGGAGAAACAGAAAGGTAAAAACAAACAAACAAAAATAATCTACTGAAAAACCTTATCAAGCAGTATCACTACATATAGAATACTACTGACACACAAAAACAGTATCAATGGAGCTAAGTCTGGATGGCAGGACTCTAATCTTTCATTTTGAAAAAAAATGCTTCTAACAACAACAGTTCCAAAGTTACACATTTCAAAAGATACTTTGCCTAAAATGGGAAAACTTAGGAACCATTAGGGCAAGAAACTTCATTTTTTTAAAGTGGAAACTTAGATTCAGCTTAGTTGATGTGTCAATATAAGAACACTACTACTGCTACTAGATTTTGATATATAAAACAGTTCACTACATTTTTAGAGTCCTGGGGCAGAATTCACTAAAAAATGCAAAGTGGCATGCAAAAAGTTTGCACTGCACTTCATTGTTGCGCTAGTTGGCAATCCTGCTACTCACAGTTGGATAGTGTGGTGCACTATCCAACTGTGAATAGGGGCAGGTTGGGGCAGTTCTAACCCAGAAAAACTACCAGGAACCCCAGTAGTGCTGCTTCCACAGCCAGAGAGGAGAATGTGCTGGCAACAATAACGCACACATATGCTAAGGCCCTGTTTATGAAAGTGGCCATGCAAATAAGCTCATTGGGCATGCAATGTGCAATAGGCCATTAGCATGCCCAATGTGGGCCCATTTGCATGGCCCATGTCTGGCATAGTGTGGCCTCTCTACCAGCCCATACCCCATGCAGCCACAACCCCCTGGTATAGTGAGCAGTGTCAGTGGCTCAGTAGGTAGCACACTCGCCTCTGAGGCCGGGAGATCAGAGGGCTGTGGGTTCAGTTCCCACATCTGGCACTTGGGTTAATATCCCAGTACTGATACTGTAATGCAGCATGAGAGGGGTGCTGCATTTCTGAGGTGCCATCTTTCGGATGAGACGTTAAACTGAGGTCCCATCTGCCTGGATTGGTGGTAGTTCAGGTGGATGTTAAAGATCCCATGGCACTTATCGAAAAGAGTAGGGGTAACTTTTATTAGAATAATCACATTGATACAGTTTCACAAGAAAATTCCAACATAAAGAACAACAAAAGAAAGGAAATTACAACAAAAGGACTTTTCCCATAATTATATCTTGAACATAACAATTCATAAGCTCTTTGGGTACTAACAAACCAATAGTGTGACCATAAACATTTAGAGGAAAAAAAGGAAATAAGATAAAATAAACAAATGAAAATTACTCTTTTTCCTAGACAAAAGAAAACTAGAAAAAAGTAATTATTCCCCTAACTTATTATTTATATTTAATAAAATGTAAAATCCCTTCCACCAGAACCTTACTTTCTCCATATTATACAATTGCACTTCTGATAAATAAATTTTAGTCAAGACATTGATCACATAGCCTCTAAATCCCTCTAAAGAGGACTCCTTTGAAATAATACCCATTGGCACCTTGTCTGCCATAGACAGAATCTTAAACTAGCAAAAAATAAGCGCAAAGTACCCTTCTCATACTGTTTCAAAAAAGGGGGGAAACTCCCAATCACTAAAATATCATAGTTTAACCTGGCTAACCATAGTAGATCCCATACTTTTGCTAAATAAAGCCATAATTTCATGGGGAAAGAGCACTGTAGAAAGAAATGTTCCATCGTCTCCTCTTGATTTATACATTCTGGATAAGGACAAGATCTCTCTTCTATTGCCTTATATTTTGCCGATCCTCTCACATTCAGTATACCGTACATCATGAGCCATAAACTCTCCCACATATATATTGGCAGCCTGGGGTTGTTAAGTTACTCCAAAACATCCTCCATCCTTTCTCTGGGACAGTTTTTAAAATTTGGCTCCAGACAATAATATGTAGACATTATTTCCTTATATAATGACCTTGAAGAGCACCTTGTTATTTGATTTTGAGTAATTTTCCATTTATATAATTTCTGCACGGCTGGCTTAAAATAATCCGGAACCAACAACCGTGGTGACCATTTGGGTGCACAATGCAGCCAGTTGGAGAAATAGTGTTTCAATAGATTTATGAAAACCAAGCTTTCCTGATATTTTGAAAGCCCTAATCCCTCTTTTAATGAAAAGGAGAAAAATAATGCAAAGCAAAATACAACCGGGTCTACCATTCCCAGCCCTCCCTGTTTTTTATCTAAATATGTACAACCTCTCTTGACCGGGTTCAATCTGTTCCCCCATAACAGCTGGAAACAAATACTATAAAGTTTTGTCTCAAACTGTACTGGTAAGGGGTAAATTGCAGCCAGATACTGGAGCCTTGGTAATATAAATTGCTTTAGGACTTGGATTCGTTTAATTTTGGTAAACTTAAACCTTTTCCAAATATTAACTTTAGATTCTATTTTGTCTAGCACAACTTTCCAATTGTCCACTGGACAGTTCTGGGCCTTAAACATTACCCCTAAAATTGATAAGGGCTGTGAAGACATTTCTATTGAATTAAAGAAAAATGGTTCTTGTTGAAATCTACCCAATAATAGACCTTTGGACTTATCAAAATTCAACTTAGCATTAGATAATCTTGCATAAGTATTAAATACCGAGAAAAAAACCTTAAGTTGAGCATACTTAGAAAAAAATAGGCAAATATCATCCGCATAGGCCTGAATGGTAAAGAATAGATTTGTGCTGGGAATTTTTATCCCCTGCCACAACGGGGGATAACTTACTGCTCTGATCAGTGGTTCTAATGAAACATTATAAAGAAGGGGGCTTAAAGGACACCCTTGTCGTACCCCACACTTAATTTTAAACCAGTCACCCAATTCTCCTTTAATAAACGGAAACACCTGTGCTGAATTATATAAACCTTTAATTAGCTTCAACATTACCTTAGGGACCCCAAAACATTCTAAAGTGGTAAATAAGAAAAAATGATTAACTCTGTCAAATGCTTTTTCTAGATCCAAAGATACTATAACCCTTTTCCCCCCTATGTTGTTCACTTGTTCAATAATATCCTTATAAGACATAATACAGATTGAATTCTTCTACCGGGGATTCCACAATGCTGAACTGGCGTAAACATCACATCGGCTCCCATTTTTAATCTATTATTAATCAGAGTTGCAAGGATTTTGTAATCCGAATTCAACAAAGTTTTTGGCATCCAATTCTTGAACTCTCCCTTATCTCCTGCTTTATATATATAAGTCTGAAGACTCTCTGAAAAGGATCTTGGCCCAACCTCCTCTTTTAAGAAGAAATTAAAAACCAACACTAAACAATCTACAATGTCTGATTGAAACTTTTTATTAAAAGCATTTGACAGACCATCTAATCCTGGGGCCACATTGAGCTTCAGAGAATTAATAACCTCTATAATCTCGGACTTAGTAAAAGGCTGTTTCATGTTGCTGAAAGTCTCCTTATCCACCCCCTTCACTGAAACTGGGCCTAAAAACTGTCTAATCTGGTTTAAAGAAGGATTATAATGAGACTCTATATTCTGAAAGTGATTTGCAATTATGTCTCCTATAGCTTTTACTGTAAATACTTTCCCTTCCCCTTGATTTAAAAAATTTAGAGAAACACGATCTTTTAAGGTTTTACACAACTCAAAAGGGTCTCCGAACACAGATTTTTTTACATGATTAGCAAACAGAGCTTGAAGTGTTTTTGTCCTATCATATTGTAATAATCTCATTTGTTTTTTGATTTCAGCAATTTGTGTCGAAAAATCCTCTCTAGAGGAATTTGCCCATGTTAGAACTTGTTGTAAATGGTTCCTTAGTTTTAAATATTCAAAAATCAGACTTCTGCTGTCTCCTCCATACTTTTAAACCATAAATACAGTCTTCTTTAGTTTCCTGCCACCACACTAAATCCTGATACAGGAAGCTTACTGATAATCTAGATTTTAATATGAGATTAATAGAGTTTATAACTACTTTTTCTTGAAGAATCGAGGTATTTAATTTCCACCTATTCGTTGCCTGCTATGTCTATGAATCTCTCCACTTTAACCAGCACAAAGCATGATCAGAAAATTCTACTGGAATAATCTGGGGCTATATATTGGAATTTTTCTGAAATAAACAGATAATCTATTGGAAGCTTTTCCCCTTGTAAAAAGTACCCCTGGGATCATTTGCTCTATTATCATTGCAATTAACTAAATCCTCCTTTTTAATATCTCTTAAACAAAAAGTGTCACAATAAATTTTTGTTCCTTTTTCCTTCATCTCCCCTCCTCCAGGCCCCACTAATTTACAGTTAAAATCCCCACCCCAAAAGATAGGAATAGATGAAACTAGGAATGGTTGAATTTCTTTAAAACACTTTACCCTCCCTGCCTTAGTTTGTGGATTATAAATATTAATTAGTCTTATAGTGTTTGTACACCACTTCCCCTCTATAATTAAGATTCTCCCTGGGCAAACCTCTATTAATTTATGTAGGCTGAAATCAAAAATTAAAGAATCCCTAACCCATCTGCCCTATCCTCCCAAAGGACCAAAAGTTAGACCCCATGGTCAATCCTTAGAAAAATAGCTATTTGGCTTTTAGCAAACATCCATGTTTCCTGTACAAAGCAGATTGAGATTTGTAAATCATGGATTAACTGAAAACGCCTGTCTCTTCTGTGCTCTAAGAAGACTATGTGTGTTCAAAGTAGCCCATACAAATCCATGTTAAGGCCTTACAGAATTTACCCTCTACCTTCTTTTTATTTTTTCCTTCTTTTCTTTTTCTTTCCCTTATAATCCTCCTTCTGAGGCGCTCCTACCTCTTGTAACGACACTTGGGAATCAGTATCCCCCATGTCCATTTCTGAATCCCCCCAAAATAACTCTGCATGTGAATTTTTAGTCTCCAAGGCATCTGTTTCCATGGGCAAAGTATTTTTAGATGCTCTACTTGATCTTCTAAGAACCAAAGGAGCAGAAGGGGGTTGTAAAATGGGGTTTATAGCCCACCGCTCTCCTCATTTGCAGCTACATAACACACAGGCTGTAAAGGTTAGGTACTACCTTCTCCACCTCTTTTTAACAGAACTCATTTCCATTTTGTTTACCCACTTCCCCCCTGAGGTTCTACAGTGCTCTGTGGTTCAGAAGGGATTTTGCAACCCTTTACACTCCTGCTGGGAATCTCTAGCCTCTTGTGCCTTCTGAATAATTAAGTCTGAATTGCCACAGTTAGTTTTATTCTGGGCTGCCATAGGCAATCCCTAAATGCATGGTTCTGTTCTCACAAAGATCACATTTTATAGGATTAGTACAAAACATGGTAATATGTCCCACTTCTCCACAATTGTCACACTTTGGTTGGTCACAAGCACTGGATAAGTGTTTGAGCCCCACATTTGTAACAAGCTCTGACTGCCATAATAAAAACAGACCCCCTATCCCTTCCTAACAAAAGGAGTTTGGAATGTGCTCCACTCCTAACACTGTTTGTCTCAATTTAACTTAAATTTCCACCCTCCAGTCCAAAAGTGTTCTGAGTCTAAGATCGGTTCTGGCTCACTCAGAACCTCACACTTCTGAGATAACCAGAATTTAATGTCATCTACATGAACCCCTCGTTTCTGAACATCACTGTTACAAACTTTATTAATGGTTTGACAAGGGATAACAAGGAGCCCACAAAGGAGAAAACTTTACCTGATTATATCTCTCCCAGAAGAGGTCTAATAAAGCTGGGGATCGAAAACTGATGTCATAATTATCTTCTCCTGATATGTTTATGAAAGCGAACACATCTCTAGGAGAGAACTTTAAAGAATCCTTTATTAATGTTTTACCCACAAAAATTCTGTTCGGTCTTTCTTTTAAATCCCCTTTATATCTAATTCGTACTGCATTTCTACATGGTGCAGCTTCCCTCTTGCTCTGTGCAAATAAACTAGATAATAAGGGTTTCTCAGGCCTAGGCCTTGGGTCCTCTACACTATTCCCCATATCTAAGTTAGACATAACAGCATTACCACATTGTTTAGATGCATTGTCTACCTTTCCCTCTGTAATAGACACACTGTGCCCTTTATTTTCTAAAACCATTTTGATGTCCCCGGCTGTCATTCTGGCCTAGTTTTATTAAACTCCACAATCTATCCCATGCAGAATCTGGAGTCAAATTCCTTGACCTAGTTTCTTCCACCCTGCTGCTGTTAAAGCTGCTTGTGGTGTCAATTTGCATCATGTTCCCCAGACTGCAAAAGTCCCCGGGTGTTCACTCACAGTTCCACCATTTGAAACCTCCTCAGGCATATTTACTTTTTGTTTTAACAGTTTTTTGAGTTGTGATTATTTTTAAAAGAGAATTCTGTCACCCCTCTTGTACTCCGCTTTTTGTTTGATACGTAACAGTTGAATTCCCTTTCACCTGAAATGTCAAGTTTAAACACAAATCCAGTCTCTTTACTTATCGTATTGTGGGAAGTTCTCATTGGGAAATATAGTACTCACAGACCCTCTTGCACCGGTTTCTCTTTGTCCCATACATTTCCAGTTTTCCAGCGCTCCACGTCTTCTGATTCTTCTCTCGGGCTCCTTCTTCGCATCCTTCACCTTAACCCTGACAGATTCCGCGAAATACCCTCCTCGTTGCACCTCCATAACCTTTTTGCCATCGCTGCTAAACTCTCAATCCTCCTCTCGTTCTGCAGTACTTCGCCTTTCCGACACTCGCTGGTTTACGCGCGGCCGGGTTTAAAGGCGTAGAGACCTTCTAATTCTTCTCCCTAGTCGCCAGGGATCCTCCGCAAATTCGACATCAAGGAACCCTGCTTCTCTCATATACCGGTCTTCTATATCAGATATTGCCTCCAAAACACGCTTTATCCTCCGACTCTTCTCCGTTGCTGCCATCCATCTCCTCCTTGGAAATCTTCCGACTTTGTGTCTAACAACGCCACAACCTCCTCCACCTCCGACTGCAACTTAGCGATAGTGGCCATCTTGTAAACAACGCCCGGACTCCCCCCACTGGCTACTGAGTGCCAGCAGCAGTAGGGGAAGTTCCCCGGTGTCCTGGCCAAATTTCCCTCATTCACTAAAAAATACCACCAACAGCTTAATCTGGCTCAAGGTCAGTTGGCATTCATCTGTAGCCCCCTCCCCCGGGTCGTGCCTGAAAATAGGCAGGATTTGTCTAGTGCACTTACCCGGTCAACAAAAGCTAAATAAATAATAAATAAAGAAATAGTGCCCCCATTTTCTCAGCACCATCCCCAATGACAGTAATATACCCCAGTAGTCCAGGGTCCCTCCCGTGCCACAATTAATGACCTCAGAGTAAAAAAAACTTTTCTGTAGTGTAATGATTCCTCACCCCTCCCTGGTCCCCGATCATCTGCCCAAAATGTTGAAATATATTTCCCATAGTATAGTGTACCACCCCAGTCACCATTCTCCCACCTGATATGTTTAAATATATTTGTCCATAGTATAGTGGTCCCCCCCCCGGTCACTGAATGCCATCTCCAAATGCAAAAACCCCATTCCATGGTAGTTTAGGACCCCTCCTCCTCCTCCAGCCCCATACCCTGTGTAGTGAGACTCACCAACCTGCCCCCCCATCCCATCCCATCATCGGTGATCAGCACAGCCCTCCTCACTTCATCGTGGCTGGCTGCTGACTGAGCCCTCAGGGAGCACACACTGTATACAATATGGTTCATTGACTGTGATTGAGGTTCAGAAGCAGATTGACAGCAATGAGAAGCATGAAGAAACAGAAATAAGATGCACAGTTTGTCAGGATTGCACTGATGACATGAGGGCTTCCTAAGGAGAGAGATAATGTAGAGTAGGGCCACCATCTGTTTCAATCCAACAGTGAAAACCTACCTAAGGAACTAGGGAATATACTATTAACACCTGACTACATATTATGTCCTTTGTCATGGAGGAGAGAAAAAAAAACTTTTTCAAAGGAGGAAACCTCTGAGGACCCAAGGGCTATGTCAATTTCTCTCTAGGCTTTAGGGTATTTTAGTTGGTGACGGCTCGCTACTGCAGTTTAGAAGGCCATTCCAGGGAGTGGAAAATATTCTGATTTGGGGAACAGCTCTCACTCTATCCCCTTAATGGGAACACCTTGAAAGATTGTGAGCTAACTCTGCAACATGAGATACACTGATGCAGTTCCACTTTTAAGGTAGGAGGAGGAGAGTGATGACCTCAAAGCACTCAGCCGGGCTACCAATCTAAGAACAAACCATGTGAACCAGAGGCAGTCATACTTAGAATAGCTTAGAAGGTGCCTCCAAACCTGCTTGGCCTGCTAAACGGGCCCAGACTGATGAGGCCCCACCAATTGCAGCTGAAGTCTTAGATACTATGTCAAGAGGTGCCGCCAATGAGTTAGATGACTGAAGCTCCACCACATTCCCACTATGGGCCAGATGAGAAGAATGCCACCCGAGTTTCACATGTTCAAGATGTGGACTTGGTGGGTGCAGAGTGAGACCATCGGCAACAGGGCAAGAGCTGAACCAGAAAAGGTAATGGTCATTGTTGGCATGCCTCCAATTTATGAGTGAGAGCATGAATCAACTTTATTGTGCTAGATAGGAGGAAACTGGGCTATGCTGATAGCTGTAGATTAGGTAGCAGGTTATTGAAGAGGAGGCCAGGTGAAGCCAGCGACCTAGGAGAGGTAGGAGGCTGCAGTGTGAGCTATTTGATAGTAGTAGCAGCCAACGTAAAGCAAGCCAACAAGTTTCATTAAGGAAGCTAAATTAATGGTGACACAGAAGATAGGTGTTTAGATAGTGAGAGGCTGTGATGCCCGTGGTTAAATCAATGAGATTTAGCATAATTAATTCAATGTGGTTTAGCAGATGAATGCTATGGTTTCAGCATGAATAGTGAATTAATATGATTGGCATGAATACCTTAAATGCCTTTAAGGCAGAGTTATTCCAATAAGGAGCATTTGCAAGGCAGAAAGTATTTATGAAGCAATAATGAAATTCAACAAATATCTTGAAAGCCATGTAGGCTGCGAGATGAATGTATTTATGCATGGATGACTGAAAAGCCATGTAGGAAAGAAGCAGGGCAAAATAATGCAACTTACATAAAAACATGCTCGTGTTACTAGGAGCCATAATGCCTGCCTGAGACATCACAGTCCCCCACTGTGGGAATAACAGGGAAGCCAGAAGCTGAGCACCATGTGACCAAACAGCAACTGTAATGTTGGTAGGGTAGGAACCCCCCAAGATAGAGGCACTTTTACAGATAATGTCCTAGTTCAGGACAGAGCCATATAATAGCAAGCTGCCAAAGTAATGTGAACAAGCTGTGCAACGTAATCACTGAAAGGTTCAGAATAGTTAAAATCAGAAACATAATGCTAAAATGACTGCAGCTGTAAGCTGGGTCAGTATGGTAAGACATCAGCATGAATATACTAGAGAGTGCAAAAATTGAAGGTTGGGAGTAGTAGCTTCCTGACTGAGTTAGCACTAAATGAATTGAACACAGCACACTGAATGAATTGAGCAGAGCTACAGAGAAACAAACACAGCACAGCAGGGAGTGGTAGCTAACTGGAGCAGGATGAAGCCTGTACCAGGTGCAAACAAGTAAGGCTTGAGCTGAAGCATACAAATAACAATTGTAGTTGAACTGAGGGTTTGTTGAAATCTGGTGTCTGAATTGCACAAGTACAGGAATAACACAATTCAGACAAAGGGCAACAGGATGCTAGAAAAACTAGAAAGCCCCCAAAAGAAATAAAATGCAAAATTAAAAAACAAACACAGGAGAACAGGAAAGAAGCAACGCCGGAGGCAAGCAAATACTAACCAAAAACAGGAGAGACACAACAAACATAAGTCCAGCACAAACCAGCAGAGCCCAAAGCATAAACAGAAGAGGGAGGAAAATGCTGGGGGGAGGGGGGGTAGGGGGCTAAGCCCCAGCAGGCCCCAGGGGAGAAGGCAGAGATGTACAGAGCCTCCAGCAGCAAATAAAATGTGCTTCAGAAAGAGGCTGGGAGGAACTGCTTATATAGCTCAGGAAGGGGGCATAGCTGGTTGCTCTCCCCATTGAACTACAAGCATAGTCTTTCAATAACCAATACAGTTCTGCACCCATTTTTAATTACAAACTTGAGAAGGTATAAATGCAAAACCAAAGAAGCTTATTGCCCATCGAAAATGTATTCTACTAATTCAGTAGTTGTACTCAATTATATTGGCATGTATCTATAATTTATCTGTAAAAATGTACAGTTGCAGAAGTTGCCATATAAAATTGTTGATGAATAAGATTAAGCTGAGGATCATGACCACTAGCATGTCAGAATTTTTTCTGCCATCAACCAGTGACATCTGCACTTCTACACAAGGTCACAATTAGAGGTGGGCAAAAGTTGCAGATTGCTTTAGTGGAACTTTCATGGAAATTCAGAAATTTCATGGAATTTTCCAAACTTCTGCCATTGGTGAGACTAGAATCCTTTGAATGTGTTTGGTGGGTTTTCACCCTGTTCGGCCAAATATTTTGGCTGAACTGCAGAATAATGCACATGAACTACGGAATAACTTTTCTGATAATTTTTTTTCTGCAGTTTAATGAATTATTCCTCAGTGCATGTAATTATTCTGCAGTTCAGTGATCAGATCTGCTATTTATTTGTTTTTAATGTTATAATGTTACATTTTTATGTATGTCTAAATGTTCCTGATCGCTTATGAAGATGGGCATAATAATGCTCTTCAGCCTACTAGAATAAAAAATAGAATGAAAATGAAAAAAAATTAAATGAAGACATATTGATTTCCTTGACCTGGAAAAATTGGAGCATGTACCCCTTACAGAACTTTTGTACTTAAGATACAGCACTTTGTATTGAAATTCCATCCCCTGATGAAGTGGCAGTGCAACGTGAAGTGCTGGGCAGTCTGGGCTGGTTTTGGATTTTCGGGTTTCTAGCATTAAGTTTCTTGTAGTTACATTCAGAGTGCCATTTATTTTGTGTTTTTCAATTTAGCTCAAGGACCTCAGATGATTGAATCCCACTGGATAAGAGGCTCATAGCGATAGAGACACAAGGTAACCAGTAAAAATACCATCAAGAGGCAGATAAAAAGGCATACCTGTTGAAGTGGCCACATCCTGGCAGTCCCAAAAAGATGCTGTACTTGCAGTTCTTTACACTGCTATGTGGAAGACCTGTATTCAGTCTTAAGCTTGGGATTTCTAGTAGTGAAACTGGAGCACTGACACAAAGGTGATACGATTAGACTGTGGGGGAGTGATAAAATGGGCTTAGTCATAGACTTAATCATAGAAGAGTGTTGTGCATTAATCCTTGTGGCCAGGTAAAAGATGTGGTGCAGTAGCTTACCCATGTTGGGAGGGAACATTCTGGGAAAGAAAGACAAGTCTATTTTATTACTACGTGCCCAATCACAGAGGCTTTTGGCACCTTACAGTGCATACAGTAGAATCAGTACATGTAATTAAAGTCAATATACAACCCTAAATATAAAATTTCAGGAAGATTACATAGCAGCACCAGGTGTGCAAGGTAAAGAGAAAAAAATCGATAACCTGACTTCTGCAGACCACATAGTTAAGAAATCACTGCTCTGGATAAGGAAACAATTGAGACACATACACCTGTCCCCTCTCTCCAAAGTTTTAAGAATTGCCTGAAAATTAATTTGAAAAATTTATATGTTTGTCATTGTTATGCTTAACTGCAATGTAAGTGTTAAAGTGTTCTGTTTGTTATACTATGTAAGTGTTAAAGTGATCTGTTTGTTATTATTCTGCACTTTGCATTTTGTTTTATATATTCAGGTTGGACCTGAAAAAGGACATGTTCCAGAGTCCTTACCCAGTTAATAAAATAAAAATAAATAAAATAAATAAATATAGTGAGATGATAGGGAGTTCCTGCTCTGAAGTCTGGGTGCCACAAAAAATCCTGTAACAGTTGGCATGCACTGTGTCCTATGGCCCCCATATTCAGAGCTGGCCAGATGCACATACAGACAGATGTGCCACTTGAAATAAATGCAGTGGATGGCTCTGGAGCCATATTCAAACAGATAGTGCAATCACACAATCTGTTTGAATATGGACCCTGGATGGGTGGCACACATCAAGCAGCTGCCAGGTAATGTGTGGCGCTTTCAGGGTATGGGGCTGAAGACCACCCATAGGGGAATGTGTGGCACAAACATGTGTGCGCTGCAGCCCTCATGGGTAATATTGAACCCAAACATGCAAATGAGCCCACTGGGCATGCATGGTGCAAAGGGGCCATTTGCATGCCCATTATGGGCACATTTGCATGGCTGAGCCTGGTGAAATGCACCAGGCCTGACCCCAGAGCCCCAATCTACATAACAATAAAGAATACTCCCTGAATGCCCTTGTAGTCAAGTGGCCCCCCTCCCCAGCCCCAATCACAGTTGCAGACAACTAGACTATCTCTCTTCCTGCTTGTCAAGTGGCCCCCGCTGCCCAGCCCCAATCACAGTTGCAGTCGGAAAAAAATAAAGATTCCCCTCCCTGGTAGTCCAGTGTGACCCTCCTCCACAGCCCTCATCACAGTTGCAGTAAAAAAATAAAGTTCCCTCTCCCTGGTGATCTGAGTGTGACCCCCTCCCCAGCCACTGGACTGGAACTCTTCGTACAGGAGCGCCAGGCCAAATATATAGTACACACCCATTGGTAACCCGGCTGGGGTCACACTAGACTACTAGGAGGGGAATCTTTCTTTTGACTGCAACTGTGACAGGGGCTGCAGGAGGTGTCAGCACTAAATTCACCAGAGGGGATCTTTTCGGTTTGACTGCAACTATGATCGAGGCAGGGAAGGGGATTCACTTGACTACCAGGGAGGGGGAAAGTCTTTTTATTTGTCTGCAACTGTGATCAGGGTTGGGGAAGGTGGCCACTTGACTACCAGAGCAATCGGGTTGGGGATTTTTATTTCTGAAGACCAAGGTCGGGGGCCCTATACTATGGCAACAGGGCTACAGGGGTCTTCTTTTTGTACACAGATTGGGGTTGAAGGGAAGTTTACCTGGCCCTAGACTGGGCATGGAGCACCAGCCTGCCCCACTCATAGTTAAAGTAGGGTTTCAAAAGTGTAACTATGCACCGGTACAGCTGGTAATAATTACACTTGGGGGGGATTCAATATTGAGATGCTCGGCATATGCATAAGGGAAACCTAATTTGCAAAGGTGCATCACAATATTCTGTGTGGTGGCACAGTCTGGGGTGCATGGTGCATTGATGGCCTTTGAATATGGCCACACCTCTGATGGCCTACACAAGTCTGGAGATGTGCAGCACATCCAGGGATGCACCACACATCTCGTCTGAATATGTGGGCCATGTCTTTAAGGCATGACACTGATATGGGCATTTGAAAAATGGTTCACTCACCCGGTGATTTAATAAAGAACCATGTCAGAACCTTTAGTCCAACCAATATGTCAGGACTGAGATACCCCTTCATGAGAGTGGACACAAGTTTCTTATACAAGATTCCTTTTATACAAGCAAATATTTGCATAAAGTTCATAGTCTGGCATTCAGTCAGTACTGTAAATCATCCTCCAGGGCTGCCTTCTCTGTCTTGGGATAAAAGTTTATTAATTGTCATAGTTCATTCATGATTTATGTAATTTGGTGTTTTTTTTATATGATTTATATACAGTAGGATAAGTGCACATCAGAATTCTGGAGTACCTAAGTATAGTGGGGTTGAAATATGTGACAATACTATTACACAACATTGCCACGAAGTACATGTAGGGAATATGAATACAATACCATTTATTGGAACTGAAAGGGTGATGTACAAAACTAGAGGTGCAGACAGATTGAATGAGCTGCTAAGAAAAGAGTCTAGATGGATCTGCATGCTGAAGGTCCTTTGTCCTGCCAGCCTCAATGATGTCAATGATTTTAAATCTTTCCTGTTGAAATGTGAAGCTTTACATATATGACTTAAATTGTTGCTGCCCTTTTTTTGATACATGAACTGGCTATAATGAGTAGCTGTTTTATTTTAATGTATCTTAAACCCCTCCTCATCATTTGAATAAGAAGTGACTGTAATAAGAATTTATTTATTTTTGTTCACCACACAAGCATACTGGGTATAAAGAGATCTATTTTCAGGCATAAACTGGAAGACTACAATACAGTAATAACAGTGGCAAAATGATAATGCTGAACAACGATAATACAGCAATACAATAATGATGTGGTTTCATAAAGGGGATACATAGATGTGAAAAACTCTAGTTCATTAAACGAAACATTTCTACTACTTTTTAATGCATCACAGTAGAACTAAGCATAGACTGACAACTCTAAACTTTTGTTTTGAAAAAGAAAGCTAGTATCAATAATCTTGAAATGTGGAGTGCCATAGTAATACTTGATTATATCATGTGCTTGGCAATATTCTCAAACAATTGTGTAATAAACTGTTTTTATAATATGATACAAGAAAATTCTGTAGCTGTCTGAACACTAAAAAATGATAATGGCACACTTATCACAGAGTTTTATCACAAGGGTTAGAAATATTTGTATAGGTATTTACTATCTGATTTTTTCATAGCAGAACATCCATACACATGACCTTATTTATATAATATATTGTTGTATAAGCAACAGTAAATGAAAAGCAATTAGGTTTTAAATAATGAATTGAACAATGTATTATGCTGCAATGCAATAATGTTAACATGTTGGGTCTTTAGATGGGGGCCATGAGACAATCAATACTTTTATAAATGGTAATGCAACCAGATGTCTGACACCCTCTGACAAAGTGATGCATTCCACCAAGCACTGTGGTCACTGTGCTTACCTGCACTTTCTCCTCCTAGTGGTGGTGGTATTGTATTTGTTGTTTTGAATGTTGCAAAATGTTGTACCTTCAATGGCATTTTTTAGAATGGCATGGATGATGAAGAATTATGGCTCTCAGCCTGCATCGAACATTTGGACAGAATACAAATCCTCTTTCATTTCTTGTCTAATATGTGCCCTGTTTGTCTGTGTTGTGTGAGGATTTAGAGGCAGCACTGTATACCATGTCTATATAGTCAAACCCTGGAACAATAATCTTGTGGGCAACTTCTCAGCAGATAGAAAATGACACTGTAGGCAGGATTTGCTGTGGTTAAGCCCATAGTATTTCATGGATGGCATCAATGTGGGTGTGAAAACTATAGTCATTATTTGGTCACACATCTAGGTATTGAAGTGGGAATTTTTAAAGGAGGGCCATCCATGGCAATGAAGACTGGGGTTTTGTGAAGCACAGTAAGCCACAAATTACTAAAAAAGGTTGTAGGGACTGTTTTTTGAACTTGCTTAGTGTTGGCTCAAGCAGAATGTAAATTGCACATAATTGAAATAATGCTGCAATGAAGTTCCAGCTCAGAGGCAAAAGCACCACAGACAAAACATATGATGTCATCCACATACATATGAATATGCAAAGAGACACAGACTGAGAGGAGGAAATTTGGAAAGATGGAGAACAGGGTTGAATGCAGAATACAGCCATAGCAGACACCTGCATTGATGGAGATGGGAATAGCATTACCTACTTAGACAAATTGGAGCCGGTAAGACAGGTAAGAGCATAAATAGATGAAAGAGAGGTCAAAGAGTCCCACATCTGCAAACTTCTCAAGTAAGACAGGGTGGACAACAGTGTTGGAAGTAGGAAGGCAGTGGTGAGGTGACCCTGATCAATCCTTTTCAGTATAGAATGATTAAGTCAAAGAAGGGACAAGATGGTAGAGTGTAACTTATAGAAACTAGACTGGAAAGGGTAGAGAATGAAAGAGGAATGAAGAAAGCTGGATAGTTGTGATAGAATGATTTTTTCATAAACAAAACAGGAGCAGGGAGGAGGGGAATGGGGCGGTAGTTTCCGTAGGAGGAGCTATCTACTTCTTTGTTCAGTGGTAGGAATTTGGCACACTTACAGAACTAGGTAACTTTGCTAAGAAGAAAAGAGAGATTGAGGAGGTGAAAGATAGGCACAGCTGTATAGGAGATAGGCACGGCTATAGCTGGAACTGAGAGGTGCAGTAGGTTAGTGTCAAGTCCATTGGGGCTGTTGCTTTTATAGAGGGTTTGGAGCAAGAAAGAAAGAGAGAAAAAGAGAGAGAGAGAGAGAGAGAGAGAGAGAGAGAGAGAGAGAGAGAGAGAGAGAGAGAAGCATAGTGAGGACAGCATCATGGAGTGGAGGAGAATGGGGAGGGTTGGGAGGTGTGGTGAAGAGGAGAAGCTCACTGTTGCAGTTGTCCACTGACCTAAGTGTGGTATTTTTTGTCATTCAAGCAGTGGTCTTCCAATGTTGTGTAAAGTCATTTTTTGAAACCATGTTTCTCTTTTCCCTGTTTGTATATTCCTAGACCCTCTCACCTATACCCCAGTCATGCTGCATATGTAACCCCAATCCCCCTGCATCAGCACTTCCTGCATTGACTCGCCATAGTGCCGGAACACATAGTGTATTACCCTGTAAGGTGGAGACCAAATCTGATTGGTAGCTGGAGGATAATTACTGGGATTTAGGTTGCAGATATTGACAGTACTAGATAGGATTAAATGCTAGGCAGTCATCATTCCATCATAGCTCACATCAAACAACATATGAAACATATCAGCAGATATGGGCTTTCTGAAGGGAATTCCAGCTCTTTTTTTGTAATTTTGTGCTTATTTAACTTTTAAAATTACAAAACAAAGCAAAAGAAATTAAGCGCCCAGTCCAGAGCTGTTCACCATAATGGTCTCTGATGAAGCTAGGCAGTTTGTCTGGTGAAACGTAAGACTGTATTTTTCACCATGTTACCATTATGGTGAACAGCCAATGTATTTTGCACACAGTTTAATAAAATCAAAAATATTTTTTTCTATATTTTGTCTGCCCTGGACTGGGTGCTTAATTTTCTTTGCTTTGAATTATTATTAATAGAGCACTAGCCCTTTTACTCGGTGCAGCTTTTCTTTGTTTGCTTGTTCAAAATTACAAAACCATGACATATATAACAATAAAAATAGACAAAACAAATGGACAATGCTGCTTACAATTAAAAAAATTTGTTCATGTGTTAGCTTAAGAAGTTAATACATTATCTAGCTACAGTAAGAGGGATGTCGATGATATATAGAGAATGGTCTTAAGTCCAAGGCCCACTAGTCCATAGATTTTAAAATATCTCCTGAGATGAACAAAAATACATGAAGGTCACTTCCTAGCCCAATCCTGGACATGAAAGTTAATAGTACATAATTATAATTTCACAAAATTCAGACTCAAAGATTAATATATGAAATAAAACTGAGGTCTACAGGCGCATCCCCGTTCCCCTTATCAGTGAAATAAATCCCATACCCTGCTTTTCAGGGCATGACATTTCATCTATATTTCATAATCTAGGTCACCCATCTCCTCCAGAAAATGTCAAAATATTTAATGCAATAATTAATTTGTGTGGTTAACGTCTCCATTCTATAAATCCCTATAACTAGATCCTTTAGTGAGCCAATTTTCTGTGATGGCTTTTTTTTTGCTGCAAGTAGGCAACTCTTCAAAAGTTTCCTCACTGAGGAAAAATGCCACGGGGCTTCATAGCAAGAACAGACAAAAATGTTTACTGATATACACAATGGGATGTCAAAAATATCTGACAGAGCTCTCGCCAATGAAGCAATAAACGGGGACAATACAGGGTATTCCCATAAAATTTGCATGTGTGTGGCTGATGAGTGCCCAGAACATCTCCAGCAAGCTGCTCCCCTTCCTGAAATGTATTTACATTGCACAGCAGATACAATAAAACACTGAACTTTTACCTTCCAGGAAAATTCTTTCCAACTATGCGACCCTATGGGAGAATGCAAATATTTAAGGTGTCTGGCCCAATCCTTGTCATCTATAGAGGTATGTAAATTTTCATTTATTTTTCACAAACCAGCCACACAATCCTTTTCCTTTTTTTGTATTTATTTGTATTTTTATAACCACTTGAACCCTGATCTTGGCCAAAGTTTCACCTGGCTGGGCTTCCTCAGGGGCTTATGATCTATATTAAATGTATAATATGTAATTAGTAATTCCATTCTTGTATATACATTTATTTTAAATAAACTTATTTTTATGGCAACTTATCTTTCTGTCCATTGCATTCCTCATTTAGTTGTGTGCCTTTATATTATCAGACTATTAATTTATATACACAGTTTTAAATATATAAAGCAAACAGTCTATAAAAGATCAGTGCATAACACATTCTATTCTTTTTTGTAACATTGTCTGTCCTGTGTAATTTATTATACAATTTCTCTTTCACTATATCACATTTTATACTATATTTACCTCTGGTTCTGTGTTATGTAAAGACTTCAGGCATAACTTCACTGTCTGAAGTTTTTTTTTCTTTCTTTTTACTTCATATCATGCTTGTTTTAGTTTCTAAGACATATAAAAAAATTAAAACTTTCATTTAGCTACATTCTTCATCATGCCTGTTTGTAATGTTTAATTCATGCTCTAGTTGTCTCTGCTTACATAGCCAGCCAAGTTTTGTCTTCACTTATGTTTGTACAGTTTTACTTATATACTTGCTTCCTGCTAAGTTCACAGTATCTACATCTAGCCTTACTGTATTATACATAATTATTACATTTCATTCACACTTTTACTTGCTTTACCCATTTCTGAGTTCATTAAAATTACTTTTTCCTCATTTCATGTTCATTTAATAGTAGCTTTCTTACTTTTATACAAATGTTTCAATGTCTTCTATTGATAATGTGTCTTTTTAATCACAGGTTCATTCTGTGAAGCATACCTAATTTCAATCAGTTTTGTTGAGAAAAACATCAATGGTGGCTGACTGCTTCTGTCAGAACCCACTGGAGCTGTGAATTACAAATGTTTATTAGTGCCAACTTTTACGCAGTACCTTTATATTGCTCACTATGTTACTATTACTATTTTTACCTTGTTTTATACATTCATCCCTACAAGAGGGTTCTTGTAGCTCATAAGCCTTAAGTTATTAGTTTTGTATTGTTGCAAGTGCACTCACTATGAATAAAATATATACAATAAAAATGAACTGTTACCTTCCAGGAAAATTCTTTCCAACTATGTGACCCTGTGGCAGAATGCAAATATTAAGGTGTCTGGCCCAGTTCTTGTCATCTATTGAAGTATGGACATCTGTTTCCTAAACCTGTTTGATTGGAGGTGTGATTGGTAATGTTTGAGCAAAATAAAGAAACTGGGGAAGTAGGTTCATTTGTACCACATCTATGTTTTGGATTGGGGAAGTGGTACATTCTTCCATAGTTCTAAATCTTTAGTAAATTATCATATCAAAGGGTCATAATTACACAGTACTAATGTATTAAAATGTCCTGTCAGTTGGACCCCTAAATATTTTAGAGAGGGAAGATTCCCATCTAAAAGGGTAGGTTTTACATACGTATAGGTGGAGATGGGGAGTAATGAATCTGAATGACATCTGTCTTTTCCATATTTAATTTCTGTGCTAATTGTCCTAAAGCAGTAAGAGTGGCCCTTAAATGAGGCAGGTTTTTGTCAGGGGAGGTGAGATAAAGTAGCAGATCAGCTGTGTAGAGTGCCAGTATTTGGTGTCTAGCTCCTAAGCTGATAAGCCAGAAATTTCTATATTTTGTCTGATGGCTTGGGCCTGCTGCTCTAAATATACTGCAAATAATAAAGGGGACAGCAGGCTCCCCTGTCAGATGCCCCTATAAAGTGGGAAGAGATCCAAAATATGCTGATTCACTTTAGCATATGCTCTGGGGTTATCATATAGATGTTAATTAGTTTCCTAGGACTTTCAGAACACCCCATTCTCCCCAAGGTGGCTGCCAGGAATGGCCATGCTGCCCAGTTGAAAGCCTTCTCTGCATCTAGGCTCAGTAAAAGAAAAGGGGATTCCAACCAGGAGGCATGGTGTAGAATGTGGAGAAAACATTTAATATTGTCTTGCATTTGCATAGTTATTATAAACCCAGTTTGGTCTTCATCTATGAGGAAGGGAAGAAGACTCTCAAGATGTTTGGCAATAACCACAGTGAATAACTTATATTCTATATTTAATGCAGATATGGGGTGGTGAGATGAGCATTGATTAGTGTCTTTACCCAGCTTAAGTATGGAATAAATGATGGCAAGCCTACAAGTTGGCAGAGTAGGATTGCCCTACATCACCTCCTTGCAAATGTCTAATAGAGGTGGGAGTATTATTTCCTGAAAAGATTTATAAAACTCCCCCATATATCTATATGGGCCTGGGCTCTTACCTGATTTCAGGCATTTAATGGCCACTTCTAATTCTTCTGCAGTAGCTGAGGCATCCAGATAGGCAGTTTGCATAGGAGAGAGCAAAGGAAGATGTAGACCAGCTAGGTTAAGTCTTAATTTCTTGTGGAGTAGGTGTAGTTTCTGAGGAGAACAGGGTTTGGTAGTATCGCTGAAAAGTTTGTAATATCCCTTTGGAGTGCTTAACAAGACAGTCAGATAAGAGGTCCTTAATTTGAGTGATTGCCATCTGGTGATTTTTTTGTTGCAGTCAGTATGCTAAAATGCAAGCAGTTCGAGGGCCTCCCTCATAATGTTTTCCTTTTAAATATTGAATGGCAAGTTCTGTTTTAGCATCTTTATTATTTTCTGTAGTTTTTGTTGTGTGGCTGTCAAGAGAGTGGCCACTGCCAAGTCTCCAATAGCATGAAGTGCCTGAAGCTCCCGCAGTTGATTTTGTAGAGTATCAAGCTGTTCTGTTTGTGTTTTTTATAGTGAGTGGAGAATTTGATCATTTCTCCCATCAGGACAGTTTTAATTGTATCCCACAAGATACCCCTTTAAGTGCCCTCTCAGTCATCATCTGCTATAATTAATTAACCTAATAGTCTTCAGGTGATGCTACCTCTGGCTGGAAGCTGCAACACTGGACTTAAGATTTGCAAGAAAGTGAGTTGTGCTCACAACAGAAGGAGGTGAATCTTACAATTTACAATTGTCTTTGGTTTGAAGCAGATTCCTTAGGAAAGTTAATATTCTTCATGTGGAGGTTACTTCTAACTGAAGGGTGAAATAAGGAACTTAGAATTATCAGAAAAGGCAGCCTTTCAATCAATAGAGGGAAGTGGACCTTGCTTTACTTTGTTACAATTGTTAAGATTTTCAGTGCACAGGGGCTGAATACTGTTTTCTGTGTCTGCCCTTCTGCACAGCTGACTTGATTGGAGTTAGTGGTTGACTGTTTGCATTGCAATATTTGTAATACTGTGAGTTATTCACTGGGCTAAGAATTTGTCATAAATCCTGAATTAAGAGCAGGTTACAGGCTATGTATTGGACCGAGACAGTGCCTAGGGGGTGGAAACTGGTTTTTCTTTTGTTTATCTCTGTGTGCCTTAAAAGACCAGGCCAGACTGTGTCAGGAAGTACTTACATCAGAGCTACGTAACAGCCAATAGTTCTGGACACTCGTACAGACCTTGGTAACAGTACTAATTTTAGCAGGCTCATCAGATAACCTAATAGTCTTCAGGTGAAGCTATCTTTGACTGTAAGCTGCAACACTGGACTTAAGATTTGCAAGACAGTGAGTTGTGCTCACAACAGAGGGAGGTGAACCCTACAATTTACAATTGTCTTTGCTTTGAAGCAAATTCCTTAGGAAAGTTAATATTCTTCAGGTGGAGGATACTTCTTACTGAAGGGTGAAATAAGGAACTTAGAATTATCAGAAAAGGCAGTCTTTCAATCAACAGATGGAAGTGGACCTTGCTTTACTTTTGTTACAATTGTTAAGATTTTCAGTGCTGGAAGAGTTTAAACCCACAGGGGCTGAATACTGTTTCCTGTGTCTGCCCTTCTGCACAGCTGACGTGTTTTGGGGCTGACTGCTTTCAGAGCACAAGTCACCAGGCTGTTTTGGGGCTGGGGAGGTTTACCCGTGTCTGACTTGGATGTTTGGATTTTTCTCTGTTTGATTAGCAGGGTATTTTATCTGTCAAATTGTCATGTAGGGCATTTTGCTGACAGGAAGGCACTCATTGCAGCGGTAGGTCAGAGCTTTTAGCTGATTGTTTCATGAGGGCACAGTTTAAGCTAAACCCTTCCCACCCCTCACCCCACCCACCCTTGGAAATAGTTCCTTTATACCTGGGGTTCTGACATCATTTCCTCAAGAAGGCAAGGTGCATATCACTGTCATATCCTCTCTAGCACACTGCACTGACAATATAAGCATACACATTATATAAATACATATATTTCTATATAACAAGCCAATCTCACACACACACACACTCAAACTAAACAAGGTAGACAGTTATGTAGGGAGTAGTGCAATGTAATGGCAGTGGGGCAGCAGTCTTCTGGGAGTCTTTCTGGAGGCTGAGATGCTGCCCTGTTTGCAGACAACTATCTTCCCTGAGGAAGGAAGTTGCCCATCTTCAGGCTGCACTGGACTGTAATAAGGGAACCTCCCCCATCCAGGGAGCACCAGAGCCACCACCACTACCTCAGAGGTTGCAAAGAAAGCACAGCAGTTGGACCACAGTGGGCTCAGGGAGGGTAAGGGTGGTGGAACAGAGGCACACCCAGTCTGTTGTTCCACTCCACAATCCATACACCATTCTGGGGGAGCATAGTTCCCATATGGATGCATCCATAGAGGAGACTAAGAAGGGTGCAGACAACTGTCACAAGGGAGGCCCTCAAGAAGGAGGCAGAGGGCACCACAGGGAAAGGAAGCAGCTCCTGGTGGGGTACTCAATTATTAGGGGGATAGAACTGGGGGGAGTAGGGAAAACTGAAGTAAGGTGCCTGCCTGGTGCCATGGCTTGAAGAGACAGGAAGCGCATCCTTAGGATCACAAGAACAGTTGCACAGGAGTCTGAGCTGGATGTCATTGTCTACCTAGGGACAAATGACTTGTCTCATCATGAGATTAGAGCAGTGCAGAAGGACTTTGTAGAGTTGGGGAGGGGCCTAAGACAAGTAGCACACGCAGTATCCTTCTCAGAGGTGCTGCCTGCCAGTGGCATGGGTGAGGCAAGGGTACTTTACACTATGCAGTTTAATGAATGGTTGAAACAATGGTGTGGAGCACAGGGGTTTGGCTTCATTGGGGACTGGGGTTTCACCTGGAGGGACACCAGCCTATACTGGCTGGATGGTCTGCATCTGTCCAGGAAGGGAACAAGTCTTTTGGGCAATCAGTTTAAATGCTTCATTGGCAACCTTTTAAACTAGTCAAGGGGGGAGGCACTGATAAGCAGCAGGAAAATCCCAGCCTTCCCCTACAGAAAAGGGTACTAAATGAGAAAAAGACCAAGGTAGAAATGTCAGTGGGGGGATGCTGCTACAGAAGGTAAAGCCATCAAAAAATGGAGAGCAATGACTACCAATGCCCATAGTCTGGGTAACAAGCTTCCTGAATTAGTGGCCTTGATGAAGGAAGAACATCTGGATATTGTGGCAGTCACAGAAACGTGCTACACACAGAACCATGACTAGGACATAAACATATCAGGATACACTATCTACAGGAGGGACAGGGAGGGTAAAAGAGGAGGAGGAGGAGTAGCTCTCTACATAAGAGAAGGAATCAAAGCAACAGAAAAAAAGGGTAAACAGGGAGGAGAAGAAGCACTGTGAGTCAATTTGGAGGCAGGCAATGGCACCACAATCTGCACAGGGGTTGTATACAGACCCCCCTCTCAGAGGCAGGAAATGGACAAGGAAATGATAGAAAGTATACTTAGAATGGCAGATAAAGGGGAGATATTGCTGATGGGTTATCTGAATATGCCAGATGTTAACTGGAGTGCAGTTGCTTAGCCACTTCTAAGAGTGGGGTTATTCTGAGATGCCCTACAGGGCATGCCGTAGACAACTAGTATTGGAACCCACTCGAGAGGGAGCAATCTTAGACCTGGTCCTCTCAAATGGAGATGGAGAGGATCACAGATGTAGAAATGGGTAGCCATCTAGGAACTAGTGACCATCGAACAGTATGGTTCACAATAAACACAACAATAGAGTCAAGCCATACAAAGGCAAAAGTACTGGACTTCAGGAGGGCTGACTTTCCAAAATGGGTGAGTGCCTAAGGAATGCACTAGCAAATGGGCAGGAAGTAGGGGTGGAAGAACAATGGGGAATAATAAAAACTGCCATCACAGAGGTAACAAGCCTTTATGTGAAGCAAATAAACAAAACAAAGCCATGTAAGACACCACTATGGTTCTCAAAGGAGGTAGCAGTGAAGGTTCAAGAGAAAAAGAAAGCATTCAAAAAGTACAAGGAATCACGGAAGGAGCAGGACAGACAATTGTATCAGTTAAAGCAAAAGGAAGCTGGGAAGGCAGTCAGAACAGCAAAGGCCTGAACTGAGGAAAAGATAGCCAACTCAATTAAGGGGGGAGATAAAACCTTTTTTAGGTACATCATGGAGTGAAGGAAGACTAAGGAAGGGATAGGGAGGCTTAATAAAGGGGAGGGGCAGGAAAAGGGTGATGGTGAAAAGGCAGAGATACTAAACAAATATTTTTGCTCTGTATTTACAAATAAAGAGGGGGAGGTACCTAAAAGAAACAATAGAAACACTCTGGATACAGAAGTTGATACCAGCCCATTTACAGAAGAAAGGGTTCTGAAAGAACTCCTAAAACTGAAGGTGGACAAAGCAATGGGGCCTGATGGGATTCATCCCAGAATTCTAAAAGAACTAAGGGTAGACCTAGTGACACCATTGACTACCCTCTTTAACAAATCATGGGAGGATGGGGTGGTACCTGAGGACTGGAGGAGGGCAGATGTGATTCCCCTTCACAAAAGTGGGAGCAAGGCAGAAGTAGGAAACTACAGACTGTTAGTTTAACCTCAGTGATAGGGAAAATGATGGAATCACTTCTGAAGGAAAGAATTGTCGAGTACCTAGAGGCCAGAGGGGCACAGGACCCAAGGCAGCATGGATTCACAGCAGGAAGGTCATGCCAGACAAATCTAATAGATTTCTTTGACTGGGTGACCAAAGTAGTAGATCAGGGAGGGCCTGTGGACATGGCCTACCTAGACTTTAGCAAGGCATTTGACACAGTCCCACACAAAAGATTAATATACAAGTTAGCCAGCCTGGGAGTGGGTCCCAAGATGATAGCCTGGGTAAAGAATTGGCTGGAGAATAGGACACAGAGGGTAATCATAAATGGAATCCACTCTGAAGAAAGGGGGGGGTTACTAATGGGGTGCCGCAGGGTTCAGTATTAGGACCGGTCCTCTTCAATGATTTTATAAGTGACATTGCAGAGGGACTAGAAGGAATAGTATGTCTCTTTGCAGATGACACAAAGATCTGCAACAGAGTTGATGCACAAGGTGGGGTGGAAAGGATGAGAAGGGACTTAGCAAGGTTAGAGGAATGGTTAAATGTATGGCAGCTTAGATTTAATGCTAAGAAGTGCAAGGTAATGCAGCTGGGAAACAAAAACCCAGGGGAAGAGTACACAATGGGGGGTTAGATACTAACAACAACAAAAATGGAAAGGGACCTGGGGGTAGTTATATCAGATGACGTAAAGATGGGCAAGCAATGTGAGAGGGCAGTAAGGAGGGCTGGGGGGATACTGGGATGCATAGAGAGAGGCATCACCAGTAGAAAAAAAGGAAGTTGTTATCCCTCTGTACAGACAGCTGGTGAGACCCCATGTGGAGTACTGTGTGCAGTTCTGGAGACCCAGTCTCTGCAAGGACATAGACAAGATGGAAGCTGTCCAGAGGAGGCCAACTAAAATGGTGCAGGGTCTGCACCAGAAGACATATGAAGAGAAACTAAAGGAGCTTAATATGTATAGCCTTGAGGAATGGAGGGAGAGGGGGGACATGATAGAAATTTTCAAGTACCTCAAGGGTATAAACAAAGTCCAAGAAGGTAGCATCTTTCAAAAAAAAGAGGTGTGCAAGAACAAGGAGGCATGATTTGAAGATGGGGTGGCGGCTCAGAGGTAATGTAAGGAAGTATTTTTCACAGAGAGGGTTGTGGATGCATGGGAAGGCCTTCCAGAGAAAGTTGTGGAGTCAAAAACAGTGGTTGAATTCAAGCATGCATGGGACAGTCATAAGGCAATTCTAGGGGGTGCGGGTAGAAAGAAGTAGGCTGCTGGTTAACTAGGATCTGCAGCTTATTCTATAGGTAGGAAAATGGGCACACTGGGTGTGCCAAGCGGTCCTTATCTGCCGTCAAATTCTATGTTTCTATGAAGGAGTTTCTCTTTAATCACTGCAGTAAAGGTGGGTATAGTAAGCAAATAGTTGTTAAGCCTTCAAAGAGTTTTCCCCAGCTGAGGTTCCCAGTCCAGGTAAATCAAAATTGTGACATGGTCATACAAGAGTATGGAGAGTATCTGAAAATTCCTCACTTCTGTAGGTGCTGAGATTCTTTAGGAATGGGATATAAGTCAATTTGAGAGTAGAAATTATGTGGTGCTGAGTAGAGTGTATACCCCTGGTCCTGAGGGTGTAGCGTTCTCCATGCATCAACCGATACCGTCTCCTTAAAGAAGGATTGTGCCATTTTTTGAGCTCCCATTTTCCAGGGTGGGTTGTATCTTTAACATCAAAAGTCATATTGTAATCTCCACCCATTAATAATATGCCTTTTAGGAATTCAGTAATTATCCTGAACAGTGAATGGACTATATCAGCATTTGTTACTGGTGGTAAGTAAAGTCTGGCTAATGTTATGACTCATCCCATATACTGTAAATACCAATCAGTAGAGCCAGTCACCCTTCTGGGTCCACATAGCTGTCTGCAGTTTGTATAGAGGTTGACCTAGGAATCAATATAGCTGCTCCCCATCTTTTCCCTCCTTGGAAAGATGAAGCCACTACATGTGCATACCCACATTTAATCAATTTTGCATGTTTTTCCCTGCTAAGGTGCATCTCCTGCAGGAGAACAAAAGTAGGATGTATTTTTTTATGGCAGAAAGGACCTTGGATCTTTTTATTGAATTATTCAATCCATTAACATTGTGGTAATATATTTTGACAGGATTAAAACTGTGCATGTTGTTACGCAAAATTTATTGTCAACATCTGAAGTTATCCCTCTTTATAAACTTTAAATGTGAATTTCCATGATTTGCCCCCTTTGTAGGTTTCTTGCATTCTCCTCTCAAATATGACAGGGGTGCAATCCACAGGCCTCCACTTCCCTCAGATATTTTGTAATACTAATAAGCTATAACCAATGCACAGCTCTGATAAAAATAGAACAAGTATAAACATTTAACATCATAAGACAAAAACAACTTAGCAATTTAACATCAATAACTAACCTTAACTGCCAACAAACATGATTCTGACTTCCAAGGCAGGAGGGTTGAAAACAACACCTTCTATAGGGCTGGGCATGGTCACCAAACTGTGACTATGTCCAGCTGGGAGGATAGGTGGCAGAAAAAATTGCCAGGACTCCTTGGTCACAGGTTAGCCTGGACCATTTAGTAAAGGGAAAGTTTGGGAAGTCTGCCACCACAAGCATTGAGAAGAGCCATGTGTTCCATAGCACCTCAAAATCTGCAATGGTAGAATAGCACCCCCATGCCTGCATTGTAATTTATACTGGGTATAAGTATCTGTGGTCCCAAGAAATGCAACATTTACAGTATCTAGGCTTATACGAGCACTGTGAAATACAGATGTGACAGCCAGGATGCAATGCAGAAATGCTGCAGAATATAACAGAATACTGCAGTTTACTGCAGGGGCCATTGTAAGTCATTGGCAACTAAGTCCTTTTGTTATGCAGGATTTTTGTGGCATGTCATTACTGCAAGTTACTGCCCTTCATCGCGGCTGACTCCACTATAGCTCTAATAAGATAATCCTTCACTTCTCCTCCCTATTCATCTTTTCATTTTATTTCTCTCCCTCTCCCCATTTTCCATTTAGCTGCTTTCTGTACCTAGTAACACCCATGCATCAGAGAGCTGACTTATAGGGGTGCCACCCAAATGCAACTGGATTTCTGTATGAAACCCGCACTGCCAAAATTAAATAATCACAAGCTGAGTAATATAAACAAAATAATTATGTTCACATCAGTTAATAAGTAAGATATACTACAAATAGGTAAACATGGATTAAGGACAGTGCCACGAGCATTCCAGTAAAGTATCATTCACCAATTGTATGGTATTGTAATACCATAGGCAAGTTGCTAAGTCTCAAACCCCTAAACCCACTAGTAATCTATTTCTCAATTAACAAAATACAAAAAGCATGGTAAGAAGAGGCCAACCAGCTGTATTGGTCTAAAATAATGTCCATTTAATATGCCATTTCTCTGAAAACTAAGTCTTAAATAATAAATATTTAACAAGGAAAGTCCTTGTTAAGGTGTAAGTATGATGGAAAGATTAAGAGCTTAATTGTCCTTACAAGGACCTCTGCTGCTGAAAGAAGGGATATGTGGTTGGTAAATGGTAATGAGCTGAGACTGCAAACATCTGCCAACCCATACCGCTAGTGCAGTTCTTGAAAGGGAGGGAACTACGTCAAGTCTGTATCATCAGACAGATAATATGTCAAACATCTGAGCATTACTGATTCAGGATTGTCCTGGCATATTTGCTTGTGCCAGTAATGAAAATCTAAGTTCTTCTTGAGCCCTTACAATTGGGAGTTTCATCTCTGAGGGTCTCCCTCTTTCTGGACCACCAGTGGAAAATTAGCTGTTTTATAGTGAAGAAAGTGCCAACTCCCCATGTGAAGATGGAGTGCATACTTTGGACAACAGTGCTGCCTACCTGCCACCCAAAGTGAATTAAGGAAAATCTGAAGGAAACACCAGGTCCTGCATGTATGAAGAGCATGTGTTATTTAATAAAACATAGGGTGGCCTCATGTGGCAGTATTTTTATTTACAAATTGTTGTAAATATTTGGATTGCTGTTATTCAGGATAGTCTGACTGCAATGCAAAATGTTCTGCAGTGCATCATCATTTTTATTTATTTATTTATTTGTACATCAGTTTACAACCTTTGAGCCAGAGGCTCATTTCCAAAGGTACCTCGTCGCATTGAGGACAAATACATAACAGACTTTTAGTTACAGCATATGAGTTACATAGTTACTGTAGCAAACACATGTGGTTACAAACATTTAAACAGATGGGCCAGTTTAGTTACAATGGCACGTTCTTGCACGAAGGTAAGAGCAAAAACAGCAGGATAATAGCAGTTCAATCGGCTTTTCTCTGTTTCTCTGCTCTTTATCACCTGAGTACACTGTAGAACAAAGAGGTCAAATGACTTGTCCAAAGTTAAACTGTAAGCCATTATCTGAGCAAGGATTTCTCGACCTTCAAGCTCACAGGTGGATAGAAAGCTAGTGGAAGAAATACACGCGATGCCTACAAAAGTGGAAGTATTGCTGCTGGGTGATTTCACTTTACCAGACATGGATTGGACCATCCCAGCTGCTGTCTCAACCAGGAGCAGAGACATCTTGGATTCTCTACCGGAGGCAGGCCTCAGGCAGCTAGTGCTTGATCCACCAGAAACAGGGCAATTCTGGACCTACTACTGACAGACAGTGACAGAATCACAGAAGTCAGGGTAGACGGTCAACTGTGGTCCAACTACCACCGCATAGTGTGGTTTAGCTTGGGGACAGGGGCACAGTATAGTTACACAAAGCAAGGTTCTTAGATTTCAGGAGGGCAGACATTGAGAAGATGGGAAGGTGCATCAAAGATGCTCTGGCAAGTAGAGGGGAAGGGGGGGTTGAGGCCCATTGGGAACACATAAAAGAAGTCATATTGGAGGTAACAAACTAATGCACAAGGGCAATAACCAAAGGCAAGAGACTAAGAAAACCATTATGGTTCTCTAAAGAAGTTGCAGAGAAGGTAAGGGAGAAAAGGGTGGGTTTAAGAAAATTTAAAGAGACTCAAAGAGAAGAAGATGGGGAGGTGTACCTAAAGAGTCTAAGGGAGGCAGGGAAGGCTGTTAGGAGTGCAAAGGTGAGGACAGAGAACAAATTAGCACAGATGGTATAAAAGGGGACAAGAAATTCTTTAGGTACATCAGCGAAAGAATGAAAGCCTGGGGAGGGATTGTAAGGCTCAAAGGGGACGAGGGGGACTGTAAGGAGGGAGACCTGGAAAAGGCATAAAATTTAACAAATACTTTTGCTCAGTATTCACTGAAGAAGGGGGGGAACAGGGACCACAGCTGGGCAATAGATATGGGGGGGGGGGGAGGTCAACACCAGTCCATTTACAGTGCAGAGAGTCCTGGAGGAACTTGAGAAACTGAAGGTGGACAAATCAATGGGGCCAGATAGCATTCACCCAAGAATAGTAAAGGAGCTACGGAGGGAGCTAGCAGCACCACTGGTGGCCCTGTTTATAGTCACTCAACACAGGGATGGTTCCTGAGGACTGGAGGAGGGCACATTTAGTCCCTCTTCACAAAAACAGTAGCAGGGAGGAGGTGGAAATCTATAGGCCAGTCATCCTCACATCAGTAGTGGGTAAAATCATGGAGGCACTGCATAAAGAAAGAATAGTGGAGCACTTGGAATCCAACAGTGCTCAAGATCCAAGACAGCATGGATTCACAGCAGGGAGGTCATAGCAAAAGAATCTGATAGATTTTTTTGACTGGGTTACAAAGGAGGTGAATCAGGGGGAACGGGGGATGTGGGTGGCTACCGCAATTTCAGCAAGGCCTTCAACACTGTCCCACATAAAAGGCTGGTAAACAAGATGGGTAGTCTTGGCATGGGTCACACAATAGTAAACTGGGTTAGAAACTGGCTAACAGACAGGAGGCAGAGGGTGGTGGTAAATGAGATCCAACCCGGGAAGGGGGGGTAACAAGTGGGGTACCTCAGGGATCAATCCTTGAGCTAGTACTGTTTAATGTCTACATCAGTGACATAGCAGAAGGGCTGGAGGGAAATGTCTGCCTGTTTGCAGATGACACCAAGATCTGCAACAGGGTAGACACTCCAGAAGGAGTGGCGAAAATAAGAAGGGACCTAAGAAAACTGGAAAACTGGTCTGAATTGTGGCAACTGAGGTTTAATTCCAAAAAGTGCAAAATAATGCACCTGGGATGCAGGAACTCAGGGGAGAGCCACAGGATGGGGGAGGGAGTTGCTGACAGTCACCAAGGAAGAAAGGGATCTGGGAATTATCATTTCTGACAACCTAAAGGAGTCTAAGCAGTGTACAAAGGCTGCAGTGAAGGCCAGTGGTATGCTTGGGTGCATAGGCAGAGGTATTACTAGCAGAAGGAGGGAGGTGGTGATGCCACTGTAT
Source organism: Neoceratodus forsteri (assembly GCA_016271365.2). Taxonomy (NCBI): domain Eukaryota; kingdom Metazoa; phylum Chordata; order Ceratodontiformes; family Ceratodontidae; genus Neoceratodus; species Neoceratodus forsteri. The sequence goes on along the minus strand of CM057454.1, from coordinate 1,066,576,128 downwards.
AAAACACTGGTGAGGCCTCACCTGGAATACTGTATACAATTCTGGAGGCTGCATCTTTGAAAGTAGATAGACAGGGTGAAGGCAGTCCAGAGAAGGGTGTCCAAGATGATACATGACTTGCACCAGAAATCATATGAGGGGGGGAGAGAGAGCGAGAGAGATTGAGGGACCTCAATATGTATTCACTGGAGGAAAGGAGGGAGCGGGGGAACATAATAGAGACCTTCAAGTACCTTAAGGGCATAAACACGGTGCAAAGGGGTGACATCTTTCAAAACAAGGAATGTACAAGAACAAGGGGCTATGATTGAAATTGGCAGGGGGCAGGGTATGGGGGAATGTAAGGAAGTTTTTATTCACAGAAAGGGTTGTTGACACGTGGAACTGTTTGCTACAGGAGGTGGTGGGAGCAAACACAGTGGGAGGGTTGAAACATACATGGGAGAGGCCCAAAGGAACCCTTGGGGGGGAGGGAAGGAAGGAAGAGAGCTGTTGACCAAGTAGGGTCAAAGGCCACAAATAATGAAGGGCTTATGGGCAGACTGGATGGGCCAAGAGCTCCTTATCTGCTGACAATTTCTATGTTTCTACAGTCCCTTGCTCTGTTATACTAAATTGCTTACATAAGTTCAAAAACCTTTTAACTAAATCAACAGTGAATGCACAGCATGAAATGTGTGGAGAGGCTTTAAACTGTGGGACTAAAAGTCACTGGAAAATCAGAGTTGTTATTAAACCTCACATAAAGAATTTAACAATATTGTTCACACGACATGCACAGTGTGGATTTTAATGATGCAGTCTAAAAGGCCTAATTTATGTAACCTACTTGTAGCTCCTGATTCAGATGATATAGCCCCTTATTGTTGAATTGAGATGTTTAATTAAAGCTCATAATATTGTAGAAGGTATGCTGTGTATCTGAAATACTTTCTGACTGAGCCCATAACACTATAAATTGTTAAAATAAAGGATAAGTCATTTGGGCAAAGCCTAACTTTTTTATATATTTGCATTAGTGAGTCACAAGTATGGTATTAATTTGTACTGTAAGTTAATAGGTACAATCAGGGTTTATTTTCCTGTGTAAGAGTGTCATTGTATGAGGTTTGGATGAGAAGACTGCAGAGCAAATCTGACAACTGAAACCTCACATGCTGAAACTCTTATACAGTAAAAGACACCTCTGACAGGACATACTATCATATTAAAAATCCTAAATGCATGTGTTTTTTTTGACAAAAAGTGTCCCGGGTATTCTGAAATTTGAATTAAATAAAATGTTATTGTTTCGGAGTAGAAAGTGCTCCTCTGTTGCTGTTTTACAGAATGGTTCAGTCTAACAGTCTGTGTTGTACATAGGATATTTAGGATAATATAGAGTTTATGTAGACAATTGTCCATATTGCTCATCTTTTTAGTACCTGTAACCCTTAATATTGTGGGTCCTGAAATAATGGTCCAATTTACTTTTAAATTATTGCATGGTCCTGCTACCCAACACTTTCTCTGGGTGTGAGTTCCAGAGTGATAATACTCTCTGGTTGTACCACCTATGCCTTTTAGTTGAGTGGCATAACTTCACTTTTAGCTGTAAAGTATGAGCACGTGCATGGTATATCTGGTCCCTCATTTCCAGGCCCAGTCTTTCCTACAGGTCATCACTGGTCAGTGTTCTGAATAATAGGCATATGTCACCTCTCTATCTTCTGTACTCTAAACATCCCTAGGTGATCCAATCTGGTCTCATAACTGTGACCTTTAGATCCCTAATTAATCTTGTAGCCCTTTTCTGGACTCCTGAGCACCTGAATGGCAGATTTTTTGTGTGGTGATCAAACTTGGGTGCAATACTCTAACCAATGAAACATACAGTGGGACAATAACTTCCCTTTCCCTACTTTTTATATGCCTAATTATACTGTTCAACACACCATTTGCTTTTTTTGCAACGTTTTTACATTGGCTCTTAAATTGCAGATCCTTAGAAATGATTATCCCCAGGTCTCTTTACTCAGTTACTTCCATCAGAATACTGCCATTTAGTATTTAATCCATATTTATATATTTTTTATCCATATGCATAACTGTGCACTTTTCAGTATAGAGCTGTAATCTGTGTTTGATGGCCCGTGACTCATATTTAATGCTTTCAATAATCTAACTGAATCTTCTGTGGCCTCCACAGTTGTGTCAATTCTGGAGTCATCTGCAAACTTGGTCAGCCAAATGTTAGCCTCACAACTCATAGAGGTGATATACAGGTTAACAGACAAGGCACCAAAACTGACCCCTGGGGCACCCACTACTTACTTCTGTCCGATCTGAATAAATTCTTTGTATACTAACACTTTGCTTCCTGTTAGTAAACCATGCTGTGATCCAGTTAATACTTTTACAGTTTAACCCCAGATCTGACAGAACTTTGATCAACTCATGGTGCAGAACTTTATCAAAAGCTTTTCAGAAGTCTAAGAAATTATATCAACTGGTTTGCCTAATTCCAATTCCTTACTAACCTTGCTATAGAATTCTAGATGGTTGGTTTGACAGGACCTTTCCTGCATAAATCCATACTATTTTATGTTATCCTTGGCGTTATCGCTTATATATTTACCTATATGGTCTTTTATGGCTTCTTCGATAACTTTACATAGGACAGATGTAAGGCTCGCTGGTCTGTAATTCTGTGGATCCCTCTTACTACCCTTCTTATTTATAGGTATAACATTTGTTGTCCTCCATGAGTCCCCCACAAACTCTTCATCTAAAGATCTTTGGAAAATTCTTGTTATTGGATCTGCAACTTCATTAGCCAGTTCTTTTATAATTCTGGGGTGGATTCCATTGGGCTCTGGAGATTTATTTGGATCTAGATTTAATAGCCTGGGTCTAATGTCATCTTTATTCAAGGTAAATTATCTGATGGGACTGTCATTTATTGGGTTGCAGTTATTATTTATTTTAATATTGAACACTGATGAAAAAAAAATGTTTTGTACTTTAGCTATCTGTTTTGGTTCCATCACAAGTTTGTCCTTTGAATCTACCAGGGATTGGACCTTAGCATTACGGTAGCATCACAGTAAACATGCGGATTTGTACCAAAATTCTCAGCATCAAAATCTTTGGTTAAAACTGACTTCTGTCACTTTCGTTTTTTCTTTCTAGCTGTGGTGTGTCAATAACTAAAGCACTTACTGAGAGGTGGGAGATGGCTGGTTTTTGAGATGAATAATAGCTCTGTTTAATATGTTGCCAAGCACAGCAGCAGGGACATCCATGGCATTGGGAGCCTATCAGAGCTACCAACTGCACACAGGGTAAGAGCTATAGTACAGTAAGTGTGCAGTGATAATTCCTGGCTGCTGACTGGTGGAAGATTTATAATTATGATGTATACTGTACTAAATATAGTACTCACTAGCATAAGTGTTCTATGGATGCATAAATAGAGGTTATACAATTGCTTGATTTGGCATACAATATGCCATTTATCTTTGTGAGTCTATTGAATGAGACATCAAACTAAGGTACTTTCTGCTTTTTCTGAAAGTTGTTCAGGTGAATGTTAAAGATCCCATGGTATTTCCCAAAACAGTTTGGGAATTCCTTCAGTGTCTTGGCCAAATTTTCCTTATCCACAAATCTAGTTCAGTTTCAGTTGGTTTGCATTGCATATATATCCCTCCTCCGAGCAAGGCTGAAAATATACAGTTTTGTCTCACCTTCTTTTCCCAATCAACAAACTCTAAATAAATAATTGAATGAGGTGACAAAAACCCTCACAAATGATGATGAATATCATATTCTGAGTAGGTCCATTGCTTATTGGGTTTATACCATACATTTGCAAATGTAAACCTTTCAAAATTGCTCTTCGTTGAGGTTTATTTTTTTAAAATAATCTTCTTATTGTAGTTCTCAGTAAACAAATATACAAGAATACATTATGACATCCAAACAAGCACAAGGCAGACATTCTTGAAGACTGGAACAAACTCCCTGAGCAATTCAAGCTGGCTGCAACCCTGGCCAACTTTAAATATCAATTGTTTTCACACCTTAAAGGTGATAGGAAATTATTTTTTACATTGTTAACTGCCACCCCATTTTCCTTTCCATGCCAGTTATGTATTCTGATAGGCTTAGTCCGATTTTTCATAAACCAAGGATCTAACTTAGGGGTGCCCTCAGAATTACATAGAGTTCTACTCTCCTCAACAGCTACTGCTCTCTGCTTTCATATCCCAAGACATTCCATGCCATCATTTTCTTTTCCATGCTATCCATCTGAATGGCCTGGACCAATGTTACTGAAGCCATATAATGTTTAGGCAGCATGGAGAGAGAGAGAGAGAGAGAGAGAGAGGGAGGGAGGGAGAGAGAGAGAGAGAGAGAGAGCTGCTGAGGAGAGAGGGATTCAAGGTAGTTACAAAGACAACAAAACTAGATTATTAATTTAACAGAAAAATGTGAAAACGTATCAGAATAGTGGGTATACACTAAAAGAAAACATAGAAGGGCATCTAGAGGTGTACAAATCTGTTTCATATCACCTTTAAAGAGCTTGCTACTGTTTTCACCTATAATAGTGAGCCTTGACCAAGCATAGGTGTTTGTAATTTTCTGGTATTGTTTTCACTGTTCAGATTTGAATGAGGCTAGTATCTTGCCATTTGTCTGCTGCTATTTCCCTAGGAGCTTCCTGAAAAGAGATTGCACATTTTATGGAGCTAACCTACTGGGCAAAGTTTTAAATAAATAATTTACAATTATTTTAGACAAAGCATGACAAAGAAAAGGCCTTGAATATAGCAAAATATTAATACCATACTAATCAAACTCTCCCTCGCCCACACCTGCCCTCTATTTATTGTGGGATCCTACTGTTCTCCTGACTCAATCACACCCTCCAGCTTGGAACACCTGAGCACCCTAACAACATTGACCTCTGGAGGTGTGTTATACATCCTCTGTGGTTTCAAACAAAATTGGCTGTCAAGTAGCAGCTCCAGGCTGCAGAACCAGGTGGCAGCTTTAAACCTAACCCAACTTATCACCAAGCCCACTCTCCTCAATCACAAATCATCTAACCATTCTCTCTTGGACTGGTCCCTTACCTCGCACCCTCATCATATAATCGCCTCAGGGCTGCTACCAGACTTCATAAGCGACCATAATATGATCTACTTGTCACAAACCTACTCAGCAGGTCAGGTCCTCTACTCCCAAAGTGACAACCTCTGAGCGCAGTCTCGTGAACAGTATAACAGACAAGGTAACCCTCTTGTCTGTTTTTTTGAGTTTGGATCAACCTTTGGTCTCCAGTTCTGGAGGGATTCAAACTGTTAACCTCTTGTTAGCATACCCAAGACACAGGCTCAGATATATCTGTCTTCAGGGGGCCAGATATCTTTGCCTATGGGCACCTAACCAGGTATTCAGAGATGAATCCTTAAAAACTTTAATAAAGACCTTAGAATTAACGCTTCTCTTTCCAGTTTGATACCACCATTCAAGCTTATGTCTATTGTCTGCTATAACCATGGACTTTTCTTACAAAAGAAAAAGAAGTCAAAGACAGACCAAGTAAGTTCTAATAAGAATTTTACTAAAATAGTTAAAAATATGTGAAACACAAAATACAGAACTCTTATATCAAAAGACATACAAATCTTTTAAAAAGAAACAAGGTTTAAACATTGCAAATTTCTACTTCAGTACTTAGTCTCTAAATAATTGCTTCAGTGCCCCCCCAAGATGTTTCGTGGTCAGAGTCCAGGTCAGAATGTGTGTCTCTGTAAAACAGAGCTATTACTAAACAACTGTATTGGCCAACCCATTTTTGGTGAGGTCAGCTAGCTCCTCCTCTGTCAGATTATATTTAAAAAATATATATCTTATACAATCACTGGATGTATTTTCAAAGTATTACATTCTGCAATCCTCAGCATAACTCATGTGTGTAAAAAGACATCTCTTTGATCCATGCTACATGCTCCTCACACAGGCTTCATATGAGCATTTATAAGCTCGCACTAATACATGACAACCTGGTTTTCTTTCTTCAACGTCATAAACCTTTTCTACGATTTCCCTGTTAGCAAAGTTAACTTAAACAACTCTGTAATTAGCTCCTGGTCTGCTGTGTAACACATTGCATCTAAAAACTGAGTGTGTGTGATACACATGCTGTCAGCATTTCTCCTCACTTGCATCTGTCCTTCAGCTGAAACCGGGGGGGGGGGGGCAGTGAGGCTATTCTAAGGGCACTTGATTTTCAGCAAGAGACATTCAGTAATACATTTTATTAAAAAGAAATGATACAGAACTCTGAACATGGCTGTCTACGCCATACTCCTCCCCATCTAGACTGAATTTAGGGGATCGATCCCCTACATCGGATGAGCATCCCAAATCAGTTCACTCATCATCGACCCTAGACAGTCCATCTGAGTTTTGATTATTCGCTCCAGTCCTATGTAGAATTTTTAGATCATACCCTTGTGAAGCAAGACTCCATCTTAGCAGTCTCCCATTGTTCTTCCCCATCTGCGTCAGCCAAACCAGGGGCTTGTGGTCAGTCTGCACCACAAAATGCTGCCCATACAAGTATGGCTCTAATTTCTTTAAGGCCCACACTATGGCAAGACATTCTTTTTCCACCGTAGAGTATGCTTGCTCCCTGGGGAGCAGCTTCTGGCTCAGGTACACTACTGGGTGATCTGTCCCTTGGCTAGATGTCTGGCTCAGTACTGCCCCAATACCCACGTCTGAGGCATCCGTCTGAACTGTAAAGGTTTTGCTATAGTCTGGACTTGTCAAAACAGGAGCACTGCACAGTGCCTCCTTCAGTCTGGTAAATGCTTCCTCATTGGCTGGGCCCCAGGTAATTTTCTTTGGCATTTTTTTCTTGGTCAGGTCAGATAGGGGAGCAGCCAGGGCACTGTAATTGAGTACACATTTCTTGTAGTACCCTGCTGTCCCTAGAAAGCTCCTGACCTGCTTCTGTGTTTCTGGTCTGGGCCATGCCTGGGTCACCTCTTTCTTTATCTGGTTAGGATGGAGCTGTCCCTGGTCTATCACATGCCCATGGTATGCTACTTCCCTCATGGCCACCTGGCACTTCTCAGCTTTGTCAGTGATCCCAGCCCTCTGTATCCTGCCCAGCACTTCCCTAAGGTGGGATAGGTGTTACTCCCAGCTGGTACTAAAGATGGCAATATCATTCAGGTACGCCACGGCATACTCCTCATCACCTTTTAACACCTGGTTCAGTGGCGAGGGCGTTCTTCATTCTGAAAGGCATTACTTTGAACTCAAATAAGCATATCGGAATGATGAAGGCTGATCTCTCCCTAACTCTGTCTGTCAATTCTACCTGCCAATACCCCTTGGTCAGGTCAGTAGTCGTAAGGTAGGTTGCCCCTCCCAACTTGTCCAGGAGTTCATCTGTCTGGGGCATCGGGCAGGCATTGGAATTTGTGACTGCATTCAGTCCAAAATAGTCCACACAGAAATTAGTTGAGCCATCTGCCTTGTGCACAAGGACTACAGGTGAGGCCCAGGGGCTGTGGGATCTCTGGATTACCCCAAAATCCAGCATCTCCTCCACTTCCCTCCTAATGTCCTTTTGGACAGCCTCTGACACCTGATATGCTGTCCACCAAATGGGCGTCTGTGTCCCTGTCTCCACATTGTGTGTTGCTAAGGGGGTTAGTCCAGGCTTGGCACTAAACAAGGGGGCAAAGTCTGCCAAAACCTCCCTCACTTTCTGGATCTGGTCTTGGCCAGCTGGGGAGACAATTTTACTGCCTCCACAGAGGACTCCTATTTACTCTCTTCCAGCAAATCCAGAAGGGGGTCTCCTTTTTCCGTCCCCTCCCCATGACTACACACTGCAAACACCACGTCAGACCTATTTGCATATGACTTCATCATGTTGACATGGTACATCCTTTCTGTCTGTCTACGGTCAGATAACTCCACAATGTAGTTCACATCATTTACCTTTCTAATCACTTTGTATGTTTCTGCCCACTCAGCTTGCAGCTTGTCTTTTCGGGCCGGAATAAGGACCATGACTTCCTGAACCACCAAGTACGAGCGAGCACTGGCTCTGTGATCATACCATACTTTTTGTTTCTGTTGGGCAGCTGCTAGGTTGCTCTGGGCTGTCCCCATAAGCTCCTTCAGCCTTTCCCTAAACCTAAGGACATAATCCACAGTGGGAGTTCTCTTGGTGGCATGCTTGCCTTCCCAGTCCTCCTGGATCAAGTCTAGGGGCCCACGTACCCGGCGTCCATACAAGAGTTCGAAGGGGGAAAATCCTGTCGACTCTTGGGGCACCTCCCTGTATGCAAACAACAGGTGGAGAAGTTATTTCTCCCAGTCCCTCCCATGCTGTTCAGTATATGCCCAGAGCATTGACTTTAGGGTACCATGGAATTGTTTCACCAGCCCATTGGCTTACGGGTGACATGGTGTCATGCATCTTTGCACCACCCCACACTTCTCTCATAAACATTTCATCAGGTCCAACATGAAGGAACCCCCCCCCTCGACTGGTGATTACCTCCTGCAGAAACCCAACATGGGAGAAAATCCCAAGTAAGGCATCTGTCACTTTGTCTGTCCTCAGAGAGGATAGGGAGACTGCCTCTGGGTACTGGGTGGCATAATCCACCACAGTCAGGATGAATCTCTTCCCTGAAGAGCTGGGGGTATTTAAAGGTCCCACAATATCCATTCCCACTCTCTGGAATGGTTCTCCACTATGGGCAAGGGGATCAGGGTGGCTTGGATTTTCTTGCCCACCTTCCCTATTTCTTGAAACCGGTAACAAAACCTGCAATACTCCTTCACCTGCTGGGTGAAGTTAGGCCAGTAGAAATTCTAGGCTAACTGCTGCATAGTTCATGCAATTCCCAGATGACCAGACAAGGGAATATCATGGGCAACCTTGAGCAACTGCTCACGATATCCCTGGGGAACAACAAGCTGCCTGCCTAGCATCCCTCCCTCTGTCTGTACTGCCTGTGTATACTTAAGTCCATTTTTCCAATAAACCTTATGTCTGTTGTCACCTCCCTGTGTACCCTCTGAGTCTGCCCAAGCCCTCAGTTTTTTTAAACTAGGGTTGCTCCTCTGAGCAGCTGCAAACCCCTCAAACAATCCCAAGGCATGGGACAGGTCCCCATCCATTGCTAAACTAGGGTCCCTAACACTAGCTTCAGGGCCCTCAGGATCACTGTCAATTCCAACCCTCTGACAAGGGGTCACCCCTACCTCTTCAGAGTAACTCTCTGTAACTGTGTGGTTACTTGCTACCTGGGAAATTTCTACCCCCTTTTTATCAGTCTCCCCATCTGGAGACACAGGCTGGGAAATCAGCCTCTCAGTGGTTTCCACACTGGTTTCTGTGGGGTTCATGGAACTACTATTTTCCCTTGCCACTTGGCTATGGGTAACTACAAATACCATCCCCTGCTGGAGATTGTTACCCAAAATCACATCCACTGCTAATATGTTGGCTACAGCCACCTGTTTCACAGTTCCTCCTGTTTCAACCCAGTCCAGGAGAACACTAGTAAGTGGCAATGTTTTCTCTTCACCAGTAAACCCTTGTACAGTTATGTATTTATTGGGTATAAGATGAGCAGGCTGTACCAGATCCCCCTTTACCAATTGCAGGGATGCCCCTGTGTCCCTTAACCCCTGCATCTGCATACCATTTACTATGACTGGGTGCATGTGTTCCCTCATGTTCACTGGCATGCTCTCAGGAACACACAAACAACCCACTTCTTTTCTAGCACCCTGTTGTGTATTTTGGCTCGCCTTTTTGGGGCTCTGTCTGGCAAAATGTCCAGTTTCCTTACACAACCAACAGGCATTTCTTACTTCAGAGAAATCTTTTCATTGAAACATGGGGCTAACTGGTTTTGGTGGAGGCAGTGAGGGTTTTAGCTGCCCTGAAGGCACGCTTTTCCCTTTCTGTGCTGCCATGCCCACCCCATTCACTCTCAGAGCAGGTCTGCTCTTGGCATAGCGGTCCGAGAGTTCAGCAGCCTCTTGCACTGTTTTTGGATCTCGGTCCTCTAGCCAGGTTTTTAGCTCTGCTGGGTATGCCCAATAAAACTGTTCTAATAAAATCACATTTTCAATTTTATCAACTGAATTTGCCTCAATTCCTTCCCACCAATGTTTTAAAAAGTGACGTTGTTTCATGGCTAGCTCCTCATAGCTCATATCAGGGCCTCTCCTGAGCTTACGTAATTTAGTGCTCTATGTTTCAACAGTTAATTCAAACTTTTTTAACAGTGCAGCTTTTATCTTTCTGTAATCATTGCTGTCTTCATTGTCCATTTGACCCAATGCCTCCCGAGATCTCCCGGTAAGTAGCGGGGATAGCTGGAAGCTCCAAGACTCTCTAGGAATTTTAGTCTAAATGCAAACTTTTTCAAAAGAATTTAAAAAAGCGTCCAGATCTTCACCTTCCTTAAACTCAGCTATTAATTTGGAGTTCAATTTATAACCCAGTCCTGCAGTCCCAGTTAAACCCAAACCACTTACCTGCTCTGGTGCTGCTGGTCAGAGTCGTATCTTCTCCAGTTCATGTTGCCACTGGCACTCCTCTCTCTTCTTCTCTGCAGCTCTGCATTCTTGCTCTGCCTCTCGGTCTGCCTTTCTGCGTTCTCAATCTGCCTTCTCTTCTGCAGCTTGCTGGCTCTCACGCTCCTCATGGTCTGCCACTCTGCATTCTCACTCTGCCTCACGGTCTGCCTCTTTGCATTCTCACTCTGCCTCCAGTTCCATCTTGTGCAACTCAATTTGCAGTTTGAGTACCTCTGGATTCAGGATACTGGTAACCATCCCCTGCTGCTGTGGCCCTTCACTGACAGTGGCCCTGCTGTCCTTTTCAGTCACGGTTGGTGACTCACTGCTCTGGGTATCTGCTACCATCAGGGCCTCTGTGAGGTTCTACTTTTTGGCTGTCACCTCAAATGGGACTCCCCTGTCCCCAACACAACTGCTTCAAGTAATCTACAGTGTGTCTGCTGTTATTGGAAGCCATCTTCTTCTTCCCTGACTACGGATACTCTGACTGCACTTTAGAGAAAACAAATAAAATGGGTAGGAACTCGACTGTATGCCACATGATATATAGTTCTGTTTCCTTTTTAAAATAAAATTCTGTCTTTTTCCTTTCTTTGTAAGAGAACTTACGGTCTCAGCTGACACAGAACAATAAAGCTTGCAATACCAAAATTATGCCACCACTGCCAACCAATCTGTCACAAACCCACTCAGCAGGTCAGGCCCTCTACTCCCAAAGTGGCAACCTCTGAGTGCAGTCTTGTGAACAGTGTAACAGACAAAGTAACCCTCTTGTCTGTTTTTTTGAGTTTGGATCAACCTTTGGTCTCCAGTTCTGGAGGGATTCAAACTGTTAACCTCTTGTTAGCATACCCAAGGCACAGACTCAGATATATCTGTCTTCGGGGGCCCAGATATCTTTGCCTATGGACACCTAACCAGGTATTCAGAGATGAACCCTTTAAAACTTTAATAAAGACCTCATATTTAACGCTTCTCTTTCCAGTTTGATACCACCATTCAAGCTTATGTCTATTGCCTGCTATAACCATGGACTTTTCTTACAAAATAAAAAGAAGTCAAAGATAGACCAAGGAAGTTCTAAAAAGAATTTTACTAAAATAGTTAAAAATATGTGAAACACAAAATACAGAACTCTTATCAAAAGACATACAAATCTTTTAAAAAGAATCAAGGTTTAAACAGTGCAAATTCTTACTTTAGTACTTAGTCTCTGAATAATTGTTTAAGTGCTCCCCAAGATGTTTCATGGCCAGAGTCCAGGTCAGAATGTGTATCTTTGTAAAACAGAATTATTCCTAAACAACTGTATTGGCCCACCCCTTTTTGGTGAGGTCAGCTAGCTCCTCCTCTGTCAGATTATATTTAACAAATATATATCATATACAACCACATGATGTATTTTCAAAGTATGACATTCTGCAATCCTCAGCATAACTCATTTGTGTCAAATGACATCTCTTTGATCCGTGCTGCATGCTCCTCACACAGGCTTCATATGAGCATTTACAGCCTTGCACTAATGCATCACAACCTGGTTTTCTTCCTTCAACATCATAAACCTTTTTTATGATTTCCCTGTTAGCAAAGTTAACTTAAACAACTCTGTAATTAGCTCCTGGTCTGCTATGTAACACATTGCATCAGAAAACTAAGTGTGTGTGATACATGTGCTGTCAGCATTTCTCTTAGCTTGCATCTGACCTTCAGCTGAAACCGGGCGAGTGAGGTTATTCTAAGGGCACTCAATTTTCAGCAGGAGACATTCAGTAATACAATTTATTAAAAAGAAATGATACAGCACTCAGAGCATGGCTGTCTACGTCACACTACTTAGTTCAGAAAATTCATCATCCTAAAGCATTCGCCTTCCCCAGAACCATCCTTACTAGACCCTTCAAATCCTTGGACCTTGCATCTGTCCTGAATGACTTGTCTGGCATTGACTGGTAGTACATCCCCAGGGCTAGTTCCATCAATTTTGCCTGGGAGTTTCTTAAGGCCAGGTTCACTGCTGCCTGGAACTCACTTGCCCCTCTCATACATGCACGGGTGAGGGGTACCCACCTGCCCTGGATTACTACAGACATTATGACACTCCTCAAAGGCAGGGATGTAGCCTGGAAGGCTTTCAAGCTCTGCAGCTCACCGGTGCACCAACATAGGTACCATACCCTACATAATGCCAGCACTAGATAGATCCACAGGGCAAAGGCAAAGTTCCCCAGTAACACCTTCAAGTCCAACTTAAGCCAGCCATCTAAGTTTTTGAAAGTGGTTAAATCTCCTTTAGCCCCTCTCTCTCTCTCTCTCTCTCAACTCCCAACCCCTGCTCTAAATGCAGGTGGCACCATGATGACAGACACCTTTGAAGTTGCCTCCTTTTCAATTTCTTCTTTACTGAATGCACCTCATCACTGTTGGCCTCTCCCAACCCTGACCTACACGCTCCCTCTCCACCCCCTCTCCACTTACTCATTCCAGCCACCCAAACCTCCTCGCCTCACCCCCATCCTATAATACTCCCCTAGCTGGAACCCTGTTTGCCTTCCATCTGACCTCTCCTGCTGAAGTCTACAAAGTCCTGCTTGCCCTAAATCTCATGAAAGGCAAGTGCCCAAATTGGCCTGGACTCCAAACTGTTATACTTGTTGGCTCCTGCTATAGCAGTCCCCCTGTCATCACTCTACAACCTCTCATTCTCCATAACCACTATTGGCACAGAGTGGAAACATGCTACAGTTATTCAAAATCACACATGCCCCCACAACGCAAAGCATCATGGGCTGCATATGCAAATCACCACAGAATATTATGCTGGTTCAACTTTAAGCAGAAATGCATGGTGCCGAATAGCCTCTCACACAGTTTGCAAAGGGTGCCAACAGAAGGCATAGACACGTGTTTCGTCCTACCAGGATTCATCAGTATGCAGGACTGACGTCTCTCCCATAGTGCCTGCCTCACAGCCAAATAATGGATGCAGTCCTTCCCTCCTTATCTCACCTCAGTCCTCTTGGCCTTTACCTCGCAGGGCTATGCCCTGAGGAACAATGACTTGTGTCTTCTGGCCATCCCACTCATGTCAACCACAGCAGGTCAGGTAGCTTTCAAGTATCACATGCCTAAACTCTGGAACTCACTCCCCTCGGATATACAGCACACCTCCCTCAATCGGCACCTTAACTCCCTTCTCAAAATACACCTCTACCACAGCTGCTCATGACCCCATGGAAGTTCATTACTAGGTGTCCTGAACCATCTGAAATAGAGTATAACCCCTACTACGTGCTGTCCGTAATTTCACTTTCCAGTCATATGTATTGTCACAGTAATAGAACCTGTAGCTATTCTTCTGCCATATGCCATATACAACCACCTATTGTAACTGCACTCTACTCTGTTTTGCTTATCTGGTATGTTACTTTGTAATGAGTTTGATTTTCATGTGAATCTGATCAGCCATTGGTCTCGTACAAATACCTATTTGTTATGCACTCTACCCTGTATGTGTATCTGTTATCTTGTATGTGTATCTTGCAATAATTTGGATTATGTATTTATGTCTGCACTCCCTCTTCCCTCTTCCATCTACCCCCAGGGCACATCTGGAATCAAGCAGTAGTCTGCTCAGCATGCCTTCCTGGTAAAACCTTTAAATAATAAATAAAAATAGGCTGATTGATTTCAATAGTACCCAAGTACATTTTCACTGTATTCATTTACATGCCACTACTGATCAGCACCACTCAGGTTAATGGCAGCAGCTGTTGATCAAGAAATATTATTGAATGGCAGCATTCTAAGTTGTTCTGCAGTAGTGATATCTGTACTGCAGCACAACAGAATTTAGACTTCACTACTGAAGCACACATCGCGTTCCATGTAGAATAACATTCCACCATACAACATACTCAAGGGGAGGAGCTGGACAGGGACTTGGCAGAACAGATTAGAAGGGTGTGCAGGAAGGGGAACACAGTGGTGGTGGGGGACTTCAACCTACTGGGGTTTGACTGGAGCATACCAACCACCACAAGCGCTAGGGAACAGTTTATACTGGGGGCTTTTCAGGATAGCTTCCTGATGCAGCTGGTACATGAGCCAACTAGGCCGAGAAGGACTCTGAACCTTGTACTATCAAACAGAGAAGCTATAAGGGACCTGGAGATTGAGGACCTTCTGGCTAGGAATGATCTCCACTTGGTGTGGTTCACACTCAGTATGGGGAAGCAAACAGGAGGTTTGGGTACCAGGATGATTGATTTTAGGGGGGCAGACTTCAACAAGATGAGGGAAATTCTGATAAGCCATTTTGGGGGAATCCAACCAACCCTGGATGCCAATCAAAAATGAGGTATCATTAAAGCAGGGCTGGCAGAGGCCACTGGGACATGTACTAGGGTACAAAATAAGAATGAAAGGGCAAAGCAGCCCAATTGGCTGACCAAGGAGGTAAGGGAGGGGGTGAGAGTCAAGAGGAGAGCTTTTCAGAGATTCACAAGATGGGGGGGAGACAGGGATGAGTATACAAAGAAGTCCATGGAAGTTACAAGACTAGTCAGAGCCACCAAGGCATCCAGAGAGCTGAGGCTGGCACAGGGCATTAAGGATAGAGAGAAGGACTTCTTTAGATACATTGGGTAGAGGAGGAAAAACAGGGACCAGATAGTGAGAATTAGAAAGGATGGGGGGTGGGTAGAGAAAGGGGAGGAGCAGGCAGAGGCACTAAATGAGTACTTCTGCTCTGTATTCACAGTAGGGGGGTCAGATACCTTGTGAGAGTGGTGGAGTGGGCTGGGGAGGGGTGACAGATGGGGAAATTATGGAGGGCAGGGTACTAGTAGGACTGAGGGCAGTGCAGGTGGACAAGGCACCGGAGTCTGACGGCATTCACCCTAGGGTGCTCAAGGAACTGGCAGAGTACCTGGCAGGACCACTGGCTGACCTTTTCAATGCCCCTCTGAACACAGGATGCATACCACGTGACTGGAGATTGGCCCATGAGGTACCCATTCACAAAGGTGGCCCAAAGGATGATCTAGGTAACTACAGACTGGTGAGCCTCACATCAATTGTGGGGAAGCTCATGGAGACAATCCTTAAAGAGAGACTGATGAAATGTTTTGAGGACAATAGTCTCCAGGACAGGCAACAACATGGGTTTGTTTCAGGCAGGTCCTGCCAGACAAATCTGATTGAGTACTATGCTTGGGTGACCAGGGAATGGGACAGGGACATGCAGTGGATGTCCTGCACTTAGACTTCAGCAAGGCCTTTGATTCTGTGCCTCATGGGAGGCTAGAGGAGAAGCTGGAATATGTTGGGGTGGGTACCAAGTTGGTCAAATGGATCACTAACTGGCTCAGGGTCAGGCAGCAAAGGGTGGTGGTGGAGGGGAAACTCTGATCCCCAAGAGCAGTAATAAGCAGGGTGCCACAGGGAATGGTACTGGGACCAATGCTGTTTGGGATATTCATAGCAGATATCTCACTCAGGAACCAGAGTAAGATCAGTCTGTTCACAGATGATACCAAGATGGGAGCTGTGGTGATCACATAGAAGTGTGGAGGGGACTGCAGGGGGGGCCTAACTAAACTACAGGAGTGGTTGGAAACATGGCAGTTGGGGTTCAATGCAAAGAAGTGCAAGGTACTGCACTTCAGAGCTAAGAACCAGAGGAAGAGTCATCAGCTGGGAGGGGTACATTTGGGGAGCACTGAGGAGGAAAAGGACCTGGGGTGATTATTAAAGAGAATATGAACAACTCAGCTCAGTGCAAGAGAGCAGCAGTGAAAGCCAACAAGATGCTGGGCTGTATAGCAAGTAGGATCTCTTCTAGAAGTAGTGAGGTGATCCTTCTCTTGTGCAGGTTACTGGTCAAGCCACACCTGGAATACTGCGTGCAGTACTGGCACCCATTCCTGAAGAAGGACATCAGGCTGTTGGAAGGGGTGCACTGCAGAGTGATGATGATGATCCAGGGTTTAGAGGGGAAATCCTATGAAGAAAGGCTGAACAGGCTTAACATGTATTCCCTGGAGGAGAGGAGGTATAAGGGATACATGATTGAGACCTTTAAGTATCTAAAGGGGATAAACAAGGCGAATACAGGAGAGATATTCCTGATCAGACAGAGGAGGGATACTAGAGGGCACCAACTGAGGTTGGAGGGAGGAAAATCAGGAGACATTATTTCACAGAGATGGTGGTAGATAAGTGGAAGACTCTACCTAGGGAGGTGGTTTTCTGTAGGGCGGTGGGCTGCTTTAAGAGGGGTTGGGACACAGTGAGTGGGGGGACTGACTGTGGGAAGGGGAGGTGTGGTGCAGCTGCAAGTTGAGGGGCTAGCTACACAATCGAGCAGACTTGATAGACCGTGTGGCCCATTTCTGTTGGCATTTCATATGTCTGTATGTTCATATATAACTATTTTATCATTTTCTCTCAGGAGAAACAGGTTCTTTAAAGTCAGTGTTCCTTAAGCTTGGAGCTGAAACAGTCATTTTGTGCTCAACTAAAGTGCAAGCTGAGACAAAACAAAAGGAGCCCCTGACTCAAGACATAGGTGCAAGCAGCAACTACAAGGATAACAGAAAAATAAATGTGCACTAAAAGACACCCAGCACTTAGATTAATGCTGCATAAAAGTTTTTAATGTGGTAAATCACAGAGTGATGACACACTAACGTTTTGTGCTGTAGTGCTTTTAAAAAGTATAAGTGGGTGCCATCTAGATGCCTACATTTATAGTGTTTTTTTGTAGAGGTGCAACACCACAAGTGACAGATAATACAAGATGACAGTGCATAAATGTACGAGAAGTGACATTCAGTGACCACTTTAACTATACATTCAAAAAGCATTTTATTCATCACTTAATCCTGTAATCAGCCTGAGATGCAAATGTATCCGGTGGATTCTGTAATATAAAAACACAGGATAATGTTAATACAGTTGATAACTGATTACAGGCACACAAATATAAACAGAAAGCATTACACGAAAGACGGTAGTTCAGTCTATAAAAATGCAGACATCTAGGTGGCACCAACCTACTCTTTGAAAAAGCGATACAGTGAGAAACGTCAGAAGAGGAAATTCTACAGGGGCCAGTGTAGAACCTACAATAACTGGAGACTTTAATGTCTTAGAAACATAAAATTAGATGGCAGATATGGGATGCTTGGCCCACCCAGTGTGCCCCGATTTTTTTTTTCTACCTTCATTTTTACTACAGACCAGCTTGATCTATGATACTGTCTCCTCTCCCCCCTTCCCTATCCCTACAATTCCCTTTTGCCTATCCCAGACATTTTTGAACACCACCGCTGTTTTTGCCACTACTACTTCATCTGGAAGGCTGTTCCAGGAATCCTCCACTCTTTCTGTGAAGAAATATTTCCCACATCTCTCCTGAATCTGCCCCCCCTTTAATTTCATAGCCAGTCTACTTGTTCTAGAGCACCTATTTTAGAAAAATACTCCCCTCATGTACATTATTAACCTCCATGAGGTATTTGAAGGTCTCTAGCATATCCCCCTCCTCTCCTCCAGAGTGTACATATCGAGCTCCTTTAGCCTGTCCTCATAGGGTTTTTGATGTAGACCCTATACCATTTTGATAGCCATCTTCTAGACTGCCTCCACTCTGTCTATGTCCTTCTTGAGAAGTGTTCTTCCCTACTAGGCACAGTACTCAAGGTGGGGTCTTACTAGTGATCTACATAGGGGCAACACCATCTCCCACTTTCTGCTGGTGATACCCCTTCCTAGGCATCCCAGCATCCCACTTGCTTTCTGACTGCATTGTTACACTGTCTATCCACCTTTAAGTCATCTGATATGATTATTCCCAGCTCTCTTTCCTGCTTGGTTGTTATCAGTATCATTCCTCCAATTTTGTACAGGTTTCTATGGCTGAAGTACATTATTGTGCACTTTTTTACATTAAAACCCAGCTGCCATGCCCTTGACCACTCCTTCAGTTTTTTCAGATCTCTGCCCATCCTTTCCACTGCCCCCCCCCAGAGTATCCACCCTGTTGCAGATCTTGGTGTCATCTGCAAAGAGGCAGACCATCCCTTAAATGTCATCTGCTATGATACTAATAAAGACATTAAAGAGGACCGGTCCCAGCACTAAACCCTGAGGTACTCTGCTACTCACCCTCCCTTCCTCAGAGTGAACTACATTTACCACTACCCTCTGTCTCCTATTCCCTAACCAGTTTCATATCCAGGTTGCCACCTTGTTCCCCAACCCCAAGCTACCCAGTGGGCTTACCAGTCTCCTGCACGGAATGGTGTTGAAAGCTTTTCTGACATCCAGATAGGCCACATCCACTGTTCCACCCTGATCTATCTCCTTGGTCACCAAGTCAAAGAAATCTATCAAATTTGTTTGGAATGATCCCCCCCCCCCACATGAATCCATGCTGCATCGGATCCTGTAACCCACTGGATTCAAAATATTCCACAATCCTTTCCTTTCATAGTATCTGTTTCTGTCCGACATGTGCATATTTAGAAAAATGTGATGAGCTGTATATACCTGTCCGCAATCCAACTAGCCTAGGGAGTGTATACGACAATGTTATAAGTTATATTACGACCAATCCAGTCCTTGAGCTATGCTCCACTCCTATGTATCATGACCTGTATATATCTGTCAGTTGAACTAGCTAGTCTAGAGTGTATAATCTGAAATGTGCTTACTACTGTATGTTTCCCCTAGTGTCAAATGATGTATTTCCCACATGTTTGTTTACTGTGACAAAAAACTGTACTCTCTTTGCCATGTCTCCTTGACTGTTGTTCCTCATGTTGTACTCTCCCAGGTCGTTCCTGAAAATAGGCATAATACTTGTCTAGTGTACTTACCCGGTAAACAAAAGCTAAATAAATAAATAAATTTCCATTAACTTATTCACCACCGATGTCAGGCTGACAGGCCTATATTTGCCTGCCTTTTACCTACAACCACTTTTGTGAAGTGGGGCTATATCTGCCCTTCTCCAGCCCTCCAAGACCACTCCAGTCCTCAGTGTTCTGTTAAATAGGTCTGTCAGAGGTTCAGCTAGTACCTCCCTTAGCTCCCTCAGCACCCTTGCATATACCCTGTCTGGCCCTATAGTTTTGTCTACCTTCAGGTTAGCGATAGCTTTCTGGACTCTCTCCTCTGAAAAAGGACCAGTGTCCAATCCCTTCTCATCAAAGCTCCAGATGCTTTTTCACATTCTTCCCCCTTTCTCTTAATAAATATAAATAATACATTAATAATGGCTTGAAATTTTCCCCAACAGTTAATTTTGATCATTTTGTAACTTTCTTGCATTTACAGAAATTTGATAGATTGCTGAATTTAAAGTGTTTCTATTCTGAGGTTTGTGGGTCACATGATCAATTTCAGAGTAGTCAGTATGTAGCAACAGATGGGCTTGATGGCTCACCTACAGTGACTTCCACTCAAGGCAGTAATATTAATCTACCAAATAGTAAATATTTTTGAGGCAAATCACATTTCATACCACCTGGAAATGTAGCTGTTGCTGTATTCATTAAAGCATGTGAGAAAGACCTTGCTAGGATTGCTAATACTTCTTTTACTTACTCCTATGTGAATATGAGCAGCACTGAGTTTGTGGCACTCAGATGGTTGGAGTCAAATGATATAGTTACAATCAAACAAGCTGACAACAGGGGCAGTGTGGTGATGCAGGACACAATCATTTATAATAAAGAAGTCATTAGACTAAATGTAAAGAATGTATGCATTGAATGTAAAGCAGCAGGTAGTTCCAAAGACTGAGACCATAAATACAGAAAGTTCAGCTCCTTCCATCTCTAAATTAGATAAAGGAACAAATTATAGCTCTAATGAGCTGCTGTGCCTTGTAGTCTTGGATTTATGGGGCTGAGATCAATTAAGCAATAATGCCCAAGGCTGTGTGTCGTGCTGGGATAACGTCATGCCTCAGGTGGTTGGGCACGAGGCACACGTCCAACGACTGAGGTGTGACATTATCCCAAATGACACACCCTGGAGGGCATTATTGCTATTATACAAAGGCTGATTGTTATACGGAATAAAAAAAATAATTTTAAAGATGTTTTTGTGTGGAAAAATGTTTTTATTTCTTAAGAGATGAAACAATCAATCAAAAGCTTCATAAAATGCTCATCTACAGGTTCACAGTGAGGCTGAGATTAGACCCGTGATGTTGTACTGGGATAACATTACAGGTCCAGCCCAAGACTGACCAATCAGAGTCCAGGATTTTTTCTTGCCATTGTTTAATACATCAATAATAATGCCTGGGGCTGGATTGTTATGGCCCTATAGACAAGGAAAGGTATCTGGAAATGTAACCCTCTCCTAGATTGGGGGCCAATGAAGAGGGAGATCAAGTTAGGGAAATATGCTTGTGGAGCTTAGTTCTCGTCAGAACATGGGTGCAGCATTCTGAAGACACTGCAGTCCATCTAGCCTTATCCTTGGCAAACCAGTCAGCAATAATTGAAGCAAATTGCAGTGGAAGCATTTATTAAAAACACAAGTTGCACACAAGACAACACATTCTGCAGCTTGGAAATATTTCCTGATTCTTTTGTGCAGCAGGTTTTTTTTACCAGCGGAAATATTTCTCTAATTAAATAACTTCATTTTATTAAGCCTGCATATATGTTAACTGAGGGGAAACAGTGATTTAAACAGAACACTTACATTTGTATCTGCAAACTTTGACATTATTTGAACATTACCAAAAACACATCTTAAATTCAGAAAGTTGTTAGACAAGGATGGAGGGCCAACATTCTGAGGCGAGTTTTGTTGAAATTATTTGCAAGAAATTCTGGCCCATCCAGAGCTTGATTTCCTTCAGCCACGAGATAAGTAATGCAGACACCCCATCTCCAAAGAGGTCACAGCAATGTACACCTATGTGTACTCCAGTACAAAGAAAATGACAAACTGAGGCAATGCAATAGGTTCACTGAAGTTAGCATATGTTAAACAGTATAGAACCCCCAAATTGAATTCTGTGGGACTATTAGTTAAAGGTGAGGGTGCAGAGCTATAATCTCCCAAGGAGACAAAAAATAGGTCTGGCAATAAGGCATGACTTGAACTAAGAGCAGATCCAGATATGCCAGCTTAAGTCTCCAACCTGTAGAACACCATGGTTGACCATAGCAAATTAGACAAAATTGGATCTTGAAGTAAGGCATGACTTAAACTAAGTTAGAGCAGAACCAGATATGCCAGTTTAAGTCTCCTACCTGTAGAAGACCATGGTTGATCATGTCAAATGCTACATGAAGTTTTTCAATAGCAAAACAGCCCATGATCCCCTATCAGCAGGCATTTAAAAGCTCATTCGTGAACTTAACAAATGTTCTTTGAGTGCTGTGTTCTGCAGTAAATCCTGACTGAAAGGCATCAAGCACACCATTGGACTCCAAATATGCAATATGTTAGTTTACTACTGTACTGCATACTTGAGCAACATGGAAGCAAAGGGAGATTAGAAATACAGTTGATTCCAGATGTATGCACAAACTTGGAACGTGCTGCTTTTTGGGCATACTGTACATCTGAAATGGCATACAAGCAGAACCTATAGGCACCATAAGGAACACATTTTTAAAATTCTCCCACAAACACACACTTATTTAAAAAGGGGCTATTGTACTTTTTAGAGCATATTCTGGAATTGTGTCCATGTTGCGTTTCTCAGCATTGTCCAGCATGTTCACATAGCCTCCATCATCTTTGGCAGCAAGACTTTACTCCAGTCTATATTTTCTACTCTCCATCACTGGATTTAGACACCTGACTCAGTTTTCTAGATGTCTATCTTCCCAATCTCCCATTCCTTCATGCCAGCATCTCAGTTGGCATAGAGGGTATGGAATGTGTGACAGTGATAGGAGGGGCAGGAGGCAGCTGGAAGCAGTGGCAGACTAATGGAAGTGCCACTTCTGGTCACAGCACTAACATGTTAATGCACTCAATTTGGTTGTCCATCAGGTTAGAGTATGAAACCGTAGCTAGGAATATCCAGAAATACCATCTAGGAACTAAAAATGTGCGTACACAACCATAAAGAGCAATATGCATACAACTGTATAAGATAATGTTGCATAGACAGGAAAGTAGGAAAGGGATTCAGACAAAATAAAATGCTCACACAAGCAGAATGTGAGTCTAAATTTCTTTAAGTCATATCAAGGTTAGATTTTGTAAGGGTACAGATGTCAGTGGCCATTTTAAAATGAGCAGAGACAGTACCTTCTTAAAAAAGTTAATAGAATGACCATGTAGTATATCATCTGACCCCCAGAACTCTGGGAAATCAGTTCAGATGTCCTGAAGTAGCCAATCCACAGTTCAGGAAGTTTATACATCAGGGCATGCATGCTGCATTCACCCAGCATGAGCATTTTGGCCATTTAGAAGTCAGGATTCTGAGACTATAAAATCCCATGGAGCTATAAATTATGGGCTTTCCCTGGTGTTATTGCTGTAGCCTGAGGGAAATCAGGTGAGCTGCTAATGTCTAGAGTGGAGATTCAGGCCAAGAGAGTGTGAACATGCAGATCTAGAGGAGGAAGTAGCTTCTTTCTGGAGCTGACTGAAAGAGAAAGGCTAACTCTTTTGGAACAGAGTTGGTCTTTCCTAGAAGATGATCCATGTGGCATATTTTTCCAAACAGTTAGGAACTGATTCTGATTTGGGGCTAGTGCCTGTAGAGAATGTATTCCAGCTGGAAACCACTTGGAAAGAGAGAGGAGACCATGTGATAGTAATTGACCCCAGCCATCAGACCTTTCATTGTGGATGTTCTTATATGTGTCAGGGGAGGAGAATAGAAGTCTCTATTAAGGGTTAGAGAACACAGTCCCCATACATGGTGAAACCATCAGCAAATAATGGGTTGCTCAATCGCAGCTCACTGCTGCAAGCCCCTTGAGCTGCAATGACAGCTGTGACACTGTGGAGAGGGAGATAATCTGACCAGCAGCTGCTGCATACCAGAGAGGCCTGCTTTCTGCATTGCAATGTACTGTAGAAGGCAAGGCAAGGCAAGATTTATTTAAAAGACACCCAATCCCAGAGGCTCTGGGTACCACACAAATATATAAATACAAAGAACCTCTGTGCACAAACACTGAGGCAAGGGTTACCCCAAAGGGCATTTGGCTGGGAAGCCAAGCTTCAAGAAAATACAAAATCACACATGCCCCCACAATGCAAAGCATCATGGGTTGCATATGCAAATCACCACAGAATGTTATGCTGATCCAACTTTAAGCAGAATTGCATGGTGCCGAAAGGCCTCTCACACAGTTTGCAAAGGGTGCTAACAGAAGACATAGACACATGTTTCCTCCTATCAGGACTCATCAGTATGCCTCGTCTGTTTGACACCCCAGTGGAATGGACCAGCTACCCTTAAGGCAGTGTGTCTTGGATATATTGTGGTGAACCCATTAAAATAAAAAACTATTTAAAAGGCAAAGAACTCTCTATTGAAACACTGAGGCAAGGGTTACCCAAAAGGGCATTTGGCTGGGAAACCAGCTTCAGAAAATACAAAATCACATGCCCCACAATGCAAAGCATCATGGGCTGCATTAGTTTTTATTTTAATGGGTTCACCACAATATATCCAAGACACACTGCCTTAAGGGTAGCTGGTCCATTCAACTGGGGTGTCAAACAGACGAGGTATACTGATGAGTCCTGGTAGGACTAAACACGCGGTCTATGTCTTCTGTTAGCACCCTTTTACAAACTGTGTGAGAGGGGCCTTTCGCACCATGCATTCTGCTTAAAAGTTGGACCAGCATAACATTCTGTGGTGATTTGCATATGCAGCCCATGATGCTTTGCATTGTGGGGCATGTGTGATTTTGTATTTTCTTGAAGCTTGGCTTCCCAGCCAAATGCCCTTTGGGTAACCTTGCCTCAGTGTTTGCGCATTAGAGTTCTTTTGTCTTTTAAATAGTTTTTATTTTAATGGGTTCACCACAATATATCCAGACACACTGCCTTAAGGGTAGCTGGTCCATTCAACTGGGGTGTCAAACAGGCGAGGCATACTGATGAGTCCTGGTAGGACGAAACACGTGTCTATGTCTTCTGTTAGCACCCTTTACAAACTGTGTGAGAGGCCTTTCGGCACCATGCAATTCTGCTTAAAGTTGGACCAGCATAACATTCTGTGGTGATTTGCATATGCAGCCCATGATGCTTTGCATTGTGGGGGCATGTGTGATTTTATATAAATACATGTTTCAAAGATATATCAATAAAACATAAAAATAATTATTGAAATAAAATAATTCATATAAACATTAAACAAATAGTATATTCTCAGCATCTATACTCAAATCAGTACTTATAGAATAATATTAATCTAAAAAAGCCTGGGCAAATAGGAGGGCCTTACGGCGAGTCTTGAAAACCTTCAAGGTGGGGCCCCCTTAACCCCCGAGGGGAGTGAATTCCATAGGGCAGGGGCAGTGACACAAAAAGCCCTGTCGCCAGCCAATTTCAGCCTCAACCTGGGAATCGCTAGGGGGCCTCCACAGGACGAGCAGAGGGAACGAGTTGAGACAGCAAGTACAAGAAATTCTAACAGGTAACCAGGGCCCTGACTATGTAGGGTCTTATGGCTGAGAAGCCCCACCTAGAATCCCTAGACAGGACTGTGCCTGCTTTGGGAGTGCCTAGGTAGAAAATCTGCATTTTGGCCATTGGGTCTTGTTTTACATTACAAACAGTGATCACTATAATCTTGAACTTAGTCACTGTGAATTAGAGATGTGCAGAATATAAAATTCCACTGGTGGAATATTCAGAGTTACCTCTCTGATTCCATGAAATTATATGGAATTGTCATGACAATTCTCCAGAATTTTGCCAAATTTAAATTTAAATTATTTTGGCCTAGTTTTCAAAATACACACATATACATATATAAAATGGGTAGGGAAATTGCTGTTCTTTTATTGGACCATCAGCATCACATGACCATGCGTATATCAGAGCGCAACCGCACACCTGCACTTTTACCCCCCAAAAAAACTATTTTACCATTTTGTAAGATAGATAACCCACTCTAGGATGTGTGGTCACGCTCTGATATAAGCACGCCTTGGGTGGCTGACGCACACCAAAGCATGCATATATCAGAGCGCAACCACACACCACCTAAGAGTGGGTTATCTATTACATATACATATATATATATATATATATATATATATATATATATATGTATGTATATGCCAATTTATGTATGTGGGTCTCAGCCCCCAGGTCGCATCCGGAATCGAGCATGTAGCTCAGTATGCATTCCTGGAAAAACTCGTAAATAAATAAATAAATGTGTGTGTGTGTGTGTGTGTGTGTGTGTGTGTGTGTGTATATGATATAAAAAGGTAAGAAATTACTGTACCATGGCCATCCGCAGAGCAAAAAGCCAATACTACAAAGAAACTGTCTCTTGCACCTTGAATGATGGCAGAAAGATTTGGAGTAATCTTAAAGAAATCATAGGGAAGGACCCCAAATCAGCCCCCACCATGCGTAATATTGATGGTGTCCCTCCTCTTGAATAAAGAACTTTTTTTTTTTATCATAGAAGATTTTATTGAGATTTTTTAGCATTATCTTACACTTGCATGTTCATTCCTCTCTCATGCATGTTACAAGATCTTCAAGGTCCATATTCAAACATTATACAATACATAACCACAGGCTAAGCACCTATATTCTCTTCACATACATTGACATAAATATATCTTATCCTCCTTAAACTATATCTACTCATTCATGCTAGACATCGGGATCATCTAATACAGCACATCTAATGACTAGTAGGAGTAGAGTTCCTCAGTGGGGGGGAGGGTCTGCATAGTGGCAAGTTAAAATAAGAGTCCCACTTCTTATGGAAGTGAACATAGGTCAGCCTTTCCAACAGAGTCAGTTTAGCTATAGCTGCATGCCATTGTCTTATACATGGACTATTGACTTGTCTCCATTGCATTAGAAGAAGCTGCTTAGCCTCTAGTAGAGCTACCATGACCCACTCTCTTAAAGCCTTTGGGAGTGTAAGAAGACTAGACATGTCCCTCAGCAGCAATTTGGGATCAAGCTGGAAGTCCCTTATGCCTAAAACTAAGCAGCAATCTCGCCTAACTGCCCCCCAAGTCAGAAAGTTGTGGGCATTCCCACATTATGTGAAAAAGGTGGGCTCCCAGTTGCTGGCATCTCCAACAGTCCGAGTGTGGCAATAATCTTGCCGCACATAAAATGACTGGGGTTCTGTACCATCCCAATAAGATTTTTAACTGTATTAATTGACTCTTAGCATCCTTATATAACCTATGTGTGTTTTGAAGGCACCCAGCCCATGTGGAGCTTGGTATTGCTATCCCCATCTCTTGCTCCCATTGAGTTCTACAGTGTTCGGTAGCGGCTGGCAAGGAGTCTCTGCCTATAGCGTAGAATTTACCTGTACACCCCCAGGAGGATGTTTCCTTATGTAGGGTGGAAAGCCACTTCCACTTGTTATCTGTTCATATCTGAGAAGAAAGGGCATATATAAGGCTGCGTATTTAAAGATACCACCAAAAGTTAGTATTTGGAAGGCTAAATTTCTTTTTCAGCTGGTCAAAGGATAATAATGTATTTGAACGAGGCATCATGAGATCCCTCACATAACTTATTCCTTTTGCCTCCCAGGTAGATCAATTAAGGGGTTGTCCCTCTAATGTTATAAAGGTGTTACACCACAACTCTGCGTAGGTCAGGGGTGGTGCCCAAGCATTCTTGGGGGTATTTGATAGAATCATAATGCAACGCCAGGTATCGGGAATGACATATGATCTGGGAGAGGCCCTTTCCTGCAGATCCACCAGAGCTCAACAGGGATCTAAGTGAAATGGGACCTGCCAGGTCTCTTTTGAGGCCAACCCACACTGACCAGGATGTGTTAGGCGGTACAAACCATCTTGTCATTTGTGCCACAGTGCATGCCAGATGATAATTCAGAAACCAAGGGGCCCCAAGGCCTCCCCTGGTCCAGTGTGCCCTGAGTTTGTTTTTCCCCCCACCTATGTGCCTTTTTTCCCACACTAGAGAGGAAACCATTCTTTCAAGGGTATCAAAACATTTGGGGGACAGCCGTATTGGGAGATTATTGAGTAAGTACGGCAAACTCAGGAGTAGTAACATACGTACTGAAGCCACTCTACCCATCAAAGACAAATGTAGCTTTTTCCATCTCTCCATTTCTATACTTAATTGTTTTAGCAAGGGGGAAAAATTACCAGATTCAAAATTTGCCCAGTTAGAAGGTATGTAAATTCCCAGATATGAAAACCCTTGAGGGGCCCATTTTAGTTCTGTACCATGAAGACATTCTGGTAGGCAGAGTGGGTTCAACGGGGCAAGTACAGTCTTCCGTTGATTCACCTGTAGCCCTGATAGCTCCGCAAAATTTGTAAGAACTGAGAGGGCTATTGGTAGTGACTCTTGGGGATGAGACAGGGTAAGCAATAAGTCATCCACATAGTCAGCCACAGTATACTCCCTACCCTGCACTGATATGCCTGATAGCCCCTTCTTATTGTCAATCGCACGGAATAGGGGATCCAAAGCAATTAGAAAAAGTAAGGGGGATAGGGAACAGCCTTGGTGTGTACCCCTATGAAGTGCAAAAGAGGGAGAAATAGTAGAATTAGTAAGGATCTTTGCTTTGGGGGAGTTATAGAGAGTTGAAACCCATGAGCAGAATTGGGGACCAAATCCATATATACGAAGAACCTCATGGAGGTAATTCCATTCTACTGAATTGAAGGTCTTTGCAAAATCTACAGCTAAGGCAGCCATGGGAATTTTTGCTCTGCTTGCCACCCACTTCAGGTTCGGCAACAATCTGGTGTTTTCAGAGTCTACCTTTCCAGGCATGAAGCCAACCTGAGATGGGTGAATAATTGAGTCGAGAACGTTTTGCAATCTAGTAGCCAATATTTTAGCCAGAATCTTTGTATCCACTGGCAATAGTGATATGGGGCGTAAATTAACGCAGTTCAGGGGGTCGTCAGATTTTTTAGGTAGGACCGTAATTAAAGCCTCATTCATTGTGGTGGGAAGGGAGCCTGTAGAGTGAGCACATTGCAGAGCAAGCAGCAGAGGGTTTGTAATTTCTTGGTCTAGAGCTTGATATAATTCGACGGTCATTCCTTCCGGTCCAGGGGGCTTTCCCTTTGGCCATCTGGAATAGCACTTGCCACACTTCTGTCTCTACTATAGGATGGTCCAGGAGATCAATTTGCTCTCGGGTTAGTGAGGGCAGTGCAAACCTCTGACAAAACTGACGCAGCTTATGTGCAAGCTGTTCCCTCGTATATATGGATTAGGATTGATATATTGTCTGATAGTAGTTTTTCATGGTCTCATTAATCCCCTTAGAGTCACTAACCACTGAGCCCGTAGGAGTATGTAGAGCATGGATCTTTGCAGATGCTTTCTGTTTTCTTAATTGGTAAGCAAGGAGCCTCCCCCT
This sequence comes from Neoceratodus forsteri, assembly GCA_016271365.2. NCBI lineage: Eukaryota > Metazoa > Chordata > Ceratodontiformes > Ceratodontidae > Neoceratodus > Neoceratodus forsteri. The sequence continues at coordinate 1,066,546,922 of CM057454.1, read as the reverse complement.
TTGTCACCCCCTTCCCAATACCAATGCTTCACCCTAAGCCAGGTACATTCAGCCTTATGCTGTAGTAGTGAATTTATTCAATATTTGAGTCCCACTATATGTCTTATCAAAGAGGGGTTCCTAGATGTTGCAGTAGTGGTCTGGGATGCCTTATAGCGGCCATCTAACTCATCAAGTTCTGCTTGTAGCATCTCTATCTCTTTTTCCAGGTTTTGTTCTTCTTTGCAGCAAAGACGATGATACGCCCTCTCAGAGTGGCTTTAAAAGCCTCCCAGATCATACTCACCGAGACTTCCCCCGCCTTGTTAAAAGTAAAATACTTCCGAGCTACTTCCCGCATTCTTTTTTGGAATTCAGGGTCACAGACTAACAAGGGGTTGCACCTCCATCTTGTACTCCTATTACAGTTCCCAGGGGCAGTGTAGGTGCACGACCCTTGTGTGTGGTCTGAAACAAGTATACTGACTATGTCAGTATTTGTGATGGCACTCGAGGCTAGCTGACTAGCTAACCAATAGTCTGTCCAACTATGGGTGTTATGTAGGGAGCAGTAGTATGTGTAATCACGGCCAGAGGGGTAGTCACGCCTCCAAACATCCACTAAGCCCCATTCTACTATCATCTCTTGGAGTGCAGCATGTGCCTTCTTTTGTGTCTGAGGGGTGGGCTGGGATTTATCCAAGAATATATCCAGTACTACATTAAAATTCCCTCCTATTATCAAGGGAATAGTGGAGTCTGACTGTGTTAATCCAGCAATAGCCTGGCTTAAATTTGGAAAAAACTCTGCTTGGTCTATATATGGAGCATACAAATTGCACACTATCAGACTGTCTGAGCCAGATCTTAATTTAACTATTGCCCACCTCCCTTGTTCGTCCACTCGGGACTGTTCCATTACCCAGTTGCTCGCCTTCTGAATTAAAATAGCTACCCCTCTTGTTTTAGTAGGTGCAAAGCTAGCAAACACAGTACCGACTCATGATTTCTTGATCCAAGGAGTGGATTTATAAAGGAGATGTGTCTCCTGCAAGAGAGCTATGTCTGTGTACAAGGAACGCAAATATTGTAACACTTTGGTTCTTTTAATAGGGTGATTTAAACCCTTTATGTTCCATGACACAAGACGCAGACCTCGTATAGTAGCTGGAGGTATCTCAGCCATATATCAGAAACTGCAGGGCTTGTTCTGTGATATTCTACCAGAGTGGACCTTGACACCCTACTGAAAACTATCACTTGAGGAATCTACTGTACCTTATGATCCAAGAGCTAACAGATGCTATGCCTCCACACACAAGAGAGATTTTGGCTTGACAACAATAGCCACAGGAAGTGTATGTGTAAACAATAATAACTAATCTGCCTAACACTAAGTACTGCTCTAATAAGAGCGGAACACCTATATAAGACTGACTTAACTACCCTATGTAATAATCAACCAGTAGTTCACTGCTAACTGCTACAGACATTCCGAGGAAGAGGATAGACAAAAACCGTATCCTCAGCTCCACTTGCGTCTGTGCCTAGGGGCTATCAATGTGAATCACAACTCCTCTGGGTTTAGCCCTCCTCATCTGAGGAACATTCCTCCAGAAAGTGCAAGCCGGGGGTGAAAAACCTAATCCAAGTATAGAGAGGGAAGGAGGAGGGGGGAATTACCAACTCAATGAAATGGGGGAGGAAGTGATAGGGAACTGCCCTAATCGTAACACACTGGCCAGGCCCCCATACCCCTTGCCCATGCAGTGCTATGCACCCATAGGCACCAAAAACACAGAAGTTTCAGCCACTTCAACCTTGTTTGTACACCCCAGCTATCCAAATTAGAAGGTAGTGATGGAGGCGGGGTAGGGAAGGGAAATAGAAAGGGGGGGAACCTGGGAGGGGGGGTTTCCCCACCTGGGTCCTACATTTCAAAGCGTTTCAACCATCACAAGCAGGGGAAAATGTATTAAATTCCTACATTGCTATTAAACCAAGTGTTTGTTACAACATGCAGAAAGATATTAGAACTGTAGTCTGTGCAGAAAAGATCAGTCCAAGAACCAAGCTTCTTCCCCAAGCCGTTAATCATCTGGGATCATTCTCCAGAAGCTGGGACCTCTTCAGAAGCTACCACTGCCGCATACAATTTTATCCCTGGTTTAAGCTGATTAGAGATGTCCACCACCTCCAGCAAGGAAGATTCCAGAATATCAGCCCAGTCCATACAGTTCCCTTGACTAGATAGTGTGGATTCAGATTCATCCATAAGACGATCAGAGACAGGTACTAGAGGCTCGTCTCTAGGCATTTTCGCTGGTGGGGCTGTTCTCTGCAGATCCGGGGAAAGCTGTTGTCCACTCCTGGAGTGCTGTTGCTATCATGGTACCAGGCTGTTGTTTCTGGGAGGAAGAAATGGCAGGTTTGAGTCAGCCGCTGGTGTAGGTACAGGCCTATCATTCATGTGGGCAGATCTCTCTCTGGGGGGCTGATCAGTCCAAGGACCTGGTCCTTTCTCAGTCCTGTCCTCTGGGTTCTGTAGTTAATGATTTTGGTTCCTAGTTCTGCTATCTGAGGGTTCCCATGGTTTTCTGGGGGATGTAGTTTGTAGGGGTAGATTGGGCCAGTACTTAGAGGCCCATCTTTCAATCTTCTCAGGCGTCTCTGCTAACAGTTCCCTTCCTTCTTTGGACACCAGCAGTCTGGTAAGGCCTTTAAATCTGTGCTGACATTTGTGAGCTGACAACACCTTCTTGATTGGGCCAAAAGCTCTGCGCTTATTCGCAGTTTCTTGTGCAAAGTCTCTATATATCGAAATCACTGCCCCTTGCCATCTGATTCCACCCAGATCTCGAGCTGCACTTAAAATACGTTCTTTTGTAGAGTACCTCAGAAAGTAAGCCATGATTGGCCTTGGAGCTAGTTGCTGTTTCTTTTTCCTTCCCATGATCTGATGGGCCCTTTCAATTTCAACTGGGCCTCTCCAGTGTTCCCCCAGCATTTTAGGCAGAGACTCATTAAGAAACTTTTTCATGGAAGTTCCCTCAGCACCCTTGGGGACTCCAATAATGTGGAAGTTATTATGCCTCCCCGTTTTCCTGGTCTTCCACTCTAGCAAGCAGCATTTCCAGTTGTAGGCCTTGCATTCATATTTTCTGTGTTAATTTAGCCTGTTGTAGCTCCAGAGATTCCACTTTTTGCTCTGCAACATTTAGCCAATCCTGCATCACACGTACCTCCACCGTGGTGTTTGTAAGCGTGGTGTTAATAGTATCAACTCGCAGCAAAACCGCCTTCAACATTCGGGTGATACATGTTAATGATTCAGTCACAGAAGATGTTTGCACAGTAGCAGCTGGTGTCGGGGAGAGTGTGGGTAAAATAGTCTCGGTCGCCACCTTCTTCCGGGTTGATTGGGTTGGCACGGGTGCTGGTAAGACCTCCATTGGCAGGTTACGTGGGGCAGATGCACCTTAAATCCCGAAGTTTTAGCCTACAACTTCTCTGGCCTAGTTGATCTTTGTCTCTGTCGAGTTGCCGGTGATTGAAACAGTTTAATGGTACAGCTCACTTTTAGAAAACACACCGACCGATTAAGAGCAGTTCCCCCAACGTGTATCTCTCAACAAAAAAATGATTAAATCCCAGGATTAGACCAACTCGCCACTGTTCTTTCTCAGCAAAGAGGAGCCCAAGAATTATGCTACCATTCCTATGGTGGTCAAGCCACTCCCCCCTGACTAAAGAACTACTGTGAACATGCTCAATAATGCATTTACTGATATCAGTGGTGTCCTCCCCCTGACTTATTCTGCCCATCCACTTCAAGTGAATGCCTGGGGAAACTTGATCAGTCATCTGCTTACTCACTGCATCACAGTATGTGAAGCCAGGAAATATCTCCTTAAGGTGCTAGGGAAATCTCGATTCAGCAGAGATACCCTTGATCTTAAACTGGTCACCTTTATCCTGTATGAAATCCTGGCACCTCTAATTCCATATAATTAACTTATCTCTTAGGTGCTTGCAATTCCTGCAAAAGTTGAAATCTGCTATAATGACACCTGTCCACAAGGGTGGGGATTGCGCCCTACATGGTAACTACAGATCTATCTCCATCCTCCCTGTGCTCTCAAAAGCCCTGGAATGGATAGTTGCTGACCAGCTTGTCAAATATTTGGGAAAATATCAATTACAATGCCCGCAACAACATGAGTTTAGGAATGGACATAGCACCACTACTGCCTTGCTCGAGTTCACAGGCTTAATCCATAACTCCTTTGACCAAGGTCACCTTTTTGGTGCAGCATTCATTGATTAGACCAAAGCATTTGACACAGTAAATCATGCCCTACCGATTGACCAGCTCACTGACATTGGTCTTTCCTATGATATGGTAGCCTGGTGTAGAAGTTACCTACATTACCACTCTCAACAGGTGAAGATAGGAAATGTCCTCTCTGACAGTAAACCTGTCCGTTCTGGAATCCTGCAAGTTTCTATCCTGGGACGTCTCCTGTTGAGTGTTTTCCTGAATAATCTCCCTTACTCCTGTCAAGGTCGCATCCCTTTATATGCAGACGATGTTGTTCTCTTCACCAGTGATCCTGACCCCAAGGCTCTTGATAACCAGCTCCTATGAAACTTTGTCGATGTAGAAAGATGGTTCTGTGACCACAAAGTAATACTGAATTAGAAAAAGACAAATTATGTATGTTGTTCACCAGCCCACAGAGCTAACATAGATCCTACCCCCTCTCTATCACTAATAAAGTGGGCTCTTCTTTCAAACTAATTCAGCATTTTAAACACCTGGGGATTACGGTTGACAGCACTTTGTCGTATGCTCTCCATATTGACAATATTGCCAAAACTGTTAATATGCATATTGGGCTGCTCCACAGCCACAAGCATAGCCTGACCCCAGAAGCTCTTAATCTGGAAATACACAGCTCAGTGGTCTCACTCATTGACTACAGGCTGACTATCTATGGGTCAGCCACTGGTATGGTATTCTGTCACATCAAAATGGCACTAAACAAAGCCTGCTTGCTCCTAACAGGTTTTGTGTCACTAACTCACACCTGTGACCTATATGCCCAGGCTAACTGGCTCCAGTTCAAAGGCAGACTTACGTACCAAACATGTCTGCTGGCAAAAAATGTATGCTTAGGTCTGGCGCCTCCTGGTGTTCAAAAGCTTCTCATCCCCTACATCAACCGTCATCATACCAGAAGCTCTGATAGCCAGATCTTCAAGATCCCTCATTGGCGCACTACCCAAGGTCAGAGGTCTTTTGCCTACCAAGCTGCGCTATGGTTTAATGCCCTCCAGTGTGACATATCTTCTGCTGCCACACTGGGCTTATTAAATGGAAGCTTAGACAACAGCTAGTTGCAATGTCCAGCTGTAACTGCTTCCACTAACAATTGCTATTCCAGTGTTCTGTACTAATACTTGCTGACTTTTGCCTTACTTCTGGTTTAGCAGGTCTCATCGCACTTCCTCTTGCCTTCATTTATTCTCCCCATACCCACTCCATCTTCCATGCCCTCCCAACTTTCTCTCTTACCCTACTGCACCCTTCCACCCTTTTGACTAAGCCCCATGGGCTGATCCTCTCTTTCCCTTATTGTTGCATTGTCTGTCTCCTATTTTCACCCTACTTGACTAGGCCTTCTGTGCTGATTCTCTCCCCTTCTAATGTATTAGTCTGTCTCTGTTGGTCTCCCAATTTTGAATATGCACTTAGCACCATGGCATACATTGTATAATACCACTCATACTTGCTCCTTTTGTTCCTTATGTTAGCTGTGATTGAGCACACTAATTTTATTATGTGCTATTCCACCTGCTGGTAACATTTTGTTCTCTGTTTATGTTTAATGGGGAGGCTATAAGGGAGATGGGGGTTAAAGACCCTCTGGCTGGGAGTGACCATAACTCGGTGTGGTTCACGCTCAACATTGACAAGGATGCCATAGGTATAAGAGCCAGGGTGGCTGACTTCAGAAAGGCTGACTTTGTTGAGATTGGGGAAATTTTTGGAGGGACCCCTGGCAGGCATTAATCCACATGGGAAAAAATAAAGCTGTGGCTTGTGGAGGCTACTGGGTCATGTACCAAGACACAGAGCAAGAAGGGTAGGGCCAGGAAACCAAGCTGGTTGAATTGAGAGGTCTTGGAAGGAGTGAGTGCAAAAAAAGCAGCATTTAGGAGGTTTAGGAAATCTGGGAGGGGGAGGACAAAGAAGTGTATGTGAAGACGTTCAAAGAGGTAACCAGACTAGTCAGGGCAGCCAAGACTTCCAGAGAGCTGATGTTGGCAAAGAGCATCAAGGATGAAGAAATGTTCTTGTTTAGGCTCATAAGGGAGAGAACGAGCTGCAAGGACCAGATAATGAGGATTAAGAAGGATGGAGGGTGGGTGGGAGGAGAAAGGGGTAGAGCAGGCAGAAACACTAAATAAGTGCTTCTGTTCTGTATTCACAAAAAAGAAGGGTGGGCAGCTACCTCAGGGGATTGGGAAGGTGGACAAGAAGGGGGAGGAGGAGGTGACAGATGAGGTAATTACAAAGAGCAGGGTGCTGGAGTGTCTGAAGGCTCTGAGGGTGGATGAGGCACCAGGACCAGACAGTATTCACCCTAGGGTGCTGAAAGAACTGTGGGGGTCCTAGCAGGGCTGCTGGAAGACCTGTTCAATACCTCTCTGGACACAGGATGTGTACCACAGGACTGGAGGATGGCTCATGTGGGACCCCTCCACAGAAGTGTCCCAAAGATGAACCAGGCAATTACAGCCCAGTAAGTCTCGCATCCATTGCAGGGGAAACCAATGGAGACAATCCTGAAAGAAAGGCTAGTGACCTTTTTTGGAAGACAATGGACTCCAGGACAGTCAACAACATGGATTAGTCTCAGAGAGATCCTGCCAGAACAACCTAGATGAGTATTATGATTGGGTGATGAGGGAAATGGGCAAAGGTCATGCAGTAGATGTCCTGTATTTGGACTTCAACAAGGCCTTTGATTTGATTTGGTGCCTTATGGGTGGTTGGGGGGGATTGGAGTATGTGGGAGTGCGGACAAAGATGGTTAGCTGGATTGTGAACTGGCTGAAGGGGAGGCAGCAAAGGGTGGTGGTGGGGAACTCTCATCCCTAAGGGCTGTGATGAGTGGAGTTCCACAGGGCTCAGTATTAGGTCAGTGCTGTTTAGGATTTTCATATCAGATATCTCACATGGCATCAGGAGTAAGATCAGTCCATTCACTGATGATACCAAGATTGGGGCGGTGGTGGACAGCATAGTTGGATGGCAAGGGCTATAGGATGATCTAACTGAACTGGAGTAGTGTTCAGAAATGTGGCAGTTGAGGTTCAGTGCTAACATGTGCAAGGTTCTGCACTTTGGACCAAGGAACCTTAGGAGGAGCTACCATTTGGGAGGGATTCAGTTAGGTACCACTGAGGAAGAAAAGGATCTTGGGGTGGTTATAACAGGGAATGTGAACAATTCAACTCAGTGCAGGAAGGCAGCATCTACAGCCAACAGAATGCTGGGGTGTATTGCAAGAGGAACCTCCTCCAAAAGGAGGGAGATGATACTGTCTCTGAAAAGGTCACTGGTCAGACCACACCTGGAGTCCTGCGTACAGATCTGGTGCCCATTTCTGAAGAAGGATGTCAGATTACTGGAGGGGGTACAGCACAGGGCAACAAAGATGATTGAGGGTTTGGAGGACAGACCCTATGAGGACAGGCTGAGGGAGTTAAATATAAGTCACTGAAGGAGAGAAGGGATTGGGGATATGATTGAGATCATTAAATACTTGATGGGGATAAACAAGACATATACAGAATAGGGTATTTAAGTTGAGAAGGGGGAGGGACATGAGAGGGCATGTTCTCAGATTGGAGGGGGAAAGATACAGGAGAGAGATTAGGAGACATTTTTTCAGAGAGAGAGAGAGAAGGTGGTGGCTAAGTGGAATGCTCTGCCCAAGGAGGTGGTATCCTGTATGATGGTGGGCAGTTTTAAAAGAGAATTGGACAGGGTGATGGGGAGTAAATGTGAAGAGGAGGGGAAGGAGGCAGTTGCAATTTAGGGGGCTAGCTGCACATTCAAGCAGACTTGATACACCATGAGGCCTGTTTCTACTGGCAGGTTCATATGCAATCATCTGATGTGGAACTTGCGTAAAGAGCTTTCAGCTCAAAGTTGTTAATCCAAGAAATAAATAAATAAATATCAAAATGATAGAACATTTTGCATGTTTACAGATACTAAAGGCCTTTATAAGTGTGTCAAATGTTAGTGTCCTAGACAAAAAGGGAGCTGAGCTGTGCATGGCCAAACATTTAATTAAATGTAGTTTTTAGTTATTTCCATTTACTTTTAAAATTTCCTATCCAGATTTCTCCACTGTCTCCAAATTTAGAGAAACATACTTCATACGTATGTGCACCAAGTTTTATATCTCAGATTGAGCTGTGCAGAATGTGAAAATTCAGAATTCATGGAATTTTGATGAAATTTCATGAAATTCCACAATCTCACAGAATGTCTTTGGAATTTTTCAAACTGTATTAATTTGCTCATACCTTGGCTGTCTTTTGCACTAGAGCTATAAGTTTGCATGCCAACTCTCTGGTAGAAGGTGTGTATATATGTATGTATATGTGTGTATATATATATATATATATATATATATATATATATTAGAGAAAAAACTCCGTTTAATGCATTAGTTAGGGTTGTTCCACAGCGACAAAAGTGAGGAAATTCGCTGTTAGGGTTGAAAACCCTAACTCCGAATTCCCCCCCCAGCACCACACACACAAAGACACACACACATTCAAGTATGGGGGAGGACCAAGTCAACACAACCAATGACAGACATCCAGCAGCAGGTGACAGAAATAACAAACAATTGTCTAAATGTACTGAGACATCCCACCCACCTGACCAGGTACTGCATGCTCAGTGGAGATCAACAGCAAAACTGAGGCCATGTACACCAAGCATACACATCCTGATTGCAGCTGCACACAGCGTACCACACTTAGTAGTTGCATGGCCTTACCTACCCGATGCCCCACACCAGACCCACCACTTGTGGTGGGCCACCTGAGCAATAGAGTTCAGCAAAACCAAGGAGTTGTACAGGTATAATATCTCTGATTATAACAAGCGTTTGAGAATGCAGCTTTCTAATTGACTGTAAACATTGTAACAGCCTTATGTTTAGTTTTATTAACATACATATGAGAGCTAACCATATGATGAACATGGTTTAATGTTGTTTAAAAACAGTTTTATTATGCTAGCAATAAGCGCCCCAGGTATTATGTTAATGGTCAGTTTATCACTGTCTAGCGACATGTGGCACTCGGCTATGCCTCATTCAACATTAAACCCTACAGGGTGATTAACAGACCATTTAACATAACTGTTGGTCATGCCTTATTGCTTTATTGTCTTTATGAGTAGATACTCTCCCTCTGCTAGGCACTGCAGCAGCTTTGCAACACAGTGTCCCACCCAGTTACACCATACACTGTCTAGTTACTGGAGAATGGCTGTGAACATGAACTCATGAAGATGAACAGTGTAACTTGATCATTACAGTCATCGGAACCCTAGTGTGATTATAACTGACAGTCAGTGATAGAGGATAACCCCTGCTGTCCTAGTACACTTACCCCATTGTGAGTTAAATTAATACTAAAAGACATTCTGTTTATATCTAGACCATACCTACTTGATTCCTGTTGTAGCACAATTAACATAGTTTATTTTTTATTTATTTTATTTAAACAGAAGTTTGGAAAACCTTTGAGCCACAGGCTCATTTACAAAGGTACCTTGTCACAGTAAGACAAACCAAAATACACAGTATAGCAGTACAACACATAAGTATAACAGTAAAATTAAGACATAGATACAAACAAGCTGGTACAGGTAGGATGGATGCAAACAATACCAGAGTTATGTGGTCATAGCAGCTTAGTAATAAGCTTTGTCATAAGTATTGAATGCGGCTTTGACTAGTGGCAGTTACAGCATGGGTGTTAATAAGGTGGTTACGTAAGGAAGTTTTAAAGCACGATATAGTTGGAGCTTCGGAGATGGAGGGGCAGTGTGTTGAACCAGGAGGGGCCCTAAAGCTGAAGGCTCTTTGGCCGTGAGAGGTCCTAGCTCTAGGGATAACAAGAGAGGTTTTCCCAGAGGTCCGAGTATGAACTAGTGGGACAGAGCGGCGTATGGTGGTGGTGGTGGTCAATCCTGGTGGGGAAAGCCCAAGGAGGGTCTTTTTTGTAAGGGTACAGGTAAGATATTTGAGGCGCTCATCGAGATCAAGTACCAGCGCTTTAGCATACAGTAGACAGGTGTGTGTCATCCAAGGTGCTCCAGTAATTAACCTGCAGGCCTTATTCAGAGTAGTGCGAATTTTATGGAGTGCGGTCTGATCAGCAAACCATACACCGGCAGTCCATAGTCCACTAGGGACATGATAGAGGAGGTGACTGTAGTCAAGAGGCCCGGGGAGGCAGTGTTTATACCGATGTAAGATGCCCAATCGGATATTAGTGGCAGTGGCTAGGGCAGCGATGTGTCCATGGAAGGAGAGGAGGGTCAAAATGGATCCCTAGGTATTTATAGGAGCAAACTTGTTCGAGTGGGAATGAGGACCCAGAGTGAATGAGGAGTTTGAAGTTGTAGGACTTGTTTTGGGGATGAGTGAAGAACATGGTTTTTGTTTTTTTAAGATTTATCACCAATCTATGTTCCTTGAACCAGCCCTCGGCTTCAGTGAAGTACTTCTGCAGCGAGTCCTGGAGGGCAGTAGGGTTACGACTTGAGGCAAAGATGACTGCATCATCAGCATACAATAGAATGTTCCCCGAGCAAGAGCGTGGAAGGGTGTTAAGGTAAAGGGAGAATAGTAAGGGGCCCAGAATGGAGCCCTGGGGAACAGAAAAGATGGGACAGATGTCTGAGTAGGTCCCATTAATTTTACACGCTGTGCATGATCAGACAGATAACTGTGCACCAGGAGATAGGCCCAGCAGCAAAACCAGAGAGACTAAGGGCATCAAGAAGGAGGGGGTGGGAGACAGTGTCGAAAGCTTTCAAGAGGTCAATGAAGACAGCACCAGCCAGAGAACCAGTGTCTAAGGAGGAGTGGAGAAAGTTGGAGAACTCTAGGAGGGCTGTGTTGGTACTGTGGCCCGCTCGGAAGCCATGCTGCTCAGGACAAAGGACATTGTAGGTGAAGAGGTAGTCAGAGATTTGAGAGGCCACCACTTTTTCCAAGGCCATGGAGAGAGGAGAGAGAATGGAGATCGGTCGATAGTTTCCACATAGTTATCACTTTGATAGCATCAGTGACAGAAGTGTGGCAAACCCAAACAGTAGGCATACAGCCTGAGTATGAAACTGTTAAAAAAAATCACACTGTGTCCATAAGTGGCATAGATCACTCATTGCAACAATTGTAAATGTATTACTATTTGAATAAGTTAGTCATCACAGATGCAATGAGATTGTCTTTATCAGGTACAACATACTCAGTAAGTGGCTACAGGAAAATCTATCCTATATACATCTCCGATACAGGTACATCATTGTTGGCTCAGTAGTGCTATGATATTTAGAGTTGCTTGGCCTGATCCATGCAATTACAATGTTTCTTACAAAGAATACTTACTGCATCTTTAGTATTGAAACACACTGAAGGTCTATGTATGTACATCAGCAGTACACCTTCATCAGTAAGAATGCATGTGATACTGGCAGTACCAATTTCACAGCGTTGAACAGGCAATGCTTTTCCATATGTTTACATCAGCCTCTCTATGTTGAGTAAACCATTGCCGTAAATGTACTACTATGTAAATCACCTACTAAATGTATCACTACTTTTATCTTGAGCATGCTAGTGTCTTGTAGTTAATTTATGTGCTTCTCTTAATTAATGTATACTCACTAGTGTTAAAACCTTTCTACAACTGTCATCATGCACCTTCAGCATTTATATTGAATAACGGCACAGTACCAGTTGTGGTGTGGTGTGGGGCATCAGTAGGTAAGGTCATGCAACTACTAAGTGTGGTACGTTGTGTGCAGCTGCAATCAGGGATGTGTACGTTTGGTGTACATGGCCTCAGTTTTGCTGTTGATCTCCACTGAGCATGCAGTACCTGGTCAGGTGGGTGGGGATGTCTCGTAGTACATTTAGACAATTGTTTGTTATTTCTGTCACCTGCTGCTGGATGTCTGTCATTGGTTGTGTTAACTTGGTCCTCCCCATACTTGAATGTGTGTGTGTGTGTGTGGTGCTGGGTGGGTGAAGTCGGAGTTAGGGTTTTCAACCCTAACAGCGAATTATCTCACTTTTGGCGCTGTGGAACAACCCTAACTAATGCATTAAACAGAGTTTTTGGCTCTAATTTCCTTCTTTTGAGAATGATAATGAGAAATAGTGAATGTAATGTGGTGGCGGGGAGCATGGGGCCCAAGGGCCCACGCTCCACTCCACCATAATCATCTTGTGGCATAGTAACAGGGCAACAACGCAAACAGAAATGCTAACAGTAGCACACATGGTAACACAAGCGCGAATGAGAACAGAAAGGGTAATGACGAGTGGCATAGATGGGAAGCGGTGTGCCATGTGATGTCTTGTCACATAGTAACATGGTGCCTGTAAATGGAAATGTCAATGGGCATGGTGACGCAAAGTGAAACAGAAAGAGAAACAGTACAGTACACAAATGGCAAAAAAGTAACAAATACAAGCGCCGATGAAAGCATAAAAGGATGGCCTTGGTGGCTTTGGGGTGTGCATTGGGATCATCAGCCAACTCTCACCCCATAACATGTGTAAAACAGCAGAAGTATAGGAGAATGGGGTGAGAGTTAGGACCCATGATCCCAATGCACACCCAATGCCTGTTGGGGGGGGGTGGTGGGGGATGCAAGGGGTTTTCAACCCTAACAGAAAATTTCCTCACTTTTGTCACTGTGGAACAACCTAACTAATGCATTAAACAGAGTTTTGCTCTAATTTCCCTTCTTTTGAGAATGATAACGAGAAATAGTGAATGTAATGCAGCGCGGCCTTGAGGCCCAGGCCCTAGCTCCCACCACATCGATAATCTTGGCATACTAACAGGGACAGCATCGAAACAGAAATGCTAACAGTGGGCACATGATAACACAAGCGTGAATGAGAACAGAAAGGGTAACGCACATGGTGGCGTAGACGGGAATGGTCTGCCACGTGATGTGTCACATAGTAACATGGTGCCTGCAAACAGAAATGTCAATGAGCATGGTGAGGTAAAGTGAAACAGAAAGATAAACAGTACTGTAGACAGAAATGGCAAAAAATAACAAATGCAAGCGCAAATGAAAACGCAAAGGATAACGCACATGGTGGCGCAGAAGTCAATGGTAAGTGAAATGGGTACGGAACCGCAAGCGGAAAGGGCAACAGTAACAGTAATGTAAGCGCACAGGCTGGTTTTCCCCAAAACCTGCATAGAGAAAGACAGTGAGTACAAATAATGTATGCATAATAATGAGTATCGGCGCAGAAAATGAGATCTTGGAATACTAAATACATTATATCTCAGGAACCGTACCACGTAGAAAAAAAATTTAAAAGTCATATTATTTACAACTGTCCTGGCTAATTTGAATCTTAGCCCCACTATGGGGCTAAGAAATTTTCTGATGAAAAGTCCGTATCTCGCACCATTTCTGAGATACGGGCCCTGAAAGGTGCGGCGAACGCCATAATGTTATCCTATGGGAAAAAAAGGAAAGTTCAGAGCACCATAACTTTTCCTCCCTGTAATGTTTTTTCACCAAACCACTGAAAGGCACATCTGTGGGCTGTTGGCTGTCTTCCCTCCAAATTTCAGGAAAAAAGACCAAACCGTTATTTTGCAGCAGGGATCCAAAGGATTTCTGTAATGCGTCGGGCGCCGTAATGTTATCCTATGGGAAAAACCATCAACTTTGGAGTGCCATAACTTTGCCGCCGTATGATATTTTTTCACCAAACTACTGAAAGGCACATCTGTGGGCTGTTGGCTGTCGTCCCTCCAAATTTCAGGAAAGAAAACCAAACCGTTATTTTGCAGCAGGGTGCCAAAGGATTTCTGTAATGTGTCGGGCGCCGTAATGTTGTCCTATGGGAAAAACCGTCAACTTTGGAGTGCCGTAACTTTGCCGGCATGTACTATTTTTTCAATACAACACTGAAAGGCACATCTGTGAGATGTCGGCTCCGTTCTATCCATATTTCAGCCCCAAACTCCGAACGGTTCTTTTGCAACGCAGTGCCAAAGAAGTGCTGTCACTGTCCCACAGATGGAAAATTACTGTCGCAATTTGCGAAAGCTTTCGCAAAAAGGTTCGACACTTTCATGAGCACGAAAGTAATTTGCGAAAGTACTTTTTCCAGAAATTTGAAAAACATGTTTCTGGGGTGTTCTACCACAAAATAAAGACATGGCAAGCATCCTCAGGGTCCGACTAGTCGAATACAAAAAGAATTAGGTTGCTAGAGGGTCCCAAATTTAAATGCCAACCATTTTTCTGATCACCAACTGAAAACAAAATGGCCGATTTGCGAAAGTAACAGGCTCATTTGCGAAAGTAAAAATGCATTTGCTAAAGTGTTGAACTTTTTGTTAACGTTTCCCATTGACTTATAATGGGAAACTGTTTTTTGAATAACTTTTGAACCGTTTAATATTTTTTCACGAAATCTTTGAAAGGCACATCGGGAATCCTGGCTGCATGTTCCCTGAAGATTTCGGACCGGTCGCACAAACCGTACGACCTGTAGGTGCGACCATAGAATTCCAGAAAAAGCGTAAACATGCGCACAGATCATGCTTAATAACTCCGCAGCCGCATATCTGACCACTGCAAAACTTGGCAGATCCCAAGGCCTATGTTTCTTGATCATGTATTCCAAATTTCAGCCAAATCTGTCATACAGTTGCAAAGTTATTAAGGTGCAAAGTTTTGGGGTTTAACATAGAAATGGCTCCTCAACCCTAACTATAGTGGCACTACCGTGCCACTATAATATATATATATATATATATGCGACAAATATACTGAAATTAGGATGGATGTTCTCAAAATTATAGGTGGGAAATTTCATGAAGGTTTATCTGCATGTTTCTCACCCATTTTTTGGGCCAGAGATTTCATATTTGGCATGATTACTCAATGATAGGAGTTCTAACAATATGCCAGATTTCATGGTATTATGATTCATCATCTCAAAATTATATATACTGAAAGTCTGTAATTTTATTTTTTGCATGAAGCTTCATGAAATAAATTTTATCTACACAAAACTCGGGCACCTTTGGAGCTAGATATGAGTAAATTAGCACAAATACCTTTTTGTAATGATTATATAATCTTCTATATTTGGAGATAATTGGATTAGAGATGCTAAAGTTACAGGGGTTCAAAATGTTACTATGTAAATATTTATAAAATGTTGTGAAAACTCTCAAAAATGTGGATGTTTGTAATGTCTCTGCTCTTGCAGACATAGACTTAACATTTGACATGCATATCTGATGCCAGTGTATCCTGGTGTGTAACACAACTGGATAAATGGTTTAGCAGTTTTCAATTTACAGTTATTGATAACATTTTCTCAAATATCTGTGGTGGCATATAGATGAAGTATCCAGAATTATTTTTGTGAAATTTAACATTCACAATGCATGTATCACTACTTTATGTGATCAATCAATCAATCCATTTTTATTTTATACCAGAGAGTATGTGAGCAAAAATGCCCGTTTTCATAAACGTCCAGTTGTACAGAAAATAACATGAGTAAAACAAGTACAAGGTTGAAATAGGCAGTAGTTACATTTGAAAGAGCAGGGAAAAAGCAGAGCACATAACCAAAAAGGTAACACAGTATACAGAGATGTAAGAAACAAATATAATGGATTATATACAGAAGGTGGGATATTCAAAAGGGTTGCACATGGTGCAACAAGGTCGTGCCATGCACAACTCACCAATGTGCCCCAGCACGATATTCAAAGGGGCAAGTTGCACTGTGCAACTCCCGATGCACCGAGGCGCATTGGTAATGGGTGTGGCACAAGTGCGCAGGGTGTGCCCATTCATATGCGGCACATCCCGATATTCAGGCTGGGATGTACAGCACATATGCTGACACAGCCCCACTTTGCACCACTCAGGGAGGCACAAAACTGTGCCTAGAAAAACCAGGAGCAAGTCCTGGTCACCCACAGACAAGCTACCATATTGCAGGGTGCAACACGGCAGCCGCCAGATGTGGGTGGCCACCACCCACCCACCCACCTAGAACACTGTCCACTAGCCCCTGCCTGGGAGCATCGTGCCCCCACCCATTTGCAGGAATAAGGTAAAAAGCCCTGGTGGTCAAATGGACTGCTTTCCATTGCCCAGTCATGGGCATATGTTAATATTATCCCTGGTGGTCCACTGAACTGCTCTCCATCTCCCAATCATGGACATATGTTACAAACATCCCTGGTGGTCCAGTGGAACAGCCCCAGTGCCCGATCATGGACAGAAATCACAAATGCACTCCTGGTGGTCCAGTGGTATCCCCTCCCACCCACCCACTGTGGTTCCCCACCACCCAGCCCCCAGTCAGTGGCGGGTGGTGGCACCCTCAGCATGCCACCTGGCCACCCGCCAACTGACAGTGTACAGTACCATCCATTCACCTATTGGTCCACTGTGTGGGCCAATAGGCATACAGACCATACTGTACTACACAGGCCTGATATGTGAATGAATGCATTCATTCACATATATCGGGCCTGTGTAGTACAGTATGGTCTGCATGCCCATTGGCCCACGTAGTGACCCAATAGGCATTCGGATGGTACTGTAGGATGTCAGTTGGCCGGGTGGCATGCAGGCAGGGTGCTGCCACTAGCCACTGACTGGGGGGTGCTGGTTGGTGGGGGACCACAGTGGGCAGGTGGGAAGGGGTATCCCTGGACTACCAGGGATAATTTTAACATATGTCCACAATCGGTCAATAGAGATCGGTCCACTGGACCAAAAGCGATAATATTAACATATGCCCATGATTGGGCGATGGAGAGAGGTCCACTGGACCACCAGGGATAATTTTAACATATGCCCCTGATCAGGCATACGGGTGCAGGGTCCGCCAAAGGATTGCAGGCCATCGGTCCTGGACAGCTGCAGCCTGTCAGGGCACCAGGTGCAAGTCACTGGGGATTGGTGTACTGCATGCAAATGAGGCCATAATGACATGCAAATGGCCCCATTTGTGTCTTGCATGCATAATGGCCTCATTTGCATGCTCAGTGCTGAACATCGTGGTTGATGCGCCTAGCGCAACTGCACTTGCACTGGCTCATTCCCTGACTCCCCTCCTGCCACTTGCACTGGTGCAGTGCCACTGCACCATGTGCACTGCATGTGCCCTTGGTGTCATATTCAATAATGCTGAACCATGGTGCAGCACTGTTGAATATCGAATGGTCCATGCTCTGGCACAGCCCAGTTGTGCTGCGCCTGGGCTTGTGCCCCTGCCCGGCACAATCTGAATATCCCGCCCAGAGTCAGCAAATCCTAAGGTCCATCCTAAAATAAATACAAGGTAATTATGTACATTATAAAAATTTGATTATATACAGTGGCATACATTTTATACAGTGGTGGACAATCCTTGGAAACAAACTCAAGATCCAACTCCTAACAAAGGCAGCAGCTAGTGGTCTTGAGGTATTAGAG
The DNA here is from genome assembly GCA_016271365.2 of Neoceratodus forsteri. NCBI lineage: Eukaryota > Metazoa > Chordata > Ceratodontiformes > Ceratodontidae > Neoceratodus > Neoceratodus forsteri. The sequence continues at coordinate 1,066,529,116 of CM057454.1, read as the reverse complement.
GTTAGCATTTCAGGAAGGGGAATTTGGGGCAGAAAGGGGTGGAGTGGGAGAACTACTGATCCCACTGATATCCTCATTGTTCTTTAGATCGAAAAATACCTAAAACAAGAGTCACCTACTCCTTTAACTATCAAACTATCCTGTTGGAATAGCCAGAATACTTCCTTCTTGGTGCCCCAGACATTGCCTTCCCCCCACTACATCTTTTTGAGTACCTCTAAGTCCCAGACCTGCATGTACATTAGGATCCCTGGATCATCCGATCACTGGGTATGATCTTTATACATCCTACATTCAGGTTCAAATTGTGGAAACTCTGTGCTTCCTTACTCCAACTGGGGGGTCTACAACTGATGTGCCACCCAGCTCAGCTGCCCATTTCTTCATGAAACTAAGTATCTAACTCCTGAACCTGGTGACCCCCTACGCTACCTGCCTCTAATACCAGTATCCTTTAATTAGAATCTCTCAGATAAGGCTGAGTGAAATTCCAATTTCATGGAATGCTCATAAAATTCTGCAATTTTCAAAGACTCTTAGAACTGACCTTAAGTACAGATGTTATTTTGTAATTGCTGGCAACAAACAATTAATAAAATTGACACACACAGTCTCCTCATAAGATATAAGAATTTGCCAAATATAATGGCATTGCATTCTCTTGTTCAGGGGATTATAAATTTGCAGTTTACATTCTTGCACAATTTAATTAAAAAATGTGAAAGTTTGACTACTTTGAATTCAGTACCATTTGAAGCTGTAATATGAACTTTGTCAGAAATGACCATGTGATATAGTAATTTAAATGCTTCAAATCTGGTTACGTTATGTCATTTTAAATTTAGAAGGAACTAACTGAAATTTAAATGTTGGAAACATGTTTAGCAGGCTATAGCTCAGTCCCATTTGAAGCTAGAAATGTGAAACTATGTACATATATACATGTAGTGATAACCTGTATACCATTAAAAGTTTATATCATTTCAATGAATACTATCAAAATTATACTAAAATAACAGAAATATAAATTGGAAAAATGTTTGGCTGCCTATAACTAGAAGCATCACATTTCATCAACAATAATTCTGCTGACATCCATGACGGTGACAGAACAATGCAAACAATCGGTACTATGTCACTGGTAACTAATGTGTTTTTTTGTGGGGGAATGCCCTCCGCACCACCCATGTGGGTGGCTTTGCCCCTGCACCACCCCGCATTTAAATATAATCATCTCCAGGTTAGAGGTGTATCAGGGAGGGGGCAGAACACTGGGAGAAGCTGCATTTGGGAACCACAGACTATTAAAGAGATTTTCACTGTAATAGTCTTTTTTCAGGATTCAGGATTTTGATGTCGCTGTACTGTGGGCCATCGCCTATAACTCAGCCCTCTTAGAAGGTTGAGACTTACAAAATGGTATATGTAGTTAAGCTGTATGTGTCTCTAAATCCTGGAACTGTAGAGAAATTTGGATAAGAAATTTTAAAATTAGATCAAAATAACTGAAACTTACATTTTGGTTAAATGTTTGGCCATGCATACCTCTGCCTTGTTTCTACCTATACCTCTGATGTTCAGTACATGTACAGAATGTATGCCAAAATTTACTGTCCACAACAACATTTAGTTTCATTTGGACCAGCGATTTTAAAACAAGAACAAAATAACTAAAATTAAAAATCTGGCAAAATTCCACAGAACTGTCATACAAATTCTGCAGAATTCCACAGAATCAGAATGGTAATTCCACATGCATTCTACAGACAAAATTTTATATTCCACACAGCTCAAGTCTCAAGCTTTAAAGGGGCTGTGCTAAAGGTAGCCAAACATTTTGTCAACATTTAGATTTTAGTTATTTTAGTATCATTTTGAAAGTGTTCATCGAAATGTTATAAACATTTGCAAGTGTGCTGGCTTTTATTACATTTATACATGTTCACAGTTTCAGATTTCTACCTCCAGAGGTTCCTGAGTTACAGGCAGATAAAAAGTTTTATGAAATTTCCCACCAAAAAAAAAGATTTTGAGCAGTTATCATTTTGAGACAATGTCATGATATTTGATACATTAGCACTCATATCAACATGTAAGCATGCCACAGTTCAGATCTATAACTCAAAAGAAGGTTGACTTATGATCAAAATAATACATTTAAAAAAACCCTCGGAATTTCACCAAATTTCAAATTGTTTAGTTATTTTGTTCTTGTTTTCAAAGTAGGTACCCAAATGATACCAAATTTGTCAGGTATACAGATACTACTGGCTCTCATATGTGTACCAAATTTGAGGCACAAATTGAAAGGAGGTGAATTGTGGGTGGTCAAACCTTTAATCAAAATTTAATTTTCAGTTATTTCCATCTCATTTTAAACTTTCTTATCCAAATTTCACCACAATTTCAAAATTTAGAAATATGTACAATACAGGTATGTGCATCAAGTTTTAAGTTTCAAGTTTTAAAGAGGGCTGTGCTATAAGGAGCCAGACATTTTGCCACAATTTAGATTTAGTTATTTTTGTATAACTTTGAAATGATTCATCAAGATGGTATAACATTTTGCAGATACATGAGCCATTACACCATGCCTATATGTACCATACCTAGTCTCATGTTTCTAGCTCCAGAAGTGCCTGAGTTACTGTATATTCATATTAGAATATTTTCGTTAACTTTCCCACAAAGATTAAAATTACAGATTTTGAGCAGCTGTCATTTTAAGACAATCAATCCTAATGTCATGATATTTTGGCATACTGTTTCAGCACTTATAAACATGTAATCATGCTGAATTTCTGATCTCTAGCTCCATAGACAGCTGGGTTATGACTAAATTAATACATTTCAAAAAAGTCATGAAATTCTGATGAAATTCAACAAACTTTCATGGAATTGAATTCCACAAATCTGGAATTTTCTCATTGCACTTGGCTCTACTGTACATTCACTCTTTCATCTACCAAGCATCTGGCCTGCAACTATTCAACACTGTGCAACACAATAACATTTATGGAAGCTTCCTAGGTATATAAGGCAAGTGCACGTGGAGCACCAGTTATTGGGGACATTGTGGAACTGATGGAGGGCTGGAGGAGATATTGTTGGTATCGCATATTATGTATTTGTTTGTTGGTTGGTTGCTTTAATGCTACCCTTTCCTTTCCCATATCCTTGTTCTAGGCTTCCCTAATAAATCAAAGTTTGCTTACATTTTACTCCTGTGTACTACTGTTTATTGTATTGTTACTGTTTATTGCATAATGGGATGTTTACTGTTCTATATACTTTTTCTTGGGAGTAACATCCTAAGTGCCAGCAGCTAATTCAAGCGGCTTTCCCAGATGGAGGCATTGCTATCGCCAATTATTTGTCCAGTATATAACACCTGAAACCAGACACCACACCCAAAAATTAAAAGGTCTAAGCCTCATCCCAGTTTTCAGGGGACAGAGCTACATGCCAGGGGTGTTGGAGGCAGGCTGACTTACAAATGAAAACTCATCTAGTAGATAGTCAAGCACTTATTGATCACATAACAGTCTATGTAGAAGGGCAATAACAGTAAAGTCTGTCTCCGGTACAGCAGCCATTTGAATATACCCAGTTATGGCTCCACCAAAACTACTGGCAACAAAAAGACCTCAGTGCATTCAATGTCCTCCTAAGTATTAGAGCTAGTCAGTACAATAGCCCAAGGAGATAACACGTAAGCATTAATCCACAAAAAAGGAGGGCTCTATTAGGGAATTAATGCCTGGTTTTGGGGGGGGGGGAGTTGAGGTATGAGGCGGCAGGCCAAGTGCCTCCAACCACCAACTAGGCATTAATTCCCTAGTAGAACCCGACTTTGGAGTGGATTAATGCACTTGTAACATGGCAAGTGCAAGGTGACTAATGTTACAACTGAATTACATATGGAAAATAAATGAACAGCAGCTGACAATATTGCTTAATACAATATTATCTGCTGTTTAAGTATGCACTTTTGAATACAGGTAAATGTCCGATGGTGTGCATTCATGTTCACCACTCAACATTGTGACTGCTGCTTTCATATTCTTTGCAACATGATGTTTTTCGATTAAATGACACAGAAAGAATAGAAAACCATTTACCTCTGTTTCTTAAACAGTAGTTCGTTCACTCATTTCCTTCATTTGCAGTTCTGACTCACTAATGTATTATGGGGAAAGTATGAATATTTGCATATCTGACATCTCACTTGCTTGTATGTGTCAATGTAAGTAAATATTTGTACTGTTCCCAGAATGCATTATTGAGTTGAAACACTAACTATTGCTGCATTGCACAACAGAAAATATGAGTAACAGTGACAAAGAGACAGACAGAGTGATTAGTGTTGATTTCTCTGTCTCTTCCTCTGGACAGCAACAGTGATTGCTCCTCTGCTGGACCTCTGCAGGGTGGGTGCCTGCAGTCACCAAGATTATTATTTATTCTACCCTATGTGACTTTGTAGCTTGATCAGTATGTACTTACTGCTGCAAACAGTCATGCTACTCTATGAGGGCCCCCAGGTGGGTGGGTGGGTAACAAATTTAGGAACAGTCTGGCTGTGTCTTGTGGCATGGAGTTGTGCCACCTATAGGCAGGCACAGAGAGAAAAACTGGTAGAATGAGATGTAAGACACAGACTGATTCTTTTCCTCACTTTCTCTCTCTGTTTCTTAGCCTCCTCTCTTTGTTTCTTAGTAAGGGCACTCTCAATGGCAAGTGAGCATTACTAGGCAATTAATGCCCACTTCAATTTGTGTCACAGGTTGTGTTTCAGTCAATGTAATTAGTGTATTGGAGTAGAAGGTTATTTGTTATGTTACAAAGGGAGACAACATACTGTAAACAGGGTTACCATATCATAATCTCCATAGTACTTAGAAACAGTCTAATCCCACCTGCATTCCACCTGCATTGAATAGTGAGAGCTGATGGACTTTCACTGACATGTACTTTTGAACACATTTGAAAATACATAGAGGTCTGAAAATCCTGTTGCTAGTCTAAGCCCATATTCATATATTATAAATAATCACATTTTCAAGTAAAATAACATATAAACACTGCATTGTTGCAAAATGTCTCCTGCATAAGTAAATGAAATGTTCCACTTTTGAACTCTGGTCCATGAGGAACTCTTATCATTATAAGATTCTTCAAAATCAAGGTTAATCTCAGCTGGCTAAATCAGTACTGAAGAACTACAGTGCTTTATTATATTGCATAGTAATGTATTCTGTACAGTTTGTATGAAAACAGAAAACACAACTGTTCCAATATTGCTATCATAATGATGTGTACATATATGGAAATCAATGAAGAAAAAAAAAAACCTTAACCAGAACCATCTGTGGTAAAGTTCAAAATTACAGACCAGTGGCTTGGGCCCTACACAATGAGTGAAATCATACTACTGTATAAGGAAAGCCAAAATAATAACATTTCAATGTGATTTCTGATGGAGCATGTCATGCTTAGTATTGCCTAAGTACATTGGACTAAATATAAATACACAAACAGCACAACAACAGATAAATATACATTTTGTTTTTTCTGTTAGGAACAACATATTTCAGTCTCCATAGCAGCCTTAAAAAACAGTCATGTACACCATAAACATTTGTTTCAGATATGGGAGGTTGCATAGAAATTAGGGTGTGACTTCTAGAACTTTGATTAACTCTGGGTCAGAAATAACCTGGTGTAAAAAACAAACTCTTTATATAACCTAATAATCTTAATTTTGGAGGAGGCTAAGCAGAGCATCCAAGCTGCCTTCAGTGCTCTTTCTTTTCAGCATGCTTTGCAATTGAAAATATCTGTTGTTTTAGAGTAGCATTATTAGTACCTAGTGCAGAATTGTTTTTGCAGTCTTTGTGTTAACAATTTAAATAAAATTCATTAAAATCCACAAAATTTACAAATATTCAAAATACTGGTTAAAAAATATTTTATGGGCTGGCCTAGTCGCATGGATGGCTAAAGTGATGAAGGCTTCACCTACTGCCATGCTAGTAACCCATGTTTGGGAATGAGCATGGGTTGCTGGGGTTCGGTGGGGTTCGGTGGGGTGGGAGAGAACTGAGCATTCCTGGGACTGTGTTCCTCTCCTGGGGAGTGTTGGCCAGTCATCTTGGCCTTTGACTGCTACTAGATGGAAGTTCGGTGGTAGAGCTGGCAGTGAAGGGCTCAAAGGGAGGGGCCTTGGTTCCGCAGGACATGTGTGCCTCCATGCACATATCCTGATGTGCCATGGTGGCAGTGACTTGCGGAAGAAAAATATAAAAAGGGATGTGAGGGTGAACCACTACCCTGTGTACCTGCCTTGACCTGCATCACCACCCAGATGCCTGAAGCAACTTTGGATTAGGACTCTGGGGGGAGGGAGGATGGCCCTTCCACCCTCCAGCCCTGCCACATGGAGGAATCCTTGGGGAACTCATTCCAAATAGGTCCAGGGAAGGTGGGTGCTGGCCGGGGGGAAGGGGGACAGGTGTAAGGACTCACCTGAGGAGTAAAAAGCTGGATGAAGAAAACAACAATGAAAAAGTACTTTATAGCATCCCGCGACATGCACATATACAAACAGGGCAATTTGTAGAAAACCCCACTTCTTATATAGTATTTTAAAAAATATATCTAAGTACAGTATGAGGATTACAGATTTCTTTTTCAGTATCTGTTGATGAAAAAATCTGCAAGTCCCATACTCAGGAAAGCTATTCCAGAAATTAAATCTGTGAGGCATTTCCCCCCACAGTAGTGAATTGCAATTTTATAGTTACTGGTTAGTATCAATAAACTACCGCTAGCAGACCCCTACAAACTCCATAATCCACACTTGTGAATTACGGAGTTCAATAAACCACAATTTCCAGAATCAGCCATGAGTCTCCCTCAGCAGCTCTTCAAGAAGCTGTCCTTGTGCTGTCAGTCCCCTCTCGCTCCTGACAGAAAACCACCAGCATGCAAAAAACAAACTGCTTGGAGACCTTAAAGAAAAAAGCTCAGCACAGTATTAAATAAAGTTTTTGGCAAAAATACGAAAAACTACCTGCTCTGTGTCAGTGTATTTTACCCTTCTAAACAACTGCATTTTCACCTCTATCCCTTACATACAAGATCCACCAGACACCCCCTGATGCGAAGAAACACCTTTCACTCGCAGCAAATGTAGAAAACCTATGGAAGAAAAGAACATCTAATAAGACTGTTCTTCATTAAAAACTTCCCTTCAGATAGGTTCTCAATTTTATTTTACAGAACTGCTTATATGTCTAACTAAATAAGCATTTGTCTATGCTGAATGTTTGCTTGCTGGCATTGGCATTGGCATTGGTAGTGCAGGAGTTAGATGCATAATAAGAATGACAATGGCAGTGAAGTATTGAACTAACGTCAACCCCCACCCCCAACCTGCAGAGACTGACAGGCGTTGAGGGTGTGCCTTTGCGTCATCAGCCATAATGCTCATACCATTCCACCTCACTCCACCCTGTAGACATCGACAGGAGTTGTGGTGTGCCTTGGGTTTTCAGCCCTCACGCTCACACCATTCCATAAGGAAATATGCTGAGATGGGTGCAGTATAGAAGAATGGGGTGAATGTTAGGACTGAAGACTCCAAGGTACACCTCAATGACCATCACTGGCTGCAGGGTGGGGGTGGAAAGGTGTGAGCATTATGGCCGATGACACCAAGTCACACCCCCGATGCAAGTCAGCCTGTATAGGGTTGGGCATACAGTTGGAAACCCTAGTGCCCCAGGCATTTGTTGGTAATTTTGCTCCAAATTTCAACATGGGCTTTTAGGGATTCTAGCTCATGAAGAGTGGCACTATCATTTCGTTACTCAATCCCAAAAGGTGATTTCATAAAGTGACTATGCCATTCTGTGCCACAGGTGGGAAAACACATTTCAGGCTGGATGTGAAAAATGACAGCTGTACTGTTCATGAGGAGGTGTGAAAAAATGGCAGTGTTGAATATTTGCAGTGAAAACATGAAAAATTGGTGAAGTTATGAGCATGCGTAAAATCTGCACAATGCACGCCCATGACGCAATCATTTTTTGGAATTTTTTCACCAGATTTTCAACATGGGCATTTTGGGACCTCCTCTCACTAACGGTGGCACTGTGATTTTGTTAATCTGTCCCAAGAATCAATTTCCCCAGCAACTGTGACATTCTGTGCCACAGGTGTGACAACACATTTCGAGCAGGATGTGAAAAATAACAACTGTACTGTTCTTAAAGAGGTATGAAAAAGTGTCAATGTTGAAAATCTGGAGTGGAAATATTAAGAACTGGCGAAGTTACAAGTGTACATAGAGACTGCACAACACATGCTTGTACCACAGTGATTTCTTGGAATTTTTTCACCAATTTTGCAACATGGGTCTTTTGGGACCCCACCTCGTGAACAGTGGCACTGTCGTTTCATTAATAGGTCCTGAAAGGTGATTCCATGCAGTGACCACAAAATCACCTTTTGGGACTGAGTAATGAAATGACAGTAACATGTTCATGAGGTGGGGTCCCAAGAACCCCTTGTTGAAAATTTGGGGCCACAATTCCTAAAAATAGCTAAGATATCAACCTAAGTTGAAACCCCCATTGACTCCTATTATACAGCACTTACCCAATTCCTCAGTTCGCAGTTCGACTTTGAAGAATGCAGACATACCCTGGTCCAGACAAGATCGCTGCTCCTGACCTCCAGAGGGTAAATATGGGTGAGGGGGTGGGTGCTCAGTGGGAGGGAGGAAGGGGGACTGGGAGATGAAGGTGGACCTTTTTTTTTAACAGGTAAAAAAAAAGACGTCAGTGCGACAGCTTTCTTTCTTTTACAGGTTTAAAAAAAAAACATTTCAGCACACTGGGGTGGGCTCCCAGTGTGCCACAATGGTGGTGGTGGTGGGTGCATGCTGATATGGGGATTGGGCACCCCAATGTCAGCAGATTACAAATGGGTTTTGGAGGGAGGGCCTATCTGACACCAAGTGGGCATCCCAGTGTCGGAAACATTTTGGCACACTGGGGTGGGCTCCCAGTGTGCCACATTAATTGAGGGAGGGGGGATACATGCCAACATGGGGATTAGCCACCCCAATGTCAGCTTCCCTTGGAGTGCGTGTGGTGGGCAGCAAGAGCCACAGCTCATTACTTGTTTCACCAGGAAAGGCACACAGAACAAACAAGTTGTTGGTAGAGCAAGGGCCAGGGACAGAGTGCTGGCTAGCAGGAGCCAACAAGGTTGCGAGGGAGGGGGGAGGTGCTGCCGCAGTGACAAAACTGTTTGTGATTGCAGCAGTAGATTCATTTCAACTCCTTGGCTCTCTTTGAAGCTGCTGTCATTGGAAGCTTCCAACTTGATTGATGGGTGAGGGAAGCGCCCAGTAAAGCATCCGCTGCATGGACCACAACACTAACACACCTCTGAAATGTGGTACTGTCGCAAGATGTTTCTTGCACATGTGCTGCACACATGCGCACAAGCAAACATAAAAAATGATTAGGACATTTCTACCTGAAATGTTCTTGTTCACAGAAACAGGCTTTATCTATCTCAATTGCACCATTAACCAGTAAATATATAAAATGAAACATGGGAAAGTGTGAAAATCTGGATTTAAATCTTCACCCTCAGGGTTTATGGGGCATTACATACCTCAGGTGTGCATAAAATCCTCATTAACCACATTTCTTCATGCATTATTTAAGCAATAAGGCACAACAGGGGGGTGTTATGGTGAGGTAATGGCCTGCTTTGAGTGGGTTGAAGCATGAGGCGAAGATGAGTGCTTCCACCACCCAAGAAAGGACGTTAGCCCACCATAACACCCCCCCCAAAGTGCCTTATTGCAATTATGAAATGGGTCACTATCTGTATTATTTATAAATAAATATATTACAAAAATCTATATTTCATTTGCCAAAAAACAAACAAACAAAAAAGAATACATCTTTAAAAAAAGAAAAAAGTCCCATTTGGACACTGTGTGTATTGACCACTTGGACAGCAGGTGACAACTTTTTTTTTACCTAAGAGCAAACTGTTGCTTCCGATACAGTTGCATATGATCAGACTGAGCCAGCCATGTTCATTGCCGGTGGCGGTTTTGAGGGGCATCTAGTGATCTGGTTCTTGGCTGTTGGTGGTCTTTTTTTTTTATTTTATTTTTATTAACTTTTCAAAAATGTTTTTAAAATTCATATATACAGAAATGTGTTCTTTAAAACAATACACCCGCAATACATGGTTTCTTGAGAGTGGTCTGCGCATGAGGCGGAGCCATTAATCGTAGCAGAGAGGAGAGTGGAAGCTGCTAATGTTCATCATGCCAGAAAGAAACCTTTTTTTTAAATGATTACAATGCAGTTGTTGGTACTTATAAGGACTTCTGGGGTGTGTGAAGAAGAACTGCATTGGGAGGCTGTCTGGAAATCTAGCAGTTGGTGAGATCCACGATGGACTGAAGAGCAGGATAAGAACAAGGTTAGAAAAAGGAACATAATTTTTTACAAGGGCTGAGTTGAAATGGAAAAGTTTGTGGCTGCTTAGGCAATCCCCACCACTCACGGTATGTGTTGAGCAATCGGGGCCATTTATGAGGAAATTGGGGGTGATCCACAGTGTGCATGGTGGGTGGCTCCAAGAGGCAGGCTGCACCAAAAGTGCATGCCAAGCCTGATGGCCTGGGAGTACTTTCAGCTGGGCTATTGTGCTAGGATAACGACTTGGCTGAAAGTAGCTCTTGACCAATCAGGATTCAGCATTCTTAGTACCCATTTAATAATCTATATTTATTGCATGGTCTGGCTGTAAATTTAAAAAGCTGTATATTAAATATACCATAATGCTTTTATAGCATTTTTATACAAGTGAGGTTTGTGATGACCTCACAAACCTTAAGAGTGAAGTTGCATTGGTTTTTGCATGATCATAACAGATTGAGAGTGTGCATAAAAGTTATAAAATGGGTTCAAAGTTTACTGCTTCCTTATTGGCTAAATAGGTTCCAAAACCCATACAGTATGTTAATCCCCATGACAGCACAATTGGAACATGTTCAGGAAGTGGAATTTGGAATTTGGGCCAGATATATAAAAAAAATCATGAATCACTTCAGTTGCCATCACAAACATAGATGCAACCATTACTGAAAACATTCAACTAGAGCCTAAAAAGTGAAGCTTCCTTGTATTTTAAAAAGTAAATAAACAATTAAATGTTTTTCTCTCAAAATCCCCTCCTTACACACACATTAAGAGTTAAATATTGTTCACAGATTTAATTTCTTGTGTTTCTTCTGTGATCATGACATAAAAACATAGAAACATAGAATTTGATGGCAGATAAGGACCGCTTGGCCCACCCAGTCTGCCCATTTCCCTACCTACTGGATAAGCTGTAGATCCTAGTTAACCAGCAGCCTACTTCTTCCTATCCCCAACCCCTAGAATTGCCTTATGACTGTCCCATGCATGCTTGAATTCCACCACTGTTTTTGACTCCACAACCTCCTCCAGAAGGCCGTTCCATGCATCCACAACCCTCTCTGTGAAAAAATACTTCTTTAAATTACCTCTGAGCCACCCCATCTTCAAATTGTGCCCCTTGTTCTTGCACACCTCTTTTTGAAAGATGCTACCCTCTTGGACTTTGTTGATTCCCTTGAGGTACTTGAAAGTTTCTATCATGTCCCCCCTCTCCCTCCTTTCCTCGAGGCTATACATATTAAGCCCCTTAAGTCTCTCTTCACATGTCTTCTGGTGCAGACCCTGCACCATTTTAGTTGCCCTCCTCTGGACAGCTTCCATCCTGTCTATGTCTTTGCGGAGACTGGGTCTCCAGAACTGCACGCAGTACTCCAGATGGGGTCTCGACATCATCCAGCTATCCCCACCTACTTGCCTGGGAATCTCTTTTGCTTTCATGTCAGAGATAAAATTAACAACATGGCTCCATATGAAGCTTCTGCCGTGTATGTGTATGTATGGAGTGAGCAGTCTGCCAGTGGATATGAACAGAATTTTAAATTCTTTTGTAACATGGCTCAGCAAAATGCCTGTCCTCATTGGGCAAAACAGGTCACCTGACTCTGAATGAATTCTAAATTAATACACGGTTGCCCTCGACAGCGAGCGTGTGTGTTCAGGGATCAGCTCTCACTTGGGAGTGTGCTAGGGACTTGCACACACCGAAGAAACAAAATCTCCCATTTCAACATAATCCCACACAGGGAGCACAAGGTGAAGCTACACAATGTAGTACTAGTCTCTAGTGTTCGGATAGTACGGAAAGAAATTGGAACAACTATCTGACTGAAACTTACCTTGTTGCTGTATGCCATGCACAGAAAATGTTCACCAACATCGTGCTGACTATAAAGTTTAAATTCCCTTCCTCAGAACATGAAAAGATTTCCTTGTAACACATCTGCATATGGCTGCCATGTATTTCCAAAAAGAGGAGCATTTCCTGTATTTCCTGTTAATCCCTGACTTCTGAAGATGATGGGCCATAGTCCCACACACACTAGCCCCACTCTCACAGCTAGCCCCCTCACACTAACACCCCAGTTCTGCTAGCCATGCAAAGGGAGCAGATGATGCAGCTACAGGATCAGGAGAGCCCTTGGTAGAGCTGCATGTGAGAGTAATGGCATCCATGGCCCCCGCCCCTTTGCACAGTCGGACCCCTCACAGTAAGTACTATATCCTGGCTGGGAGATGGTGGCACTCTGTGCTACTGTCCACATCATGACCTGCAGGTTGAACACTGAAAGGGATCCATGTTACAAGCACAAAGATGAAGCAGAATGTGTCACGGCTCCTGCTTGAGCTTTCAGGGCTCCTGCTTGCAACTTGCCATGCAGGTCAGCACTGTTGTGCTTTCAGGCTCACACTTGCCATGATACAAGTGCATTAACCCACTCGACAGCAAGGGTCTACTGGAGAATTAATCCACACCTGGGTGGTTGGAGGCATTTGGCCTGCAGCCTCGTGACTCAAACCACCCCCCCCAAACAGGTGTGAATTAATTCTCTGGTAGACCCATGCTGTCTCCTCGGTTAATGCTTATGTATTCCACAGCATCCCTACCTTCAGGGTGAATTCTATTTTATTTATTTTTATTCCATTAATATTAGGGGAATAGCTTTGAGCACAAGTGCTCCTTTCTGAAGGTTCTGTATCAGAATTGGTTACAATGAATCATTACATTAGAAACATAGAAACATAGAATTAGATGGCAGATAAAGATCAGTTTGCCCACCCAGTCTGCCAATTTTTCTCTACCTGCAGTGTCACCACAGACCTACTCGATATCTGTTTCTCCCCCTTCCCCTTCTTTTCCACTAAGATTCCCTTATGCCTATTCCATGCATTCTTGAACCCCACCACCATTTTTGCCCCTACCACCTCCACTGGAAGACTGTTCCAGGCATCCACTATGTTTTCTGTGAAGAAGTACTTCTTCACATCTATCCTGAATCTACACCCTTCCAGCTTCATTGCATGTCCCCTTGTTCTTGAGTATTTGTTTTTCTGAAAAAGATTCCACTCCTGTACCTTATTTACTCCAGTGAAGTTATTAAAGGTCTCTGTCATATTCCTCCTCTCCCTCCTGTCTTCCAGGGTGTACATGTTGTGGTCCCTAAATCTCTCCTCATAGGGCTTTTGATGTAGACCCTGCATCATTTCAGTTGCCCTTTTCTGGACTGCCTCCACTCTGTCTGTCTCCTTCCAGAGATGTGGTCTTCAGAACTGGACACAGTACTCTAGGTGGGGTCTTAATAGTGATGTATACAGGGGCAACACCACCTCCCTCTTTCTGCTGGTGATACCCTACCTATGCACCCCAACATCCCGCTAGCCCTCCCAACTGCCTTGTCACACTGTCTGGCCACCATCCCTTATAGTACTGCGGGAGTATATATGCATCCTGAATCTATATACATTCAAACATACTAGGCACTCAAAATGTTAAGTCATTGGATGTGATTAGCCACAGGGAAAGGTATATAACTTGAGACAATACAAAGAATCAAAAATGCAAGGACATACAGACTGCAGATTATGTTAGATGCAAGTACAATGAACTTGTTCAGTTAGTACACATAGGCAGCCTTTGAGCTGGTACAAGTTTGTCATATTAATTCTGCATGGAGGATGATAGAGGGGCAATTGTCTCTCTGGTGTAAGGATATAATTTAAAATTACAATAAAAACTATTTTGTCAACCCAAAACAAAGAAACAAAAATATAAGAACATGTTCTATGTTTTCTTAAACCCCACCACCTGCCGCTGCCTCAGAGGTTGCCAAGAATAAGGAGTGGTTGGACTACAGTGGACAAAGGGAGGTTGAGGGTGGTGGAACAGAGGTGCATCCCTTAAGTTGTACCTCTCCACAATTCATATGCCTTTCTGGCAGAGCACTTTTCCTCTATGGAGGTACCCGCAGTGGAGACCAAGAAGGATGCTGGGAACCTCCACAAAGGAGATCCACAGGAGGGTGGCACGGGATCCCACAGGGAAGGAAACAACTCCTGGTGGTGGACTCAATCGTTAGAGGTGTTAAACTGGGGGAGGGAGGGGAGAAGGAGATAAAGTGCCTGCCTGGTGCCATGGCATGGAGGGACAGGAAGTCAATCCTCAGGATCACGGGAGCAGCTGCACAGGAGAGGGAGCTTGATGTCATTGTCCACCTAGGGACAAATAACCTAACATAGAAACATAGAAGTTGATGGCAGATAAGGACCACAAGGCCCATCCAGTCTGCCCAATTTTTTTTACCTTAGGCTGCCATAGGCCTGTACTCTGCCAATGGCCTATCTATTCATACTTATCTGTACTACTCCCTTATGCCTATCCCATTTGAAGCCCTGCACTGTATTCATATCCACCACTTCCTGAGGTAGGCTATTCCATGCATCCACCACCCTTTCTGTGAAAAAGAACTTCCTCACATTACCCCTCAATCAGCCTCCCTCTAATCTCATGCTGTGTCCTCTTGTCCTGCTATTTTTATGTTGGCATGCTTGCGCAGCCAACATCTTGCAGTAGTGGAGATTTGGAGGCACGGTCACTGTTGGGCAAATGCAGGGCATGCACCAGTAGGTGCATCCCTCATTCCCCAATCAGCCTGCATGCCGGCGCCACACCATGCATGCTAATGTGGCGATCACATCAAAGGAAAGGTCCACTGCAATGCGAGCAAAGCTCGTCACATGCAGCAGACCTTCCTACGTGCTTTGCCAGCTACAAACATGGTGGCACAGTGGCCACTAAACTGCTGACGGATGTGCCCAAACCCCGGTCATTAACTGACCCTCATAGATGTGCCGGCAGAGCCCGCTCCCCGTCGGCATAATAATATCCCATTCCTCTCCTTTTTGCTTGCCAAAGGGTGCCCAATCCTCTCTGCTCATGCTCCCCGCTTTCATTGTTAGTTTGCCGATGGGGGTGCCCAATCCTCATTGGCTACTGTATCCTCTCTAAAAAACACCTTTAAAAAAAAACGTCCACAATGTTTTTTTTTTTATCACCTGTAAACAGAAACGGTCCCTCATAGTCTCCCTACCCCCACCCGCACCCACCACTGCGCACCCTGCCTCCCACACACCGCCCACCCCATACTTACCTCTGAGCTCGGCGCGATGATCTTGGTGGACCGGGAACACGTCTGCTCTCTTCAAAGCTGACTGCGAACTGAGGAAATGCTGGTAAGCTATATAATGGAATAAATAGTTTTTTTTCAACTTTGATGCATATCTTGGCCATTTTTGGGAAGTTTTGCACCAAATTTTCAGCATGGGGTTTTTGGGAACCCTCCTCATGAATTCTGGCACTGTTATGATGTTAATCGGTCCCAAAAGGTGATGTCATTGCGCGGAATCACCTTTTGGGGCTGATTAATGCAAGAACAGTGGCATTGTTCATGAGGTGAGCTCTCAAAAAGCCTAAGTTGCAAATTTGGTGGAAAAAATCAAAAAAATAGCTGTTTTATGAGCGTGCATTGCGCAGTTGCTATGCACGCTCGTAACTTCGCGAATTCGCAATATTTTCACATCAGATTTTCAACATTGTCATTTTTCTATACCTCCTTGTGAGCAGTACAGCTGTCATTTTTCACATCCTGCCCAAAATGTGTTTCCACACTGCACTACCAAAGCCAATGCCAGCGCGACAACATTCGGCATGGACAAATGCTTGTTTTTATATTGAAACATGTTAGACTCTTTCACCTTGTTAATGCCCTGAAGATGTTTGAATGTTTCAATCATATCACCTCTCTCCATCCTTTGCTCTAGGGTATACATATTGAGCTCCATTAATCTGTGCTCATATGATTTCTGATGTGGTTCCTCCACCATTTTGGTTGCCCTTCTCTGGACTGCCTCCATTTTGTTAATGTCCTTGAGCAGATGCGGCCTCCAGTACTGTGCGCAGTATTCCAGATGGGGCCTAACCAGTGTCTTGTAAAGAGGGACTATTAGCTCCCTCTTATGACTTGCGATACCCCTACTAATACACCCCAACATCCCACTAGGCTTACCAACTACTTTAGTGGTCTGCTTGGATAATTTCAGGTCATCTGTGATGATGATGCCCAAGTCTCTATCTTCTCTTGTGATTGCCAGCAACTTCCATCCCAATCTATAGGTGGCTTCAGGGTTTCTCTTCCTTATGTGCATGATTTTGCACTTCTTTGCATTAAACCCCAGTTGCCACTCTTCTGACCATTTTGCCAGTTTATCCAGATCTCTTCTCATTCTGCCCACTCCATCTGGATCATTTACTCTGTTGCAGATCTTGGTGTTATCTACAAACAGACAAACCTTACTCTCCAGTTCATCTGCAATGTCACTGATGAAGATATTGAAGAGGACTGGCCCCAGGACTGATCCCTCAGGTACCCCACTTGTGACTTGCATCTCTTCTGACTGTATACCATTTACCACCACTCTCTGTTTTCTGCCCACCAACAGGTTTGCCACCCTGTTGACCAACTTCTGACCCACCCTGAGCCTACCCAACTTATTAATCAATATTCTATGTGGAACAGTATTGAAAGCTTTTCTGAACTCTAGGTAGGCGACAACAACTGCAACCCCTTGGTCCACCACTCTGGTTACCCAATCAAAGAAATCAATGAGATTAGTTTGACAGGACCTTCCTATTGTAAACCCATGCTGTCTCGGATCCTATGGATTCCTGGTGTTGCACTATCCTTTCCTTAAAAAGTGTCTCCATAATCTTGCCCACTACTGAGGTAAGACTGACTGGTCTGTAGTTCACTGCCTCTCCCTGCTGCCACTCTTGTGGAGTGGGACCACATGAGCCCTTCTCCAGTCTTCTGGGACCTCTCCTGTGCTCAGAGACTCACTAAACAGTTCTGATAATGGCTCTGCTAGTTTCACCCTTAGCTCCTTTAGTACCCTGGGATGTATGCTATCAGGTCCCATTGCCTTGTCCACCCTGAGCTTAGCGAACTCTTGTAGAACTCCTTCTTTTGTGAAGGGACTTGTGAACACCTCCCTCCCCCCGTGTCTATGGTGCTGAGCTGTGTGGCCTGCCCTACTGTACCTTCTCCTCAGTAAATACTGAGCAGAAGTATCTATTTTGTACAGATGCTTTTGCTTGGTTCTCCTTCACACACTCCCCCTTATCCCATTTAATCTTAGCAATACTCCCTCTGGACTTTCTCCTTTTACTAATGTATCTATAGAAAGTCTTGTCCCCTTCTTTTACTGTTCATGCTAATGTTTCCTTGGTGTGGGCTTTTGCCTGCCTTACTGCCTTCCCTGCTTCCCTTAGGGAAGTTTGGTATGCCTCCCTATCTTCGTCTCACTGAGTTCCCTTATATTTTCTGAAGGCCAGCCTTTTGGCTCTGACCTTTTCTGCTACTGTTTTTCAGAACCAAAGTGATTTCCTCTTTCTTTTGCTCTTGCTTTTCTCTCTAACACAATTGGATGTTGCTTGCAGTATTGCATCCTTAATGCTTGCCCACTTTGCCTGTACCCCCTCACCTGGATTTCTTCTTGCCAGGGCTAGCTTTACTCTGTTGGCCATCTCATCAAAGTCAGCTCCTCTGAATGAGATCAGGGCTGTGCAGGAGGAGTTTATGGAGTTGGGGAGAGGCCTTAGACAAGTCGCACATACAGTAACCTTCCCAAAGCTGTTATCTGTCTATGGCATGGTTGAGGCTAGGGTACTCTGCACCCTGTGATTCAATGAAAGGTTGAAAAACTGGTGCAAAGCACAGGGTTTTGGCTTCATTAGTGACTGGGGGTCCACCTGGAAGGATACAGGCCTATATTGGCACAATGGTCTGCATCTGTCCGGGAGGGGAACCAGGATCCTAGCTGACAGATTTAAATGCTTCATTGACAAGCTTTTAAACTAGCCAAGGTGGGGGAGGTACTGAAAAGGAGCAGGGAATTCCCAGCCTCCCCCACAAAACAGGGTGGTTAATGAGGTTGACACCAAGGTAGAGATGTCAATAGGGGGCAGGGCAGGGGTAAATGGAGAAAAAGGCAAAGGCAGTAAATACAGGGATGGGGCTAAAAGGGGTAAGGCCATCACAAAATGGAGAGAAATGAGTACCAGTGCCCATAGTCTGGGTAACAAGCTTTCTGAACTACTGGCCTTAATGAAAGAGGGATGCCTGGATATTGTGGCAGTCACAGAAACCTGGTACACAGAGAACCATGCCAGGGATGTCAACATACTGGGGTACACAATCTACAGGAGGGACAGGAAGGGTAAAAGAGGAGAAGGAGTAGCTCTGTACATAAGGGAAGGGATCAAAGCAATGGAACTAAAGGATAATGGGGAGGGGAGGAGAGGAGGTATCGTGGGTCACCTTGGAGACTGGAAATGGCACCATAATCCACATTGGGGTTATATGCAGACCTCCATCTCAGGGGGTGGAAATGGACAAGAAAATGATAGGAGGTATCCTTAGAATGGTGGAAAAAGAGGAGATATTGTTGATGGGGGACCTGAATATGCCAGATATTATCTAGAGCACATTTGCTGCAGCCACATCCAAGAGCAGAGTCATTCTCGATACCTTACAGGGGTCTTGCCTCAGACAGCTAGTGCTGGAACCCACTTGGGAGGGAGCAGTCTTAGACCTGGTACTCTCAAACAGGTATAGTGAGAGGATCTTGGATTTAGAAGTGGGTAGCCATCTGGGAACAAGCGACCACCAGACAGTGTGGCTCACAATAAACACAGCCATAGAGTGAAGCCATACAAAAGCAAGGGTACTGGACTTTCAGAGGGCTGACTCTGGCAAATGGAAGAGTGTCTAAAGAATGCACTTGCAAAAGGGTAGGAAGAAGGGGAGGAGGAACAATGGGAAAATATCAAAACTATCATCACAGAGGCAACAAGCCTTTGTGTGAAGCAAATAAACAAAACAAAGGTAAAAACCACTATGATTCTAAAAAGAGGTGGCAGGGAAGGTTAGGAAGAAACAGTTTATCATTCAGAAAGTATAAGAAATCATACAAGGAGCAGGACGGAGAACTCTATCAGTTAGGAGGGTCGATACCAGTCCATTCAAAGAAGAAAGGGTCCTGAAATAACTCCTAAAACTCAAGGTGGACAAGGCAATTGGGCCTGATGGGATTCACCCCAGAACTCTACAAGAACTAAGGGGAGAACTAGTGACACCACTGACTACCTTTTAAAACAAATCATAGGAGGATAGTGTGGTACCTGAGTACTGGAGAAAGGTGGACGTGATTCCCCTTCACAAAAGAGGGAGCAAGGCAGAGGCAGGAAACTACAGACCTGTTAGTTTGACCTCAGTGGTAGGGAAAATGATGGAATCACTACTGAAAGAAATAATTGTTGAGTACCTACTGGCCAGCAGAGCACAGGACCCAAGGCAACATGGATCCACAGTGGAAAGGTCATGTTAGATGAATCTAATATATTTCTTTGACTGGGTGACCAAAGTAGTAGACCAAGGAGGGGCGGTGGACATGGTCTACCTAGACTTTAGCAAGGCATTTGACACAGTCTCACACAAAAAGATTAATAAACAAGTTAGCCAGCCTGGGAGTGGGTCCCAAGGTGGTAGCCTGGGTAAAAATTGGCTGGATAACAGGACACAGAGGGTAATAGTAAACAGAGTCCACTCCAAAGAAAAGAGGGGTTACTAGTGTGGTACTGCAGGGTTCAGTACTGGGGCCGGTCTTCTTTAATGTCTTTATAAGTAACATTGCAGAGGGACTGGAAGGAAATGTATGCCTCTTTGCAGATGACACAAGGTTCTGCAACAGTGTTGATACACAAGGGGGTGTGTGTGGAAAGGATGAGAAGGGACTTGGCAAAGTTGGAGGAATGGTCAAAAGTATGGCAGCTTAGATTCAATGCAAAGAAGTGCAAAGTACTGCACCTGGGAATCAAAATCACAGAAGAAGAGTACACAGTGGGGGGGGGGGGGTATTAACAACAACAAAAATGGAAAGGGACCTGAGGGTAGTCATATCAGACAACCTAAAGATAGGCAGGCAATGTGAGAAGGGAGTAAGGAAAGCTGGGGGATACTGGGATTCACTGGGAGAGGCATCAGCAGTAGAAAACAAAAAAGTTGTTATCCCTCTGTACAGACAGTTGGTGAGACCACATCTGGAGTACTGCATGCAGTTCTGGAGACCCCATCTCCACAAGGACATATACAGGATGGAGGCAGTCCAGAGAAGGGCAACTAAAATGTTGCAGGGTCTGCACCAGAAGCCATAAGAAGAGAGACTAAAGAATTTTAATATGTATACCCTCAAGGGAAGGAGGGAAAGGTGGGACATGATAGAAACTCTCAAGAACCTCAAGGGAATCAACAAAGTCCAAGAGGGTAGCATCTTTCAGAAAAAGAGATGTACAAGAACAAGGGAGCCCAGTTTGAAGATAGAGGGTGTCTGGGTCAGGGGCACTGTGAGAAAGTATTTTTTCACAGAGAGGGTAGTGGACACATGGAATGGCCTTCCTGAGGAGGTTGTGGGATCAAAAACAGTGGGGGAATTCAAGACTGCATGAGACAGACATAAGGCAATTATAGTGGGGGTAGGAGGAAGTAGGCTGTTGGTTAACTAAGATCTGCAGCTTATCCAATAGGTAGGGAAATGAGCAGACTGGGTCAGCCAAGCAGTCTTTATCTGCCATCAAAGTCTATGTTTCTAAGTAAAACTTTTCTTTTGCCTTTTTTTTTTATTTGGACCCATTTTGTAATCGCAACAAGGCACTCCAGAGTGTGCATTGTTGGAGGATAAAGACACGTCTCAGGTAACAAAGGCAATTGGTATCCTTGAATGCCTGACAGTGACACCACATCCAAGGTGTGCTGTTGTTCCACAGCAACACACATGCTGCCATGTCTTACTGATTCATTAGTTTACATTATCTCTATATTTTCTTTTTGTAATAGTGTGACCATTTTTCTCATAAAAGTTATTTAAAAAAAAAAACTTTCTTCTGCCTCTGCTCTTACAGCATCAACAACTAAATTTCCAATTTCATTAGGTCCATTCCTCACCCAGCTGTGGCCCCAGGACCTATTTTTTTTAATGAGTGAGAAAACCTTGTCTAATGATCTTGTCACTTCCCCAGTCTTCAACTGCTTTCTAAAGCCAGCACACCTCACTCTCCACTCTGGCTTACTGCAGTAGCCTGTGATGATAGTGACCACAATGAAGCACTTTCAAAAAGGACAACTCAATCATGGCTCCTGTGCAAAGGGCTACTAGGCAGGGAGGGCGACCGGAAAGGGGGTTGGCTAATATAGTGACAGGATGTCGCTATATACACATGTGTGTGGGGTTGGGTGGGAAGGGACCACGCTGTGCAATGGGTGGAAGGGGAAGGAGGGTTTGTGGGGTGTAGTGCAGCGGTGGGCTGCTGAGCTGGCTGTGTGGCATGGTGGGCTGGTGGCAGGCTAGGGTTGGGAGGATGCCGGGTTCGGTTCTGGGCACACATGATTTTTGCACCTGTCGGGGATATTTTTTTTCTTTTGCACCCTCTGACATGCACCCCCTTGGAGTTGAGAATCCTTGAGTTGGGGGATGCTGGGGGTGCAGCCCCTCACATAAAAAAAAAAATCTAATTCTCTGGCGCCCTCTTGCTGTGCGCCATGAGTGTACTTCATTGAAACTGATTTTCAGCGATTTACGCTCACCCAAACTGCAATTGCCTTTCCACAATCACCATTATCACATGGAACCCTTACTGCCTGGTGTGAAAGACAATGCACATCAGTTGATCACTTCATGCCAGGCAGGAGTGAAGAGAAAAGCAGCCGAAGATCAGAGGGAATAGGCCGCCGCTTAGTGATGGATTTGATGGGAAAGGATTTTAATTGATTTTGTCATGGCTGGGAGACAGGACAAGAAAAAAGAAATGGGACAATTTTCTCCTGAAACACTACAAAAATCCCAGCTAAAGTCTGAAAACTGATTAGAATAAGACCAAACCAGTTGTTCTATAGTTTGTAAGCCCAAAATTCAGTTATATAACTTGTAAGCCCCTAATTTCATCAACGTGTTTTGATTATGTCATAAACCATGAAGGTGAAGCTCAAAATATTTGTTCTGGACATTTTATGTTATACATTATGTGGATAAGGGTACCTTTCAATGTATAGAGAATCACAATCTTTAGAAAAGAAAAAAATTGTATACTCCAAGTCAAAATATCAATTCACAGTCATATGTGACTTTAAAATAAATATTTATATTGCTCAATTCCTTTGCCACTCTGAGTGGTTTACTCATATGTCTGTGTGTATAAACATTTATTTATTTATTTATTTAAGAGATTTACCAGGCAGGCATACTGAGTGGGGACCACTCGTTTCCAGATGTAACCTGGGGAGTTACAGAGAAATACAGCAGGACAAGTACATACAGCGATATAAACAAAGACCAAGTAGTTACAAAGCTGGACTCGTATT
The DNA here is from genome assembly GCA_016271365.2 of Neoceratodus forsteri. Lineage (NCBI taxonomy): Eukaryota > Metazoa > Chordata > Ceratodontiformes > Ceratodontidae > Neoceratodus > Neoceratodus forsteri. Next base: position 1,066,506,126 of record CM057454.1, on the reverse strand, counting down.
TGATACATCGCTGTTACAAGGTTTAGTCCTAACCGCAGAGTATAGACAGGCAGAGAACATACAGGTACACAGTCATTTTGCTGAGAGTTTATACTGGCATGGTACATTTAGATGCCCCGTGGTTGAAGGTCTGGATTGCTGGTAGCAGTTGCATATGTCAGAGAAATGGTCATGGAGGAGCAGTTTAAGGAGCCTTGGGTGGAGGTGAGCCTGATACCAGTAGGAAGATCATTCCAGAGTTTGGGCAAACGATATTTGAAGGCGGATTGGCCCTTCGATGTGTGCATGAATGGGACTTGGAGGAGCCTGGAGTCGGAGCATCTGAGAGAGTAGGCCGGGGAAGGTTGTGCCGATAAGGCGGAGCTGAGGTGGGGGGGATTTGTTCAGAATTTAGCTATGACATTTGCACAGTGTATCTGTTGTCAAGACTCAAGCGAGTGTAGTGCTAGGGAGCTGTATAGGTCACAGTGATGGGTCGTGGGGGGGCATTCCAGGATGAAGTGACAGAAGGAGTGAAAGAGGGTGTCCAGGCTGGCCAAGCTGGATGAGGGTGATCAGCCGTAAAACACGTCGCCGTAGTCAAAGATAGGGAGAATCATTTTATGCACTATTTCCCTCCGGACTGTGGTGGACAAGCACCCTTTATTACCATAAAGTGCACCCAGTTTGGAGTGCAGTTTTTTGTGTAGCGAGTCAATGTGAGTGGAGAGATCAAGGTTTTGATCAAGCCATACTCCCAGGTATCTAAAGGAGGTGCAAGACTCCAAGGGGGACCCATCCAGGGCATGAAAGGCAGGGGGAGCAGCTATGTGGGAGAGTCGAGGTTGTGTGCCGAAGGTTAGGGAGATGGATTTCTTTGAGTTTAGTACTAGTTGATTGGACCTGAGCCATTTTTGAACGGCATCAAAGTCTTGTTGGAGGGCAGCAGACACGTCCCCAGTGGAGGGGCCGGAGACATACCATATGGTGTTGTCTGCATACATTTGTATGGCTGAGTTTGAGTAGGTCAGTGGGAGGTTGTTTAAAAATATGGAAAATAGTAAGGGGCCCAGGACAGAGCCTTGGGGGAACCCCATGGTGGCTGGGAGTGGGGAAGGGATACTTGTGTGCCAATTTTTACTGATTGTTGTCTGCCAGTCAGGTAGGCCTGGAACCAACTAGTGGCAAGGCTGGAGAGGCCTGTGTCATTTAGTTTTGCAAGTAGCTTTGGGTGGGAGATGGTGTCGAAGGCCTTGGCCAGATCTATGAAAGTGGCCGAGGTGATATGCCCCTTGTCCATCCCTGAGGAGATGTCATTTGAGAGTCTTAAGAGCGCGGTGATGGTGGAGTGTGATTTACGAAACCCTGACTGATAAGGGGTGAAGAATGAGGTAGAGTCGAGAAATTGAGTGAGTTAATCTAAGTTAATCTAAGTTATTTTAAATGTAACACTTCCATAGCTTCAGTGTACAGTATGTCACTTTTTTCCATTTCATATCAGCACAAATATACTGTATTAATTTTCTCTTTCCTCTTTCAAGTCTTGTTTTGCAGGTCTGTGTTGTCATGTTAGGGGGGATGTGTGTGTGTGTGTGTGTGTGTGTGTGTGTGTGCGCGCGCGCATGCACACTGTAACTACACTCCACAATGTAGACCATGGGTGACTGTAAAGCTTGTGTATAAAAAAAATTGGTTTGTCTAATAACAGGTATTATATAACAAGCATTTGTCAATGTCGAAAGTTGTCGTGCTGGCATTGGCATTGGTAATGCAGGAGTTAGAGATGCATAATAGGAATGGCAGTGAAGTACTGAAGTGATGGCAACCCCATCTCCACCCTGCAGAGAGTGACAGGCATTGGGGTGTGCCTTTGGGTTATCAGCTATAAGCTCATGCCATTGTACCTCACCCTACCCTGAGGACCCTGACAAGTGTTGTGGTGTGCGTTGGGGTTTTTGGGTGTTATACTTACCCCATTCCATAAGGAAATATGCTGAGGTGGGTGCAGTATAGGAGAATGGGGTGAACTTTGCGGGCAAACACTGCAAGGCATACCACGATGCCTGTCACTGGCTGCAGGGTGGGGGTTGGGGTGGAATGGCGTGAGCATTACAGCTGATGATTCCAAGTCACAACCCTGACACCTGTCAGTCTGTACAGGGTGGGGTGCTACAGTTGGGAACCCTAACACTGTAGGCGTGTGTTGGTATTTTCACTCCAAATTTTCAACATGGGCTTTTTGTCAGCCCACCTCATGAAGAGCGGCACTATGAGTGTGGTAGCTGAAAGGTGGTTTTGCACAGCAGCTATGCCATTTAGCGACACAGGGACGAAAACACATTTTCAGCAGGATGTGGAAAATGACAACTGTATTGTTCATGATGATATGTACAAAAATGTCAACGTTGAAAATCTGGAGTGCAAATATGAAAAATTGGTGAAGTCATGAGCATGCATAGAAACTCCACAACACACATCCGTAACCCAATTATTTTTGAGAGTCTGTTAGCCACATTTTCAACATAGGCATTTTGGGACCTCCCCTCATGAACAGTGGTACTGTGATTTTGTTAATCTGTCCCAAAAGTTGATTTCCCACAGCGACCATGCCATTGTGGGCCACAGGTTTGGAAACACATATTGGACAGACTGTGAAAAATGACAGCTGTACTGTTGATAAGGAGGTGTGAAAAAATACCAGTGTTGAAAATCTGGCATGAAAATATTGCAAATTTGTGAAATTACAAGGGTGTGGGGAAACTGTGCAACGCAAGCTTATAACACAGTCATTTTACGGATTTTCAGCACCAAATTTTCAACATAGACATTTTAGGACCTCTGCTCATGAACAGTGTCACTGCCATTTTCTCAAACTGTCCCAAAAACTGATTTCACACAGTGACCGTGCTATTCTGCGTTGGACGTGCAAAAATGCAATTTGGCCAGGATATGTAAAATGATAGTTGCACTATTCATAAGGAGGTGTGGAAAATGCCAATTTTGAAAATCTGGAGTGAAAATATTACAAATTTATGAAGTTATGAGCGTGTGTGGAAACTGTGCAATGCACACTCGTAAAACAGCCATTTGGGGGATTTTTTTCATCAAATTTGCAACATAGGCTTTTTGAGAGCCCCCCTCATGAACAGTGGCACTGTCATTTCATTACTAGGACCTGAAAGGTGATTCCGCGCAGTGACCGCAAAATCACCTTTTGGGACTGAATAATGCCATGACAGTGACAGAATTCACGAGGAGGGGTCCTACTAACCCCATGTTGAAAATTTGGTGCAAAAATTCCAAAAAATACCCGAGATATGCACCAAAGTTGAAAGTACCCTATTTATACCATTATACAGCTTACCGGCATTTCCTCAGTTCACGGTCGGCTTTGAAGAGTGCAGACATGTTCCCGGTCCACCGAAAAGCTTCGTGCCGGCTCCAGAACTAAGTATGGGCTGAAGGGGGGTGTGGAGAAACTGGGTCCACAGAGGGTGGTCACGGGTTGTGGGAGGGGGGCTGGGAGTCCGCTGGGGACCGCTTTTTCACGGGTTTAAAAATAAAAAACTCGTGAGACGATTTTTATTTTTCAGGGCGATTTACATTGGGGTGGCTCCCAGCATGCCACCTAAGTGTTTTGGGGTGTGGGGATGCTGAGACGATGGGGATTGGGCACCCTTCAGCAAACAACGAATGCGGGGGAGGCGGAAGAGTCGAGGGATTGGGCACCTGGCACATAATAAATGGGGGTGCATGATGCCGATGAGAGTGGGCCTTGGCACATACATTGTACAGGGCACGCCGACAGGGGGATTGGGCACCCCCGAAGTCGACATTATGGCAGGCAGTATGCCACCATGTTTATTATTATTTTTACACCAGAGCAAGCATGTCGGGAGGTCCGCTGCATATGACGAGCTTTACTTGCATTGCAGCAGACCTTTCCTTTGTTGTGATTGCCACATTAGTATGCATGGTGGGACGCCGGCATGCAGGCTGATTGGGGAATGAGAGACACACCTACTGATGCATGTCCTGAATTCGACCAACAGTGACCGCACCTCCAAATCTGCTACTAGCACAAGATGTTGGCTGAGCAAGCACGCCAACATAAAAACTACTTTCAGGTTTTGAGGTAGAGTACAGACTGTAACTGTTGCATTCAAAGGTAGCAGAACAAAATTGCACATGTAAAATGAAGTTTTTCTTGGGTAATTGGGCATAGTGCTAGTGACTTATATTTAGAATTAATTGATCCTGCTGCCCTGCTTCAAGTAACTTGGGCTGCCTGCACCACAGAAAAAGGGGGCAGTAATCTAATCCTGCTCACAAAAGCCATGTTTAACTCCATGATGGGCCCACCAGTGTGATGCATCTGTATGGGTGGGTACTTTGACAACATGACCAATGTTTACAAGTGGCCACCTTATTTATTTTATTTTATTTTTATTTATTTATCAAGTCTAGGATTACAAGTACCTTTGAGCCATGGCTCTTTTACAAAGGTTCCATGTCAGAGAAATACAAATTATGGGGAACATCAAGACAGACATTACAACAATGTGGACATTGCAAACAGAGTACAGATTAATACAGTTCAAGGGTAGCATTGTAACAAGGCAGCCAGCGGCATTTGTCAGAGAAGATAGACAACAGATAAGAAGTGCCAGAGTCATAGGGAGAGGGAAGAGGGTGGGGGAGAAGGAATGTAGGAAGGGTGGCAAGAGGGTGAAAAGTGCAGCATTGGATATACCAAGATGTGAGGGTAGAATCCAGTGGGGGGGGGAACAACTAGAGCAGAAAGGGAAGTGGAGAACAAGGTTAAGTTGGGCAGTCACAGGAGCTGTTGGTAGTGAGATAGTCCTGGAGCCTAGTTTTAAACATACCAATAGTTGGGGCAAAGGAGATGGTTGGGCTGAGGCCATTGAACCAGAGTGGCACTCGATAAGCAAAAAAGTGTTGTCCCTGTGAGGTGTGACAGTGGGGGACTTTCAGTAGCTGTAGCGTGGATCTCCTAAGGTGCCATTTGTTAATTCGGTGTTGTAACAGAGTTGAGACCCCAGAAGGTGCAAGGCCAAGGTAGATTTTTTTCACCATGGAGCAGATGAGAAACTTTATGCGGTTTGAAAGTTGGAGCCAGCCAGTCTGAGTGTACAGGTCACATGTGTGGGTGAGACGGTGAGCACCAGTGATGAGCCGACATGCTTTATTTAAGGTAGTTGAGAGGCATCTAAGGGTTGTGGTTGTGGCCGAGCCATAAATGATGAGACCATAGTCTATTACAGAGATCACAGAGCTCAGGACTGCAACCTTCAAAGCTTCTATGTGAGGTGTGGTCTGTGTTTGTAGAGGAGACCAAGCCGCATATTAGCAGCTCTAGCTACATTATCTACATGAAGTCCATAGGAGAGATTAAGGCTGATCCCTAAGTATTTGAAGGACCCCACCTGATCTAGAGTGTTCTCTGGGTGTGGAGATAGCCATGTGGTGTAGCTTGTGTGGGTTATGAGAGCTGCAGAAGAGCATAGATTTGGTTCTTTCTTGTCATTGAGGACCAGTTTATGATTAAGAAACCATGTCTCTACAGAACTGAAACCAAGCTGAAGGTTGTGTTGAAGAGTTGCAGGATCTTTGTGAGTGGAGAATACAACAGCATCATTGGCATATAGTATGATCTGCTCAGAGCAGTGGTAAGGGAGGGAGTTTAAGAAAAGGCTAAAAAGGATGGGTCCCAGTATGGATGCCTGTGGGACACCTGAGCGAACAGGCAGGGTGTTAGAAAGAGTGTCCGCAATTTTTACTCTCTGTGACCGGTTTTCTAGGTAGCTTTTAAACCAGAGAGAAGAGTCAGGTGATAGCCCGGCATTCAGTAGTTGGTGTATTAATAATCCATGGTGTACTGTATCGAAGGCCTTGGAGAGGTCGACGAAAATGGCCCCTGTGAGAAGGCCGTTGTCAAGGGATTTGTGCAAAGCTCCAGTGAACTCAAGAAGGGCTGTGGTGGTGCTGTGACCTTTCTGGAAGCCGTGTTGTTGTGGACAAGGTATATTGTATTTATCCAAGTGGTCGATAAGTTGATCAGCCACGATGCGCTCAAGTGCCTTAGAGAGTGGGGGCAGTATGGAGATAGGGCGATAATTTGAGTGAATCATCTTGTCCCCACTTTTATGGATGGGTGTCACGGTGGCTGTTTTCCATAGATCTGGGAATTTTCCACAGCAGAGAGAGAGGTTTAGGATTTTTGTTAATGGATGAATTACCTCATCGAGGGTGAGCAAAAGAAGCTTAAGGTCCAGGGTGTCGCTACTAGATCTAGATTTAGAGATAGCTGCAGTAATATAGCTATGCGAGCTTATCCAGCCTTACCTTCCTGAAGTAGAAGAGGGATGGTTAGACTGAGGGCTGAGGTATTTGGGGAGTAGGCCCTGTTTTCGAAAAAGTCATGGGGTAGAACAGCACTAAGGTCTGAAAAAGCCATGTTAAAGATGTTTGCGATCACCTTGGGGTCAAGGGTTGAGGATCCATCAACCATTAACATGGCCGGAGAGGTTTTTGGCTGCTTCCCTGTGACATCCTTGATATTGTCACAGAAAGCACGACCATTTCCCCATGTATTGGTGAGAGCATCTTTGTAATAGGTGGATTTCATTAGCCGTATGGCTTTTGTGCAGGCATTTCATGCTTGTTTGTAATTTTGGATGTCCAGTTGTTTGCCAGTGGCCCTGGCAACTGCCCAGAGGTGATCCCTTAGTTTCAGCTGTGAGAGAAGAGCCGCGGTGACCCATGGGTTAGAGAGAGATTTTGTTTTGCGCCTTTTAGCAGGGGCAAAGAGGTCGTAGGCTTTGTTGAAAATTGAGATGAAGTGATCAAGAGCCAAGTTAACATCTGTTGCTTCATAGATGGGTAGCCAGTCTTGTAGAAGCAGGTGTTGTTTAAGATGTGGAAGTTTTCCACGAGGAAGGACTCTGCTAGTGATAATTTTGGGAGGGGGCTTAAGGAATTTGTTAGACCATGCACACATGACTGGGGAGTGGTCACTGAGTGAGTCTGAGAGAATGGTCGATCGAGAAATCCTTGTGGGGTGAGTGGTGAGGACCCAATCCAAGAGGTACTGGTGCCAGTCTTGTAGTTAATCCTAGTAGGGAGTTTACCATTTGCGTGAGGTTAGTAGCTGAGATGGAGTCTTTATAGGCACTGGCACTCGATGCTAACCAGTTTATGTTGAAATCCCCTAGTAGAATAAGTTCAGTTTCGGGAGGATGTGAGTTGATAAAGTTTAGAACATCGTTGAATCCATGTTTAGGGTCCCTGGGTGGGATGTATACGGAGACAATAGTCAGAGCTTTATGGTTGGGACCTAGGATGATTTTTATTGGCAGAATCTGGACTGAGGCAGAAAGTGATGGAGTTGCTACAGGGTGCCAAGACAGGGAGTCTTTGATATAGATTACGCAACCACCGCCTTTTTTGGATATCCGGTCCAGCCTGTGAACATTGTAGCCCTGTATTGTTACTGCTGAGTCAGGAACGTTAGGTGTCAGCCAAGTTTCCACCACTGCAAGGATGTCAGGGTTGTTTTGGCATATGAAGGCTTGGAGTGCATCCAGCTTTGGTAGTAGGCTGCAGATATTAATGGTTGCAAGGATAAGGGCACCTGGAGTTTGTGTGTGGCCTGAACTTCTAGGGCCAGGATTGGGATGGACACTGCCTGAGATGAGAAGGAGAAGGAGCAGGAGTTTTAAGGAGCAGAGTCGCAGCTCTTTGAGAGATAGGTTTGATTGTTGTTTCCTGGAGTACAAGTTGCAAGGTTCCAGGCGGTGCCCCATATGGACTGCAAGGTGGTACAGTGTAGAGAGGTGGCCACACTTGTTGAGAGTAGTGGTCGTGTTAAATAACCAGGAATATCCAAACGGTGCACCAAGCACAAGTCTCGAGTGGAAGTGGAGAGTTCCCTGAGTTGCAGTGGAAACCAGGGTAGAGGGTGGCAGGGTGGGGGAGTGGGTGGCTAGGACCAGGAGAGAGAAGAGGGGGCCAGGGCAAGGAGGAGGAGGAGAGGCGAGAGAAAAGCAGAGAGAGACCACATGGCTTATGTACTAGATAAAGAGATAGAGATATAGCCCTCTAGTGGTGAGAGGATATAATCTGCTAATGGAAAAGCTCTAAATTCACTTCTAATATCAACTCAGAACTAAAAATGACTGTAAGAATTAAACAAATCATTAAACCCTAGCACATAAATTCAACTAGAGACACAGAGGGAGATACAGTAGTTAGAGGTGTGTTCAGCAGCAAATAGTATGGGCCACTTGGAAATCAGCTTCCACTGGTACCAAATCCAAAAGTCAGGGCTAGTACCTTGCAGTACAGAGGATTTCTGAAAAACTGTTTAGGTTCCAGAAATAGGGGGTCTGTGGCTTGGTCAAGGCATGCTGGATCCCTTGCAGTACAGTGGATTTCTGAAAAACTGTTTAGGTTCCAGAAATAACTTTATTCTACGGTCTCACACAGACCTAAGCCATTACAAGTCCTGTATACAGGGTATGCTGGTATGCCCACAATTATTAGTTTAAAAAGTCTACCACTTGCTTTAATGGTCTGGAGCATATTGTGGGATTGGAGGTTATTAAACAGCCTTAGATCCTAAAGTACATCTACACAGAATTGGTATCAGCATCCCCCAACCCAGGTCCACCTCATTTGGTGGATCCTAACAGCAAAATGTATGGAACTGGTATCCCCTCACAACTGGCTCCCTTGGGTGATTGCATAGTTTGCCTATTATTAAGGCAACACTGGGTGTGGCAAGCTCACAGCTGAACTGGCTCAAGTGCTGCTTCTACAGTGGACAGAGGACTTTGCCCCTTTACCCAGCATGATGAATATTACATATAACAAAGGAGATCTGTGGCACATTGGTGCCAAGGTACAATGATCCGGAATTTAAAGTATAGGTCCCTAAAGTCTCCTGCTGATCTGTATAACTTGACTCCCAGTCCAAGAATAATTTTACTTGACCATTGCTCACATTTGTAAGCCCTACAATATGTTATGTTTACTTGCAGAATGCAAACATATTGGGAGTGCCATAAAGGCAATAATGGAGCTATGGAGGTATCAGGATGTGAGCCAATGATGCAAGTGCAAATGAATCTCTCCTTCTACATAGCTCATAGTGTTGGCCCTGGTCATTGATACAGGTCTGGACTTGCATGCACATTTTCCAAAGGACTGAGCTGTGCCTACTGTATCACAGTGCAGAACTTAATCATTTCTGTCAAAGTGTTTTCACTAAGCCAATCCTCTCATGCTGTTTGGCTCACTCCTGCTCCAAGGAGCATGAGCAGGCATTGTTTGCTGTGGTCCCCCTGAGGAAAACTTGGGTAGTGACAAAGTGCAAGGGCATACTGGAGTGAGAGGCAGCCTAGGTTAAACCCATAACAATTTGCTGTTTAGAGTGGTAGCCAGATTACTGCTGCCAATGCTTATGAATGGATGTCTTTTTGGTGTAATTGACTGAACACAATAAATTTGGACATAGAGCAAAATTACCTTGGTGTGGCAGTAACTAACTTCTGAAATAACACCTCTCCATGTGCAGCAGTTGTTGTGTTTGGAACTGAGGTATGTGCTGGGAGTGAGCCATCCCTGATGCTGCAGTACAGCTCACTGTCTATGTAGCATGGTTCGTCAACGGTGGGTGTGTGGTTTCTTTACTGGTGTCCACAGTTTCTGTTTTGTTGTCCACCAAGCAGGCTTTCTTTGCTACCATCTTCAGCAGCTCTCTTGTTGCCACGAAGTGGGATTTGTTTTTACTGCTATCCATAGTGGCTGTTCTTTGCCTAATGAGCTGCCTTTCTTTAGTGGCACCCACACTGGCAGTTCTGTTATGTGCCAAATGTGCATTGTTTACTGCTGCCTCTGGTAGCTATTCCACTGCCCACTGAATGGGCTTTCTTTAGTGGCTCATGTAACTGCTATGCTATTCTCCACTGAGTAGGCATTGTTTACAACTTCCCATAGTGGCTGTTTTGTTATACACTGAGTGGTTTTTCTTTAGTGGTGCTTGAGGTGGTCGTTCAGTTTCCCAATGAGTGGGCTTTATTTAATGTAGTGTTCATTCTGTTGTCCATCGATCAAACTAATTTAGTGCCACTCGTGGTGGCTATTCTGTTGCACTCCAAGCGGGCATTGTTTACTGCCACCCACAGTGGCTATTCTGTTGCCCCATCAAGTGGACTGTCTTTGTTTCACACCAAGTAAAGTGCACTCAAAGAAGTCAATACCTGTTGCAGAAGGTATACTGTAAAAGACATTAAGCCCTGCAGTATGCAGTTAAATCTTGTTATTTATTCAGGCACATATCTGCAGGGCTCCATCTTGTCCCCATTGTTGTTCGCAGTGTATATGCTGCTGCTAAGGGACATCATAAGGTGGTATGGGTTGAGTTTTCACTGCCATGCAGATGATAGTCAGCTAAACCTTTACCTTTCCCTGGCACTACTGTCCCTCGGAAACCACCGCATTTCACACTGTGCTAAATATGTATCTAACCTATGGCTTGGCACCATCCCTTCCTAACCTCTCTTCTGTGCTCTCAGCTGCCCCCTCCCCAGCCCATTATCTTAGATCCTGTGACTACCGCCAACTATCAATCCCTAGGCAGAAGACTACTGCCGGGTGAGCCGCCTTCTCACACTGGTTACCCAAGCTATGGAATGATCTCCCACCTCAAATGCGGCATTCCTCCTCTGCCCACTCTCTTTCTACCACCCTAGTTAACTTCTTCACCACTAATTGCTCCTGTACCTCATTAGGCCATGCGCCAATTGTTCCCCTCCCCACTGCCCGACCAGAGGCCTTAGCTTTGCTACAAATGCTGCCATGTAGCCCCAACCTGTGCACTTTTGTCCTGTGCCTTTTTGTCCTGCACCATCATGTGTTCTATGTCTCCTGTTGCTTATACCTGCATATTACTGTGTGCTAAATTTTCCCTTGTATTGCTGCTATATGTCAGGTAATTGTTATATGCTCCATACAATATCCAATGTACTCTATGTGTTGTTGTTTGTAGTTTAATGCAATTGTAGCCATATGCTGCTAGTTGCCTCTGTTATTTGCTCAGTTGATAACCTGCATGTTATCCAACCCCCTTGTACCCCCTCCCACCAGGTCACACCGGGAGATAAGCATCTTGTTGCTCAGTGTGCCTTTTCTAGTGAAACTATTTCAATAAATAAATAAAATAAACATGTCCTTTGCACCTGAGCAGCAGGAGACGGTCTCGGTATTGAATACCTGCCTGGCTGAGATCCAAGACTGGATGAGGGTGAACTGGTTGAGGTTGAACCCACACAAGACTGAAGTACTGGTGCTGGAATCTGGTCACCAGGGGCTGAGGGTGCAATCTGGTTGAGTCTCTGGGCTGAGGCTTGGGGACTCCTAATTGCTCACCTCTGATCCGGTGAAGAATCTTGGTGTTGTTTTGGACTGCAGCTTGACACTTAGAACACAGGTGTCAGTCATGGTCCAGACCTCATTTTACCATCTGAGAAACATTGCCAGGGCTAAGCATCTCATACCCCAGGATGATCTTCCAGCACTGGTCCATGCCTTTGTGACCTTGTGTCTAGATTACAGCAATGCTCTGTACCTGGGGCTGGTGGTGGTAGATCTTCGCTGCCTGCAGCCAGTGCAGAATGCGGCGGCCAGGTTGTATTCTGGTCTACCAAAGACATGTCATATTACACCTGTATTGCACGTTCTGCACTGGCTGCCAGTTAGGTGGCAGATCTCCTTCAAGGTCAGTTTGCTGAGCTATAAGTTCCTGCACAGTCAGGGGCTCGGTTACCTGCAAGACCTCCTGCGACCTTACTGGTCTGCCCGCTCCCTTTGCTCCACTGATGAGGGATTGTTAGAAGTTCCTAGGGTCTGTCTGAAAAAATTGGGGGCCCATGCCTTTTCTTTTGCAGACCCAAACCTGTGGAACTCTCTCTCTCTCTCACCATATTTGTGACAGTCCCACGTTGGATATATTTAAACAGGAGCTAAAGGCCTTTCTATTTAGGTAGGCTTTTTTGGAAAGTTAGTTAATGTTTTTACTGATAAATTAATGTGTTTTATTTATTTGTCTGTTTTGTGTATTTATATTGTATTTTAAATTGTTTTCAGTAGTATTGTGAAGTGCACTGAGTCATAATGAGAAATGCGCTATATCAAATAAAATTTGAATGAATGAATGTAAAAATCATGAGTGAACTACAGAGAGGACAGCTGTTCTGTTACTCACTGAGAAGGTGTCATTTACTGCTACCTGCAGAGGCTCTTTAGTTGCCCACTAAATTGGCTTTCTTTGGTGTCCTCTGCAGGGATGTTTTGTGTATTATCAAGCATTGCTTAGTCCTGCCTATGATTGCTCTTCTGTTTAATAATAATAATAACTATTTGATTGAGTGCCTTTTACAATATCAAGGCCCTTCACAAGTACACAAAAAATTCAATAAATATAAATAAAATCACAGAAAATCAGGAAATGCCTTGCTCCATAAGAATGTCTTCAGTGCCTGCTTAAAGCTCCCCACTGTCCTGCACTTCCACAGCTGATGGGGCAGAGAATTCCAGAGGGTTGGGGCAGCAACATAAAAGTGTGAGCCCTAGATGAATTCAAACTAACCCTCGGAATCTCCAGCAACCCCTCATCAGCCGAGCGGAGCTGTCGCACAGGGGAGTAAGGAGTCAGAAGTTCTTTCAAGTAGTCAAGACCAAGTCTGTGTAGGGCTTTGTAGGTTAACAAGCCTACCTTAAAGGTGTTTCCTGCCAAGTGGACCTTCTTTGGTGCCACCCATGTTGGCTCTTCTGTTGCCTAACATGTCAGCTTGGTTTTGTGTAGCATGTGGTAGTGGAACATGTATACACACACTCTCCCACCTACCTTAAGTCCACTACCACCCACTCTGTGCCAACTACCATCACCATGTGCTTACTCCCACCCAACCTTCACCCAGTGCTACTCATTTTCTCCCTCTGTTACCCACTCTGTGTACACTCCCACCCACCTTTTGCCCATTCTGTGCCATTTCCCATCTACTCTGTGCCAATTCCCACCTAACTCAGTACCTACTCTGCTCCCTTCCCTCTTCACCAAATAATGAACCTAATCTGTGAAAATACTTAAGAAGCCAACAGAATATGTGCAGGGAGATGAATAGCAATACTGCATACTGCAAAGAAACACCGTAAGGGTCTGAGTTAAACATCTCAAAAATGAAACAGCGAGCTGTTACTACTTAGATCAAAAATATTCAGCAATTTCCTGAGTGCATAGAAGAAATTATATTTAATATTTAACATGTACTGAAAACAGAAACCTAGTTTGGAACAGAACATTTTAAGCAAAATCAGCAAATCTGTCCTGACTGGGGGGCACTTTTAAGATGTAGTACTATATCACATTCTGTACAAGTGGAACATTTAACAATCTGTCTCACCTCAGTGATAGTCCCCGTCTCAAAAACAAACACAAGTGTACACACACACATGATATAATTTGAAATTGACTCTTCTGTCTTCCAACCATAAAGCTCTGACTATTGTCTCCGTATACATCCCACCCAAGGACCCTAAACATGGATTCAACGATGTTCTAAACTTTATCAACTCACATCCTCCCGAAACTGAACTCATTCTACTAGGGGATTTCAACATAAACTGGTTAGCATCGAGTGCCAGTGCCTATAAAGACTCCATCTCAGCTGCTAACCTCACACAAATAGTAAACTCCCCTACTAGGATTAACTACAAGACTTGCCCACATCAGCATTAGTTGGCAGCTGGGAAATGGATCTGAAACCCTTGGGGACAATGACAACCAAGGGTGAGAATGGTGACAGGAGCATGTGGAACAATTATTTGTTACCTGTCCAAACCAATGAACCTGCATTCCACAGCCATTGGGTAGTAACTAAAGACCTAGGGTCAGATTCACAAAGCCCCCCAAAATCCTGCAGCTGCAGGAAACATATGGCGTAAGTGTGTTGCCACTTGTGGAGCCACAGTTTTCATGCAGCTGCAGTATTCACAAAAGGGGAGCCAGTTTACAACTGGTTCAATGATTTACAGCAGCTTGTGGGTGTTTTTTCCTCAACAGCTGCAGGAAATGTTATGTCCAGTGCCAACCAGTGGGACTAGGCTTAACATCAGCTGTGTGGACTGTGAATATAAATCTCTGTAGCTGTGGAGATTTCGTCTGCAACTGGAGTTGTGGAGGTGGACTTAGTCCCATGATGTTTTGTGAATCCAGTCTCTAATTTTCCAAGAGGGTGCTCAACACAAACCTGAAGCAGACATTTGCCTTAACAAACCCAGGGTCATATTTTTAAAACATGTGTATACCGTATGAGCAGCATGCGCAGTCAGATCCTACCTGGAAGAAAGCTTCCCGCTGCATACTAACGAGGTTTCCTTTGTTCTGTACCTGTATATAGGCCTCCGTTAGACCCCTCCATCCCCAAGCACATGCCAGCCTTCACAAGAAGCTCTTTCTTGGAGCAGGGGAATGTTAGAGAACACTGTAGAAGGTAAAGACCTCCTCCCTTCTAACAGCACTTGTGGTGGGTGTTAGCTTGTCGATGCTGCGCATTGACTGCCCCACACGCCCCAGCCACCCTCCTACCCAAGACTGACCCACCATTTATTGTCCCCTTCCTATGACATCACTACCTAGCACTCTTTTTTTCTCCCTTCCTACGACATCACTACCTGGCACTCTTTTTTCTAAGTCCCCATTTCCCCATTTGCAGGTTATATCTGACGGCCACCAGAGGGCTTAGTCCTCCTTGAACTCCTTTGCTTATCCACTGCCACTCTCTCTGAGCTACAGTCCTTCTTTCCCACCCCTCCACTCCACTGCCTCACTTCATATCCTACCACAGTCACTGTCTTAAGCTATATACCCCTTCCATAGCCTGTTTCCCACCTCAGGCTCCACTCCCTCTACCACTTCCACACCAAATCCTCCCCCTACCCTCCTCCCTCCCAACTACCCACTCCTCTTTGTGGCCACTAGGAGTCTCTATTGTGCACCCTATTTCTAGCTCCTGACCCTGCCAGCCAGCCACCATGGATGCCTGGATTTCTACTCGACCACAGCCCAAGGACACCCGCCCCACAGGGGTCTTCAATCTGGTACCCTACATTCCAAAGCCTGCAGCCCTACCATTACACCAAAGTGGCAGTCACCATCACTGAAGCTCAGTCCTGACCCTTATTCTTCTAACATGACCACCACTATTAAGCAACATGCGCTCTCTTCTGCTACCACTGGACATTACCATCTCAGCTGTCATGATGCTCACCTCCTTCCAATAGGACCACACTGGTAGTCCACCGAGGTAAGCATCTGTTGACCACCACATCACTCTCAACCTCCACCCACCCTCACCACAGATAATGGGCCCTGGCACCCAGCCCCCTATCCACCCTCCAAACTCTTCTACCCCCGGCCATTCCTGGACCCACCTCCTCTCCACCCTTCTAATCCTCCACACCCTACCCATTCCTTGCACACAAACTGCTCAGCCCCATTCTCGACATCAAGGCAGGATCATCAATCAATACTCCCCTCTAGTAAGAATCCTCATACTATTATTACTACTCTCGGGAAATATCCACTCCAACCCAGGTCCCACCCCCACCTATGCACCCAGGACATCACCCACAGGACTCTGCATCGCCACTTTGAATATATGCAGCCTACCAAAAAAAATCTGCAGTGCTCCAATGCTGGACCATCCTACACCAACTAGACATCATTGCACTAGTTGAGACCTACCTCTCCAGCTCAACTCCTGACTCCTTTGTCTCACTCCTCAGGTACACCCTAAACCAGGAAGACAGGGTGGGAAAATGTGGAGGTGGTTGTGCGATCTACATCAGAGATAACATTCTTGGCCACATGCTCCCACCCCCCAAGCTCAAAAACAGTGCTCAAGCCCTCACCTTAAAAATCACCCGGACCCTTGCAGGGGCCCACTATACATCACAGTCTCCTATGTTCCCCCTAAGAACCAAAATCCAGCCATCACATCCCTCACCGATTATCTCTCTAACCTCCCACACAAAGCTGAACTGACACTTGCAGGGGACCTAAATGTCAACTGGCTTGGTCACTCGGCCACACCTATGAAGCACTCCTTCACCGCCCATGACATGGTCCAATTAGTCACTCAACCTACTAGACTTCATCCCTCTACTGATACCAGCACCCTTCTGGATGTCATTATCACTAACCGCCACCACAAAATCCAGGACATAAAAGTTCTTCCCGACTCACCAAGCAACCACTCACCCATCCTATTTCTATGGACCTCCTCCACCCCCAAACCCACTGCCCAAACCACCTTCCGCAGGCATCTCTGCCCAGGGGGGTTAAGAAAACTCATACAACTCCACTCCCAAATGGACTGGTCCCCCATTAAAATTGCCCCCAGCATTATCATTGCACTCAATCTGTTCACACAGGCCTTCACTAAAGCCTGTGATCTCTATGCCCCACTCACCAAACACAGCTCCAAAAGACAAAATGCACCATGGATCACCCCCTCCCTACTCCAAAAACTGAGTGAAATGGACAATCTCTGGTACAAAGCCACGGAGTCTGGCAGGATGGCTGAGAGAGACAATCCTATAATGCCGCAAGCAATGGCTGCATGCGGGCCATCTGCAAGGCCAAGGCAGACTACTATCAATCTATGCTCACTGCCACAAACCACCTTTTGGAGTAATATCAAAGAACTTAATGGGAAAACGTGGTCCCCACCTCACTCCCAGCTCTCCATAGACAGCACCATTTCCACTGACCCACTTACCGTAGCAAACTGTTTAAACACCACCTTCACAGATCTCAGCACTGTTCTCCCCACTTGCTTCTCTGACCCTGTGCCCAAATCCCAGTCCCCAACCCCGCAGCTCCCTCATTTCCTCCTGCATAAAATATCTTCCCAAGAAGCCTGTCCATACCTGAAAAATGCACTAAACAGCAACAACCCTAGCCATGATCCCCTGGACGTTAGGCTCCTTTGGCTAGTTTTTGATGAGGTCCTAGTCCCACTCACAGACCTACTCAACAGATCCCTTTGCCTGGGGCAATTCCCCAGTGCCTGGAAGACAGCTGTTGTTACTCCCATTCATAAAAGAGGTGACAAACCCTTCCCCAGTAACTATTGACCCATCTCCATTCTCCTCCTCAAAGCATTAGAGAAAGTGGTCGCCACACAGCTCACTGAATACCTAGCTAAGCATGACATCTTATGCCTGGAGCAGCATGGTTTCTGCTCAGGCCATAGCACAACCACAGCCCTCTTAGAATTCGCCAACTTCTTGCACTCCTCTCTAGACTCGGGTAACATTGCTGGAGCTGTGTACATAGACCTTTCCAAGGCCTTTGACATGGTCTGCCATCCATTACTTCTTGACTCCCTCTACCAACTCGGTTTCTCCATGGGCCCTCTGGCATGGTGTGCCAGTTACCTCTCCACCCAGTCCCAATGTGTCAAAATAAATGGGACCCTATCTGACATACTACCTGTCTGCTCCAGGGTGCCCCAGGGCTCCATCATGGGCCCACTACTCTTCACTCTCTACCTTAACACCTTGCCAAAGGCCTGCTCTGAAAAAGTCCTACTGTATGCAGACAATGCAGTGCTCTATGCCTCGCACCATAAACCTGTCCCCCCCTCCAAGACTCCCTCCAACACACCTTCACTCAGGTTGAATCATGGTTCAAGGACTGTAGACTGGTCATAAACCTAAAAAGACAAAATCGATGATTTTTTCCTACCACCAAAACAAAGCAAAAAGTGCACCCCTCCTCATCCTCCCCAGCACCCTGCACCCCCTTGAACAGGTATCTACCTACAAATATCTTGGACTTACCTTGAACTCTGCCCTCACCTTCCATGACCACATAAACACCCTAGCGGCCGCTACAAACACTCGGATAGGACTCCTTTACCGGCACAAGGATTGCCTTCCTCCTAATGCCTTAGGCTCATCATTACCTCCTCTATACTGTCCCTAGTGGATTATGGGCTCCTGTGTACCAGACTGCAGATAACTCCGCTCTCCAGAAAATTCAAATCTCCCTCAACAAGACCTGCAGGTTCCTAACTGGTGCCCCTAGGCTCACCCACACCTGTTCCCTCTATTCCACTGCCAATCTCCTCAATTTCGATGAAAGACTCCACTACCAGACCTGCCTACTGACCAAGAAAATTCTGCTCAGTCTCTCCCCTCCTGGGGTCACCACCTCCCTCCAAACTGCCACCTCCGCTATCTCCACCTGTAACTCGGACAAAACTATCCTGGTGGTACCCAGGGTAAAACACCTCCCTTGCCCAGAGATCTTTCCACTACAGGGCCCCTGTCTGGTTTAACACACTCCCAGCCACCATCACCAGCACTCACAAGATTTCCCCATTCAAAGTGGCTCTCTGCAACCATGTTCTCAATACCCATTCCTGTAACTGCAACTAGTCTGTGCTCCTCTTGCCCTCTTGGGGCCCTAAAGCCCTGACAAGGTCCACTATGGACTGCCACCACTTACAACAATGTCTAATCCTCAGCTGGCTCATGAATTTAAGATGATTTATACTGTAACGGATGCTTTCTCATGGTAACAACGTATTTTATGTGCTTTTGTAAAAACGATATCCATATTTGTATATAATATCTGTAAACACTGTCTGTAATCTATAGATGAAATTTGTATATAATGTCTGTAAACAATGTCTGTAACTTATACATGACAGATATTCCTTTGTAACTGTACCCTCTATGTTGTCTGTTCCTCTATGTGACGAAGTACCTTTGTAAATGAGCCTTTGGCTCAAAAGTTGTAAATCTGATACTTCTAATAAATAAATAAATAAAATAAATTTTTACCTCTTCTTAGCTTGCATTTCAGGTCCCAATCCTACTGGATTCCTCATGTCCTTAGGATTCCTCTACTGCATCGGAGCAGGTACAGTAAGCCCTTATTTCAATTGATTTCCTCTCTGCTACTTATTGTAACAATTTCACCATTAAAACATGCAAGCAAACATCATTAGCATTGACCAGGCTTGTTAGAGTACAATGACTGGAACAGAAAACAATTTTCCAGGTTTTGCCCTACCAAGTCATCATACAATGCAAGAACAACCCTGCATTTTAATTCTAAAATTACACTTTATTGTCCATCACTCTCATTCATAACAAAGCATACAGCACAACTGCACCCTGTCAACTGACAAAAGAAAACCGTCCATTTTCTCCTCAGTCATGCACAAGCATTTTTTGCTGACCAAAACCTGCATCTCTGTTGTTTTAAACTGGCATTCTCTATTTGACAAAAACAGTAGTTGTAAAAATAAATGATGGGGAAATGGGTAACTAATTTTTGTATACACCCTTGGTGTGTGATACTGTCTAAGCAAAGCAGTGTCACTAAACTTAGGTTGTGTAAATAAATAAAGTTTTACACTGTTCTAAGAAAGTGCCGAGTTCAAGTTTGCATTTGGCAAATGTGCTGAAATTCAGAACTTTTACCTTCAATGTGGCCCCATTGAACTTTTAGGCTAATATGGAATGCTTTGACCTTTGACAAAATAATAAAATAAAATAATATGTGGCCCTTCTCAGGTGGCCACAGCTAGTTCTGTGGCCACTCCTTTCCCCACCTGAGTCAATGTCCATCCAACCCGCTCCCCAGACATTTTTTTTAACAAACATAAATGTTTGGCTCCTGCCAGTGTGCCTGGTGCTGACTGATTTTTCCTAATTAAACAACTAACTGGAGGAATGGTCTAGAAAAAAAAGAAATGATTTGATACCTTTTATTGGACCAACATAGATGGTACAAAAGAACATAAGTGCTTGAGCTTTCAGATTACATTGAGTCCTTCATCAGAAAATAATGACAGTTCATTTGGAAGAAAACACTTAGGGCAGGATTCACAAAAGGGATGTGCCCAGTGCAACTAAGATGGCCAGCTCATCCCTGACATGTGCAGTAGTGCAATTCAGGGAGGGGACTGATGTGCTGGTGCAACCTCAATGCACCAATGCATTGCAGATGCAATGCATGCTGCCCATAATGATATGCAGCACATCTGGAGAGGCTGTGAAGGGGGCATGCCCATGCATACAGAGCTCAGCCCCATTCACAGCCCAACTTGGAGGTGCATCCCCGGGGCATGTCCAAGGATGCACCTTCCAAAGTTAAGTCTAAAAAAAGCAGACTTAAGTGGGTGGCCATCCACAGGCAGGCTGCTGTACTGCAGACAGCAGCACAGCAGCCTGCACACCCTGGCAGTCCAACCCCCCCAACCACCTGTAGCCCTACACCCTCTGCACTGCCCATAGAGGCCCCAGGTGGCATAGTGGTCTTCTCTTCCAAAACACAGAAACCCCATCATGTCCCATAATAAACCCTGGTGGCTTAGTGGCACCCACCTATCCCCACCCACATCATAAAGAGAAACTGGAATGGTACCCTGGTGGCCCAGTGGCCCCCTGCCACACAGGCACCCCCCAAGTCTGCTCCCATGACCTGGCCACCAGAGGTGAATGGCAGGCAGCACAACCCACATGCACACTGCCATGGCTGCCCGCCAACTGTGCTGTCTTAGTATGACAGCGTACAGTACCATTTGCAGTGCATTGGTTGACCATGTCAACCAATGTGCTTGCAACACGTACTGTACACTGTCATTCACAACCTTGCCATTCACAAAGTTGTGAATGACAGCATATAGTACATGCTACAAGCCCATTGGTTGACATGGTCAACCAATGCTCTGCGAGCGGTACTGTATGCTGTCATTCTCAGACAGCACAGTCAGCAGGCAACCATGGTGGTATGTGGGTGGGTTGTGCTGCCTGCTGTTCACCTCTGGTGGCAAGATCATGGGAGCAGGCTTGGGGTGCCTGTGTGGGTGCGGGGCCACTGGTCCACCAGGGTACTGGCCTGGGTTTCTCTTTATGATGCAGGAAGGGATGGAAGGGTGCCACTATGCCACCAGGGTTTGTTATGGGACATGATGGGGTTTCTGTGCTTTGGGAGGGGGACCACTATGCCACCAGGGTTTATTACGGGATATGATGGGGTTTCTGTGCTTCAGGAAGGGGAACCACTATGCCACCAGGATTTATTATGGGACATGATGGAGTTTCCATGCTTCAGGAGGGGGGACCACTATGCCACCAGGGTTTTTACAGGACATGATGGGGTTTCTGTGCTTCAGGAGGGGGACCACTATGCCACCAGGGTTTATTATGGGACATGATGGGGTTTCTTTGCTTTGGAAGGGGTGACCACTATGCCACCAGGGTGGGGACTTTGGCACTGGTTGTACTGACAGTCCTGAGGGGGCCGGCACATTCACCAGATGCATCCCTGCAGCCCACATGCAAGTGGGACCATAATGGTATGCAAATAGCCCCATTGTGCCTTTCATGCCTAATGGCACCATTTGCATATTTGTGGCTGTGAATGGCGATTTTGGGTGCAGCGCATCCTGAGATGTACTGCTCCATGGTTTCCCAGCCCAACATGGATGATGCACTGGTGCAGCCAGGGCTGGGAGAAAGTGTGGTATTCACAGAGGGGATGTGCAGGGGTCATTCCCCCGAGCATCTTCTGTGAATACCACAGTTTGTGTTCGGCTCATCTCCTCTACGCCGGGGCAGCCGAGATGAACCGAGCACATATCCTTTGTGACTCCTGCCCTAACAGTCCAGATCATACATAAAAAACAAATTAAAAAATTGTTTAAAATCCCACTGGCCAAGACTGCTTTTTGAAGAACAACATGTAACCATATAAAGATAACAGTGTTCCATCACAAGAAAGCTATTCCAAGGTCAAATGTTACTGAATGGAGAGCTGCTTCCCTTAAAATAGTCATAAAACACACTGAGACTACATTTGTGTGTCTGCATACATCAGTAAATGTCTAAGATTTTAAACCACAAGATAAAATAGGCTGAAAAAATACATAGGCACAGATATTCAAACTGTGCCAGGCTGTGGCGAAAGCTTGGGCGCAGCGCAACTTGGCTGCATAGAGGCGTTGACTGGGCGATATTCAACAGAGTTGCGCCATGGCACAGCATCATTGAATATTGTACCCTGGCCACCCACAGTGTGCATGGCACAGTGGCACTGTGCCAATGCAAGTGGCCAGAGTGGAGCAGGGGGATGTGCTAGCGCAAGTTCCATTGCGCTATGTGCAGCAACCACGATATTCAAAAGTGCACATGCAAATGGGGCCATAATGTATGCAAGGCACAAATGGGGCCATTTGCATGTCATTATGGCCCCATTTACATGCAAGTGTGCCGATCCCCGGAGACTTGTGCCTGGCGTCCTGCCAGGCAGCAGCCGTCGGGGACAGATGCCACCTACACAGCGTGGCAATATACCCCACAGCCCGATTGCAGGCTTCAGTATAAATAAAAATAATCCAATATCCCTGGTGGTCCAGTGGACCGCTGTCAGCCCGATCGCAGGCATTTGTAATAAAATAAAGTATTCTGTCCAGGGCAGCAGGCGGTGGGGCTCAGTGGGTGGGTGGGGAGGTACCACTAGACCACCAGGGATATTGGACAGAATACTTTATTTTATTACAAATGCCTGCGATCAGGCAGACAGCGTCCACTGGACCACCAGGGATATTGGACAGAATACTTTTTAATTACAAATACCCACGGTTGAGCAGACAGTGAGTCCACTGGACCACCAGGGATATTGGACAGAATTCTTTTTTATTACAAATGCCTGCGATCGGGCATGGGGCACCGCCAGGTGCAGCCAGAGCTCGGGTGGCTACCCACAGATGGCAGCTGCCGTGTTGCGCCTGCAATGTGGCAGCTCACCTGTGGATGGCCATCCATTGTTCCTTTTTTGGGATCAACTTTGTGTTGGCCAGGTAGGGGTTGCACATGCATGGCTCTGCACATCCCAGGCTGAATATCGGGCTGTGCAGAGTATGCCCCCCCACCTACGCCTGCATACATTACTGATGCTCTCCGGCGCATCGGGATTTGTGCCATGCACTTTTCCCTTTTGAATATTGTGCCGGGGCACATCAGTGGGTTGCGCATGGTGCAACACTGTTGTACCATGTGCAACCCTTTTGAATACCTGGGCCATAGTATATAATATTAAAAGTCTTCTGAATAAGAAAATATAATTGTGTTAGGCAAAAAATGGGTTTAAAGACAACCTGTCCTAGTGTAAAACAAGCATTAACCAGCTGTTTTCCACATTTATACAGTGTATTATTCAGATATGCATGTCTTAAGACCTGTGTTCAATAAATCAATATTATTCATGAATATTCAAACTTAAACTGTTTAAGTAAAATGTCAGAACAATAGGTCAGAATACCAATTTTTATTACGGGCACTTAGCTAGGCCATTAGCCTTATGTCACAAAATTTGCCTAAATCATATAAACTATAAGACTGGCTCAAATCTTATTTTAATATCTATTGCATGCAAGCTTTGGATAATGGCAAAAATGTTTATGTCACACCCTCAAGTGATATGTAGAGAAAATATTTTTTATTTGTCCCTGTACAATTTTTCTAGTTACTAATAATTTACATAGATATAAAACCTTGTAAACATAATAACAAAAAATGTAAACATAAAACAACAAAAGTTTCAGAAAATCAAACAAGACAAACATTTTAGAAAATAAGCAAAACAGCAAAGAAACAAGCCATATTCAACACAATGAATGATATTAGCTGTATACTACGCCTTCGGCAAGCTTCTGCATATAACATGACTTTCTTGCATAAGAACTTGCTAACTCTTTACACTGGTGTCTTGGATTATTTCTGTATAAAACGTATTTCAAATAGAATAATAGGTTACAGTGAATTACAAGGCTGTAACTCCATCGAGAGGTTCTGGGGACATAGATAACTCGAGAGCGCAGCTCGAGAGGTTTCTATGTCCCCAGAACCATGAGATAGAATTTCAGCCGAGTAAATCACTGTAACCTATTTTTTAATTTTTGTAATATATGAATGCAAGAAGGTGGTGAGGTCTTACCTGTTTGAATGTTGTGTAGGCTGAGTGATGGGATGAACACTGCATCAGGAAGTTGTTTGAAGCGATCATCAGGAAAGTGCAGGGAGGAGTTCATAACAGTAACAGTTCCTAAGAGTAACAGCTAAAAGTTTGTAATAAAACTTATACGGAACATATATATTTTACATTTTTTTTTGTAAAGAAATAGCCAGTGATTGCGGCTAATGTACGAGTAACTCAATGGAGTAAAGTTTGTAGTTGTGGTTTTAACTCAGACTCTGAGTCTGAGTAGATCACATAGCCTCTCTTTTTGGGCTGAGGAGACTTCTGAATGTTGATCGCGACGTTACCAAAAAAGTTGCAGTGGGATCCAAATATGTTGCCGGAAGTTCAAGAAAATTGGGAACTTTTATTGGTGACAGAGTGAGCTGCTGTCATTTCCCGTGTGACACTCTGTGCAGCGGTAGTAAGCACTGAGGTGGATTTTGGAGATGCGGCTTCTGGCTGGGCTCGGGAGATGGAAGGCAGTTCGAATGACAGGATTGAACATATTTTCTTTTGCTTTGTTTCTGACAAGGTAGAGTAATTATTTATACTCTGAGGCCCAGATATTCAAAAGGGTTGTGCATGGCACAACACTGTTGCACCATGCGCAACCCACTGATGCACCCCAGTGAGATATTCAAAAGGGAAAAGTGCACAGCACAAATCCCAATGCACTGGAGTGCATCAGTAATGTATGCCAGTGCAGGTAGAGGGCGTGCCCATGCATACCCTGCACAGCCCGATATTCAGCCCGGGATGTGCAGAGCCATGTATGTGCAACCCCTACCTGTGCCAGCACAAAGTTGATCCCCCGGAAAAAGGAACAACTGATGGCCACCCACAGGTGAGCTGCCACATTGCAGGGCACAACACGGCAGCTGCCATGGTGGCCACCCGAGCTCTGGCTGAACCTGGCGGCGCCCCCATGCCCGATTGTGGGCATTTGTAAAAAAAGAAAAATATGTCCAATATCCTTGGTGGTCCAGTGGACCGCTGTCTGCTAATCACGAGCATTTGTAATATAATAAAGAAGATTAATGTCCAATATCCCTGGTGGTCGCGGTACCCCCTCCCCACCCACACTGCGCCCGCTCCCCGGTCAGCGCGGTGCGGCAGCACCACCCGCCTGCCACCTCGCCGCCCGCTGACTGACACTGTAGGTAGGGCTGTACACCCATTGGTCCACAATGTGAGCCAATGGGCATGCAGCATACCGTACTACACATTCAGATATGTGAATGGATCCATTCACATATCTGGAGAATGTCAATATATGCAAGGCTGCACACCCATTGGTTCCGCTGTGGACCAATGGAGCGCCAACTACCTGATGAGCAACGGGAAGTGGCAGGTGAATTAGTACTACCTGCTCCAACTTGTCAGAAGATGATGAGCTGGTATATGGGCACCACCAGGGTGTGAACATTAATCTTTATTATATTACAAATACCCCAATCGAGCAGACAGAGGTCCACTGGACCACCAGGGATATTGGACATTAATCTTCTTTATTATATTACAAATGCCCACAATCAGGCAGACAACGGTCCACTGGACCACCAGGGATAGTGGACATTAATCTTCTTTATTGTATTACAAATGCCTGCGATCAGGCAGACAGCAGTCCACTGGACCACCAGGGATTTATGCTTTTCCTGTCTTTTTACTAAATCCCGCGATCGGGCTGTGTAGCACATTGCCGGCTGCAGGGGGCATTGGTCTCTGACTGTTGCTGCCTGGCAGGGCACCAGGTGCAAGTCGTCGGGGATCAGCACACCTGCATGCAAATGTGGCCATAATGACATGCAAATGGCCCCATTTGTGCCTTGCATACATTATGGCCCCATTTGCATGTCAAGTTTTGAATAGCGTGGATGCTGTGCATAGCGTAATAGAAATTGCACTAGCATTCCCCATGCTCCACTCTGGCCACTTGCACTGGCACAGTGCCACTGCACCATGCGTGCTGCGGGTGGCCAGGGTGCAATATTCAACGATGCTGTGCCATGGCGCAGCTCCATTGAATATCGCCCAGTCCACACCCCTGCACAGCCAAGTTGCACTGCGCCCAAGCTTGTGCCACAGCCTGGCACAGTTTGAATATCTGGGCCTGAATATTTTTATGCCCAGAAAGCTGAGCAAGTGGTATGTTCGAGTCAATGAGCATCTGTATCACAGTTTTTCTAGTAGAATGATTCATAATTCTCTTTTCTGGGGGAAGACCTGCTGTTTGCTGTAGAAGCTTCATTATTCCTCGAATCTTGTTTTCGCCTATTGTCATTGCCCTGTACCAGTGGCTTGAGGGTTTGAGCTTTAGATTTGGTGCAAGGCAAAAGCAGGCTTTTTGTTTATTCATTGCTGGGGGTCTGTTGCTAGCATATATATGGTATGCAGCTACAACATCTCATTCTGGGCACTGTGTGTTTTGATAGATCCTAGGTGCCACTGGTCTCATGTCTCGGATATTTGCACCTGTTCTTCTTTTAGTGGCTCTCTCGTGGTATTCTAGATATTTTTTTCCCTCTGTATCTCTGCCTGGGACAATGTCACCCCAGCGCAGTTGGTACTGTTCATTTGTTTGGAGTGGAAAGTGTAGGCCTAAGTTAAAAAACATGAGATGAAGGAGAGCTGTTGGTGTGTTGAGACCAAGGGTGCCCATGCTGTACAACTGGTTAATTTCTGTCTCTGTTAGTGGCTGGGCTTGCTTTGGTTGATTCCCCATGCCAAGCTTCTTCAAGTACTTTTGTTTGGCTATGAGTGTGCTGTGGTTCAACTTGAAAGTGACTGTGGCACTTTGGAAGATTGAATCTGGGTAATTATGTTTAATTAAATGTCAATCTATGCTGCCCAGTATTCCTCTAATTGTGCTTGATTCATGATCTGAACCATCCTGCTTTTTCAATTGAAATATGAAATTGGCTAAGATACTGTCTAATTCTTCAGTTTGAATGGTTTGTATAGACCATGACTCACCTATGTTCATGAGGTAATTGTTAAGAAGTTTTAAGTCGAAGGCTGTTTTTTTTAAGGTATTTTGATTTTCTTGCTCACAGATAAATTGTAGCCTGGTTTTGATAAGTGTTTGTAGCTTTGATAGAGCCATTGTTGTAGTTTTTTGTGAGAGAGTATCTCAACAGAAAGTTGCATGTGCTCATTTCCCATGGAGCTGTTTTTTAAATTGTTCCAGCTGAGTGGTGAAGAAGGTGTCTCGTGCTGAGCGAGAGGTTGCAGGGTGCATTTGCACTTTAGCACAGGAGTGATAATACTATTGTTCATCGGAACAATAGTATTATTGGGAGTGAAGTGTAGTATTATTGGGAGTGGAGTGTTTTATTATGAGGAGCTGCTATGTATTATGAGGATTTTTTTGAATAATTTTCAGTGGTATTATTTTCATGATCCATATATTACAATACTTTATGGCATGCAAAAATGTTCATATCTTTCTAGAATGAGCATAATATTAACCATATACCAAACATTTGTGCTTAAAAAGTCAAGTTTACCATTGCACCTCCCCAGCTAAGCCAAATTAAAATATTACAAAAATTAATTAAAAAAAATAATACTCAGACATCTGATTAATTGCAGAGGCTTGGATGTTCTTTCTTTTCAACTTTAAAATCTTGGTGAATTCTTTTCCTCCTGGACGATAAAAAGTTCTGTAGTGGCTGGACCACATTGTAGTCTCTGTTTTTGCTCCACACACTCTCAAACCCTGGATTTTGAACTCCTCTGGCATCAAAATAGCAGTGCAAGTTTGCTTCTTCTGGTTTAAACATCAATAGGCATCTCAAGTCTGTTGTTCTGGTTTTGGCAGGAACCTCAAACAGTAAGACAACAAACAACAAATTTCCACAACACCAGCAGCAGATCCTTCTAGCATCAAGTATAGGTAAGAACTGGATGACTCTTTTAGGGCTTGGCTTTATTACCTCTACTCCAGAGTGACACCACCTCCTAGCTAGATCATCATTGCACCAGTTCTTATTGGCCCTTGCACAGGAGGGGAATGATTAGTTTTTTCTTTCAAAGTCTCCACCTCTTACTCAGAAGAACAGTTTTGAATTTAAAATGTATTTTTCCATAACTCCTGAATGCAACAACATATAATTTCCAAATAAATATATATTTTTTTAATTCAGCTTATTGAAAGCAGCTTTGAGACATTTCCCAGGTCTGTGAGGCAAGTATTTCTTGAGATAAGTTAATAAGGGTTATAACTTCATCTTCCAGCAAAGTCTTTTAAAAAACAGAATGGTACTTTTGTTTCTTTTGTTCCAGGCTCCAGAAATAAGAAGGATACTCTCACATCTGTGTTCCATCAAGTCCTTAAAAGCATCAGATTCCTTTGCAAAGAGTTGTGCCATTGTTCATGGGCACTGGAGCATGTAACCATGTTGCTTGCAACTGTTACTTTTTTATTTATTTATGTAAAAGTTGTTAACTGGGAAAAGCACACTGAGCTGAGGCTTGTTTCTAGGTGTGATTCAGGGAAGTACAATACAGGGTATGAGAAACACATAAGGAAGACAAAAGCAACCAAGTACAGAAAATACAATGTGGACACAGTTGAACCAGTGCAGAACAGTTGCCAAATAATAAAATATAGGCATATACATCAGCAACACTTTTAAAGCAAGGAAGACAAGTATAAACATACAAAAATTCTACAGTATTACGTAGTTGTTGGAGAAATGTATGAGGATGGAAGAAGTTGGGACTAGCTGGAGTTGATGAGGGGTGGTGAAGGAGTATCTCTTACTCTCCATATTAGCATGTTAGAGCCCCATACTGTACCAAGAACCCAACATTTCTTTAGCAGAGTTGTTGAAGCTGAACTGAAGATGGAGGTACTAATCAAAGCCGAACTGAAGTTGCCAATTTTCACATTGCCTTATCCTTACACACTACTACCCATTTATTATCCTATACATAATAGCTGAGCTCTGTTTTTATACATAGGGAAATCCAGTTATAATTTACCATTATAACCAGCTGGTTATAACAGCATTCATGTGTTGTGTTTCACCTAACAACCCACATGCACACTCACTGCTATGACATATGCAGTTGGAAAATGAAAGTGCCAGCTGCCACTTCTAACCCCAGCCAGTACAGACCTGAGACTGTTGCCTACTCTGTATGGGTGGGAGAGGGGACTCACAGAGAAAAAATGGAGTCCAGCACTTATATAAAACAAAGCATGGGTGACTGTGTAAAACTTAAATTATATACACACCCTTGCTATGAGATACTATTATAAACTCCACAGGGTTTGCTCTCAGAATTTATGTAACATCCCACACCTTGGGTGTGTATAAAATTCTCATTATATACAGTTCCCAAGGCATTATTCTATATATAATATGGTCAGCAATTTTTCTCTATGAGCTGACCCAGTTGATATTTGCCATAATGACCATCTGGTTATTATGGCATTCGCACACCATGTCACTCAAACTATGCTGCTCCCTCATTAGCTTTCCTCCTTTGTGTGGGCAGGCTGAAGACTCTTACGAACATGGTGGCTCCATCTCTTACTTACTGAGGATTTGCCACAGCGATGTTCAAATCTCCTTATTTTTATTCTTTTATAACAGTATCTGGTTGATCCTGTCATCTACATTTAACAAATCACTATCTGGTTGATCCTGCTCTTCCTCCACTTTAGGAATGGGATCATGGTGCCAGCGCGATTGGGACAACTTATTGTCAATGCAAATGTAAGTAAAAACATAAAAACAAACAAAACATAAAATGAAAGAAAAACATGTAACCCCTTTGTTACCCAGGGTTACTAGAATCCCAGTAAGACCTAGTGGTAGGCAGGGAAGGCAGCTAGTGAAACTCCAGTTAAATGGGTTTCACACTGTCTCACTCTGTCCTCAGTCACAACTGAGACTGGAGAGATGACATCATTATATAGAATTGTTACAGCTGCATGAGCCATATTTGGAATCTTCAGCTCAGAGAGTTCTTAGAACTTTGGGATTCAAAGGGAGAGTTCAGTTTAGTTTTGTCCTTGAGCAAGAAGGAAGCATCAGTCTGTAGTTTGATTTTTGCATCCACACAGGAGGAAGTTTTTCTGTGTTTCACCATTTATAAAGTGGTGGAGACCTTTCCCTTGGTCTCAGTGCCCCCTCCCTCCGGGGGGGTAGGAAAAGGTCTCTGTGGGTTCCAGGGGCAATCCCCTTCACCCACCAAGGAAAGAAGCTGCCTGATTTTGTGTTGGCTGTTCTACAATATAGCAAAGGTTAAAGGACTTCGCCTGTGGGGCCCTGCAACGATTGGGTGAGTGTTTGGCTCCAGTTTAAGGGGCAAACAACTGTTTTTCAGTCAGGAAATGTTATTGGGGACTGCTGTTTGGGAGGGCTATATACACTAGGATGAACAAATGGAGCAGTCAGTTTAAAGTTTAAATGGATTTAGAGTTCACAGTAGAGGGGGTGCGTCCGTTCATCCACCATGCAATCTACATGTTACAGTCCTAAAGTTTCTGTGTGTTCAGAGAAATGGCCAGGTATGGACTGTGGGAGCTGGAGGTGGATAAATCCCCATCTTTAGTAACCAGGTCCACCTCTACGGATTTCTTCTGTTTTTGCTACTCACCTCATGCACTTGGCCAGTGATGGGGTGGGTTCCCAGACGTGGGTCGCAACATGGAAATCTCTCTAGGAGTTGATGACTTCAAGTGGTGTGGGGAGCCACAGGATGGGAAAATTACTCCTTGTTGGATGGGAGTACTCCTTGTTTGATGGGAGTTTCGATTTGGAAGTACGAAAACAAAATCCCTCTAGGAGTCCCAGACTTCAAGTGGTGTGGGGAGCCACAGTTTGGGAGCCTCCTTGTTTGATAGGATGTCTTGCCAAGTAAAGTTTGGGTTCATTCTTCAAGTGGACCATCAGTCGAGTGGCCGGCAGGGGAGCCGGGCCAGTCGGGCTGTGTATCCAATGCGCATGCAAAGTCCGGGCTGAGTGCCTGGTGGGTCCAAAGCCAGACAACTGTTGTATTGTGTTCATTCCTCAAATGGACCGCTGTGTTTAACCTCTAATCTGCATTACAGTTACATAGCCCTTTGGGGGACCATACAGTGCTTTATTTATGTTCAGTAAGTTAATAAATAAAGCCACACTGAAAAATCCCAATTCTGGTTCTGGACATTACAGTTATTGCTTCCTGTAGTTGGATTTACTTGGGTGCCCCTGTGCAGAGTAGTCAAACAACCTAGGTCTCTTGTGCCAGGTAACCTCATCCTTCCCTGAACCCGTTGATACACATATGTATATCCATGTTACAAAAATGGACATATGGGTTACAAACAAATGGAAAAAAAATCAACAAACAATAAAGAGAAAGGGACAGGCAGACAGAGACTGTGTGTGAGTGTGTGTGCATGTGTGTGTGTGTGTGTGTGTGTGTGTGTGTGTGTGTGTGTGTGTCAGGCTGGAGAAAAATTGCTGACCAGCAATTATATAAAATAATGGATGGGTAAGTGTGCCTATGAAAATTTAATGCACACCCTTGGTGTGGGATTCTTTAATAAACCCCTCAAGCTTCACCTTCAGGGGAGAGGGTTTATGTAGCATCTCACACCTTGGGTGTGCATTAAATTCTTATATCACACACTTCCCCATTCATTATTCTCTATGTAATATACAATTCAATGGGAATACACAACTTAGTGAGGAGCTATGCTTGGGCAACTTTTTTGGTGGTCTTAAGGTATTTGAACGAATGTGTTGTTGACTGTCATATGTGGATACTTTTGCCATTCACACTCTCTGTCCCATGGGGAACTACCACCCTGCCTGAGTACAGTGAAGACAAAGGAACCTTCCTGAGGAGGATTCCACCCTTAGAGGTGCCACAGGAACATAATTCTTTAAGGTACCTTAGGAAGAAGCCCAAAAGTACTGTACAGCTGGTGGTGAAAACAGAGCCTGAGTGAGGACAAAGTGACAGCAGTTAGTGACAACTGATAACAGACAGAGACCGAATTGAGCAACGATAGCAGACAGAGGCATGACTTCTGTAAGGAGAGAGGCAATGGGAGGATGGAAAGAGAGCAACCATCCATTCCCATCTCACAGTGGAAACCTACTAGGGTAAATGCTACATTAATAGAAATGTAGTACGTAACAGACAATGACCTATGGAGACCTCCTAACTTTCATGATCTTTGCCACATGGGAGAGCAAAAATTCCTATGAAGAGGAAACCTTGGTCGCCTTTTCTCCAGGTATGGGCTAAAATTAGTAACAGCCTGGCTACCACAATTTAGAGTCCCCATTCAAGGGGAAAGTTTTAAAGGAAGGGCTCTCACTCTGCCCCTCTAATGGGAATGCCATGGGGTGCTGCTAAAGGAAGTTCCCCAAAGAGTAAGCTCATCCCCAAGGTGGGAGGAGGAGGAGAGCAACAACTGCTGAAATGCACTCACCTGACCTCCACCAGAGGAAGCCGAACCCTCGAGGAGTAAGGCATAGGAGTTCAGCTGTTGAGGGTCTGAGGTCCTGCCTAATTTTATGATCTTCACCCTTGAGGGGCAGAGAAAGTTAAACAGGTGGAGACCAGGCGAACCTTAGGCATCTGTAGGGGGAAATAGCTTTTGAAGGTGCTACCGAGATGACCCACATATCTAAAGGTCTTAGAGGCCCAGCTTCCCTAGAACATAGGACATTCTCACACATAGGGCAAAAAGAGAAGGACCCCACCCGAGTTAAGGGACCCATCTTCATGATGAGGACCTCAAGGGAACAGATTGAGACCATCTGCATAAAGGGTAGGGAGCCTTGAATGCAATTCTATGGTCATGGCAGGCATATGTCTGAGTTCAGGAGTAGCAGAGGCTGATGACAAAATTTGATGGCCATAATCACAAGGTAGAAACAAAACATGGGCAAGGCTGAACAATTGATTGAGACATCAGATGACATCTAGGACACCATATGAGACTGAGTGATATGTGCTTGGACTTAGTGGTGAAAACATGCCAACCAGTTCAGTACGGGAGGTCGGTGTTAGTTGCTGATGCATAGCAGACCAGATAGGCTGTAGTAGTAGAGAACAACAAATGAAACTGTTAGGGAATAACAGAAGCATATGAGAACTGAAAATTAGTAAGCAGCATGCTGCTGAACTGAGCAACAAATTAAACCACCAGAACACAAAAGGGAGTGGCAGCCTTGCTAGGAGCCAGGTATAAACATTTTAGGATTGTAGTTGAACTGGGAGACTGCAAATGACCTGTAACAAACAGCAACATGTAATGCCTGAAATAGCACAAGTGAAGCAGAGAATGACAAAGGCAAGATACTGTGAAAACTAATAAACACACAAGAACCAAAGCAGAAAGAAACAGGAGTTACATGAGAACATTAATGAAGCAGAAGTAGTTGACTGAGAGAAGAAGGAAGCACAAGCTGCAGCCAGGAAGGTAAAAAGAATTAAATACTGACCTAGAAAGCTGCTGGAGGCATAACAAAAAACAGAAAATCCCAAAAGCACAAAGGAAAATTGGGAGATAAACACAGAGGAGGGATGGGGGACCAGAGCTTCTGGGGACAGAGCCTCTGGCTGCATTAAAGAAACAGTGCTTCTGAGTGAGGGTACAGAAAGCTAGCTTATGTATCTCAGGTATGCAGAATGACTGGTTGCTCCCACCCATTGAGCTGCAGGCATAGCCTTTGAAATAATAAAAATAATATTATTGTAACTCACACAAAAAAATGTTTGTAATGCCATCATTGGAGATCCATCAATAGTATAACGAGATCTTGTAATACTATTGATGGAGCTCCAACGATGGTATTATGAAGTTGAATGGTCCCTCGTGCTGCAGGTAGTGCTTCAGCTGAGCATGAGCTGGCTTTTACTGTAAAGGTCACGTACAGTAAAAGCCAGACTGCTCTTCATCTGCTGACGCTGAAACATAAAAAACAAAGTGGCAGAATGGCAGATAAGGGGAGCTCCTCAGACCTGAAGCACAGCAGTACTGTAACACACTCACACCAGGAGCACTGAGCAGAGCAAAGGCAGTTGCACCGGGAGCACTGAGCAGAGAGTGGCAGTCACACCAGAAGTGTGGAAGTGTGGAGCATAGCCAGAGTTTGTCAGATCCAGAATGCAGACTGGAAACTTAATAATGCGTAAGTTTGATCCATATATTATAAAAACTAACATATGGGGACTATGATTTCTCAGCTATAATGCCATCACTAGGTTCTGGTGACATCTTAGAACCTCTCAAGCTTCATTTTTAAGGGTCACATATTATCAAAATGAATTGATCGCATTATAGCCTTTTAATATATGGATTGTTAAAATAATATGGTTCAAAAGCATACAAAAATTTCCTGGTAATACCATCGCTCCTGAAGCGATGATACTACTCTTCCTGAGTGATAATACTATCGTTGGGGTGCTGTAATACTATCGTTCGGCACCCGAACGATAGTATTATTAACAAAGCTAAACAGCGCATGTGCAAGTCTATCCCCAACGTGTTAAACGGCGTGCCTTCTGATTGGCCGCTTTTCCTCTGTGGGCGGGCAGAAGGAGTCTGAAAACATGGCGGCTTGCTTGCTTGCTTGCTTAGCGAGACAATCTTCCCTGAAGCAACCATTTTTTTGTTTTGTTTTTTTTAGGTTGAAAACCATTTGAGTAATACTATTCACAATTGTACTCTCTCTGGGGCTCCTCTGCTCGCTTAATACCACCACTGACAAAAAAAACAAAAAAAAAACGGCTAAATGAAGCCCACAGCAGCCGCTCATCCACACAGGACTGGGGAACCCTGCCAGCACGCACATCCACCCGCTAACTCCAGTGCTGAAACGGAGGTGAGTCAATTCTACTCGTATCCATATATTAAAAAAAATAACAAATAGGTTTTGCCATTACAAGGTAGTAATTACATATCTAGGTTCTGGGGACACATGAAACCTCTCGAGCTTTGCTCTCGAGGTTTTCTGTGTCCCCAGAACCTCTCAATGGAATTACTACCTTGTAATACACCAGAACCTATCTATTATTCTATTTGTAATACACTGTCCTATATACAGTGTATTATTCTGTTGATGATATGCATAAAATGCTCATACATGGTATACTGTCCCATAAATATACATAAAATGCTCATACATGGTATCCTGTCCCATATATAAGATTCTATTGATAATATGCATAAAAGCTTATACATGGCATAAGGCTAAATAAGTATATATGAGTCTTTCTTCCTTCCTTCCTTCCTTCCTTCCTTCCTTCCTTTCTTTCTTTCTTTCTTTCTTTCTTTCTTTCTTTCTTTCTTTCTTTCTTTCTTTCTTTCTTTCTTTCTTTCTTTCCAGCAGCGCTCTCTCTAACTTTGTACCATCTTCAGGCATCACCAGTTTAATATGTTCCTTCTGACAGGTCATTTGTCTATATGGTTAACAGAAGTGATCTCCTGCTAATCCCTGGGTAGTAGAGATGGAAAAACTTGGGAAATTGACTTTGCTAAATTTGTCACAAAGTTTTCTGACTTTGCACTTCATGTAGTTCTTCATCTGGTGCAGTGTGTACTTTGCTCAATGAAGGCCACGTGTAATGGCATTTTGCTATCAAAGAGCCACTATGTGTAGTGATATTTATTTCACAAAAAAAAAAAATTAAAACAGAAAGAATATCCCCACCTACACAGCACACCTTTCCCACCCTCCTACCACCAGACCCAAGTCTACAAGTAACTCTCCACTCTTGTAGCATGCATAACTCTCTCCTCCCCATCTCAGCAAAGTTTTATATCTTTTCAACCATCCCCCCACCCAAGTTGCATAACCCTGATGCTACCCATCTCCCCCACCTACCTGACTCAGTAAAAATGCAAATTGCTGCTGCCTCATCAGCACAGCAGTAGAGCTACTGCTCATGATGTTTGTGACCCAGGTTTGGGAATTAACCCGGGTCACAGGTTGCCAGTCAGTGGAAGGAGGAGGATCAAACATCCAGGAGGATGCTCTCCTCCTCAGTGGAGGGAGGGTCACTGCATCCACTGCTTTACTGACACCTAGTTTATCACAGGTGGCAGTGCAGTGGAGGCACCACTGGGAGAAGGAGTGATTGTCCAGCTGCTGCATGGAAAAATTGCATGCATGTTCTTGGTTCCCCATGCATCCTAATATGCCTGTGGTGGGAACAAACAAGGAAAACCCCTGCAGTGCACTGGATGATCTTGGCATCCTCAACCCTACCACCTGGTACTGTACTTGCCGCCCCTCTGCCACAGGCATCTCCTGCCCCCCCAACAAAAGAGAGGGAGAGATGACATTACCTGGCTATGGCCAGGCTCTTCCACAGGGTAAAATACATAGCAGCTCGCAGATAGTATGCACCAGAGACACAGGGAGATAGGGCTGGGCATGCCCAGGTGATGGACAAGTGCTAGAATTAGGTGGCATAGCCAAGAAATTAAACAAAAAATACCCAGCCCCAACACTCTCTGGCATGTCACCACCCTCCTTCCTTAATCACGCACCCACAAAGAGTACAAGTTGCTACTGCTCTCACATCACAAGTTAATATTTAACTTGTAAAATAGGAAACCATCTATCACCATGGCAAACAGCCAGCCTGTTTATTGGCTATGCCATCAATGTATGAAATGGCGATGTGCTCTATAGAAACACCCAAGTAAAGTAACTATGCATGTGGGGCAAAAATCATTCTCGGAGATACCAATATTTAAAAAAATCAAGCATTTGTCAATGCCGAATGTTTGCTTGCTGGCATTGGCATTGGTAGTGTAGGAGTTACAGAGCTGCATCATAGGAATGGCAGTGAAGTATTGAACTGAAGCCAACCCCATCACCACCCTGCAGATAGTGACAGGCATTGGGATGTGCCTTTGGGTCATCAGGCATAACAGCCACGCCATTTCACCATACCCTACCGTGCAGACACCGACAAGTGTCACGGTGTGCCTTGGGGTCTTTGGCCTTTATGCACACCCCATTCCATCAGGAAATATTGTGAGATGGGTGCAGTATAGGAGAATGGGGTGAACTTTGAGACCAAAGAGTCCAAGGCACACCTCGATGCCTCTCAGTGGCTGCAGGGTGGGGGTGGAATGGTAAGAGCATTGCAGGTGACAATCCCAAGTCACAGCCCTGATGCCTGTCATTCTCTACAGGGTGGGGCATTATGGTCGGAAACCCTAATGCCTCAGGCATTCGTTGGTATTTTCACTCCAAATTTTCAACATGGGCTTTTTTGTGACCCCCACCTCAAGAACGGTGGCAATATCAGTTTGTTAGCCGAAAGCTGCTTTTGCACAGCAACTACGGCATTTGTCACCACAGGGCAAAAACACATTCTGAACAGGATGAAAAATGACAACTGTACTGTTCATGGGAGGTGTAAAAAATGGCAATGTTGAAAATCTGCAGTGAAAATATTAAAAAAACTGGTGAAGTCATGAGCGTGTATAGAAACTGTGCAACGTGCACCTGTAATGTAATTAATTTGGGAATTGTTTACAGCAGATTGTCAACACAGGCATTTTGGGACCTCCGGTCATGAACAGTGTCACTGTGATTTTCTTTATCTGTCCCTAACAATGATTTCCCACAGCGACCACGCATCTCTGTGCTGAAAGTGTGAAATCACATTTCAGCCATGTTGTGAAAAATGACAGATGTACTGTTCATAAGGAAGTGTGAAAAATGCCACTGGTGAAAATCTGAACTGAAAATATTACAAATTCATGAACTTACGAGGATGCATGGAAACTGCGCAATGCTCACTCGTAACAGTCATTTTTAAGAATTTTTTCACCAAATTTTCAAAATAGCCATTTTAAGACCTCTGCTCATGAACAGTGTCACTGTGATTTTCTTAATGTGTCCCATACATTGAGTTTGCACACCGACCATGCCATTGTGCGCTACATGCACGGAAATACATTTTGGGTGAGAAGTGAGAAATGACAGCTGTACTGCTCATAAGAAGGTGTGGTAAAATGGTAATGTTGAAAATCTGTAGTGAAGATATTGAAAATTTGCAAACTTACGAGCGTGTATAGTAACAGCGCAACTCATGCTCATAAAATAGTAATTTTTGGGAATTTTTTCACCAAATTTTTAACATAGCCATTTTAACACCTCTGCTCATGAACAGTGTCACTGTGATTTTCTTAATGTGTCCTGAACATTGATTTCACACACCAACGGCGCCATTGTGCACTACTCACGAAACACATTTTGGGTGAGATGTGAAAATGACAGCTGTACTATTCATAAGGAAGTGTGGTCAAATGGCAATGTTGAAAATCTGGAGTGAAAATATTGAAAATTCTCAAACCTATGAGCGTGCGTAGGAACAGCGCAATGCACGCTAGTAAAACAGTCATTTTTAGGAATTTTTTCACCAAATTTTCAACATAGGCTTTTTGAGAGCTCACCTTATGAACACTGGCACTGTCATTTCATTAATCAGCCCTGAAAGGTGATTTCACGCAGTGACCGCAAAATCACCCTTTGGGCCCGATTAACGCCATGACAGTGATAGAATTCATGAGGAGGGGTCCCAAAAACCGCATGTTGAAATTTGGTGCCAAAATTCAAAAAAATGCCTGAGATATGCAGTAAAGTTGAAAAAACTCTATTCATTACATTATACAGCTTACCGGCATTTCCTCAGTTTGCGGTCAGCGTTGAAGAGTGTAAACGTGTTCCTGGTCCACTGAAGATCACAGCGCCGAGCTCCGGAGGCAAGTATGGGGTGAGGTGTGGGGAGGCAGGGTGTGCAGAGGGTGGGCGCGGGTGGCGGGCAGGGAGACTGCGAGGGACCGTTGGTGTTTTCAGTTTTTTTTTTGATTACGATGTGGGACATTTGCCATGCTGGGGTGGGCTCCCAGTATGGCAATTACATGATGCAGGACCTTTGCCACACTGGGGTGGGCTCCCAGCATGGCAGCTGGAAAGCTTTGGGGGGCAGTGGAACCAATGGGGATTGGGCACCCCCCGGCCATTCCGACTGTTGCCACGCTGGGGTGGGCTCCCAGTGTGGCACTCAGTAATCTCTTGGGAGGGGGACTGTGGAGCTGACTGGGGATTGGGCACCCCAATCAGTCAAACACATTGTTGCCACGCTGGGGTGGGCTCCCAGCGTGGCACCTGGAAGACTGTTTGGGGGAGGGGGGAGCGCACTTCAGTGAGCACTTCCCTTATCTGATCGTGCTCCCTGAAGTGTCTCTCTCCCTTTCAACTGTAAGCCACTGCATTCTC
This sequence comes from Neoceratodus forsteri, assembly GCA_016271365.2. NCBI lineage: Eukaryota > Metazoa > Chordata > Ceratodontiformes > Ceratodontidae > Neoceratodus > Neoceratodus forsteri. Next base: position 1,066,466,763 of record CM057454.1, on the reverse strand, counting down.
GAGTACTGTCATAGACAGCTGCAGCATGCATTGGGCAACTGTGGCCGCGCCTCCAAACACACGGAGGGAATTGGAAGAGGGTGTGCCACACCTCCAGAAACTCAGATGATGGCACTATGTTTCTTGCACATGTGTGCAAGCAAACATAATGACTTGATTTGTTGAATTTTAGTGGACTTTTGAACAGTTTATTTTAAGAATAACACTTTTTACTTACATTTTCTTGATAATATGTATTGATAAGCCTTGCTTTCTCATTAAAGTAGCTGATATAAGATTAGCCATTGAACATAAACAACACATTTTTTATGATGCCCGCTTGGACAGCTGGTTGTCAAAGAGAACTGTGACTGCCCACAGAGATGGAGTGAGGTTTGTTTTGAAAGCCAGAGAGCACTGTTGAGGGTTTCTATGATGTCAAAAATTTTTCTCTGTATTGACTATACAATAATGTTTAACTCTTTCATTGCTTGAATTTATTTTCATCTGTCTGGAACTGATAAGCTTGATTCAGGTCAGCAGTTAGAAAATAGAAGCTGAATGAAATTATGGGACTAGATTCTTCCGATACTTCATTGGGTCTTTCAGGGGGTGTAAGATGGTGGTCCATCTCCCCCGTTGTGAAGTTACGCAACTATATCTGCACTTCTGAAGCCTGGGAAGGACGCCCAGTGCCCCCACATTGTACCACACAATATCCTTATTAAATGTGTATTACATGTGGCTCATGGCAATCATGGCTCACCATATGGATCAGCTTCTACCTTTGATAAATGATAGAGATCAGGCAGGATTTGTCCACCAACAGCATACACAAAATAATATATGTTGCACTTTACACCTTTTGGAGTATGTGCAACAGTATCAGATCACCTCTGTTCTCCTTACTGTAGTTGTGATGCTAAAAGGCATTTGACAAGGTGTCCTAGAAGTTTTTCAGGGACACCTTGTCATACTTTGAATTTCCTCTGGCTAGAGTTGGGCAAGAACTGCAAATTCCGAATTCACAGAAATTTTACAAAATTGCATAAATTTCGTGAAGTTTTCCAAAGTCCAACTTTGGCAAAATCCATATCTACCAAAAATGTTTGCCACATGTTCACCCCCTTTCTGTGGAATTTTCTGGCTGAATTGCAGAATAATATGCATGCACTGTGGTATGACAGTTTTGAGGAATTCCATTCCACTGTTTAATGCATTAATTTGCAATACATGTAATCATTCCACTGTTCAGTGATCAGTTCTGCAGAATGTCTTTCTGTAGATTAATACATTAATATGCAGTTCATACAGTCATTCTGTAAATTAATGATTCACTGAATTGTTACTCCATTCTAAGTTGAAATGTTCACAAAAGTTGTCAAAGTGCATTCTGAAATTTCACAGAAGCAAAATTCAGAGTTTTGCAGGAATTCTGCAGGCAGAATTTTATTTTCACACAGTTTTACCTCTGGTCTGCTCTAGGGGATGTGTAGTTCCCCTCAGAGCTACCTGCATGTTAATGGCACTCTTTCTTGACCAATAGCATTGGAGAGGGGCCCCCACCAGGGATGCCCTTTCTTGCCTCTGCTGTTTGTGATCTACAGAGAGCTATTTGCAGCAGTGGTAAGGGCTGACCCTGAGGCTGAGGGGCTCCCTATAGGGGGATGGGAATATAAGAACACCCTTTATGTGGACAATCTGCTTTTGTCATTATTGGCCACAAAGAGGACAATCCTGGCTCTAATGAGAAACTTAAAAAAATATATATATATATATATATATGTGTATATATATATATATATATATATATATATATATATATATATAATAGAATGCGTAGTTGGATTCAGACTCAGTACCCATAAGACGGAGTTGCTTTCTTTCTTTCTTTCTGTTTTAGACCCCTTAGAAACTCTGCAGCTGTGTTTTCCCTGTAAATGGCATAAGATATAATTGTGCTATTCAGGGGTCTGTATGCCTAGAGAGTTAGATAATCTTGAGCTTCTTAACTATGAATCTATTACATGTCAGATTGCTGCCGATTTACATAATTAGACAATATTACCCCTGATTTTTTTTTCAAGAATGGAGACAGTGCATACAGTGCATACAGTATCAATATGCTCCCTTGAATTTTATATTCACCCAGACTCTCAGAATAAGTCCTAGCTCCCTATATCTGGCATCTTGGGCAAATTAATATCTAGATTTATGGTATGCTGTCACTACAGTGACAATTTTACCACTACTGACAGCACTGTACAGCGATAACAGCGACATGTCACTGTAGTGTCAGCACGGAACCCCGGCACTGTTTTCTGGGTGTCCTGCACCCCCTCCAAGAAACAACTCTGGCTTGAAGTTGATTATTTTAGTTACAGGGGATGCGGGATGCAGATCCCCTCACACATGGGTTGGGTGTCGAAGCCTCCTGAAAAAAAAAAAAAAAAAAACAGTCTCAAGTGACCAGCTTTATGCCAACTGCAATTGTGGTCGACATAAAGGTGTTTCTATGTATCCTAGATGTATATGAGTAGGAGTGTACCAAAGGATTTTCTTTGGTATCCTTTGGTTACCAAGAGATAAAGGTGGGGTTACCTTGCTGAATCTGAAATTGTACGCTCAGGCCATGCAACTCAGGGTTATAGCTTGTTGCCTTATACCAGGATATCGGGCTTATTGGAAGCAACTGGAACATGCTTTAAATGATTTATTTTGTAGTTAATTTCTTTTATTGGAAGTTTTTTAGACAGAACAAACTTAACAACAATACAGATGACACTCTAAAAAAACATACAAACATACACTGCAGTACAATGAATATGCAGGCAACATTAATTACAGAGGTGCAGTTATGGTGAGAACATACAGGGCTGAGAACAGTAGCATTGGAGTAAAATGTTAGCCCTGAAATTTGGAGGACTCCTATGGGGGTGGTATCTCCGGCAGGAACTTGATGGGACCTAAGAGCTTTAGGTAGGGGGAATCCCAGAGCCAGGAACTGTGCGGGGTCTCACAGTATGCATTTGAAAGGCAGGAAGGATTCTCTGACATCCATATAGGAAGACAGCGTTTTTCATGTAAAATGTAACATTCTGTCCAGAATGGTCAAGTTTCTGGCCACTGTCAACCAGTGGGAAACAGAAGAGACTTCCAAAGACCTCCATCTCTGAATTATTTTCCTTTTGGCTTCAGTGTTCATCATCAGTGTCTGTAGGAGAGGAGAGGAATAGGTGAGGACACAATCAGAATGAACAGCTGTGGGGATAAGTATTGGGATCCACCTAGGATTTTGTTACAGCATTTATGAATTTGGGCCCAGAAGAGATGAATTTTGGGACCATTCCAAATAGCTTCAAGTCACCATCTCGCACACTTCAACATTATGTATCATAGGACGCTATAGACCTCCTTCAGCCCATCTACAATTGTTACTTCATCTGAGTAATATCATCGAACAACAATCCTCAGAAACAATTATTCTTGGGGATCTTAATTTAGATTAGATATTTAAAACCGTTGCTCCTCTGGTAGCTTTCTGTGACACCTATGGATTATCGCAACTCATTGTCGAACAAACACAAGTAATAAAAAGAACGTGGATAACAGCTCCCTGATAGATGTTATCCTAGTGAATAAACCACATCTCTTCTCCTTTGCCGGCACCTTCTTCAGTGATATCAGTGATCACTCATTTATTGCTTGCATAAGATCAAGCAACAAACCTACTTCGCCGAAGTTTGCTGCCAAGAGATCTAGACAGAACTTTGATCAAACTGCCTACATAAATGAATTGAAACACTCCTTGTATTGGCAAGAGTTCTATTTGGCAAAAAACACACAAACAGCATTCGACATATTCAGCAAAATTATCCTAGATGCCCTAAATAAATATGCCCCCTATAGTTAAGGTGCTAATAGCAAAAAATGCATGTAGATGGTTCACACCATTACTAAAATCTGCATTGACTGAAAGAGATAACCTATGGAAAAAAGCACGTAAAACCCAGTCTGCTGCGGAGCAATGCAAGTTCAAAAGGGCATGAAACTCATGTACTAGAATGGTTAGAGATACAAAAGTTGCATACTATCATTCTGAATTTCTCTCTGCCTCCAACAAACCTACAAAATTTTGGAAAACCATCAAGGACTTGTCTGGTCACACATCCGGTGGCTCACTACCTGATGAAATTTCCTTAATAACACCATTAGTGACAGACTGGAAGTTCTGGATGCCTTCAATAATCACTTTGCGACTGCAGGCTTAGCCTTCGACAATTCCCCTGCGAATTTGATATGCTATCAGGTGGATAATCAAGGTGCAGATCCTAGTGTCACCAATTCAGTCTCCTCCTTGTGTCCTACTACTCTGAAAGAAGTTGAAGACCTATTGCTAAAACTGGATGTAAAAAAAGTGCTGGTGAGGATACCCTCGACCCATATTTTTTGAAGGTGGCCATCCATGTGTTAGCCGTGCCCATAACCCATTTAATTAACCTATCATTAACTCAAGGATCCATTCCTTCAATATGGAAAACAGCGCACATCATACCCCTGTTCAAGTCCGGAAATCCCTGTGATCTAAATAATTACAGACCAATTTCGATTCTCCTGGTCTTGTCAAAATTACTGGAAAAAGTTGTAAGTAACCAGCTGAGGCAGTATCTAGAAGCTAATAACCTGCTTAATCCAGTCCAATCAGGGTTTAGAGCTAAACATAGCACCATCACAGCACTTGCCAAAGTGACTAATGACTGGCAAAGAGAGATAGACAACAGGAATTACACCTGTGCCATATTCTTGGACCTGAGCAAGGCCTTAGACACTGTTGACCATTCTCTGATACTCTCTTCCTTGACCTCACTAGGTGCTGACCCATTATCTTTACAGTGGTTCAACAACTACCTCTCTAATCGTTTCCAGCAGGTGAAAGTGGAAGGAGATCTCTCAACTCTCAAACCTCTCCTAAGAGGTGTTCCCCAGGGTTCTAGCTTAGGACTGATCTTATTTGCAATATACATCAACAATGTTGATGAAAGCATAACTAATGCCAACATTCATCTGTTTGCAGATGACAGTTCTTTACGTAAACCACCCGTTATTACAATCTGCGTGTAATAAATAAATAAATACATAAGTAATGACCTTCAATCTGAGTTCAACCTGCTGCAACACCAACTCCTAAACAAAAAAAACTATTACTTAACGCCAAGAAAACAAAAGCAATGCTCTTTTCTTCCTCTGCCCAAATGGTAAATTCAGCCCTATCAGATCCTGTGCTGCAGATTACTACAATTCTTGGTGAGAAGTTGGAATTTGTACCTAAATTCAAATACCTGGGAGTATGGCTAGACCATAGGCTTTCCTTTATAGAGCACGTTGAAGAATTACTCAAAAAATTACGACAGAGACTTGTCCTGTTCTTTAGCATAACCCGCTTCTTAACTAGAGATGCCAAGCTACAGCTGGTATAATTAACCTTTCTATCCTTGATTGAGTATGCTGACATCCTCTGCAGTCACTGTCCCATTTCCTACCACACCAAACTTAACACATATCATAGAGCTTTGAGATTCATCACAGGCCTGCCTTATTCCACTCACCACTGCTTCCTATATCAATCAGTGGGGTGGAATTCTCTTCAATTCAGGCATGATAAAAATGCAGCCTTATGGACCCTGAGAGCCATCTCCAAAAAACTGCCCCAATACATTACAGACTGTCTTCCTATAAAACCAATAGGTAATTACATCCTGAGAAGTTGCAAATCTCTCCTACTGATGGTTCCCAAAGTTTATTCTCGCTTTGGCAGGGTTGCTATAAGCTTTACACTGTCCTCCTTGTGGAATAAATTGCAAAGAAAAACTGAAACTGAGGTCACCCATCAGCATCTCATCTTTCAAGCTCTTATATTCATGTCTCAGAAATGATCAGTGCAATTGTTTCCCATAACCATGAATTGTCATCATGCTAACCTGTACCATTTAACCATGAACAAATTACTTCTAGTGCTTGTTTCCTCCTTGGCCATGGTCTGTCATCATGCTTTCATGTAACACCTTGATGCCTCTGTCCTCCCTTTGATACTGATCTATCTTCCGCTTTCTCAGTCTTCTTTTCAACTCTATACTGCACTCATCCACAGTCTGCCAATCGTACTATAGCGTCCTAACTCCTTTCCCTCTCCCCATGACCCCACCACCACATCAGTTCTACTGACCTATCCTTGGGACTTCACTTCTCACAATGTTTATCCTTTGCTTACAGATTGCATACCCCTCCTGGTACCCCATCTGCCATTAGTTGGTGGTTCTCCAAGCCATTTTCATGGCTAGCACTAGTGACTGCCCCTGGTAAATGAACTAACTGGTACTTCTATACAGAGAACATGGTTTATATACAGTTGCATGGTTCAATGGTGGACCTGCCCCCTTGTATTTGAATCCTCCTCTGTTATGGCTTGCCTTGTCTTCCTTTTATCATTTGACTCCCATATTACTGCACCATTGTGTTTGTGTTTATATATTTAATTACATGTATTTATATGTTTTTATGATGGATGTTACCCGACCCTGTTCTAACCAGGTCCATCTTATAAAAGAGCTCTGCTCAATGATGTTCACCTGGAGAAATAAAGATTTAGATCGATTGATTGATTGAGTGTGCAGGAGGTCAACCTTGAGGGCTTGTCTCCTTCAGAATACATCCTAGTTCAAGAGTTCCAGGGATTTCAGTTTTGCTGATATGTGACTCCGAGTGTGCATGATCTTATTTTGAATGAGGACACTCCAGGGACCCGATTCCTGAAGGGGGATGCAGGGCTTGTGGCAAGCCTTGTGTCTGCTGCAAAGTGACCCGTAAATGCATTAAGGCTCCAGGATGCAACCCTGTGCTATTCCAGAAGTGCTGATGCATTTGCCACAGTCTACCTGCTTTACAGCAGCCTGCACCAGTGCCAGGCTCCACCCATGGATGCAACGTTAGACCATTGGGGAGATGGTCTAACTTTGCGGCATTGGGGACTTGCAGCATCAGCTTCTCGAATCGCATGTTTGATGGAAGTCAGCACTTGCATCAAACACTGTGTTGCAAGTCCCCTGCATCATTCTGGACCCATTCTGGAATTGGGCCCCTAGTGTCTGGACAACCTTTATAGATGAAAATTCAGAGTTGAGCCCAGCAGGCCTTAGATAGTTCCAACACCAAAGACTGGGATCTATCTAAGGTGAGCAATGACTGGGGTGTAAGCAGCATGTGTAACCAAGCTTCGGTTTTCTTCCAAGCCTTAAAAGGTGAGTGCAGAGGTGAGGCTTGCCTTCCTAACAGCATGTAGTGGGAAAAACAAAATGGATGGAGGGGCCTGCTATCTACCCCAGGTGACACTCAATTGTTACCCAGAGGGCAGCCATTAGAGGAGGACAAGGAGAGCCATTGTGATGCTTGAGCACACCAGAATGGAATTACTATGTATAAAACCAGGATAGGCCACAGCCACCCTTTCACCAGCTGGCTCTGAGTTTAGGCTTGCTGTAGTGAGGCGGTACCCCATCAAGTGAATGCTACCAGAATAGCACCGCACTATATGGTGCTAGTCTGGTAAGAACTCACATGAACAGTAAGAGGGGGATTTACAATGCTTGCTATAAGCGCTCCCCTGGTCACTGTCTGTACTGCTGAAAAGGATAAGAGCACCAGGAGCCAGGAGACTGGCTGAGCTGCTCCTGTGGTGTGGAGGGCTGGGGCATTGAGCAGCTCAGCCAGCACTAGTGGAGACCAAGGTTCTAATAATGGTCTCTAATGATTTTGCTGTACTCTGGACTTAGACCCATTTACATGGGGCCATGGAAACAGTATTCTATGGCCTCACAATTTTTAACTTTCCCCGTGATCCGTTCCCCCCGGAGGTAAAATCCTTTAGTCCAGGGTGTGTGGGATCAGAGCCCCCTGCATTGGGGGGTGTGGGGGGCTGCACCCCCACAACAGAAAAATTGGCACCATTTTTCCTGCTCTCATCTAGATTGACACTATTCTTGTCAGCAGTGTTTGGACCCAGTGCCTAGTGAGGCAGTTTAGCCTCCCAAAGTAATTTACCTAATAGTGCATCAATTTTGGAAAACCACCATGCAGGGATGTCAACTGCCAGGTGAGTGAGGCAGTGCATCAGTTTTGGGGCCATGATCATTTTAATAGTAACAATTTTCCCTCCTAGGGAGAGGTGCAACAACCTCCAATGGTCACAATTGTCTTTGAGTTTTTTAGTTAGAGGCATAAGATTGTCTGATACAATCACAACTGGGTCTGGGAGGACCCAGATTCCCAAATACTTTATGCCCTTGGGTGACCACCATAACCTAAAGACAGACAAGCAGTCCTGGGTACAATAGCTATTAAGTGACAGGACCTCCATATTGCTGAGATTGATTTTCAAACCTGAGATGTCATGATATATATTAAGTGTGGTGAGCAAGGTGGGTATGCCAGAGGGAGCATCCTGAAGAAACATCAGGCAGTCATTCACATAAAGCAGTATATGTGTGTCAAGCTGACTGACTTGTATGTCTTTTTAACTTAGGTTGCTGTTCAAGGGGAATGGCTCCATGAATCACACAAAAAGCATGTGAGAAAGGGGGCAGCCCTAATGGGTGCCCCTCTGTTGTGTGAAAGGGGTGGAAAGGACTGAGTTGGGTAATTTTCTGGCAGATGGCTGAGTATGCAATGCTTTCACCCATCTTCCAAATTGAGGCCAAAGTCCATCCTTTGTAGTATGGCTTGCAGGTATCCCCACTCCACAGAATTGAAAGCCTTCTTGAAACTGATGGCCACTGATGCACTTGGGGTGAGGGCAGAGGAGGCCAAATATAGTAGGGAAAGAAGCATCTTATGATGATCAGAGCTGAGGCACCACTTCACAGACCCCATGTGATAGGGGTGCATAAGGTGGGGAAGAAGGGGTTCCAACCTGGAAGCAAGCACTTTGGCAAGAATTATTGCATCTGTATTGATGAGTGAGATGGGCTTGTAGCTTCCAGGAAGGGTAGGATCTTTACCTTCTTTGGGAAGCACAGTGATCACAGCTTTGCACATTGAAGGAGGAAGACATGAACAGCTGTGGGATTCTTTTAAGAGAGTTTGCAGAACTGCAGTGACTATTTTCAAGAATCAGTCAATACAGACCAGTCAGGATCCATCACTCTCAGGGGCCTTGTGGGGGAGGGATGGCAGAGATCGCTGCTCTGATCTACTGAGTAGTGAGTGAAACCTCCAGCACTGCTCTATGAGCATCTGTCCAGGAAGGAATGGGCAGGTCTACGATAAAGTCCATCAACTTGCCCTGATTCGGGGGCCTTGGGTGGAGTAGAGCTTCTCATAAAAGGAGTGCATAACTTTGTTGATCTGTATGGGCTGAGCCTGTAGGGAGCCAGAGCTATCTAGCAGGCTATGAATGTATCTGTCTGCTTGCTGCTTGTGCAACCATGTGACAGAAGCGTCCCCTCTTTTCCTCCTGTCCCAAAACCTGTGTTTCAGGTGCAGGACCACCTGCTCGACTTTCCTACATGCTAAGGTGTTGAGCTGCATATGGAGTGACCCTCAGTTTCTCATCAAGAAGGGCTGTCATTGTGAAGGAATGGTCTCATTGAGTTCTTTCTCCTTTGCCACAAGCTTTGCTTTGAGTTTTTCCTGGGCATGCAGCTGAGTATCCCATGATGTGCTCTCATATAAAAGCCTTGAAGGCTTCCGATAGGGCGGCTTTTGGAGGTGTCTCCTGCATCATTTAACTCAAAGTATGTAGTTTCTGTGTTTCTAACCTCAGCTAGGATCACATTGCAAGTAACTGTGGTTAAATTCTTGAGTGTTATTTCACTTAGCAATAGTTGTTAAATTTGTTTAATACAGTAGATCTTGTGATTTATATTGTGAGTTTGTGATTTATATTTCATTAGACATTGCTAGTAACCTTCTGGAAGTTTCTGTGCTTCCAGCCTCAGCTAGGATCAATTTGCAGGTAATTGTGTTTAAATACCTGTGTGCTCTCTCACCTAGCAGCAGTTGCTGAAGTTGCGTGGCTCAGGCTGCTTGTGCTTTCTGTTGCTAGTAACCTTCTGGAAGTTTCTGTGCTTCTAACCTCAGCTAGGATCACATTCCAGGTAATTGTGGTTACATTTTTGTGTGTTCTTTCACCTAGCAAAGTTGCTAAATTTGTTTATTACAGTCAGTTTTGTGATTTATATTTCTACAGGCTTAACTGTGCTGTGTTGAAACTCCACAGTAGGTTGATTGTTTTTCAGTGAGCAGTGCGGTAGGGTCCGCCCCTCAACACACCCACCCCAGGGCTCAGGTTACTTTTATAGGCACCTGTATCATACAACTCCCTGCTACTTCATTGCTAGGAACTACACCCTGTTTAGCAGAACAGGCGGGGAAGATAGACAAAGAGAAGGAAGAAAGGGGGAAAAAAGAAAAGGGACTAAAGATGTAAAGGAAAACTTAGGAAGTATTTGGGGGCACTGTAGAAATCCACAGGATGACACATGGTGTGGTGCAGTGCAGTGGCTCTGGAGCAGCAGTCTTCAGGGAGACATTCTGGAAGCTGCGATGCTACCCTAACTGCAGGCACCTCGCTGGGCTGAGGGTGGAGGTTGCCAGGCTTCAAGCACTATTGGCATGAGTACTGGTGACCTTTGCTCCCACCCAGGGACCACCATACCACCATCCACTGCCACAGAGGGTACTCAGACAGAGGCCTGAATGGACTATGGTGGGCTCACAGAGGTTGAGGAAGGTGGAGCTCAAGCACACACCCCACCCGATGCAACTAAAGAACAATATGATGTTCTCAAGGAGAGGGAGAGCCCCGAAAGGGAACCCAAGGTTGTGATCAGGGGTGATGGGAAGACCCACCAGGAGTAGGGCATAGGGGATGGGGCCAGAAAGTCCCATGGGAGAAGGAAGTTTCTCCTAATGGGGGACTCAATAGTTCGGGGCATATTGATAGGATCAGGCATCAGTAGGGAGAGGGAGGTTATGTGTCTCCCAGGAAGCACAGCTCTGAGGGAGGGGGAGCGGATGCACAGGATGGAAAAGGCCATGGCTAGGAGGGGGGCTGGTCATCATTGTCCTTCTGGGGACAAATGACCTAACCAAAGAAAGAGCAAGTATGGAGAAGGTGCAGGATAATTTTAGGGATTTGGGTAGGTGTCGGGGGGTAGCAAACTCTGTTATGTTCTTAGAGGAGCTACCAGTCAGGGGAAACAAATGCATCAAAACCTTCAACAAGTGGTTGAAAGACTGGGCAGGGAAAACAACTTTGGCTACACTGTGGACTGGGACACCATATGGGATGATGCACACCTTTACAAAAAAGAAGGACTGCATCCTTTTGAGGAGGGTACAGCTGTCCTCAATTAGAGGTTTACATGCTTCCTGAGCAAGCATTTAAACTAGCCACTGGAGGGGCTGGCGGGAGTAGGGAGAGTCAGGCGGCCCACCCCCACAGGGTAGTGCACACATCAAGCAAGACCAACATGTCAGTCCAGGGGCAGATGCACAGGTACCTCAAGGTGGGATAGGCTGAACTCAGGACATAATGCCATCACCGCTAATAAAAGCACCTCGAACACAAGCAACAAGTAAGGTAATAAAAAGAAAACACCACATACAGCACTCCAGGAAAGGTAGGATAAAGCAAGGGACAAAACACAAGGAGGGGAAAAAAAGATGCCGCATTTCATGGAAGGTCATGCATACAAATGCCCACAGTCTGGGGAACAAGATCCCAGACCTGGTGGCTGCATATACGGAGGCTGATCTAGACATAGTGGCAATAACCGAAACATGATACACCAGCAATCACAGCTGGGACATAAGTGTACCAGGTTATGCCCTGTTTAGAAAATATAGGGAGGGTAAAGGGGCAGGGATTGCCCTCTACATCAAAGAGAGCATAAAGGTGACTAAAATTCAAAACAGGCATGAGCAAACAGAGGAAGTTTTGGTCACCCTTGAAAGAGGCAATAGAACAACCATTTGCACGGGGGTCATTTACAGACCCCCGGCTCAAGCCAAGGAAATTGACAAGCAGCTGCTAGAAAACATACATGAAATGGCAGCAAAGGGGGAGGTACTGCTAATGGGAGACTTTAACATGCCAGAGGTAGACTGGTCCATCCCAGTAGGGGCCTCAGCTAGGACACAGGACTTCGTGGACTCCCTTGAGGGGGCTGGCCTTAGGCAACTGGTTCAGGAACCTACCAGGGACCAGACAATCCTGGATCTGGTGCTGACCAATAGGGACAGGGTAGCAGATAATATAGAATTACACAGTATTAAGTAGGAAATGGAAAAATATCAACACTCTCTTCGCACTCTGTGCTTGGCTCCTGTGGGGTACTCAAAGCTTCAATTCAATAAGATATTCAGGAGCCCAATAAATTCACTAAGCTCAACTTGAAAGGTTCATTTAAAAGGTCTTTTTATTGTTCCCCTATGTTTCACTCCAGAAGAGCTTGCTCATGGGGTTGTCTTCCTACTTTTAAAGGAAAACTATACCCTCATATAATTTAAATATTATTTGTTTCCTTGTCAACAGACAACTCCTTTCCTGTAGCTGTTAGGGCTATATGTGTTAGCCTTAGTTTGTTTTCACTGCTCATGGTAGCCCCCTTTGACTGCCCTGGGGGTCTCCATTTCATGGTTGTTGAAATCTCATTGTCCATGAGAACTGCATTAGCATATGAGAACATGATGTCAGATCAACCATTTATATCATGTATCTCTATGCTGAAAGAACAAATATCCTGCAAAAACTCTCTAGAAACTCATAAACTGAATGGAGTTTAAAGGGAAAAAACCTGCATTATAACTCCGATAGTTTGCAAAGCTCACTGAAAGTAAATGTGGTATTTCACACTTTCTTTCAGCTTGTTTCTTTGAAGACTAATTAAGTGGATAGGCATACTGGGGAGTTTAAAGGGTGATTACGCATCATGTTCTCATATGCTAATTCAGCTCTCAAGGACAATGAGATTTCAACAACCACAAAATGGAGCCTCCCAGAACAGTAACAAGGCCTAGTAGGAACTGTAAAAACAGACTAAAGCAGCTGCATACATCCTTAAAAGCTACATGAAAATAGCTGTCTGTTGACATGGAAACAAATAACATTTGTAAGGTATGAGGGTGTAGTTTTCCTTTAGAGCAAAAAATATGTATCAATGATATAAACATTTATAATTTCATTCTATAGCCTCACTCTTAAATAGTAAGGAGTGTGGTTATGTTGTTTAATGTTGCTACTTACAAAAGATGCCTTTTAAATACTGTTTTTTAGCTTTTCAAAATCCTTGTTTTTATCTGTTTTTATCCAACTACACCTATGGGTAACAAACAATTCATAATTACTTCATTGTTCCCAATGGATATTCACAAACTTGAAGTGTTGAAAACAATAGACACACTTTTGCATTTTTTTTGCCAGATTGTACACAGTTCAATTACCTCCTGCTATAACATAGCCTGAACCCACGTACCTGCTAGGCCCTTTGATCGACAAAACGCTCATTTTAGCCTCTATTTTTCTCTCTAAAGTGTCTTTAGCTTGTGTAACAGTGACACCATGCAAAAAAGGGGGCCTTCAGGCCTATTTGCTTGTTTACAGTTATTCTGTAAAGAAATAACCCCTAAGTATCAGCCATATAAAATATAATCAGATTCACTAGCTGTATGCTGTTAAATTCATCTGTTAGACATTTCAAAATGTTTTACTTTACACTCTGGTGTCTCCATTCGAATGGCATCCACAACTGCACCAGTTAATGGTGTTTGTCTAGTACTCATAGGGCTAGCCTCTCAAGCCTGCTTGTGTAAACCCAGGAGCCGTGAGATCACAGCTCTTGTGTTCCTGTGAGAGCAGGCAGTTGCTAAGCAACCTACAAATCCAGCTGAAGGACTGGAACTGGGTCTGCACAAGCAGGCCCATCCATGTACTTTGGCAAAATATAGGTTTTGTTGTAGCTGCATCTCCTGCATTGCAACACATTGAGAGGCCATTCTTTAATTGTCACGTCTTTTCTAATATGCCTAGTGGCCGAGCAGGGAATCTCAGTCCTCACAAACTGCAATTCCTGAGGCCTTTTTTGACCACAAGCTGAATTCCATAATAAAATACAAAAAACATATACAAAAAATAAAAACATAAGGGGGCGTGGCTTAGCGGCTAACTGGATGGCAGCTTAAAATTTTGAGCTGCTGCGTGTGGACGTTTATATCTGTCGATCAGCACCGGGATAGATTATGGAAAGACTGTAAGAACCAGGCAACGAGTAAAAGAGCTCCTCGTAAAGGACGTAAAGAGAATTTTTGAAGGAAATAAATCAAATAATCAATAAATCCTTCATCATTACTGCGTGCCTGTAAAATGGCGGAGGCGCCAAACTCAGAGCTCAATCTCACATACTTTAATGGCCTGTTTGAAAAGCTACTGCTTAGGATGGATGAGGTAACAGAGGCGCCTCATCACACCACTGAAGCAATCAAACAATTGACAGGGCGATAACAACAGTTGAACAGAAAACGAAGGTGCAAGAGTCCCTAATCAAGAGATTAAAGGTATACAGAGAGATCAACAAGGAAAATAAATATGCTTTTGGCTAAAGTGGACGATTTGGAAAACCGTAAGCAGAAGGAACAATTTACGGGCAATAGGGTTTCCGGAGGGTGGAAAAAGACACTGGTCGGTTCCTTCAGCAAGTCCTCCCTGAGATTCTCGGCTACAGTCAGATTTTCATTTGGAGATAGAAAGGGCCCACAGAGCTACTATCCCAGCACCAGGGAAAGGAGGCAAACCAAGGGCCATTTTATTCAAACTGCTATCGCTAATACGCTGCAGGCTCTGTTGCAACGTGGCCAAGGAAGTGGGTCGCCTGAGCTGGCAAGGACACCCCATATCACTGTATCAGGATTTTTGAAGGAACTATCATTTAAGAGAAGAGAATATACCCTTCGACATAGGATGCAAAATTGGGATTCACTCCCTACAGTACCCTCCACCATGCGGATAGTACATAATGGGCCCCACTTTTCTTTGACACCTCGGCAGCCCTGGAGGATTCTTGAACAGATGCCTAGGTGAACCGCTTAGTTTCAAGGCAGGCCCAGACCTTTGGAAACAGAGGAGATGTAGACAGACTCGAAACACAGTTTGAAGTAGCCGCTTGCCTCCCTCGCCGGAGGAAGAAAGAGAACTGTAAGGGATAACCATAGGCGAAGAGACCATCCCTATTTCAGAACTAATCTGCATAATGAGACAGCAGATCGGGAGGAACAACGGAGGAAAGTACATGGCCCTGAGCGCTATATGACCCGCAACCCTTATGAAGTTCTGAGATCTCCTCCCCCAAATGTGCAACCTGAAGAGGATCCTTGGAGTAAAAGAAGACTCCCAGGTCAGTGGTATTACGGGAAGTGCGGTGGGCGAGGAGGGCAATGGCGACGAAGAACTGCAGAAGGATCAGCACTCTCCAGGTGAAGCATCCGAAGCCCATGAAGGAGACTAAGCCTTGAAGCAGCAACATTGAAGCATCGGGCTCAGGACAGGAGCAGTAACTTCAGAGGCTGTTTAGATAAGTAGTATATCTGTTTAAGTATAGGGCAGTAAGAGGTATCCAGGCAGAACAACTATTACCTGGACTGGGGTGATATGTACGGCCTGTTTAAATCCAGGCCCATGAGATCACGAGACATTGAGACTTTTGACCCTTTCAGGGTATCGATCTCAGGGCTGGAAATGATTCTATGTGGGTGTTTACTCGAGGGTGGGATCTAGCAGTGATTGAATGAAGGTGCGTTGTGCTTGCAAACTGTGCCTGTGGTATGTCAGAGGTAATGGTATAATGAGCGGTTCATGTGCTTTAGCATGCTAATTTAGCGGGGGAAGGAGGTATAAGGACCTGGGAAGCATTTAAACGTAGAACTGAATAGTCATTGCTATATAGCTGGGTTGGGAAGTAGATCCAGCGTATTACTGATAGAAGGGCCGATAGGATAAAACGATGCATTCAAGATTCTCTTTTTTTTTTTTTATCGTTTTGGGGGCCTATCGATGTGATATATTGAAATGTATTTTAATGATGCTGTGGGAAGGGATATAACACCACGGAGGGTGTAAATGGGATTTTCCCATTTTAGATCATTTGGGCTTGGTTCTATAACAGTCAACTGACTGCAGGGCTGTAGAGGGTATCCCAGGAAGACAAGTTGGATACTGGTGGTGCATCCAGGCACGCAGCTCCCCCCCCAACCCAATTTCTTTTTTGATGGCTATGGATTTCAATAAACAGAGTAGAATTGGGTCGGGCCATGCCCAGACGGCTACGACCCCGGAACTATTCTGCAGATCGGGCCTCTATTTGGGAGGCAAAAAATCCTATATGCAGGATGGCTCCAACAGAACATGGAAGTGCAATGTGTAAATAGGTTTAGTGTGTGGTTGTTTGGTTCGGTAGTGTTTAGGAATTTAGGGGGGTACTTTTTTGAAGTACCTTACAGTATAACCTGGGGGTCAAGGATGGGTAGGGGTATGTATAAAGCTATTGGGATCCTGGTTGCACAAGAGAAAGGGGGTTTAATAACACCATGAGCTCTGGAATTCCAATTTGGGCAGGGCTACGGGTACTGGTGTGTGGCAAAGTGGCAATCTTCCATCCTCACCGGTGGTTCTAACCTGGCGTTTTATATTTTATGGCTTGTTAAAGGGTATGAATATGGCTGAACTGACTTGTATCACTTGGAATGTGAGGGGCATGAACATGCCGGTGAAGAGGAAGAAGGTAATGTCATACTTGAAAAAGATTAAAGCCCAAGTGGTTTTCCTTCAGGAGACTAAACTGGATGGGAAGGGTCATGGATTACTGAAAAGGGATTGGGTAGGTATAGAGATTCATGCTTCAGCTACTACAAAAAAGCATGGAGTAGCTATTTTAGTACATAAGCAACTGCACTGGGCTCTTACCACCTTTAGGGCAGACCAGCAGGGCAGATGGGTGATGGGTACGTTTCAGACTCCCACCGGGCCTATAGTACTGGGGAATATTTATGGGCCAAATGAGGACGATGCAGCCTTTTTCCACCAAACATCCCAGGTGCTTCTAGGCATGAATAAAAATAATATGCCCATTATTGTTGGAGGTGATTTTAATTTAGTGCCAGACCCTATGATGGATAAAACTCCAAAAAAAGATGACGCAGCACATGGGATGGGTAGAAGAGCTCTGGTAAACTGGATGGGTGACCAGGGATTGACAGATATTTGGCAGACACTGAATCCAAGGGGGAAAGATTATTCATTTTATTCACCGGTACACAATTCATATAGCCGTATTGATTTCTTTTTAACATCCCCACAGATTACGCAGGCAGTTAGGGAGTCTAATATATTTCCCATTTTAATTTCGGACCATGCCCCGGTGTATTTGTCTGTAACATGGGCCCTGTTCCCTGTATCTACTTCTTGGAGGTTAGACCCCTTGTTAGTAAAGGATGTAAAGTTCCTAGAATGGGCTAAGGAGGAGGCCCAGAGATTTCTTGTGGAAAATCCAGCACAGGACACCACAGCTGGGGTTAGGTGGGAGGCTTTTAAAGCCACCATGAGAGGTAAGATTATTGCTTATGCAGGGGCAAGAAGGAGAGATAGGGAACAAAATTAAAGTATTTGGAAGGACAGCTAAAAAAAGTACAGAGACAGCATAAGGAGCAAAAAGGGAAAGCAAGGCATGACTCTCTGTGAAGGAAGATAGTAGGCCTTGAAATGGAGATAAATTCTCTTTTATCAAGGAGAGCAGAATTTTCAATATTGAGGTTGAAGCATAAATATTGGGAAGGGGGAGAGAAAGGGGGGAAGGTATTAGCATATAGTCTAAGGAAACAGCAAATGGATCGGTATATAGCTAGGCTGAGAGACGCTGCAGGACGGATGTGTACTAACAGTGGGGAGTTAAATGCAGTTATGGCAGAATATTATAAAGCTCTGTATTCTTCATCCAGACAAGGGGATCCCCAAGTAATTCAGGATTTTTTGCAAACAGTGGAACTCCCCTCGGTAACTTCACAGCAAGCCGAATTATTGGATGCCCCATTAACTATAGAAGAGATAAACAAGGCCTTATTTTCTCTCAAACCAGGGAAAGCCCGGGGATGGTTATTCAGTGGAATTCTGGCAGGCGTTAGCAGATGTTATTACTCCTATACTTCAACAAGTATATGCTGAAATAGAGGTGCAAGGAATGCTTCCACCCACACTACGTGAGGCGGTCATAACTGTATTGCCCAAAAGGAAAGATCCACCTCCCTGGTAGCTACAGGCACGTTCACTTCTAAATGTGGATAGCAAGATATTCACCAAAGCATTAGCACTAAGATTGGGTTCTTTTGTTACCACAGTTAATACATCCCTCTCAAGTGGGGTTTGTCCTGGTAGGTACAGTGCAGATCATCTTAGAACCCTAATCAACAGCCCATATTGCATCTCAACTACACACTCCAGCGGCTGCAATAGCTATAGATTTCAAAAAGGCTTTTGATTCCCTGGAATGGGATTATCTCCAGGAGGTACTGGGTAAACTGGGAATAGGCCCTCGCTTTCAATCCTGGGTAAAAGCCTTGTATACTTCCCCAACGGCCAGATTGCTGACCAATTCCACTCTATCCCCACCTTTTCAGTTGGCCCGTGGCACCAGGCAAGGGTGCCCTCTCTCCCCTTCTATTTGTGTTAGCTGTTGAGCCATTACGGTGTGTCTTGGGGCAGTCAGTCTATAAAAGGGATAGCAGCTGGAAACACAAAGTACACCACTCTTTTATATACTGATGACCTTCTGGTCCTAGTGGCAGATACAGGTGGAGTTATCTTCTATACTTGCAACCCTGAACCATTTTAAGGAAATTTCTGGACTTGAATAAATGCTACTAAAACCGAAGTTCTTCCTCTTAACTCAGGTGTCTCCCCTCGGTATTAGGGGACACAGGCTTGAAAATGGGCTAAGGAAATATCATGTATTGGGTATTCGTTTTTCTGCCGACCTCTCAAAATTATGGGAATATAATCTTCGCCCTCTATTGGTGGAAATGCAAGAGGATATGTCCAGATGGACCAAACTCCATTTAACCTTAGCGGGCAAAATAGCTGCAATTAAGATGATCTTGGCCCCCCAATTTTTTTATTTCCTGGCACATAT
This sequence comes from Neoceratodus forsteri, assembly GCA_016271365.2. Classification (NCBI taxonomy): domain Eukaryota; kingdom Metazoa; phylum Chordata; order Ceratodontiformes; family Ceratodontidae; genus Neoceratodus; species Neoceratodus forsteri. The sequence continues at coordinate 1,066,447,558 of CM057454.1, read as the reverse complement.
CCCTCTTGATTTGCCACAGGGCTGGATTCAGAAGATAGATAAGGCAATAGGGAATTTTCTATGGGAAGGGAAAACTCCCAGGTACAGTAGGAATAAACTGCGTGCACACTGGAAGGTAGGGGGGTGGTGTCTGCCCTGGTTTACAGGGTATAAGTGGGCATTCCACCTAGCACAATCCATACACTGGTTAGGATTAGATTCCTCCCCTCAACCACAGTGGGTGGACATAGAGCAGGCTGTAAGTCAAAAAGTCTCTTTGTCATTGCTTATCTATGATAAACCTCCAACAATTTTAAAAAAGCATCCCACAATAGGGGCTGCTTTGCAATGTTGGGAGAAGGTAAGGAGGAAGTTGAAGGTGGATTTGGCACCTGTTAAATTAACTCCGTTATGGGGAAATGGGAATCTGTGTATAGATAAAAAAAAGCTGTGTACTGGAAAAGCTGGGCAGATAAGGGCATTACCAGATTGGAGGATATATTAGCCACGTCCGCCCTGGTAGTGGACACATTGCCAACCTGCAGGTCAGATGGTCAATTCAACTTCCGATTTTTGGAGTATTTACAATACATATGGCCTAGACATATCTGGCCAGGTGGCAAAAGGAGGCTCATAAGTACACCTTCCTGGATAACCAAAAAAGGGTTGGCCAGTTTAATTTATAATGCTCTCCAGGAGTTAATACCCTGCCAAAGTGAAAAATCCAAACAAAAATGGGAAAAGGCTTTAAAACTGGAAATTACTGAGACACAATGGAAGGAATGCTGGAAGGGGGCTCAGAAACATTTTATAGATGTGAGAAGTAAGTTAATACAAAATAAAATTTTACACTCCTGGTACCGTACACCGGTAGTATTACAAAAGGCGGGGGTGATAAAATCTAATCTATGTTGGAGATGCAACTCCTACCCGGGGGACTTAGCTCACATTCTTTGGTCTTGCCCAATGATACAACCAGTGTGGGATAACATCTGTGCAGTAGGAACCAAAGTGTTAAAAAAAAGTATTCCACGGTCCCCCCTTTTGCTGTTACTGGGTATAAAATCAGAAGCCCCCCACTTAAAGAAATTGGAACACCGTTGGCTGGCCTATGGGCCATGCAATGAAGCTCCTTGTATGTAGATTGCGGACTACTGATACTAGTGCCCAAGAACTCCTTGCCTCCATGGTCCACATTGCCCTATGGATAAGCTTTCCCACTTGATAAGTAACTCCCTTGTAATATCGAGGATTGTTGGACCCCTTTGTTAGATATGCTACCCCTAAGACTGGTGTGGGTTGAACTGTGCAACCAGGATCTCAAATAAGGCAATAAGTCCATGGAAATGAACTGAAAACTTGGCTAACCAGGGTTGTATATATAGGTGGCAATAAAATGCCCCCTTACTCATATGTAGGGTATCTAACTTTATAGAATAGTGATTCTTTGTGTTTGTTTGCTCTTTAACTAGGGTGCCAGAAGTCTGGATAGCACCTGAGATATAAAATCCCTTTTCTTTCTGTTCCCTGTTAGGAGGTATGAATGAGGAGCATGGATGCCTTGCCTCTCCATTATTTCAAATAACAAATCGTATAAAGTGAGGTGAGTACAGGTCATGTAACAATGCTCTTTTTGCTCCTGTGTTGAGTTGTATATGTAACCAGCAACTCACTAGTTAATCCTGTCTAGTATAAGGGCTATCATTATTGTAAAGAAACTGAAATAATAAAAAAAAATTAACAGCAAAAAAAAAATAAATAAATAAATAAAAACATAAGCATAGAATACCAATCTTCTTACTACTGGTCACAAGGGAAAGGGAATGCAGTGAGGTGGGGGGGACGAGGGTCAGGAATACAATGAAAAAACAACAACTCTCTATTATCCATTTGATAACAAATAAATTCTATATTTTGAACAGTTTTTAATCAGATCAGTAACAATCTTATTTTCTCCCATCTCCATTCATTCAACTGCCATGCTCTTAAGTGCATGCTAGCCAGAGTGTTTCTTGATTTATTTCAATGCTTGTTTGTAGGATCTTGAGATAGAAAATCCATCTCATTTCAGCTTCTCCAATCATTTTTTATAGTTCCTACCTCTGCTAGGTGGAGAGACTGCTTCTAAAGCCCCAAATATCAGTGCAGAGCCATTATGTCCTGCCTGATTAAAATGTTAAAAACCATAAAACCAAAAACAGCTGCTCAAACCTTTTAATTACTACACACTGGAATTCACATTTCTTATAAGGGGTGCTGCTAGATGGTGATGAATAACAAACAAAGCAAAAATACTAGCGCATAGCCCCCCCCCCCACGGCATAACATTTAAACTTTCAAATGCCAAAAATGGCTATATTTACTTTCAAGCTCCATGCGAGAAGAGGGTCCTCTTTGTTTCAGACTGGAATTCCAATCTGAGTAAGCTAAATCACCAACGTCAAAGTGGGGCCCTTCGATTTAGTCCCTAACTTTCCAATGCCTCAATGGCTACTAGCTAACTGCTTTTTATACTGTGCTCCCAGCAGATTTGCTACAGGTGATTTAACTTTCAAGTGCCTAAATGGCTACCAATTGACTCACTTTATACTGTGCTCCCAGAGGGATAAAACACAGGCATTTTAAAGGGAGCATGCTAGAGAGAACACCAGTAAACTCCCCAAATTCAAGTAAAACCATAAAACCAAAATAGCTGCTCAAACTTTTAATTACAACACCTGGAATTCACATTTCTTATAAGGTGCTGCTAGATGGTGACAAATAACAAACAAAGCAAAAATACTATGCGCCCCATACATAGTATAACATTTAAACTTTCAAATGCAAAATGGCTATATTTACTTTCAAGCTCCATGTGAAGAGGGTCCTCTTAGTTTCAGACTGGAATTCCAATTTCAGTAAGCTAAATCACCAGCGTCAAGGTGGGGCCCTTCGATTTAGTCCCTAACTTTCCAATGCCTCAATGGCTACTAGCTAACTGCTTTTAGCTTACTCAATTGGAATTCAAGTTTGAAACTAGAGGACCTCTCCTCACATGGAGCTTAATATATCAGCCCTTTTGCAATTAAAGTTTAAAATGTTATGCTATGGGGGAGGGTGTGCGCTAATATTTTTGCTTTGCCGATTAAAATGTTGTGCAGCAGGTGATCTCTCTTTGTTTCTTCTAATATCCCCTTTATGCTCTAATATGCACACCTTTAAAGCCCTCTTGGTTTGTCCAATGTATAGTTGGTCACAGGGGCATTGGATAACATATATAACACCCTCTGAGTAAAAGGAGAAGAAAATCACTTTGGTTCTGGGGGGGTGGCAGAAGAAGTAAGGAACAAGTGTCTAGCCTTCAGGACGTACAAGGAGACACAAAGGGATAAGGACAAGGAAATGACCATCAGTGTCTGAGAGAGGAGGGTAAGGCAGTGAGGAGCACTAAAGCGCAAACAGAGGAGAAAATAGCTCAATCAGTTAAAAAAGGAGATAAGACATTCTTCAGGTGCATTAGTAAGAGATGGAAGATAGAGGGGGGAGCAAAGTCAGCACCAAAGATTAGGCGAATGAGGCTTTATTACCAGGAATGCCAAAACAGCTTGAGTAGAAGTCAGGACCTTGACCGGTTTCACTCAAAGGAGCGTCCTGAGGAGGATCTGATCTAAAGGAGCACCATGTACACTTAAAAGAGCTGATTTAAAGTGACAGTGTTTTAAAATCAGACAAAACCACATATAATATGTAACAATGCAAACCAATACAAAAATACGAAAGTATTAAATGTTAAACCATAGTGGTGATTTTAAATATTACAATAAATAGTCACAATAAATATATCACTCTAATACTAAATTCATAGTATAATATTTAGTAAATGGGAAATCCTATATTTCATCTGAAACAGCTGGGTGTATTGCAAGGTTTAATTTTTTGATTTCCCCTTTTTTTTCTGGATGAAATCCAAAAGGTTGCCAGGGGGCATCAACAACCTCCTAATGAGGAAGCAAAAACAAAAATAAATAAATTATTCTCTATTTGTAATCAAACTCCTAAAGCTAATATAAATATATGCATTAAGATTAAACCTTAACATACTACATTTACCATCAAACAACAATCTGCTACCCTTCTTATTCTTACTTTTACTTTTAGTCGGATGCATAATATAACTTTTCTCATTCAGGCCTGGATTTCTGAGGCTGCCCAAAGTAAAAATCCAAAAAGCTTCACTTTTCAATAGTCTACCATCAATGTCGCCCCCTCTGGATCCTAGAGTAACATGCTCTATACCACAGAACTTGAACGTATGGCATGCATTTCCTAATCAGGAGCCTGTTCCTTCATGTGTTACAGGTTGTGTGATATTCCTGATCTTGTGTGCTGCAAGTGCATTTGATGTATCTTTCCTCTTGACCTTACCCAGATGTTCCTCTTTCCGTACTTGAGTGGTCTGGTGGTCTTACCAATGTAAAATGCACCACACATACATGTCGCTAAATACACCACATTGTCTGTTGCACAGGTAATACAATCAGTCATATCATATTCCCAAGTGGCATTAGTAGTGGTGAACATATGGCTCTTAATAATGGAAGTACAAAATTTACAGTGGCCACAGGGACATGTGCCATGTGGGCGCTGTGGTATCCAAGCAGTATTCCTAGTATTTACAGGTTTTGTAAACTATGTACTAGTTTATCCTTTATTTTTGTGGAAAGAAAACTATAAAACATAGCACATCCCACAACCACATAGTCATAGTAACAAGTAAAACATCCAGTTAGCAACATTTTTTTTTTGTTAACTAGTACATCGTATAGCTAAGTACACATCCAACTGGAAAACCGGGCAGTGCATTTAAGTAAAAGTTCAGAAGCAAGACCATCACTATCAATAAAAAGACAGTATTGATAATTAGAGAGGTGCCAAAGGTTCAAACCGGGGCATTATTGTAAGAGGGAGGAACCTTGCAAAAAGAAGACTTTAGGTAGGCATTCCACTTCAGTGAGTATCTATCCAATCAACCTTGATGTGCATAGCACAGATGTTCGAGAGAGGCTAGTCATGCCAAGGCAGCATGCCAGCCCCTCCGAGGGGATAGAACAGGTTGATGCCAATACATAAGGAGAAGGCGCTTGGTCTCCATAAGGGCCAGCATAATTCTCTCATGAGTGGAAGCAGGGAAAGCCCCCAGTGAGGTCATGTCTCCCAACAGAAGCTTTGGGTCTGCCAAGGATACTCCAGAGCCTACGACCTGAGAGCAGTCAGCAGCCACAGCTGACCAGAAGGGCAACAGCAAGGGGCAGGTCCATAAGACATGCAGGAGATTCATTTCCAGTTGCTGGTAATGCCAGCAGTTAGACTTTTCCACAAGACCACACTTACACAGAACCACTGGGGTGCGATACTAATGTAGGAGAATTGTAAACTGGATAAACCAACTCTTCGTACCTCTATGTTGCTTATGCCCATCCCACTGATATTGGGACCAGGTAGTTTCGGGGATATTACATTTAAGAGCTTCTACCCATTTGAGTCTTCTCTGGGCTGAGAGATCTGGCTGAGTTTCTATCAATGTCCTGTAAAATCCACCAATATGGCCACACATGGTGGAGGATTTGTGGAGCCCCCCTAGCCATCTCCATCCGAGGGAGCTGCTTCTTGATCCATGGCAGCAGTTAGCCCTGTTCAGGGGCTGAAAGGCCGGAGAGAGAGAGTAAAAGGAGCAGATTAAGTAGACAGCTAGTGGGGAGGGAAGACAGCAGGGGGTGAAAAATTAAGTAATTAGCAGCTTGGAGAGACCAAGGGGAGGGGGGCAAGGAGCCCGAGAGTCTGAGTACAGCAGTTAAACAGCTAACAATTCACTCACTAAAGAGCTGTAACACTTGCAAAAAAATGATTTTTTAAACAATAAAGACATTTACAGGCTGTAATATTTGTACTAGTGTTTGAATTAGTGGAGAAAAAAACGCCAAGGATGGCAGGCAGAAAAGCGTTGCAGAGTGTCCAATCAGAGGTGAGGCCAGGAGAGCACTCATTTTCCGATTGGTCCAGATGGGACCATACCTTGGTGAGCAGGAAAGCCAGGCAGCGGGCTTCGTGCAGCAGCTGAGAGGATGCCGTCTGTCTGGGAGAGCCGCTTCTTGATCTGCGGCAGCGGTTAGCCCTGTTCAGGGACTGAAAGGCTGGAGGGAGAGTAAAAGGAGCAGATTAAGCAGGCAGCTAGTGGTGAGGGAAGACAGCAGGGGGTGAAAAATTAAGTAATTAGCTGGATTTCAGAAGTCACATTCTACCACCACTTCGCTGCTAAGACTAACTGAGACAGTCCTCACTGGCTTCGACAAAGGGCATATTACCTCTGCCATCTTTGTTGACCTGGCAAAAGCCTTCGACACTGTCTCACACCCTCTCCTTCTGAACTCTCTCTCAGCCACTGGACTTTCTCCTTCTGCCACAAGCTGTTTCAATGCTTACCTGTCTGACAGGTCTCAATCAGTTAAAATTGCCGGCATCACCTCTTCCCCTCTGCCCATAACCACTGGCGTCCCCCAGGGTTCGGTTCTTGGACCCATTCTGTTTTCCATTTTCTTAAAAGATCTCCCCCTAATCTGCACTACTTCCAGCATCCACATGTATGCTGATGACACGGTTCTATATGCTTCTGGTATATTGGTCACAGATGTCACCTCCGGGCTTCAGTCTGACTTCTCCAGAGTCCAACACTGGTTTAACTCACATCAACTCTTTTTAAATGCCAAGAAAACAATCTCTATGACTTTTGGAACTAGGCAGAAACTCGCTAGGCTAATCACCTTACCTTCATTCCACACACTGGATGGGACGGTACTAGAGGACTCTCCCTCATTCAGGTATCTTGGTGTCTGGCTTGATAGACACCTAAACTTCTCATCACACATCGAGGCAATCCAGAAAAACTCAAGCCTAAGCTCAGTGCCCTCTACAGAAATAGCAGCTGTATACCACTTGTGGCTAGGCATGAGCTAGTACTGAAGATGATCTTGCCTATATTCGACTACTGTGATATAGTCTATGGTGCTGCCTCACAATCCTCCTTAGCCAAACTTGATTCTCTTTATAATTCCTTCTGCCGCTTTGCCCTTGATGCCCCCCACCTCACCCACCACTGTGACCTTTATCGGTCCCTAAACGTCCTCACGCTTCAAAATTGACGTACGCTTCATGGGGCCAAATTCATCTCTAAATACTGGCTCGGCTCTCTCCCCTCCTACCTGTCTACCTCACTTAATACCCCCTTCTAACTTCTACTCACTGAGATCTGACAACCTACACACCTTAACTATCCCCACCAGATCCACATCCTCTGGCCAAAATGCTTTTACACACCGTCTTCCTAAACTATGGAATGCTCTTCCAACGCAAATCCACCACTCCTCATCACTGTTCTCCCTCAAAACAGCTCTACTCAACTATCTGATCCCTAACTGCTCTTGCTCCTGACCCCTCCTATATTCTCCTACTCTCCCCTCCACCCCTCCCCTCTTCCCCTCTCCACCTAAGTTACTTTTCTAACTTCCTAGTACTTACTACCATGTCTTGTACTCATGCTTCCCTCCCTTGTGTATTGTATTATCAAGTATCTCCCGATTGCACTGTATTCCTGCATGTATCGGCTGACATTTACTATGTGCTACTGTCTCTGTACTGTACTATGCTTTAATTTTTTGTATCATTTAAACATGTTGCAACTTCCGATTCCCCTCTCCCCCAGGATGTACTGTGAGACGAGCATTAAGTTGCTCAGTGTACCCCTCCTGGTGAAACATTTCAATAAATAAATAAATAAAATCTCCATTTGTGTCAGTTTCATAGCACCTAGAAAGTTCTTGGAGATCACTGCAGAGCTGGAGATATCTCCAAAAGTTTGCACTGGGGAGCAGGGATTTAGCATGCAACTGTTCATAGGAGAGCAAGACGTCTGAGTCTTCCACACATATGACTTGAACCTTAATTATGCGCTTTGACTCCCAGGTAGGCCATCTGAGAGGCAGACCCCTTACCAATAGGAGGGGTATGCGCCACAAAGACACATATTGGAAAAGGGGGCCCAGACAGCTTGGGGCGTATTAAATAGGAACATTAGGGTTCTCCATGCTTTGTGGGTCTTGACCATGATGGGAGAGAGAGTACAGGAGCCTTTGGTCTCCGAGTGGAGCAACACCTCAGGGGGGGTGCTGCCCCTGAACAGACCAGTTTCTACCTGTACCCACGAAAGCTTATGGTGCGCCCCTGGCACAAACCAGTGAGAAGCAGCAGATGTCATGCATGCCAAGTGGTAACCCTTAAGCCAAGGGACTCCCAATCCCCCATGAGACCAGTGTGCCTGAAGCTTCTGCCTACTCCATCTCGGAGGTCTGCCATTCTGTATGTAACTGAACATGATCAGTCTAGATATTTAAATAGCTTAGGGGATTGGGGGATCAGTAGATTATTGAGGAGATACATGACCTTATGTAGAAGCAACATCCTCACCGCCGCTACTCTGTCTGGCAGGGACAGCCGAAGCCTGCGCCACCTGATCACCTCTAAGGAGAGTTACTCCAGCAAGGGAGAGAAATTGGAAGGCTCCAGCTCTGACCAATGGTTGGGAATATAGATACCTTAGTAGGTAAACCCCTTCTCCACCCAAGCAAGCTCAGTGCCACTAAGGCAGTCTCTGTGACACGTGTGGTTCATAGGGGCCAGAATGGCCTTTTTCTGATTAGTGCTCAGTCCTGAGAGGGCAGTGAAGTCTATGAGAATGGCAGGAACTGCCAGTATTGACTGATGGGGGTGGGAGAGGGTAAGCAACAAGTCATCAGCATAGGCCGCCATCAGGTGGGAAGTGCCATGGACTTTGATCCCCGAAATAGTCAGGGAGGCCAGAAGGTCCAACAAGAGGGTATAGGGCTATCCAGAAGAGAAGAGGGGAGAGAGGGCACCCCTTCCTGATTCTGCTCTGCAATGGGAAAGGAGGAGAAATAGTGGTATTGGTGAGGATGCATGTAGTAGAAGAGCTGTATAGGGTGTGCACCCACCAACAAAAATGTGAGCCAAAGCCATATCTCTGCAGTACTTCGTACAGATAGCTCCACCCGATCAAATCAAACGCCTTAGTGAAATCAACCACCAGGGCTGCCATAGGACTGGATGCCCAGTCTGCTACCCATTTGAGATTGAGTAGCAGCCTGGTGTTATCCACGCCCAATTTGTTTTTCATAAAGCCTGCCTGTGCAGGGTGGATAATAGAGGGCAACACATCCAAAAACTGGGTGGCTAGAATTTTAGCTAACACCTTAGTGTCGACCGACAGCAGAGAGATGGGGTGAAAGTTCGCACAATTCAGTGGGTCATTAGACTTTTTTGGGAGAAGGGTAATAAGTTCCTCTCTCATAGTAGGTGGGAGGGATTGGGCTTCATGAGCTTCTTGTAGAGCTTGAAGTAAGGAACCCGTTATTTCAGGTTGTAAGGCATGGTAAAGTTCCACTGTCATTCCATCTGGACCCGGGGCTTTCCCCGGTGTCATGCAGGATAAAGCTTGCCTCACCTCCATACCTTCGAGCAGGGCATCCAGCTGGTTTGCCTGGGCCAGCATCAGCATTGGTGTCGCTGAGTCTTGGCAGAACTGGGCTAAGCCTTGTTGAATCTTAGAAGGGGACAGGGATGAATGTGACTGATACAGGGAAGCATAAAAGGACCTCATAGTAATGTTGATGTCCTGTGGGTCATGGATGACTTTCCCCAAGGTGTCTCAAAGGGCATGGATGCATGAGGAGGCCTGCTGCTTGTGCAGTCTAAAGGCCAGGAGCCTGCTACTTTTCTCACACCCATCCCAGTAGTTATGCTTCACCCTGAGAAGAAGCATTCTGCCTTATGATTATAAATGGTGTTAATTTGATATTTCAAGCCAACAATCCAGCACAAAAGGGAAGGATCTCTCCCCGGGGACCACAAAGAGTGGAATTTCTGTTCCAAGCCTGCAAGATCCGTTTGCAGTGAAGCTAGGGTTGCTCTGTGGGCCCTGTTTTAAGCCACAGAGAAGGCTATGATGTGGCTTCACAGGATGGCTTTGAAGGCCTCCCAAACTGTGCCTGCGGACACCTCCCCAGGAGAGCTAGAGTAGAAATAATCGTGGGCCACCTGTGATAACATCCAGCAGAACTCAGGGTCTTTGAGAAGTAAGGGACTACATCTCCACCAGGTGTTTTGAGATCGCTGTCCTACAGGAGTGTAGGTGGTAAGAACTGGAGCATGGTCAGATATTATAATGCTCCCAATTTTGTTCTCAGAAAGGCCCTGGCCTGCAGCTTCATTTGTGAGCCAGAAATCAATGTGGTTGTGGGTGGCATAAATGTGGGAATAGAAGGTATAGTCCCGACCTGTCAGGTGGTCTCTCCACCACATATCCACTAGGCCCTACTCGTCCTGAAGCTCCTGCAATGCTGCCTTTGCTTTGGGGTGTGTTTGAGAGAGGGGGTTCGATTTATCCAAAAAGGAGTCAGAAACCATGTTGAAGTCACCCCCCACCAAGATAGGAGTGTCGGGACCCTCCAGGGTCAAAGAAGATATAGCTTGGCTGATGGCTGGGAAAAAATCATCATAGTCTTCATTGGGAGCATATAAGTTGGCCACTATAAGATGCCCAGCTGGGGATGAATGCTTAACCACCACCCACCTCCCATGCAAATCCCATCGGAAATCATCAACCTTCCTCGGCGATGAATGTCTCACCAAAATCACCAGTCCCATGGATTTATTTTGGGCAGAACTGGCGTGTACCTCTCCCACTCACGGTTTCTTCAACCAAGGCACTGCTCGACCCAGGAGATGAGTCTCTTGGAGTAGAGCAATGTCCACGCAAAGGGATCGAAGGTACTGGAGCACCTTTGTGTGTTTAATAGGGTGATTAGGGCCCTTAACATTCCAGGGAACCAAATTGGTGTCATTAGAAGGCAGACATGAAGGGGGGACCATATCCTCAAAAATAGAAGACAAGGTACTTACTCAGACAACCAGATAGAGAAGGGCTAGGTGGGATACTGGAAGTGGGAGTAGAGGGCTCCACTCTCTGGTAACACCACTGATGAACCTTTGGCACAAAGCTGTAAAGGACACAGCTGAATAGGTATAGGCTGCAGGTATGCACTGCTACAGGAAACATGCTAAAAGGAAAAAGAACACAGAAAAAAGATATAAACACACAACAGATTAGGAAGTGCAAATGCTAACACACTGGTAACAGCTAAAGTATTAACCGCAAAAAGAGTGTAAACAAGCATCACCACGCTAGTGGATTCTGGGCCAATTGTGAAAGAAAGTGATGGTAAATCACAGCTCTCAGCTGCACAGGCCTAAAAAACTCAAATCGGGGGGGATGCACACAGAACCCTGTAGAGAACAGCTTCCCTTAGGAGACAGCTGACCTATGGTCAGGCACCAGGACATCATCAGGAGGCAATAGGGGAAAGGAGAGGGGAAAGGAAACTGAGGTGGAGGGGAAATGTGGGGGAAGAGGAGGGTCCTCAGGGAATGGAAAGGGGGGAAGAGGAAGTAGAGGGTAGTCTGTCTAACTGAACGTATCATCTGTGCTATGATACCGTAGCCTTGGACAGAGGGGAATTGGCCAACATTATGGGTCTTACTGGAGATATAAACCTCAAACCTGGAGACGCCTGGCAGGGGCAAACATGGTCGGTAAAGAGACCGGCTCCAACTACCAAACCCTGTCAGTGTCAGTGCCCCAAAAATAACAGGGGAACAAGACTCCCCACCAACAAATACAGTAACCAAAACCCAGCATGCACATGGCAGAGCTAGACAAGGCAAGCTTCCCCTACTAGATGGACAGCCCAGAGCAATAACCAGTGCAGCAGCAGAAAAGGGAGTTAATTAAACTATGGTACTGAACATTTCCAAGAGTAGCAGGACACAGACCATTTCTTCAACCACTGGGATCTTCGGCCTATCTGGTGATGGCCGGGGGGTCCTGGGGGCCTGAGGACACCACAGCAGCATAAGAGAAGTCCAGGTCTCACAGGAGTTGCCGCATCTACTACTTCCACCTGAGAGGCATCTGGATAGTTGGCCCAGTCCACAGTAGTATCGGTGTCCATATCTGGTAAATCCTGACTTTCTGGATGGACAGGTGAAGTTGGCTGAATGTAGTCTTCCCTGTAAATTTTTGCAGGTGGGGTGTTAATTTGCAGCTCAGGGGGCACGGGGGTGCTGCTCCATGCTCTTTGCCGGTGTCTATGATTGCAGCCAGAGGGCTGTGGCAGCAGTAATGAAGGAATGCCAGGAATGGGAAGAGCTATGGCCATCAAAGGAGGAGGTGAGTGGTCAGTCGGGACAACTGAGACAGGGGGACTACTGTAAGCCGTTGCATGTCCAGCTAGAAAAGAGTCTTCCGGGAACTGCTTGCTCTGCAAATTGATCCCCCAGTGGTTATTTTGGCACTTGGTACCCAGAGCCTTCTGGGAGGTATAGTAGGGATTGGGAGGTTAGGCCAAAACCAGGAGAGCCATTTTTCAATTAGCGCAGGGTGATCAGCTACCAGTTCGTGCCCATCCTTGGAAACCAGCAGATCAGTAAGTCCCCGAAATCTAAATTGAAAGTTGTGCTGGTATAGAAATTTCTTGATTGGTCCAAATGCTCTCCTCCTAGCAGCTGTTTCATGTGCAAAATCCTAATAAAAAGTCACCAAAGAACCCTACCATCGAACCTCCCCTAAGTCTCTGACTGCCCTCAGGATGTGCTCCTTCATGGTATAGCAGAGGAAGTAAGTGATGATGGGCCTTGGAGTCTGAGTGTGCTTGACCCTTTTACCAGCCACGCGATGGGCCCTCTCAACATCCATGGGGCCTCTCCATCTCTCCCCAAGAAGCACTGGGAGGTTCTTATTTAGGAAGTGCTCCATGGACTGATCTTCCACCCCCTCAGGTAGACCGATGATGTGCAAATTGTTGTGCAGAGCCCTGTTTTCCTGGTCCTCAACCCGATTCCAGTCTTTCCTCCTGCATTTGGAGTCTGTATAGCAGTTTGGCCTGTTGCTGCTCATGAGCATCCAACCTTTTTTTCTGATAAGTTCATTTTGTCTTGGAGCTGTCTTACTTCTGCCTCAGTAGTAGAAAGGGAGAGGCTAATGTCATCAACTCTCACTAGCAGGGTCTGTAGCATAGTAGTAATATATTGTAAGGAGTCCCCCACAGAGGCTGGGGCAGCTGGTGGCTGTGTAGGTGGCTGGGCACCCTGAGGTTGTACCGCTGGTATGCTGGGGTTGGACATATTTTCAATGCTGCCATGCAAATCTTAGCGACTGCAGTTAATGAGCAAGTAAGCGCCCTGCAAAGCAGTCTAAGAGCCACCGGCATGAATAGTCCTGATGAAGCAGGCAGGTACAGGCCTGTGCGGCCTATGGCACCGGAGTAGCTTGCGGATACCCGGCATTGCAACTGATGCAAATTGCATCAGAAACCATCAACAAATGCTGCCAGTCGGTAGAGGGTAGACTACCCAAACATATAGAGGGGGCAGGGGGTCCCGATGTCCGCAAATTATGGTGCCAGAGCACTGAAGTTGTCCCATAAGGAGAGAGCTGAAGAGATTATGCAGCCATTGCTCTGATGGTCAGGCCATGCCCCCCTCAGTTTATCCTTCAAATTAGGATCTCTCCTATATGTCATGCATGGGGGCTGCACAGTGTGATTCTTTAATAGGGGATCTGTCCTAAGGATCGACCAGTTCTCTTAAACAATATGCTCAATCTGGCCTGACTGTCTACAACACATAGTGACAAAATGTAATCTTTCTATTTTAGTCTGTGATCCTACTGTATTATGTTCCTGTGGTGTTAGGATGCCACCCCTATCTGTATCGCATACCTGTTCAAATGCCAGTTTAACAGTGTCAGAACTATGACCCCTGGCTCTGAATCTCTCACACATATCACCACATGTTAACACAAAATCCTCATTATTAGCATTAGGAGTTTGATTACATACAAAGAATAATTTATTTATTTTTGTTATTGCTTTCTCATTAGGTGGTTGTTGATGCCCCCTGGCAACCTTTAGATTTCATCCAGAAAAAAAGGGGAACTCAAAAAATGAAACCTTGCAATAAACCCAGCTGTTTCAGATGAAATATGGGATTTCCCATTTACTAAATATTATGCTATGAATTTAGTATTAGAGTGATATATTTATTTATTATGACTATGTATTGCAATATTTAAAATCACCACTAAGGTTTTAACATTTAGTACTTTTTTATTTTTGTATTGGTTTGCATTGTTACATATTGCATGTGGTTTTGTCTGATTTTAAAACACTGTCACTTTAAATCATCTTGTTTAAGTGTACATGGTGCTCCTTTACATCAGATCCTCCTGAGGACGCTCCTTTGAGTAAAACCGGTCGAGGTCCTGACTTCTACTCGAGCTGTTTTGGCGTTCCTGGTAATAAAGCCTCATTCACCTAATCTTCGGTGCTGGTTTTGTTTTCTGTACTATTTTGTGGTTACCAAGCACATTGAGCATGTGGAGAGAAACCTCTTTGCCTGTTTGGATTTCTTTGTTGTTCCAGCTCTCCACAATTTGGCTTGGCATCCAGGACTTACAAGTAGCCATTTTTGTAGTGGAGTATCTTTTACTACGGGACTTCCAGTAGAGCAGAACCTCAGTGCTGCAATTAAAATACTGTGTAATATTCGAGTAACCATTGACAGTTTTTCAGTAACCCTGGATATTTGCGTCATTTGAATCTCACATCTAGCTGTATGCCATGGAAGGAAAGAACACATGGAACACACAATGCCAGAGAAGTTATAGTCGTGTTAAAGAGGTGAGGAAGATATCTTCATTTTTGCTCCCTTTATTTACCTTTTACTGTGGGAAGAATTCTGTCTCTGGTGAGCGTTAGTGTGAACCATTTGCCCAGTTTTATAGACACAGCTTCTTGCCCTCACCTTTCTCAAAGTTGTATCATAGCACTATGTGACTTAAGCAAGTGCTGAAATTAAAGGCATGTCACAAGCAGGCTTTTTACAGGGGGAAGCTTTGAGTAGTTTACATGCACAAGTATTCAAGATGGCGGGTGAATAGGAGCTATTTCGAGAGGAGGGAACAACTAATAATAATAATAACACTACAGAAACAGATGCCATTGATGAACCTATAAGTACTGTTACCCTAAATGTTAAAACTGCATTTGTTCAACTTGAGCGAGCAGTTCTTAGAGGAAGGAGACATTATTGGAATCAAGTTTCACTCTAGGCATATTTATGGGTGGACAGAACTCCACGAGGCCTGAGACTAACACATACCCCTGGTTATGGACTTGATAGACAAGAATTCATGACAGAATGGGATTAGGGACTGCAGACTAGGTCTGATTGTATAGTGAAAACAGTTATTAATGATTATTTGAGACAGCAACCTGACATCATAACAGATATTAAGGCCAAAGAAGATATTGTTGAAAATGACAGGGAGCACCCAGAATTTGAACAATATAACAAAGATCTCAAAGAAGGGATTCTAAAAGAGGACATAATTATAAAACAGAGGAAACTGAAACAATTTGAAAGGGATCGACAAGACTATATTCAAAATAAAGTTTTCACTTGGAATAAGCAGCCCAAATATAAGAAACACCAATAGATTAAACATGGGTATGGACATTACATGGGGCAACAGCATCGCAACCCCTCACAACCGTGTCATCTGGATAGTGACACAAGAAGTGATTCTAGCATGAGCACACAGCGTTCCATACTCAGTAATCATAACATTTCCCCTTCATATTATACTTCAACTAGTGACTCTGACATCAATGAGGAAATTTTTTTAAAAGAGAACCAGGAGACCGTGAATTAATTAACAGCCAGAAAGGTCCAATTTCAGACTCCGCAGCTGAGAGAATTATGACAGATCACCAAACGAGGGAATATTGGAAGAGGACAAGGAGGGGTGGCAAGAAATGTAAACACACGTTTGTCAGCAAAAAGAGGGAAGTAACTCCAGTGGAAAATATAGTGATTAACATTTCTGACGTTGTTCCAACAAAGGCCCAGATACAGTTATTACGGAAGGGGTTGTCTTCTGCACCTACAAGTGTTTTGCCAACTCAAACCAGGCAGCTATTTTACTCACTCACACTCACATACACACAATAACAAAACAATAAGTACAGCAAGCCAAAGCTTTATTATAGCAAAATATAATACAAAAGGTTATACATTACCGATTTAATAAAGCATCATCCAAGCCCTCTTCCAATGGCTGGGAAGCCCCCTTGTCAGCCTGGCTAGGAGTCTCTCGAACCGGGAACTGGCCCCACAGCGATGCGTCCACCCTGCAGGAGAGGCTTTTAACCTGACCATTAAATTTTCCAGTATTTATCTCTTTTACTATTTTTTTAGAAACATCCAGTAACTTTTGCAAGCACTCAGGCTGTCACGTCTGCACACTGGCCGGGTACCCAGATCATTTAGCCCAGCACAAACATTAGCCATTTGGAGGCCTTTTACAGATTTGCTAAGAAACCACATTTTAAGCACTTGGCCAGGTGCCCAGAACATTGTAAGCTTAGCAAATATTGTGTCACACTGACCCAAATGCAGAAGTTAAGAAAAACAACAGAAACCTAAAATACAGAAGTTAAAGAAAATAACAGAAAATAACAGTATCATACAAAATAGGATGGCAATAATTAATACATATATACACATATTACTTCATTCGGTCCTTTGATTATTGTTAGAATGATTTGTATGATAATGGCATAAAAGGTTTATATATTTGCAAAGCTCTTATCCTATAAGCCAAATAACAATTCCATATGGTTAGCAGAAATAATACTATAACTATTATTATAAGTGGATGTATTAGTATGTTTAAAATTTTAGTAGCTGATGGGGACCATCCTGTAAAGATATCCCACCAGTGATGGGCAGTTTCAGTTTGTATTTTGGATTTTAACTTAACCATTTGGTAAGCTACTATTATAGTTTGGATTTGTCTCTGTATTAATGTTTTATTTTTAACAGCCAAATGGGCTTTCATTAAATTAGTGTCTTGGATAATTTTTCTGATTTTTTTCAAAGATATACTAATGTGAGGGTTTCCAATGATATCAGAATGCCAATTTAAAATAAGTTGTTGTTCACTGTCTGGGACAAAGGTGTAAGTTACGCCCTCCCACCATAAGTGAGTTACATTTTTTAGACATTCAGAAAAAGGGCAAGTTAGATTATACATTTGAGTAGTATTTTCTTGTTTAGTTACTATGCAAACATATTGAGGTCCTATTTTAACAAACATAATAAAGGTCAACGGTAAAATTGTCCGTTGACAGAGGTTTACTGAATGTTCTAAGAGGCATGGTTTATACAGTCGGGATTGTTGCCCACAGACCATGCCATCCATGGTCTGTGAACACAAACTCAAGTCATGGGTTTTATTATTATTATTTATATAATTTTCATTAAAATGTGGTAACCAATATTTAGGTTTAAGCCATGGAAGTCCAAATATTAAGGGTAATACTATATATTTACACATTAACTGTGGGTTGCTAACATTATAATGGACAATTTGTCCAGAACAATATGTATCAGTACATTTAACTTTGTTGGGAAATACTGATATTCAGTTAGTAATTGGTATCTATTGTTTAAATACGGTCCTCCATATAAATTTATTATTACTCATTAAATTACTCTGTGCTTTGTTCTTTTGTGTTAATGCATATATTTTTTGCATAGTGCATTCTGTCCAGTTGATAAATTGTGATGCGTTCTCTGCTAAGCCCAATGATTTTACTTGCGATTTATTAAACAATTGCAAAAACTCTGCATTATAATTTAAAGTTAGTTTTTGAGGGCTAAAAACAGTGGGCATCCACTGTGCTTGTAAATTAACTAAGCTGGATACATCTACCCCTACTGTTTTAAGCTTGTTGGTTAACGTTTTTGTATTTATACTATTTAAAACTCCTACACCAGCACCAAGGCCGCCTAGCAATGTATCATACCATGCTCGTCTACTTTTACATTTATGACTAGGAGCAAACGTTATATTAAAATTAATGATATTCTTTTGATATTGCTGAGCTACTGATATACAGGTAGAAGGTACTTTAACCAAGCTGTCATTATTAACAATAGGATGATTTTTAAGGACAGTAATATAGTCTGCCCAAGCGGTTTTATTTTTTATTGTAGTTGCATTCATGCAAAACAAAGTATTTATGTTAGCTAGTTCAATAGTCTCATTAAAAATGTCTGATTGATTTATGCAGCATGCACATGCCTTCCGAAAGTCCTGCATGCAAGTATTGTGTAAGTTGCAGCATCTCACTGCCGTAAGATTATGCATGCTAATCTTAGCGGTGTCACTAACATTTTGTACATATAATTGATTTGACCATTGTCCTGGAGTGGGACCTTTGGATGTTGTCCAAAGAGTAACCTGTGGCACAAAGGTTATATTCATCACTGCACAAGACTGTAGAGATGAGCAGGTAAAGTTCCCCTGGGTTTTATTTTTGGTATCATTTCTCCATTCCCACTTTATTGTACCATTGTAATTGGCTCGTTGCATTCTTCCCCCAGGGGTAACGGGCTCTGCCAAATAGGCCATGAGACACACCAGCATCCCTTTCACAATTTGTTGTGGGACCTAGAAAGACACAAATTTTATCATTTTTGAAGATAACATTTGTGTGCAGGCACATATTCCCATCTCTCCTTCCCTGATTTAATGACCAGCACAGTGTTATCTTTTCCCATAGCTATTACTTTAGCCGGTTTGGGCGGGCCAGTTGGGCTAGTAACCCACACTTTGGCTCCACTGTTAAAGTTATTAGTAGATCCAAATCCTTTATCTCCTCTGACTGTTAAAAGTGTGGGGGCCTTCCCTCTCACCGGTGTCACTTTGTGATAGGGGACAATTAACAACTGTGCAACTCTGTCATGTGGTTGAATAAGTAAATCTTGATTTCCACCATTCATTAATATTACTTTAATTTTACCTTGATAGTCACTGTCAATTATTCCCCCCAAAATTTGTATTTCTTTTAATGCCAATCCAGATCGAGGTGCAATTAAACCAAAATGCCCTGATGGTATTTGGATTCCAATGCCTGTTTTAAGCAATTGTATATCTCTGCTATTCAACCTGTATTTTTGGAGAGCATGTAAGTCCAAACCGGCAGCCTCAGGGGTTGCCCTATAAGGAGCCAAAGCTCCTTTTGTGACTTTCCAGTACAAAATAGTATCTGCAGTTGTATATGCCTGAATTTGTAAATTTGGGGTTATTATTTTCATTAACGGTGTCTCAGATTCCCCTATTGGTCTGTTATTGATGACTTGTAATGCTTCATGCAAATTTTCTCTCCATTTTTTTAGATCCCCCCCCCAATTTTTTCCACTGTTTTTTTAGCAAACCATTTATTTTTTCAATCAATTCAGCTGCTTGGAGGTAGTACGGGATGTGAAATATCCATTGGATATTGTGAGCATGACAATATTCCTGCACCAGTTTCCCTTTAAAATGCGAACCATTGTCGCTTTGCATTTGCAATGGTATTTCATAGTATAGCATGATCAAATCAATGGTCTTAATTGTACTTTTCTGCGTTGCCCTTTTACAAGGCAAGGCTAACAGATAACCCGAGTAAGTGTCAACAGCTGTACAAGCATATTGGCATCCCCCACTATGAGGTAATGGTCCAATGTAGTCTATCTGCCATATTTGTCCTGGCAGTTTTCCCCTCCCCAGTTGTCCCTTCACTACATGAGGTATAGGTCAGTGTTGTGTATGTTGGCAAACAGGACATTGTGCTATCACAGTCTTTATTACATCCAAAGTTAGGGGTACTCCCCTACTGCATGCCCACCTGTAAGTAGCTTTCTCTCCCAGATGTCCGCATTTTTGATGAGCCCACCTTGCCAACCCTGCCAGTTGTTGGGTCTGACTTTTTTTAATATCCACTGACAAAATTTGGGCTTTTTTATCTGCAACAGAATTATACCATTGTTCTAGCGTGTCTGAAGCACAATGTGCGTCCACATGAAAAACAGTAACTTGAGTATTTTGGACCATAGTCCAAATTTCCTGCCATAATTCCCTTCCCCATACTTCCTTTGAGTAAATTCTCCACTCATTTTTTGCCCAGGTTGGCAACCATGTTGCCAACCCATTAGCTACTGACCAAGAATCTGTATAAATGTGGCAGGTTCCTGTATTTTCTTGCCTTAAAGCTTGATACACAGCATAAAGTTTAGCATACTGACTACTTTTTCCCTCTCCTGATGTTACCAATAACTTTTCAGTCTGTGGGCAGTAAGCTACTGCCTTCCAATGCCTCTGGTTTCCCACATATTTTGCTGACCCATCAGTAAACCAAGCATGTTGTCTATTAGTAGGAGACAATTGGTCAAATGGCTTTTTCCATTTGACAGGTGATTTTTGTACTGCAGGTACCCCCAGGGTACTTGGTTTGTCAGCAACAGGTACTGCAGCTATTTTCTCATGGAGGGTAGCTACCCCTCCAATGCCAATTTTGCTTTCGATCTTGAATGTACCATTTCCATTTTATGATACTAGCCTTTTGAGCATGTCTATCCTGTGGGTTTTGGGGAGCTATTTACCCATTGCATTATGGGTATCTCAGGTCTTAATGCTACTTCATGTCCACTGTCATCTGTTCTGTTTTAGCACGCCAATAACATGCTAACAATTGTTTTCAAATGGTGTATACCTCTCACCCGCCTCCGGTAATTTTCTATTTTAAAATCCCAACGGCACTTTTTTTTCCCCCTGTTTCTGCCACAAACTCCAATTCGCATACTGTCCACTTACAGAAGCATTCAATTCTACACCCCGGGCCAAAGATTCAAAGCTTGTTGGATTGCTTCCTTTGCTTTGTCAAATGCTTTTTGTTGTTCATCCCCCCATTCAAATTCATATTTTTTCCTGGTCACTTTGATCAAAGGGGACAAGATTTGCCCCAAATGTGGTATGTGTTGTCTCCAAAAACCAAATAACCCAACAAACCTTTGAGTTTCAAGTTTAGTCTGAGATGTTGGGAAATCCAAAATCTTTTGTTTAGCTTTAGGGAGTACTTCCCTATGTCCTCTATTTCATTGTATTCCTAAAAACTTCACTGTCTGAGAAGGTCCTTGTATTTTGGTAGGATTTATTTCCCATCCCTTATTCTTCATGTGTTCGATAAGTCTCTCTAACTGCTGTTGCACCATTTCCTGACTAGTTCCCTGTATTAAAATGTCGTCAATGTAATGTGATATTTGTACATCTTTAGGCAAGTCTATTTTGTCCAAATGTTCTGCCACGGTACGATGGCAGATTGTTGGGCTATGTAAATAGCCCTGGGGCAGTCTGGTAAAAGTGTACTGTCTCCCTTGCCAAGTAAATGCAAACTGGTCCCATGCTTCCTCAACAATTGGTATAGTAAAGAATGCGTTAGCTAGATTAATAGCAGCATACCACATCCCCTTATGCTTTTGTATGCGCTCTAATAGTGTGATAGTGTCAGGTACTGCTGCTGTCAGTGGGGGAGTGTGTTTGTTTAACTCTCTGTAATCTACTGTCATTTTCAAAGACTCATCACTTTTCTTCACTGGCCATACCGGATTGTTCCATGCAGTGGTTGTAGGTTTTAGTACCCCTGCCTCTAGCAATTTTTTAATAGTTAAAGTTATTTCATCGTGCGCCCCAGGTATTCTGTATTGCTTTATGTTAATCACTTTAGTTGCAAGCGGAACCACCACCGGTGACATTTGCACCTTCCCCACAATCACTGGTCTGGCGGAAATATATGATTTTGTTCCAAATTGGTATTGCCCATCGGGCAGCTGCAAAGTCATCCCTTTTAAAATGTCAATCCCAATGATATACTCTGGGATGGGTACAATCATTACTTTGTATTTACGTTTTGGCAATTGCCCTATTTTCAATTTTAAAGTTGTCTGTACTGCCTCAATTTGTTTCCCCTAACCCTGTAATTATCACTTTCTCCCCTCTATGCTTTTCAGGGTTCCCATAAATCAATGAGGCCTCTGCCCCGGTATCAATTAATGCCCGCACCAATTGCTGTGACCCATTTTTCCAGTAAATTGTTGTTAGTACATGGGGTCTAACATCCTTCCTTGCCCATCCCTCCACCGGGGCTTGGCCATTATCTCAGTCACGGTTCGTCATTTTCAATTGTTGCAATTCCCTAACTGGGTACAAATCACTTGGATACAAATCCGTGTAATCAGGTTTTCTGTCATTTTTAAGCGGGTTGTTAGATGCGTTGGGTAGGGGTGCCCCATCCGAGCAGCTCCCATTAGCCTCATCATCATCATCTTGTTCCAATGGTGGAGGCGGTTGGTGTCTTAGTTTGGTCGGGTATTTTGCTCATCCTCCCCGATTTCAAATTTGTCTGTTTATTTACTTGTTTTTTGCTATTCAAACCTCTCTTTTTGTACATATTCCACATGTCAGGGGTGCTTATCCCGTCAATCTCCTCCCGGGGCACCCCATCTTTCAAAAGGGCAAGAACCATATCCTTTCTCGAGATTCGGTTGTCAAATCGGGGTTTTTCCCTCCCCTGGGAACTGTCTGAGTTAGATCCTGGATTAGATTCCTTGGGGCCCCAATCACCTAACTCTCCTAGCTGTCTGACGGCTACTACCACCTCCCCGATAGCATTCCCTGTCTGGTTAATTAATAATGTCATAATCACCGCCTTATAGGCAGGTGGGGCAGTCTTGATAATCTTATTCCTCACAGCTACTGTTAAGGGAGTTTCATTCAATTTTGCATGATCCCCTACCGTAATTGCTTCCTTTATTGCCTCTTGTTTAAGGTTCTGTATGCAATCCTTTAATGTGAACCATGGTTTAAGGTCAGCTGGCCAATCACCAGATCCTATATACTTGTGTCGACAAGCTGAGGCTGCTACATCTAGCATCGAAGCAAGATCATTGGGATCTGCTAGTCTTAATGTACGAAAAGTCTGTTTAACCACTGGATCCTGACTTAGTGACAAAAATCTGGGAGCATCTACTTCATCTAACCCTACTCCATCTGCTCCAGTGTCATATAGCCTAACCATCCATTTAATCAGACTTTCACCAGGTTTCTGTGAATACCGCTCCAGGAGATCTGAGATTTCCTGTTGCGAAAAGTCTTCCAATCTATCCGTTCGTGTTACATTACCCCCTTGCAAGTCAGCTCTCCTACATTGCGCAGGACGTAGGTTCCATTGCAGCCATTTAAATTCTTTCTTACTACACCTACAATTGTCATCCCCATCATCATCTTCGTCAGTTGGGGGCCCTTTTTCATCCGGAGAAAACCAGATATTACCATCCCAATCATTAGGGTCCCATCGGGCTCCTGCTTCTGCAATGGCTAAACTAACTTTTTTTTTACTAACCCTTCCCCTTTTCTTTTGATATTTGTACTGTGCCACTCGCACTGCTGCTTTCTCAGCTACAGATTTGGACACGTCCAACTTATCTGTTAGCAAACGATTCTGACATTGTAACATCTCCACTTTACTTTGCAAATCTGCTACTTGTTGTTCTAATGAAACCTTTCCTTGTGCTAAAACAGTTACCTTTTCATGCACCCTTCTGTATGCTGACAAAATAATCCACCCTCTCCGTCCCAGGGCTGCACTTTCCTTCCCTTTCCCACGGTGCTTTTTTGCATACAAGTAACTACATCTGTAGGATCAGAGTTATTTAAACAAGCTTCCCAATTTTCACTTAGTCCTGCACAACAGGACCATTCATTAACTAAAACATCATCGGTGGGTTTCCCACCCTGGGATATCCATCTGAGTGCATGCAACATTAACATCCTTTTCTTAAAATAGACATTTTATTTTTCGGATACTGCCACTACGCCAAAAATGTTCTGCCAACTCAAACCAGGCAGCTATTTTACTCACTCACACTCACATACACACAATAACAAAACAATAAGTACAGCAAGCCAAAGCTTTATTATAGCAAAATATAATACAAAAGGTTATACATCACCGATTCAATAAAGCATCATCCAAGCCCTCTTCCAATGGCTGGGAAGCCCCCTTGTCAGCCTGGCTAGGAGTCTCTCGAACCGGGAACTGGCCCCACAGCGATGCGTCCACCCTGCAGGAGAGGCTTCTAACCTGACCATTAAATTCCCCAGTATTTATCTCTTTTACTATTCTTTTAGAAACATCCAGTAACTTTTGCAAGCACTCAGGCTGTCACGTCTGCACACTGAACGGGTGCCCAGATCATTCAGCCCAGCACAAACATCAGCCATCTGGAGGCTTCTCACAGATTTGCTAAGAAACCACATTCCAAGCACTTGGCCAGGTGCCCAGAACATTGTAAGCTTAGCAAATATTGTGTCACACTGACCCAAATGCAGAAGTTAAGAAAAACAACAGAAACCTAAAATACAGAAGTTAAAGAAAATAACAGAAAATAACAGTATCATACAAAATAGGATGGCAATAATCAATACATATATACACATATCACTTCAACAAGGGATCTTAATCCTTTTGAATTGTATTTGGATTTTCAAAGATTTATCAGAAATTTGAACCTCAAAGCTTTCTTTGAGAGATAAAAATGTGTAGGCGCAATAATTCTACCATTGGTGTTTCTCCACCCTCACTTTCATCTTTACCTTAACTTTTATCTGACAGCATAGAGATCCAGTATACTTCTTCTTCTGATACAGGGGGGAGTGCAGAAATGCATAACAGTAATGTCCCTACCTTCCTCCCTCCCAGTACCTTCAATTCACCCCGAATTGACATTGTTCGGATATTTGAATGGGCTTGCATGTTAAAATTTGAGGAACTTGCTCAGAGGAGTGAGATACCTTTTTATATTAATATCACCAAAGGGGAAGCCAGGGCCTTGAAAGAACTGGAAGTCAATGACAACACTGTAATCAAGCCTGCTGATAAGGGTGGGACTATAGTTGTGCAGTCCTTACATCAGTACACTCAGGAGGTTATTCGACAACTCAGTGATAATAGCTTTTGTTCTAAACTTTGGAGGGATCCGACTAGTATTTACAAAACAAAAATTGATGCCTTCCTATATGAATTACTTTTGGAAGGATGCATCACTCAAGAAGAACATGATTTCCTTATGGTTCGACATCCTATTAGGGCCACCATTTACTTGTTACCAAAAATCCATAAAAAGTCTGGTTAATCCCCCAGATGCCCCATTGTAGCAGGCATAGGATCCCTAATGGAACCTTTATCCCTATTTGTTGATGCTCATATTAAGAATTAGTGTGTGACCTTTGGTCATATGTTAGGGATACTACGGACATGTTGAAACTCCTTGAGCAGTTACAGCTAGAACCTGAGTGGTGGTTGGTGTCCATGGACGTTACATCATTGTACACCAACATTCCACATGATGAGGGGTTAAATGCTTTGGAATACTGGCTGAAGGAAAAGACTACATATACTGAAGCTAGAAAGCAATTTTTGTTACAATGTGCAGACCATGTCTTAAAAATTAATTACTTTTCATTCCAGTAATCATTCTACCTACAAATTAAGGAGACAGCAATGGGTGCAACATTTGCACCCAATTATGCTAACCTGTATTTGGGCCACTGGAAAAAAAACAACTATCTATGATGCCAAGACCAATCCTTTTTACCATAGGATTGATCTCTAGCATCGCTTTATAGATGATTTTTTTTTTGATCTGGCGTGGCACTCGAGATAGCAAATGCTATTTGTGGAATATCTGGAAAAGAGTAACTCTAACTTGAGATTCACCACGACATGTGATACACGTACTGTGACTTTTTTGGACCTGCAGATTTCTAAAACTGATGATGGCACAATTGAGACCACTTTGTTCCACAAGGAAACTGACAGGATCTCTTTATTGATGTCATCTAGCTGTCACCCTCGCCACCTGTTATGTGCCCAACTGTTATGTGCAAGATGGAACTGTAGTAACAATGAGGATTTTGTGTAGAAAGGTGGTGATATGTGTGAGAGATTCAGAGCCAGAGGTTATAGTTCTGACACTGTTAATCTGGCATTTGAACAGGTATGCCTTACAGATAGGAGTGTCATCCTAACACCACAGAAACACAATACAGTAGGATCACAGACTAAAACAGAAAGATTACATTTCGTCACTACATACTGTAGACAGTCAGGCCAGATCAAGCATATTGTTAAAGATAACTGGTTGATCCCTAGGACAGATCCCCTATTAAAGAATCACACTGTGCAGTCCTCATGCATGACATGTAGGAGAGGTCGTAATTTAAATGATAAACTAGTACATAGTTTACAAAACCTGTAAATACTAGGAATACTGCTTGGATGCCACAGCGCCCACGTGGCACATGTCCCTGTGGCTACTGTAAATTTTGTACTTCCATTATTAAGAGCCGTATGTTCACCACTACTAATGCCACTCAGAAATATGATATGGTTCATTTTATTAGCTGTGTGACAGACAATGTGGTGTATTTGGCGACATGTATGTGTGGTGCATTTTATATTGGTAAGACCACCAGACCACTCAAAGCACAGATAGGGTAACATTTGGGTAAGATCAAGAGGAAAGATGCATCAAATGCACTTGCAGTACACATGATCAGGAATACCACACAACCTGTAACACATGAAGGAACAGGGTTCGGATTAGTAAATACATGCCATAGTTTCATGTTCGGTGGTATAGAGCATGTTATTCTAGGACTCAGAGGGGGTGACATTGATGGTAGACTATTGGAATGTGAAGCTTTTTGGAGTTTTACATTAGGTAGTCCCAGAAATCCAGGCCTGAATGAGAAAATTGATATTATGCCACAGATTAAAAGTAAAAGTAAGACTAAGAAGGGTAGCAGATAGGTTATTTGATGATAAATGTTCAGGTTTAATCTTAATGCATATATTTATATTAGCATTAGCAGTTTGATTACATACAAAGGATAATTTATTTATTTTTGTTTTTGCTTCCTCATTAGGTGGTTGTTGATGCCCCCTGGCAACTTTTGGATTTCATCCAGAAAAAAAAGAGGATATCAAAAAATGAAACCTTTCAATACACTCAATTGTTTCAGATGAAATATGGGATTTCCTATTTACTAAATATTATACTATGAATTTAGTATTAGAGTGATATATTTATTCTGACTATTTTTGCAATATTTAAAATCACCACTAAGGTTTTAACATTTAGTACTTTTGTATTTTTGTATTGGTTTGCATTGTTACGTACTGTATGTGGTTTTGTCTGATTTTAAAACACTGTCACTTTAAAACATCTTGTTTAAGTGTACATTTTTTTTTCAAATTGCTTAACCAGGAGAGATGGTTACATGGGAAGAACATGAGAGGAACATCGTGCACCTTTATGTCTGATCCTCTTGAGGACGCTCCTTTGAGTGAGACCAGTCGAGGTCCGGACTTCTACTCGAACTGTTTTGGCATTCCTGGTAATAAAGCCTCATTCACCTAATCTTCAGTGCTGATTTTGTTTTCTGTACTATTTTGTGGTTACCAAGCACGTTGAACATGTGGAGCAGAACCTGTTTGCCTGAAAGGGGGGAGCAGCAAAGCTTAGAGGGTTCAGGGGGGTGGTAGTGGAGGGAGACAGAGCAAAAGGAGAAATCATGAATAAATATTTCTGTTCAGTCTTCATTGTGGAAGGGGATGAGCAGGGCCCACAGCTGGACTTCAGAAGAGCTAAGGATAAGGAGGTAAACACCAGTCCATTCACAGAGGAGAGGGTCCTGGAAGAACTGGTAAAGTTAAATGTGGAAAAAGCCATGGGTCCAGATAGCATACATCTCAGGGTCCTAAAGGAACTGAGGACTGAACTGGCAGCCCCTCTGGCAGCCCTTTTCAGTGAGTCCTTAGACTCTGGAGAGGTCCCAGAGGACTGGAGAAAGGCAAACATTGCCCCTGTTCACAAGAGCAGCAGTAAAGAAGAAGTGGGGAACTACAGGCCAGTTAGTCTAACCTCTATGGTTGGAAACATAATGGAGGCACTCCTTAAGGAAAGAATAGTGGAACACCTGGAAGCAAATGGACTGGTGGATCCCAGGCAACATGGGTTTTCTGTAGGACAAGCCTGTCAAACTAATCTGATAGTTATCTTTGACTGGGTGACAAAGGCAGTAGACCGATGGGGGGTAGATATTGCCTACCTCGATTTCAGCAAAGCCTTTGATACGGTCCCACATAGAAGACTGGTCAACAAGCTAGGCAGCCTGGGGTTGGGATGCAAGGTGGTGAACTGGACTAGAAACTGGTTAAGAGACAGAAGACAGAGGGGGGTAGTAGTGAATGGAACTCAATCAGACGAAAAGGACGTTGACCAGTGGGGTACTTCAGGGGTCAGTCCTCTTCAGTGTCTTCATCAGTGACATTGCAGATGGACTGGAGGGAAAGGTTTGCCTGTTTGCGGATGACACCAAGATATGCAACAGGGTGGATACTCCGGGGGGGGTGGAATGTATGAGAAAAGACTGGAAGCTGCTGGATAGATGGTCGGGGCATGGCATCTAAGGTTTAATGCAAAAAGTGCAAAATCATGTATGTGGAGAGCAGAAACCCTGGAGCAAGCTACAGGTTGGGGGGATCTGCTGGCAGTAACTAAAGAGGATAGGGACTTAGGGGGTCATAATCACAGATGACTTGAAGGCCACTAGGCAGATGGCAAAGGTGGTGGGGATGGCCAGTGGGAAGTTGGGGTGTATTGGAAATGGAATCACAAGCTGAAGAAGGGAGGTAACAGTTCCACTGTTTAAGACCCTGGTGAAATCTCACTTGAATACGGTGTACAGTTCTGGAGACCACACCTTCAAAAGGACATTGACAAAATAGAGACAGTGCAGAGGAGAGCAACAAAATGGTGATGGGATTACATCACAAGCCTTACAAGGAGAGAGTAAGAGACCTCAATTTGTACAAGCTGGAACAAAGAAGGGAGAAAGGTGACATGATAGAAACATTCAAGTACCTCAAAGACATTAACAAGGTGGAAAGAAACAATGTATTCCAGATTAATAGCAGCGCCAGAACAAGAGACATGACATGAGACTGAGTGGTGGCCACAGGGGAAATGTCACAACGTTTTTTTATTTTATGGAAAGGGTAGTGGATGCATGGAATCGCCTGCCCCAGGAGGTGGTGGCAGCCCATTCAGTGGTGGGCCTCAAACATGCATGGGACAGAAACAAAGGAATAATAGAGATAGGAAGAAAAAATTAAAGCCAATGACCAGATAGGGTCACTGGACTCTTCATTAGGCAGCTTAAGCAGGCAGACTGGATGGGCCTAGAAGTCCTTATCTGCTGACAGCATCTGTGTATCTATTTACTTATGTATGCTTCTTTTTGGAGCCAGAGGACAATTCCTTATCCAGGGGTTGGGGGGGGGGTCAAGCCATCAGGATGCAGATTTAGAAGAAGTAGGTCCCCTGGTAACAGTAAGCTCCATTGGAGTGTGGCCAAATAGATACTGAGGAGTTATACAGAAGTTATGTATCATACAGGAAGCTGGGGTGAGGTCAACAAAAAGTCAATACAAGTGGAGGTAGAGTGGGACGCTGAGAAGTAGGAGTAATCTACTAGTTACAGGGTGTTGCTGGTTCCAGATATCAGTCAGAGCACAGATATTACATCATGAACCAATGCTAGATCCCTAGCATGTGGCTCTGGCTTCCCAGAATTTCTGTCTATGCAGGAGTTTAAAGTCAAATTGAAGTTTCCATCCAGGACTAGGGAAAGGGGAAATTGTTTTACCAGGAGAGGCACACTAAGCCGAAGCTTGTTTCCAGGTGCAACCTGGGAGCAGAAGGAAGTTAAGTGATTTGTTAAGGGCACACAGTATGCAGGTGACCAGGGATGTTGTGCATCACAAGGGCTCATCAGTGTGTGGCTATGTGCAGTAAATACGTCAGGGTCATCCTGGTTACAGTTATAAATATTAATGATGACCAGTGGCCCTTCAAGGGTGCAGAATTTGACAGCAACTAACATTCTGGCTGCAGCAGCTGCTGAGGTTTCAAGGGACCACTGTAGTGCTGTTACACGAGGTCCCTGCACCCTAAATGGTACCCTGAGAGTTACACGTAGACAGCTAGTGCTTAAGCATATGTTATACTAACATATAGGGCTAAGGGCATCTACCGTACAAGAGTAGATGTCAGGATATGTACGCATATTGTTGTAATACACTTTGTTTGCTAATACATATATTCTCCTATGTATTTTCTGTGTATTTCTTACTTGTAATATGCCAAGGCACCTGTGTCCTTGGAATAATTATGATATGTAAGTCGGCATTGCCACCTTTTGGTGATTTGTACCACTGCATTGAGTTATGCAAGACTCTGTATAAGAACTCTTTTGTTTCACAAACTGACGACTACTACAAAATTGTGTAATGTTGTCTTGGACCATGGAGCCTCCTCTAATTTAGTCAATAAGGATCATCTCTGTAACTAGAAATGTTTCTGTCTTACAGTAACCATAGTAATTATCATAGGTATATAATGTGATACACTAGTCTTGTACCTCGGAGATCCCAAGAGTCACAAAGAAATCTCGAGGTATAGGGAACTCTTAGTACTGGCTCCCAGTTCGTATTGGTAAGAACTGCTCAGGGCAACTGTGATTTTATCCTTTTTGGTAGTAATAAACAAGTTTATTACTCTTTTGCAATGTGTCTGTGATTACTTGCATTCCCAATATTGCCAAGAACCTGAAAGTGAGGTTTAGACCTCCTGACAGTGCATTGTGGATTAGGACGGAGACCCCCTCTTTAGAGAAGGGGGCACAACTATGCATCTCTAGTCCCACCCAATTCTGGCATAGCTTGGCTGCTTCATCTGAGATAAGATTGGTTTCCTGCAAAAGGGCTACTTTAGTCTTCAGAATTTTAAGGCTGGTCAGGATGCATTTCCTTTTAACAGGGGAATTTAAACCTCGAACATTCTGTGAAGTGTATGTTAACGATGCTGCAGTCTAATGGGCTGAAGTGCTGCACACTCGAGCAGACTAGATAGACCATTTGGCCTGTATCTGCTGGCAATTTCAAATTATCATATGTCATCCAGTGAAAAGTGGAATTGGGACCTCTGAGTTCATCCTATGTGGTCAGGCCACCGAGTACTGACACTGCCTGTGGTACAGTAGGTCTAAAGTGCAAATAATCAACAGACATACACAAGAATAACAGAAGCAGAACTCGAGAACTGTTTAGTATGTACACTGAGAATAAGTAAGAAAACATCTGCAGAAAGCTTTTTAGTATTCCCTGGCCAGTAGGGACTGCAGCCATCAAGGACTACACAGCCCAAGACCAGACAGTGGGGGAAACAAGAATTATAATATATTATACAATGGCAAGAAAAAATCCTGGACTCTGATTGGTCAGTCTTGGGCTGGACCCATGATGTTATCCCAGCACAACATCACGGCTCTAGACTCAGCCTCACTGTGAACCAATGCAGATGATGATATGGACCACCATCTTTTTTTTTGCATTTCCTCTTAAGAAACAAAAATATTTTTCCACACTAATAAAAACATTCTTTAAAATTATTTTTTTATTTTATATATAACAACGTGCCATTGTATAATAGCAATAATGCCCTCCAGGGTGTGTGTCATTTGGGATAACGTCACACCTCAGTTGTTGGACGCACTCGGCCTGTGTTGTGCCCAACCACCTGAGTGATGACATTATCCAACGCATGACACACACACCCTGTTGGGCATTATTGCTTAAGTAACACACAGAGAGATAAGAACAACCAGTAAGAACTCAACTGTCTGTCACTCCCAGGGAGAACAGCTTAAAATGGCAACAAATTGATATGAAGCATACTGATGGAATAGCATTATATCCTGCTGAGGTTGGGGTAGCCCAGACAAACTGAGTTAGTGTGTGTCATAGTGTGCAGCAATTTTTCTCCCTTTTTCAGTTAGCCACCTGGAAAAGGTTCTTTTAGCGTTCCCTGATAGTTCTGTTTCTCTGGGTCCTTACTGGGAGCATTATCTGTACACCCCCTCCTTGCTCATAGGAATCCTCTATGGGGACATTTTGTATTAAATACATTGCTGTGCAATACAGCCGGGTAAAGCTGTTAACAATAAAGGTGAAATTGTGGAAATAACAGCCTCTCTACCTGAAATCTGCTACTCACCCCTGTTGAAAGAGACCAGGTGAGGTAGAAGCCGTTAAAGCGCTGAGATGTGGAAACTGCTCGATGATGCACATGTTCGAGCAGTAGCAAAATGTAAAGGATTTTTTTTTTTCCATAGTGTTACTTTGGCCAGTCTCCAACCAGGATCTTACCATGTACTGGTAACTAGGAGACAAAGTAAAAAGGACAGAAAGTAAATGAAAAAGCCTGTAAAATAAAATTGTATTAAGAGGCTTATTGCACATTAGTTTCCTTGAGTACATGTTTGGGTTTAGTGTTCAGTAACAGTCTGAGAATTAAAATGCTACGGTTTTGTTTCTTTTACCAAAGCACTTTACCCTGCACCAGGAGCTTGTAAAGCTAAAACACAAACATTATCCAGATAAAGAAAATGCAGACTTTTAAACAAAGTAGCAGAATGTTGCACAATAATGTCCTGCTCATTACGTTTGCTTGCACGCATGTGCAAGAAACATAGTGCCATCATCCGAGTTTTCGGAGGTGTGTCACCCCCTTTTCCAATTCAGTCAGTGTGTTGGCAGGCGCGGCCCCTGTCCACCAATGCATGCTGGAGCTGTTCTGCAGCAGCTCCAAAATGCAGTGGCGTGCAGTTGAAAGGGGGCTGCGCTTCAGTGAGCAGCGATCAGATATCGCTTGCTCGCGCAGCTCCCCCACACACACACACACACACACACACGCCGCACGCGCATACCGCGTAGCTGCCTCCACGCCCACACTGTACGGCCGATGGGGATGCTCAATCCCGTCGGCTCCACGCCCCAAAGCATCCAGCTGCCATGCTGGGAGCTCACCCCAGTGTGGCAAAATGATGTAATGGCTGATGGGGTGCCAAATCCTCCGTCGGCTCCACTGTCTCTCCCCACCCCCACCCCCATGCCTGTCATGGGCAAGTGCCCAATCCCCGTCGGCACTGTCTCTCCCCTGAGTACAGGGTGCTGCAGCTGAGAGCCCACCCCAGCATGGCAACAGATGACATGGCGAAGGGGTGCCCAATCTCCCATCGGCTCCCCCAGCTGTCCTTCTGCCACGCTTGGAGCCCACCCAGTGTGGCAAACGCCCTGCATCGCCCTCATAAAAAAAAGCACACCTGAAAATCAAAAGCGATCCATCGCTGTGTCTGCCCCACCAGCGCCCACCCTCGCACCCTGCCTCCCCACCCCCCACCCATACCCACCTCTGGACTCCAGTGAGCGATCTTCGGTGGACCGGGAACATGTCTGCACTCTTCAAAGCCGACCACGAACTGAGGAAATGCCGTAAGCTGTATAATGGGATAGATAGGGGTTTTCAACTTTATTGCATATCTCAGACATTTTTGAATTTTGCAAAATTTTCAACATAGGCTTTTGGGACCCCTCCTCATGAATTCTTGCACTGTCATGGTGTTACTCGGGCGAAGGGTGATTTCGCACCACTGCACAAATCACCTTTCTGGAATGATTAATGAAATGACACTGCCAGTGTTCATAAGGTGGGCTCCCAAAAGACTATTGGTGGTGAAACTCCCTAAAATGACATTCTGGCGTGCATTGCGCAGTTCCTACTCGCAAGCCAAGTTCACAATTTTCAATATTTTCACTCCAGATTTTCAACATTGCCATTTTTCCACACCATCTTATGAACAGTACAGCTGTCATTTTCACATCTCACCCAAAATGTGTTTCCGCCCATGTAGCGCACAATGGCGCAGTCGGTGTGTGAAATCAATGTACGGGACACATTAAGAAAATCACAGTGACACTGTTCATGAGCAGAGGTCTTAAAATGGCTATGTTGAAAATTTGGTGAAACAATTCCAAAAAATGACTGTTTTACGAGTGTGCGTTGTACAGTTCCTACGCACGCTCATAAGTTCGCGAATTTTCAATATATTCATTCCAGATTTTCAACATTGCCATTTTACCACACCTTCTTATGAGTAGTATAGCTGTCATTTTTCTCATCTCACCCAAAATGTGTTTCCGTCCATGTAGTGCACAATGGCGCAGTCGGTGTGCGAAATCAATGTATGGGACAAATTAAGAAAATGACAGTGACACTGTTCATGAGCAGAGGTCTTAAAATGGCTATGTTGAAAATTTGGTGAAAAAATTCCTTAAAATGACTGTTTTACGAGCGCGTGTTGCGCAGTTCCTATGCATGCTCGTAAGTTTAATTTAATATTTTCATTCCAGATTTTCAACATTGCCATTTTATTACACTTTCTTATGAACAGTACAGCTGCCATTTTTCATATGTTGCCCAAAATGTGTTTTCGCACATGTAGCGCACAATGGTGCTGTTGGTGTGCGAAAGCAATGTTTGGGACAGATTAAGAAAATCACAGTTACACTGTTCATGAGCAGAGGTCTTAAAATGGCTATGGGGACATTTTGCATTAAATACATTACTGTGCAATACAGCCTGTTAAAGCTGTTAAAATAAAGGTGAAATTGTGGAAATAACAGCCTCTCTACCTGAAATCTGCTACTCGCCCCTGTTGAAAGAGACCGGGTGAGGTAGAAGCCGCTAAAGCGCTGAGATGTAGAAACTGCTCGATGATGCACATGTTCTTCTTTCTGTGAAGACTTAATTACATGCAGTACAGTCATGTATAAAACCCACACAAAATTAACTCAAAAACAAGCATTTGTCAATGCCAAATGTTTGCTTGCTGGCATTGGCATTGGTAGTGTAGAAGTTATAGAGCTGCATAATAGGAATGGCAGTGAGTATTGAACTGAAGTCAACCCCACCACCACCCTGCAGAGAGTGACAGGCATTGGGGTGTGCCTTTGGGTCGTCAGGCATAACGACCACACCATTTCATCACACCCTACCCTGCATAACGACCACGCCATTTCACCACACCCTACCCTGCAGACACTGACAAGTGTCACGGTGTGCCTTGGGGTCTTTGGCCCTTATGCGCACCCTACTCCATCAGGAAATATGGTGAGATGGGTGCAGTATAGAAGAATGGGGTAACGTTTGGGCCTGAAGAGTCCGAGGCACACCTTGATGCCTCTCACTGGCTGCAGGGTGTGGGTGGGGGTGGAATGGTATGAGCATTACATGCAAGAATCCCAAGTCACACCCCTGATGCCTGTCATTCTCTACAGGGTGGGGCGTTATGGTCGGAAACCCTAACGCCTCAGGCATTCATTGGTATTTTCACTCCAAATTTTCGACATTTTTTTTTGTGACCCCCACCTCATGAACAGTGGCAATATCAGTTTGTTAGCCGAAAACTGCTTTTGCACAGTGACTACGGCATTTGGCACCACAGGTGCAAAAACACATTCCGAACAGGATGTGAAAAATGACAGCTGTACTGTTCATGGGGAGGTGTAAAAAATGGTAATGTTGAAAATCTGGGTGAAAATCTTGAAAAAACTGGTGAAGTCATGAGCATGCATAGAAACTGTGCAACGCACACCCATAATGTAACTAGTTTGGGGATTTTTTTACAGCAGATTGTTAACACAGGCATTTTGGGACCTCCGATCATGAACAGTGTCAGTGTGATTTTCTTTATCTGTCCCGAACTATGATTTCCCACAGCGACCACACATTTCTGAGCTGAAAGTGTGAAAACACATTTCGGCCATGTTGTGGAAAAGACAGACATACTGTTCATAAGGAGGTGTGGAAAAATGCCACTGGTGAAAATCTGGACTGAAAATATTACAAATTCATGAACTTATGAGGGTGCGTGGAAACTGCATAATGCTCACTCGTAACACAGTCATTTTATGGAGTTTTGTCACCAAATTTTCAACATAGCCATTTTAAGACCTCTGCTCATGACCAGTGTCACAGTAATTTTCTTAATCTGTCCCAAATATTGTTTTCGCGCACTGACTGTACCATTGTACGCTACATGTGCGGAAACACATTTTGGGCGAGATGTGAAAAATGGTAGCTGTACTGCTCATAAGAAAGTGTGGTAAAATGGCACTGTTGAAAATCTGGTGTGCAAATATTACAAATTCGCAAACTTGCCAGCATGCATAGGAACTGCGCAACGTGCGTTCCTAAAACAGTCATTTTTGGGGAATTTTTAATTTTCAATATAGCCATTTTACCTCTGCTCATGACCAGTGTCATTGTGATTTTCTTAATGTGTCCCATACATTGATTTCACACAACCGACTGCGCCCATTGTGCAGCTGCTATGGGTGGAAACACATTGTGGGTGATGATGAAAAATGACAGCTGTACTGCTCATAAGGAGATGTGGTAAAATGGCAATGTTGAAAATCTGGAGTGAAAATATTGAAAATGTGCAAACTTAAGAACGTGCGTAGGAACTCTGCAACGAATGCTCGAAAAACAGTAGTTTTTAGAAATTTTTTCACTAAATTTTCAACATAGCCATTTTAAGACCTCTGCTCATGACCAGTGTCATTGTGATTTTCTTAATGTGTCCCATACATTAATTTCACACTCCGACTGCGCCATTGTGCGCTACCTGGGCAGAAACACGTTTTGGGTGAGATGTGAAAAATGACAGCTATACTACTCATAAGAAGGTGTGGTAAAATGGCAATGTTGAAAATCTGGAGTGAAAATATTGAAAATTTGTGAACTTACGAGCGTGCATAGGAACTGCACAATGCACGCTCGTAAAACAGTCATTTTTTGGAATTTTTCCACCGAATTTTCAAAATAGGCTTCTTGAGTGCCTACCTTATGAACACTGGCAATGTCATTTCGTTAATTGGTCCCAAAAGGTGATTTCGCACAGTGACTGCGAAATCACCCTTCGGGCCCGAATAACGCCATGACAGTGACAGCATTCATTAGAAGGGGTCCCAAAAACCCCATGTTGAAACTGTGGTGCAAAAATTCCAAAATATGCCCGAGATAGGCAGCAAAGTTGAAAAAAACCTATCTATTACATTATACAGCTTACCGGCATTTCCTCAGTTCGCGGTCGGCTTTGAAGAGTGCAGACGTGTTCCCGGTCCACCGAAGATCGTCGCACTGGACTCCGGTAAGTATGGGAGGTGTGGGGGAGGCAGGGTGCACAGTGGGTGGCTGCGGGTGGGGGCAGGTAGACTACTAGGACCGATTTACATTTTTTTTTTAATTATTAAGATGATGCGGGATGTTTGCCACGCTGGGGTGGGCTCCTAGCATGGCAGCTGGAAAGGATGTTTGGGAGGCTGGAACCATTGGGGATTGGGCACCCCGTCGGCCATCCGGGCTAGTGCCATGCTGGGGTGGACTCCCAGCATGGCAGCTGCTGCGCTGTTTTGGGGGCTGGAGCCAGCGGGGATTGGGCACCCCATGCCATACGGACATAAAAGCGCCGCTGGGGTGGGTCATTCTCAGCGCAGCAGCTGTAACGTGCTGTTTTGGGGGCAGCATGAGCCAACGGGCATTGGGCACCCTTCTGCAATACTGTATGTGCTTGTGGGGGGAGCGCCTCAGCATGCAATATGCGTGTGTGCGTGTTGAGGAGGGGAGCTCTGCTCACTGAAGTGGAGCTCTCCCTTTCAGCTGCATGCCACTGCATTTTCAGTTGTCATAGACAGCTGGAGCAGTAATTGGCACACTGCAACCGTGCCTGCAAACAACTGACTGAATTGGAAGAGGCTGACACACCTCTGGAAAACTCGGATGATGGCACTATGTTTCTTGCACATGCGTGCAAGCAAACATAAAAACAAGTATAGAACCTATTTTTTTTTTGCATCTGTACCTGTCATATTACTTTTCACAAATAGGAGAGTTTTTCTTTTGGATTGTTATAATAAAATACAGATATTTAAAGATAATAAAAGCTAAGACTAGGGGGTGGGGTTTCAAGTAACCACCAGATCCCCTTCTTGTATAAAAGAAGCACTTTTTTGTTGCTGCTTCAGATGAGAGGTAGGGTCAGTGTAGTGCTGACCTGCTGCAGACCTATGTCTGAGCATGTTGTTGTTGGTCTCTAGCAATTTTCTAGAGTTCCTGTGTACATCCTGGCTTGAGATATGATTTCATGTCTGATTTGTTTTTGCTTTATTATTATTTTTCCAAATCAAGTGCACTTTTTAAGTTTTGCTGGAAATCAATAAATTAATTGCTTGACTTTTGCCTTAAACCTTCATTCCATCTATGTGTCCATCTTTTCCCACTAATCCATGACAGTGGTGTTAGAAGTGGGATAGGTTGGAGTAGTGTGCCAGAAGCACTCCAACAAGGGTATCCATTGATACCCAGGTGGACAACTGATGCATCAGCCAGCAGATAAGGAGAAGCCCAGTGGTGTCCTTACATGAACCATAGCGGAGAAGCTGGGAGAGACTCCACTTACAGGACTTGAGGATGTGAGAAGAAAAACATTCCTGGCAAAAACAGAAGAAGGGGAGACTGGAGAACCCCCTGAGGAGCAGCCCCCTGAGGATGTTCCCCCAGAGGACATGCGGGAATTGCTGCGGTGGCTCTGTATCAAGCAAGTTGAGATGGACAAAAAAGCATGAACTGGCATTAAAACCAATACAGGCCATGGGGACCTGGAATCCTTCTACTGCTGACCTCCCTAAAGACATTAAAATAACCAAACTGGGTGAGTCAGATGATACTGAACCTTATTTAGCAACTTTTGAAAGGGTGGCTCTAGCTTGTTGGTGGCCAAGAAATCAATGGGTCATCAAGCTTGCACCCTATTTGACTGGAAAAGCCCAGCTGTTATATAGCCATATGGACAATCAACAGGCTAACAACTATGAAGCTGTCAGAAGGAAACTACTGTGTCGCTATGATATTAGCCCAGAAATATATCATCAGAGACTTAGAACTTTTAAGTACCATAATTCTGACAATCCACTGGAAGTATATGTGCGACTGAAAGAACTATGCAACAAATGGTTACAACCACAACTTTAAAGACCACCACAGATCTTGGAAATTATTATCTTGGAGCAGTTTATAAAAGTGTTGCCATTGGATGTCCAGACATGGGTGAGGGAGCACCGCCCAGAAACAGCAGAGAAGACTATTTCCCTTGCTGAGAATTAACAGGCTGCTTGTCCAAACAGACAATGAGGCTACTCCGGGACTGGTACGACCAGCTGTACAGTAAGACCAACAACAGTTTCTCCTGTTACTTCTGGGACTGCAGGGGGTAATCAGACATTTAAAACAAGGTGAATTTTTTATCCAGCAGTAATCTGTAGAGAATGACAAGGGAAGGGGCACATCACCAGATTCTGCACTAAGAAAAAGTCCTCACCAACCCAATTAGCATTAGCCAACTGGGGACAGTTCATTCTCCCTGGTACCATTGGACAAGAGGTAGTGAAAGGTTTGGTAAACTTGGGTAGCAGACAGACTCTGGTCAGAGCAGATTTGGTGAAGAAGTTAACTACCAGTGGCCCTAAGGCCAGTATCACATGTATACATGGAGACACGCATTATTACCCCCTTACCAAAATGAATATGACAATCAGAGGAACTGTTCACCAGCTGAATGTCAGTGTGGTCCCACATCTTCCTATACCAGTTGTTATTGGACATGACCATCCTGGTTTTAAATCGTTTGTGACTGACATTACAGACATAAGTGCTGTTACTACTATATCACAAGCAAAGCAGGAAGAGCAGTGGGCACAATTGTTTCCCTTTGATGAAGAACTATATGGGCCTCTGGGAAAAATCTGGACAACAAAAAGGGAACAAAGGATGGACAAATCCCAATGTACTATGAACCATATGGACTTAAGTAAAGATCTGTGGCACGATTTGAAGGGTAATGTGTTTGGGATACAACAAAGAAATGATGTGTCATTGAATTCTTTGTTTCAGATGGTGGGACAGGAAGATACCAAGAGCCAAGATATAGAATAAAGAGGAGTGTGTTGTATAGGGAGTGTACCAACCCAACTACTGGGGAAGTCATAGAACAACTGGTAGTCCCTAGCAACTATAGAAGTCAGCTTATGTATCTATCTGATGACATTCCCCTAGCAATGCATATGGGAAGAGATCATACCCTGAGTCATCTCCTTCTGAGATTCTATTGGCCTAGTATCCACAACCAGGTGGCAGACTATTGCCGTAGTTACCAGGAATGTGAAAAGGTGGTGACTATCACAAAAAAAAATAAATAAAGTGCCACTGCAATCCCTCCCTTTGGTTTCTACCCCTTTCAAGTGAATAGCCATGAGCATTGGGTGACCTTTGCAAAAAAGTTCAAAGGGCAATAGATACATCCTGGTTATTTGTGATTACTCCACTAAATACCCAGAAGCCATACCACTGGGAACAATTACTGCAGAAAAGATAGCAGATGATTTAATCAAGCTTTTCAGTTGAGTCAGAATACCAAATGAGATTTTAACTGATAGAAGAAGCAATTTTTGCTCAAGACTCCGGAAAAGGTTGTATATGACTCTGAATGTAGAAGCCCTCCATACCTCCCCATATCATCCCTAAACTGATGGACTGGTTAAAAGGTTCAACCAGACCATGAAGAGAATGTTGAGAAAGTTTATGCAAGAGGAAGGAAAACAGTGGGACATGTACTTGCCCTTCCTTATGTTTGCATATAGGGAGATGCCACAAGAGTCAACTGGATTTTCCCCTTTTGAATTGTTGTATGGGAGAAACTCCAGGAGACCCCTAGATGTTGTAAAAGTGGAATGGGAGGAAAACAATGGGATTGGAGTCAAAAGTACACTTGATTATATGACTCAACTTAGAAAGAGACTCCTGAAGTACAGTAAGTTGGCACATCAACATAATACTGAAAAGCAAGTAACCCAGAAAATACAGTATGATCAGGGAGTGGGGCATAAGGTTTTTTAAACAGTGGACCAAGTGTTGTTGTTATTACCAAGCACTGAAAATAAACTACTAATAAAATGGCAGGGTCCTTATACTGTCCTGAGACAAACTGGCCCTGTTAACTATGAAGATGAGTTGGCAGACAAAAAGCATAAGAACGGGATCTACCATGCTTACCTTCTGAAAAAGTAGTATTGAAGACCTGTCCCAGGATTATATGTATGCCCTGATCTAAAAGACAGTGAATTAGAGATGGCATATCAAAGGCTAGAGAAACAAGGGGAGATGAGGGACTTGACTATAAACCCAAACTTAGAAACACACCAGAAACAAGAATTGGAAAAGGTACTTTCTAAATTTCAGGATACCTTCACTAATATTCCAGGAAAAGTGGATGGTATAGAACATCACATCATGGTTACTCAAACTACTCCCCTTAGACATAAACCCTATAGATTACCTGAAAAGATCTGAGGAGAGGTACTATAGGAAGTAAAGAAGACGCAACAGTTGGGGGTTATAGAACCATCTAGCACCAAATGAATCAGGACATGCCTAGATTTCCGTAGGTTAAATGCCATTTCAAAATTTGATGCCTACCCTGTGCCCATGATAGACGACATAATAGACAGGCTTAGAAACATTTAATACATTACCACTTTTGATTTAACGAACGGTTATTGGCAGATTCCCTTGGATGAGGTTTCCAAGGAGAAAACAGCATTCATTACACTCATTGGGCTGTTCCATTTTACCACCATGCACTTTGGGTTACGTGGTGCCCCGCCATGTTTCAGCATTTCATGGACCATACTCTACAACAGCATACAGCCTACTGCACTGCTTACCTTGATGATGTTGTGGTTTTTAGTCCTTTTTAGGAGGAGCCCTTGCACCATCTTGAAGCTGCACTGCAGGCCATTACTAAGGCCAGGCTAACTGTAAACCTGACAAAATGTTCCATAGGAATGCAAGAAGCCAAATATCCAGGGTTTCTAATTGGTAATGGGCAAATTAAACCAGACATAGGCAAACTGGATGCTGTAGACAACAGCCCCCATCCTATGACCAAAAAACGTCAGGTCCTTTTTAGAGTTAGCTGGGTACTATCAGCGATTTATTCCCAATTTTGCCACCATAGCTATACCTCTAACAGACCTTACTAAAAAGAACAACCCCATGAAGGTGAAATGGACCCCCAAATGTGAAGAGGCATTCTGTACCATAAAAGCTATTCTATGTGCTTCTCCGACTTTAAAGACCCTGATTTTACTTCTCCATTTTTGGTACAGACTGACGCCTCTGATGCAGGCATTGGGTCTGTTCTGTCTCAACTGTTTGAAGGGTATGAACATCCCATCATTTATATTAGTAGAAAATTGCATGAGAGGGAGACCTGATATTTGACCACTGAGAAAGAATGCCTCCCTATGAAATGGGCCATTGAGGCACTGAAGTTTTATCTTTGGGGTGCAGAATTCGGAGTAATCACTGACCATAACCTGCTGTGTTAGTTGCAGGTGATGAAGGATAAGAACTCTCGGATAATGCATTGGTACCTGTCATAACAACCTCGTAGATTTGTCATTAGACATAGGGCAGGCACCCTTAATAAAAATGCAGATTTTATGTCACATTATGGGGCAGATTTACAGTCAGACCAGTCAGACCTCGGGATAATAGATAATACATAGATTAGGAGATTCAAAGTTACCTCTTAGCCAAATTACTGTAATGTATTATTGTTTAAAAGGGACCCTGAGGTGGAGCTTTGGGAGTGGGCGGGCTAAAACTCCATCTCTCTCTGGAGAGATCTGTTTCACTGTGTTTGAATATTGTTTTGCCCCAGTATTCTTGGAAACCTGCTGATTTGTATCCCCTGGTTTCCTCTTGGGCAGGGAGGAGTCTGTCATAGAGTGCAGCAAGAACCCCGTTATGGACCCTTTTCAGCCTCTGCCTTCCTTTCTAAGCCTGCTGCAGCAGCATCTCTACTATTCTCTCTTTGAGCCTCTGCTTTAATTTTTCCCCCTTTTTCAGATAAGCCACCTGGAAAAGGTTCTTCTAGCTTTCACTAATAGTTGTGTTTTTCTGGGTCCTTACTGGGAGCATTGTCTCTACACCCCCTCTTCGCTCATAGGAATCCTCTAAGGGGACGTTTTGTATTAAATACATTGCTGTGCAATATAGCCTCTTAAAACTGCTAAAAATAAAGGTGAAATTGTAGAAATAACAGCCTCTCTACTTGAAACCTGGTACTCGCTCCTGTTGAAAGAGACTGGGTGAGGTAGAAGCTGCTAAAGCATTGAGATGTGGATACTGCTCGATGATGCGCACGTTCGAGCAGTAGCAAAATGTAAAGGAATTTTTTTCCCCATAACGTTACTTCAGCTAATCTCCAGCCAGGATCTTATCATGTACTGGTAACTAGGAGACAAAGTAAAAAGGACAGAAAGTAAATGAAAAAGCCTGTTAAATAAAATTGTATTAAGAAGCTTTTTGAGCATCACTGTAGTTTCCCTGAGTGCAGGTTTGGGTTTAGTGTTCAGTAGCGGTCTGAGAATTAAAATGCTATGGATTTGTTTCTTTTACCGACACACTTTACCCTACACCAGGAGGGGTCACTGTCAAAATCACGCATCCGAAATCGCACTACCCCATATAGCGTGGTGTTTATCGCGCACACACTCTTTAGCATGTAAGCATTTCAGCAAATCCAAAACAGCGTTGTAAATAGATTGTTTACTCACTGCTACTCTATCAGCTTTTTCATGTGCTGCATGTTGGTAAGACTGCAATTATCTGCCTTATCACTGTAGTGCAACCCATTAAGGTTTCCCAAGTACTTCCCCTTCAGTCCTGAGTGTTTGCTCTTGACCTTCCTATGATGTTTCCCCTAGGCATTAGTTCCGACGCACGCTCCCCCTGCAGATGTAGGTTTTCCGGGACCATACCCTTCACACATCTTTACAATGTGAGTGTCAAATTTTTGCAATGTCATTATGCTGTGGTTTGTGGCTCACATTTCTAACACTTTAGTGATGTGTTTTGCTTGTGCTTGTGTGATACAGGGCCTACAGAACGTAACTTTATTTAATCTTTATTGAAGGGCACATGAAGGACACACTATTAAAATATATCATATCTTCAAGAGCATTTTTATGCCTGCAGCTGGAAATTGTATGCTATACTGTGAATATACTCTAATTTAGTACGCTGATGGTATTCCGCTGTTATACAAGCTATCCGTTTTGCAGTATCTTTATATTTCTTTCTGGATCCTGGCACAGCGATACCGGCTATTATCTGCTCCATCAACACAGTGCTGCAGTGCTGTTCTTCTTTAAGCACTTGTAGAAATTTCCATATTGATGGATGGTGTGCACCGATAAAATGACTAAACTTATGGTGCCACGCCTCCATGGAGTTTGTTGTTCGTGGTAAATCTTGATTGACGGCATCATAACAATTCCATAGCTGGATAACAAACATAGGTCTTCTACGGCCTCCTCTTTCCAATGGACGTCCCAACCATGTATCTTCAAAATAGTCATCAAGGTTGGACAGTAAGTTGCCATTCGATTGATAGAACGCTGTAACCATTAACTCCGCAAATGCTGCAATGACATCCATGACAGGCACATAGGCAAGTGCTGGCAGAAGTCTCACTTGAAGAGCAAAGCTGGGGTCTGACACATAAAGTGAACACACATCAGGTAGTTCTTGAATCTTGCGCCACAGTGCCTGACTCGTGAAAAAAACAACCTCTGACTGTTGCTATAGGGAATGCCAGTGTAAACGCTTTTATTGATGCCAATTCAAAATCTAGTAAAATTGACAGCGGCTGTAGAGTGTCACACATTCTGTTTAGCTCTGTAAAAATCTTACTGTATGTTGCAGTTGTTTAGTTAGCCATCAGAATATACACTAGAGGTACAACAGTG
Source organism: Neoceratodus forsteri (assembly GCA_016271365.2). Taxonomy (NCBI): domain Eukaryota; kingdom Metazoa; phylum Chordata; order Ceratodontiformes; family Ceratodontidae; genus Neoceratodus; species Neoceratodus forsteri. The sequence goes on along the minus strand of CM057454.1, from coordinate 1,066,402,631 downwards.
CTGCTGCAGATACCATGTATTGAATAGAGCTGATGAAATATTGAAGGGCAACTTTTAAAAGTTCTATCAGCGAACCAATGTGCACTGCTCTTTAAATGATGTAGGTCCTATGACATTGAGACTATTAGGAAACGGTCGTTGCAGGGCCCAGAGTCATAGAGAAGAAATTTCTCATTTTTCAGTGTCCAGCATAATTCTTCAGGAACTACTAAAGAAGCTCCATCAGCTGGCTCAGGGGGAGGGCAAGCTGCAGCATGGCACTGATGCCTGACAGTTCACTTTAGAAGTGACAAGGCAGACAGCTGCAATGCAACAGATGGGCACAATTCCTATACACCACCAGCTACAATCTGGTGTGTAGTTTCACAACTACTGCTGGCACGCTCTTTCATGATAGCCACAGCATCCTTTACAGTAATCAATGAAGAATCGGGGACATGGTTGTGTTCACCAGTTTTTTCAACACTGTTTTCCCCATTCAGATTCAGTCTAGCCCCATAATGTCCTTTGTCATATTCCAAACATTTGTAATATGACTTCGTTTCAGTAACTCTTTTCCTCCTGTAAAGAAACCCATCTAGGCAAGCAAGGTTTGCTCTCTTTTGGCTCTTTACAAATCTGACTGCCATTTTAGCATAATGCTGCTCCTTGTTCGGAAAGGCAAGTGACCACACACATGCTATGCGCGATTAAGTACCCACGCTAATTTGATTCTGTGCTATAGCAACATGCGCGATTATGTATGCGCTATTTTTGATGGCACGATTTCGGTTGCGCGATATTGACCGGATACCCACCAGAAGCTTGTAAAGCTAAAACACAAACATTATCCAGAAAAAGAAAATGCAGACTTTTAAACAAAGTAGCAGAATATTGCGCAATAATGTCCTGCTCATTTTTGAGTTCATTTTGTGTGGGTTTTATACACGACTGTACTGCATGCAATAAAGTCTTCACAGAAAGGAAAAAGGTACCTAAAAGGATTGCTTGCAATAAATGAGCTGTTTTATTATTTTTTTTTGTATATTTCTCTCCTTAAAAGTTAAACCTGAAGTACAAAATGAGAAACAGTGCAAACTGCAGACTTGATATGCTGCTTACCGTGGCTGTAGTCTCTCCTCTATGAGCTCTCCAGTGTTCCTAAGTGCCAGCGGGCCCTTTCTCTTCTACAGGTTTACTGGCCAGATCAAAGGGAGGGGCCTACAGCTGCAGCTAGACAGAAAAACAAGTATCTGTACCTGTTATATTACTTTTTACAAACAGAGTTTTTATTTTGGATTGTTGTAATAAAATACAGCTATTTAAAGATAATACAAGCTTTTAAAACTAGGGGGTGGGGTTTCGGGTAACCACCTGATCCCCTTCTTTTTGTATTATCTATTTTTCAACCCCCGTGCTGGCTGGTCCTCTTCTCTTTCAGGCTCTGACAAGTTCCCCCTGACCTCTTCTGTCCTTGCCCGGCCCTCCTCTAGTCCCCAGATCGCAGCCGACCCCCAGGATATCCCGGTGTATCCTTTCACTGGGTGGGTCCCTCTCCTCCGAAGGGGAAGGAACCAGTGGGGAGGATAGCCCCAGCACATCCTTCTAGGGCCTGGGGATGCTGCTGGGGAACAGGAGGCACTGGGAAGGTGCTGGAGGCCCTTAGGAACAGAGAGCCATCATCTGGAGGGCCAGCGAGCGATTTTCCTGGCTTTCTGTTGGGGGCAGTGTAGTGACATCACGGCATACACCGACATCCGCTTCTCCCCCAGTTAGTACTAGGCCATGCATCCTGTGATACTCCCAGCCTCCGCTAGGAGCCAGCAGGTGCCCCTGCCCTCCCCCTGGAGAAGGAGAGCTGTCCCTGGGACGCTCCTTCCTTCCTTCTCCCCCTGGCCGGCCCTCCAGTGACCCGGGCTCGTTCCCGAACCCGGGTCGCTGGCATCGCAATCAGAAATCCAACCGCTGCACTGGCAGGCCAGTGCTGATCCCCTTCTTGTATAAAATAAGCACTTTTTTGTTACTGCTTCAGATGAGAGATAGAGTCAATGTAGTGCTGACCTGCTGCAGACCTATGTCTGTGCATGCTGTTGTTGATTTCTAGCAGTTTTCTAGAGTTCCTATGTACATTCTGGCTTGAGATATGATTTCATGTCTGATTTGTTTTTGCTTTATTATTATTTTTCCAAATCAAGTCCGCTTTTCAAGTTTTGCTGGAAATCATTAAATTAATTGCTTGGTTTTTGCCTTGCCTTACATCTTCATTCCATCTATGTGTCTATCTTTTTCCACTAATCCATGACAGTGTGGTACTATTGTGAGACTGCAAAAGGAGAGAAGGGGGAAAGTAAGGATTGGGGGGTATACAGAGTAGCATTACTCTAAAAAAAGCTGAAAAGCTGCACTTCAGTCCCACCCCGGCATGCATCCTGGGCATTACCCAGCCTCAGTTTGCTGGCTGTTAAGGTCTGGCAGGCTCTGCTATTTAGGGAGAAGGCAGGAAAGCACATTGTTACTGCTGGAACCAGAATTCATCCAATTAGGATCCCCCATTCCCCTAGCCAGCCACGATGCAAGGCTCCTAATGGGAGGGAGGAAGGTGCATTACTGTTATCAAGATAACCAATGATAAGTGTGGCTCCCCTCCAAGCTTGCTAGAGAGTTTTTACTCTTCCACCTCACCTACTATCCTGACCAGCCTCTTCTCAAGGAGTTACAGCCACCCATTTGGGAAAACTTTATATTGTAGTATTAAAGAAACCAGTGCATTTCAGCTGGGAAGCATACTACAGTGGACAAGGAAGAGGATCTGGAGGGGTGGGGGAAAGAGAAGAGATATGGAGTGAAAAGTAGGATCGAGCATTGTTTGCTGATAACAAAGGGGAGAGTCTGGAAGGTAGACAGTGTGAGAGCTGGGCCAGGATTCTGTCCTGATGCGGGCAGGTCTATCCCACTGCCCTTCCAGCAGAATCCAGAGAAGAAGATAGAGAGGAGATAAGAAGGAAAATGAGAATGGTAAGGAGGAAGAGGACACCTTTACGGTTCAAAGTATATCTTGACACCCCTGGTCAGACTTAAGTTGATACCATCATTTACAGTGATGAGAAATAAATCCAAATATGAAAAACCTGTAAACTGTGTAAACCTAAAAATATATAACTAGGATTCCAATGTGGTTACACAACTTGGTGTGCTGTTGTGCTTATGCAACTTGATGAATAAACTTTGTTGTGGCCATTCATCTCTCTGTGCCTCAGGAATATCACCTTGTAGGGAAGTCAAATGCAAAGAACCCTGAAGAAGGATTCCACCCCTAGAGGAGCCAAGTGAGGATTCCCTTAAGCTAAAGGTAGCTTAGGAAGAAGTCCTGAGGGGAGAGGCTAGCCACTGGAGGAAGAGAGGAGGATGATGGGGCAAAGCAAATTACTTCTGAATGAAGAAGGAAGGCAAGATTTAAATAGGTCAGGCTGGGGGTGTGTGGCTGTTGCTTCAGTCCCTTGAACTACAGGCTTAAGCCTTTCAATACAAATACTTACACAACTTGTGTGGTGTTGTGCTTATCCAACTTGATGAATAAACATTGTTGTGGCCATTCTCCTCTCTGTGCCTTAGGAATACCACCCTATAGGGAAGCCAAAGGCAAGGAACCCTGGAGAAGGGTTTCACCCATAGAGGTGCTGATGGAAGATTCCCTTTGGCTAAAGGTAACTTAGGAAGAAGCCCATAAAGAGTGTAGATCTGAAGAGTAGCAGATGTAATGAGTTGGTATTGAGTATTTGGACCTTCACTTAGGTCAGGAGAGATAATGGTCAACAGATAACTGAAATGAGTAATGACTTTAACGTAGGTTGAAAGAATTATAACAAGAGGACATAACTTCCTAAGGAGAGACTGAATGGTAAAGGAAGGCCAACATCCATCTCCATCCAACAGCAGAAACCTACCTAAAAACTGCAGAACCCTACCTAAGTAACTTAGGGAATTACAACTAAAATAACTAGATATTATGACATTTGGCACTGAGGAGAGGAAAACACCCTTTGAAGAGGAAACCTCTGGGGATCCAATGTCTAGGTCACCTTCCCACCAGGCTAGGAATAATTTGTTTAGTGATGGCTCTGCTGCTGCAATTTGGAAACCTAAATCAAGGGGAGGAACATTTTCAGATCTGGTGGAAAGCTCTCATGAGCCCTCTAACAGGAATGCTGTGAAGGGTTGTGAGAGGCCTCTGCAATATCGGATACTCTGAAGCTAGAGTGGGACCCCAAGGCCAGAGGAGTAAAGCAACAACAATTGAAGCACTCAGCTGGTCTACCAACTAAAGACAAACTAGGTGAACCACTGGTCATCATGGAGAGATTAGCATAGAAGGAGCAGCCAAACCCAGTTTGCTTAGCTAAAGTAGTGCTCTTGGGTGTGAGGGCCCCATCCCTTGTAGCAAGGACATTCCAACTATGGACCAGATGAGAAGGGCCCTGCTCTGAGTTTCACATGCTCAAGGTGTGGACTTCATGGGTGCAGACTGAGACCATCAGCTACAAGGGAGACCCTGAACCAAAGAAAGTAATGGTCACAGTTGGCATGCCTCTAATTTATGAATGATTTATGAATGAGAATGCTAGATATGAGGAGGCTGGACAAAGCCAGCAGCCGTTGGTTAGGTATTGGTATGCCAGGTGATATGACTGATTGAGATGATTGACTGATACAGTATGATGGACTGAAATAACTGATTTGATGAGATTGACTGATGAGGTTGACTGATAGGAATGCTGATATGAGCAAAGCCAGTGGAATGCAAGTCAACCATTTCCATCAAGAAACCCAAATTAATTGTGACATAGAAAGTAGGTGTTTAGGTGGTGAGAGGTTGTGATGCCAGAAACTGATTCAATGAGGTACTAGCGTAATTTAATCAATGAGGTTTAGCAGTTGATTGCTATGATTTCAGCATGAATAGTGAATTGATACGAGTGACATGAATACCTTATATGCCATTAACACAGAGTTAGGTTACTTGAGTAAGGAGCATTTTCAGTGCAGTAATGGAATGCAATGATTATCTTGAAAGCCATGTAGTCTTCAAGGTTAATGTATGTATGCATAGATAACTGAAAAGCCATGTAGGCAATGGAGCAGGGCATAATTCATTTAACTTACATAAAAACATGCTCCTGCTATCTGAAGCCATGATGCTCCACTGTGAAATCACAGTCCCGCAGCATGGGAATAACAGGGAAGCCGCAAAGCTAAGCACCTTGAGACCAAACAGCTAATTTAATGTCTGAAAGTTGCAGACTAGATAGAAATTAGAAATGTGCTATTTAAATGCCAGCGGCTGTAAGCTGGACTGGCATACCTTGGATTGAATACATAGGCAAAAGGAATGAGAGATCTATTTATTGATTTTTTATGTCTTTGGTAACCAGGTAAGTGAGCTGATCCAATGGACCATTTTCAGTCATGACCCAGGCCACAAGGTGGCAATAACATGATTCAACAGCAGTAAAATACAGGAATACAGGATGCAAACACACCTCAGCATGAGGCAATGAAACAATATGTACAATGCTAGCTGGAATTTAAACAACAATAGCAAATAGTACAAGAGTGCAGTAGTTACATGTTATTTTAGAAATGGTAATGATACAAGTAAGAGCCAGTAGTTAAATGTCATTGCAAGTGGTATTTCAAGATAATGTCAGGTACCCAAACAAAAGACTGTGTAGATTCAGACAACCAGGCTTCATAGACTAGTAGGAGAAGCAAGACAGGACTGGAGAGCAAAAGTGCAGAAGTGCATTAAGATACTAGAGACTAAAGGACATAAGGAAAATAGAGATGAGAAAGGCAGGGGGTGGGAGGTTGGTCAAGTAGTGAAACAGTTTGTCCAAGTGTATGTGCAGTTAGTGGGCCCTAGTGTTGTGTGGGGAGCAGTTACAATTGGTTTCTGTCAGGAGCCTGTCTCTTAGATTCTTTTTGAAGGAGGTGGATGAGCAGATTTATGATGGGAAACTGTTACATAGGGAGGGGGCAGAGATGGAGAAAGCTTTACTACTCATGACAGTAGAGATGCATGGTACTTCCGAGGAGGGATGGAGGATAATCTAAAGATTCTAGAAGCTACTCTGCCTCTTAGCAGTGAAGAGTAGGGAGACATATGGTTGCTTCTGAGTGAATTATCAACTAAGCAGCCCATGGCATAGTCAAAATGACCTTGTAGTGGGAGCCACCCTGGGGACTGGTAGAGTGCACAGTGATGGGTGGAGTAGGGGGCTTGAAAAACAAAGTGACAGATGGAATTGTAAGTTGTGTTTAGTCATGAGCGTAGTGTAGAGGACATGAAGGAGTAGACAGGGGAGCAGTAGTCAAGGAGGGGCAGTAGGTTACCTTGTGCGATAGCAAGGTGGGCATCAGCATACAGAAGTTGTTTGAGTTGGTAGGCAGCACCTAACTTATGATGGATTCTCTGCACAGTGTTGTTAATATGTTCTGAGAAGGTAAGGGAGTGGTCAAGAGTAACACCTAGATATGGCTGCTGGGGTGAGAACAAGGAGGGAGGAGTTGGATTTGTTGACCTTGGCAAGGAAAGGTTTAGAGCCAAAGAGCATAGATTTTGTCTTCTTTTTGTTGACTAGGAGTTTGCTGGAGAGGAACTATTGCTGTGCAGAGCCATAATTTAGTGTGAAGGTGGAGGAGATGGAATTGAGGGATTTGTCACTATGGTAGAGGACTAGGTCGTCTGCATAGAGGAGTGCCTTACAGTTGAGACTTTCTGCAGGGAGTGCATTAATGAATATGGAAAAAGGTAGAGGGCCTAGTATGGAGCCCTGGGGGACTCCAGTGTGTAAAGGCAGGGTAGTATAGGACTCTTTATCTATAATGACAGACTGAGACCTATTAGAGAGATAGCTACAGAACCATGCAGCAGTTTCAGGGGAGCAGCCAAAGCAAAGTAGGGTGGAGTGGAGAAGGTGGTGGTCAACAAAGTTGAAAGCCTTCAATAGATCCATGAATACCACACCTGTGGCCTTGCCCATGTCCATGTTTCTAAGAACGTGGTTGGAGAAGAGGGCCAAAGCAGAAGAGGTACTGTGATGCTTGCGGAACCATGCTGGCAGGGACATAGGAGGTTATATTTTTCTAGGTGTTTGGATAGCTAGTAATGTGTGATTTTTTCCAGCAGTTTACTTAGGTGAGGGAGGAAGGAGATGGGTCTGTAGTTATCAGGGGACAGAGGATCACCAGATTTAAAAAATTGGTACCACATGTGCATGTTTCCAGGAGTCAGAAACAGTGGCAGGGCTTCAGTTAACTCCATTTTGGAGTATTTAACTCCCAAAAATGAGGAAAAAAACTTTCAGAATAAAGGGGGAGGAAGTCATTGACTTCCAAATGTGAAAAACTAAATTGGATGACTTTGAAAACTGAAGGTACAGAAGCTAAGAAATGATGGATTTTTTTCTAAAAGAAATTGTATTTTATCACTAATATTTGTATTAACATTGTGGGATCTGGTAAGTATTTTGACTTCCAAAAAAATTGGAAAGACTTCCAGATTTTAACTCATGAAAGTATTTGACTTCCACTAAAATTAAATTAACTGAACCCCTGCACAGCGGATGATGATTTATCATTAGGAATGTATATGAGTCCTGAATATAGGACTAGGACAACATTAAATTTATGATAGGGTGTAATTTGGAGGGTAGGGCAGGAAACCACCCAACAATTGAATAGGCGCTTCCATTTTCTGACTCAGTTTGACTGCTTACAATTGTATAGCAGTAAGATATGAATTAAAGGAGCTTGTTCACATAAGCTGAAACAGAAAACCCCAAAGGAGTGGATGCAGCATATGCAAATGTTAAGGTTTGGAGATGCGTCTGCCTGGGTGGAAGCAGCACTGTAATGTGGAAGTGCACACTGTTACAGTAGTGGAGAACAACAAATGTAGTTGATACATACAGAGAACAATAGCAGGTAAACTGAGGGAGCAATGGAGCTGAGAGGACATAAAAACATTTACAGAATCCTGAAGGATAGATTTAAGGTAAGGAAACAACAAATGTAAGCCAGAAAGCAAAAATGAGCAATGAGACACAGGGCACTAGAAACTAGAAAAGCCCAAAAAGAAACAAACAAAAACAAGCAGAGATGAGAGCTTGAATATCACAATGGGTCCGAATGGCATGAAGCAAGCAAAGGTGAGTAGCAGGATACAGGTAAGACTTGAAGGCCCCCACACAAGCAAATGGAAGAAACAACATAGGAAAAGAGAAGCAGTCACAGACAACAGAGAAGCACACAGCAGCCAGAGGCAAAAGCAAAATACAGACCTAGAAAGCAGGAGGAGAAACACAAATCAGCAGAAAGTCCAGCACAAACCAAGCAGAAAATCCAAAATCGGTAGAGAAGGGAGACAGACGCTGAAAGGAGCAGAGGTTCCAGCTAGGAAAGGCAGAGTCTAACAGAGCCCCCGGCCAGAAAGAAAAATTGCTTCTGAATAAACAGGAGAGCAGGGTTTAAATAGGTCTGGCTGGGGGGGGGGTGCATGGTTGTTACTTCAGATCCTTGAATTACAGTCTTAAGCCTTTCAAATACCAATCACCTCTGTTTGCATAAATTAATTCTGTCCCATTCTGTGCAAATTGTTTATAACGGTTCATGAAAATGGTGTACCAAAGTGTGACATGAAGGTCAAATTTTAAATTCCACAGCAGATCAAGTTTTAGACATATTTCTAGATTCTATGATCAGGCTGGGCACATTGTAAGATAACAACCTTAAGATGCCAGAAAAAAAGAATGCTTACTGTGATATATGTAACGGAGGACACCAGTCATGATGCATTTAACACAGGACACTGAACAGCTGCTTGAAGTTAAATTAAAGGGATACTGCCAACCCACTTAGGCCTCAAAGTATCCCTAGCTTGAAAAACACATGGTATGATTGTTCACATTCTGTAGACACTACTGCTGTAGATGTAGTTTGATTCTGATTCTTTTTTTTTCTTTTAAAAAGTGAAAAACAGACTACCTACCATACTGGTATTGCCACACAAAAACATGTTTGCTTACATTCCTTGATCAACTCCCACTGCATTTTTAATGGACTGCGCAACACCCCCAACGCAGTCTAGCCACTCACTGGGGTGCTGGTAGCATAACCTAGAGGTTGGGGCTGGCAGTATAGCCTAGAAGTTAAAGTAACAAGCTCAAATGAGCTTGGTACATCCAGCAGACCTGGATCTGATTCCCACACCCTCCACTTACATACTGTGTAAATCTGAGCAAGTCACTTAACCTCTTCAGTGTTCACAGGTCACCTCTGAAAACAGGCACTTGTGCCTAGTGGGAGGAAAGAAGGAAGGAAGGAAGGAAGGAATTATGCAGTTGGGGGAGAGGAGATTATTGTATTATGAGTTGCTGCACTTTTTGGGGATGTTCTGATGTTAAGGAAGTGTGCAATAAGAGTCAGTCAAGGATCTGAAACAAAATAAGGTTGATTATACAGTAATTATACTGTTAGAATGTATTTCAGTTTTACTACGAAAGAGGCAGATAAAACAATCTGCAACATCAATGACTTTTACAGAAGGTAGGCAATCAAAATGTGGGGTTTTAACTAGAAATAATTTGATGCAACAAAGATTGACAGTGTCTCTTTACAAACTTTACTAATAATCAAACAGATAAAATGGTATGGCAAATCTTAAAAAAAAGTAGAATGTATTTACAAGACTTGAATAAATGTTGAGCAATAAATATAATTTATATTTATTCCATAAACTAAGTAATTCTAAATTTTACTGCACAGAATCCTTATTATTTTACCCTCCCATTTTCAACCTTTCTGCCAAATACTGAATATCACTGTTTATCCTGACACACTTAATGAACCCACATTTAATTAACAGCATGTTGTGTCCAGAAATAACATACCATGATTTGTGATGAGGGACGGGTGTGCCTGTTTGCAGATGATGGTCTGCAATATTGTGGATTCACCTAGTAGGGTGCAAGCCATGAGGTGGGACCTGGAGAGGCTGGAGAGGTGGTCTGACACCTGGAAATTGAAGTTTAATGCACAAAAGCGCTCACTGATGCACCTGGGGAGGAGGAATAGGAGGGAAACTTACTCCCTTGGGGGGTGATTTAGGAGAAGGAAACGGAAAGGGACCTGGGGATTATGGTATCGCATGATCTCAAGGTGGGCAGCCAGTATAGCAGGGCAGTAGGAAAGACAAATGGAATGCTGGCCTGCATTGCGAGGGGTTTTAATAGCAGGAAGACGGAGGTGCTAATGCCGTTATACAGAACCATGGTCAGGCCACATCTGAAGTATGGGGTGGAGTTCTGGAGGCCTCACCTACGAAGAGATGTTGAGTTGATGGAAACGGTACAGAGCAGGGCAACCAAAATGGTATGAGGAATGCAGGATATACCATATGAGAGAAGATTAGGAGGGCTGAATTTGTACCCTCTGGAGACTAGGACGGAGAGGGGGGACATGATTGAGACCTTTAAGTATCTGAAGGGAATAAATAAGGTGGAGGGTGATAGCTTGTTCAAATTGAAGAAGGGAGCGAACATGAGGGGACATAGCCTCAAACTGGAAGGTGGGCAATACAGAGGTAATGTCAGGGGGCAGTTTTCCACAGAGATGGTGGTGGAGGCCTGGAACAAGCTGCCAGAGGAGGTAGTAGCAGCTGAAATGGTGGAGGGGTTCAAGAGGGCTTAGGATAGCTTTAAGGGGTTGGGAAAAGAGGGTGGAAGCATTACAGAAGGGGGGGAGATAGGGTGTTCGGCAGACTAGATGGGCTGTGGGGCCTTTCTCTGCCATCACATTTCTGTGCATCTGTGTATAACAAGAGACACCAGGTGATCTCAGTGCCCTCTGTTACAACCATTATGAATCGTAGTATGTTGTTTCACAACTTGGCTGTAAAAGAGTGTGGTCTGGTAATGAGTTGTATACAAGCATAACAAGGTGTGGCAGTGTAATGTCAAAATAAGTTTGTCTAGACCACCCAATTTCAAGTCAGAAGCAGCCTTGTAGAGTAATAGTTAATTCCACCTTTGTTTCAGTGATTCATATTTTTCATGGGTTGTTTGTAGTTCTTCAGGTGGGAGTTTAAAATGTGGGTCTCCAGACATTTTGATTGATCTGTAAAATATTCACCTTCTCCTTCTCCTTATTATAGCACAGTCATCATGTCATGGACATGTGAAGACATCATCCCTACGCTGATGAAGAAAACTTAAATCTTTTCTCTTCATCAGTTGTTTTGATTTGTCCTATGTAAAAAGTCTTTGAATAGTACACTGCATAGAAGTGCTCATTGTTGATGTCCAGTTCTTTGCTAGCTTTATACAGTTTAAGACAAGAGGTGGAGTCTGAAGGAAAGGGCACATTGCTTCCCCGCATGGTGATGTGTTGTGTGCCAGCAGTATCTGTTTCCACAGCCAACGGTATGTTTTCAGCATGATGGTGACCTGTGTGCTGGCAACAGTGGTTTCTGCAGTCAAAAGTACATTGTTTTTCAGCATGTCAATGATATGTGTGCTAACCAGATCAGTTTCCACAGCCCAAGCATTATTTTCCAGCATGGTGCTGGTGTGTGTACTGGGACTGGTGGGATTAGACATTAAGGGCACATTGTTGTCCAGCTTGTTCTTAAAAGTGACATGCAAAAGACCTGGGAAATCCGTGAGCTTCTTCCCCATGGATGTATCCACAAGGCTGATATTTCCACATAGGCCGTCGCCTTTCTGACAAGCCATGCAAAAGCAGCTATAACTTCCAGTTGTATGCACACCATCAGTCACAGACCTGAAGTTTTGTATTTTGCAAGACCCCAGTATTGTCTTGAGAAGGGGTCCTTCATGCCTTCTTACTTCCTTGTCATCCATCCAAGAGAACATTCTTCTGAAATGGCTGCAACCAACAGCAGTAGGCTCTCTTGTCAGGTTTTCTTTGTAATACTGAAAAGGGTCTTTAGCTGAGGCAATGCTTGCTAGCCTGTATTGCACAGCCCTAGTTGCCACAGACTTGATGATGGCACTCTCAGCATCAGAAGGACCTTTCCCATCCATGACAGTAAATGGGGCAGCATCAGGGGATAGGGAGGTGACAAGAGGGGTGCCACATGGGTCTGTCCTTAGACCATTACTCTTTAATGTCTTCATCAGAGATATCACAGAGGAGTTGATCAGGAAGGTGTGCCTCTTTGCAGATGATACAAAGCTCTGTAACAGGGTGGACACTGCACAGGGGGTAGAGCAAATGAAAAGTAACTGACTCAGGCTGGAACATTGGTCCAACTTGTTGCAGTTAAAATTCAACACAAAAAAGTGCAAAGTTATGTACTGTATCTGGGTGGAAGCAACCCAGAGACAGGCTACTACCTGGGAGGGGAGAAGCTAGCAACCACCCATCAGGAGAGGGATCTAGGGGTTATCATATCAGACAATTTGAAGATAGGCGGACAATGCAAAAAGGCAGCAAAGAAGGCCAGCAGGATGCTGGGCTGCATAGGAAGGGGCATCACAAGTAGAAGAAAGGAGCTGATCCTGCCACTGTGCAGGTCGCTGGAGAGACCCCACCTTGAGTACTGAATCTAGTTCTGGCAACCTTATCTCAGGAAGGACATAGATAGATTGGAGACAGTACAGAGGAGGGCAACAAAACTGATACACAGTCTCCATAAGTTGCCATACGAAAGGTTACAGGAACTCAACATGTACTCCCTGGAACAACGCAGGGATACAGGGGACATGATTGAGACATTCAAGTTTCTGAAGGGTATAAACAGAGTCTCCACCCAGGAGCTCTTTATGATCAATAGCACCAGTAGGACAAGAGGACATGAGATGAAATTGAAGAGAGGAAGATTCAGGGGCAACATGCGAAGGTTTTTCTTCACAGAGAGAGAGTGGTTGACCCATGGAATGGTCTACCGGCTGGAGTCATTGATTCCAAAACAGTAGGGGAATTCAAAGCATCTTGGGACAAACTCAAGGGGATTGCCTCACAGACATCGTAAAGAGGGGGGGGTAAGGCTCAAGGCAGACTAGATGGATCTTTGGTTCCCATCTGCCATCAATTTCTGTTTCTAGGTTTCCCATGGCGAGATCCTAAAAAGGCACATTCAATTTGAAATCCATACTTGGTGGGTGTACTGAGATGTCGTGGAAAGCCCACTTGGATTTGTACTGACTTCCACAGCCATCTGTGAACTGCATCTCTTTTGGGATGTCTGTTCAGTGGACTTTTAGAGGGTGATTATTGAACTTTAAAGTAGAATGCCACGCAGCGTTGTGGTCATGCTTCAGGTCTCTGGGGATGAAAACTAATGATTCTGTGGCACGTACATGGTACTCACACTGACAATAAGAAGTTACAGGGTGACGTGTCCTGCTTGTGATGTTAATGGCACGATTGTATTTCATCTTGATAATGGCATGCATACTGTAGTTGTCAGCAAAGTGCAAAACCATCAGGACCCATCCCTCAGGTATATTGTCTCTGCCATGATTCCACATGCAGGTGGCACTCAGAAAACTGAAGTCTTCCTTTATTAGTTCCACCAGCAGAAAGAGTGTTTTTGTTTTGGTTTTCAACACTTTCCTTGATTTTGTTTGTGTATTGTTTACATTAATATTTATGGTACCCCACTGGTGACAGAGAAGTAAAGGTACAAAGTTAATATAAAACGTTCACTCCTAATGGACTAACAGTAAAAACACATCTCAGGACAGTTACATTGTTTGTAAGATTTCACTTCTACTTCTCATGACAGCAAATAAAGTCTAACTTAGATAAGTCCACATGTAAGGTGTCATCTTTTACTGGACTTTTAAATGCAATATTCAATGAATGTGTGGAATAGAGATTCATAAGTATTTGGTCCCATATATCTTGTAGTTAGTAAATCACAATGAAAAAGATTTTGTCTCCTGCATATGCTAGGTAAAATATATGTGTTAAATTGAAGGTAGGATGTAGCAAATGGGTGAGAGTCCAAAGGTCAAGAAAGAGGGGAAGAGGGTCACCTTAAGGCACAACGTCAGGACATATATTCAACCGATGTATTACCAATCTTTGCCATCTATATTTGAAAATAAGTCATTTATTATTCACAGAGTAAGCTAGTCTTTTTTAGAGTATAAATCTTGTGCACTATCTTATGCCAGCTTTCAACTGATGTTGTATTAGCAGTGAGCCAGACCCTTATTATTGCTTTCTTTGCTGCCAGAATTAGTGTCAAAAGCAACTTAACAGTCTGACCATAGAATGGACAACCCCCTGGATGGAGAGCCAATAGAATCAAAGATGGCATATTGGGCATTCAGTTGAATTTTATATTATTCATAATGTTTAGGCTTATTCTGCATCTTTTTTTCCTGTAATGGCGAGATTGTTCCGGTTCACTTATGCAAGTGCAAAAATCATGCTGCCAATGCTGATTACGGGGCAGGCAACATGCCACCCGGCATTACATCTTCCAGGAGTTACAGTGCCAAAGCGCCCTCCCAGGAAATAGTCAGCTTTTGCAGGGGGCTTTGACCACAGCACCCCCAAAACTAAACATAACCTCTTCTGTGGCAGGCATGACCTAGAGGGGGTAGAAACTGTGTAGGTGCAAAAGACAGCATCAGTGAGGGGTGATCTAAAATCAAGATCACACCTGTCACCGTCACCTTTGTTGTGGCACCCTAATTGCAGTGCCAAAATTCAGTTGCAACGCTATCAGTATACTGATTGTTCCTTATCCAGTAGTCGAAAGGAAGTCATTGCATCTTTCAGCATTCTGGTTGCAGATACACAGGGACCATTCAGAAGGCTTCCAGCATGGCACAAGGGGCTTGTGTAACAAAGAATGGTCAAAGTGCCCCTTACACAAAAAGATGCTTCGGTAGCAATTCACAAAAGCAGCCTGCATCACCTGCAGGCTGCCTACCCCAAACCGAGCTTGCACTGCACGTGTGCCACAAAATGGGTTGCAGCAAGGTGCTAGGGGTGAGCGGCAGAGGCAGGCTGCCAGAGCTCCACAATCGGGATTCACAAAAGTCACCCATATGGTGAATTTCTAAGTACCTTTAGACCAGCCAAAGCTTAGAAACTTAGAAACAATACTTAGAAAATTGCCCTCTGGGTGAATTGAGCACTTTGTGGCAATGCACCATGGTTCCCTGCCCCAGCCCCGATCGCCCCTTTAAAGATATAATGAATCCCTGGAAGTCTAGTGGCCCCCTGGAGCCCTGATTGCCCGTTATAATATTTTAAAAATCCCTGGTAGTCTAGTGGCCCCCCTGAAGCACTGATTGCTTGTTATAATATTTTAAAAAAAGTCCCTGGTAGTCTAGTGGCCCCCCTGAAGCACTGATCGCTTGTTATAGTATTTTATAAAAAGTCCCTGGTAGTCTAGTGGCCCCCCTGAAGCACTGATCGCTTGTTATAATATTTTAAAAATCCCTGGTAGTCTAGTGGCCCCCCTGAAGCACTGATCGCTTGTTATAGTATTTTTAAAAAAGCCCCTGGTAGTCTAGTGGCCCCCCTGAAGCACTGATCGTTTGTTATAATATTTTAAAAAAGTCCCTGGTAGTCTAGTGGCCCCCCTGAAGCACTGATCACTTGTTATAATATTTAAAAAAAGTCCCTGGTAGTCTAGTGGCCCCCCTGAAGCACTGATCGCTTGTTATAATATTTTAAAAGTCCCTGGTAGTCTAGTGGCCCCCCTGAAGCACTGATCGCTTGTTATAATATTTAAAAAAAGTCCCTGGATCACTTGTTATAATATTTAAAAAAAGTCCCTGGTAGTCTAGTGGCCCCCCTGAAGCACTGATCGCTTGTTATAATATTTAAAAAAAAGTCCCTGATAATCTAGCGTCCCCCCTTCCCGATCTCCCATCATATAATCTAATATCCTTGTTGGTCTAGTGGACCACTCCAGCCCCGTTCCTCCGTTGTGTGATAATCCAAAATACCAGGTGGTGTAGTGGACCCCGCAGTGCCCTACAACCCCATTCCCCCATCCCATAACAGAGCAGTCAACTGGCACATCCCACTGCTCTCTACCACAGCCACCCGGTGAGCTCTGAATGAATGTGTACTGTATATTGTATGCACTCAGTGAATGACAGCTGCTGTCAATCACTGACTGCATACTATACAATATGCACTCGTGAAACTCCCAGTTAATGTCAGCCATGAGTATTGAGTCATGGCTGTGCCAGTTGATGGCTCGGTTATGGGATGTGGAGAGTGGGGTGGTAAGGCACTGTGGGGTGGGGAGTCCACTAGACCTTCAGGTATTTCAGATCATCACATAATGGGGGTTTGGGGCTGGAGCAGTCCAGTAGACCACTAGGGATATTTGGTTATATTACAGGAGATCAGGACTGGGATGGGAGCCAATAGACTACTAGGGATTTTGAAAGTATTATAATGGGCAATTGGGGCTTCAGGGGGAGCCACTAGACTACAGGGGAATTTAAAAGTATTTTAAAGGGTGATCGGGGCTTGGGGGGGGGCACTATACTATCAGGGATGTAGAACAATATCACATTAACATGGGACTCAGGTGGATGGGTATTTCTGTGGTTAAACAAGGAATCAGGGATGGGGGACTGCTTGTGTTTTCTGACTGAAAGAGAGAGGCTGCACATGGTACAGTACATGCTATGATAACCTGAAGGAGAGAGACTGCACTACACACAATACAGTGTACTGAAGGAGCTATGCATTCCACTGGATACGACATACCTGGGAGGTTGCGCATCTTGCACATTACAACAGACTGGGGTAGCAATGCTGTACATGGTACACAATACAACAAAGTGAAGGAGAGAGGCTGCACATGGTACACAACATGGTATACTGAAGGAGAGAGGCTGCATTTGGCACACAATACAAAATACAGTACTGAAGAAGCTGCACATTCCTCTAGATATAGCATACTTGGGAGGCTGCATATCCTGCACAATCTGACAGACTGAGGTAGAGATAATGCACACGGTAAACACAATGATGAACTGAAAGAGAGAGGCAGCACATGGCATACAATACAACATGCTGAAGGAGCTGTGCATTCCACTGGATATGGCATATTCGTGAGGCTGCATGTCCTGCACAGTATGACAGACTGAGGTAGAGATGCTGCACATGGTACACTATATGACAAACTGGAGAGAGACTGTACATGGTACACAATACAACATACTTAAGGAGATGTGCATTCCACTGGATACGACATACCTGGGAGCCTGCATGTCCTGCACAGTATGACAGACTGAGGCAGAGATGCTACACGTAGTACACAATACAACAAACTAAAGGAGACAGGCTACCCATAGTATGAAAAAGACATACTGAAGGAGAGAGGCTGCACATCTTGCATAATACGATGGACTGAGGTAGCGATGCTACACATAGTACACAATTCAACAAAATTAAGGAGAGAGGCTGCCCATAGTACAAAAAAAGACATACTGAAGGAGAGAGGCTGCGCATGGCACACAATTGGATGTACTGAAGGAATTGCACATTCCATGGGATACAGCACACCTGGAAGGCTGCACATCTTGCACAATATGATGGACTGAGGTAGAGATGTTGCACATGCTACACAACACAACACACTGGAGTGAAGGAGCGAGGCTGCAAGTGGTACAAAATATGATGAACTGAAGGAAAGAGGCTGCATAACACCAAATGCAGCATACTGAAGGAGCTATGCATTCACTCAATAAGGTGCACCTGTGAGGCTGCACAACCAGCACAATACAATGGATTGAGGTAGAGATGCTGCACATGGCATATTTAAGCTATAACCCATGACAGGCCATGGGTATACTAGGCATTAATGCATGCCCCAGGTGCATTGTGAGGCATGAAGGCACAGCCCGAGTGACCACCAACCAACTGGGAAGTGCATTAATGCCCAGTATACCTATGGGCCTGGAGTGGGTATTGTACTTATAATATGTGGTATGTTTAAACAAATCAAAAAATGTTTTTTTTTTTTTTGCTGTTGAAACAATAAAAAGGGTACTGTACCCTGCCACCTTCCAAAATAGTCCCTAACTCGCTGTATGGCTGAACCACGTGTCTCTCTCTCTCTCTCTCTCTCTGCCTGCTCACCCGGTTAAGGGATCCTTGATGGTTATACTGTCTACATAGCAGCACTACACAGGAAAACTGCTCACTCTGTACAAGAAATCAAGAGAGACACAGAGACAGAGAGAGACGCACAGAAAGGAGAGTCCAGAAAGCTGGATAATTCAACACTGTCTCACTGCATCTTTCTCACTCTCTGATGCTCTCTGCAGCTTATTTGCTCATCCTTGGTCCTGTTGTACTGCACTCTAACACTGCCAGCAAATCTCCCGCTACACAGATCAGAGTGGGAGCAGGACAGACAGAGGAGAGTCCAGCAATTTTTCATTGAACTCTGTCGGCACATCCCTCTCTTTCTGTCACTTTCTGGTGTTCCATGCAGCTCAGTTGCCCCATCCTCGGTCTCACTGTACTGGACTGTCACATTGCTGGCAAGTCCCCTGCAGAGACTGGCATCGCAAACTATGCCTGTCCCTCTCTCAGCTCATTTTCCATCTCTTGGTGGTAACATCAGCGGCAGAGAAGGGGCCGCTGCTCCGACGCAAAGCTCATCTCTCTCTCTCTCTCTCTCTCTCTCTCTCTCTCTCTATGAGGGGTGGGAACACATGAGTTTTTCCTTGGTTCAGGGAGGTCTGCTGGGTGGGTGGGTTGACAAAGACAGTCGGGTATTGTTTAATGACATTACTCTCTCCCTGCTGTACATCTCTCTCCCTGCCCAACACACTCGGTGAAGCAAGGCAGGGCTATGGCATACACAATGGCTAGGACAGTTGACATCCATGGGGCATGTAGGTGGGTGGGTGGGAAGCCCTGAGATTCAGTGGGCAGAACAGCTCTTTCTTTCTGCCTGGGGCGATGGCCTGTCAAGCGCTTATTCTGGTGACAGCTATCACTACTGCTTTCTGCTGCAGTAGCCGATGGGGATCTCTCACTTCCCCACAGTTACAAATGGTTGCTGTTCACTTTTGCCATCTGAAGACTATAACAAGAGCCACTCTGCCCACTGATACTGCTGGCTGGCCCTTAACACCAAGTGTGTGTATACTGGGGATTAATCAACCACTATGCAAAGGGACTCAACCAATGGGAGCAGATATTTTCACTAACGTTCAGCAACCCATGTTATAAAATATGAAAAATTGAAGAAGAGAAGCTGCACACAGTACAGAAAATGACTGACTGGAGAGAGGCTGCACATGGTGTAGAAAATGATGGACTGAAGGTGGAGAAGCTGCACATGCTACAGAAAATGATGGACTGTAGGTGAAGAGACGCTGCACATTCAAACAGCATTGCATCATGAAAACTCCACATGACCACAGGAAAACCCTCACCAACCAAAAACAAATCATTAAAGAGAGCATGGTGCTCAAAATGGATGAACAGTGGTGACCAAACACTCCTGAACAAAGAGTGTCAGGGACAGAATTTCACTTTACACACTGCATTTTTTAATTAATTTGTCCAGGTACGCTTGGACAGCTGCAGTCAGACATATTAATCCCAGGTAATATAAAACTAAATTTCTTCACAAAAAAACCCATAAGACCACAACAAATGTCCCAGCACTAGCAAAACAACAAAGAGAGCATGGTGCTCAAAATGGCCAAATGTCAGTGATCAAACACACCAGGACAAAGAGTGGCAGTGACAGAATCTTACTTTGCACACTGCACTTTTAAATGAATTTGTCCAGGTGTGCTTGCCCAGCTTCGCTCGGATATAGTGATCCTAGGTAACATTATTTAAACAACATTTAAAAACCACACAGCAAGCCCTTCCCCCCAACCACAAACAAAACAAGAAAAGTAGCATGGTACTCAAAATGGCCAAACCCCGGTGACTAAAGACACCTGAACAAAGCATGGCAGGGACAGAATCTTACTTTGCTCATTGTGCTTTTAAATTCATTTGTCCAGGTGTGTGAGGCCAGCTACGTGCAGACATAATGTTACCAGGTAACAATAAAAAAAACACAAGATCACCTGTTTAGCCTACAACCCACCAACAAATAAAAATAATCAAGCATTTGAATGAATGACTTCTGCACTAAAGGCACAGTTCAAAAAATAATTATACAAAAAAATCACGTTTGCTGAAATCAGACCTCAAGGGGAGTTTTTGGTACAGAAATGAGACTTACAAACACAGACAGCAAGTGGAGCATGGTAGATGCACTCAAGACACCAAGCACACCTTGTGGTGGATGAACAGTTGGTGTCTGATATGCAGGTGGTGTTTTTTTTTTTAAGAAAAAGATTTGACCACAGGAAGCCTACTTACCCATTGCTGAAAGAAACATGTTGAAGTGAATCGGTGGCTCCGCTGTGATGCACTTTACAATGATTTATCTTGAATCCTCAGAGATTCTTGTGCAAATGATTAAACCCTGTGACATTTGTAATGTGGGTACCAAGGCTAGGACATGATCAGTTTTGTACAAAGCTCAGCAGTCTTAAAAGGGGCTTCTAAATTGAACACAGCAGCTTTTAAACTGCAAAATGGAGCTGCTCCCTCTTGTTGCACTGTGGGAATCTTATAGTGTCTGCAAGCCTGGCAACAGCTCCCAGTCGTGATGTGTGAACATCTATGAGATGTGTACCCAACCTGGAAGGGAGATCAAAAGTCATTCACATAGACTTAGGGGAGCAGCGTGAATTTTGACAAACACAGTTAGTATTGCCAGATGTTATGGAAGGGGGGGGACAAAAATTGAAACAGGTTCAGAGTAATTTTATGTGAAGTCTGCAGTGTCAGACACTACAAGTTACAAACATCACACTGATAACATTTTTGTCAGTTTGCAGCTTGTACAAAATAAGTGAATAAAATAAATGAATAATGAAAGACACAACATAGTGTGATATCATTCACCACTTTAATGAAAGAGCACATTGAAAATATGTATAAAGCATAGTTATAAACTGTGTGTGCATTCCGTGTCACATTTCAGCTGTGCAAAATTACAGCATAAGGAAGGGATCAGTAAAATAAAATGAAATGTGTTTTTGCTGTTCGTGTAAGTGTTTTTTATCCCTACATGGGATCAGTTTCAAAACAGTGTAAAAATCATTAGACAAACAGCTTTTATTTGTTACATGCTGTGAAAGTTTTTTACTGCATAATTCGGTACCCCCTTTTCATGAACATATCCATGAAGGATATCAGCAGTTGGCTGTGTGCAGTGGAAGCAATGTGAAACAGAATGTTCAGATCTTCCAGTGGGTAGACACATCTCAGCAGAAAGTCAAAATGTTCTGAAATGAAACAAAAGGGCTGTGTTGTGTTTTCAGTTGGCCCTCCAATGCAACAGTTGTAGGGATGCAGTACTTGAAGCACAGACCAAATTGAAAGTAGCTGCCCTTCGCTTTCGGTGATGGAGGTTCAATCCACCCCCTTCCCCCCAGACAGTACCATTGCCCCATTCAACAGCCCCATTTCCACAAGTCAGGGGGAGGCAGCAGTAAAGTATCTTCACCTGCAGAGCATGATAGGCAGATACAACTGCAGTATTGCAGTCTTTCCTTCACGGAAAAGGTGGTGGATGCACGGAACAGCCGCCCAGCAGAGGTGGTGGGGGGCTAACTCAGTAGGGGGAATTAAAAAATGCATGGGATAGGGAAAGGGGAACCTTAGCAATAGGAAAGAGAATAAAGCCAGAGATCTAGTAGGGTCTGTGGTTTTTGCAGCAGGTAGGGGAAATGAGCAGACTGGGTGGGTCTAGCAGTCCTTATCTGCTGTCAGTTTCTATGTTTCTATGTTAGGATATGTCATATCCCCTATATATAGATACACATAGATTTCAAAGGTTCTTTCTGATGCAGCAGTAGTTCTTTAATACGTCAAAGATAGGGAACATATTTTAGGGTGAATGGTAATAAATTAAAACTTACTTTTAGGCAGCTGCTCCATTTAAATGCACAGATACTGCACATTCTTAAGGCACACACTGAAATTTGTTTAATAAGACTGTTGAGTGATTCACTGCAAACCTCTTTTCATGAATGGCTGCTTAATATAGTTACTCTTGTTTCACAGTAACTATGGCAATGACATGCAGTTTGCCATGAGCCTATGAATCAGTGGACTGATTTATCTAGGGTTGGTGGTGGAATATTACCTTTTAAATTCTATTTATTACATTAGTTTTTGTACCTGAGGTAAGAAGCATGAGAAATACATCACAAATCAACACAGCACATAAAAGATACATGATTATATTGCCCTAATTGCTGGTAACAATAAAGCAATTGAAAGTAAAGAACAGTGACCCAGTATGGGGTTGGAAGTATAGCTTAGAGGTTAGAGTAATGAACTGTGAATAAGCTTGGTGCATCCATCAGACCTGAATTTGATTCCCACAACCTCCAACTGCATACTGTGTGACCCTGAGCAAATCACTTATCCCCCCAGTGCTCCCAGGTTGCACCTGAAAACAGGCACTTGTGCCTAGTGGTCTTTACCCGGTTACCAAAGACTAAAAACAAGTAGTTTTGTAAGGTTCAATTTAAATTCAGTCCATGTGAACCAGAAGGGAAATCTCCATGTCCTGATTGGCCAGGACCTGTGCAGTGGGAGAACACAATACATGATAAAGAACAAGGCCCAGATATTCCAAGGAGATGCGCCCGGCACAACTGAGTTTCAACAGCACATCTCCAAAATGAGCCCCTGGGCTATATTCAAAGGGCAGGGATGCACCATGCAATTCCAGATGCACTACAGTGCAAAGATAATGTATGCAGCATATCCAGAGTTGGGGTTCCCTTGCATATGCGGCACATCTTGATATTCATCCAAGATGTGCGGTGCAGCTGCCCGCACATCTCAGAGATGTGCTGCACAAAATTAGGCATGGAAGAACCCTGCCTAAGTCGTAGCCACCCACAGGCGGGCTGCTGTACTGCCCAGCACAACACAGCAGCCACCAGCCCCTGAGTGGCTACCCCCCAGCCCCGAACGTAAAAGAAACATATGTATCCCACACATCCCTGGTAGTCTAGTGCCCCTCCTTCCCCAATAGTGTATTCAAATGTTTTCCCCATACATCCCTGGTAGTCCAGTACCCCCCATCCCCAATCATAGAATAAATGATAAATTACCCATATCCCTGGTAGTCTAGTGTCTTCCCCCCAACCCCGTACCCGATCATAGTGGAAAATGGGTCACAAAAGACTCTCCCCCGGTAGTCCAGTGGACCCACCCTTCACTGAACCCTGTCCATAACATAATCCTTATGCAAAAGTCCCTGGTAGTCTAGTGGTGCCCCCCTCCCATCCCCAACCCCATCTGTAAAATGATCATAGATCAAAATACCCTGGTAGTGTAGTGCCCCCCTCCCAGTCCCGGTCGTAACACAGAAATGTAACCCTAATATTTACCTGGCAGTTCAGTGGACCCCCCACTCTCCCATCTACTGAGGCACCCACACCCTACCCCACTCCCCCATCCCAGCATGGCCATTTAAGCCAGCGGGCAGTAAAACCCACCCACTCACTGCCACGGCTACCTGCCGACTAAGCAGGCACTGAATGACAGCTTAAAGTAAGCACTGTGATACCACTGGTTGACACTGTCGACCAATGGGCTTGCAGTGTATGCTGTAAGCTTTCATTCACACAGTGTTGTAAATGAAAGCTTACAGTACACACTGCAAACCCATTGGACAACAGTGTTGACCAATGGTATCGCCGTGCTTACTGTAAGCTGTCATTCAGTGACAGCTCAGTCAAGCAGACAGCTGTGAAGGTGTGTGGGTGGGTTTTGCTGCCTGCCGGCTTCAATGGCCATGCTGGGATGGGGGGAGTAGGGTGTATTATAGGTGCCTCAGTGGGTGGGAGGGTTGGTGGTCCACTGGACTACCAGGGAAATATTGGGGTTACATTTCTGTGTTATGATCAGGGCCGGGAGGGGGCCACTAGACTACCAGAGTATTTTGATCTATGATCATTTTACAGATGGGGTCAGGGATGGGGGGGGTACCACTAGACTACCAGGGACTTTCACATATGGATTATGTTATGGACAGGGTTCAGGGAAATGAAGGGAGCCACTGGACTACTAGGAGAGTCTTTGGTGACACATTTTCCTCTACTATCTGGTACGGGGCAGGGAGGGGGACACTAGTCACCAAGGATACAGGGTAATTCATCATTTATTGTATGATCAGGGATGGGGGAGGGCCACTGGACTATCAGGGATGTATGTGGAAAACCTATCTAATACATGATCGGGGAAGGGAGAGAGGCCAGTAGACTACCAGGGGATCTATGTATGACTGCACTGTGAACACGATCGGAGCTTGCTTGCAGGGCGCCTGGTGCATTCTGCCAGGCGCACCAGTGCCCATG
This sequence comes from Neoceratodus forsteri, assembly GCA_016271365.2. Classification (NCBI taxonomy): domain Eukaryota; kingdom Metazoa; phylum Chordata; order Ceratodontiformes; family Ceratodontidae; genus Neoceratodus; species Neoceratodus forsteri. The sequence continues at coordinate 1,066,378,176 of CM057454.1, read as the reverse complement.
AGATGCAAGTGGGCCATAATGACATGCAAATGGCCCCATTTGTGCCTTGCATGCATGATGTTGTGGTCTGAATATCTGGAATTTGCCCCTGGCGCACCCCTGAAGATGTGCCGTGCATCCCCATTCCAGGTATTCAGACTGCACAGGGGGATGTGCATGCGCATCTTCCTTAGCCCCCATTTGTGTCACCCACATCTTTTGCTATATTCAGATGGGATGCATGTTGTGCATCTCATTTGAATATAGCAGGTTTGTGCTCCAGCACAACTCAGCGCAACTCAGTTGCACGGCGCAAACACTTGAACCCTTTCTAGACACAGTTTGAAAATCCTGGCCCAAATCCTGCCAACCAGGATGCATTACCTGTAGAAATCCATTTGCCAATCCTATGGAATGTTCCATTTTAAATTGGCAGTCATTTTTTATGTAGTCCAAGTTAAAAAAAAAAAACTATTACAATGATAACTATTTTGCTACCCTCTTTCCTAGATAACTAATTTATTTAAATGATCACATCTGTTATTGTTTTAACTTAATTTTTCTAGAATAAGTCCATTGTTTGCCCAACTCTCCCTCATTTCACACTGCTACCCATTTGCTTGATCCATTGTCATTTGCTCTCTCTCTCTCTTTCTCTCCATTGTGCTATGTGGCCACCCTCTCCATGTCATACAGCAGTTTCCCACCATCTTCAAGACTGTATGAAAAAATCACTGTGATATCAGAAAGACAGTGTGGGAGGAAGGAGGTGGTGCTGCCTTCACTGGTCTGTTGATAGGCCACTGCGGGACAAAACTGCTCCCTTCTCCTACATCTCTCCCGGCCTCCCTTCATCCCTCCCTCCCTGTGCCTCCTCTTCATGCCCACCCCCCTCTTCCTTTGGCACTTATTGGATGTGGGTACCCTCCAACTATTATCAGACTTGCATCCATTCTACCCCCTTCCCCTTAGACAATGGCTCCTCAGCCAACCTACTACTTTCTGTTCCTCATTTACTCTACCTCTCTAACTCCACTGCTCATATGCTATTTCTCACCTTTTACCCGGCATTTTCTTGTTAATGTTGTTTCACTCCAAGTAGGAATGTATCCTTAAGCCTAGCCTTTGCCTTGTTTAAAGTATTTTATTCTCGTCAACCTTTGTATGTAAGCTTTCCCTCCATGCTCTGATGTGGAACCTTTGTAAATGAGCAGTTTCTGCTCAAAGGTATTTGTAATCCTAGAGTTTAATAAATAAATAAAACAACAGCTGCAAAATTCCTAATTGTGTCACCTGTCAACTCTTAGTTTCAGGTCATGCTGAGCTGGCTGAGAAACAACATGGAACCGACAAAATATGCCTTAAAAGGAATCCTCTTCTGTTTTTGATTTGAACCCTCCTCATGAAAGCAAATTGTGTTCCTTTTGACAGGATACTGCAGGGTGAAAGGATGGCTGAAAAACTCCCTATTATGTCACCCATCATTTTCCAGCTTCCATTCAGGCTGAGCTAGCTGAGTAACATTATAAGGCCTAGAAAAACTGTTTCAGAAGGAAACCACTTCTGCTAATACATTAGTCCCCCCCCCCCCACACACACACATACACACACCAAAATCAAACCACATGGCTATGACAACCACATGGTTCCTGAGCTGGCAGTTTTATAAAAAAAAAAAATCTCACAGTGAAACTAAACTGTGCACTGATTCATACTGCTCAACCAGTGCTGATGCCATTCATCACCATCCTTCCTGCATCCTGGCCAAAACAATCAGGAAAATCACAGCAGCTGCCAACATGGTGCCATCATACCTTCTGTGCATAACTTAGGAAGACACAGATGTAATAGAAAAAGTCCAAACAGCAGGCAAAACACTCCTACTATAGATTGTGTGTGGTGGTTGTGCGAACAAGTGCCCCATATTGATGATCCTAAAGCAGGACTGATTTTTCTCTTTCACCCCCAAAAAAAACCCACATAAAATATTTCAGACTTTTTCTTGTCATTTTTAATTTATATTTCTTAGGTTACCATGTTATAAATGCAATAATACAGTTTGCATGCTGATTGTGCTGCACAAATGCACTTCCAGAGGCAGACAACACTGTGCCTGCAGCTTTGTGCCTGAGTACACCCCTGGGCATGTGCTTGTGGCAGCACCACCAACATCCCATTATGTCTTATTGCTTGCATAATCAGAATACAGCTCATTCTATAAGTAATTCAATAAAAAGTGTGCTGTTGGCTATTTAGTGAGCTTTGATTTGCTCTTAAAGTGCATTGCCAAAAGAATCAACAGTGAGTTTTAAATAAGTTGTCAGAGTATTGCACATTTTATTTTGTAGGAAATGATCTAACAATATTTTAGCAATGCATTTACAATAAATCTGGATGTTGTGAACCCAGTTTTGAAATAATGTGTATCTTCTATCTGTTAATGAGTTGGTAATGCATTGCAAATTTACTTAAATTCAGATTGCATTGCAAAGAGGTCCATTGCTTTCCCAATTTGTGTTGCACTTACAGTTTTCTGTACTTGTATAATAGCTGGTGACAGTTTTTTCCCATCTGAATAGCTGGTTATAATTCACCATTATAACCCACAGGTTACAATGGTGATTACATGCCAGCTTTTCCTATTAGGACACTTGTGCTGACTGATCCTCACAGTAAACGACAAAGAGAAAGTGAATGCCTGATTATTTATACCTGGCATACAGTTGCAGGGCACAAAAATAGCAATTACATTAAATGACACACGAGTAGGAGTAGAAAATTCAAACTTTCTACCCACCCTCTGTCTGGGATGCTTTTATAAGCCCCTTGGATTTCACTCTTGGGTTTATCTAGCATCCCACACCATGGATGTGCACCAAATTCTCATTATGCACTCCTCCTCATGCATTATCCTATTTTTAATTTATTGCTATTATGTATTATATTCAAAAGAAATATGGTAATTTGGGGTTGAAACATGTTACCAGGGAACATGTGTATATATGTACGTATTACTTTAAGTCTATATTGAATACCATCAAATTTGAAAGGATCACAATATTTCAGGTATCTACCATTAGGATAACTGGTGGGGGGAGGAGACACCATAAGACACTGGCCTTACTTTATATCATTCCATCTCTGTATCTAAAAAGACAGAATGCTTCTTGGAATGTAGAACAAAAACAGAAAAGGTCACTACACTGAGTAAAGTCTGTCCTCAGGTATGCATACTGAGCAACTGAACAGAAAAACTGGTGCACAATAACTGATTTAGACAAGGCAAATTTATTAAGGCGATAATTCAAAAAGGAGGGGCATCATTTGTATATGTCCTTTTCTCATTCTTTTTATTCTTTCACAACACAAAAAGATCAGGTGCAGTGTTTTTCACCTAGCTCACTACTTTGTCTGGCCCCAACAATGCTGTGTTATTTGTCTACTGCACAATTTGTATCTATTCAAAATTGCATTTATCCACAGCGGTACCTATATCTTGCTCAGCAGTTTTAAATATACATCAGCACTCCACCAGAGTTTTCTGATACCTCATAAGGTGCTTCTTCTTGTCTGACTAGAGACCTATCATCCAATCAGCATAACATCAGTGGTAGAAAACATCATGGAGGGGTTCATAAAAGAACTAATAGACATACACATAAAAACACAGAGTCATGTGGATATAACACACCATGGCTTTGTTCCACGTAGATCTTGTGTTACCAATTTACAAGATGTTTTTGAACCTGTTAGTAAAGCTCTTGATCAGGGACTGTCAGTGGATGTACTCTATTTGAATTATGCTAATGCCTTCGATTCAGTATCACACTCTAAACTTATTAAAACACTAATGGTTTTGGATCTTGATAAGAACCTTGTTTCCTGTGTTGAATCTTGGCTACATCAGAAACAACAGCGTATATATTAGGGGTTACCTGTTGGACTGGGGAAATGTGACAAGTGCATTCCCCCAGGGATCGATACTGGGACCTACTTTATTTAACATTTTTGTATCCAGTTTGAATACATCTAATAATACATAGCTCTGAAAATATGCAGATGATACCAAGCTAGGTGCCATAATTAATAACAAAGAGGCAGTGATAAACTTTCAAGCTCAAAAAACTTCACTAGAAAATTGGGCTAAACTGCACAAGTTAAGTTTTAATGAAATTAAGCACAAAGTTATGTACTTAGATCACAATAATATCAAAGATGAATGCAGAATTAATAATAAAATCATATCAACTACAGAGAATAAAAGGGATCTGGGCATCATTATTAACAATACTCTTGAATTTGAAAACCAGACTAAGGAAGTGGTTAAGAGAGCCAGCATGATAGTGGGTAACATTCTGAGAAACATAAAAAGTAGGAAACAAAGTTATCATACCCCTGTACTCATCACTAGTTAGCCCAGTGATGGAATACAGAACTCCCTTCTGTACCTCTCAAAATAAAGGAAGCAGTATTCTCCTTGAGAAAGTCCAGAGAAGAGTTACAAAAGGGGTTTACAGTCTAAAAGAAATATGAACATATGAATTTGTCAGCAGAAATAGGCCACCTGGTCTATCAAGTCTGCTGAAGTCTGCAGCTAGCACCCTCACCTTGCGACTGCACCACCCACCTTCCCTTCCCAATTACCCCCTCTCACCTTGTCCCATCCCGTTTTGAAACTACCCACTGTCTTACAGGCTACCACCTCCTCCAGTAGGGCATTCCATTCTGCCATGAACCACTCCATGAAAAAGTGTCTCCTCATTTCCACCCTAAATCTTACCCCTCCAATCTAAGGCTGTGCTCTATTGTGTCCTCCCACCTCCCCAGCCTGAATATCCCTTCTGTGCCTGCCTTGTGTATCCAATTTATGCACTTAATGGTCTCAATCATATCCCCCTGGTCCCTTTTCTCCTCCAAGGAGTACATCTTCAGCTCTCTCAGCCTCTCCTCATATGGTCTGTCCTCCAATCCCTGGAGCATCCTTGTTGCCCTGTGTTGTACCCCTTTCAATAATTTTACATCCTTCTTCAGATATGGGTGCTAGAATTGCACACAGTACTCCAGGTGCGGCCTAACCAGCACCCTGTAGAGAGGTAGGATCACCTCCCTGCTCCTGGAGGAGATCCCTTTTGCAATACAACCCAGCATCATGTTGACTTTTGCTGCCACCCTCTTACACTGATCTGTATTGTTCATCTTCCCCATTACAACCACCCCTAGATCCTTCTCCTCCTCAATGGAACCCAGCTGCACCCTTCCCAGCTGGTAACCCCTCCCTGGGTTCTTTGCTCCAAAGTACAGGACTTTGCACTTTTTCATATTGAACCCCAACTGCCATGCTTCCGACCACACCACCAGTTTGGACAGGTCATCCTGCAGTTCCTGCCAACCTGCTATATCATCCACCACCACCCCCCAATTTGGTATCATCAGCAAACAGACTGATCTTATTCCTGATGCCATAAGAGATGTCTGCTATGAATACTCCAAACAGCACTGGCCCCAGTACTGATCCCTGTGGCACCCTGCTCATCACAGTCCTTGGAGATGAGAGTCCCCCCTACCACCACCACCCTCTGCTGTCTCCCCTGCAGCCAATTCTCAATCCATTCAACCATCTTAATCCCCACCCCACACATCTCAACTTCCCTACCAACCTTCCATGTGGCACCAAATCAAAGACCTTATTGAAGTCCAAGAATATGATTTCCACCACGTAACCCTTGTCCAATCCCCTCGTGACCCATTCATAATACTCAACTAGGTTTGTCTGGCAGGATTTTCCAGAGGCAAATCAATGCTGGTGACTGTCCTGGATCCCATTATCTCACATAAAAGTCACCAGCCTTTCCTTAAGTATTGTCTCCATCAGCTTCCCCATGATTAGAGATGCAGTGAATTTAAATTTCGCTGGCGATGTGAACGCGAAGTAGGCATTTTGCATTGCCACTCCACTACGTGCAGTGGGCAATGCAAAGTGCTCACTCCACCTTGTCATTACCACTTCACGTTAAGGCGGAATGGCAACGCGGAGTAAGGCGAAGTCATTGTTTTTAATGGACTTCGCGTTGCTCATTATGATTTTAAGTGACCCACTTGGTATTTCAGATTTGGCAATCCCCCCACACATCACATGGCTTACAGTACTCTAAGTCACATGCTGTTTAGCTAGGCAGGAAGAAAGTGAGTCATACAAGTAGACACTTTTACTTTCTCCAGTGTAGACGGAGAGAGAGTAGTGTGTTTTGTAACTGCTGATACTTTGAGATCAGAGCGAGGAGGAGGAGATTTCAACTTTGATTTAGACCAAACAGCTTTTTTAAAAGCTACATTTTTTTTGTCTTATCTATACTCTTTTTTGCTTCATTTGCTCTTTCTGTAAATTTTATTTTTCTTACCTTTATAAGTAGTTAGTTGTTTGTCTGTGTCTGTGTGACTGTGTGTGTGTTGTGTGACAGTGTGAGTAGTGATTGCTCAGACTGAGGGAGCACAGTAGGAGACATGGACCAGGGTGAGGGAAAGTCTGGGGCGGGGGCAGCTCTAAGAGAGCGTGGTAGTGGTAAGTATCATACCATGCGCATGTGTAGAGGACATAGGTGCCCATTCCTGTTGAACCACTCAAAACTTGAGAGTGTACCCCCCCCAGAAGCAGGACCAGCACCACCTCCTGTCCTGACTCTGAGGCAGTTGAACCACCACCACCAAGTCCAGCACCAGGTCCTCTGGAGCAGGATGTACCTGTTCCCCTGGACCCAGGTGTGGATCCCATCCCTGTTCAGCACCATGACCAGCCAGCTTCCAGTTCATCTGGCCCTTCCCTGCCTGTTCCTGGTCCACCCCACACCTCCATTGTTTGTCAGTTTTTTGACTGTGTTGGGGGGGAAGCAGTGTGGTCAAGTGCTGCCTATGTGAGGTGGAGGTGCACTGTAGCCCCAGGGGGACTCACCTGGGGACTGGGGGACAGCACACCCATATGCTCAATCACCACCAGTTCAAGTGGCAGGCTGCCACAGAATGGACCATGCATGCACCTGCTGGCCATTCTGTGGCAGAAGGTGCAGCTGTGCATGGTGGAATCCCTAAGAAGAGGAGGGCCACAGCAGCACCTGCTGCTCCACCAGGATCACATAGAGGGACATCAGTTGCAAATGATGTCCATACTGGAACTTCTGCTGTATCACCATGGGATCCCACATTCGTTTTTTTTTTTCCTGACACCATGTGCCCCCCAAGCCTTCCTTGCTGTGTTATAAAATGTATTTCTCAACCATCCCTGTCCCTTGTATGTAATTATGCCCTTTTTTGTTGTCTTCCATATGTGTGACACTTTGTATTCTGAGCAGTGCAAGTATACTGTGCTAAACTGCATGTGTGCAGCCAGTCTTCTTTCCAGTCTGTGTATATACTGCAGACACTGTCCAAATCCCCGACTCAAAAACACTTATTAATGAGTACAATGGTGGGATAGTGAAGCCTGGAGAGATATTACAAAACAGGCTTAAAATACATCCAAGTAACTATTAAAAAAAATTAATGTTGTGATTCTTGACATGATTGTAAATCATGATTTGTGACTGCATTTGTGACTGTGATGATGAAGAAGTGCGAATGCCTACAGCTGTACTTCCCCATCCCCGATGAGGTGTGGCACAAAACTCCCCGGTTTAAAAACACTCATTAATGAGTACAATCGTGGGGTGGTGATGAAACATGGAGAGATACTACAAAACAGGCTTAAAATACATCCAAGCAACTATTAAAAAAATTAATGCTGTGATTCGTGTTGTGATCATAAATCGTGATTTGTGACTGCATTTGTGACTGTGATAATGAAGAAATGCGAATGCCTACAGCTGTACTTCCCCAGGCCCCGATGAGATGTGGCACAAAACTCTCCAACTTAAAAACACTCATTAATGAGTACAATGGTGGAGTGGTGAAGCATGGAGAGATACTACAAAACAGGCTTACAATACATCCAAGTAACTATTAAAAAAGATTAATGTTGTGATTCGTGACATGATCGTAAATCGTGATTTGTGACTGGATTTGTGACCATGATGATGAAGAACGTGATTTGTATCACGAATGACTCATGATAATGGTCTTGACTTAAAAACACATATTAATGACTATAATGTTCATGCAGAATTATGCACCACACCTGTCCAGTACTCTGAAGGGAAGCCAAAGAAACAACTGTGACTTAAGTTAGAGATGGAGATTGGGCCCTAAAGAGATGCAAATGCATGGACAGATTAAGATTGTGCTGCGCACTGAAGAGATGCAGATGCAAAGGCACAACACCTAACCAGTGTTCACCATAAGAAATTCAAAATTCTGGAAAACAGTTCCTTTGCGGTTGGGGCGGGCTGTGGGGGGCAGTGTATGCACTGCTGCAGTAACAGTCACTAGTATTGTACTAGTAAAGATACCACAAAGAAGTACAAAATTACACAGCTGCAGTGGATAGCAGGTTCACATTGCTGAAATCATGTGGCACAATAAAGGTGTCTGATTTGATGACACATGTTACACATACTACACACACACACACTAAGTAATGCGTAGCAAATTGAAAACTTCAGTAATATAACCACATATTTTAAACAAACTAAAATTATGTACTGCTGCACCACAACAATCAGCAAAAAAGGCAAGAATTATTGAAAATATCACTGTGTGTACTTTAACACAGTTATACAAGAAAAATATCACCAAAACAGAAAGCTCTGTCATTTTCTCCAAGTTAATCTACCTACATCACAGATATGCCCCTCCCCCAAAGCACACTTCCACTGTCTCTCAGTACACAGACTGAATATTGTACATTAACATTCAAAGTCCACACACAAACAATAACGCTCAATGATATAAGCACAGGAAGGTTTCCTATAATCGCGGTACTAAAGTTTCAGCAAAACAAATGACCCCAAAAGGCTTTTTTAACAGCGTTTAGATGGTTTGAATCACAGAGCTCTCAGAGCAGATTGTCTCCTACTGCTTCATACACACACTACCCCAAACTGAGGCTGTGCAGAACAATCTAGAGCCCATGTGACCTGAAATCCCATGAATCACTGCAAAATTCTCCTTTGGAGCTTAAAAACAAGGCGAAGTGAGGTGGAGTACATTGTTTTCAATGTACTTCGCCTAGAGAACTGGTGGAGTAGTGGTTTGGGAAGGCAGAGTATCGAAAGTCATTATTTTCAATGGACTTTTCGTTACTCATTATAATGTGAAGTACTCCACTTCGCGTTGCGGAGCACTCCGTGAATCAACCTTCACTCTGCGGATCACTACGCGGAGTGAATTAGGGCCACTTCGCCCACCACTACCCATGATGGAAGTTAAGCTTACCAACCTGTAATTACCTGGCTCATCCTTTGGTCCACTTTTATGGATGGGTACCACGTGGGCCATCCTCCAGTCATGCGGTACACACCCTGTGTCCAGGGAAGTATCAAATATTTCCACGAGTGGTCCAGCCAGAATCTCAGCCATTTCCTTCAACACCCTGGAGTGTATGCCATCCAGTCCTGGTGCCTTATCCACCCTCAGAGACCTTAACCCTCCAATACTCTACAGTCAGTGTTCACCCCATCCGTTACCCCTCTCCCCGCTGCCCACCCTGCCCACCCTGTGGTAACTGCCCTCCTTTCTCCCTCAAGAATACAGAACAGAAGAACTCATTCAGTGCTTCTGCCTGATCCACCCCTTTCTCTGCTGACCCCCATCCTTCCTGATCCTAAAATAAATTACAAGGATAGATTGAGAGACCTGCATTTATATTCCCTGGCATATAGAAGGCTAATAGGAGATTTACGCTTTCTGTGTAAAGCATTTCATAATGAGATTATAAGGGTATCCTCTGGTTTAGTAAAAAAGAACTGTAACAAAATTTTAAGATTTCATAATTTTCAGCTGAAGGGAGAATTTCATCAAACAACCAAGCAGGGGCATTGGTTCAACCAACGAGTGGTGGAAGCCTGGAATACTCTACCAGCATAGAAACATAGACACATAGACTTTGACAGCAGATAAGGACCACTTGGTCCACCCAGTCTGTCCATTTCCCTACCTGTTGGATAAGCTGCAGATCCTAGTTAACCAACAGCCTACTTCCTCCTTCATCCCTACTAGAATTGCTTTATCTGTCCCATGCATTCTTATTTATTTATTTATTTGGTTTTTGTTTACTGGGTTAGTACACTAGGCAACAATGTTGCCTATATTCAGGCAAGACCCGGGAGAGTACAGACAGGGGAGACCAGAGTCAACATTAAAGAGTATTTCATGACGCAGCATGAGGTGAGAACAAACATTTGAACAGTATACAGCCAGGTACAGTCATTATCAGTAATGACAAAGAGAAACAGATAACATTACATTAATTATTTTCATCTGATGATACATCAGTGACTAAATTGAAATGACAAACTGCAAACAAAACTTAAATGAAGTAGCATTATAACAATAGGATTTCTGCTAGATGTGGGAAACTTTCAGATTTTGGAGACCAGTAAGAAATCAGTAAATGCCATAGGGAGGAGAAAATGCTAGGGAGAGAAGCTCAAGTTACAGCACAAGAGCAGCAGTCAGATTCTAATAGGTGTGCCTGAAGACTCAGTTTAAAGGCCTTGTGGGATTTGGAGAGTTTGATGTGGGAGGGAATGGAGTTCCAGAAGTGGGGGGGGCAGATATGGCAAAGGATTGTTCTCCTTTTTGTGAGAGATATCTGGGAATTTCAAGTTGGGTTTGAGCAGATGCCCTGAAGAGGTATGCTTGGGAGGGCTGAGTTAATAGTTCGGCAAGGTATTTAGGGGACCCGGTTCTGATCATATTATAAATTGTACAGCCTGCAGAATAGTGTCTGAGCGAGTCTGGGGAGAGATAATTTAGTTTTGAGTAGAGCAGGCAATGATGGGTAAGTCTGTGAGCGGAGAAAGCAAATCTGCATATACTGTTATAGCAGGTGCTCCATTTCTGGAGTGCTCCTTTGCTAGCTTTAAGGTAAACCTGAGAGCAATATGTTAGAGCAGGGAGGAGAAATCCTTGTGCAATAGCAAGCCGGGCAGCATCATTGAGGGAGGACCTAATTTTAGAGGCAAGACCAAGTTTTGAGTAAACTGTCTTACGTGTAGCCGCAATGTGGAGGTTAATCAAGAGATGGGTCGAGAGTGACTCCTAGATACCTGAAGGAGGTAACGAATTCAAGAGGGGAGTCATCTAGAGAATGTATCAATAAGTCTGGAGTAAGAGATCTGATTCTTGACGGGGGGTCAAAAATCATAGTTACAGTTTTCTTAGCATTCATTAGGAGCCTGTTCTGTAGTAACCACTCCTGCAAGCAGTTGAAGTCTGCTTGAAGATGTGCTCTTACTGATAAGGGATCTTTACCACTGGAGAGAAGCACCATGTCATCGGCATAAAGGATTAGAGAGGAGCAGGGAAGGGAGGGCAAGTTGTTAATGAAAGGGAGAAAGTAGTGGGCCAAGAATAGATCCTTGGGGACTCAACAGAGGTAGGGAAAGATTTGAGATGGCGGATTCAATTTGGACAAATTGCAACCTCCCTGAGAGGTAGGTATCGAACCAGGAGATGGATGACAGGTCAAAGCCAAGGCGGGACAGTTTGTAAAGTAGCAGAGAGTGATTCACAAGGTCAAATGCCTTTGTGAGATCGATAAATATGGCCCCAGTGAGCAGGCTCTTATCCATCGCTGTAAGGACTGCATTTGTCAGCTGAAGTAGAGCAGTTGTGGTGTTGTGTCCTGTTCGGAATCTGTGCTGGGTAGGGGATATAAGGTTGTTAAGGTGCAGGTAATTTGTGACCCGAGTAGTGATGGCCTTCTCAAGAAGTTTATTTAGGGTAGAGAGAATGGCAATTGATCTATAGTTTGACATATTTTTGGTATCCTTTTGTGAACAGGGACAACGTGAGCGGTTTTCCACAATGTTGGTACCGTTTGGGTTATTATGGAAAGATTAAAGATTCTTGCAATAGGAACAGCAAGGGCAGGGCTGCCTGCTTCAAGAAGCTTGGCAGTAGCCCATCTGGGTCAGCAGATCCATAGGTGGATACTGATTTGAGGAGATGCAGCACTTGGTGGAGGAGACTAATGTGAGACGAAAGGGGTTTCATCTGAAAGTTGCACCTCAGGAGGAGGTGAAAGAGGGTGGTTGAATTTCTCAGTGTATCTCGAGAGATCCGAGAATTGTGCATTAAGAGCATTAGCAATAGTAGGTAACTTGTTACAGTTTGTCATTCAGTGTCATGTCGGTAATGGCCGTCTTGGGCCTTTGCCCAATGAAATTTTGATGTGGTTCCAAAACCCTGGTATCACCAGCTGAAGATTGGAAAGCTTAAGGCAGTAGCTCCTTTTAGCCTTCTGAATATCTTTTGCAGGCATTTCTCAGTTGTTTATAGTTAACCCAGTCTTCTGATTGTTGGGACTTCTTTGCCAAGGTCCAGGCCTTGTCTCTTTTTATCATGGCTCGAAGGAGGTCTTTTTTAAGCCATTTATTAGGGGAGCCCCTAAGATGCCTTTTTTTTCAGAGGGATGTGCAGATCCTGAAGGGCCAGAAGCTGAGACATCAGGTATTCAAGTGCTGTGTTTACATCATCAGTGTGATAGATGGGAGACCAGTCTATATTATTAATATCCTCAAGAAGTGCAGTTCGGTTTAGTTTGGCAAAATCCCGAAATTGAATGATTCTTGGGAGGGGTTTAAGGCAGTTGCCATTCCAGATACAGAACGTAGGCAGGTGATCACTAATAGAATCCGAAAAGGTCCCTGCAGCAATTATTTTATTTGCTCTACTTGTAGCCATCCAGTCCAGGAGAGATTGGCGCTCCGAGTTGGAAGAGATGCGTGTAAGGCTAGAGATAAGTTGAACGAGGTTAAGTCGGACGAGAGCTTCATAAAGTCCCCCACTGTTTTTTGACCCCATGACCTCCTCAGGAAGGCCGTTCCATGTATCCACCACCCTCTCCATGAAAAAATACTTTCTCGTGTTGCCCCTGAGCCATCCCCCCTCTATCTTCAAATTGTGACCCCTTATTCTTGCACATCTCTTTTTCTGAAAGATGCTACCCTCTTGGACTTTGTTAATTCCCTTGAGGTACTTAAATGTTTCTACATGTCCTCCCTCTCCTGCCTTTCCTCGAAGGTATACATATTATGCTCCTTTAGTCTCTCTCTTTTTTATGGCTTCTGGTTCAGACCCTGCACCATTTTAGTTGCCCTCCTTTGTACTGCCTCCAGCCTGTTCATGTCCTTGTAGAGATGGGGTCTCCAGAACTGCGTGCAGTATTCCAGATGGGGTTTCACCAACTGTCTGTACAGAGGGATAACAGCTTCCTGTTTTTTACTGGTGATATCTCTCCCTATGCATCCCAGTATTCCCCAGACCTCCTTATTGCCTTCTCATATTGCTTGCCTACCTCCAAGTCATCTGATATGACTACCCCCAGGTCCCTTTCCATTTTTGTTGTTGTTAGTACCTCCCCACACATTATGTACTCGTCCCCTGGATTTTTGTTTCCCAGATGCATTACTTTGCACTTCTTTTTTTTTTTACTCTTTATTTTTCTGCGCCTCCCAACCTCCACTCCTTCAGGCCTCCAAGGAACGCTGCTCCCCGACCCTACCAACTTTCAGGGTCTGCTCCTAGAGTGCCACACTCACTAACCTCGGGGCCCTTGAGGGCCCGGATTACCCCCCAGGTGGGGCGAGGAGAGATCCCCCTTACCTTCCTCTATCCCCAAGAGTGAGCTGCACAGTGGGGTCTGCCCTGTTCAGTTGGCGGGTGGTGAAGCAGGTTCCAGTGGTAAACATCTAGGAGGATGGGAGAGATGTTTTTTTTCCAAGTTATGCCCCTGACGCTGGTGTGCAATAAGGAACAAGGAGTCAGATGCACGCCAAGACGCACATCCTGCTCCAGTCCTCTGCCAGCATAAACCCCTAATGTTGTGGCATCCCCCTGCTGTACCATCATCCCCTGAGTTCCCCAGTGGGTGGCGGTATTGCAGCAGGGAAAGCCTCCCATCCCACCTCAGAGAATGAGATCAAGCCATTGGGCACTCTATCATTCTCCTCCTCCCGAACCCCGGGCCCAAGTCTGTTCCCGAACTGGGGTAGCCGGTGTGGTGCGAGGTGTAGCATCCAGCGCCTCAACCCTCAGCACCACCAGGCCAGCTTACTTTGCACTTCTTTCCATTGAATCTAAGCTACCATACTTTTGACCATTCCTCCAACCTTGCCAACTCCCTTGTCATCTTTTCCACTCCCCCTTGTGTGTCAACCCTGTTGCAGATCTTTTTGTCATCTGCAAAGAGCCATAGTTTCCCTTCCAGTCCCTCTCCAATGTCACATATAAAGACATTAAAGAGGATCAGTCCCAGTGCTAGAGGTGATCTTTTACAGTTATTCAAAATTATGAAATCACCTGTTCTGATGGAACAATGTGGTATATCATTATCTAGCAGAAAAAATGTAGCTTGATTACATAATAATAAACAACTGGATATTAAAAAGTCTAATACAAATAAAAGACAAAACTTCTTTACTATTAGAACTCCTATGTTATGGAACACACTACCACAAGATATTGTTGATTCACCTACTGTTATGATTTTCAAAAATAAATTAGATAAATGGTTATTAAAATAGTATCATATACAATGATCCACACATGTGGAGGACAATCTCGATGGGCTATGGCCTTGTTTTGTCCATCTAACCAAGTAACCAAGTACTGAACCCTGACGTACCCCACTAGTAACCCCCCCTTTCTTCAGAGTGTACTCCATTTACTATTACCCTCTGCGTCCTGTTGTCCAGCCAATGTTTTACCCAGGCTACAACCCTGGGACACACTCCCAGGTGGCTAACTTGTTTATTAATCTTTTGTGTGGGACTGTGTCAAATTCCTTATTAAAGTCTAGGTAGCCCATATCCCCAGCCCCTCCCTGGTCTACTACTTTGGTCACCCAGTCAAAGAAATTGATGAGATTCATCTGACATGACCCTCCCACTGTGAATCCATGCTGCCTTGGGTCCTATGCCCCACTGGCCTCTAGGTACTCAACAATTCTTTCCTTCAGAAGTGATTCCTTAATTTTCCCTATCACTGGGGTCAAACTAGCAGGTCTGTCATTTCCTGCCTCTGTCTTGCTCCAACTTTTGTGAAGAGGAATCACATTTGCACACCTCCAGTTCTCAGGTACCATATCATCCTCCCATGATTTGTTAAAAAGGACAGTCAGTGGTGACACTAGTTATCCCCTTAGCCCTTAGGCATGGGTGGTTTCAAGCCCTAGAATGGAATCCTTTAAAAAAAACTTTAGATAAACATATAGGACAGGATAAAAGAACCTTTCACTACCATTAGGTGGCAAGTCATAATAATGACCCCCAATCTACATGACTCGTATTTACATCTATGAACCTATGAACCTCATCCCTCACTTTTATATACTCCTTATTGTTTATTCAGACATAATAGGGAAAATGTTCTGTTCTCCAACTGTCTCCCCTTGGAAAAGGAGCTCATTTTCCTCCTTCTGACAAAGTAGCAAGATAGCTATGAAACATTGACCAGGATATTTTTGTTTTGTGAAACACTAAAAAGGAAGAGAAAAGAACATACTGTATACGAATAGTGTTCTCCCTTCTTTTTGGAATTATTATGATGGACTTGAAATGAGGTTGGCCCTGGACCAAGATTCTGAATTTCACTTCTATCAGAAGTGAGGGCAGTAGTGCTATGTGGAATTTTCAGATTCTGGTGGAACAAAATTTTGGGGAATTTTTGGAATTCTTCCAAAATTCTGCCAAATTTTGCCAGGAATAGAATGGTGGATTTCAATAGCAGAAAATGGTAGCAGAATGATTTTCCATGGAAAAATATAGAAACATAGAAACATAGAAGTTGACAGCAGATAAGGACCGCAAGGCCCATCCAGTCTGCCCATTTCTTTTTCTACCTTATAAATGTGCCATCGGCCTTTGCTCTGTCAGTGACCTATCTATTCATAGTCATTTGTATTGCTCCCTTATGCCTATCCCATGCCTGTTTGAAGCCCTGCACTGTATTCATAGCCACCACTTCTTGTGGTAAGCCATTCCATGCATCTACCACCCTTTCTGTGAAAAGAATTTCCTCACATTCCCCTTAATCGCCTCCTCTAATCTCATGCTGTGTCCTCTTGTCCTGCTATTTTTCTTATATTTAAACATGTTAGACTCTTTCACCTTGTTTATGCCCTTAAGGTGTTTAAATGTCTCGATCATATCACTCTCTCCCTCCCTTTGCTCAAGGGTATACATATTGAGCTCCGCTAATCTGTCCTCATATGTCTTCTGATGCAGTCCCTGCACCATTTTGGTTGCCTTCTCTGGACTGCCTCAATTTGGTTAATGTCCTTGTGAAGGTGTGGCCTCCAATACTGCAACGTGAGTACTCCAGATGGGGCCTAACCAATGTCTTGTACAGAGGATTATTACCTCCTCTACGACTTGTGATACCCTACTAATACATCCTAACATCCCCTAGCCTTACCTACTGCTTTAGAGGTCTGCTTGATGATTTTAGGTCATCAGTGATGATGATGCCCAAGTCTCTTTCTTCCTTTGTGACTGCTAGCAACTCCTCCCAGCCTATAAGTGGCTTCAGGGTTTCTCTCTTCCTATGTGCATGATTTTGCACTTCTTTGCATTAAATCCCAGTTGCCACTCTTCTGACCATTCTGCTAGTTTATCCAGATCTCTTCTCATTCTGCCCACCCCATCTGGATCATCTACTCTGTTGCAGATCTTGGTGTCATCTGCAAACAGACAAGCCTTACCCTCTAGTCCATCTCGAGGTCACTAATGAAGATGTTGAATAGGACTGGCCCCAGGACTGATCCTGAGGTACCCCACTTGTGACTTGCATCTCTTCTGACTGTATACCATTTACCACCACTCTCTGTTTTCTGCCAGTCAACCAGTTTGCCACCCAGTTGACCAACTTCTGACCCACCCCGAGCCTACCTAGCTTATTTATCAATCTTCTATGTGGAACAGTGTCAAAAGCTTTGCTGAAGTCAAGGTAGGCGACATCAACTGCTCCCTTGGTCCACCACTCTGGTTACCCAGTCAAAGAAATCTATGAGATTAGTTTGACAGGACCTTCCTTTGTAAACCCATGCTGTCTTGGATCCTGTGCCCTATGGATTCCAGGTGTTGCACTATCCTTTCCTTAAGGAGTGCCCATAATCTTGCCCACTACTGAGGTAAGACTGACCGTCTGTAGTTCCCGCCTCCTCCTGCTACCACTCTTGTGGGTGGGATCACATGAGCCCTCTCCAGTCTTCTGGGACCTCTCCTGTGCTCAGAGACTCACTAAACAATTCTGCTAAAGGCTCTGCTAGTTCCTCCTTTAGCTCCTTAAGTACCCTGGGATGTATGCCATCAGGTCCCATTGCCTTATCCACCCTGAGCTAGCAAGCTCTTGTAGGACCCTTTCTTTTGTGAAGGAGTAGTGCTCACCTCCTCCCCGCTGTGTCCATGATGCTGAGCTGTGGGCCCTGCCCTACCTTCTCTTCAGTAAATACTGAGCAAAGTATCTATTTAGGATAGATGCCTTTACAGGGTCCTCCTCCTCACATGCTCCTTTTCTCCATTAAGCTTAGCAATACCCCTCTGGACTTTCTCCTTTCACTAATGTATCTATAGAAAGTCTTGTCACCTTCTTTACTGTCCGTGCTAGTGTTTCCTCAGTTTGGGACTTTGCCTTCCTACTGCTTACCTGCTTCTGGGCAGTTTGGTATGCCTCCCTATCTTCATCCCGCTGTGTTCCCTTATATTTTCTGAAGGCCAGCCTTTTGGCTCTGACCTTTCTCTACTGTATTTGAGAACCAAAGTGGTTTCCTTCTTCTTTACACTTCCTTTTCTGTCTAACACAATGGGATGTTGCTTCAAGTATTGTATCCTTAATGCTTGCCCACTTGCCTGTACCTCCTCACCTGTGTTTCTTTTGCCAGGGCTAGCTTAACTCTGTTGGCCATCTTATCAAAGTCAGCTCCTCTGAAGTCCCATATTTTTGCCTTGGAATGGGATGATTTAGATGTAGTAGCCAAATTGAACCATACCATGTGATGGTCACTGGCCCCAGGTGACCTTCTACCCGGAGATCTGTGATCCTTCTTTGTTAGTCAGTACTAGATCTAGGATAGCCCTGTCTCTTGTGGGTTGCTGTACCAGTTGTTTGAGGCCCTCCTGCAGGAATCCACTATGTGTCTAGTTCTGGCCGATGTTCCTGCTGGTATTGACCAATCTGTATCTGGCATGTTGAAGTCTCCCATTATCAGAACCTCCCTTTAGCTGTCATGTTTTGTATATCTTCTAACAGTAATGTGTCTATGTCCTCCCTCTGGTCTGGGGCCTGTAGACAACCCCAGTTCTTATGGCTGTCCCATTTCCTGTTTCAGGGTGACCCACAGTTCTTCTGGCTCATTATGTGTATTCTGAATTTCTGTAGCTTTGATATTTTCATTAACATACAGGGCCACTCCTCCCCCTTTTGCACCTCGGTCTCTTCTGAACAATACATAGCCAGGTACTGAAGTCTCCCAAGTGTGGTTACTGGTAAACCACGTCTCACTAATTGCTACTATGTCCAGTTTAGCCTCTGACATTATTGCCTGCAGGTCTGGGATCTTATTTCCCAGGCTGTGAGCATTTGTGTACATGATTTTCCATTGGCCAGATTTTGGTGTGTTAGTTGTTGGGTGAAGTTTGGCATTACCCTGTGCATCGTGATGGGGAGACAAACCTTTTTCTTACCTGGTGATGCAAATGAACGGCAAACACGCTGAATTCCTGTTTGACCACTAGCTGAGGGGGGAGGGGTGTTCTTTGGCTGTTCCAGAGAATGTTATACTGCGTTCCTCAATATTTTCTGCTGAAATGGCTGCTGAATGATTTTCCATGGAAACATGCTGTTCCATGGAATATTAATCCACAGATCACAGCAGGTGGAATTCTACAGAAGAACCAGTGAAATTCCAGTGGAAATTACACTGGCAGAATGGTAATTTTATGCCAATTTTGCCAGCGGGTTTCTGTATTCCACACAGCACTAGAGGGTGCCTGGACACTTTTTGCTTGAAACTGATTAAGGTGCCAGAAAAAAAAGTGCTAGTGCTGGTATGCACAAAACACTGCAAAAGCTGGCTACATAGCAACAAACAGAAAATGGGTGGATGGCCATGGCATCTACCCACCTATTTTCTGTTTACTGCTCTGTAACTAGCTTTTACTCCTCGATCTTACCATCGATGAAGTCCTGACCCCCTCACCAAAATCCTTAACAAATCTCTCATGCTCTCACAGTTCCCCCAAAAATGGAAATCAGCAATGGTGACACCTATCCACAAAAGTGGCGATAAATTTGTTACAAGCAACTATAGACCAATCTCCATTCTCCCCCCTCTCTCAAAAGCGTTGGAGAGAACAGCTGCTGACCATCTGATAGAATACGTTATTAAGTATAATCTGCTATGCCAAGTACAACATGGATTTCACAAGGGCCATAGCATGACCACGGCACTCCTAGAGCTTACCTCCTACATCCACAATGCCCTGGACCAAGGGGATCTCGTTGGCACCACCTTCATCGACTTAACTAAGGTGTTTGATACCGTCAACCATTCACTACTGCTTCAACAACTATCTCTAATAGGTCTATGTCCAGACACGACTCTTTGGTTTCAAAGCTACCTCAGTGACTGAACACAGCAGGTAAAAGTTGAAGAATCCCTCTCAACACTCCTCTTGGTCTGATCAGGAGTCCCACAAGGATCCATCATGGGTCCTATGCTTTTTAGCATTTTTCTAAACAGCCTCCCTTCATCTTGCTCAGTAAAAATCCTATTCTATACCAGTGATGCCGTCATCTTCACCTCCCACTCTGACCCCTCCTTTCTTCAGTTGCTACTATAAGAAAACTTCACTGATGTACAGGCATGGTTTAAATCCTACAAGCTTATTCTTAACTATAGCAAAACCGAATCAATGCTGTTCCGTGGTACCCACAGCAAACATAGAAACAGAGACCTCTCTACCCCAAACAGCAAAGGGGCCACCCTTGAACAAGTACATCTATTTAAATATCTTGGGGTGATTCTTGACCCAACACTTGGATACTCTGAACATATCAACTACGTAGCAAAAATTATGAATACCCATCTAGGCCTGCTCTATAGACATAAGAACTGCCTCATGGATGAAGCCCTAAGCACTGCCATTCACAGTTCAGTGATCTCTATAATAGACTATGGATTTGTGATCTACTGGTCTGCCACTGCAACAGCTCTCCAATGCACCGCCACAGCACTAAACAAGGCATGTCATCTCCAAACATTTGCAAACCACCTTACACACACCTGCAAGATCTAAGAGCACACAAACTGGCTCCAACTATCTGGCAGAATTAAATATCAAACCTGCATCCTAGCAAAAAAGCAAACATTGTACCTACTACCCCCTGGATCACAGACACTGCTGAGACCATATAGTGGCCCACTACAGACCAGGAATTCAAACAACCTCTCCTTCACTGTTCCCCTTTGCAGGACTACCCAAGGCCAATGATCATTGTTTTTCAGAGCCTCTTCCTGGTTCAAAACCCTGGCAGCAGACGTTACCAGCAAAGCAACCCTGGGTGCCTTCAAGCTCAGCCTGCCTCAATACCTCATCTCCTGTGCCTCCAGCAACTGCTACACCTAAATGGTTTATCCCCACCCCATACCCCACCCTTCCCTCCCTACTCCTTCCCTCCTCCTCTACTCCCTCCACACCTCCTCACTGACCCTGCCCCTGCCCCTGACCCACCCCCACTCCCTGTCTTTCTCCCTCTTTACACAGCCTCTGGCCTTACCTCCCTCTGTCGGATGGCTACCTATACGAATCTATATTGTTTAATTTGTTATAGAAGTGATTTGCACAATTGAGATGTTTTGGTAATTGACAAAGCCCTCTGGCTGCTATGTTTATTTCTATTTTGCACAATACCACTGCCTGTCCTAATGTTTCAAGTTACCTTATGTGGAACCTTTGTAAAAGAGCCCCTGGCTCAAAGGTGTATCTGATTACCTTAAATAAATAAATAAACAGTACTTTATGGATACTGTACCACCACTAACATCTTATTTTTTTGAACCTTAATACATTTACCTTGTCTAGATCAGTTGTCCTGTACCAGTTTTTCTGTTTGGTTACTTGGAAGGTACACTATTTACTGGGTAGCTTATTGGAACACCATGGTTTGCTATCATGCCGTGAGACTGGAGCATAGTATTAAGTAGTGCTGTGTGAAATTTTAAAATTCTGGTGTAATAAAATTTCATGGAACTTTTGAAATTCCACCAGAAATGGAATTTTGGAATTCCACAGCAGAAAATAGTTGCAGAAAGATTTTCTGCGGATCTCAAAATTTTCCATGGAAATGGTTGCAGAATGATTTTCAGTGAAAAAATGCTGTTCTGAAGAATATTATTCTGTGGATCATAGCAGGCAAATTCCACAGAAGAACCAGTGAAATTCCAGCAGATATTCTGCCGGCAGAATGGTCATTCTACACTAATTTCACAGGCAGAATTCTGCATTCTGCATGGCACTAGAAGTAGGTAAGCAGGAAGAGGATCAAAGGTATCAGAGGATGGTGTTACCCAGGGTTGGGTAACAGCAATCATATACCACTGTGGAAATGCCTTTGGTGTTCAAGAGAAGTTGGAACAGCAAGACCAGAGGGTGGCCAGTATTTCCTAAACTACAGTGGAGGGGGTGGTGGAAAGGGGAAGAGAACAGGTAAAATGGTGATTGATTTTGGCAGATGAAGGCACCAGTCCTCTCTCAATCATTGTTTTTGGACTACACCAACATCTTGTGCCCCACATCCTCTGTCACCTGATGTGTTCTCATGTGGGGCCAGGCCAGATCACTTGACCTCACTGGAGATGGTTCAGTCACTGGCAGCTTGCAGAAAGAAAGCAGGATTTTGTTTGGGCAAAGAATAAGCCCTTAAGAGGTGGAGAGCTGGAAAAGTGGAGGGACAAAGGAGAGCATGGCCCAGTAAAGAGCACAAACAGAAACAAAACCAAAAAAAAAAGCAGAAACTACACTACTTGTGCTGCTGACAGTCTATAGTGTCTACATGTGTTAAATAAATCTCCAAAAAAACATGAACTGCATGGGAAAAAAGTTGAAAGAGTAGTTGGGGACTGATATCCAACTCCTTTAACACAAACATCCTCAGCAGCCAAGCAAAACTGATACTATGGCCTGAAGCAGGCATGGCTGTAGGACAAGAGGAAACTAAACTCAGAAAAACACATCAAGAGAAAGAAAGTTTACATTTACAGATCAATGGGAGCACATTAAGTATTCCTTTACTGGTTACATATTATTAATATTTATTTCTAAAGGAAAACAGAGTTCATATTTACTAGAGGGCTGTGTCAATTAGCATTTTCATAACTGCCCCTTCCCTGGATTTCTCAGGCATATCACATTCTGATGATATCATTTTAGTCATCTGTGCCTTATGATTTATACTCCCAGATATTTCCAAAATATATAGTTATAGCCATAGACTTGCTGTAGTACAACAGGTAAGCAGGGAATTTCTCTAGCGATATCACAGAAACTTCAGGAACTATCTGGCCGTGTCTTTGCTGCAACTGTATATCAACAGCTATACTCTGTTTTGAGTCCCACCCTTTTTCAGGCCTTTACATTAGATATGACTAGGGAGACAATTTCCACTTCTGTTAAATTTGCTGATGATATTATAATAGGCGGTCCTTGTGCTACGCTGACCCGGCAGAGACTATTCAAAGAGCTATAGATAAGATTTCCATATGGGTTACTAAATATGGCATGAAGTTGAATACAAATAAGTGTAAAGTTATACACTTGGGCAAACATACCTCCAATGTCTCGTGCTTCAGGGGGTTCTACACTGACAGCTACTTGTGATGAAAAAGATTTAGGGATTATAGTATCAAGTGACTTTGAGTATTCCAAAC
This sequence comes from Neoceratodus forsteri, assembly GCA_016271365.2. Classification (NCBI taxonomy): domain Eukaryota; kingdom Metazoa; phylum Chordata; order Ceratodontiformes; family Ceratodontidae; genus Neoceratodus; species Neoceratodus forsteri. The sequence continues at coordinate 1,066,355,120 of CM057454.1, read as the reverse complement.
AAATTAATGAGGCCATTAATAAAACTAATAAGGTGATTATGTCAATAAGATGCAATATAAAATGTAGAGATCCTAAGGTTATGATGCCTCTATTTAGAGCATATGCGAGACCCCATCTCAAGTATGCATCCTAGATGTGGGGTAGCATGCCAGTTACATGCATGCATTTCAGTGAGAGCATAATAGCGCAGTAAAATAAGTGCAAAATGAATAGCGCTAACGGTATATTTTGCTGAAATGCAATTACATCACAAAAAGCAGTCTTTAATGGAGAGCATAATCCAAGTGCCCTAGAAACTGCAGCTGGATCTGATTCTTAAGCAGTGTCTCTGTTAGATGTAGAGCTATTAAGGGCTATAAACAAATGTTAGCTTTTACCTGAGTTCTGAGCTGCAGCTTACTGTCACATGAAAATTTACCAATTACTGAAATCCCAACTGAGTAATCATTAAACAGTTATCGAAGCAGCAGCAGTTACATCTTACTATAACTGGAGCATCTTACATTGGAGCACATTTAGTAAACCCAGCATTTCCAAACAGAGCAGCATTTTTATCATTTAATCCTACATCGGAGCAACAGACAGTACATTAAGTAAACCCAACATTTCTAAATAGAGTAGCAATTTTTATTGTTGAATCCTACATCTGAGCAATGGACAGCTCATTTAGTAAACCCAGCATTTCCAAATAGATCCCCTGCAGGTTACTGTTCAAATACAGGCTTGTAAAGGTGCCCCCTTTACTTACCACGCACATTGCCGCTCAGGTTAACCTATGGCTGTTCATATCATCTGCCGGAGATTCATTTTATGCAGCACAGTACTGGTTGGGGGGGGTGATTCCGATTTACAAGTGAGCTATTGATAAATGAAGAAGCTTGAATTCTGCTGGTTTGTTTGGGGGAGGGGCGATTCTGAATGAGAAAAATGTAGCCAAATAGAAGCTTGAATTTACCAGATTTTTTCATATTGTGATGAATTGGATACACCAAAATTACTGCACTTTAAACTACTGCAATGAATTTTCTTGCACGCACTTGACATGGAACCTAGTTATAGGGCCCTTTTAGAAAATCTAACTGTAGGCAACTAGAGAAAGTCCAATGGAATTACACTAAACATACATACATACAGTTTTTATAGTATGTCATATGAGAATAGACTAGATTCTTTGAATTTGATGTCTTTAGAGACACACCTGTTAAAGGGTGATTTACTCTTCCTATATGATATTGTTCATGACCCTTACCCGATGACTGAACTCAGTCTTGAATTCAAAAACAACATTCATGACACTAGAAGTCACCCACTTCAACTTTTCGTCAAACAGTTTAACTATATAAGAAGAAAGTATTTTTTTACCCTTAGAGTTGTAAATCCTTGGAATAAGTTACCTACCAAAATAATCATTAGTAAGACTAATGACCAATTTAAGTAATGACTGGATCATTTTCTGCTAACAGGGCAGAAATTAAATTATTATCCAGCTTAATATGACAGAAGTGGTCATGGGCAGGGCCACTGGAAAACTGTGGAAAAGGTTATCCAAAATTGCAGAGCATTTTGCAAAAATTGGGGGAAATTACGGGGGTTCTACTATAGACCCTGAGTGGTTCACAATAAATCTTTTAATGTTTTCTGCAGCATATATTAGTCAGTATAAATTGCTAAATGAATACACTGACACCTGAATATGTTTAAAACAAAAAGAAAAGTTTATGTTCCTAAAAAGAATACTAAACTGATAATCTATTGTAAGCGTTGCCTATCTTCCAAAATTTAAAAGCATCTGCCTCATACAGTGCTAAATAGATTCTATAAAGTGAGCCACAGCAAATCAGTATTAAATAAAGCCAGAAGGAATTTTTTTGTTTGTGTCTGGCTGTAGAATAATGAAGAGTATTCAACAGCTGTTTACAGTGCTCTGCCAGCTATTCACCCGCCTTGGTACAAGAAAAAATAAGCAGATAGAGTGGTGAATAACTGAGTATTAGTAAAATGTTGTTAAAGTGTTTAATAGTCATCATTTGTACATCAGGTATAGACCATTTCAAGTTATCAATTAATGAATAATGGAGGGCCACTGCTTGGGATGTCATAGCCATTAAGGCTCACTCAGAAGGGACATTGTGACCGGTAAAGGCTTGGTGGGGTACACCACAGAGCACAGCATTAGGGCTTTTTCAGCCTCTTTTGCTGAAGTTTCATTGCCTCCCAACCACCCATCAAAAGGAACAGGGAGATGGTTTTGGGGGGGCTTGGATGGGCTGTCAAAGGTGGATGACAGTAAGGGATCTGGCAGGAGGCTGTTGGACTGCCAGAGGTGGATGGCAGAGGGGGAAAAGGGAGGGAGGAGGAGGGGAAGGGAAAATGATAAAGGGATATGTGGAAAAGAAGAAGCAACTGAAGGAGAGAGAAGTGGTCTCAGTCCACACCGTTACCAAGATGGCACACAGGTTTTCACCTGGGAAAAAGAGGAAGAAGAGGAAGAAAGAAAGGTGATTGGATAATTTGCTCCTGTGATGTTTGGCCCACTGGACCACCTTTACACATCTATCCTGTGTTAGCCACATGCTCTTACTGTCCAAAGGGAACAGGGTGCTGGGCACTGTGTTCCTTGTATAATAGGGCAGGTGCAAAGCAGTAGAATGGTGTGAAAGAAGGGGAAAAGCCTAAACTTTTGGCAGGGGCAGGTCAATCATTTACAGTTGGGTTTCATGGAATAGGAAAGTAAATGGGATTCAGACTTTTAGCGGAACACAATTACTGTAATATTTGGTTGACCACGTACAATGAGTAAGGGGGTTTAGGAAGTAACACAAGGACCAACAGTCCCCTCTTGGGGTGCAATCATAGGGTATCCATGTCCAGAGTTAAGGAAATCAGTCAGATGCAGGAAATAGGAAGGGGCAGCACTGCAGTGTAAATATAACGTTGCCTGCCCAGGCCCAGCAGCATGTGGTCAGGGGGTTTCTGTTGGGTAACTAGGAAATAGAGACTCAGGCCAGGTAGCCCTGGGAAAAGAGAAAGCAGGTATACAGTAGCCAGCTGGTACCCACAGTGAAGAATGGTGGGGGAACCCAGGGGTCCTTCTGCCTAGCCCTTCCTGACAAGTTCAGAGGCTGCTTTTAAATCAGGGGGAGCAGTTCAAAAAAGGAACAGCCAGGAACATGGGACATGGCTAAGTCACGGCTTTCATATTCCAGGGGAGGTCCTGATGGTAACTCCTCTCTCCCCATATGGAGGAGGCAATGACACAGAGGTCACTGAGATAAAGGGAGGAGGGCAGGAGAGGAGAATTAAAAAATGTATATACAGTATATATATATATATATATATATATATATATATATATATATATATATATATAGTGGAGATATACAGCCCAGAGGGGCCAGTAGTTACTCGAAAGGACATATGGCAAAGTGAAAAGGAGGCACTGAACCACAAAGTGGAAGAGGAGGTCAGATGGGTGACCTGCAGGGGAATTTCTACTATGTGAAAGTGATAGAAAGCATCTGATTTAAGTCTACCAGGAAAGGAGTATTGGGGATACCTGTGGGCATGATGATGGTTGTGCCCTTTCAAGAGGCAAGTCTTATGTAAAAAAAAATATATATAAAAAATTAAAAAAAAGGAAAGGAGGAGCAGTGCACCTACTTGGGGGGGGAAGCCCACCGTCCAGCGCAAGCTGGAGGTGGGCTAGTGGAAAAAGAAAGGTGTAGGTGCACATGAGATGGGCAGACTGCTGAAGGTGGACAGCAGGTCTGCCGAGACTGCTGAAGGTGGATGGCAGAGAAGAAGAAGGGGCACAGTAAATTGGGAGGGGGGAGGAGAAGGGGGTGGGAGAATTTGACTCAGAGGGCCACAGAACAACACCAGACAGATGAGTAGTACGGGTGTAAACGCATACCCAACAAGAGAGAAGAAAATGATGAGAGGCCCCCCCCAGATGTACGTCTGGTGGCGAGAAGAGAAAAAAAGAATGAAAATGTGGTTTATGAATATTGTGGCAGCCCCCACCGCAGCTTTAAGTCGGGAGGCGAGATGGGCAAACAATGACGAAAATGTGGTTTATGAAAATTGTGTATAGAAATGATAATAAGGAACATAATGTTGTAAAATATGATGATGAAAATATTGTGGAAGTGAACTTTTGGAAGAGAATATAATAAATTACTTGCCAACTTAGCATCCACACAATTGGTAGTCTGTGTTTCATTGGACAGGGCTCTAGGGACAAATAGGTTTGCCTCCTAAAAAGGCAGACTCAGTTGTCCCTGGCCCTGGACAATGGAGTGGATGTAGGAAATGGAAAAAGAGGCAGAGAGTGGGGGAGGGGTTGGGGATGGGAAGCTGGGCTGAGAACATGCCAATCAAGAAGAGAGATGGGCAAGGGGACGTCAGACAGGGCAGAGCCTCATGACATCATGAAAGGAGAAGGGAAGTTGATTGGGTAAGAGAAGAGAGAGATGGGTGAGTAAAGGGGGTTTAAAAGAGAGAGGCAAGGCAGAGGAAGTTCACAATCTTGCTTCTGTAATATTCCCGCCCACCCACCTAGGAAGAAGAAGGGAAAGACCAGTGGTGGAAAAAGAAAGGTGTAGGTGCACATGAGATATGAAGACTGCTGAAGGTGGACAGCAGGTCTGCCGGGACTGCCGAAGGTAGATAGCAGAGAAGAAGAAGGGGCACAGAAAACAGGGAGGGGGAGGAGGAGAAGGGGGTGGGAGAATTTGACTCAGAGGGCCACAGAACAACACCAGATAGATGAGTAGTATGGGTGTACACGCATACCCAACAAGAGAGAAGAAAATGATGAGAGCGGCCCCCCCAGATGTACGTCTGGGGGCGAGAAGAGAAAACAAGAATGAAAATGTGGTTTATGAATATTGTGGCAGCCCCCCAGCTTTAAGTCAGGGGGTGAGATGGTCAAACAATGAAGAAAATGTGGTTTATGGAGACTGTGTATAGTAATGATAATAAGGAACATAATGTTGTACCAATATGATGATGAAAACATTGTGGAAGCGAACTTTTGGAAGAAATATAATAAATTACTTGCCAACTGAGCATCTACACAATTGGTAGTCTGTGTTTCATTGGACAGGGCTCCAGGGACAATTGAGTTTTAGTAAAATGTTGTTAAAGTGTTTAATGGTCATAATTTGTACATTAGGTACTGTACACTATTTTTGAAATCACATATTTAAACATTAAATCTGGGGTTATTGGGGCTGGCAGTATAATCTAGAGGTTAGAGTAACAAACTGTGAATGAGTTGATGACATCTAGCAGATCTGGGTTTGATTCTCACAACCTCCACTTGCATACTGTGTGATTCTGAGCAAGTCACTTAACCTCCTCAGGGCTCCTGGATTGTACCTGAAAACAGGCACTTGTGCCTAGTGGGCCTTATGCGGTTGCCAAAAAATGTAAAAAATACCAATATATTTTTACTGCTTCATTCAGTAGTCAGGGTACCCTGTAATTTGTCTTTGTTTTACTCTGGCTGAAATGATTTTGTTTAGTTAAAGATAAATGTTCAGATACATGTTGTGTTTTACAAGCTTGTTTTTAGACTTTAGTCAGGTTTTTATTGTAGTCTTTGCATGTGAACATCTAGGGGGTAGTTGCTAAGAGTGAGATCACTGATAGCAACCAGCTTGTTCAAGTTTAAAATCAGCAGGGCCATCCAAAAATTCTCAGCTGTTTGAATCAGAACTAGTCTGAATGAAAGTATGTTCACAAGGAAAAACTTGCCCTGCCACTTACAAAAAGGCTTCATAGTTAGCACCCCATTTAAGTGAATGGGATAATTTACACCTTTTCTCCCATCTTTTGTTTCAGTCTGTGTGGCAACAAAAAGTTTCTGATCGACTACTTCAACACAAAACAAATGTTAAGTGTTTAAGTGTGCTTATGCTTGGCCAGTGGATTTTGAAACCAAACAAGACAAGGATTCAAAAGAAATCAGTGTCACAAAAAACCCTTGCCCTACCTTGCACTGCATTTTTTTGGCCACACCCAAGTCTGCATGTAAAATTGTCAATATATTTGAGATATTTTATTAAAATGTTAATAGTTTTAACACAGTTCAATATAAAAACTCAAAAATTGCAAGAAAGTGTGGAACATGTCAGTTTTTGTGGAGAATGGTGAAAATTGTGGATTCCGCAAAAAAATTGAGGGCGCAATTTTCTAGTGACCCTGGTCATGGGCAATACCTGCCTTCTAGCTCCTTTTTTTCCTTAGTATGATCCTTAGTATCATGTTAGGGTGGTGGACAAAATGCAAGAAGTCAAGAAATCTAAAGATATTCTTGAGTTTATAAGTGAGTTTCTTGAACCTCTTTTAATGTTTCCAGCTATCTCTGGTTTTGGACCAAATGGTTAAAACAGATATCAAGGGACTGGCACTAATATAATTTGAATTCTTTTTTCTGATGTGCTTACCCAGGAGTTGTGTCCAAGATTTGCACGTTTCATAGTGAAAGGTGATACTGGCCTTTCCTGAAGAACATCACAGGTCAGATTTTAAGAAACAGTGTGCCAAAATTGGCAGTCACTTTGGAATCAGAGATTGAAAATCAGAAATTGAAACCAATCACATCAAAACTCTTAGAAAAAAGAAAGAGAAATTAGGTTAGACAGAAAATCAAACTGGGAATAGTAAACTGATTCGTGCAAAAGCAAGTGAGGAGAATTAAGACCTAGGTGCTGACTTACTGTCCAGTATTTCATATGGACATATGAAGAGAGACTTAAGGAGCTTAATATGTATAGCCTCGAGGAAAGGAGGGAGAGGGGGAACATGATAGAAACTTTCAAGTACCTCAAGGGAATCAACAAAGTCCAAGAGGGTAGCATCTTTCAAAAAAAGAGGTGTGCAAGAACAAGGGGGCAAATTTGAAGATAGAAGGGGCAGCTCAGAGGTAATTTAAGGAAGTATTTTTTCACAGAGAGGGTTGTGGATGCATGGAACAGCCTTCAGAGGAGGTTGTGGAGGCAAAACAGTGGTGGAATTCAAGCATGCATGGGACAGTCATAAGGCAATTCTAGGGGGTGGGGGTAGGAAGAAGTAGGCTGCTGGTTAACTAGAATCTGCAGCTTATCCATCAGGTAGGGAAATGGGCAGATTGGGTGGGCCAAGCGGTCCTTATCTGCCGTCAAATTCTCTGTTTCTATGTTTCTATTTTGTTAGTTTTTTTTGTCTGTTTAGTTTACTTATATGCAAGCATACAAAGATGCCTGCAGAAGAAGACCCTTTAGTCTATGTAGTCTGCTTGTATTAGAGGGTCCACAGCTTGGGCTTCTGTCCCTACCCCCTACCCCCTTCCCACTCCTCCCATCCTCCCAATCCATGATCCTTACCTTCCCCTATACCTAGCCCAGCCTCTCTTGAAGTTTCCCACTGTCTTCAATGAGACCATTTCTTCTGGCAGTGCATTCCAAGTGTCCACCACCCTCTGTGAAGATGTGCTTCCTTACCACCTTTCTAAACCTCCCCCACACCACCTTAAGACTGTACCCCCTATTGTTATGGTTGCCACCCAACTTAAAGAAACCCTCCTTATCCACCTATTTATCCCTTTCAAGAGCTTGAAGGTCCCAATCATGTCCCCTCTCTCTCTCTCTCTCCTTTCCTCCAGGAGTACATGTTCAGTGCCATCAACCTCTCTTCACATGCCCTAACTTACTGACCCACTATCATCTTTGTAGTCCTCCTCTGGAGCTTCTCCTGCAGGTTAGTGTCCTTTTACTGATGTGAGTACCAGTACTGAACTCCATACTCTAGATGTGGCCTCACCAGTGACCTGTACAAAGGTAGTATAATCTCCTCTATTCTGCTACTTATCCCCCTAGCTATGCATCCCAGCATCTTGTAGCATCTTGTTTGTCCTTGCTGCTGCTGCTGTCTTGCACTGCATGGAGTGCTTCAGGTCACTGATGATCATCACTCCCAGGTCCTTTTCCTCCTCTACGCAGATACCTGGACTCTACCCAGGTAGTACTCCTTCCTGGGATTCTTGGCTCCAATGTGCATAACTTTGCATTTCTTAGCACTGAAGCCAAACTGCCATATCCCAGACCACCTCCCCAGCTTTTCCAGATCATCCTAGGGGTTCTGTATCCCTTCATCTGTGTCTACTCTCCCCCAGAGCTTTGGTGTCATCCATGAATAGGCACATTTTGCCCTTAATGCCATCCCCAATGTCACTTGATGAAGACATTAAATAACACCGTCCCCAGCCCTGAGCTTTGTGGGACCCAACTGGTGACCTCTCTGGTGCCAGATAACTCTCCCCTCACAACTACCCACTGGGTGTTGTACCTTAGCCAGTTTTCCACCCATCTGGACACCTTATTTCCAACCCCAATATCCACAAACTTCCTGAGCAACCTTTCATGGGGCACAGAGTCAAAGACCTTGCTGAAATCCAGATAAAGGCTGTTTACTGCTAGTCCCCTGTCTACTGTCTTAGTGACTTGGTCAAAGAAGTCAATCAGATTTGTTTGACACAATCTTCCCCCCATGAACCCATGCTGCCTCACATCCTAGAGATCATGTTCATCTATATATTCTACCAACCATTCCCTAAGCATGGTCTCCATGAGCTTGCTCATGACTGAGGTCAGACTGACTGGTCTGTAATTCCCTGGGTCATTCTTGGGATGGCTTTTGTGGAGGGGCACCACATGTGCTGTTCTCCAGTCCTGCAGTACCATGCATGAATCTAGTGAACTATTAAATAGGCCTGTCAGTGGCTCTGCCAGTTCCTCAGCCAGTTCCCTTAGTACCCTTGGATGCACTCTGTCTGGGCCTGGAGATTTGTCCACCTTCAATGCTAGCAGCCCCTCCCTCACTCTATCCTCTATCACTACCTCTGTGTCACTCCTCCCACTTCTCTTCTCCCTCCTGAAGGCACTGGTCCATCCTTCTCCCTGGTGAAGACAGAACAGAAGTATTTATTTAGTATCTCTGCTTTTTCCCAGTTATCCCCCCACAACTACTCCTCCATTTTCTTAAGCCTAACAATCTCGTCCTTCTTGTCCCTTTTCTCACTTACATAGCGAAAGGAGGCCTTATCACCATTCTTAATTCCTTCAGCTATCTGCATTTCCTTCTGTGCCTTTGCTCACTGAACTTCCTTACATGCCTTACTAGCCAGCCTTAGGTAATTTTCCCTATCCACCTCTCTCTTGGTCTTCCAGAATTTTCTATATGCCAACCTCTTTTCCCTTACTGCATGGGCGTCCCCAGAACTGAACCAGCTGGGTACTTTGCCCCTTGTGTTCTTTCCCCAAGCCTAATGCATTCCTCTGTGGCAACCAGTAGTCCTTCCTTACTGATGAACCACCTTTGGTTCACCCACATATCTGCTCTGATGCCTGCCAGGTGGCTCCTCAGCACTTCGCCCATCTTCCTGAAGTCCACCCTCCTAAAATCCAAGATTTTGATCTTAGTTGGGATGCTGTCCCTGCCCATATTCAAATGGAACCATACTGTGCATTGGCCACTCTCACCCAGGGACTCCCTGATCATTATTTCCTGTACATGCTCCCCATTTGTGAGCACCAGATCAAAACTGACTCTGATCTTGTTGGTTCTGTGTTGCCCTGAGTCAGGAACACATTTTGCAGTCCTTCCAGGATCACCTGACTCCTAGCACATGTTGTGGATGGAACTCTCCAGTACAGCTTGGGCAAGTTGAAGTCCTCCACAATTGCCACCTTGCATTTCCCCACAGCTTCCAAAATTTGCGAGCTCAATTCCCTGTCCCTCTCCTCATCCTAGTTCGGTGGTCTGCAAACCACCCCCAACCTCACCTTTCTTCCTCTATTGGACTGTAACTGAACCCATAATGCCTCCACCTTCCATTCCTCTTACTCCTCCCTCATGCAAGATATTCCCTCCCTGATGAAAACTGCCACCCCCTTTCTGACTACCCTGCCCCCCCTGTATAGTTTGTATGCAGGGATTGCAAGGTCCCAGTCATGGTGTGGTGTTGCCCAAGTCCTGGTTACTGCTGCTATGTCCACCCTCCTGTCTGATAATAGTGCCTGCAGGTCATCCATCTTGTTTTTCAAGACTCTGCACATTCAGAGACACCGCCCTCCACCTAGCATCTAACCTTCCTTCCTTCCTTCCTTTTCCTCTATTCTCCTCTTCACATTTTTCTCCTCTGTGTGCATCTCCCCAACTACCCTTGTTATGGGTCATGCCTGAAAAAAGTCATTTTTTTGGCTATGGCATCTACCCAGTAAACAAAAACTAAATAAATAAATGTGTTTCTCACCCACTCCATCCTTTGCTAACTGTTTTCTCACCCTTTCCACCTCATCCATCCAGACCTCTTCCATCACTGTGGGGAGGAGGTTCATTGACCTCCTCCTCCTCTTAGAGTCATTGAGCCTGCATGCCTGCTGCCCCCCCTTAGTAGTTTAAATTAAGTGTAGTGGTTATGTATTCCCCCAGTCTTCCCCTGTTTAGTGGAAGTACTTGTCTTTAGGCAGGGTAGGGAAAGGATTTATGGGAGATACTACTGAAGGAAGATGGTTTAATTTTTTTCTAATTTTGGATGATGAATTAATGTCCATTTGATAAGTGACACTTATGTACTTAAATACTGTATAGCAGCTTATTTTAGCACCCTTTTGATTTAGTGCTGAGAGGGGTTCAGTACTATTTAGTGCCCAATTGAATTAGCACATCAGCTTCATGCCCAGTTACAGCACTATGCTCCCTGTAGTATTAGTGATCAACTTATTTTAGCGCTTTTGTCAGTTAAGCTAATATAGTGAAAAGAAACTGAAAGCTAATATTTCCTGCTATACAGTATTTTAATTTCACTCTGTCACTGCTATAGAAAACAAAAACATTGAACTTTTGACTCAACAGCTAGGAAAAGAGCTGCAGTACAAGTCACATTAAACTGTTCCCTCAACTCACTGGTGTAGCATTGTTCAATGAGTTTCCTAATCTGTGCAGTGTTTAATGCAATTATTTAGTAAAAGGTTAGTATTGGTTTGCATCTAGTTGTTATGTACTATAAGCTTTATTTTCAGCTGAGTGCTTATGTAGTTTCATTTCAGAAGGCAGACTAAACAACTGTTAAGGAATGCTGTGATATTTATAAACAATGCTCTTAAGGAATGCTGTGATATTTATAAACAATGCCATGAAAATGCAGCTACTGCCATTAAGTGAGTTGAATAGGCAGTGAAGGATGGTTGAAAAATAGTTGAAAGCTTCAACAGTTCGAGTTGCCACTGCAGAAGCATGACAAAAAAATGCTACACCAGTAAGCTGATGGAACAGTTTAATGTGACTTGTACTGTATAGTGTAGTTACTAGCTACTGTAGCTTCATTAGTTGAAGCCTAACAGTGAGCTCTGCTGGCCCAAAGACATTTATTTATCCAACAATTCACATTTTTTGGCATAACTGTTGTTTGTTGACTGATTATCCTGCAGGTTCATTCCATTTAGTCACGTACTATAAGGTAGTTACAGTATAGATCAGTCAGTAACCCTTACGCACAGTATTCAGTAGTACTGATAGGTGTATTAGTGCTGTGACTTGTGGTTCTTTTTTTAATTCAATATGTTTTATTCATTTTAATTGACATCATTGAGAACACACAAGGTTTTACAATGTGGAAAGCAATACAAAATAAGAGCACAATGGAAACATTAAGCGGCCATAGCTGGCCACATACTACCAATTTCTACAGAGTTCAATGGAAAAAAAAAACAAAGATAAATTAACCAGTTAAGTGTAACCCTTCCTCCTCCCGCCTCCCCCCTCCCCCCATCCTCCCATAGCATCCACATCCTACTTGCAGCAGTCTTAGAGCTCTACATAATGAAGGAATCCACAGAAATGTAGAGCATCAGACAAGAAGGCAGACCCGGTTACTAGGTATTTTGACTACACCACGTAGATAGAGCGGTACTCAGAACCTCCCAAATGGGGTCATGTAAGTGACCCAAGCGATTCATTTTAGCAATATGCAGCTCAACTTGCAGTGCAAGGACCATCTCTCTATGCCATTCTATGACTGATGGGGGGTTTGGGTCCTTCCAGTGCCTTAAAAGTACTGCCTTTGCAGCCGCCGAAATAATGCCCATATACAACTTGTCTCTCTTGGTCGTGCCCTCCTGATGTCTATTCAGCAGGCAGACTTCAGGAGTAAACAAATTGAGTATGCCAGGAATTTGTGACAGGGAAGACCTGATTGTTCGCCAGAAGGGTTGAACTTGGGTACATTCCCATAAAATATGATACAGATCCCCTTCCTTAATCCCACACCTGTTGCATAAGGGTGACCCCAGCCTACCCATCTTGCAGAGTTTAACAGGGTGTAGTACAGATTGTGCAATATATTAAATTGTTGTAATCTATATTTATCCTGCCTAATGCACTTATAGTTACTAACCCATATCTGTTTCAAATGCTTGAGTGTTCCACCATCCTTAATTTGGTACCTAATAATAACAAACACCCAAAGGAAGACCTTCATCCAAATTTTGTAGCAACTTATAAACTTTGGAGATGGAGTGGGCTGATCGGCAACCTTAAGTAGAGAGGACAGTTCAATTTTATTTGTGCCCACTTTATTCCTTTAAGGTGGGCCTTTATCTCTCTCTAACTTGACAAAATTTGAAGCTATAAGCCTTTATCTCTGGAAATTTAGAGCAAGCATGTTAGTATGATAAGACCTTCCTTGAGGAGCCAGATCCCCTAATTTTAGTCCTTCTAATGGACCTAGAAAACCAGGTGGAATCGGAGTTTGTTGAATTAGGAAGTGCATGTTCTGTATCACTCTTTGTTCTGGTGAATTAGGCCAGTCAACTTTAAGGAGGCCTTGGACTTGCTGTAACACCTTAAGGGACCATCCGATAGGAGTATCCCGCAGTGGTTTAGGAAGGAGTTTAAGATTAATGTAGGGAATTGAACTCAGGTCAATCGAATATTTAAGCGCTAGTTCTCTCTCTATGCTTAACCAGGAAGGCACATAAGAACCTAAAGTTGGAGGAAAAATTGATTTGCACCATTGTGTTACTTTATTGGTGTGCGTGGCAATGTAGTATTTATAAAAAGAAGGTAACGCAAGGCCTCCCGACTCTCTTAGAGTCGTGAGTTTCGAGTAGGCGCGCCTAACCGATTTCCCCTTCCATAAATATGCATTAATTTATCTTTGCAGGGCCCCAAACCATGCCTTGGGTAAATAACATCCCAGCATATTTATGGGGTAGAGGATTCTGGGTAGAATATTCATTTTAATCGAATGTATTCTGGCCCCTAACGATAGTGGCATTGCATTTCATCTTATTAAGTCTTGCCTTACTACCTTGATTAACCCATGGAGGTTCTCTCTAATCATAGAGGCCAAACCTCTGGTAATTTTGATTCCCAAATATGTCATGATTTTTGGTTCCCATGTCAATCCATATTCTCTCGCTATGCCCGGATAGCATCTAACTTAAGTGGGAAAAGCTTGGTTTTGGAAACATTAATCTTGTAGTTGGAAACTCTTGAGAATTTTGAAATCTCTCTAAGTATTACTGGGATGCCCTTTTCCGGATCTTCGAGGTGTATAAGAAGATCGTCAGCATAAGCTGAGACTAAGTATCGGTTATTGCCCAACTTGATTCCTTTGATTTCCTGCAATGTGATTAGTCTGCGTATCAGGGGCTCGAGATATAAATTAAACAAAAGTGGGGACAATGGGCATCCCTGTCTCGTACCACACCCCATTACAAAGGAAGCCGATAATATACCATTGCACCAAATCCATGCGGATGGTGCCCTGTACAGAATCCGAACCCAATTTAGGAAATCCTTCGGTAATCCCAGATTATCAAGTACTGTAAATAGGAATTCCCAAGACACACGGTTGAATGCTTTTTCAGCATCAAGTGCAAGAAGTGCCATGGGAAGAGTTGTATTTTGTGCACGTATAATTATATGGTGAAGTTTACGCAGGTGGTCACTAGACAGCCTGCCGCTCATGAAACCCAACTGTTCATTGCTGACTAAATTACTCATTAGTGGACTAAGCCGGTTAGCTAGAATTTTTGCCAGACTCTTGATGTCAACATTCAAGAGTGATATAGGGCAATAACTACTCGGTAACACAGGATCCCGTCCAGCTTTGGGAATGAGGACGATCAGAGCCTCCAGGAAGGAGGATTCCAAGAGCCCCTTATTAAACCAGAAGTTAAATACTTTAGTTATAATAGGGGTAATTATACGTTCATATGTCTTATAAAAATTAGTAGTTAAACCATCGGGCCCGGGGGATTTGTTCCCAGCCAATTGGGAGATCGCTAGCTTCACCTCTCTCTCCTGTATTGGTGACCCTAACTCTCTCAGTGGGGTACACCTACACATAGGTATCAAGTCTAAGAAATCCTGAATTTCTGCAGTGGATACCCTTCTGATATTCAGTAGAGTATAACTGTTGGAAATACTCTCTGAATACATCTGCAATTTCTTTGGGATCCTGACCACAATGTTACCACTGCCCTTTTGAAGAGCGGCAATATGCTGATTAGAGACCATCTGCTTTAGTCTAAGAGCGAGAAACTTACCCGCCCTATCTCCGGATTCCAGATATCTTATTTTAGTTCTACGGAGGGCTAATTCTGCCTTTTGCATCATGATTGCTGAGTATTGAGCCTGGAGTTGTTGTAACTTCACCCATTCTGCCTCAGCAGAGCACTGCGTAATATTAATTTCAGTACACTTTATGGCATTTAGAATGTGATTCAAGTGCTCTCTGGCTTTCCTGACTCTGGTAGAGGCTAACCTAATGCATTCTCCTCTAAATGTGCATTTAAGGGTTACCCAAATAATATCCATTTTGGGGGAAGAACTAAGATTGAAACTAAGGAAATCAGATAAGAAGCTCCTCAGCTGTCCCTGGGTAAAAGGGTCTTGAAGCAACTGATTGTTAAGCCTCCACATAAAATCTCTTTTAATACTGCACCCTGGCTCAAACATCATAGAAACTGGGGAGTGGTCCGATATAACCCTGGGATTAATACTAGCCTCAAGCACAGAGGGAATCACACCAACACTAACTAGAAAATAGTCTATTCTAGAAAGGGATCTATGCGGGGTAGAGAAAAAGGTATACTGTCTCGCTTTCACATTAAGTAGCCTCCATATATCTGCCAGCCCCAGACATTCCATCATCTCTTTCAATGCTCTTTGGGGGAAAGTCCCACTCTCTTGTTATCAGACCTATCCAGATACAAATTAAGTCAGGTTCCAGTCTCCTCCAATAATCAATTTCAAGGAGACATAGTTATTTAATGTATCGAGTAGCTGTGTGAAGAAAAATGGGGAGTCAGAGTTGGGACCATAAACTGATCCAATAACTACTTGTTCAAGCACTAAGGTCCCAACTATAAAAATGTAACGGCCTTGAGTATCCCAAATTTCTTTTTCCAGCAAGAATGGGACCCTCTTATGAACTAGGATGGCTACCCCACCCTTGCTTGTAGAGGAGCCAGAACCAAAAGCTTGACCCACCCAATATCTCTCAAAAAGCTTTACGTCTTGTCTGTGCAAGTGCGTTTCTTGCAAACATGCTACATCGCAGTTGAGGGCAGATAAGTGTTTCAAGATAACTTGTCTTTTGCACCTATCCCGGGCCCCTTTGACATTCCAACTTATAAGGTTAATGCTGCCTTTTTTTGTTTTTTCGGCAAACGAAATACAGTTAAGATCACCCTACATATTACCACCCTACATAGGATGTGGATGCTGAACTGCCCAAATCTCCTAACCCTCCTATAAACCCAATCTAGCTCCCTCCCTTCTAACACCCCCCAGTTTGAGCAACTGCATACTCACTACCAACTCGCCTTGCGATGAGTCTATCAGCCTAGCTACAAGCCAACCCATTTCCCAGCCCAGCTCCCAGACTTATTATTCACAGCAGCCCAGCTATGCCCGTCAGTCACTATTTCTTTTGAGTGAGGGAGGCCCATGAATTACTGCAAGTCTCTCTCCTATTAATTATAATGATGGATTTCTGCCAGTCAGCAATATATATCAATAGAAAAACTGGAGAGGAGAGAAAAAGGAAAAAAAAAAAAACCTGCATAATTAGTCCGCAAGTAATCTTGTTATAGCATCAATTTGACAGAGTCGATATAATTTAATTTTCCTTCTGTTGTTGAAGGTTAGATCGAAAAGGTTTCCCAAGGGTGAGCAGTACACATGTTCTTTCCATGGTGTAACAGACCAAAAGAAGCAGCTGTTAACTTGCAGAACATTCCTCCAAGTTGATGTAGAGACCTGCTATATGCATCAGGCGCCACTGTTGTATATGTCACTGCAAGTGTTCCCCCATGTGCTCGCTCTAAGAGTTAACATTTATGCACAGGCAACGATCTCCGTGAGTCCAGAAGGTAAAGCCCAGGTCGAACTAGGGTGCTTACTGTTTACAAGCCCCTTTTTTTATTGCAACATTGCTATGCAATGCATACTAGTTAATGCCTATAGTGACACCTCTAAAAAATTGTGCAGTTGTACCATAGCAAGAACACCCAGGGCATCACTTCATGCCAGGGAACCGAGGTTGGCAGTGACATGAAACCAGCAGTGAAGGCAGTTCCATATCTGTCGGAGACTATATTGGGGTCGTACTATTACTTTAAACAGCCACTAACGTAGCAAGATTTTGTTTTGAGAAGTCCATTCGCTGTTCTTTCATAATTCCTGGATCTACAGCACATAAGGACACTAAGGGGGTCATTCTATATAGAACCTCGTATCAATTCTTGCTCACTGAAAGAATAAACCAAAACAACAGAATAACAAAAAAAAAAAAAAAAACCCAACCCCCCCAACTCCCCTCTACTAGGATTAGAGAGGTAATGTTAGAGTCTCTTGTCCATTTCCTTTAGTGTAGTGTCGTAAAGCGACTGGTCCGATGTCGACCCTTGTGACACACAGGAAAAAGTGGGCAATGAGTTACAGGTCAGAAATTGAAGGTTGTTGTGCCACACAAACACCAATTTTCCCTTTAAAATAATCATTTCTGTACCATTTCCCTTGCGGGGCTGCAGGGTGCTCATTATGCCCCCAAGTTCACTTAAACAGGTCTGGAAGTGCTTTCCTGAGATCAGCTTGTGCAATCTCTGCCGTTTCATAAGAACACCTCTGATCTTTAATTTTAACCTGAAGTAAGGCAGGATAGCGAACTCTAAATTGAAAACCCGCAGCAATTAATTTTGAGATGACAGGGTGCAGTTCTTGCCTTTTAAGTCGCACCGAGTGAGGAAGATCATTAGCAATTCTAATTTTTCTGCCTTCCCAAGTGATCTCCTGCAAACCCTTAACTTTGCTCATAATACGGTATTTATCCAGGTAATTTAAGAGCTTGCATATCATCGGCCTTAATTGGAGCATTCAGAGGTGGACGCAGCGATCTGTGTGCCCTCCACACATAACTGCCATTTGGAGAGGGCCCTGCAATCTTTCAAAAGCTTCTGGACAAACTGTATAGTCAAGAGAGCCTTCTTCCTTTTCAGGAACTCCAATTATAACCAAATTGTTTCTCCTTAGCCCCTCCAGGTCTTCCAGCTTCTCCTCTATTTTTTAATTCATTTATTCAGGAGGCAGCTCTAGATCTTGTTTATCTGCTCTTCTTTCAAGCGACTTAACTCTCACTTCGTTGTCTCCTACCCTAGTAGTTAGGGCCTCTAACGCTCCCTTAAAACACTGTATTTCAGACGAGATCTCTTGAATGGACGCTTGAAGTGGAGCGAAGAATTCGAGAAATCTCTCCTCCATTAATGCGGAAGGCCCCTTGGTCGATTTATTAGATCCCTGGCGAGGGCATTTAGCGGCCTGCTCTTTTTCAGGGGAAGGCGGCCGCGTATGTCTCGCCGGTTGTTTTTTAATGAAAGCTTCCATTTTACCACTGAAACGGTAATAATCTGTTACTCCAGCACAGTATCGATGTTTTAACCTCGAAAAAACGGGAATAACTTGGGGTTGAAAGAGGTTAGTCTTAGCTGTGAGCTGAGCTGTTCAGATGCACTGCTCACTCTAGGCTGCCATCACGTGGACCTCGTGACTTGTGGTTCTGTGTATCAGTGACTGCAAGCTGCATCACACAGATGATCCTATACAATTTAGTAATAAGATAAGCATACACAGCATATATGTCTAGCTGTCTGTATGTATATCTATCTATCTATCTATCTATCTATCTATCTATCTATCTATCTATCTCGGGTCACGACTGAAAATAGTCATGTTTTGGCTAATGGCACTAACCCGGTAAACAAAAACTAAATAAATATCTATCTATCTATCTATCTATCTATCTATCTATCTATCTATCTATCTATCTATCTATCTATCTATCTATCTATCTATCTAACCATGGCTTTATGTTAGGGTTAAGTTAATATTTGTGTCAAAAGTGCTTTTCTGACAATTTATATCTCATCAATCTTAGTCCCTAGGACTGTACAATTCCGCGTGTACCTTCCCAGTCTTAGAGGCTAATGTTTTGGCAAATTTGATGCCAATCTGTTTGGTGGTTTGGAGTGTAGTAATTAGTGAAATTATACCAGAAATATACAAAGAAAATTATGTTTGAGAATGCCCTAAACATAAAGTTGGTCAAAAATGTAGACATTTCCAAACTTGGAAAGAAAAAGGGATACATAGATCATCAGATTTGATAAAAAAATTAGGGAAGTTTCTTATCCTAGGAAAAATGCAAAGAACTGTATAACCTAGACAGTACTGAATTCTATAGATACACACAACTTAATGATCTGTACTTCAAAGATTACGATTGGTGGGAGAAGGCACAAGAGGAGGAGGTAGTGTAGAAGGCTGTGCAGAGACAGAAGGGCTGTTTTGTTTGGATATTACAGAAAATAACAACTCAATAAAAATTAATATTTACAAAATTGAAACAAAAATGGGTGAGTGAAACTGGTCATAGCTCTTATACAACACAATGGGCAGAAATAATTACATCAAAAAATATTACAAATCCACAAGGAATAAGACTACACAATACAAGCTAATTAACAGAGCATACTATACACCAATTAAACTTTACCATCTGAAAGCTGCTAAAGATTCACTATGCTGGCTTCGTGGTAACTCTGATACTGATAACAAACACATATTTTGGTCTTGTAAACTTGCAAATAACTGGTGGGAGTCAACTATTAAGATAACCACTAACATAATATCAAACTGCATCATTTTTACTAGTAGATCTCCTCTGTTTCTGCAACATGAACAAGTCAAATGTTCTAGGGCAGAATATGCTTTTTTACACATTGCCTCACTACTAAATGATTATTACTAAATTACTGGAAACATCCGATTGACACTGAACCATTTCCTTATAATATATGGAAATACATTTTTTTAAATGCTTTGTTCCATGAAAACTTTTTTTTACTAGAGAAACAGACATATTTATCAACTATATGAGCAAGACATAAATTAATTGGACTGATCTTTAGTTTTTCCTGACAAAAATTAATACAGTGAGTATGTTATTTACTGGTTTCCATTATTGTACTGGGAATGGTGCCTTATTTAAAAATATAAGAAGGGTCTATATATTTATGTATTTATAGAAACATATCATGTTTCCTGTGTTAAATTTTCAGATGCTTGTCTAAGAAAGTACTGAGTGTTTTTAAAACATCTGTTTACCACACTCAAGATTCTTCCAATAAACATTTTGATTAAAAAAAATATATATGAAAGTATATGAAATTTCCCTTTCAATACTTTTTTTTTTGCCATCACATGGTGTAAGAACTAGACCAAGTTAAATTATGAAATGTACAGGTTTGTTTGATCTAATGCCAGAATGTGACCTTTTTATGGTTTGAAAATGATAGATTTTAGAGATTTTAAATTATAAAATTTAAAAATAGGGCACATGTGAGGTTAAGAAAAGTGAACATTTTCTGCAAGTTAGAGTTGGACATGAAGAAAAACCTTTTAAAATGAAAGAAAGAGAAACACATTTGACTCTAAAGTTTGACAGCTATATGGTTTATCCAAAGATGGTCCATTGATATGTCTGAGCTGACTTTCCAAAAGCAATTAAATTTACTTAGTACTTTTAATTAAAATTGTTTTTCACGATTCAGTGTTAAAATCAGCAAGACAGACATTAACAAATTTAGTGCAGATAGCATCTGCACTTGGTTGCACATGACCAAATGGAATGGGAAAATTTGTGAAACATTTTTATGTACAACAGGAGTACAATGTGTTAAGTACAAAAATAATCACAAAAATGTTTAAGTCCAACATCTACAAAAAAGAAAAAGAAAATAAAGAAAAAAAAATCACTACACACACTTTTCTAACTCCAACAGAAACAAAATGTTTAAAGCAGCAAAATGGTCATAAAACCGTACTAATTCCTACGTGAACAAAATGTTTAATCATGACACAAAAAACAGTCAAGATCATGACAAAAAAAGTTTCATGCATTCTGTACTACAATTAAAGTGAAACATGAACAAAAAAAATAAGAAAGATATATCACATCTCACTTACTAAGTGCTAGGAAAACTATAATTGCTGCACAGTTTATGAAGAGCCTACTACACTCTGTATGAATCGAATTATGGTTCAACTCTTTATTCCTGCAGAGCCCAAGGGGCTTGGCACATCCTGCTTCAAGCAGGACCTGAATAGACCTATGAAAAGCACTTTAGGGCTCACCTGTTGTTTCTTGCAAGGCTCAAAGGGCTTTGTGCGAAGCAGTTTAGCACTCATTAAAAATAACCTACATTAATGTATTGTTGGTGATACAAAGCCACAAAAGCAAGGGAATGTTGCATTAGGGTTTTTCAACCATAACGCCAATCCCACAACCTCTAGCCTCATAACCCAAGGCCAAGCTACAGGTATGGGGCCATGCCACATGAGTTTGCTCATTAAGCTACAGGTTATGTGCTCTGTGTAAGGAAAGTTATGATCTCATGCTTTTCACAGGGCCAGCAGGGCACTATGCAAAAAAAAAAAAAGAAAAAAGTTATGACAGAGTAATGCTGTGTCTTGAAGCAGCAGACAAATGTAGCATAGCTATTAAATTCACACTCATATCAATTATGAATGGCTCCAATGTGCTCCAGCGTTCTGAATATTTCTGTTTTCAGGTTCAACTCTGTCCAAGTCCCACAATCTTAGGTCTGGATTGTGGGACCCAGACCAAGGGTTACTTTTTCCAGGGGTCCCAATATGGGCAATATCCTCACTCAGAGCCAGTACAGTAGTAGCACAGAATCTGTCAAGTAATTTTGTGAGAGTCCCTATTTATCCTTCACAAAACTAAGGGGAACAAATCCTCTAAAATTATTTTTGTTATACCTACAGAAAAAGGCCAGTTCCTATTGCAATACTTGAGTGCCATCTGGTAGATTTTCAACTACACTATCAGATGAGACAACCCTCTCTGGGTAGCAGTGAACACAATAACAAACAAAACAAAATCCCTAACTAAAGATTTCACAATTCTAAATAGGGATTTTTAAAAATCCTGAAACATCCTTTGACTAATTTGGTTCTACTACTGTTCACTGAACCTAAAACAGAAATGTAGTTGCAAAATAGGTCTGTTAGCTTCTTCCATGTAAAAAGTGCATAGCATATAAATGTGCAGTGCATGGCAGATGGTTTAATGCAATGAATCATGATAAACCATTTTAGATTGCAAATTTGCTAGCTCTTTCACCAAATTTTGCATGCTGCCTAGTGTTCCTGCAATAAAATTGATGCTGACAGGACCACCAGGCAGCTGAAATTATGAAATGTACAGGCTGATTTGTCAGAATGATGGAGCACATTGGAACCTTTCATAATGGCTCCAAAAAAGTACCTGGAGGCCCTTTATAAATTTCACCATGAAAGGGATCCAGCATGTTTGAAATTGTTGGCACTAGAATATGTGCCAAGAAGGGTATGAGGGGGAGACAGATTTCAAAAACTTTTGCGATAAGAGTTGTAGTTGATACTCCACCTGAACAGTTTGTCCCCCAATGGTGTCAATGGCATTTTAGATCTCAAACCATTCTTATGATGTTAAAAACATAGAAACATAGAAATTGACAGCAGAAGTGGACAACAAGATCCATCTAGTCTGCTCGATATGGATAACAACCACTCCTTCTATCCTTTCTGTGAAATGATACTGTACCTTTGTGTCTGTCCCATGTGTTTTTGAACCCGTTTACCGTTTTGGCCTCCACCTTATCCTGGGGCAGGGAATGTTAAATTATTTTGAGAAATTAGGGGGATTTTCCTGGATATACTATCTCATCTGTTCCCTTAACATAGTGGGATATATGGCTCATTCTAATTTGGACTTGTTTGTCTGTTCTTTGTCCTCTTTTTCCTTGATAGGATATGTACTGTATGTATGCAATAATGTGATATTCCTGTTTTGATAGTTTTAGTAGTTAACACTTTTTTACACTCACAGGCCCGGATATTCAAAAGGGATGCACCATGCACAACAGGGATGCACCAGCGCAAGTACGGAAATGCGCCATTGTGCGATATTCAGTGGGAGGCTGCTGCGCAGTGCAAGTAGCAATGCACAAGAGCGCAATTGTAATGAATGCATGCACAACCATAGGGGCGGAACCATGAATAACATGTGCAGTGTGATATTCAACAGCATGCTCCATGCACAATAGGGGAGCTAGCTGAAGCTGCACAACAGCAGAAATGATCCAAAATAAAAAGAAGCAAGAGAGGGGTGCAAGAAAGCTTCAGGGAAGCCACAGATGGGAGCGTGCTGACAGACACAAGGGCAGTACAGAGGGTAGCAGTGAGCAGGACTGGGAAGGAGCAGGACAGGGCACACCTGAAGTGATCCAGGAACAGGATAGGAGTGGGGACCATGTGCCACTGAGCAGGAGTGAAAGTGGGGTGCCACAGTGGACTGAGGGAAGTGGCAGTTGTCAGGACAGCCACAGCCAAAGGCCAGAGGTGTACCCGGTGCAGGGGGAGCATCAGAAATGGACAGCAGGGGGAATGGGATAACAGCCGCTGGGGGGTGAACATCAGCCAGGGACATGGCCAATGTCACCTTCCAGATGGATGCAGTAATGAGGGGTATGAGAAGGCAGGCAGCAGGGGGGCACGACCATGAAAGGCCCATCGGCAGTACACTCAGAACAGGCAGTACCGAGCCCACACCACCTTCGAACACTACTCTGACACAGAGATTGTGGACCGGTACCGCCTGAACCGGGCAATCCTGAGGCAGCTCTGTGAGCTGTGCAGTGATGAGATGCAGGCACCCACACTATAGAGCCATGCTCTGTAAGTGGAGACAAAGGTGACTGCCGCCATGTGTCTGCTCACCACAGGCATCTTCCAGAGACCAAGAGGAGACACAACAGGCATAACCCAGTCGTCTGCATCACACCTACTCACACAATTCCTCAGCACACTGCTGCCACATGCTGTGGAGTACATCCATTTCCCCAGAACACAGGCGGAGTGCACAGCACACATACAAGAGTTCCACAGGGTAGCACAGTTGCCTGGTGTGCTTGGGGCCACTTACTGCACCCATGTGGCCATCCGCAGGCTACCTGGCCCAGACGGTGTGTCCTACATCAACTGTAAGGGGTATGCCAGCATCAACTACCAGGTGGTGTGCGATGCCAGGGGGCGCATAACCAATGTCTTTGCCATGCATCATGGAGGAGCACATGATGCCTTCATCTGCCACCAGTCTGCACTGTGCCACAGGTTTGAGAGTGGGGACATCCCCACTGGCCACCTAGTGGGTGAGTATACATATCACGCAGGATGACATGAGCAGACGTGGGGGGTGCATAGTCAGAGGTGCCATGGGTACCGGCCTTGTCGGCCTATGGCAAAGTGACGCAGACCACCATACTAATGTCCACCATCTACACACAGGTGACAGTGGCTACCCACTCCGTCCCTGGCTGCTCACAGCATACTGGCACCCCATGACCCCATCACAGCTACAATACAATGAGGCATACGCCACAACATGGAATGTCATCGCGTGGGTGTTTGGGATGCTGAAGGCATGTTTCCGGTGCCTGGACACAACTGGCTGTGCCCTACAGTACAGCCCCTCGAAGGCCTGTGGGCTATTCCTGGCCTGCTGCATCCCGCACAACATGGCCAATGACTGTGGGATAGCCATAGAGGTCGAAGAGGGGGACAGCGGTGGGAACAATAAGGACGCCAGTCCAGACGGTGATGGGCAGCCACCCCCTGGGCAAAGGGACCCCTGCCTGATCCGGATGTCACAGCTGCACCGGGACACCATCACAGAAGAGCACTTTGGTCAACACAGGTAGGTCACGGGGCCATGTGCAACCACCAATGGCAAGGGCACAGCCCACAGACAGGCAGGGATGAACCCCAGGGGCTAATGGCAGTAAGGGAATGGGTCTGAGTGTGGCACCGCACAAGGTGTCAGGGATGGGCAGGGCCAAACACAACACATGCACACACACACACACCACAAGACATGCACAAGGGGTAGACAGCACACCAACCCCAAATGCCACCCCTACCCCCACACAGGCCCACACCAAATCACACCCAGTGGCCGTCACTGTGCGTGCCTCAGATGCTGGGCACCATTGCACACTGGTGGACAGCGCAACGCAGGCATCATCATGCACACACCACAGTGGCCAGCAGCCAGGAGGGTGTACACAGGGACCGTGTGTGTGCAGTGCCGGGTACCCCAACCGTGCATCGCACAATGCACACCACACTGACATAGGGCAGCGGCAGACAGTGGCCATGGTGGGAGACAGGTCAGTCATGTGGCACAGTGCCATGGCTGCCACAGATGTGTGGGCAGCCCCACTTGGACCTGCCAGCCATGTCAGGCTGACCATTGGCCTCATGGGGTGGCACCGATGGTCCCCCAAGGGTGATGCTGTGTGAATGTGACCGTGTTTGAGCAGGGGCCTGCAGCTCACTGAACATGCCCATGCCAGGCATGCTCGATATGCCCACAGCTGAACCCGGGGTCAACATAGCAGGTGTCTCACGATGCCAGGAATGGGGGGTGAACATGACACTGCGTGGTGTCTGCGGCGCATGGGCACTAAACTGGTTGCCCAATGTGGCCATGACAGCTGTGAATGCATGTATCTGCCTGTCAATGGCAGCGGTAACATCCTCCCGTTACCAGGCCATCTCTGCCAGGAGCAGACCGTGGTCTCTGCTGCACCACTCCTCTGTCTGGTGCAGAACCGCAGTGAGTGCATCCACTGCATTCACAAGCTGCAACTACTAATCCACTGAAGCCTGGAGTAGACAGCTGTGCTCGTCAAAGAGGTCATCCGCCTGTCTGGCATGCTCTCCCTCATGGTGTTCCTGGTCCTGCTGGGCAGCACCCCTTGATGATGGGTGCTGCACACCAGAGCCATGCTGGGGCACATCCACACATGGTGCTCTGCCACTGCCCCCCAACACTGTCTCCCCATTGCCATTGGCCGACTGCTGGCACTGCCCCTCTGGCTGCTGATTGCCAGGGCTCACCGGTGCCGCCACAGCGGCCACAACAGCCCCACCAGCCTGGAAGCAAACCAGTGCTGCCCCACTGGGGCATACAGGCACAGGCTGGGACTGTGTTGTCACACAGGCCTCCACGGTGGCACCACCCACGGCTATGCCCGTGCCATTTCCTGCTGTGGGACCATCCTGCATCCCACACGTATCACTGTCTGGGACTTGCGATCCATCATCATCGGTGCCGAATCCGGCACCAATCCGTGTCCCAGCATGTTGGAGTCCATGGGCGCTGTCATGTTGGGACACAGGCAGGGCCTCATCTGCACCTGAACCACCATCATCCGTCCAGGCAGACAGGCAGGTATGCACTGGTCCAGTCACTTGGACACCTGTGGAGGTAGATGGGCGTTCCTCTGTGTCCAGGGCATCACCCTCGGTGGACACATCCGCCACCGCTGACCTATGTAGATGCTCAGGAGCTGTAAGGGAACACAGTAGCATTATTGTCTCCACCCTGCCCTGTGGCAATCCCCCACCAACCACACAGTGACAGCACAGGACCTACCATGCAGTGATGGGCTGCCACCCATCTGGAAGCCACCACCAGGAATGCCCTCTATGGCACAATGCCACAAGCTGCTTGCCACCCCTCCTCCTGTAGCATCAGGTGTGGCACATCGGGCTGTCCACCACCAGTGGCAGCACGTGCTGCCCTGATGGCAGCCGACTTATCCTTTATCATCCTCCTGTCCATGCCTACCTTCTTTTTACACTCCTGCACTGACCACTGGTGGCTGCCATGCTGGTTCATGGCAGGTGCCACCTCACCCCACACCACAGCACGGGCCTGTGGCATTCCCTGCTGTCCACTGAGCAGCAGTTCCCTATTGAGATATGCCTTGAACCTGGCTTCTGATTCAGCCCGGGTGAAATTGGGCCTCCTCCTCCTCCTTCTTCCCCATCCTTGTTCCTCCTCATCCTCTTGTTCAGTCATGATCGAGCCTGTGGGAATGACAGGTGTTACCTTTGAATGTGCAGTCCCATTCAGCCCTCACAAACCACAGTCCACACATCCCAACAGCATGCAACCACCACAATAGACTGCAATACCAAACTATGTCCTCTGCAGCCCCATGTCGCATTTATATAGTGCAACACATGCAAATGAGGCGAGGTGCAACTTTAAGTGGATGCTAATGCAGTGGTTGTGCCATGGAATTGCTGATGAGCTGATTTGCATATGCTGGCTGAATATCGCTCTGTTGTGCCTTGTGCAATGTTGTTGGCGTGCTTAGGCTATGGCACAGCCAGTGATGCAAGAGTAGGTCACCTGCATGGCGATGCCTGGGGTGCTGACGCTGACACATGCCACGCTGATGATGTGCTGTGCGGGGAGGCAGTGCAGGGCATGGCCACCACTGTACCAGTGGTGATAGTGAGCTGTTCCCCCGTGTAGCACTTGTGCCCTGGTGCACCGTAGGAGCCATGGAGCCACAGCGCGGTAGACCACTGCAGGGTGTCATACACAGGCACCCTACCACGCTACATGCAGGGAGTCCCAATAGCACTGTGGTGCTCCGTGCGCGGACAGACCCTTGACCCTGCAGTCGACCTTTGCCCATTAGGTGCCATGCATCCGCATGGGTGCACCCCTATTGCACAGTTCAGTGACAGCGCAATGGGGAATGGCAGCACTGTACTACACAGCCTCCGCATGTGGGGAACGTGTGCTACAGAGCACCATTTTGTTATCAGTACTCACTGCAGGATGTCATGCAGGTGAGCACAGCAGTGGAGTGCAATAGAGCTGCCAAACCTTGTGGCCATTGTTGAGCCCCATGCTGGGGCCCTGTTCAGGCAGGACCCACTCGACAGGCCACACAGTACCGTGTGGGAGGAGGTTGCTGAGGGCATAGGTATCACCACTGGTATCACCAATCTGGTGAGCAGTGTTGCCACCAGTATGGAGACCTCCAGAGAAGGAACCCGGACAGACTGGAGCATCTGCAGGCATGCGCCTGGTGAGGTGCTGTGCCACGGCCAGGTAGATGCTCCATCCATACACTGGTAGTGTCCATCCGTCCTGGTATCACAGTGTGCATGTGTCCACCCCGCAGGGAGGTGGGGGCCATCTAGTGGGGGTGGTGGTGGTGGTGGTGGTGGGGTTGCGGCATGGCTGGGCTGTGTGGGAATGCACACACTGGGGGGGACTTTGCTACTGGTTTTTACTGATGTTCCCCTCTCCGTGTTTGCACCCTAGGCCCCAAGGAGTGCCTTAGGGTGAGGCAAGCCCGAGCAGAGAAGGGGAGGGCTGGTACACTGCAGCTGCAACAGGGTCGTGGAGGAGGGGCCATGGCCAGCAGCGCCCAGATGGCCTGGATGCAGGTGAGTGCCTTTTTTCCTCTTACATCTGTGCATGCTGTTTTGCAGGGTTGGCGGTGGGGCATGTCCACCAGCACTTGGCCCCACCACTTATGCGACCCTTATTACTGAAAATCATAATATGGATAGAGTCATGGCTATCCAACAGGAAGCAGAGGGCATGTGTCAAGGGCGCATACTCAGAGTAGGCTGGGGTGACCAGTGGGGTACCCCAGAGCTCTGTGCTGGGTCCATGTTTGTTTACCATCTCTATATCATCCATGAACACTAGTACATGAGTTTGGCATTCTAAATTTGCTGACAACACCAGAATTGGGATAGTGATTAACAATAAGGAGGATGCATTTATATTGCAAACTGCGTTAGGTGAATTGGAACATTGGGTCAAGCTAAATAAATTGAGTTTCAGCACAACTTGAAGTTTAAATACATACTGGGAGGGGTAGATTTGAAGATAGTACTGGATGAAAGGGATCTAGGTGTAAGAATCAGTAAAGACCATAACTTTAAAATGCATTGTAACAGATAATTAAGAAGGTTAGTGGCATTTTCCACTGTATTAACAGACATATCAAAAGCAAGGCCAAGGAGGTGCAGCTCCTACTTTACATTTCACTGGTGAGGCCACATGTTGAGTACTGAGCCCAGTTTTGGGCACCTGGTGGAAAGGGTGAAATAAAAACTCTCGAGAGGGTCCAGAAAAAAGCAACACGCTATATTAAGGAGGCATCAGGCAAACCGTATGATGAGAGACTGGAAATACTGGGGCTGTACTCTTTGGAGTTCTGTAGGCTTAGGGGGATATGTGTCTCATCTTCAAAACACTATCAGATATTACACTTTGGGATGAATTAGGCCTGGTTCTTAGGGAACAGGTATACATCACAAGGGCTCATCCTTTACAACTAAGTGGGGAGAAATACAACACTAATAAGAGAAAGCACTGGTTCAACAAAGCCCAGACCACCCTCCACAGGCGCCTCCGCCCTGGTGGGCTACAAAAACTTAAACTATTCCTCACCCAGATAAAATGGTCCCCCATTCATTGTGCAACCGACATTGACACTGCCCTCGCCTTCTTCACACACACCTTCAACATGGCCTGTGATCTCTTTGCACCCTTCACCAAAATCCGGTCCAAAAAGCAGAATGCACCCTGGGTTAGCCCTGCCCTTCTACAATTACTAAGAATGGGATAACCTCTGGCACCTTGCCACTGAAATGGTCGGCTGTCTGATGAGACAGGCTTACAATGCAGCCCGGAATAAGTGCTCTTGGGCCATCCGGAAAGCCAAGGCCGACCATTACCAGGCCAACCTTACCTCCTCCTGGGGCTCGGCCCGGACTTTCTGGGATAATATTAAACATCTAAATGGAAAATCAAGCTCCCCTGCCCCATCCCAGCTCACTAGCAATGGCACTACCACCACCGAGCCTGCCACCATAGCTAACTGGCTCAACACTGCTTTCACTGATCTTAGCTCAGTCCTCCCTAGTAATTTCTTTGACCCTCCCCCCAACCAACCTCCCCCTGTCCTCCAGCACCCCAGCTTCCACCTGCACAAGATTTCCGCCCGGGAAGCCAGACCCATCCTAATCAAAGCTTTGAATAGTAACAGCCCCGGCAGTGACTCACTGGACCCCAGTATCCTCAGACTGCTGCTAGATGAAGTCCTTGCCCCACTCACCAGCCTAATTAACCGATCGCTCTGCCTGGGACAATTTCCCATGGCTTGCAAAACAGCCATAATCACACCCATTCATAAAGGGGGCGACAGGTCATCGGCCAAAAACTACCGGCCAATCTCCATCCTCCTCCCCTTCTCTAAAGCCCTGGAGAAAGTGGTGGCCATTCAAATCACTGATTACCTGGCTAAGCATAACATTTTATGCCCAGAGCAACATGGCTTCCGTGCTGGTCACAGTATCAGCACTGCCCTAATTGAATTCTCCAACTTCCAACACTCCTCCTTGGATACCAGCTCCCTAGCTGGTGCAGTGTTCATCGACCTCTCAAAGGCTTTGCACCATCTCCATCCTCTTCTGCTGAATGCTCTCTGCCACACTGGTCTCTTGGCTGGCCCCTAGCATGGTGCACAAGCTATCTAGCAGCTCGATCACAGTGTGTTAAAATCAATGGGATACTCTCTGACACCCGTCCCATTCACTCTGGGTCCCCAAGGCTCCATCCTGGGCCCCTTCTCTTCTCACTCTATCTGAACACCCTGCCCACTGCATGCCCTGGCAAAAATTCTCCTGTATGCAGATGGCCCTGTCCTTTGCCACCCACCGCAATCCCATCTCCCTTCAGGACACCCTGCAGCAATCTTTCAATAATGCAGAAGCTTGGTTTAAGGGCGCAGACTCATCATCAATCTTAAAAAACCAAAGCTATGCGCTTTTCCCACCCCAAAACAAAGCTAGCAACCACCCACTCTATATCCTTCCTAGTACAAACAGCCACTGGAACAAGTCTGCTCCTACAAATACCTTGGGGTTACCTTCGACTCAGCCCTCACATTTCACAACCACATTGATGCCCTGACATCCACCACTAACACACGGCTTGGCATCCTCTTCCGCCATAGAACCTGCCTTCCCCCAAATGCACTCCAACTCGCTGTTACGTCCTCCGTTTTGTCCCTTGTAGACTATGGTCTACCAGTCTATGGTGCTGCCGACACGACTGCACTCAAAAAAATTCACTTAACCCTGAATAAAGCCTGAAGATTGATTACTGGTGCCCCCAGGCTCTCACACACCTGTCAGCTGTATGACGAGGCTAAACTCCTTACCCTGGATGAACGGCTCCGATATCAAACCTGCCTCCTCACAAAAAAAACCCTACTCGGGCTCTCCCCCCCTTGGGGTAATCGGCATCCATCCACAAGATCCCACCCACTATTGCAACACGGTCATCCAACAAAACCACTCTAATGGTCCCCAGATCAAGAACCAGCCATGGCCAGAGGTCCTTCTGCTACAGAGCCCCATCCTGGTTTAACTCTCTCCCTGCCCCATCACCAATGCCACCACCATCTCCAAGTTCAAAACCACCCTTCGAAACCAACTCCTCAACACCCGTAGCTGCTCCTGTCTCTGAAAGTAGCCTCCACCTTGACTTCTCATGACAACGCCCACTGGGCGGCTCTCCACCTAGCCATCCCCACCACCGCTTCCTGGTACACCATACCTATGTCTAACCCGGCCAGTGCCAGCTGTTTCATTGTATACCTATTAGATTGCTCAATTGTTGATACCAACTTGTGTAACACCTGTTCTCAATTACATGTACCCTGTAACCTAAATGTATTTTATCTGACCTCAGTGTGACGTGGCGCCTCTATTGTACGCCTATTGTTTTGCAAACCTATGCTATGTAACCTAAAACGTATGCTATGTAACCTAAAACTGTATGTATGTCTTTAATGTGACAAGGTACCTTTGGAAACGAGCCTCTGGCTCAAAGGTTGTAAACTGATTTCACAAATAAATAAATAAATAAACACAAGAGTGGTCAGGGTTTGGAAAGGATTACCAGTTGAAGTAGTTGCAAGCAGAAATATGACTGATTTTAAATCAAGTTTGGATAACCATTTAATTATAAATACTATAACAGGGTACTATTGATAATAATAAGAAGCTATAATGGACCATCGGTCTTCAAAAAGCTTTGTATATATCTATGTAATCTATGTAGTACTGACCCCTGATGTACCCCACTGGTCACTTTCCCCTCCTCTGAGTGTACTCCATTTACCACCATGCTCTGCCTCCTATCTCCTAACCAGTTTCTTACCCAGGTTACCACCTTGTTGCCCACCCCAAGCTACCCAGCTTGCTTACCAGTCTTCTTTGTGGAATGGTGTCGAAGGTCTTACTGAAGTCTAGGTAGGCCATGTCTACTGCCCCTTCCTGATACAACACCTTGGTTACTCAGTCAAAAAAATCTTTTAGATTTGTTTGGCATACCCTCCCCTCTGTGAAACCATGTTGCCTTGGGTCCTGCAGCACATTGGATTTCAGGTATTCCACAGTCCTTTCCTTTAATAGTGTTTCCATTAATTTCCCTACTAAAGAAGTCAGGCTGACAGGCCTATAATTGCCTTCCTCCTCTCTGCTACCACTTTTGTGAAGCAGGACTATGTTAGCTCTTCTCCAGTCCTCTGGGACCATGCCAGTCTCCAGTGAACTGTTAAACACTCTGCCAGGAGTGCAGCCAGCATCTCTCTGAGTTCCTTCTGCACTCTTGGATGCACCTCATCAGGCCCCATGGCTTTGTTACTCTCAGAATAGTAAATGTTTTCCTGACCTTCTCCTCAGAAAAGGGACCGGTGTCCATGTCCCTCCCCTCAAAGCCCTAGGTGTCTATTCATGGTCCCTTCCCTTCTCCTTCTACTGTGAACACTAGGTAGAAGTTTTTTAAGATGTTTACCTTTCCTTGGTCCTCCTCCATACAGTCTCCCCTCCTTCTTTAACCATATAATAGCTCCCTTTGTCTTACTTTTCTCCCTAACATACCTGACAAATTTCTTGTACCTTTTTGATGCTGCCTGGCCATTCTTTCCTCAGTTTGTGCCTTTGCACTCCTTACTGCTTTGCCTGCCTCTCTTGGTTTTCCCAGATACACAACCCTAGCCTCCTTTCTCTGTGTCTCCATATATCTTCTGAATGTCACTCTTTTTGCCTTTATCTTTTCTGCCACCTCCCTTGAGAACCATAATGGTCTTGTCTTCCTTCTGCTTTTGCTTACTTGGTTGATATGCAGGATTTTTGTCTTTACCATGCCCTCTTTTAATCTGGCCCATTTACCCTCTGCCCACCCTGGACATCTCCTCCCACCAGGTCCTTTCAGAGGCACTCCCCCATCTTGTTAAAGTTAGCCCTTCTGAAATACAGGACCCTTGCCCTTGTATAGTTGGATTTCACTGCTGTTCTTATGTTTAACCACACTGTTCTATACTCACTGGTTCCCAAATGACTTCCCTCCCTGATGTCTGCAACATTGTCCTTATTAGTAAGCACCAGGTCTAGTATTGCCCTATCCTGAGTGGGTTCACTGACTAGCTGCCTGAGGAATGACCCCTGCAGGGAGTCCAAGATGCCTCTACTTCTAGCTGATGCTGCAGCAGAGAGGCTCCAATTTACATCTGGCAGATTAAAGTCCCCCACCAGCACCAACTCTCCCCTTCTCAGCCATTTTGCCAATAACTTCTAACATTTCTTTATCTAAGTCCTCCACCTGTGTTGAAGACCTGTAGACCACTCCTACATGAATAGTGGCTCCAACTCCTGACTTGAGGATGCCCCACAATACCTTGGCTCCCCCTTGAATTCCCTGTACCTCTGTTGCCTTTATGTTTTTCTTAACATAAAGCACCACTTCATCTCCTTTCCTTCCTACCCTGTCTCTTCTAAACATCGTATAACCAGATATGACCATTTCTCAGACACGGTTGCCAGTGCAGCATGACTCATTAATGGCCGCAATATTCAGGTCTGCCTCCACAGTACTGGCCTCCAGGTCTGGAATCTTATTTCCCAGACTTCTAGCTTTGACAAATATGGCTGTCCATATTTTTTGTAGCCCTTTTCTTGTCTCTACCCTCTTTTTCTAGCTGTTTCGCCTTCCTCGCCTTTTTATTTTTCTTGTCCCTCTTTCCCCTTCCTCCCTTGCTAATCCCTTGTTACCTTGATCGTCTTGCATCCTGGTGGGAATCTCTCCTCTCAGGGTTTCTTTACGTTAAATGTCCATCGAAGTAACATTCAACCCATTCACTGAGTACTGCTGTTCCCTTCCTGGATGGATGCAGGCCATCCTCCTGGTATAAGCTCTGATACCTCTAGGCGGAATCCTAGTCCCCAATGTAGCCATCCCCCTCCTCTCTGCACAATTCCTTCAACCAACAGTTGAAGGCCTTATTGCAGAGCTCTCTCTCCTTCCCCAGTGTTGTAGACAGGCAGCACTTCCATAAAGGCTACAATGCATGCTACCTGCTAAGACCCTTCCCCAGCTCCCTAAACTGCTCCTGCACAGCCCCCATCCCATCTAAAGCTAGGTAATTTGTCCCCAGGTGGACAATGGCATCATATCTACTTATCATATAAGCAGCAGTATTCCAAAACATTTCTAATTCTCTTATTAAATTTGGGTGTGAATCTCCCACTTTGGTCATAATCGCTAAAATATTGTCAGTGTAACTATTCGGTTTAATGTTCTGATCATGAGTTTTTTTTTTTACTTTTATAGTGCCTTCCATGGGCTCCACAGGGCTATGACCCCCTCCCTCAGAGATGGTACATCCTCCGGCCCGACTCTCAGCTCATCTCTCCCCCAAGGTTCCCCTGTGGATTCCCCCTCTATGGCAGTGCCAGCTGGATGGGCACCATCATTCCCCCACCATCTGGTATGGCAAATCTGGTGGTGGGGGACAGACTTCACCAGAGCAGTTGGGCCATCACTGGCCATTGGAGCCCCAGCCTTTTTCCATTTTCTCCCTCCCTTCCTGCCGACATAAGCATGTCGGCTTCTCAGCCTCCTGACCCATACTTCCCTCCAGCCACTACTGTAGGGAAGTCAG
This sequence comes from Neoceratodus forsteri, assembly GCA_016271365.2. Taxonomy (NCBI): domain Eukaryota; kingdom Metazoa; phylum Chordata; order Ceratodontiformes; family Ceratodontidae; genus Neoceratodus; species Neoceratodus forsteri. The sequence continues at coordinate 1,066,320,608 of CM057454.1, read as the reverse complement.
TGGGCAGGACAACTAGTCCCCTTCTCCGGAGAGAGAGGAGAGTAGTCCTATGGATGCTCAAACCTGTCTCACCCCTGCTGATCCCCAGCAGTTCAGGCTCATTCCCGAACTGGGATCTCTGGCATGGTGTGAGGTGTGGCATCCAGCGCCTTAACCCTCAGTGTCACTGGGCTGGCTCTGATCATAACATTTTAAACCAAAAATATGACTATTATTTTTTAATTTTAATTAACAAAGGCTCCAACATTAGAATAAACAATAAGGGAAACAGTGGATATCCCTACCTCACCCTATTACCTAATGTTACCCTATCAGATTTTGTTCGCTTCCTTGTAAACCTTGCAGGTGGAGAAGGGACTGGAAGGAAAGTATGCCTCTTTGCAGATGGCACAAAGATCTGCAACAGGGTTGATACACAAGGAGGCGTGGAAAGGATGAGAAGGGACTTGGCAAGGTTGGAGGAATGGTCAGAATTATGGCAGCTTGGATTCAATGCAAAGAAGTACAAAATAATGCACCTGGGAAACAAAAACCCAGGGAAAGATTACACGATGTGGGGGTTAGTAACAACAACAAAAATGGTAAGGGACCTGGGGGTAATCATATCAGATGACCTAAAGGTTAGCAAGCAATGTGAAAAGGCAATAGGGAGGGCTGGGAGATACTGGGATGTATAGGGAGAGGCATCACCAGCAGAAAACAAGAAGTTGTTATCCCTCTGTACAGACAGTTGGTGAGACCCCATCTGGAGTACTGCATCCAGTTCTGGAGACTCCACCTCCATAAGGACATAGCCAGGATGGAGGCAGTCCAGAGGAGGGCAACTAAAATGGTGCAGGGTCTACAAGAGAAGCGATATGAGGAGAGACTAAAGGAGCTTAATATGTATACCCTTGAGGAAAGGAGGGAGAGGGGGGACATGATAGAAACTTTAAAATACCTCAGTGGAATCAACAAAGTCCAAGAGGGTAGCATCTTTCAGAGAAAGAGATGTGCAAGAACAAGTAGACACAATTTGAAGATAGAGGGCGATGGCTCAGGGACAATGTGAGGAAGCATTTTTATCACACAGCGGTTGGTGGATGCATGAAACAGCCTTTCTGTGGAGGTTGTGGTGTCTAAACCTGTGGGAGAATTCAATAATGCATGGGACAGACATAAGGCAATTCTTGTGGGGGGTAGGAAGAAGTAGGCTGCTGGTTAACTAGGATCTGCAGCTTCTCCTGTAGATAGGGAAACGGGCAGACTAGGTGGGCCAAGCAGTCCCTATCTGCCATCAAAGTCTATGTTTCTATGTTTCTAATAAATAAGAGTGATTAATCACATAAGAAGGCCCCATCTTTCCAAACATTGAAATATACACAGTACGCCAAATCCACTAGGCTGAATGTCCCTATCTTACCCCTGTCTCCCCCTAGAATTATAATATCCCCCTAATTGAAAAAAGGGCTTCAGTATTATCTCCTAAGAACTCTGCATAGGCTAAGAAGGGGAAGTGAGCTGAAAGGAATATAACACTTTTCCATTTAAGGGATCCCTTAGTAAGTATTTTTTGCCCATCTTTATCAAAATGCAATTGCTGAAGAGCAAAACGAATTCCTCTCTTAATAATAATTGCCACCTGTACTTTTTGTTTATCTCAGTAGAAAAATAAACCTGAACAGTCCAGCCATGTGTTAAGTTCTTAACCATCTCCTCTAATAAATTAGTTTCTTATAACATGCATAGTTGTATTCCCTGTTCTTTTAATTTGCATTTTGCAATATCATATATTTTTTTTATTACTACATTTTTTACACTAAATTAATTACATTTGTGTTCCATGATCCAAAGGTAATATTAACCAGACTGTGAGTACAGTATCTGTCATCATGATGCATAAAACAAACTTTAGTTCCCCACTGCTCCATCCCCCTCCTTTTCTTGTTCACCCCTCCTCCATACTCCTCCATACCCCAACCTTCATACTACAGCTACGATTAGTCTATCTTTTAATAAGCATATAGGACTGTAAAACAAACAAACAAATAAAACATTCAAAAAAACCTACAAAAAAACTCCAAACATGTAGTAGTGTTGAGAACAAAAGAATGCCTGACTCCAGCCATGGTCATTTTGATGCTGCCAGCATATTACTCATAGGTACTTCCACCAAATATTCAAAACAAAACAATAAAATATAATTGTGTCTCTCATTTTTAAATCATGGTCTTTATGTCTCTTAAAGATTTATGTTCAGCTAACTTCTTGCAACCATATGCCTTTAGAAATGCAAAGAAATGAAACTGTCAGCCATATAAAATTTGTGGATGTCTAATACAGAGATCGTGTTCAGCTTCTTCTCTTAGCTTCTATGCTATTATCTGTCTGTTAACGCCACTTTCAACATACCCAGCAGACTTATCATGGCCCAGAGGCTGGCATCCCATATTTTCTTTCTTAGGAAGTCTAATTTTTTCCTATCCTCCAGGCTCAAAGGGGAGGTCTTGGAAGATAAAAATACTTGTACCTCTCAGAGTAATATTTTTCTTGTATGTTTTCTGCATGATCTTGGCTTTGTCATTGGATCCAAGAAATCTTAAAATAATGTGTCTAGGAGGTTGATTTTGACCTTCTCTCATCCAGTCAACGTGGTGTATCCTGTTAATTTCAAATTCTGATGGTGCTTTGCCTTCCCATAAAAAAGCATTAAGTACTTCCTTGGCACTGTCTCTTAGGGAGTAATTTAGATTCCAATTTTCAGGAATGCCAACTAAATCACTGTTCCTCCTCCTACAGCATGTTTCAAAATCCAATACTTTAGTCTGTAGCTCTGTCCCCAATGACTCCTTCAGTTTTAAAGATCTTGTACATAGCACAGTGTTATCTTCAAAGGGAGAAACTCTCCTACTTTATGGACCTCCCCCACTTTTGTTTTTAATTTTTCCAATTCAGAGGCCAGTATTTCAATGTTTCACAGTTTCTTCATTACTATCCTTATTTTAATATTTCTTTTTTTTTTTTTCCCAGCTGCGTGGGGCATCTAATTCATCATCACATTCAGAATTGGTCTAGGATTCAAATCTAGATATTAAGTCCAAATCTGAAAAAGCGACACTGGTCTGTGCATAAAGAGAGGCACTTGTGTTTACTGAATTAACAGAGTCCTGCTATAATACTGTTCTCATATTGATTTCTTTTACTATACCTGCCATTGGCTTTCTGGTCAAATCCTGTTTTCTCCCATTTATGCCCCTTTAGAAGGCACACTGAACCCCAGCATCACATTATTTTTCCAACAAACACCCTTTCAGGTTTTCAGGAACAGCTGCTGACTCCTTGGTAATATTCAGAATAATTTCCTTACCTTTTTGTTGTTGTAAGTTGATTACCTTCTTAGTGATAGCTGCCTTAGTTGTGAAATTTAGCATCTTAGTTGGGAATTTATTTTTCCATTGTCTATCATTTTACTGATGTTCATTTCCTTACATTGTAGCAGCCAGTACAAATAATTAATTTCATCTGCTCTGCTTGGATTTAATTCATAGTCTCTGTTCTAGCATTTGAAGGCCCAGACATCTCTTCCTTATCTGAAGCAGTCTTCTAATTTGTTTTCAGTTTCACCAGCATGGCTGTTGAAATCACAGCTGCTGTCTCATGTTCTGTCTTTGTTGGCATTGGTACATCACCTCCTGTACCTAATTCTTGTGGGTTGTGAGATCTGCACCCAGCAGCTCATTTACCTTTCGTCTTTAATTCCATACCTTCAGCTTGCAATGTATGGGGGGGGGGGGATAGTGTCTGTGGCAGGTGTTTTAAATCCCCTATCAAAACAATGTCATCAATTTTTTTCCTTGTTCTCTAAAACTTCAGATTTTCCCATCAGCTTTCTTCATTTACTTATGACTAATTTCTGATGTGTTTCATTCACTCACAACAGGATCATCTCAAGAATGTTACATTTTCCAGGTTTTAAAAAATAATTATTTCTGCGTGCCAGGATTGTCATCCCTTTGATTCGTCCTTTTCGAATAATTTCTTCTGAACTTCTATATTAGTATTAATGGACCTCAGCATCTGAGTGTATTGGGAGTATCTCTACTCAAACATATGAGCTTAACCAAGTGATTAACCCAGTCTTCTATGAAAGAGACAGTCTCTTAGTATTTTCAGATCCAGTTTGGTATCAGAACTTTCTGGTCAAAAGGCATAAGGCCAGTCACTGTCTGCCAGTCACTGTCTGTTAAGGGCTGTTTTTCAATTAGCCAAAATTAACAATTAAAAAGTTACCCTCTCTCTGCATTGTCAATATCCCTAGCCCATTCACCCTAGTGCTGGACTCTAATACTTGTCCGGGACTTTATCTACCTGTCCTGCATTTCTTGCTCTTACGCCCCCCTCAACACACAATTTAGCTTTCAAATTGCCTACTCTAGAACCTGATCTTTTGACCTGGGCTAATAACCAATATTACTTACCTTTGTAATGGCATTTATTGTATATATTGCCTCTATCTAAACTCTGCTGATGCGGTTGTTTTTACCCTGTACTAGCCTAAACTGTATCCTACCTGTCCAAACGTATGCTGCTACTTCTGTATTACTTTTATTTGTACGTCATTGCTATTATTGTATAGTTACATATTGTTACTAGCTTTTCCTGTTGTATTCTCCACTACCCTCTCCCCCAGGACACACCGGGAGATGAGCAACTTGTTGTTCAGTGTGCCTTCCTGGTGAAACTTTCCAATAAATAAAAAAGAAAAAATATTTAGTTTCAGAGTTGTATTAAGTCTTTCTTAACTAGAAGCACAAAGCAGCTTGTTGCACATGGCCTGCCATCAGATGAGAGTGTTAAAAGCCAAATCAGCAACAACACAATAACATTTCACTAAAGTTAGTACTTTAAGGAGTTAGATGCCATTTTCCTTCTAGCTAGAGCAGGGAAAAATTAGCTTATTGCAAATTTATGGAATTTCATGAACTTGTGTGAAAGTTTGTGAAATTTTATAAAAATTTTCTGGATTTTCTGAAATTTCTAAGTGGCCATACCTCAGTCTGTGTTACAGCTAGAGGTCTGATATTTGGTATGTCAATTATTAGGTGTGGTGCTGAAATGTGCGCACAGTTTCATAACATTTGGATGAAGTAAAGAGATATTACAGGGGCTCAGATTCTGGCAATTTAATATTCATGTGAAAATTTCTGAAAATATTTCTATGCTTACAACTTAGCCATCTTAGGAGCTAGATAATTGAAACTGTAGATACATACTTTCTTGGAAGAGTCATAGAAACTGCTAAATATAGAAGCAATGGTTATGTAAATTGCAAGTTTTAGCCATGGCATGCCTCCCGACACAGCTTCCTGGGGTTGTTTCCACTCCTGGGTCACCAGCATGGCAGCATGATGCTCTGATACTGGGCCATGGGGGTTGCCTTAAATTCTAATATTTAGGATGAATGACCCTAACAACATTGGTGATATTCCATTCTCTAACACAGGGCCCTGCATGAGGAAAAGTTTATCTCTTCTAATTCTTCTTGTGGGGCCAGTATGGCCCTGCATGAAGAAAATTATGATTCATTGGCTGCTTCTAGCAGAGCCCTGATACAGATACTTTTGACTCATCTCTTAATTTGTGTAAGGCCCTGCATGAAAAAAAGGTGTGACAGTCTCATACTTTGTCCATAGCCAGCAGGGCCCTCCAAGAAGAAAGTTATGACTATCACTCTGTGGAGAGCCTTAAGAAAACCATAACTGAGCTTGACTGCCATGTGTGAAGCAGCAGACTTGTGGATCACAGCCTCAGGCCTGTAGCTGGAAGCAGCTGATTCCTGCGGTATGGCCCCAGGCCTACAGCATGGCCTTGATTTACAAGGCTTGGGGACATGGAGGGGATGCACATTAGGGAGAATAAACTCCAATGCTACATTCCCTCCATTTGTGTCCTCTGAACTATAACAATGCATTAATGCTGCACTGTAACACAAAATGCTACAGTATACTGCAGGGAACAGTGACTTTGATGCAAGTAAACCCTTTTGTCATACAGTATTCTGTGACATGCTATTTACTGCAAGTTACTGCAGTGTATCATGGTTGGCTCCTTTGTATATTGTAAAACACTACCTTAATAAAATCAACAGGGTTACAAAGCCACAAAAGAAGGGAAATGAGGCATTAGGGATTTTCCAATGCTAACACCTCACCCTCCGCCATACCCTCATATTCCAAAGGCAAGCTACAGGTCGGAAGCATGACCCAGAGATCTGCTGCCTTAGACTTCAGATCTGGAGCCATGCCCACAAATCTGTTTCTCTAGGTGAGACTTACAGAATTAGGTATAATTGACTTAATGCACAGCCCTGCAAAGAAAGCTATTAATTATCTCCTGTTCTGCTTTATTGTAGTTGTTTGCAATAAATTTCCTATTTGAGAAGGTAGGGTCTTTCATGTCCTTTGAGCACTGCACAAAGCATGTACTGGGTGAAACAGCCAATATTCTTCAGGTGAAGCTACCTCTGGCTGGAAGCTGCAATACTGAACATAGGATTTGCAAGAAAATGAGTTGTGCTCACAACCGAGGGAGGTGAACCTTACAATTGTCTTTGGTTTGTAGCAGATATTCTGCAGGTGGAGGCTACTTCTAACTGAAAGGTGAAATAAGGAACTTAAAATTATCAGGAAAGACAGTCTTTCAAGCAACAGAGGGAGGTGGATCTAGCTTTACTTTTGTTACAATTCTTAAGATTTTCAGTGCAGGAAGAGTTTAAAGCACAGCTGACTTATTTTGGGGCTGACTACTTTCAGAGCACAAACCACCAGGCTGTTTTGGGACTGGGGAGGTTTACCTGTGTCTGACTTGGATATCTGGGTTTTTCTGTCTTTAATTAGCAGGGTATTGTTTCTGTCAAATTGTTGTGTAGGGCATCTTGCTGACAGGAAGGCACTCATCGCAGCAGTGGGTCAGAGCTTTTAGCTGATTGTTTCATGAGGGCACAGTTTAGGCCCAACCCCTGCCCACCCTCACCCCACCCACCCCTGGAAATAGTTCCTTTATACCTGGGGTTCTGACATCATTTCCTCAAGAGTGCAAGGTGCATATCACTGTCATATCCTCTCTAGCACACTGCACTGACAATATAAGCATATACATTGTATAATATATATATTTCTATATAACAAACCAAACACACACACACACACACACACACACACAAAAAAATAGATAAACATGTGGGGAGTAGTGCAATGTAATGGCTGTGGGGCAGCAGTCTTCTGGGAGTCTTTCTGGAGGCTGAGATGCTGCCCTATTTGCAGTCAACTCTCTGCCCTGAGGGAAGAAGTTGCCCGTCTTCAGGCCACACTGGACAGTAGTAAGGGAACCTTCCCCCAGGCCACACTGGACAGTAGGAAGGGAACCTCCCCCATCCAGGGAGTACCAGAGCCACCACCACTACCTCAGAGGTTGCGAAGAAAGCACAGCAGTTGGACCACAGTGGGCTCAGGGAGGGTGAGGATGGTGGAACAGAGGCACACACAGTCAGTTGTTCCACTCCACAATCCATACACCATTCTGGGGGAGCATAGCTCCCCTATGGATGCACCTGCAGAGGAGACTAAGGAGGCTGAGGACAACTGTCACAGGGGAGGCCCACAGGAAGGAGGCAGAGGACACCACAGGGAAAGAAAGCAGCTCCTGGTGGGGGACTCAATTATTAGGGGGATAGAACTGGGGGGAGCAGGGAAAACTGAAGTAAGGTGCCTGCCTGGTGCCATGGCTTGGAGGGACAGGAAGCACATCCTCAGGATCACTAGAACAGCTGCACGGAGTCTGAGCTGGATGTCATTGTCCACCTGGGACAAATGACTTGGCTCATCATGAGATTAGAGCAGTGCAGGAGGACTTTGTAGAGTTGGGGAGGGCCTAAGACAAGTAGCACACACAGTATCCTTCTCAGAGGTGCTGCCTGTCAATGGCATGGGTGAGGTTAGGACTTTGCACCATGCAGTTTAATGAATGGTTGAAAAATGGTGTGGAGCACAGGGTTTGGCTTCATTGGGACTGGGTTCCACCTGGAGGGACACCAGCCTATACTGGCAGGATGGTCTGCATCTGTCCAGGAAGGAACAAGTCTTTGAGCAATCAGTTTAAATGCTTCATTGGCAACCTTTAAACTAGTCAAGGGGAGGCACTGATAAGCAGCAGGAAAATCCCAGCCCTCCCTACAAAACAGGGTACTAAATGAGAAAAGACCAAGGTAGAAAGGTCAGTGGGGGATGCTGCAACAGAAGGTAAAGCCATCAAAAAATGGAGAGCAATGAGTACCAATGCCCGTAGTCTGGGTAACAAGCTTCCTGAATTAGTGGCCTTGATGGAGCAGGAGGAACATCTGGATATCACGGCAGTCACAGAAACAAGGTACACACAAAACCATGACTGGGACATAAACATACCAGGATACACTATCTACAGGAGGGACAGGGAGAGTAAAAGAGGAGGAGGAGTAGCTCTTTATGTAAGGGAAGGAATCAAAGCAACAGAACAAAAGGGTAAACAGGGAGGAGAAGAAGCACTGTGGGTAAATTTGGAGACAGGCAATGGCACCACAATCTGCACAAGGGTTGTATACAGACCCCCTTCTCAGGGGGAGGAAATGGACAAGGAAATGATAGAAAGTATACTTAGAATGGCAGAAAAAGGGGAGATATTGCTGATGGGTGATCTGAATATGCCAGATGTTAACTGGAGTGCAGTTGCAGCAGCCACTTCAAAGAGTGGGGTTATTCTAGATGCCCTACAGGAGGCATGCCTTAGACAACTAGTATTGGAGCCCACTCAAGAGGGAGCAATCTTAGACCTGGTTCTCTCAAATGGAGATGGAGAGAGGATCACAGATGTAGAAGTGGGTAGCCATCTGGGAACTAGCGACCATCGAACAGTATGGTTCAGAATAAACACAGCAATAGAGTCAAGCCATACAAAGGCAAAAGTACTGAACTTTAGGAGGGATGACTTTGCCAAAATGGGTGAGTGCCTAAGGAATGCATTAGCAAATGGGCAGGAAGAAGGGGTGGAAGAACAATGGGGAATAATAAAAATTTCCATCACACAAGTAACAAGCCTTTTTGTGAAGCAAATAAACAAAACAAAACGATGTGAGAAACCACTATGGTTCTCAAAGGAAGTGGCAGTGAAGGTTCAAGAGAAAAAGAAAGCATTCAGGAAGTACAAGGAATCACAGAAGGAGCAGGACAGAGAACTGTATCAGTTAAAGCAAAAGGAAGCTGGGAAGGCAGTCAGAACAGCAAAGGCCCAAACCGAGGAAAAGATAGCCAACTCAGTTAAGAAGGGGGATAAAACCTTTTATAGGTACATCAGGGAGTGAAGGAAGACCAAGGGAGGGATAGTGAGGCTTAATAAAGGGAGGGAGGGTGGGAGGAGGGTGACTGTGAAAGGCAGAGATACTAAACAAATATTTTTGCTCAGTATTTACAAATGAAGAGGGGGAGGTACCTAAAACAAACAGTGGAAACACTCTGGATACAGAAGTTGATACCAACCCATTTACAGAAGAAAGGGTTATGAAAGAACTCTTAAAACTGAAGGTGGAAAAAGCAATGGGGCCTGATGGGATTCATCCCAGAATTCTAAAAGAACTAAGGGTAGAACTAGTGACACCACTGACTACCCTCTTTAACAAATCATGGGAGGATGGGGTGGTGCCCGAGGACTGGAGGAAGGCAGATGTGATTCCCCCTTCACAAAAGTGGTAGCAAGGCAGAAGCAGGAAACTACAGACCTGTTAGTTTAACCTCAGTGAGAGGTAAAATGATGGAATCACTTCTGAAGGAAAGAATTGTCGAGTATCTAGAGGCCAGAGGGGCACAGAACCCAAGGCAACATGGGCTCACAGCGGGAAGGTCATGCAAGATGAATCTGATGGATTTCTTTGACTGGGTTACCAAAGTAGTAGATCAGGGAGGGGCTGTGGACATGGCTTACCTAGACTTTAGCAAGGCATTTGACACAGTTCCACACAAAAGATTAATAAACAAGTTAGAAAGCCTGGGAGTGAGTCCCAAGATGACAGCCTGAGTAAAGAATGGGCTGGAGAATAGGACACAGAGAGTAATAGTAAATGGAGTCCACTCTGAAGAAATGGGGGTTACTAGTGGGGTACCGCAAGGTTCAGTATTAGTACCCGGTCCTCTTCAATGTCTTTATAAGCGACATTGCAGAGGGACTGGAAGGAAAAGTATGTCTCTTTGCAGATGACACAAAGATCTGCAACAGAGTTGATGCACAAGGTGGGGTGGAAAGCATGAGAAGGGACTTGGCAAGGTTAGAGGAATGGTCAAATGTATGGCAGCTTAGGTTCAATGCTAAGAAGTGCAAGGTAATGCACCTGGGAAACAAAAACCCAGGGGAAGAGTACACAATGGGGGGTGAGATACTAACAACAACAAAAATAGAAAAGAGACCTGGGGGTAGTCATATCAGATGACCTAAAGGTGGGCAAGCTATGTGAGAGGGCAGCAAGGAGGGCTGGGGGGATACTGGGATGCATAGGGAGAGGCATCACCAGTAGAAAACAGGAAGTTATTATCCCTCTGTACAGACAGCTGGTGAGACCCCATCTGGAGTACTGCATGCAGTTCTGGAGACCCAATCTCCGCAAAGACATAGACAGGATGGAAGCTGTCCAGAGGAGGGCAACTAAAATGGTGCAGGGTCTTCACCGGAAGACATATGAAGAGAGACTTAAGGAGCTTAATATGTATAGCCTCGAGGAAAGGAGGGAGAGGGGGACATGATAGAAACTTTCAAGTACCTCAAGGGAATCAACAAAGTCCAAGAGGGTAGCATCTTTCAAAAAAAGAGGTGTGCAAGAACAAGGGGGCACAATTTGAAGATGGGGGAGGCAGCTCAGAGGTAATTTAAGGAGGTATTTTTTCACAGAGAGGGTTGTGGATGCATGGAATGGCCTTCCGGAGGAGGTTGTGGAGTCAAAAATAGTGGTGGAATTCAAGCATGCATGGGACAGTCATAAGGCAATTCTAACATAGAAACATAGAAACATAGACTTTGACGGCAGATAAGGACTGCTAGGCCCATCTAGTCTGCCCATTTCCCTACCTACAGGATAGGCCGAGATCCTAGTTAACCAACAGCCTATATCTTCCTGTCCCCACAAGAATTGCCTTATGTCTGTCCCATGCATTCTTGAATTCTCCCACAGTTTTAGACCCCACAACTTCCTCAGGAAGGCTGTTCCATGCATCGACCACCCTCTCGAAATAATACTTCCTCATTGCCCTAGAACCCCCTCCTTCTATCTTTAAATTGTGTCCCCTTGTTCTTGCAAGTCTCTTTTTCTGAAAGATGCTACCTCTTGGACTTTGTTGATTCCCTTGAGGTACTTGAAAGTTTCTATCATGTCCCCCTCTCCCTTCTTTCCTCAAGGGTATATATAGCTCTTTAGTCTCTCCTCCATCGGCCTCTTTGCAGACCCTGCACCATCTTAGTTGCCCTCTCTGGACTGCCTCTATCCTGTCTATGTCCTTGCGGAAATGGGGTCTCCAGAACTGGACACAGTATTCCAGATGGGGTCTCACCAACTGTCTGTACAGAGGGATAACAACTTCCTGTTTTCTGCTGCTGATGCCTCTCCCTATACATCCCAGTATACCCCCGGCCCTCCCTACTAGGGGGTTGGGGTAGGAAGAAGTAGGCTTCTGATTAACTAGGATCTGCAGCTTATCCAGTAGGTAGGAAAACGGCAGACTGGGTGGGCCAAGCAGTCCTTATCTGCCATCAACTTCTATGTTTCTTTGTTTCTAAGTATTTCCAATACAGCACTGCCAAACCTGCACTTCTGAAATCGTGCCTGACTTTACAGCTACAGGAATAGTGTAGTGCAAGTCAGTTACTGCTACCCCTGTAGCTGTCATCAGAGGGGAAGAAGTGGACAATATGCTAGGAGCATGGTGCATGTTCAAGCTGATCCCATGGTGAACAGGGCTAAAGCACGAGCAGCTACAGCAGTGGCAACATGGAGACCAGGATTCTGTTCCTGGTCTCCCAATTGTTGTATTTTCCATTTTCCCCCAAACCAAGTTTTATTTATTTATTTTTTTGTTGTCCCCTCACCTGATGTAACCCCCCCCCAAGTTTCTCCCCATCCCTGAGTTCCATCCCCATGGAGTAGATTATATTAATTTCAGGGGGTGTGGGGGGGGTGAAGCTCCCTGCACTGGGGGTTAAAACTCAAATTACTTTTTTTTTGTTAGCCATGGTAGCGGTCGGTGTGTTTGTGGACTGCTACCATTAGCGTTGTTGTTACAGTTGCTGCTTTGGTTGGGTGCTGTTATTGACAGTGCCAGTTTGAATTCAGGACTTTTGATCGCACTGTTCTTGTCTTTGCAGTCTTGACCTAGTCTCCACAAAGCAGGAGGGGAGTCCAAAATTTCTATGTGTAAAGCAGGAGATACGACATATATTTCTTGCTATTTTATTTGTGTAGAACTTTAACTGTAGTACACAGAGCATCATTTTTTTTAGTAGTTGTCTTCTCTACCATATTTCATGTTTCATGACTTTTATTCACTTTATTTTGCAATTTTTGTTTGAGAGAGGCACACCGAACTGAAACCCTAGGGGCTGGGGTCAGTGGTGAGCATCTGGGTTAAACCCCCCAAGGAACACCACACCACTAATTTGCCAATACTCATGAGACTTTAACCCCAGATATTTTACCTTACTTTGTTTATTTTGTCTCTTGTAACCATAATGTATGCATTAATGTGGTTTTTATTATCTGTCTGTCTGTCTATCTATCTATCTGTTGTAGTGCCAACCAGGATGCAATGCAGTACCTTGCAGAACTACTGCAAAATATTGTAGTATACTACAGGATGCATCATAATTCAATGGCAGTTAAACCCCTTTGTCATGCAATATTCTGTGACATGTCATTTTCTGCAAGTTGCTTTCTTGCTTCCTGGCAGGCTCCACAACATACACACACACACATATATATATATATATATATATATATAGAGAGAGAGAGAGAGAGAGAGAGAGAGATGTGTATATTTGTTGCAAAAAAAACTTTGTTAATGCATGAGTTACATTTCTAGCAACAAAAGTTGGGTAATGTGGTGTTAGGGTTTCCAACCCTGACACCACACCCCTACTCTGCATGCAGTAACGGGTGTGGGTGGGGTGCCTTGGGGTTGTCAATTATAATGCTCACCCATTCCATGAGTAAATAACCTGAGATGGGTACAGTATCGGAGAATGCAGAGACCATTAGGGCTGACAACTCCAAAGAACCCCCAAGCCTGTTGCTGCATGCAGAGTAGAGGCGGGATGTTAGGGATGGAAACCCTAACACCACATTTCCCAACTTTTGTCACTGGAACCCTAACTGATGCATCAATGAAGTTTTTTTGCAATGAATTCCTTACTTTTTGAGATATCGTAATTGTAGCCTTATTTGCTTGTGGGAGCACAGGACCCATAATTGTATCCTTATTTCCCTGTGGGAGTGCAGGGCTGTCTGGGTCCTGTGCTCTCATCACTCCAGAATGCTATGGATATTTACATGTGGGAGTACAGTACCCTCCAGGCCCTGCACTGCCATTCATCCATAAGGCCTGTACTCTCATCACTCCATAATGATATTTGTATTTGCATGTGGGAGTGCACAATGCCATTCATCCATAATTTTTGAGATATTTTAATCATATCTCTATTTTCCTGTGGGAGTTACCATCAGTCCATAATGGCATTCATCCATCATTTTTGAGATAGTGTAGTGGTATCATTATTTGCCTATGAGAGCAACAAAGAAACACTGAACATTGCAATATTTTCATATAGAAAACACAGCAAAATGTGAAACCTGTGTAGCTCAACACCAAATTAATATATTTTCATGAGACCAGCAAAAGGCACATTGGATGGGCAAGTGTTTTGTACCCTGAAACTTTGATAACAAAATTGCCAACCATTTCTTCACAGCAGAGTGACAAAAAAACAACTCTGTGCACTTCACTTTACTATGTTATCCTATGGGAAATGTAAAAACCTTTTAACCCACAGAACTCCAGAGCAAAATAATATCTTTTCAGCAAACCAGCAAAAGGCACATCTGTAGGGCATGCCCTTTGTACCCTGAAAATTTCAGACCAAAATCACAAACCATTTGTTAACTGTGGAATGACAAAGAAGCAGCACTCTTAAAATTCCTTTTTTGCTAATTGTGAAAAAGAATACTTTTCCACAGTTCCTTTTTTCACAGTTTACAGAAAAAGGAAAATTATTTTTTTTGCAAAGTGCAAAAAAGGATCCTGTTTCACAATTCTTTTTTTACAATCTGCGGAAAAGGATTTGAACATGTTAAAAACCACATTTACTTATAAAAGAAGAAAGTTCCCTAAGGAGCATTAGGGAGCTTATCGTACATTTTATGACAGTCAACAATGACTCCATAAATCAAAAAGACCTTATATGGGCTGCCTTAAACTGCTTCTTAAGAGGGGAGTTGATTAAGATGGCATCCAGGAAGAAACGGGAGCAGAGAGATAGGCTGAGAACAATTTTAACGGCTATCCAATTAAAGGAGAATACTCTATCCCGTAGCTCACCTGAATCAGAGTGGGTCAGGCTGCATCAGTTGCAGGCCCAGTACTCGGCTATAATTTTTCAGCAATCAGATCTTGCCCTTACTCGAACCAAGATGCAGTATTTGGACCTAGGTGAAAAGGCAAGTAAACTCCTTGCTTGGCGAGTAAAACAATTGGACTCAGCTCAATATATAGTGGGAGTTCGGGCAGGTCAAGGGGACCAGAGTCATACTGACCCGAGAGAAATCTCGAAGTTATTTGGAGAGTACTTCCAGAAATTATATGCACATGAGTCTGATGTGGGACCCTCCGGTCCTGAAATTGTGGAGTACCTAAGTGAAGTGAACTTGCCAAAATTATCAGAAGCTGACTCTAAAATTTTAGAAGCTCCAATTGCCCTTGCCGAGATACAGCAAGTTATCCAGCAGCTGCCCCCAGACAAATCCCCAGGCCCCGATGGTTTCCTAAGTAATTTTTATAAGGCTTTTCTCCCAGAGATTTCACCAGTTCTACTTGACGTTTTTAGGTACTGGTTCAGTTATGGTATTTCTGATCCGCTCTTTCTCGAGGCCACAATTTCCCTAATTTTGAAACCGGATAAAGACCCAACCAGTTTGGATAGTTATCGGCCAATCTCTTTGCTTAACACCGATATTAAAATACTCGCAAAAATTTTAGCTAATAGACTAGCTGAAGTTATGGACCGATTGGTTAGTAGGGAACAGGTAGGTTTCATGAAAGGGAGACTATCTCACGATCACATGAGAAAACTTATGCATCTTATTGCAGTATCAAAAGAGTCCAAAATCCCTGCGGCACTCCTTTCACTCGATGCCGAAAAGGCCTTTGATCGGGTCTCATGGCCCTTTCTGTTTGCCACTCTCTCGGCTTTCGGCATACCCCACAATTTTATAACTTGGATCAGATTATTATACTCATGCCCATCAGCCAGGGTGAAGTGCAATGGATTCTTGTCACCGGCCTTTAAGTTGGAGCGGGGCACTAGGCAGGGATGCCCGCTGTCCCCTTTATTATTCAACTTGTATTTAGAGCCATTACTGCGTAGGATTATAAAGAATTCGGCCATCAAGGGTATACAAATAGGGGATTTTAGGTATGTCTGTTCTGCATATGCGGATGACGTGCTCTTACATATAGAAAATCCAGAGTCTTCGATCCCAGCTATACTTAAGGAGATTAATAGTTTCTCTGTAGTATCTTCATACAAATTAAACTGCGCTAAATCTAAAGTTTTCCCGCTAAACTATCTTTCGAGAAAAGCAGGGATGCAGGGTGTAGGTGTCGCATGGGAGACAAAATTCGTTACATTTCTTGGCATAAAGATTAAGACGAGTTTTATCCAGATGGTCAGGGATAATTTGGGTTCCATTGTGCGAGAGATCTCGGCTGATCTTAAGAGATGGAGCGCACTCTCCTTATCCCTATGGGGCAGGCTGAATCTTATAAAGATGATGGCTCTTCCTAGACTTCTTTACCGCTTGATATGCTAGGAGCCTTTTGCCAAAGAGCTGGTTTATTAAATTACAGAAGGTATTTAATTCCTTTTTATAGCAAGGTAAAACAACCCGTCGCTCTTATCTCAAACTTTCAGCTCCCAAACTTAAAGGTGGCCTAGCAGCCCCTCTCTTTTATCTATTATTTGGCCCAGCATGTAGGAAAATTGGCTTTCTGGGATTGGGATCAGACTAGAGTTCCATTCTATCCTCTCTGGTTGGACATTGAACAGGTCCTTGCAAGAGGGCCAAATGTTCCTTATCTCGCTCCTTTATCCCTCTGGCCTGCCTTCCCATGCAGCTCAAAAATAACCCTATAGGATGGTCTATCAGGGCATTTCATCAATTGCAAAAGTTATTTAGGGTTAAGTGGTGGTTATCCGGCCCTAAACCCATTATTGACAATCCACAAATTAAAATTGGTGGCTCCCTATCCGCGCTTTTGGCCTCAGGTATGCAAGTTAACGATCGCTGATTTTTGGGATCAGGGCAGGCCATATACATTTGATGTCTTAAAGAAAATTGAGCTTTACAGAACTTGATTTTTATAAATGGTTGCAGCTTAGAAAAGCCCTAACTCAGGTCTTCTCCCGAATTATAAAGAGGTTAATGAAGGTAAGATATACACACTCTTTTAGGATCAAGTAGCAGCCACACGCAGTGGCCAGGGTCTTCAGTCTCCTCCAAGAATGGGATCACACTCTACCTTTGGGAATCTGCTACTATTGGGTTGAGGCGTTGGATATCAGTGCCTCCCGAAAGCCTGGAGGATGCTTTGGTCTACAGTGTATAGATTCATTAACAAGACAGGCTAAGAATGATCCAATTAAAATTATGCATCATATGTATTTGACTCCTACCCATCTCTTCAGAAGGGGAGTACTTAGCTCACCTCTATGTGGGAAATGTGGAAAGGAAGATGGAACTCTTTACCACCTTTATGGTTGTGCCCTCAAGTCCAAAACTTTTGGAAATCAGTAGGTTCCTACTCAGCCCTATCCTTGGCTCTTACAGAATGGATACCCCGAGATCTGCTTATTGGTGCCTTCCTGTGACCACTCCTAAAGTTTGGAGGCATACATTAGTCTGACCGCTGCTGTAATAGAAGCTGCTAATTCTTAGGCACTGGGTGTCAGACAATGTTCCAACATTGGTGGAGTGTCATAGGGAATGCACCTTTGCTATACAACTTGAAAAACACATTGCAGACACAAGGGGTACAAGAGAGTCTTTTGTTAAGTTATGGGGTTCATTGGAACATTTTCTTTTCTCCTGGACTCCATTTAACTAAAACTTTATTTTTTGGTTTATTAGGCTAGCACCTTCTAAGGGTTAATTAGCGACTTTTGACCTCTTACATGTTTAATGTTGAGGGTTTGTAGGAGTGGGGGAGGGTATTGGGTTCGTAAGTTATTTAGTGTAGACTCTTGTTTCTGCCGGGGAAAGTGTTTGTCTTTAATTCTTCTGCAGAATGGCTCTAAGATGTTGTGGCTTTCTCTGTAACCCCTATTTAATTATTCTTGAACAATTGTGTTTGTTGAGAAAATTAATAAAACTTTTAATTAAAAAAAAAAAAAAACACATTTACAAGTAAGCTATTGAAAAATTAACCCCAGAATCTGATTCTAGGGGTCACAGTTAGGTAAACACAACCACTGGTGTCTACTAAACTCCCTTTTTTTTTATTTACTTTAGTTGCCTCCACTAACTGAAAACAAGATGGTGGCAGCTCGGAAAAAGATTCTTCATTTGTGGCAAAAGATGCCATGTTTGCTAAAAAGGAGTCTTGATTTGTGATAATCCTTTTTCAAGTGTGACATCTAACTGATCCCATAGGAAATAATGGGAAACTTTGAAATTTAAATAAATTTGTAACGGATTCATATTTTTTCACCAAATCTTCAGGGTACACCTGTGACCCAAAGCCTTTCTACCCCAAACATTTCAGACCAAAATTCTACAATATTTTTGTGCAGTGGCATGGCAAAGAATTTTACCAAAAATGGTAATTTTCACATTTTTGACACTCCATATTGCCACACTCAGACCTCCAACCAGAATGCAAATAAACACATCAAGAGATCTTTGGTCCCTGATGGCGCATGCAAAATTTCATGTGAATTGCTTGAATGGTTGCAAAGTTACTAAAGTGCAAAATTTGAGTTTAACATAGAAGTGAAGTTTGAACCCTAACTACAGGGGTACAACTGTGCCCGTACAATAATAGGGGTGCAGTAGCACCCCTATAGTTAGGGCTGAGTCTGATTTTTAATTTTAAACCCCAGTTTCTGCACCTTAATAACGTTGGTGGCATTGACAAAATAGCCCCAAATCTGACATGCATGATCTGGCTGCCAAAGTCTCAAGACATGAAGTTTTGTGACAGTAACTTTAGTTTCTGAGATACAGAACATCAAAAAATGCCAAAAAAAAACAGTTTTTGTTTTCCTATATGTGAGATGGGGTATTATTTGCTCTCACAAACAGCCTAGATGGTGCATATATTTTTTTTTCAGAAAACTTTCAGGCTATAAGCAGCCTTACCAAGGTAGTGGCTTCTGAAGAATTTGTGAAGAAAATATACAGTTCCAGAATTATAAGGATTTTTTCAATGAACAACAAGCTTGAATTCTAAAAAAACCCCACCAATTGTGAGGGCTTATTTTCATGATTTACTTGTCATGAGAAAAAAGAAAGATCATGGTGGCTACCATCTTTTTTAAACTCAACTCAAAAACATTGAAAATAAATAAAAATGATATATTTTCAAAAACAAACACCTGGACCACCTAGGTAAACTGAACCAGTTTAGCTAGTGTTTGTCTTTTGAACATTGACCAGGAAATAATGTTTCTGGGCACTTGAAAATTCAGGGTGCCCAGCTTAGTGAGAGGAGCCATTCACCCACATTCTCTGTATGAGAACATTGAGACTTCCCTGTCATCTGCATCCACAGGTGGAAGAGTCCTGCCAACTTGACTGCCACCAGTGAGCTGGTTATCACTAGTATCTACACTTGAGCTGTTAGTTCCTGTCCATGGAAGGGACAAGGGGGTGGGTTATATGTGTTCCTGAAATCTTGCTGCCCTGCGTTTTTGTACCAAAACTGGTCTCTGAATTTGGTGACAATTTATGGACAACACAGTGTGCTTGGTGCTTAGCAATCAACACAATATTTGTATTTGCGAATGTAATTAGTCTCAGAAATATAAGTGAAGTATTTGGGGTGTTTCTCATCCATTGTGTATCACAGAATACAAAAACTGTTCTTAAATGTTTGAAGCTCATTTGTAGATACTCATTCTGATTATGTTATTTTTTTTACCTGTAGATCCTCATCCCCTGAAGAAGCCCATTTGGGCAAAACTGACTTTCTAATGGGGATCTTTTGTTGGATATAACTACAAATAAAGAACTTAATTGAGAATATATGATTTGCAGTGTGGCTGGTATATTGAAGCTTATTTGTGATGGAGCCCAAGAAGCACTGTTAGACCTTGGCTGAAGCTCCTGTGACACACATGACTACTACCGAATTCAGAACAGGAATGCAGACTGTATCACTAACTCTGTTAGTCAAGTGCCATTAACAACAGAGAAAGCCTGACATGTTAAAAAGGTAAACAAAGAATGCACAAACTAATACATCACCAAATATCAAAATCAATCTGTGCAGATCTTTAATACTGGATGCACACATAGAGATGTTGTGTGTATACAGTATATATAGTACAATATAGAAATATAGACTTTGGCAGCAGACAAGGACCACTTGGCCCACCTAGTCTGCCCATTTCCCTACCTATTGGATAAACTGTAGATCCTAGTTAACCAACAGCCTGTTTCTTCCTAACCCTCACCAAAATTGCCTTATGTCTATCCCATGCATTCTTGAATACCCCCACTGTTTTTGACACCACACTGTCCTCAGGAAGGCTGTTCCATGTCTACACCACCCTCTCCTAGAAAAAATATTTCCTCACATTGCCCCTGAGCTGTCCCCCTTCTACCTTCAAATTGTGTCCTCTTGTTCTTGCACATCTCTTTTTCTGAAAGATGCTACCCTCTTGGACTTTGTTGATCCCCTTGAGGTACTTGAATGTTTCTATCATGTTCCCACTCTCCCTCCTTTCCTTGAGGATATACGTATTAAGCTCCTTTATTCTCTCTTCATATGGCTTGTAGTGAAGACCCTGCACCATTTTAGTTGCCCTCCTCTGGACTGCCTCCATCCTGTCTACATCCTTGCAGTGATGGGCTCTCCAGAACTGCATGCAGTACTCCAGATGGGGTCTCACCAACTGTCTGTACAGAGGATAACAACTTCTTGTTTTCTATTGGTGATGTCTCTCCCTACACATTCCAGAATCCTCCCAGCCCTCCTTACTGCCTTCTCACATTGTTTGATTACCTTTAGGTCATCTTATATGACTACCCCCAGGTCCCTTTCCATTTTTGTTGTTGTAAGTATCCCCCCCCCATTGTGTACCCTTGCCCTGGGTTTTGGTTTCACAGGTACATTACTTTGCACTTCTTTGCATTGAATCTAAGCTGCCATACTTTTGACCATTCCTCCAACCTTGTCAGGTCCCTTCTCATCCTTCCACCCCCCCTTTGTGTATCAACCCTGTTGCAGAACTTTGTGTCATTTGCAAAGAGGTATACTTTTCCTTCCAGTCCCTCTGCAGTGTCACTTATAAAGACATTAAAAAGAACTGGTCCCAGTACTGAACCCTGTGGTACCCTGCTAATACCCCCCCCCTTTCTTTGGAGTGGTCTCTGTTTACTATTACCTTCTGTGTCCTGTTGTCCAGCAAATGTTTTACACAGACTACCACCCTGGGACCCACTCCCAGGCTGGCTAATTTGTTTATTAATCTTTTGTGTGGGACTGTGTCAAATGCCTTGCTAAAGTCTAGATAGGCCATGTCCACAGCCCCTCCCTGGTCTACTACTTTGTGTCATCCAGTCAAAGAAATCAATTAGATTCATCTGACATGACCTTCCCGCTGTAAATCTGTGCTGCCTTGGGCCCTGTACAGGGAGTGAATGCACAGGATCGTGTTAGCAGCTGCATGGAAGAGGGAGCTGGATGTCATTGTCCACATAGGAACAAATGACCTGGCTGGGAAAGGGATCGGAATAGTGCAGAAAGAATTTGTGGAGTTGGGGAAGGGCCTTAAACAAGCAGCACACATGGTACTGATGACCTTAAATTTGGCAAGCAATGTGAGAAGGCAGTAGGGAGGGCTGGGAGGATACTGGGATGTATAGGGAGAGGCATCACCAGCAGAAAACAGGAAGTTATCCTTCTGTTCAGACAGTTGGTGAGACCCCATCTGGAGTACTGCATCCAGTTCTGGAGACCCCATCTCCGCAAGGACATAGACAGGATGGAGGCAGTCCAGAGAGGGCAACTAAAATGGTTCAGGGTCTGCAAGTGAAGCCTTATGAGGAGAGACTAAAGGAGCTTAATATGTATACCCTTGAGGAAAGGAGGGAGAGGGGGGACATGATAGAAACTTTTAAGTACCTCAGTGGAATCAACAAAGTCCAAGAGGGTAGCATCTTTCAGAAAAAGAGATGTGCAAGAACAAGAGGACACCATTTGAAGCTAGAAGGGGGACAGCTCAGGGGCACTGTGAGGAAGTATTTTTTTCACAGAGAGGGTGGTGGTTGCATTTAACCACCTTCCAGAGAAGGTTGTGGGGTCTAAAACTGTGAGAGAATTCAAGAATGCATGGGACAGACATAACACAATTCTTGTGGGGGGGTAGGAAGAAATAGGCTGTTGGTTAACTAGGATCTGCAGCTTATCCAGTAGGTAGGGAAATGGGCAGACCAGGTGGGCCAAGCGGTGCTTATCTGCTGTCAAAGTCTATGTCTATGTTTCTATGTTTCTAAGAGCAAGTCTTGCTTTCATAGCTTCATTATGAGAGGTAACATTGTTTTCATCTATCTTTTTATTTTTTATTTTGTCCCCCTCCCAGCTCAGCAAGTCTTCCCTCATCCTTCCCCATATGCAGTGCAGCAGTTTGGGGGGCTGTATTAAAAAAAAAAAAGATTGTCTCCCCTTTGTCCCATCCTTTCAAACAACAGTGGCACAACCTGCACACACCCCCCATTCCTTGTAACTGGCAGAGGGCACAGATGAACTTTGAGCACATCTATCTGCAGCACCCAGATAGCAGTCCTGAGGGGAGTTGCTTTGGTATTCCAGGGCACCAAGATAATGATATCAGTAATAGGAACTGAGACCCAAGCAAGCAATAATACCTGACAGGGTGGGTGGTATTGCCCAATACCACCCACCCTGGAGGGTATTATTGCGCTTAGAAAATGTACAACCTTTACAGATAAATTCACTGAGACGTGTTTAATTTGAAACATTTAAAACAATTTTATTTGATAAAAATATTGCAACAAGAGAAAAAATAGTCCATTTATGGGATCAATCAGATAATGTAGCTCTCTGACAGTGGAGGTTTTGATTGGCTGATGTTGGTTGCTAATGGTGACAGTATAGCAATCTCAAGTAATGCTACTGTGTATGAGATTGGCAGTATTTTCTTGCTTTACGCTACCGCAGATGGACACCCATTTGTGGTATGATAACTCAGGAAAATGCCGGTGATTTCATGGCTGGTTCTGACATCTAGTAGTTTTTTTTATAGTACACACAGGAAATAAATTTGTATCCCTTTGCACATTAAGTACATCCACCACCATACAACACCCCGTCCAACACGGTAATGAGGGGGCCAGAGACAGTGGCAGCATGGTTAGAGTGTCATGGGTCACCCGCTCAGCACCTGGTGAAAGGCAGTACAGCGGCAGCTCGGGAGGTCGGTATGAGCCCAGCATGACTGGGAAGAGCATTGGGGATGGGCTCCGTATGCACATGGAGCCGGGGTACGAGGAGGGGGAGGCAGCAGTGGAGGACCTGGCAAACTGCACCAGGCAGGAGGGCAGTGGGGACACAAATATTCAAACAAATACAGATGCAGGTAACAGCTCAGAATTACTTAAACAGATCGTTTGGGGTTTTCCTATAGAGATTGGGCAGCGACAGCCAGGGACGCCTCACCTGACCTTCCTGATTATTTGACTGAAACACACAGCCACTACTGGGGGTTAGAGCGGCTTCACAAACAGTTCCATAAGCCTGCGTTTTTGTTTTTTTTTGTCAGTTCATTACAGAAGTTCGACTGACTTTGGACAAGAGGGAAACTACTGCTGAGCATTTTTGTTTACAACATTACTGGGTGAGTAAAGGATTTAATGGGAGGGAATCTTGGTAACTCTCACTAACTGGGGATAAAAAATTGCGGCGAATTTTAAATATTAAATTTACGTTGTAGCAAATTAGGAAGCAGAGTGGGTGCTAGGATAGTACAGTGGGTGAAGGGGCACTGTAGCCTGGCTCTCATTTTTAGCTGGGCATCTATTGTCTGATAGATGCCCACCTAAAAACATGTCTCAGCCAATCAGGATACAGAATTATCTTTTGACATTTTCTAAATCCTAAGAGTGGTGGAGTGTGCTGAACCCTAACTGTGATGATCCAAGGTGACAGGTTAAAACTTGCAGATGAGAATATGCTCACTTCATTATTTCAGCCAACCTGTAGTGCAACTGGGAAGTTGATACACAGTTCATAAACTGTTGCAGGGTTATAACACATTCTTATTTTACTCTTTCAAGAAACTTAAACTTCAGAACCAATAAATTATCTGCTGCTGTTGCTGCCACTGCTACTAACAACAGGTGCACAGTAAATTTCTCTGGTTGGTGTTTTTCCTTTCAGTAGGACACTGGAGTACAGTACAGATGTGCCAGTTGATGCACTGGCTTTATAATGTGGCAGTGAGCTGATACTTGAACTGCTAACAGATCTGTGCTCTAGTGCGGTGATGAAGCTCCTCATCATTATCACCATCATCATTACCTGTTAGAGTTACACTATCAACTGTTGCAGTTTGGTATACCTGTAGATACGGCATGTGAATAATGCAAATACAATTTATTAGAAAACACTGTGCCTTCAGGTTAAGAACTGCACTGTCACATAATATACAGACAATATGTAGATTGACAGACAGGCAAATCTAGAAATTATGCGCTCGATTCTCAAAGCCCTTACAGAGGTGCAGGGTGTATGCACCAAACATTTCTGATGTAAGTAGCATTTGCAGCCAAAGATACGCCAATTGCTATTCTAAAAGGCAGCCTGTAGCAAACCACAGGCTGCATGCACCAAAGGGGGCTTGAGCCATCATTGCACCCAATACTCTGATGTGACATGGTGCAATGGGATTTATGGCAGCAGGAGGACCCTATTCCTAAAGGGCTGCTGCAGCAACCTTTAATGTGGTACTGTATTCTCAGAAAATCCCTGGAGGACATCCGTCAAAGTACATTTACACCAGTTATGAGCTGGTGTAAGTGCTCTTTGCCATCCACCGGGGGTTGTGCCAATGTGCCCAAGTGAATGTGAACCATACAGCCCCCCCCACAATCACACAAAAGCCCCCCCAATTCTCAATCCTGATATTTCAATAAGGTAGCCTTGTGGGCTATCATCCCCCAACCCGATCCCCACAATGTTAAAATACACACATCTCCCAGTCTCATCCCATGAAGTGGTCCGAGTAATTCCCCCAGCCCAGAATCCCGAATGTAATACTTTAACCCTGCTAGGCTATCAGCCCCCCAAATCCGGATTCCCAGTCCCCGATCCCTGAAGTTTTGTATGCCATTCTGTTTTGCTATAATGTGCATATAAATGTACAATTATTATTAACCCTAACCCTGGTGGTCTAGCAGCCTCCATCCCCCACCCACATGTGCCAGACGACACTGCTCCCCCTGACCTGTACCCAGCTGGCATATGGCACACCTACTTTCACCACCATGCACAGCCACCAACTGAGCTCTGTATGAGTGCATACTGTAAATAGTATGCATTCCATGAATGACAGCAGCTCTCATGCACAAAGCGCATACTATTTAAAGTGCGCACTCATACAGAGCTCAGTTGGCAGCTGGCTACGGTGGTGAGAGGTGGACTGTGCCTGTCACCAGCTGGATATGGGTCAGGGGAGCAGGGTGGTCTGGCACTGGTGAGTGGAGTGGGGAGGGCCACTAGACTACCAGGGTTAGGGTTAATGATAAACGTACATTTATATGCACATTATGGCAAAATAGAAAGGAATACAAAACTTCAGGGATTGGGGATGGGAACTTGGGGGGAGATAGCCCAGTGGGGCTTAGACATTACATTCAGGGTTCAGGGCTGGGAGGTAGGGGTTCCGGCAGGCCATTTGCAGAGATCAGAGCTCAGGGTGGCACTTGCGCCCTGTTAGCGGGCATTGTGGCGGGCTTGCCGCACCCTGTTCGGGGTGCACCGTCCCTTTGGCACACCGCTTGGATTGCCACAGGTCACAGGATATAGCCGCGGGGACCCTGCCTGATAGGGAATCAGACTCAGGATCCCCAGTGCATTGACATTCAGTGCAAGTCACCTATGGAGCAACTTGCACCATGCCTTTGAGAATCAGGCACTATATTTCTATTTCATTGTTAGAAATGTAAAATACTGTAGGTATAAAACCACAAGTGCCAATAGTGAGCAAACTCCACTGATGGTCTGTCTGTCTGTCTGTCTGTCTGTCTGTCTGTCTATCTATCTATCTATCTATCTATCTTTCTTTCCCCATGTTAGGAGGGTGTCCCTTATTAAGATCTTCAGAATTGCTCACTCATGGAACAGGTGCTGCCCACGTATAGAAGTTGCGGTTAACTTAAGCATCAAAGGAGAGATTCGTATTACTGTTTGATGCCAAATCACAATTAACCCATGCACAAATAAAGGCAACAGTCTTCACAGTGTTCAGAGCTTCCATCATGTCACTGTTTGATGGTCTGCACACATTCTAAAGGCACCTGAATTCCTTACATTTTAAGGCTGTGTCCCTCATTCCAGGGGCAAAAGACAGAGCATAGGTTTTCAAAAAGCAATACTTTGCTGTAATCTAGTTTGGACATTAAACATGTTGCTTATTCTCTTCAGCACCTACTGTATATGGTACGACAATGTATTTTAGAAATTAGCTTTCTTTTGAAGCCTAAAAGACAGAACTATTACATCAAAGTGCACTTCAGCTACATTCTAGCTGTCATCGCAAGTTGCCTTTGCAGTTTTTTGGGCTAAATCAAGAAGTAGCTATTGGATTAATATTACTTGATTTTAATTGTTTTGCCCATGAATGGAAGGTAACACCAAGTTACCCCCAGAGCTCTTTTCAGGTTTCTTATTTCATGTTATTAGACTCACTCCTAAACAATAGAATGATGGTAACATGTTAATGCCACATATTCTGCTAAACTCACTAGACTCTGTTTGTACAAACATATGAACATATGAAATTTGCCAGCAGATAAAGGCCTAGAGGTATATCAAGTCTGCTCGAATGTGCAGCTAGCACCCTTTTCTCTGCAGCTGCCCCTTCCTTCTACCCTTTCCCTTCATTGACCCTCCCCCTTGTCCTGTCCCATCCCCTTTTGAAGCAGTCCACTGTTCTACTAGATACCACTTCTGCAGGTAACGCATTCCACCCAGCCACCACCCTCTCTGTAAAAAAGTGTCTCTTCATCTCCCTCCTCAACCTTCCTCCCTCCCTCCAGTCTCATATCATGGCCCCTGATGTCCCTCCCCTCCCTTACTTTGAACAGCCCCTCTGTACCTGACTTGTTTATTCCTTTCATGTACTTAAAGGTTTCAATCATGTTCTCCCTGTCCCTCCTCTTCTCCAGTGATTACATGTTCAACTCCCTCAGCCTCCTCTCATATGATAAGTCCCCCAGCCCCTTGATCATCTTTGTCAACCTGCGCTGCACCCTCTCCAGTAACTTAATGGCCCTCTTCAGATACAGGTGCCAGTACTTCACGCAGTACTACAGGTGCGGTCTAACTAATGGCCTGTAAACCTGTTGCCTGAAATTCGGGTCTGTTGTGCTCTCCTGTAACAATTCAAATGTGTCTTACTGTTGTATAATATTGTAATATAATATTATCCGGGTTCAACATGAAACACCATATGGTATGTGTATCTAAATATATGTATGTATGTATATATATATATATATATATATATATATATATATATATATTCTATTTATAAATAAATCTGTAAAAATAAACCAATTCCTTGCTGATCTGACCCACACACACCCGCCCACCCCACCTGACCCCCACTCTGCATCCACCACCACTATAGCCCAGACACACCCTCAGTCACCCACCTGAACATGTCCCATGAAATAGAACCATTCTCCATTTGAAAACACATCTTGCTGCTAAAACCAACAACTGTGATGTGAGAAAATAAGGTAAATCCGGCTTAATGTATTTCATGTCATTTTTAAATATTTTTACACCAAACTTTTAACATGGCCCTTTTGGGACCCCACCTCATGACCAAGGGCAGTGAAATTATTCAGATCTTGCCCAAGAGGCAATGTTATGGTCACTTTGCCAAATCACCTTTTGATCCCTTGCTTATGTTGTGGGGGTTATGAAAAGGCTATGTTGAAAATGTGAGGTCAGACTATTAAAAATAAAAAAAAAACTTACGAGTGTATGTTGAAATTGTTCTATGCTCACTAGTAAATTTGGGAATTTTCAATATTTTGACCCAAAATTTTAAACACAGCTATTTTTTTATACCAGTTCATGAATGTGAGAATTGTCATTTTTAAAATCTTTGCAAAAATGTATTTTCACACCTGTGGTGCAGAATGGTGTTTCAGTGGGAATTTAAATGTTTTTTACTACCAGATTCATGAGGTGGAGTCAAAAGAAGGCTATGCTGAAAATGTTGTGTATAAATATAGTAAAACACACAGGTTATGAGTGAACATTGTAGTATTTCAATGTTCACTCCATAACTTCACTAATTCTCAATAGTTTTACTCTACACTTTCAAAATAAATTGTGCATGATCATTGCAGTATCGTTTGTTTATAACTTCTTTCATTTTCAATATTTTGACTCAAAACTTTTAGCATTGCCATTTTTTCATGCCACCTCATAAATGTGACAGGCGTTGTTTTTTAAATACTGGACAAGGCATGTTTTTGCACTTTCAGTATGAAATGATGTTTCAGCCAGTGTACTATAAATACCACACATTACAGTATGTTTATAAGGGAAGTCATAAAATGACTATATAAAAAATATAGGGATAACATTGTGTTTATAAAGAAACGTTATGTGTAGGGCCAATCTTGACCCCAGCAGGTAGTGTTTTGTGATCCTGTGCCAGTGAACTGAGTTCAGGGGCAAGCTTAGTGACCCAGCAGGATATGATTAGGGTGGGGGGATAGTGCTTTAATGTGATACCCGCCCAGCCAAGGAATGTAAGATGTAGGGCTGCCCACATGGATCCAAGTAACATATGGTGAAGACAGTTCTTCTCTTAGCATAGGGCACTGCATCTCTGCACATGTGGGTGGCAGAGAGTCCTGTGCGTTGGCTGAGAAATGGACTAATTGCCCTATGTGTCAGTATCTGTATCTGTGGACACATGGAACTGCAGGACCCAGAGGGCCCTGCACTTCCACATCTTATCAAACAGTCCGATGTATTCTTGACATCTGTCCCTGCACTTCTATAGGTGAACAGTCTTCTCCTGGCACAGAGCCCAGAGGGCCCTGTATATCTGCATATGCTCACACAGGTCCCAAAAGGACCTGTGTAAATGAGAAAATCATTCTAAAATCTCAAAAAGAAAGGAAAGTCTTTGCACAAAAAAAAGCTGTGTTTATGCTCCAGTTAGGGTTCAAGTTAATGCCACAAAAATAAGAAAATGTGGTGTTAGGGTTTCCAACCCTAACTTTCCACTCCCACCCTCTGAGCAGCAAAAGGAAAAAACATTAGGATTTTGGGTCTCCGGAGTTTTGGTGAGTCAGCTTGGGGTCTTCCTAGGGGTTGTCAACCATAATGCCCACCCAGTTCCCTAAGCAAACAATGTGAGACAGTATCTCCTTTCTTCACACAGGGCCCTGTGTGAAGAAAGCTACAACAGATTGTATTGGTAACATGTAGCGAGACATATTTCTCTATCTTTGAAGAGTGTATCACTGTGAGCATTGACTTGAAGCTGTTGGAGTTCAGGAAGACTGAAACTATCACTCACAAACTGTTCTGGCACTTTGAGTAAACAGACCCTTCATCAGGAGGCATCCCCTGATGATGAGTCTGTTGACTTAAAATGCCAGGGCAGTTTGCAGATGTTAGTTACTTGTGTTACACTGTTTTGCACTTTATCTTGCATTGAAATGGAAGAAATAACCAAGCTTTTATTTGGGCTACAGTGTGCTTCTTTGGCTCCTTCAGTGTCTGAGGTTACTTCCTGGCTTTGGCTTGGAGCTGTACCTTGTGCTTTGGACAGGAGGCTACAGGCTGGGAGAGGGGTGAGTATTAAGGCTGACAACCCTAGCTTCCAGAGCCACAAAATCCTGTTTTTTCCTTTTGCTGCTTGGGGGATGGGGGAGGAGGAGAGTTATGGTTGGAAACCCTAATGCCACATTTCTCTACTTTGGTGGTATTAATTTGAACCCAAACTGGTGCTTTACTGCAGGTTTTCTGAAAAGTATATAGATACATATATTCATTGCAAAAAAAAAACAGCAACTTGTTAATACACCAGTTAGGATTAATGTGACCAAATTATTGAAATGTGGTATTAAGGTTTACAACTGTAAGTCCCCATATCCACCCCCAAGCACCAAAGGGAAACAAACATTACAGTTTTCCCTGTTGTCACTTTATGCGAGTCAGAAGTGGGTGTTCCTAGGGGTTCTCAGCCCTAACGCTATGTATTGTTTTTCCTTTTTGGTGCTTGGGGGTGGGGAGTTAGGCTTCTAAACTCTAATGCCACATTTCCCTACTTTTGTTGCTTTAACCATCATTGTTGCATTAACAAAGTTTTTTTACAAAGAATATTCTTACTTTTTGAGATAGTAGAATTGTATCGTGATTCACGAACCTGTGTGAACATATCCATGTGATTATGAAATTAGCTCAAATGGTAGAGCACTTGATTAGTATGCAAGGGATAATGGAATCTATGCCCATATTTTGCAAACAAATTTTTTAACGGGGGAGGGAGAAAGTGCAGTAGATCAAGTATGGTCTGCAGTAACAATGTAGGTACGGAAAAAAGGGCAGACTGGTTAGGTCAAGCAATTCTTATCTGCCATCAAAGTCTATGTTTCTATGATTACCAAGATACATGTGTTGGTGTCTCTGCAGAATATGATTTTTATGTTTCTTTTAAAAAAAGGTTTTAAAAAAACAGAAACAAGATGGCGACAATTTGAACAAATAATTTCTTGTCTTTAAAAAAAATACAAGACATAATCTTTTTTCATAATGCCCAAATTCTTTTTTTGTATGACACAGCTACCCTAAAGACTGATCTGAGCATGTTCAAAACTGACATTTCAAATCCTTATAACTCTGGAATGGATTAATATTTTTTAACTAAACCAATGAAAGGCACCACTCTAGCGAAAGCCGTCTCTACCCTGACAATTTCAGACCAAAAATCCAAACTGTCTGGGCACTAGGTGATGAAAAAAAAATACAGCAAAAAAACCCACAATTCTTTTCACTTTTTTTGCTATCTGGATCTCAGAATCCACACATCTGATTGGAACGAAACTTGGCATGTCAAGAGACCTTGCTCTGGACCTGCTTATGCAAACTTTCATGCAAATCCATTGCATGGTAGTGCAAAACCGGCTGGGGGTTTGCAGCAAGCTGATCTGTGGATGGTATGTGCTTTTAAATTTGAATACAGCTTGTTTATATCAGTAAAATATTGCAAGTGTTTTTTTGTTTTTTTTAACATTAAACAACCTACTCAACCGTAACTATAATGGCAGTACTGCACCACTATGTTATATACTGGTAGAGAGAGACTGATAGATAGATAGATAGATAGATAGATAGATAGATAGATAGATAGATAGGTAGGTAGGTAGATAGATAGATAGATAGATAGACAGACAGACAGACAGACAGACAGACACTGTATATGTAGGATATGAAATGGGGGACGGTTAGATACATGATTTCTCTATATGAGTGCAGAGTACCCTGAGGTAATCTCACAAGTGGTGTAAACCATGAGTGAGGTGACTGAGGGTAAAACTGCATGAATACATATAAATCACGTATATAACCATATGCCACTGCATATTTGTTTAAACAGTAGGGATAATTTAGGGTAGTGGCAGTATACTGATTTTTATGTGCCATTTGTTTAAAAAAATGAAAATTTGGTGAATGTTTTGTGGTGAGGCCTGTGTTGGCTCACTGTATGAAGTGATTGCTGAGGGTTCTCATGGACGTGATGTGCCGTTGAGATGTGCTGACATTCTGAACCCATTTTTCACTGGTGAAGAAAGTAGTGTTTTGAAAAATTTAAGATGCTATGTTGGCTGCTTTTAGTGAGGAAGACAAAGTGGCTCTGGAGTCCTGGCTTCAATTTACCATGACTGCTAGCTGGAGTCATAAAATCCATTCAAGGATTTCAAGTGCCCGAAGTAGTTGGAAGCTGATGGTATTGCACAAGTGTGTGAGCAGTGGTTACAGAGCGGGACCTGAGAGTGTGATCACAATTGGAGTTTGTGAGGGAAAGAAAATCTCAATTTATAGAGAAAAATAGTGACTCATGGGAAGCTGGCAATCCAGAGGAGCTGTAACCAAGTGGGAGCATTACAGCCAGCATAAATTTGGAGTGCAAGTGGGACCAGAGTTTGGTGGCAAAGTGCAAAACTTACATTAGTTTTGCTTATACATCAAACACTGTCACCCATGAACAAAACCTATCTAACAGTTATTTTTATTATGATCTGTAGAGTTAGGGGAATATTTTGGTTTGCAGGATGTTTTGTTGGGGTTGAGAGAATGGGGCCTGTATTTGCCTGGTAAGGCAAGTGGTGAGCCAGTCCACCGGCACAGTGGTAGTGCTATGATTTGTGACACCAGCCACCAGGGTTCAGAAACAAGCCTAGGTCACTATAGGGCTGGCCAGGTGAGGATTGTTGAGTGTCCCACGGATGCTCACCTCCTTGGGGTGGGAGGGCTTCTGGACTCCACCTCATTACTTCTACCTGGGTGACCTCAGGTGGCAGTGCAGGGTGGAACCGGGGTCATGGAGGGGCAGCATTGCTCTGATACTGTGGCATCAGATGCATTTCCTCTGCCATGCTTGTGGATGGGGAGAGACAGTAAAAATCCTCCGACTGTTTAAGATGTCATATTGCCACCCTGCCACAGGCCCTGCATCACCAGCCATGGCTCTTGCTCCCTAACTGAAACTCAACTCTGTTCCAGAGTAAATGGTTGCCTGGACAGCCCTTCCCATGGGCGGGTGTTATCCATGGGTGATCAAGGAATGAGGAATATCCTGAGGAAGGCAGGTGATGGAGTTGGGCAGGGCAGCAGACCAAAAAGGGCCAGTCAGGAGCTGAAGAGCAAAAAGAATATAATGAAAAAAGAGAAGCAGTGCCAGTAGGCAGGTGGTGGTGGGGGGGGCAGCAGAATGATAACAACAGTACTACAGTGGTAGCCACAGACATTGCAAGCTATTTCCAGATATTTCGTAAAATTTCTGAAGAGTTTCTCTCTGCTGCCCCTACTGTTTAAATGCAAAAAGCATCAGATATTTCTGGAAATATCACAAAAATTTTGGGAAATAGCTTGCAGCGTCTGTGGCTACTACTGTATATGAATAAATCAGTGGTGACAATTCAGTTTGGAGAGGGAGAAGGAGCCTTTAGCTGGTGGCTGTGAGTGTAAGTAGATCTGAAAGATTTTTCTTAGCTGGTATTTCTGGGAGTTTGTAACTGTATTTGAAGGCTGGTCTTAACTGCCATTTATTGTGCTTTTACATTTAGTTTGGGCAGGAGTAAGGGATTCTAGCAGATAAGTTGGTGTTTGTGTGTTTAAAAGTTGCTGTCTGGCCTGTAAGTGCAGGCATCATATTACAGGGGATTAGTGCTGTTTGAATGTGAGGTGTAACTGCAATCTCAGTTAGTCTTCAGTTTGGAGAGGGAGAAGAAGCCTTTAGCTGGTGGCTGTGAGTGTAAGTAGATCTGAAAGATTTTTCTTAGCTGGTATTTCTGGGTGTTTGTAATTGTGTTTGAGGGCTGGTCTTAACTGCCATTTATTGTGCTTTTACATTTAGTTTGGGCAGGAGTAAGGGATTCTAGCAGACAAGTTGGTGATTGTGTGAGGTGTCACTTCAGAGGACTCCTTGGCTGATTGTGTTTTGACAAAGCCTGTGGTGTACTCCCACCTGCCCACCCAGAACCCCACCCACCCAAGGCTCACCCTACATTTATTGGATGAGTCTCATAAGGACTTGCAACATCCTAATCCTATTAGGGTGATGCTTGGGTAGTGCTGGCCGCTGCATCTTGGGAACTGTTTGTATCTATTGCTCTGGCATATGCTGGCTACTGCTGGGAAAAGGGTAAACTGATTGAATGTATACGGATTGGAGAGCACTTTTATTGCCAAGGGGGGCCCATATTTCCTACACCTAACAATGAGGATGGGATTGAGTTATGCAAGAGTTGGTATCTTCAGGAGGGTGACTTGGTGTACGGGGTGCGGGGCGGCCATAATATTAAATTGGGCATGGAGGTTTGGGGGATGCCCAGTGTGTTACCAGTTGGCAGGCCTCAGGTGGGAGGTCAAGGGGATCAGGAAGCAGTTGTAGAGAGGGAAGGGGATAGGTTGGAGAGGGAAGGGGGACAGGAACCATATGATGATAGGTGAGGACAAAATGGCATATACCGGGGTATAGGGGTGGGAGTGAGAGGACTTGGACTAAATGGTCACACTGGGAGGGAGAGACATGAAAATACCAGTGTAGGGTCTTCATTCCAAAAGGAGGGGGTGGCCCAGAGAGAGCCAAGGAAGGGAGGGGGGGGGGACAGGAGTGGGTGATCTTGGGGCAGGCATCACACTTACAAATTGCTTCACCCTGCTGTACCCAGATGATGAGGTGGAAGAGTCTGGCAGGCAGGGGGTGCAGGATGATGCAGAGGGATTGGTCAGGTGTCAGAGGGGGACTGAGGATAGGAGGGGGGCCTTATCCAAAGGAGGGAAGGGCATGGGAAACGTGAGACCAGGGCACCAGATGGGCGGGGAGGGGGGCAGGAGCCCAGGTCTGAGGGAGGTAAGGCAGAGGGGGACACACAGAACAGAGTCAGGGTGGTTGAGGCCAAGGCCCAGGACAGGGCAGAGTTGAGGAAGGGAAAAGTGGACAAGGAGGGGGGTGTGAAGGGGAACACTCTGGGTCGGCCAGCTCCAAGACTAGAATTTCCAGAAAAGGGGGGTGTAGAGAGCACTTGGGCACAAGGGTCCGTTACTGCAGAACCTGGTGGGGGGAGGGAGGGGAGAAGGAAAGCAGGAATAGGAGGCCTGGGTGGAGAAGTCAATGGCAACAGACCAACTGGGAAAGAGTTAAGGGGGGTGACTAGTGATATTCTGGCTGTGAGGGGTGCGAGGAGCAAGCTGAGAGAGGGATACAGAAGAGGGAGCCTGGAAGGGCACAATCAAACTAGTGATGCCCAGGCTGTGGGAGGGGCAAGGAGCAAGCAGGGGGCCATAGTCAGAAGAAAGAGTCTGGAAGGGCACATACAGATCTGTGACCCCCAAGTTGCAGGGGGTGAGAGGAGAAAACTGGGAGACATAGGCAGAAGAAGGAGCCTGGAAGGGAACGCACAAAATAGAGACACCCAGGCTGTGGGGGGGTGCAAGGAGCAAGCCAGGAGATGAAGACAGAAGAAGGAGTACGGAAGGGCACAAACAGGCTAGTAACTTGGAGAGAGAGGTGAAGGTGTTCCTGCTGGGTGACTCCATGATTAGAGGTATCCAGTGGCAGGGGGTTGGGGAGGGAAAAGGCAGCTCAGTCAAGGTTAAATGTATCTCAGGCCTATCAGTACATAAGGCCAAATTCCAGCTATACTCAATGGCAAGGGAATGCGGAGGATCCCCAGACTTTCTAGTTCACCTGGGAACAAACAATTTAGAAGGGAACAGTGAACTGGAGATACAGGCAAGACTCAGGGAATTGGCCAGGGTTTGCCACTCTATAGGATGCTCAGTCTCCTTTTCTGAGATACTGCCAGTACCAAGGCCAAACGGGGAAAATAAGTAGAAACTTAGAGGGGTGAACCAGTGGCTCAGGGAGTGGTGCAAGTCAGAAGGGTATGGATTGATGGGGGACTGGGGTGATATATGGGAAGAGAAGGGGCTATATGCCAGGGATAGGCTGCATCTCAACCTGAAGGGGAGAGGGATCCTTAAACTAAAACTTTTTGGATTCATTGGTGATAGGCGTGGTATAAACTTGTAAAGGGGGAGGGATAGAAAGACTGAAAGCCCCAGCGAGGAAACTAAAGGGTTCAGGACTACATCATGCAAAACGAGCTGCGGGTAGTGTTAAAAGACCAGGGGAACTGAGGGGGGAAAAGAGCCGGGGGAATTGTGCTGGGCTGAGAAGACTGGAGAGGGTGAGGTGGTTGGGTGGAGGATGGTCTTGATCAATGCCAGGAGCATGGGCAATAAAATGCCAGAGCTCCAGACAATGCTAGTTGAGGGTGCAGCAGACTTGGTGCAATTACTGAGACATGGGCCACCCAGAGGCATGATTGGGACCTAAATTTAGAGGGATACACAATGTTTAGGAAGGATATGGGTGTGGGAAGAGGAGGGGGTGTGGCACTGGTAGTCAAAAATGACAAAGTAGTTGGTGGAATCGAGGAGGCAGAAGGAGATGTGGAGGCAATTTGGGTAACCCTACCAATGAAGG
This sequence comes from Neoceratodus forsteri, assembly GCA_016271365.2. Classification (NCBI taxonomy): domain Eukaryota; kingdom Metazoa; phylum Chordata; order Ceratodontiformes; family Ceratodontidae; genus Neoceratodus; species Neoceratodus forsteri. The sequence goes on along the minus strand of CM057454.1, from coordinate 1,066,284,581 downwards.
GGGGTTAAAGTGTAAAAATAGGGGTGGTGTACAGACCCCCCGTAATGGAAGCAGAAGTGGAGGATGATCTGGCTGAGAGCATCAGTGGTCACTGTGGCTTCGGAAAGGGCAAGGTGGTGATCATGGGTGACCTGAACATGCCGGGGGCAGACTGGGGCACTATGACATCCTCGGTGGCCAGGGAGCAGAGGTTGATGGATGTCTTCCTAGTCCAGCATGTGGGGGAGTCTACTAGGCAGGATCAGATCCTGGACATTGTCCTAGCAGATAGCGACCAGATAAGGGGACTGGAGGTGAGCAGCGCATTGGCAGGCAGTGACCATGCCATGGTCTGCTTTCTTATGTTCCTAGAGGGAGAGTTAATTTGCACTAACACAGAAGTAATAGATTTCAGGGGGGCAGACTTTAAGAGCATGGGAAGGATTCTTAAAGGGTGCTTGGATGAGATAAGGCCAGACATAGATGCTGGTAGCTTGTGGGAGACCATTAAGAAGGGGGTGCAGGATGCTTTGAGGTCTTGTGCAAAGGTAAGGCGCAAGCAATGTAGGGCCAGTAAGCCATGTTGGTGGACCCGGGAGGTGCAGGAGGCAGTGAGGGAGAAAAAGGTTGCCTATGCATGCTTAAAGCACTCAAGGGGGGCTAGGAAGAGGACAGTATGATTTCCTGGCTGAGGTCCTGGGAGGGTGATAGGGAGATAGGGCAAGAAGCTTATTATGGCCAGGAATATCTTCAGGGGAAAGGGTTCTATAGATACATAGGAGAAAAGAAAAGTGAGGGCATAGATCAGCAGGATTAGAACTGGGGGGGATGGGCGCAGAAAGCTGGGGAACAAGCAGAGGTGCTAAATGAGTACTTTGCCTCTGTCTGTACCGGGGGGAGGTGGGGGATCTTTCCAACCCGATGGGAGGGTGGAGGAGCTCACTGAACCAGGAGGTCAGTTAGAGACTGAAGGACTGGGTGAGACTAGGGCAGGGGATGGTTGTATCTAGAAGGGGAGGAGAGGATGCATGAGGAGGAGGGGGATGGGAGGGCGAAATCACAGTGGAAAGGATGAGAGAGGCCCTCTGGTCGCTAAAGACTGAGAAGGCGCCGGGGCCAGATGGGTTGCATCCAAGGGTGCTGAAGGAACTGGCGGGTGTGCTGGCAGCTCCACTGGCCTCACTCATCAACATCTCCATGTTGACATGGTGGGTGCCTCAAGATTGGAAGGTGGCTCATGTGGTGCCTATCCACAAGGGGGGGGTCCAGAGAGGAGATCGGGAATTATAGGCCGATTAGCCTAATGTCTATAGTAGGCAAGGTCATAGAGGGCATTATCAAGGAAAGGCGGGGGGAGGCAGCTGGAAAGGTTGGGGAACCTGGATGACAGGCCGTATGGTTTTGTTCTGGGGAGGTCGTGCCAGACTAACCTGGTGGAGTTTTATGACTGGGTGATGGGTGTCCTGGACCAACATAGGCCAGTGGACGTCCTCTATCTGGATTTCAGTAAGGCATTCGATTTGGTACCCCACAGAATGGCCTACTAACAAAGCTGGGGGGGATGGAGGTGGGGGGCAGTTGCTCAGGTGGGCGGAGAACTGGCTTATGGGGCAAATACAGTGAGTGGTGATTGGAGGGATAGTCTCCTCCCCCAGGACGGTCATCAGTGGGGTCCCCCAGGGTTCGGTCCTAGGACAACTCCCATTCAATTCCTATGTCTCAGACATAGGGTGGGGTGTTAGGAGTAGGTTGAATCTCTTTGTGGACCACTCAAAACTGGGTGCACTGGCAGACGAGCAGGAGGGGAAAGAGGCCTGCAGGGGGATCTGGATACCCTGTGGGGTGGGCAAGGAAGTGAGGGTTGAAGTTCAATGCAGGGAAATGTAGGTTGCTGCATCTGGGGGTCAGAAACCCGGGACATGCATACACCCTGGGGGGGGGCCACACTGCAAGTCACATTGGCGAGAGGGACTTAGGGATAGTGGTGGACAGCAAAATGAATAACACAGAGAACTGTCGAAGAGCTGCAGCAAAAGCAAACCGGATACTGAGCTGCATAACCAGGGGGATTACCTCCAGGAGGAGGGAGGAGGGAGGGAGGGAGGTGATCCTCCCTCTGTATAATGCCCTGGTTAGGCCACATCTTGAGTACTACGTGCAGCTCTGGAGACCCCATCTTAAGAGGGACATAGCGCTGCTGGAGAGGGTCCAGAGGAGGGCAACCAGGATGATTCAGGGCATGGAGGGTAGGACCTATGAGTAAAGACTGGATGAACTCAATCTGTACACATTGGAGGAGAGGAGGGACAGAAGGGACGTGATAGAGACTTTCAAGTATGTAAAGCGGATGAATAAGGGTGGAGCCAGGGAAGTGTTCATGCTTAAGAAGGGGGAACTACCAGGGGCATGAGTGGAAGCTGGAAGGGGAGAAGTACAGGGGGAAGCACAGGAGATACTTCTTCACAGAGAGAGTGGTGGAACCATGGAAAGCACTGCCCAGGAGTCTGCTGGAAGAGACCACAGTGGAAGGATTCAAGAAGGGCTGGGACAGGTACAGGGGGAAGCCGAGGCTAGGGAGGGCCACCTCTGGGGCTAGAGGGGGTGGAGGAGCAAGCTCCCAGTAGGGGGCTAGCTTCCGAGCAGACACACTAGACCATGGGGCCTATTCTACTGGCTTTTACTATACTATGATACTATGACAATAGTACTATACTAAGACCTTTGTGGTCACCTATTTATTCATATACTGTAATTGGTCTGATAAACATGTTTATCAGCAGTCATCTGAGTCTACACCTATAGGTAATATATGTAATATATAAGTATATATTTATTTAAAGGTTTTAGCAGGGAGGCATGCTGAGCAGACTACTGCTTGATTTCAGATGCACTCTGGGGGTAGGGGGAGAGGGAGTACAGAAAAAATGTACATAGTCAAACACATTACAAGATAAGCAATACAAGATAAAATCATACAGGGTAGAGTGCAAGCTAAGCAGCAAACATACTACTAGATAACAATGCAATATAAGTATCTTGGGTAGGGTGTATTTCAACAGGCAGTTGTACAAGGCATGGGACAGAAGAATAACTGCAGGTTAAGTTACTATGTCGGGGGCACATGACAGGAAAAGAAACTGGGAACATATATGTATTTATGCAATACCTCTAAGTATATTAAATGGCACATATCAGTGATATTTCTCTTTCCCTGTGACCTAGAGTGAGAATATTGAAATATTCTCACTCTAGGTCCCCAGGAGGAAACACATCTTCACTGTAGGCACTCATTGGTTGAAGGTGACAATGCGTGCAGCACCATTTGAACACAGCTACTCACTTGCATGCCAACTCTTCGTCAGCAGTTTCAAAACTATGTTGGTTTTCTAACGCCACTCCCCCTTCCCAACATCTCAGAAATAAAAAAGTCAGTCCTGAAAAAGATTTTGTTTTTATATAGGTGCTTTCTATTGACTTTCTAAATAACACACTATCATTTTACCCCATTTTTCTTTACATGTTGCATCTATCCCATTCCGATGCCATACACTTGTGTCTCCCACTGGTCTGTAGCACACACCACACTAGTTAAGTCAGTTTCTTCCCTGGTCATCATTGCAGGTCATAATACTTACTCACAGAAATACCCTTGCTCACTCAGGGACAACTGTGGAACCATCTTGCTTAGTCAACAACACTACACAGTGAAGCACACAATAGTATCACATACGTCAAACCACTTAATCATCTAAAATGCCACTCGGTCATCCAAAACTTCAATTCAGAAACCAAAAAAGCAAATATGAAACAGCCTCTTACTTAACAAAAAATAAGTGGTGTTGCATAAATGGAATATGCCATGGCCCCAACAGAAGTATTGCTGATATTTTCCCCTTGTGAAGCCTGACCTTTGACATCACTCATGGCCTCAGCCCTCATGATGTTATAAGGTCAAACTGCACTCAGGAAAAACATCAGCAATATTTATTTTGAGGCTGTGGCATATCTCTTATATATTGTACAGTATATGTCCATGGCATATTCCTTATATATACTGTATATGAATGTATGTCTCTCTCTCTCTCTCTCTCTCTCTCTCTATATATATATATATATATATATATATACAGTATATATATATTTTTTTAATTGCAAAAAGCTCCGTTAATACATCACTTAGAGTTAAAGTGACAAAAGTGGGGAAATGAGATGTCAGAGTTGAGCCCTTAACCCCCCATCCCTGCACCTCCCCATGCTCCACAGACTGACAGATGCTGGAGTGTGCCATGAGGTCATCAGGCTCAACTCTCACCCCATTCCATGTGTAAACAGGTTAACAAGCTACAGTAAAGGAGAATGGGGTGAGAGTTAAGCCTGACAACCCCATGGCACACCCTGGTGTTTGTTGTTCTGTAGAGGATTAAGGGGGTGGGGGGATTGGGGCTCAAACCTAACATCTCATTTACCCACTTTTGTCACTGTAACCCTAACTGATGCATTAATGAAGTTTTTTGCAATGAATTTCCTTACTTTTGTAAAAAGTGCAATATAACTAGTAAATGGTATGTGTTAGTCCCACCGAGCTGCCCATTTGTGCATAATGATATGCCTCTGTGGGAACACGTGCTCTCCAGGCCCTGCACTCCCACTTACACATAACTATGGAGTCATACAGCAGCCCTATAGGGCAAGGAACACTTGTAACACTAATTTGCCAATATCTCATCAACTGTAGTAGCTATGAAACAAATTCAAGTGTCGTTGTAATCATGGCAGCGAGATCTCCACATGAGATAAAGTAGACAAAATCCATATCTCACATCGTTTACAAGATATACAGGCACCGACAAGCACTGAAAAGGCACCCTTGGACCCCTTGTAACACGTTTTTGCCAATATCTCCATAATCATAGCAAGTAGGGACATAGTTCCACTGCAGGTGTACGCTATGATTTCCAAACTTGTTTTTGCAGCTTAGATTACTGCGGTAGCAAAAAATCTGTATCTTGCTGTGTTTCTGAGATGTAGGGCACTGAAAGGCATTATGCATGCCACCATTAAGCAATACAATTTTTTACACCAAACCAGCGTACGTCACATTTGTGGGATACCCCCTTTGCACCCTGCAAATTTCAAGCCAAAAGTCCTTATCATTTCTTAGCAGTGAACTGGCAAAGTTTTACAAATACTTGTTCATGAGCTGTCAAAATCCCCGTTTGTGAGTAGAATCCCTGTTGGTGAGGTAACAAAATCTCCATTCGGGAGTCGATCCATGTTCATGAGATAGGGCCATCTGGTCTTTATTTCACTAACAGGGATTTTGATAGCTCACGAATGAGGATCAGCTCACAAACGGGGATTTTGACAGCTCAAGAATAAGGATTCCCTGTTCACGAGATAGGGCCATCTGGTCATCATCTCACGAATGGGAATTTTAACACTTCATGAATGGGGATTTTGACAGCTCACGAACAAAGATTTTTTTTATGATCCCCATTCTGTGAGGCGCCAAAATCCCCATTCGTGAGATGAATACCTGTTTCTTGAGTGTCAGTAACTCTGCTTCAGGAAGCTGAGTCCCTGTTCTAGATATGACCATCTGGTTCTTATCTCATGAACGGGGATTTTGGCAGCTCACTCTAATGGGGATCGCTCACAAACGGGATTTGACACCTCACTAATTAGGATCGAAGCAGTCAGGGAACAGGATTTTCAAATAAAAAATTGTCATTTTTAATAAACTGATGAAATCAAACACATGGTTTTGTACAGGGCATCACCTAGACAAAACCCATACATTGTTTCATGGAAAATGCATCCATTGAGGCAAGTAACATTTGTTTTGGGCTAAAGAAAACAAGATGGCAGCTCACAAATGAGTTTTTTCTCATGAACAGGGATTTAATGAATCCCCATTCATGAGCTGTAAAAATCCCCATTTGTGAGCTGAAATCCTTGTTCACAACTGTGCATCTATCCAAAAGACTAAACTGAGCATGCTCAGAACCCGAATGTTCAAAATTGAATAACTTTGGATCACAATAATATTTTTTCACCAAACTAAAGCTGGCTTATTCATTAGTGTAAACTCTTTCTACCCTGAACATTTCAGGCTAAAATCCAAAATGGTGTGGGTACATGGTGATGAGGAAAATTGGTGGAAAAAAGTGAAAAATACACTTTTTCCCTGTGTGCTGCGCAAAATCTGCAAATCTGATCCTAACAGATATTGGCCAGTCAAGTGATCTACCCCACAGAACAGCACATACAAAATTTCATGCATATCTGTTGAACAGTTGCAAAGTTATTAACATGCAAAATATGGGGTTTTATCATTAGACTGTCTACTCAACCCTAACTACAGAGGTGAAACTGTGCCTCTAAAAACTATATATATATATATATATATATATATGTATATCTTCAATGCAAAACACTTAATTAATGCATCAGTTAGGGTTATTCTACAGCAAAAAAGGGAGGAAATTCCACATTAGGGTTCCCACCCCTTGTACCCCACCCCCACTCTGGCCTCACCAATAGGCATCGGACTCCACCCAATGTTAACACACACTGAAATTTAAAATATTTAAATCTAAATCAAACAAATCAAAAATAATAATCATGATGTAATTTAAAGAAGTTGTACATAATGCAATATCAGCAGCAATTCTGAACAAATCAAGAAAATCAGAGCCCAAGTGATGCCCTCCTTAGTCATAAAAGGAGCAGGGTTAGGGATGGAGTTTGGGGGTGTGGTTTAGTACTCGGTTATCATCTCATCCAAAGGTGGCAACCCTAAAACTCAGGCCAAAATTCCAAACCATCTGGGCACTTGCCAAGTTTACAGAAAACCCATGCAGGAAAACATTCCCAAAAATTCACCTTTTCCACTATCTGTATGTTAAATCAGAGCCCAGTGACATGCCCCATGAGACCACACCTGCAAAAGTTCATGCAAATCTGATGAATGGTTGCCAAGTTATTAAAGTGCAAATTTGAGGGTATAACATTGAAGTGACCATACAACCCTAAATATAGGGGAGCAACCATGCCCCTATAACATATATCTTACAATTAAATGCAGAATTGCACATACCCCACTAATACAAAGGGAAGTACATGCAAGTTACCATGAAAGAATGATGAAGGCTAGTACTCTTAAAGCAGAACTGAGTGCTGCCAAAATTCCTAATAAATATTCTGCAGTGGCTGAAGACAACAGACATGGACATGTGTTTTATCCTTGTTAGGGCTCATTAGTGTGCCACTTCTGTATCTCAGTCCAGGTGGGGGAGAATCAACTATCTCGTAGGGTTAGGGTGCAATGAGCATGAAATAGAAAAGCAATGTGATGGACAAAGAACCTTACTATACAAATATGGACTGGATTTAAGGCTTATAGTGGAAAACTATTGTAACGAAAGTAAGAAAGTTACCAATAGCAGATTATAGTGCCCAAAGCCACAGATGGAGGACATTATTCCCACTGGAAGTCACATTCTATCCTGGGAGACAAAAGTTTTCTATCGTTAGCTGAAAAATTCAGTCTATATTTGCTTTATTAAGTCTTTTTAATGACATATTTGTACTGTTCTTAGTATAGCTTTTTGTTATCCAACAGATACATTAAGAGAACTGCAGCTACCTTTAATTAACGGCAATGACTTCAACAACAGCTGCACTGCAGAAACTTTTGATTAGCAGCAGCTTCTACGATCAAAAGCAGATTTAAAGATCAACAATAGCCAAGTTAAGGAAAGGCATTAAGGAGCAGAAATGCTGTTCCATCAGAAGAATTCCACATTCCACACAGCTCTAGGACATTGTATAGAATGCATAAGTGAGTTGCAGGACTATGTAGAACCATGAAAAGAAGGACAACCAGAAGTGAGACTTATTACAAAAATGTCCTGGCAAGCTTCACAAACCAGTTCCAATCGACCACAGTTTATTTGTTGGTTGCATGGCTAACACTGGCAAAAAAGAATGATGGATAATTAATTTTGGTTAGGGAAAATATCTTGAAAATTTAGCTCAGAGTGGCTCTAAACAAAATAAGGTCTTTCTAAGTGAGGTATCTGCTGGCGCATAAATGGTGCATTCAAGCACTATGCAAACAAATCTAGTTAGTATCCCTTACTATTGCTGTTTTATGTAAGTAAGGTAATACAGAATGGTTTCATAATCTGTTGAATAACATACAATTAGGAAAAGCAAACCTACATTAACTATGATTTGGCAAACCAGATGCATTTAGGGTTATTGACTCAAAATCCCAAACTTTGTACTGTCTTTCTTAACACTGTGTACTTCTTCTGAGGCCCTAATATTATCTTGACATCATTTTTGCAATACATTTCTAAACTTTTCATAAAAACCCTCGACCCCATAACCAATTGGTAGGTCACCAGAAACTATTCCTTGTTCTGGTATTAAAGTGCCCCCAGTGGCATCCCATTCCTCTCCATGAAACTTTCCAACCAATTCCTTTTTCCAGTGGCACCCACTCCCTTTACCCATCCCATGCAGAGTTTTCTGTAGCCCACTGGTGCCCCATCTCAAGCCATGTACTCTTTGTTGACCAGTGGCACCCCATCTCTCTCCCAATCCCTTACCAAGCATTTTTGATTTCTGTTGGCATCCCGTTTCCTTTCCCTATCCAATATCAAGCATTCTCTGTTACCCAGTGGTAGTCCTCCCTCCCTCTCTCTGGCCCTAGACAAGCATTCCTGGTGCCCAGCAACTACCCTCCCTCTTCCAATTACATTCCCATTCCAAAAATCTCTTGGTGACCAGTGGCACACTTCCACCCAGATGGTGGACAGCCCATCCATCAGCCTATTTGGTCAAATGACAACTAAATCATATGCTGTACCACAACCTTCATTTATACATTATTACTGAAAGGCTTGGTTATGGAGACTTTTGGTAGAACACAACATTCAGAACACTGTGTTATTTGATTCTGATGTCTGTTGAGGTGAAAAGAGGGGTGCGCTAGTTGCCACCTAGGGAAGACTGAAATAAGAGTGGGATGATCCACTGCGCACCAGGTGTTTTTTGGTTGGATTAGAGTTGAAGGGAAACAAATGGTTGGATATAGACCCAGTGGCAATGGGATTTTGAATTTTTTTAGAGGGGTTCAGGTTGAGTGGTAGGAATAGGATGGGAGGGGAATGTGGCAGTCAGGGAGAAGGATTTTTCTGTATGGCACAATAGATTTGAGCAAGGGAACAGTGTGGTAGAGGGAAGTTTTGGGAAGAGCAGGGCTTTTGAATTTTGGGGGGAATTTGGGTGGGGAGGGATGAGGGATGGGGATTCAGTGGGAAGCTGAAAAGGTGATTTTTTTCATCATGTTTTTTCTCTAGCCATGGAGCAGGTTTGTCATCAGCCCCACCTGGTACTCCACTGAGGACTGCTTTCCCCAAGACTTACCTCTGATATCCTTTACAGAATACCCCTCATGGCAGGTCCAGGAGGAGGAGGAGGAAGCCTGTCCCCTCCTCAGAGCACAGTCCAAATAAAAAAGGGGTCCTGGATGACAGCATGGTTTGAGTGATGATCTGGGCTTCATACATCCTTGTTTTTTCTTATTCAGTTTGCCTCACTGCCTGTTGGCATGCAGTGATGCAGCTGTGCATGTGTATAAAGGCATGCAACATGCACCTGCCACCAGACATTTCCCAGTTGAGCTGCACTGAATGCCCTGCTACCATGCTCCCATGTGGTGGCAGTCTAGGAGTGGCACAGCTTGACCCATCTCTCTGGTAGAGGAGAACAATCCTCCAGAGGTTCAGTCCTCTCCCACTCAGGCTGAATCCTGGTAGTCCAAGCTTGCTACCAAACTTGGTTCACCAGCATTGCAGGAGGTAAGGGGCCAGATATTCAAAACCTTGCACTGAGCACAAACTGATTGCGCCATGATTATGTCACTTTTGCACTGGATTGCTATATTCCAAAGGCCAAATAGTGCCAGTGCAAGATGTTAACACCGACGCTAAAAGATAATATTTGCACAGTGCAAAGTAAGAGGTGGGGACATACATACAGGCGCAACAGTATATTAAAAACTATAGCACCGTGCAACATGCATTACTGCAACATGTAGTGAGATGCAAATTACTGCCTATGAAAAGGTAGTCTTAACTCTGGGCAAACCAAGGATGAGGGCCGTGGACACAACAGCAACAAGGAACAAGGCTGCATGCAGACAAGGAGGAGGGCATGAGAGCAGATGGCCAACTAGGGCCACTCCATATGCACAGGCACTCAAACTGTGGAATACAATGCCTCATCATTGCTTAGAAGATAACAATCATGCAAATGATAAAACTGAGCCAACAGCCCATGATGAAATATCCTAATTTTAAGATAGGGGGCAGATGTCTCACCCCTGCTTGGCTCCCATCATTCAGCCACATTCGCCCTAGTGACCTGATGTTAGGCTCTTTCTATCTTACCTCAGAGGAAGTAATGAGGAAGTTCCCTGCTCTGGGATGTCCTTTTATGGTTTACCAGCTTCACCACCTTTTAGTCTCAAAAAATCTCCAGCCCAGGGAGGACAGCAATATTGGAGAGAATATCAAATTTCTGGCTCAAGCAGTTCAACAGTCCCATGCACTTATACCCAGCTGTTTTTGACTTGGCCTTCCCTATGGTGGGCAGGGCAACACCCTATTGGAAAGTTGCCTTTCCTTTGAAACATCTCAGCTGGGATAAATTATGGAAAGCTTGTCACTCCTATATCAGTCAAGACAGATTGAGATTGATTCAATGTTTTTATATTGCATAATCTCTACTTGTCACCTGCTAAACTCTTTAAGATGGGGAAACTTCCTAGCCCTTCCTGTACAAGATGCAATAATGCAGATGGTAACTTACTTCATATTTTCTGGGAATGCCCCCCATTGCCTCCTTGTGGAACACTATCAAGCAAAAAGCTGATTCCCTTCTAGGCCTTAACGACTTATTTACCCCAGACGTTTACTTGATAGGGGACTACACTGGTGTTGACATCTTTTCAGAGAAGGTACCATATGGCATTGATTACACTATCTCTTAAGACTCTGGTGCTTTGTCTCGGGACAGATTCCACAGTGATGACTTATTCCGAGTGGCTCCAAGAGCTATTATTCAATTTGAGAGTAGAGAAAATGATTGCCAGCATTAATAATAGCATTTCCAGATATAGAGACAGATGGGAGTCTCTCCATACTCTTATTTACCCTATGATCTTCTGTGTGATAAAATGGTATAGTAATCTTTTTGATTTTCCTTTTTCCCTTTTTTATGGTCTTGTACACTTTGCCAAGGGGGGTTGGGATAGGGAATGTTGAGTAAGTGTTATATGTATGTATTCTCAAGCATTTTTATTCTGTCAAGATTTACCTGAGAGTTGTTGCCTGTTTTTGTATTGTTTGTTTTGTGATTGTCTATGTCTTGAAAATTTTTTTGAATAAAGCTTATTAAATAAAAAAAACACTGAGCCAAAACTCCACTTGCAGCAACAAACTACTTGTAATTGAATGTAATGTGACACTATGTTGATATTTGTGAATTGTGTGTTGTTGTTCATTGTGTGTACGTATTGTACACTGTATTATCTCAGCCACACATGTAGTGGCTCTAGATCGTTCATGAAAATAGATGTTTGCCCAGTGTGCTTACCCGGTCAACAAAGTAATACATAAAATGAATAATAACAAAGGAATGGTAGAGTCATGTTGCACACTGATGGCACCACCCACGTCTCCATCATCTGGCACCGGTCACAACCTTGACAGGCATTAGTGGGTGCCCTAGCACCCAGTAGACACCATGGCAGTGTATCCTTAGAACACACATCTCCAGTCCCCCCATTGAGGTACACCAACACAATCCAGAACACACATGCAGCACTGGGGGGGGAATGGAGGGTGTTGAGGGGAGGGTGCACAGGTGGGCAGGCTGCACCACATAGTAGGTGCTGCCTCAAGACTGGGGCCATCCACACAGTGTACATGTTCCAGTGTCAGAAATATCCTGACACCAGTGTGTCTATCTGATAGTGTGTGTCACACCCTCCCCGCAGCACATACTGCACATCTGTGCAGACACCATGGCACACACAGCCAGCCGTGTGTATGTTACTGTGAGTATTCCATGCCAGTGGTGCAGTGTATTTGGGTCACAGGACAGCTTGATAGTGGTGTCCACAGTCAGAACACACCTGTTAACTGGGCCTGTCACTGTGTGGAGAGCAGCAGCCATTGATGCCTGACACACCATGGGCATTGCTATGTCTCTCGCAATACTGGCCACTATGGTACTGTAGCATCTGCTGAGCATTGTAGCGGGGACTACAATATGTTCATGGCATGCAGCATCACCACCCCTGTCTGTGGTTCTAGTTCCCTGGGGTTCAATAGTCTCTGCTGCTGTGTACAAATGTAGCCTGCAGCAACCGACATGTTACTAGGAGTCATACTAGGAGGTGTAGATGTACAGAAGGCTGAAAGCCCATGAATGTACGTCTCCTGCCGCAGCAGGTGTCAGTCCCCTTTACCCACATTTAATAGAAATCTATTAAGTTTCAATTTAAAAGATTCATAGGAGTCAGCTTCCATGATATCTATTGGTAAAGTATTCCACATAGGGATAACAAGTTGTGTAAAAAAATTACTTCTTAACTGAGTTTTCAGGTAGGTAAGTCTTAATTGATAACTATGGCTTCTTAATAAAAAATCTCTTCGGAGTCGGATGAAACCCAACTCAGCAAATAGTATAGGATGCCTTATGATTTTAAACATTAAAAGAAGGTCACCTCTTTTTCTCCATAACTCCAAGGAATAGAGGTTTAAAGAATGTAATCTACAGTCATAGTCAGCCCTGTGAAGCCCTTGAACCATTTTTGTAACTCTCCTCTGGACCCCCTCTATTTTCTTCACATCCCTACGTAAAAAGGGACTCCACAATGGAGAACAATAATCCAGAATGGGTCTTACATAGGCCCTATAAAGAGGTATTAAGGAGCCCCTATGTCTAGATGTAACAGAGCATCTAATACAGCCAATTAGTCTATTAATCTTCTTGGTTTATTCCATACATTGAATGCTGAATTTAAAATCCTTTGATATCAATACCCCCAGATCCTTTTAGTTATCCACAGACTGTAGTTGCTTTCTGGTTAAAGTATAGTTGTAGCATGGATTCTTATTACCTAAATGCACAACTACACTCTTATCTGAGTTAAATGTCATGCCATTTGTAACTGCCCCCAAGATTCCATTGACAAAAGGTCACAGCAAAGGTCAGAGTATCCATCCTTTTTACTAATATCCATTACAATTTTTGAATCATCAGCAAACTTAATTGAGTATCCCTTAATATATCTATCAAGATCAGAAACAAATATTGAGAATAATGAAGGGCCCAACACTGACCCCTGGAGGACCCCACTAGTCACCCTACCCCTTACAGAAGTAAAGTCTCTGATTCTAACAACTTGTTCTCTGTTCATCAACCATTCATGTAGCCATCTAGTTATAAATCTATTAATCCTTAATTTACTCATTTTTTTAATAAGGGTTGCATGAGGAACTTTATCAAAGGCTTTACAGAGGTCAAGAAATACTACATCAGCAGCCTTCTTGTCCTCCAATAGTTTTCTGACTGTTTCATAAAAACAGAGATTTGCAGTCAGACAAGATCTATGGAGCTTAAAGCCATGTTGTGTATCATCAACAAAGCCTTTAGTTTTTAAATCTGATGTAAGCTTATCCTTTATAATAGACTCCATCATTTTGCCCAGGATGCAAGTCAAGCTAATCGGTTGGTAATTTGCCATACTACTATGGTCTCCCTTTTTATAAATAGGGACCGCTAATGCTTGTTTTCAGTCATCCGGTATCTCCCCAGTGAGTAAAGATTTATTATAAAGGATATATAATGGTTCCACCAACCACCATCCAAAAGGCCTTAAAACTCATTGATGGAGTAGATCTGGCCCAGGGGAAGTATTTACTTTTATTTGATTTAATTTACAAAGTATTTCTTCCCTTGTTGTATTTAGTTCTTCAGAAGGAATACCAACAAGGTCCTGTGTGGAATTTTGTCCTTATATGAATACACCGAACAAAAAAACTGATTAAATTAATTTACCATATCAGATGGATTACTAATGATATTATCTGAGACTTTAATTGGACTAACTCTACTGGAATACATTTTTTTGTTGTTTAAATAGGAATAAAAAGATTTCCCTCCATCCTTTATATATGCTAATCTGAGTTCAGTATTTTGCTTTTCATTGTTTATAGCATTTTTACATGATCTTAAAGCCTCCTTGTATTTATATTTATTGAAATCATTATTTTCTATTTTCAGGGTCTTATATGCTTTCTTTTTTGCTAATATTAAATTATGTACTTTGTTTGTGTACCACATAGGTAATTTCCCTTTTTTTGTTATATACTATATGATTTGGTATGTATTTGTCAGTCAGCTCATGAATCTTGGTTTTTAAGTTGTTCCATAAGCCATTTATAGAGATGGTATTATCACTCCAAGTACAATTTTGTAGTTCTTCATTAATGGCACTGAAGTTTGTTTTACTAAAATCCATAGCTTTTGTGATACCAGTTTGTTTAATATATTCATTATTAATAGAGAAAATAATGATTTTGTGATCACTATTAAACAAGGGATCACAAAAATCCAGATCAGCAATATTTTCAGGAATATTAGTGAGGACCAGGTCCAGTATATTTCTACCCCTTGTAGGTTTGTCAGCTACTTGTTGGAGACCATTAGTAATACAAAGTTCCAGCAATTCAAGTTCCTGGGAAGTAGACACAGTGTATTCAGTCCAATTAATCCCAGGAGCATTAAAGTCTTCAAGTAACAAAATATCCTTATGGTTTAATTTATTAGAAATATCTTTTAATAAGGATGAATGGTCAAACTGGGTGGTATCTGGGGGCCTATAACACATTCCTAACAATAGATTCTTATTATTTCTAGACTCTATTTCAACCCATAGGGTTTCATTAAACTCATTGGGGTGTGATTTAATTCTCTGAAAGCTATATTCTTATTAAGATAAATCACCACCCCAACCCACCCTTCTATTATTTCTATCTTTATGGACAAGATTATAACCAGGGATAGAATTATTCCATGAAGAAGTCTCATCCCACAGAGTTTCAGAAATTGCCGCAATGTCAATATTATTTTTGACTAACATTAGCTCAACTTCATCTTTTTTATATAATGGAGGCTTCTTGCATTTGAGCAACACTTTTAACTTCAAATTCTTAGTTTTAATGATATTTACCCCCTGTTTTGTAGGTGGGACTGGTTTAATTTCTGAATAATTACCTACCCCTGTTTGTCCCTCAGCTACCAGTTTTTTGGTACTTCATTCGAGCTATGTTGATCCAGTCTGACATAAAGGTGGTGCTGTGGGCTGTTTGGCAAACCTGATGAATCTAATCCCCTTCTCACAGACTGTGCTGCTGGAAATGGACATGTGGAAACAATAACAGCTATAACTAAAAGTGTCTTTTGAAGTTTAGAGAAATTCATATTAAAAGGCAGACATATCCACTGGCATTGAGTTACCCTTGAAGCATACATTACAGTCAAAAGAGTCCTGCATGGGTTAAGAATATTAAACAAACCAGCATACGGGACAGATGATCCGATCTTCATACAAAAGTGGTGGAAATTAATGGAAGATGCAGGTTGTGATTAGATAGAATTGATCCTAGAACATGCAAGAGACAAAATAGTTCACGATACTTCTGCTAAAGAAACAGAACTAAAAATTTTTACTGAATCTGCAGAGTTTGATAACTTAATTTAACAGCTGTCTGAAAAAGTGCCACACTATGATATCAAATTAAAAAAAGGCAAAAAAAAGTTCAGAAGGGATGAGGAAGATTATAGACTTAGGAGAGAAATCGATTGGAGCAAAAAAGGCCAAATCCCCCCCCCCCCAAACAGAACCAACAAGTTCCATTGATATAGAACAGGAACCACTGAGGTCTATTCTGAGAAATAGAGACAGTGAGGAGGAAACTACAATCCTTGATTATACATCAGGCCCCAATGACACTGACAGCAATCCGGAGGTTTTTTACTAACGCAGAGACCAACATCCACCACAAAATTTACAAACACTTCCCCAATGGCATTATAGCCTCAGGAAAACACGTTTTCAGGATTATCAAAATAGAGGAAAAGGACAAGGGGGAGAGGCATGGAAGAGGTTGAGGGGGGCTTCAGGAATTAATAGCTCCAATGGAAGAATCTGCAGTGATAAATTTAACACATGTTTTGACTGAGTATGAAGAAAGTATGCTTAACAAGGACCTGTCTGTTTCCTTGACTACTAATATGAATCATTTTAACACTGTAGTAGAGCTACATAGATTTGCATGGAAAGTGATGTTAAAATCTATACATGACACAAGTCAGGACGAAATAGATACTAATGGTGATGCCAGTAATGAAAGTATAAATGTTATCAGTGAAAATATTAATGGCGGCTTATGTCCTAAATCTTATTATTGCCCACCCCTTAGTCCAGCTATGACTCCGTTTGTAGAAAAGTGTGAACAAGATAATGTTGAATTAGTGTCACATCCTAAGAAACAATATTTTAACTTCTAAAAATGAACATTTAGCCTTACAAGCACTTTCTGAAAATAAAAACATAGTAGTCAAAAATGCGGACAAGGGTGGAGCCATAGTAATTTTGGACAAAGAAAAATACATAGCTGAAGTAGAGAGACAGCTGAGTGATGTATTCTTTTGCGAAAAGCTCTCAGTAAATCTGACTGGAGTTTTAAAAAACAAAATTGATTATGAACTAGAAGAAAGCTTATTAAATAGATACATTACAGAAATACAATTTAGAGCCCTTATTGTTCCTCACCCGATTGTACCTATAAACTGTTGCCTGCCTAAGGTACACAAGGACCCAATTAGTCTCCCTGGACATTCCATTATTTCAGGGTGTGGCTGGCTAACTAAGCCCTTGTCTTGCTTTGTTGATTTCCATTTACAGCCCATAGTACAGTCATTACCATCCTATTTAAAAGGCTTGACACAGTTTATAAACATCTTGGAGAATATATATGTAACCCCTAGGTGGCACTATCCCAAGTGCTACTACCCCTGCCTGTTTGACTAAGGACAGGTTGAGGGACCTAGATCCTATGGCGGGTGCCTCCACCCAAGGTCAGGGTTTGTAGTGGTTAGACTAGCTTGGTCACAGCCCTCTGGGACACTGAGACCTCCTTTTATTCCCTCTAGTGGCTCACACAGTACATCAGAGTTACAGCTCCAATACCCCACGTATACACACTGTTCACTCATATAGATACCACTTACCCTCGAGACTGATTCTGCAGCACATTTCTGAGGACCCCCTGTAAAATAAAGTTAAACAACATACAGCAAAACACAATACTGTTTCCATAAGTACCAACACCACAGACAGTATATAGTATAACAACAACAACTCTGATTTATTTAGGGGGCAGTAACACGGGAGGGGGAAATCAGGTTAATTGGTGGCATTAAATCACAGTACTGTGCACACATACAGGGGCTGAAAAGTCACACTCTGGGTACCCAGGTTGGGGGGTGCTAGCCAGGTCCATTGACCGGGGTTGGCCGGCAGGTGCCGATAGATAGGGCCCTGTAGAAGAAAATGTATGCACAACACCCAATTGTAATCCAGAGCTGGATGGCTCAGTCCATGACACAGTGAAACAACAAAAATTAGATGACACACTTGTGATTGAAAACAGGCTGCAGGGGAATATCCTGACTTGTACTCACAATACCCAAGCTGAAAACCAGATGGTGGATGTTCTTCTGGATTGCCAGAACAGCAAGGCATGGAGACAAAGCCCTTGTGACTGGATCCCATTGCAGTTGACAGCAAATGGATTTAGTCCGAGACAAGTTGGGGTCTGCTTCCAGCTTCAACACACAGCACTGGGGATTGGAAACAGCGATTCCCGACAAGCACTACGCACAATCATATGTAAAAGGAGAGCACTATACCAGGCAGACTGCTCCTCAATCCTGATCGCAATTACTGCAAAATACCCGGGAGCACACACAGCAGCTTCATTTCCTGACAGACCGAGCACGATTCAGCAATTTCTCCAGTCTTCTACAGGGTGAGCCTGGTTTCCACACTTCTAGTGCTTCTTTCTCCTCACAATTTGGATTCAGTCCAAACTGGCACTCACAAAGGCTGCAGACTGAAACTCAGGGCCTCACACGCACTTCCTGTGTGAAACTATACACTGCAGAAGCACAGAGCTCCTTCTCAGGGCTCAGGGATTTAGCTTCACTGGGGACTGGGGGTCCACCTGGATGGATGCAGGCCTATACTGGCATGACAGTCTGCATCTGTCTAGGAGGGGAACCAGGATCCTAGGTGAAAGGTTTAAATACGTCATTGGCAAGCATTTAAACTAGCCAAGGTGGGAGGCACTGGAAAGGAGCAGGGAAATACTAGCTCCCCCCAAAAAATCAGGGTACTAAGTGAGGTAGACATCAACATAAAGATGTCAATAGGGAGAAGTGCAGGGGTAAATGGAGAAAGTGACAAGAGCAATAAGGACAGGGATGGGGCAAAAAGGGGGAAGGCCATCAAGAAATGGAGGGTAATGAGTACCAACGCCTGTAGTCTGGGCAACGAGCTCCCTGAACTGGTGGCCTTGATGGAAGAGGGATGCCTGGATATCGTAGCAGTCACAGAAACATGGTACACAGAGAACCATGACTGGGATGTTAACATCCAGGGTACACAACCTACAGGAGAGACAGGGAGGGCAGGGGGTAGTAGCTCTATGTAGGGAAGGGATAAAAGCAACTGAACAAAAAGAGTAAACAGGGAGGATAGGAGGCACTGTGGGTCACCTTAGAGACTGGAAATGGCACCACAATCCGCACAGGGGTTGTATACAGACCCCCATGTCAGGGGGAAGGAATGGACAAGGATATGATAGAAGGCATACTTAGGATGGCAGAGAAAGGAGATACTGTTGATGGGGGACCTTAATATGCCAGATGTTAACTGGAGCACCTTTGCTGCAGCCACATTCAAAAGCAGGGCCATTCTCGAAGCCCTTCAGGTGGCATGCTTCAGACAGCTAGTTCTGGAACCTACTCGTGAGGTAGCAATCTTAGAGCTCGTACTCTCAAATGGGGACAGTGAGAGGATCTCAGATCTACAAGTGGGTAGCCATTTGGGAACAAGTGACCACCAAACAGTGTGGTTCACGATAAACTCAGCTACAGAGTCAAGCTCATACAAAAGTGAGGGTTCTGGACTTCAGGAGGGCTGAATTTGGCAAGATGGGAGAGTGCCTTAGAAAAGCACTAGCAAACAGGCTAGAAGGAGGGGTGGAGCAACAATGGGGAAATATCAAAACTGCCATCACAGAGGCAACTCGCCTTTGTGTGAAGCAAATAAACAAATCAAAATGAAAGAAAAAGCCACTATGGTTCTCAAAAGAAGTGGCGGTGAAGGTTAGGGAGAAAAAGATAGCATTTAGGAAGTATAAGGAAACACAGAAGGAGCAAGACAGAGAACTGTAGCAGTTAAGGCAGAAGGAAGTGGGGAGGGTAGTCAGAATAGCAAAGGCACAAACTGAGGAAAAGATATCCAACTCGGTTAAGAAGGGGGAAAAAAACTTTTATAGGTATATCAGGGAGTGTAGAAAGACAAAGGGAGGGATAGTGAGGCTGAATAGAATGGATGGTGGGTGGGCAGAGACTGACAGTGAAAAAGCAGGGATACTGAATGAATACTTCTGTTCAGTATTCACAAAAGATGAAGTGGGGAGGTGCCTAGTCCAATTAGCAGAAGCACTCTGGAGGTCAATCCCAGTCCTTTCACAGAAGAAAAGGGTTCTGAAAGAACTCCTAAAACTGAAGGTGGACAAAACAATGGGCCAGATGGAATTCCCCCAGAATTCTAAAAGAATTAAGCAGAGAACTAGTGACACCACTGACTACCCTTTATAACAAATCATGGGAGGATGGTGTGGTACCTGAGGACTAGAAGAAGGCTGATGTGATTCCCTTCACAAAGTGGGAGCAAGACAGAGGCAAGAAACACTTGACCTCTGTGGTAGGAAAGTGATGGAATCACTTCTGAAGGAAAGAATTGTTAGTACCTAGAGGCCAGTGGAGCACAGGACCCAAGGCAGCATGGGTTCACAGTGGGAAGGTCATGTCAGACAAATCTAATTGATTTCTTTGACTGGATGACCAAAATAGTAGACCAGGGAGGGGCTGTGGACATGGCCTACCTAGACTTTAGCAAGGCATTTGACACAGTCCCACACAAAAGATTAGTAGTCAAATTAACCAGCCTTGGAGTGGGTCCCAGGGTAGTAGCCTAGGTAAAACATTGGCTGAACAACAGGACACAGAAGGTAATTGTAAATGGAGTCCACTCTGAAGAAAGAGGGGTTACTAGTGGGGTACCGCAGGGATCAGTACTGGGTCCAGTATTTTTTAATGTCTTTATAAGTGACATTGCAGAGGGACTGGAAGGAAAAGCATGCCTCTTTGCAGATGACACAAAGATCTGCAACAGGGTTGATACACAAGGAGGCATGGAAAGGATGAGAAGGGACTTGGCAAGGTTGGAGGAATGGTCAGAAGTATGGCAGCATGGATTCAATGCAAAGAAGTGCAAAGTAATGCACCTGGGAAACAAAAACCCAGGGGAAAATTACACATTGGGTGGGAGGTAGTAACAACAACAAAAATGGAAAGGGACCTGGGGGTAATCATATCAAATGACCTTAAGGTTGGCAAACAATGTGAGAAGGCAGTAGGGAGGGCTGGCGGGATACTGGGATGTATAGGGAGAGGCATCACCAGCAGAAAACAGGAAGTTGTTATCCCCTGTATAGACAGTTGGTGAGACCCCATCTGGAGTACTGCGTCCAGTTCTGGAGACACCATCTCTGCAAGGACATAGACAGGATGGAGGCAGTTCAGAGGAGGGCAACTAAAATGGTGCAGTGTCTGCAAGAGAAGCCATATGAGGAGAGGCTAAAGGAGCTTAATATGCATACCCTTGAGGAAAGGAGGGAGAGGGGGGACATGATAGAAATGTTTAACTACCTCAGTGGAATCAACAAAGTCCAAGAGGGTAGCATCTTTCAGAAAAAGAGATGTGCAAGAACAAGTGGACACAATTTGAAGATAGAGGGGGGCAGCTCGGGGCAATGTGAGAAAGTATTTTTTCACAGAGAGGGTGGTGGATGCATGGAACAGCCTTCCTGAGGAGGTTGTGGGGTCTAAAACTGTGGGAGAATTCAAGAATGCATGGGACAGACAAGGCAATTTTTGTGGGGGGTAGGAAGAAATCGGCTGTTGGTTAAATATGATCTGCAGCTTATCCTCTAGGTAGGGAAATGGGCAGACAAGGTGGGCCAAGCAGTCCTTATCTGCTGTCCAAGTCTATGTTTCTATGTTTCTCTCTTCACAGTCACAACTGATCTAATCTTTCCAGTCACAGAGCTGGGCATTTCCTTTAGCTCCACACCATTCTGTTGGCTGGTTCGGCTGTCACTCACAATAAGACTCCCTCTGTTGGTGGAAAAAGGTGCTAAGGTTAAAACTACATCTCCCAGAGTCACTGCCCATACAATCCCCTTGTGGCTGGCTCAGAATTGAGAGTCCAAGTTCCGATTCATCCACAGGCTCCTTTTTATGGTCTCTCTATCATCCTGATTGGTCGAAGTCAGCTATTCAGAACCAAAGGGAAAGAGTTACACTGAAACAGTTTGTGCTGAAATGAAGACAGGTTAGACAAACTACATTTTCTCAGTCACTCTAAATGATTTCTGGCAAACAGTTATATCTTTCAATAAGGCTCCCTCCGCACACGTAGCAATGGCAGAAATGGAGCGACTTGACAGCAGTCCGGGCTTGATTCGAGCATTAAATACACAGTCCCCCCATACAAACTAATTAAGTCTGCAAGCAGACAGCTCTTAAAGAGACAGTATGTGGAGGCTCAAATAGCACTCACTTGGAACCACATTTTAACAGCTCAGATGCCGAACACTGCCCAGACTTGGAGCATTCACGCAAGCTCCTGGAAGACTTTTGGGAATCCCCGTTTGCAGGGGGTTACACCCTTCCTGGCCTGGAAAACTTGGCATCTGAGACAAGTAAGTACCCCCATAAGTTTCAATACAACTATATACATTTACAGCAGTATCACATTAGGCTTATACATGTAATCATCAGTCAACATATCACCTTACTAGAAACACATTTCTGAAACTTTTCAGTACATCACTTTTTACACAGTATTATACACACATTGTACCATAACTCAGGTTATTACCTCCTATACATGAAACCTGAAGAGAGGGGGCCCTTCCCTATCAGCTACCTTGGGGCTGGATGGGGCAGGAACTCCTCATCAGAAAGGAGCAACACAAGGAACTTGGAGTTAGCACTGATGTTCAGTTTGGGCAATGAGCTCGGGGACAAATACACTCCTTTACAGGCAACATTGAGAGGCAAGTCCACAGGCATCCCAGGGGAATCATAACTGAGGTGCACCACAGGCTTTACAGCTCGACCAGTCTTTCTAGGGGGAACTGTTACAGTCTCTGCACCCCGAGCCTCATTTTCAGCATTGTCCTCACTTGTCAGGGGAGTCTCCATTGGGATAGAGAGGCTAGAACTTGGGGCACTTTCAGCTTCAGGAGTTACAATATCTGAGTCCACAACACTTGGCTCACATGGGGAGTTTTCTGACACTGACAGTGAATTAACAGGGCACTCAAAACACTCTTCTTGTTCTGGTATATCACCAGTTTGTCCCAGTCCATCATTTTCCTCCTCTGAAAACTCAAACAGTTCAACCTTACACAATGATTCCATATCATCTGACTTCATGCTTTGCACTTCACTTTCTGGGAGAATTAGCTCCAGGGACTTAGACAGTCCAGAACGCGCAACTTCATCTCCAGGATTGACTAGGGGATTGCCCTGAAACAATTGACTCAGTTCCTTAGAAGGGTAGTATTCAAAGCAACACTTACTTTCCTCTGACATGGACTGACAGTCATGTTCAACTGGGACTTGTGGCGGGGGAACACTTTAACTCAGCTTCTGTAGGTGCAGGCTTTCTTGATTTTTGCTTAGCAGCAGCTCTAGTCACTGGTCCAGAGGGGGCATTTTCTGGGGGCTCAGACTCAATCAAGATTTGTTCAATGGGCAGTAAATGATTTCTATGCATTGTTTTCTCATCTTTTGAATTATTCTCAGGCATTACTTTGTACACAGGCAGATCATCTAGTTTGCCCACTACAATGTGAGGGAGATGGTGCCATCTGTCAGCAATCTTATGTTTGCCATGCGGTCCCTGATTTTTTAGCAATACCCGATCTCACTCCTGGAGTTCCTGTGCTTTCACCTTTTTATCATACCTTTCTTTGTTGGCCAGATTTCTTTTGGCAGCCATGGTTTGAGCCAGTTGGTATGCATGATTTTGCTGGGCCTTTAACTTTTGCACATACTGTAAATAGTTGTCAGCTTGAACCCCATCAGGAGAAATTCCAAAACTTACATCTACCAGCAGTCGAGCTTCTCTTCCAAACATCAGGCAGTAGGGGAGAACCCAGTGGCATCACTTTTGGTGCAGTTGTAGGCATGTACCAGGGTGCTAATTTGTTGACTCCATCTAGGCTTGTCCTTTGGGTGGAGGATGCCTAGCATATCTAGCAAAGTGCGGTTGAAATATTCAGGCTGCGGGTCCCCCTGAGGGTGGTAAGGGGTGGTTCTGGACTTTCACACTCCACACAAAGAAAGCATCTCTTTGATCAGATGACTCTCAAAGTCTCTCCCTTGATCAGAATGGATTCTTTGTGGAGCCCCATAGTGAACAAAACATTTTGTACAAGTACTTCTGCCACAGTGGATGCCTTTTGGTCCTTGGTGGGGAAAGCTTGGGCATATCTCATAAAATGGTCAGTGATCACCAGCACATTCCTATTATTTCTTTGATCTGACTCCAAACTCAGGAAATCAATACAGACCAGCTCCATGGGGGCACTGGTAGTGATGTTAACAAGGGGGGCAGCCCTCTGGGGCAGGGCTTTCCTCTGTAAACAGCGACTACAAGTTCGAATGTGTTGCTCAACATCAGCCCCCATCTTAGGCCAATAGAATCTGGATCTCACCAAGTCAAATGTTCTGTCTATAACAAGGTGCCCAATGTGGTTCTGTAAGGACCTCAGTACCGAGTCTCAAAAGGCAGTGGGTAGCACTAGTTGTTTGTCTATTTGTCCCCCTCTGTCTACTGTTTCTCTGTATAACAGTCTATTGATCAGTTTCAACTTAGGACCTTCCTTGTATAACAATGCAGCACTCAAATCAGTGGAGTGTAATTTGGACACATCTTTCCCTGTGTAGAGGGCTTCTAAAGCTGATTTGATCATGGGGTCTCGGGATTGAGCCCACTGAATACTGTCATTGTCCAGCTGAGGCAGTGCACCAATGTCTATTGCAGAAAAGTAGCAATAAGCAGCAGGTATGCAATTCTCAGAGGGTCCCAAACAATCCACCATACAGTCCACTGCATCCGTGGACATTTGTTCCTCCCTGTCAAACTTCTGGCACAGTGCTCGAATATCAGGTTCTGACAGTCTGACCCAGTCATTCCAGGAGACAGCATCAGCATCTATGTGGTTCAGGCCTGCTCTGTATTCAACAGCATAGTCGTATGTAGATAATGCAGAAAGCCACCTATGGCCAGTGGCATCCAACTTAGCTGAAGTCTGTACATAGGTCAAAGGATTATTGTCAGTTTTTACTAGTATCTTAGCCCCATACAAGTACTCATGGAACTGGTCAACAATAGCCCACTTCAAAGCTAGGAACTCTAACTTATGTACAGGATAGTTCTTTTCAGATGGGGTCAGGCTTCTACTGGCAAAGGCCACTGGTCTCAGGCCATTCTCGTGCTCTTGGTACAATACAGCCCCCAAGCCTTGCAGGCTAGCATCAGTGTGCAAGACATAGGGCTTTGCTGGATCTGCATAGGCAAGGACAGGAGTGTGGGTAAGTTGATATATAATCTCATGAAAAGCAGTTTCACACTCAGGTGTCCATCTGGCTCCAAATACTTAATTGGGATGGAAATACACTCTCTCAAGCTCAGAAGAAACTGATCTCTTATATTTTTTGTGGGTAGGAGGGTAACCTTGAGTAAGATTAAGTAAAGGATGGATCACTCTTGAATAGTCCTTGATGAAACGGCAATAGTAGCCACAGAATCGCAGGAATCTTTTCAGTTCTTTTAGATTGTGGGGCTGTGGTCAGGTGGTCAAGGCCTCAACTTTACTTGGGTTGGTCTCTATTCCCTCGGTGGAGATTATGTGTCCCACATACTTTACAGATGTTTGGAAGAACATTTATCGATGGACAGTTTTAGGCCAAAGTCTTCCAGTCGGTCCAACACCTAGAATAATCTGCTCTCATGTTCCTCCAGTGAGCTGCCAAACACAATAACATCATCTAGGTACACCAGGCACTCTAATAAGTTCATGTCCCCCGTCGCACGCTCCATCAGTTGTTGAAAAGTGGCTGAAGCACTTGAAATCCCTTGAAGCATCCTCATGAATTCATAGAAACCAAGTGGACAGATAAAGGCTGTCTTCTCACGGTCTTCCAGGGCCATCGGGATCTGGTAGTATCCACTGCAAAGATCCAGGACAGAGAACCACTTGCTACTGTTCAGGCAGTCTAAAGCATCCTGAATGCGGGGCATTGTATACTGATCAGGGATAGTCTGCCGGCTCAAGGTGCAATAATCCACGCACATTCTTTCTGTCCCATTCTTTTTTCTCACTACCACAATAGGTGAAGCATATGGGCTTCTGGATTCTTGTATTACACCAGCAGCAAGCATCTCTTGCAGATGCCGTCTCACATCATCTATGTCAGCAGGGGCCAGGCATCGTGACCTCTTACGAAATGGCCTTTCACATGCAGCTGGATGTGGTGCTCAGCTCCTTGCACACGTCCTACATCCCATTCCTTTAAATAAAACACCTGGACTATCTGGGCAAGTTTTCTACTAATTCTCATCTTCCATTTGGCTGGCAATGGGGAGTTCCCAAAATCAAACAAGTCGGGCATCACTCTGTCATTCTCCCCGAACACTTGTTACTGGGCAGCACTGCAGTATCTGCACAATGTACATTAGCCAGGGTGCAACCTCTATTTACTCGAATCTCTCTATCAGACACATTATGAACTTGAACCATTACCCTTCTGGCATAAGCCTGGACCCTGGCAGACAAAATACTTGGCTTGACCAGCAGTCCTTCCATTAATTTCCTATCGCCTGGTGCATCCAGCATGAGGATTTTATTCTTGACATCCTTTCTGATACGGACTTCCCCCTGTAAGGTACACTGGGCATTTGGCACCAGAACCAGAGACTCTGGATCCTTCTTCCAGACAATTCCAACTGGTTCCTCTGGGTCCACTTTTTCAGCATCTCTCTGTGCCTCATAGGCCTTCTTGATCATAGCCGGGATTCTCAAAGCTCTACCAGTCCTTGACCCTTGTTTCTCATAACACAACTGTGCCAACCTTCCAAACATATGCGCATTCATCCCAATTAGTAGAGAAATTCCATCATACAGTCCGGTAGGGGGACACACTAATGCCAGGGTCTCTACTTGCTCAGCCACTCTAGCCACGGAGGTGGGAAAAGACAACCAAATTCAGATATACCCAGAATAGAGGTAGATCTTCTCACTTAACCTCCAGACATGCAGTCCTTCCAATGGTTGTAAGGGTACATCAGACAGGTACATCTGATACCAGTCCTGAAACATAATTGTCACTTGGGAGCCACTGTCCAATACAGCTCTTGTAGACACTCCATTCACCTTCACAGTGGTCTCCATGGAGGAACCCACTATTCTGGACCAGTCTGGAGAGGCGGTAGCAAGGGCCTGGGCAGATGATCTAGCCACAAAGGGATGCAAGTTAGCATTTCTGGGACCTTCACTGTGATCATTTTGTGCACCTCTTAACCACTGTTTTGTGCTCCAAAGCTCTCCTTGTAGCCGGCTCACCACTCTCTCTAAGTCTTTCTGAGACCGGCATTCCCTGTTCATGTGCCCATCCTTCCCACAATTATGGCAAAATATGTCTGCTGAAGTTTGGGGGGACTGAGGCATCACATTGGGGGCTGTGGCATTGGTACTATCAATAGAAAACCTTGGTGTCACCTCAGTCAGTGGTGGGTTGGACATTTGGAGATATCTCTTCAGTTCCCTCACCTCCATAGCCAAGACATCAAGTTTTGAGCTCTTGTCAGCAGGAGGTTCCTGGGTGGGCAACCCCACCCCTATAGCAGAAGCAGTTGGGCAAGTGTCAGGGCCCGTACTCATAGGAGAGGCCTTCATGATGAGACTGTCTGTTGCTTTCCTAATCTCCCTCAGCAGTTCATTCCATGACAGAACATCGGTAGCCATCCCTCTCTGGCTGGGCCCCCCTTGGCTGACATTTGGGTCTCGAGTTCTGTCATGCGATTTCCGTGATTCCAGACCATCAGCGTCTGACCCCACACCTGGGGCAGGGGATGTAGCAGCTATGACTGCACAGGGCTCTGAAAAACCTTCCTCTTCCTCAACTTCCCATACTTCCTTCATCACCACATGGAAAGGCAAGGGACCAGATTTCCTTTGATGCAGTTGCAATTTGAGCAACACCCAGCTAGAGTGCCGGGCAGAGCAGAGTATATGATCCAGTCTTACCCGGTCCACTTCATTACGGGTCCAATCCCTCTTTGGAAAAATGGTTTGCAAGATTCCCTCTAATCAATCCATATAGGCAGATAACAATTCCCCCGGCTGTTGTCTAACATCTTTAAGCTGCCATTTCAAGGTCTCAACATTAGTGGTGTCCCCAAACACATTTTCAAGGGTAATTATGTACTCTTGGGCTTTGGCATCAGGGTCAGAGACCCTCAGGGAGTGAAAAGTACATTGGGTGGGTCCCTGGAGGCTCTCCCCCAGGTGAGCCCTTCTTTCTGCCTCAGAGCATTGCCAGTCTTCTACTGCAAGAGTAGCAGAGTCTATCCAGGTTTCCAGATAGATCTCCCCATTTGGAGTGGGGTGGATGCCAGAGAATACTTTGAGCTTGAGGTAAGAGTCATGACTAATGGCAAGTACAAACATAGGGGCTAGCACTGGCACAGAAGGAGGGGCAATAATGGGCACGGGAGAAGGTGTTAGGGGAGGGATGCCCCCAGGTGGCAATAATAGTTTCTTTAAATCCTCCACAGTTTTCCCTTCCTCCAGCAACAATTTAGCAAATTTTGCCTCAAAAGTTTCAGATAGTAGGGGGGTCATTTCCCCCCCCGGGTCTTTACTGTCCTTAGTTATCACTCTCCAGGCAGTGAGGGCTCCCTCTGGGGTAATAGTCTGTGGCACTTTGGAGCTATCTATGGGGTCCTTATACTCTACTAGGGCCATGAAAGTGTGGGTGTGCAGATTAGCATGTCGACATATCACCACAGGGTTTTGTAAACCTTCCACCTTGGAAAGTAATCTCTCTACAGTGTCCATACTTGTACCCAGTGGGATATCCAAGATAAGTATAGCATTTTAGGGGTCGATCTCCTGTCCAGTACACCACCCCACCAACTGGTGTACAGCCACTTCTGTTGGGGTATCCATTTATTTTTAACAGTAATTCGTAAATGTGGCCACTAGAGGATGCTAATCCCAGCAGTGCCTCCAAGATGTAACCCCTAGGTGGTGCTATCCCAAGGGCTACTACCCCTGCCTGTTTGACTACGGACAGGTTGAGGGGCCTGAGTCCTATGGCGGGTGCCTCCACCCAAGGTCAGGGTTTGTAGTGGTTAGACTAGCTTTGTCACAGCCCTCTGGGACACTGAGACCCCCTTTTATTCCCTCTAGTGGCTCACACAGTACACTGGAGTTACAGCCCCAATACCCCACGTGTACACACTGTTCACTTATATAGATACCACTTACCCTCGAGACTGATTCTACAGCACGTCTCTGAGGACCCCCTGTAAAATAAGGTTAAACAACATACACAGCAAAACACAATACTGTTTCCATAAGTACCAACACCACAGACAGTATATAGTATAACAACAACAACTCTGATTTATTTAGGGGGCAGTAACACAGGAGGGAGAAATCAAGTTAATTGGTGGCATTAAATCACAGTGCTGTGCACACATACAGGGGCTGAAAAGTTACACTCTGGGTACCCAGGTTGGGGGGGACTAGCCAGGTCCATTGCCTGGGGTTGGCCGGCAGATGCAGATGGATAGGGCCCTGTAGAAGAAAATATATGCACAACACCCAATTGTAATCCAGAGCCGGATGGCTCAGTCCATGAAGCAGTGAAACAACAAGAATTAGATGGCATACTTGTGATTGAAAACAGGCTGCAGGGGAATATCCTGACTTGTACTCACAATACCCAAGCCGAAAACCAGATGGTGGATGTTCTTCTGGATTTCCAGAACAGCAAGGCATGGAGACAAAGTCCTTGTGACTGGATCCCACTGCAGTTGATAGCAAACGGATTTAGTCTGAGACAAGTTGGGGTTTGCTTCCAACTTCAACACACAGCACACAGCACTGGGGATTGGAAATAGTGATTCCCCACAAGCACTACGCACATTCATATGTAAAAGGAAAGTATTATACCAGGCAGACTGCTCCTCGATCCCGATCGCAATTACTGCAAGATACCCGGGAGCACACACAGCAGCTTCAGTTCCTGACAGACCCAGCGTGATTCAGCAATTTCTCCAGTCTTCTACAGGACGAGCCTGGTTTCCACACTTCTAGTGCTTCTTTCTCCTCACAATTTGGATTCAGTCCAAACTGGCACTCACAAAGGCTGCAGACCGAAACTCAGGGCCTCACATGCACTTCCCGCATGAAACTATACACTGCAGAAGCACAGAGCTCCTTCTCCCTTCACAGTCACAACTGATCTCATGTTTCCAGTCACAGAGGAGGGCATTTTCTTTAGCTCCACACCATTCTGCTGGCTGGTTCGGCTATCACTCACAATAAGACTCCCTCTGTTGGTGGAAAGAGGCACCAAGGTTAAAACTACATTTGCCAGAGGCACTGCCCATACAATCCCCTTGTGACTGGCTCAAAATTGAGAGTCCAAGTTCCGATTTGTCCACAGGCTCCATTTTAGGGTCTCCCTATTATCCTGATTGGTCCAAGTCAGCTATTCAGGACCAAAAGGAAAGAGTTACACTGAAACAGGTTGTGCTGAAATGAAGACAGGTTAGACAAACTACATTTTCTCAGTCACTCTAAATGATTTCTGGCAAACAGTTATATTTTTCAACAAGGCTCCCTCTGCATATGTAGCAACAGCAGAAATGGAGCGAATTGACAGCAGCCCGGGCAGGATTCGCGCATTAAATATACAGTCCCCCCATACAAACTAATTAGGTCTGCAAGCAGACAGCTCTTAAAGAAACATTACGTGGAGGCTCAAATAGCACTCACTTGGAACCACATTTAAACAGCTCAGACGCCGAACACCGCCCAGACTTGGTGCATTCACACAAGCTCCTGGAAGACTTTGGGAACCCCCATTTGCAGGGGGGTTACATACAAATGGAAGATGAGTGGTTCTTTGCAACGTTGAATGTTGACTCTCTTTTTACAAATGTACCCCTTGAAGGTGGTCTAGCTGCATTAGAGTTTTTCTTAAATGAGATGGTAATAGTGGTGCACCAACAGAATTTAAATTACAGCTTACTAAACTTGTACTAGATTCCAATATTTTTCCTTTTCAAAATCATTATTACAAGCAAATTAAAGTGACAGCCATGGGGACAACCATGGCCTTGAGTTATGCAAACATTTATGTTCAAAAATGGGAACTTAATTGGACTAGGAACGCTGCCATAGATCTATATTATTATAACTTGGATTTATGGTGGCGTTTTATTGACAATATTATTATTATATGGAAAGGTACAGTACAATTATTCAGTAATTTTGTGGCATGGATTAACACATTGGATGATAATTTACATTTCCAGGCACAGTATGGTTCTTTGGAAATACATTTCCTGGATCTATGGATTTGTAAGATGGGACAGGGTAATACTGGAACATGCCTGTATACTAAGCCAATAGATAGGAATACAATTTTGTTATCTAGTAGTTTCCATTCCAGACATCTCTGAAAATATACCAGAGGGACAATTGATTAGAACATTTAGGAAGAACAAGCAGAAATATATGTTCAGAAATTACAGCAATGGGAATATAACAAAAGTGTTATTAATAAATAGTAGCAATAGTAGAATAGTAGAAGTTGACAAATGTTTAGAGATGCCCTATTAATACCCCGTCTTGATAATCACAAAACTCAGCTGAAAGAAATTGGTTTTGTTACTACTTTTAGTACTAGGGAAAGTGAGCTTAGATGTAGCTTGCTAATAACTGGGGAATACTACAAACAGAGGGAAAAACTCAAGAAATTGATAGGCAAGTGACCCAAAAAGATTTTTAACCGTGCACCCACAATAGCAAATATGGTAACCAGTTCATATTTATCATTTGAACAAAAATATAATACACTTTGGGGTTTGTCACCACCAAATGGAACAAAAAAATGTGGCAGGTGCAAATTTTGCCTGTACATTTTAATCACAGATAAATTCCAAAATCCAGTAATAAAACAAAAGTACAAGATTAGGGATTTGATCCTATGTAATATTTCAGCTGTGGTATATATGCTGTTGTGTTCCTATGACTTTTTTTTCATCTGATGTACAGTCTGAGAATTTAAAGTAAGAATGAGCATTGGTTAATAATGATTCATCTTATGCTATAGTGCAGCATGTTAATCATTTCAGAGATCCAGGTGTTAAACATGAAATAAAATTTATGGGGATAGAAAAAAATAGTGATTGGACCATGGGGAGGTAACATCAAACAAATTTTAGGGCAAAGACAAAGTTTTTGGATATTTGTTCTAATTCCCGAGAGGGGTTAAGACTTAATGACAATATAGATCTAGCTGCTTTTATGTGATTGAAGGGGGTAGTAGTCAGAAATCGAAACATACAATATGAAGCCTTTAGAATTTATATATGAAATCAGGACTGCCAAACTATTGATGAATCAATGAATAATATGTGATTCTTCTGTTTTATTTAATAATATGGAACAAGTATTGTTGAACATGGTACCTAAATTAACAAAGTTTTAAATAATATGCTTTGTGTTTTAAATGATGTTCTTATTATGCTGCATACCTAAGAAATGGCACATCTTATTCTATTTATTATTTATTTAGTAGTTTTTGTTGACTGGGTAAGTGCACTAGACAAATTCTGCCATATTTTCAGGCACGACCCGGGGGAGGGGGATACAGATGAATGCCAACTGACTTTGAACCAGATTAATCTGTTGCTGATATTTTAGTGAATGGCAGAAATTTGGCCAGGGCACCGGGGAAATTCTCCTACTCTTTTCGAGAAGTGCCATGGGATCTTTAACATCCACCTGAACTATCACCAGGCAGATGGGACCTCAGTTTAACGTCTCAACTGAAAGATGGCACCTCAGGAGTGCAGCACCCCCCTCATGCTACACTGCAGTGTCAGTATTGGGATATTAACCCAAGTGCTTGGTGTGGGGCTAGAACCCACAGCCTTCTGATTTCCCAGCCTCAGAGGTGAGTGTACTACCTGCTGAGCCACTGACACTGACATCTATGGTCATTATATAGATAATTAAGGATAAAAGAAGTGTTTGATATATAAATTGATGTAGTTAATTGATTCATACACATACAAATTAATTGCTTAGAAGCATTGTATTAAGAAATCTAATGGGTATGGGCACTTTATTGTTCAATTGAGCTAATTAAAATGTGATGGGATGAGCATGTTTTTTAAATGATTGTATATAAAGTAAGAGATCAAGTTAGTCTGTTATCTCTGATGAAGCTTGGAGTCTTACCAAACAAAACATAAGATGTTTTGTTGGCCGGCTGTATAGTTGGTAAAACAATTTTTTATCTCTGCATTTTAAATAAATTATTGAAGAATAAACAAAGACCTGACTGGGTGCTTAATTCTTTTTGGACTACTAAGCATTTACTCGATGTAGCACCAGTCCTTGCCTCTGTACATTGTCTGTTTTGTATTTTCTGATGCCAATAATGTAAGCAAAGCAGGCCGAGATGAGATGCTAATGTGGCTGTTTGCACATGGATTACCTAAGTAGGCTCATTTACATAGGAGCTTTGAATATAGGAAAATTTAGCACCGGGCTAATGTGTTAGCACTGGGCAAAAGTGTTAGCACCAGGCTAATGTGTTTGCACTAGGCTAACCAGTCAAAACATAGCACAGTGCTGCTGTGTTTGGCCTACAGTGTTGTTTGCAGTTGTTGTGCATCACTTCATTGCTATCACCCACATTGGCCACCTTCTGCAACTCTGCCTTACTCCACCTCTGTGTGCACTGGGCTGCTATTGCAGTTTGGCCTTCCCAGTTGCTATATTCAGAGCTGTCTTACACCACTGTAATTTATACTTCCTTGTATCTATGTGCCAGTTCTAAACAGTGCCTCAGCATGTGAGTGTCAGAGTAAGTCAACATGATCGTTATTAAGCAATAAGGTATGACGAGGGGTTAGATTAACAGTCTGTTAATCACCCCCTAGGGGTGTAATGTGGCACAAGGCACAGCCGAGTGCCATATTGCCCCTAGGGGGTGTTAACTGACTGTTAATCTAACTCCTGGGAGTGCCTTATTGCTATTATAAAAATGTTTTCCAAAATAAAATTGTTAAAAGTATCCTTTATGAATGTTTTCCTCATTTAGAGGGGAGATTTTTAATAAAATAGTTCTTCCACCAGCAGTTTAAGAATGCTGGTTCAAAATCAGAATGCATCATTCCACACATTCAGCTGTGCTAGAGGATGGAATGCTGACAGGAAGAATCCATGTGCCATTGTGATCAGGCTATACATGACAGTATAACATGGATTAATGTAAGGCTGTTGGAATCCTAACAGCCAATCAGATTGCAGCATTTCTGAGAGCCTTTTTATAATTAGCATCAATTCAACAACTAAAGTTTCCCAGTCCAGGAGACGTGAACTATTAACTGAATGTTAAGCATGAACTGTTAAATGAATGTTAATCACAATTCTGCTGTCAGGGGTTTGAGTAGAGAAGAAGAGCAGAGCCAAGCAAAGACCACATTTATTTATTTTGTTTATTTAAAATTGATAACTGAGAGATGCACACTAACCTGAGGATCATTTCCAGGTGCAACCCAGGGGAAGGAAAGCAGAGAAACATTATTACAAACAAAATACAGCCATTCAGGTGATATGGTTACAATGAGGGTGGCATAAAGAGCATAAGTTGAGTTCAGTGCACACAAAATGGCAAAACACTGCACACAGAGGACAAATTAACTAGCATGCAAATCATCTGTGCAAATTGGGGCAAACTCAAAGTGCATATTGCCAGAGTGAAGGAGGCTGATCTGGAGCTGAAAGTAGTAATCAAA
Organism: Neoceratodus forsteri; assembly: GCA_016271365.2. NCBI lineage: Eukaryota > Metazoa > Chordata > Ceratodontiformes > Ceratodontidae > Neoceratodus > Neoceratodus forsteri. Next base: position 1,066,249,975 of record CM057454.1, on the reverse strand, counting down.
ACAGGTTGATAAACTTCAATGAGGTTGCCAGAACTATGAAGTTAGGATGAAGTTAGAGATAAAGGGTGATCAAAAGCCAGGCAAGTTTAAAGAATGGTTTAGAAAGAGGGTTAGAAGGAGCAAGGGGAGGGGAACAGTTTTATCTGGCATCTAATGGAAGGAAGGGAGGGGTAGAGATGAATGGAGGAAGATAGCGTGTTCCGGAGGGAGGGGAGACAGTATGGAAAAGCAGATGTCCTGACTGACGAGTGTGGGTGGGGAAGGGAAAATGCATGCCTCTCTCTTGAACACAGGTAGTAGGAGGAGGAGGGGATGGTGGAGGAGAGATGAGATAGGTATGAGTGGAGGGACCCAAACTAGTATTAGAGATGAGGAAAGCACAGTGGGGTTGGTGACATGAGGAGAGAGAGAGAGAGGATGGACAGGAGGGAGTAGCAGGAGCAGTGGTGAGTACAAGAGGGTGAGTTGGCAGTAAAGTTACTGAAGGCATTGCAGAAGGTGTCTAGTCTGGCAAGTGAGGTGGAGGTAGAGTAAAGGAGCAGAGCCAAGGAGAAACCACATGATTCACTGCCCCAAATGCCCCCAAATGCTGCCCATACATTTTTCTAATTTTCGTTTCTTCTTACCTCTAATTAACCTGGTGAACAATGAGAGGTAGTAGCCCAGTTAAAGTGAGACATCTTGAGGAGAGAGACAAGAGGTATTCCCTCCACACAGCAAAACTTTTACAACGAACACGTCGATGACAACAACTCTGACAGTTCATTGTAAAAGTCTGCCCGACACTCTTTCCCCCAGTCCTGCACCCCCTTCCTGAATCAACTCCAACTCAGAGTTGATTATCCCTAAGTCCAGGGGGTTCTGGGGGTGAAGCTCTCCAAATAAACAGCAACTGTTTCTCCAATGGATTTATGTCAACTGCAAATTGCGGTCAACAAAAATCTGTCGCTGTAAAGTCACGTCAGGAACAAGTTGTCTCTGCAGCATCATAGAACTGAGGAAAGACACACGTTTTCTTGATCCCAAGCACTTTTCCAAATGCCACTGTTAAGAGGCAGAGGACAGGAGCCATGCTGAGGAGAGACTGCATGATTCACTGCTCCCAAAATGCTGTTGTCTATACATTTTTTAAATATTTTTTCACATCTAATCAACCTAGCAGACATGGGGGGTTATTCTGTAGTATTGCAGTAGCAGAGTCGAGGAAAGACCAATGGAGGAGGGAGAGATGAGCTGCATGTTTTCCTGATCCCAAGCACTTCTTCATATGCTGCAATCAGGAGGTAGGTGAAAACTGAAAAGGGGAAATAAAGTTTAGTCTAGTTCATAATATCTATTTGTTTATTTATTTGTTTAGTAGAGCTTTGCAGTGCTTTATTGGAAAGGGTAAAGAGAGGGGGTTGGTTGGAAGGGGTTGTATAGGGAGGGCACAGTTGTGTTGATAAAATGCCTACTCTCTATTATCCACCACCTTTTAAATGCTAAATTTTAGGATGTATCATGGCTGGCAGATAAAAGAAGGAGCACTGTGTACTTGTTCCAAACTCTTCCTGTTTATGTATCCAAGATATTTTTGACAACTTTGCTTCAGTATTTCTTCAAGGATTTGGGTCAATAAAACACTCAGTATTATGCACAGGCAGCTCACTGCACATTCTATAAATGGAGGCCTAGGCTTGCCAGATTTTAAATTGTATTATTAGGTGGCACAGTTGAGTTTCTTATAATTGTCTTTTTTTCCTGGAGTCATCACATCCCTCTGTAGAGATTCCCAAAGCACATACTCAAAGATCCAGAGTCATGAACCTGCTTTCCCTGACCTGCCAAACTCACAGACTAGATTTTACATATTTTCCTGTCCTCCTTCATTTAAGTAAACTCTGGTATGAAATTCATTGTCATAAACAGGGTCATCAGAGATTAGGGGTCCAGATGCTTCTTTGGGGCCATATGGTCTCCTCTCATGCCTTCAAGGACAGTGGTTTCCAGTTGTGGAAACTTAAGGGTGTTCAGCTGGCAGGTAATTTATTTGACAATGGTAAAATGCTCACATTCCTCCAGTTGCAGGCCAAGTTTTATCCCCCATCAACATACTTTTTTAAATATGTGCAAATATGGCATTATCTGGTACAACTGGCTGGACGATTTCTGACTTTAGATGATCCATCTTCAGTAACCTAACCCCAGGATCAAGCGGCAGGAGCACCACCATTATTTCTAAATTATATGTCACTGTTAAGACAGGAAAGAAAACAACGACTTGGCCAGAGCTAAATGGGCTGAAATTTTGAATCAACCTTGGGATGATCTCGTCTGGCAGTCAATGTTTAAGGTTCCCAGAAGAATCCCCATGAGTAGCATGCTGTTAAACAGATGCAGTACTTGTGTATTCAGCAGGCATACTAAACCTCTCACAAGCCAGCTAAATTCCATTTAAGCTCGGGTGGGTCTTGTCTGAGATGTAGATCCTCAAAGGCAGATACAGTATGTTTTGGTTGCATGCCCCATTACAGGACTACTGGTCCAAGGTAGGAAACACCATCTCAGATACACTTCAGATAAAGGGTACTTTGGTGGACTATATGGTTCTGCTAGGAGACTTGATATCATTAGAAGATTATTCCCAAAGGTGACTTTAAATTTGCCTGTTTGTCATGAGTGTTAGCCAAGCAGACAATTGTGGTATATTGGATAGATTCTACCTCTAGATATTATAAAGATTTGTTCTCAAGGTTGAGCATCACATCAAGCCTTGAAAAGCTAGTTGATAAGGTCTGAAAAGATATGAGAGTTTTAATATTATTTGATCAAAATCAGAAAATCATTTAAGCTGAATTTTATCAGAGGCCTCCTACTGGGGGAAAAGTGAAGGTTGGGTTAGAATGAAATGTGATGTACACTCTCATAGGGCCTACTAAGTGTTAGAGGTATTATTCTTCACTCTTTCCTATTGACTGTATGTGTTTACATACAGTACCTCTGAATAGCATGTATATGCTACTGTACTCAGGCTTACTCCACCTCTAAGGAATGTGGCTTTCATAGCTGCATATATGTAGGACCCACAGAATATAATGTAATATCTGTTAACCTCCTTAAATCTTTAATGAAATCTCACTTTAGATAAAAAAATGTTATTGATATAGCAAAGGATTTTAACCAAAGAAGTTACTACAGTATTCATTCCTGGCAGTACACTAGCTCTTTAAGATTGCTACAATAATTTGTTTTCAGTGGACTCCTATTCAAAGATGAATTATAAACCAAAACCCTTTAACACTGGTGTGGTAATATTGATATATTGCCCAATACATAATCAGCAACATAAATACTTACACGAAATATAATACTAGCTTGTATAACAGCATAAGACGTTGCTGCTTGCTTGACTGCGCATAATAACAGGATATGATTCTATGTTTAGACATTGAGAGGATAAGCCAGTCACGAATGTCAGTAGGGAGAGTTACAGTATATACTGTAGGGTTGAACCGCTGCACATTATGAGCCATTTGCCAGTTTATGCAACTGTTAGAAATGTACAAATTGCTATTTATGTTTTACTTGATACAACTATGAGCTGAGTTTAAAGGTTGAAAATACTAGGGTAGGGGCTCCATTATTTATACATGTGTACATACCATACAGTAGCTTTTGTTACACAAATATGTGTTCTGCATGATAAAGGATCAAGTTAAGACTTGCAAATGTAATCTGTTCTTCATTTAAAGCAGCAGTGCATGATAGCAGTGAAAATGCTGACAAAAATGTTCATTCTATTTAAGGTTGCCCCATATCTCCTGGCTTATATAATATGCTTCTTTCTCCATTTTGAGTATGCTTTAGCACTTTTTTTCACATTTGAAATAATAAAAGGTGTGCAAGTTGTGATATGTCTTGAACCAGATTTTCATCAGAATTCCCAGCTATTTTTGTACACTTTTTCTCCCATGAGGTCAGGAGTCAAGGTCTGCTGTATGCTATTTCCTTGTAATGACAAGGAAAGTAATCTTAAGCAATGAGTGTTCAAAAACAACAGAGAATATGTGTAAAACCAGGTCCAAGCCATATTAAAAGAAGCAATCCTTTTAATATCTCCACTGTGAAAAAAGTGGTAAAGTGGACTCAAAATGTGAACAAGGGTATCATACAAGTTAAGATATAAGTGGCAATGTAAAATAAAATAAAAAAGTATCGGTCACAATTTTCACCGGTGTCAGGCACTGCTGCTTCAACTTTCCATGCAGTTTATTGGCACAGTATGGTAAACATGGGTTGCCTTGCAGCTGGAAAGTCAGAAAAGTAGCAATGTGTTTGAATATGCAACTCCCATCACTGTCTTCTTAACATTAATGAAATGTCCTCTGTGAGGGACTACTGCTTTGGATTCAGGTCTGGAGGTGCTGAAAGGGGCTAAAAGGTAGAGCTGGCTAGAATACAAAAATGTCCCCTGATGTGAAGTTCTGTGGAAGATTTAAAACTGGACAATCTCAGATTCTGTCATTTTCACTGGCAAAAAAAAAAATCCTCAGTCCACGGAATTTCATGGGTGACATACAGAATTGTTTATGTGGAATTTTACAGAATGCATTAAATAATTCTACAGACATTCAACAGTACAAAATTGTGATTCAAGAGCAGAGTTTAACATTTTGCAGAACTCTACAAAAAGCCCCTTTCAATCCCCCCTCACCAGACCTGAACCCATAATATAACTCTGACCACACTGGATCTTTTCTCCTCATTTTTAAAGCACATTATTGACACATACTAGAGGTGGCACCAACAGAACCTTAGCTCTCCCGAACCCCAGAACAAAGGCAATCTTTTATGACCTCCCTCTACCCAGTCAAGGGGGGATTCAAACATTCCCTAAGGTGATAGGTGGGCATGGCTATGTAGAGGTAGACTGCACTACATTAGTCAACATAACACTATGTTCCAGGGATGGGTGGCTTGAGCTCTAGTAAGCAAACGTCCACAAATCACAGATGAAATGCTGTAACTGAGCAGATGGGGGGACTTAAAGCTGAGATAAGAGTGTCCTTTAATAAAGGGGTGGTTGGGTAGTACTGGGTAGCTAGGTAGGGGAAGAGCTTGGCAAAGAGACAGATATCAGTTTATAAAATACTTTTTAGTGGGTGGGCAGCAGTGTGAGGGGGTAACATACTTTTTATGTTCCTGAGTGTGGGGCTATCCCCACATATCCCATTGCTGGCTTTAGGAAGTGTTTACAGCTGGAGGGAGGGACTAGACTACCTAGCTGGTTGGGAGATTGGCATGAGGCCAGAGAATTAAAATACAGTTTTGCAGAGGAGGGGGTTACAAGAGTCTCTGTTTGAGAGTGAAAGTGGGCTAGCTGACCTTTTGGGTTCATCTTTGGTGTTAGGTAAGATTTATTGTTGGTGGGAATGTGAGAAGCACTAACTTGACGAGGGGGAATATTATGAACATATGAACATACAAAATTGCCAGCAGATAAAGGCCTTATGGTCTATCAAGTCTGCTCAATTGTGTAGCTAGCAGCCCTTATACTGCAGCTGCCCCTCCCCCCTCCATTGACCATCCCCTTACCCTGTCCCATCCTTGTTTGAAGCAGCCCACTGTTCTGCAAGATACCACTTCCTCTGGCAATGTGTTACACTCAGACACCACCCTCTCTGTAAAGAAGTGTCTCCTCATTTCCCTCCTGAACCTTCCCCCTTCCAATCTTAGCTCATGCCCTCGAGTGCCCCCCCTTAATTTGAAGAGTCTCTCCATGCCCATATTATTTATTCCTTTCATGTAATCCCTCAAGATTAGAACCCACTACCTTTTGAATGGAAGTCAGAAACCATACCAATGGATTACTTATCCGGAAGCTTGAAATCAAATTAAATATTTTTGGAGGGTGGAGATGGGCCACATGAAGCCAACTTTGGCTTATGTGCACTGCCAGAGAGGAGAGAGAGTGTCAAGGCACAACAGGGGGAACATAACTCCATCTGGATGATGGTCAGTGGTATTCTCAGTCCCCATGGTGCAGTGAATCCACTGGATAATGGTTTTCAGGGCTGAACATGCCCTTAGGACCAGGAAGATGAAGTAAAAAGATAACTGTTTTTTGGTGAGGAGAGGCAACCAAGGTCAACCCATTTTTCCTCAGCTGGAGATGCAGCTTTGGCTCAAAGTTTAGTCCATAAGCTGAGATAGCTGGCCTTCTGCTAGTCCTTGTGGGTAGGGTATTGTCAGGATAGCCATATATTTACATTTTGGTTGGGGGGTAACATTGTTTCTATGGCCCCAGGAGAGGGTTTAGTCCCCTGAGTCTCACTGCAATGGATGCAGCCATAGTTAAAAGGTTTTGGGGGGACATTGTTCTACTGAGCAGCTTGCACCATCACCAATGCAACTCACTGTGTAGCACTGGGATAATTAGAAGACTGCATTAGTTTCATAATCAATTTGTTGTAAGGCAGAGGATCGAAGAAGATGGCGATTCCAGTTCCCAGTGCCAGCACAGTCATAAAAAGAATAACAGAATTCAGCGATTGGCTGAGGAACTGGTGTAAGACAGAAAGGTACAACCAGTGTTGGGTAAGTTACTTTTTCTATTACTTTCTATTACTTTTGGAAACTTATTCCAAAAAGCTCTGTGCAGCCACTAGCAAGGATGGAGAAGTACTAGAAAAAGGAATACACCTTACTGTTACAATTACTTATGTATTTTTATACAAAAGAAAAATGTAAGTGTAATGTAGTACATTTATTTGAAGTAACTAGTAACTAACCTATTACTTTCAAAAAATGTAATCTCTTACAGTTATTTTATAGGTTTTTGTTATTTTTGTATAAAAAGAAATAAGTAACTATAATTGTAAGGTGTATTACTTTTTCTAGTACTTCTCCGTCCTTGCTAGTGACTGCATAGACCTTCCTGGAACAAGTTTCCAAACGTAATAGAAAAGTAATAGTAAAAGTAACTTACCCAACACTGGGTACAACTACAGTATATTGGGGAATAGGGAGATACATAGTCAGACAAGGGGCTATATTCTCCAGATAGACTGCACCTTAATTGGGAGGGAATAAAAATACTCAGGGACAAGCTAGGGGAATATATAGATTGAAACCTTCAATGACATGAAAGGAATATATAGAAACAAGATCTGAGCTTAAACTGCCTTGGGGGGGAGTGGGCAGAGGGCCCAAAAACATTGAGATGAGGATGTCAGTGGATCTCCTCCCACAGAGGCAGTGGCAATCAAGGGGGGGGAAGGGACTCAACCAAAGAAACAGGGTGAAGAGGAGAGTATGGTGGACAAGCATGACAAAGCAAATATAAGAAAGAGGCAAGGAGGTACAGAGTCGAGGTGGAGTTTGTGTCACTTAATGCTTACCATCTCACCATCTAAGCAACAAGATGGCAGGCATGCAAGCCTTCTTAGCAGAAGGGAAGGTAGATGTAGTGGCATTTACCAAGACCTGGGCTACAGCAACCCATGACTGAGGCCTCACAATTCCAGGATACAAACTCTATAGAAGGGACAGTGAGTTAGGCAAAGGGAGGGTGGCAGCTTACATCAGGGAGGGAATAACGTGCATGAGGGATAAGAATGAACAGAGGAAGGTAGAAACACTATGGATCCAACTACAGAATAACGGGGGGGATCGGGCTGGGGGTAGTCTACAGATAACCTAATCAGAATGAAGAAAGGAACAGAGAACTACTGTATGTATGGCAGGAAAGGGAAAGATAGTAGAGGTGGGGGGCTTTAATCTGCCCAAGGTGGACTGTGCTATACTGGCCACATCCTGTACCAGAAGTCAAGCGATATTAAATGTGACACAGGGAGGGTTTATGACCCAGGGTGTTACTGAACCCACCAAGGAGGGGGCAATCCATGACCTAGTGCTCACCAATGGGGAGCACATACAGGAGATAGAAGTCAAGGAGCCTCTTAGTGGTAGTGACAGTAGTACGGTATGGTTCAGTTTGGACATGGGCAGGGATATCAACATCCAAAACATGAAATAACCCTAACATGCTGAAGTGTTTGGAAACAAACCACTTCTGAACACTTTCAGCTGTTTGGATTGGTATGGACACCTGCTGTATCAAGGGAAAATGCAGTGCGAGAAGCGCCAGAGCAGGAGGAACCCACAGGAGGGACCAGAGACAAGACTCTGGTTCCTCATTGGATGGCCGAGCTGTCCATCTTTCCAAGGTGGCACCCAATTGGGTTGCTTCTCTAGTACCCCACATGGTACACCTCAGAGCTACACAAAGGAATCAGGATGGAGAAGGAGCAACAGTGTCTGTAGGCTGCTCCATGTGGATTGCGATTCTGTTTCTGTGCTTGTGCTGTTTGCATTTTATTTGCTCCTTGAGCAAGAGGAGAAGTCGACTCAAAAAAAAAAAATGAAAGAAGAATAAAATTTTTTTCTTTTATAAAACTAAAAGCAGTGAATTAGAAATTTAAACTTGGGGAAGTTGGGGTGGGGGTAGGGGACTGGGAGTCAGGGATTCGCTAGGGGATTGAGCCGAAGCCTGGGTGTGGGAGTCAGTGATTGGGGTGGGGAGTAGTTGGGAGAGGAGACTCAGGGAGGGGAGGAGGAACTTGAAGACTGGGGGCAACTTGTGAGAACTTGAATGCAGACAAGAAAGAAGAGAACAAGAGACTGAAGAGAGACTTCACTATTAAGTGCCAGCACCAGACTGACCATTTTTTTGGGGGGGGTGGCAGTCTAGCAGAGGGGGTGAAGTTGAACTGTGCCAGTGTGCCACCCAATACCACACCACTCTCAGTTAGCCTTCTTGCTGTTTGCTCAATTGCCCCCAACAAATCAGCTATCTCCATTCTCCTGCCTATGCTCAGTCACTTCAGTGGGGACTTCTATTTTCTTATTTTATTTTTTATACAAACTGTGTGTGTGTGTGTGTGTGTGTGTGTGATAAAATCTGCCAGCCAGTCATCAGTGCACCAGTGCCACTTCTTGCATGCAGTCTCTGTGACCTTCCCCCCAAAGAAGTCAGTCATCTGTCATCTTCCTCCCTGTGCTTGCTCAGTGGGGTATAAGCCTTGGCTCAGACATTCTGTCACATCATGTGGAATAAATAAAAAAAATTAAATCCTTGAAGGGAAAAAGTATTGTGTCAGAGAAGGTTAAGCCCGGCAGTTTCCTGAATCTGTGTGAGTAGCAGCAGTGCCTGCAGCATCACCCTTAACATAGGTGGTATGTGAAATAAGTTGTGTGTGTGTGTGTGTGTGTGTATTTAATACTGGCTGTATGACCCCTCCAGAAGTCAGTCATCTGTCATCTTCTTCCCTGTACTCACTCAGTGGGGTATAAGCTTTGGCTCAGTGGGCAGGGCATTCCATCACATCATGTGGAATAAAAAAATGAAATCTTTGAAAGGAAAAAGTACTGTGTCAGAGAGGATGTGGCCAGACAGGGTCCCTGAATCTGTGTGGGTAGCAGCAGTGCCTTCAGCATTGCCCATAGTGTAGGTGGTGTGTGAAATAAATTCTGTGTGTGTGTGTATGTAAAATAAAATCTGCCAGCCAGCTGTCAGTGCACCAGTGCCACTTCTTGCATACTGTCTGTGTGACTGCCCCCCCAAGAAGTTGGTCATCTGTCATCTTCCTCCCTGTGCTCGCTCAGTGGGGTATAAGCTTTGTCTCAGTTGGCAGGGCATTCCATCACATCATATGAAATACATAAAAAAAAATCCTTGAATGGCAAAAGTACTGTGTCAGAGAGGGTTAGGCCTGGCAGGGTCCTTGAATCTGTGTGGGTAGCAACAGTGCCTGCAGCATCACCCTTAGCATAGGTGGTGTGTGAAATAAATTATGTGAGTGTGTGTGTGTTTAATAAAATCTGACAGTCAGTCATCAGTGCATCAGTGCCACTTCTTGCATACTGTCTATGTGACCCCCCCAAGAAGTTATTCATCTGTCATCTTCTTCCCTGTGCTTGCTCAGTGGGGTATAAGCTTTGGCTCAGTGGCCAGGGCATTCCATCACATCACGTGGAATAAATAAAAATAAAATCATTGAAGGGGAAAAGTACTGTGTTAGAAAGGATTTGGCCAGGTAAGGGTCCCTGAATCAGTATGGGTAGCAACAGTGCCTTCAGCATTGCTCTTCAACAAAACAAGCACCACAGTCTGCTGAAGAGACTGAACAAATGCTACTGCTATCCATGAGCAGGCTAACTCTCAAAATACTGAACACCCAGCAAAGGTTGGTGGACTGTTTGTATCAGAAGGGTTCAGTAGTACAGCCAACAAAGTGTCAACAGACAGCAATAACAGCAAGTCGTCATAGAAAAAAAGTACAAAAACAAAGAGTATTCCAATTGTAAATAAAGTTAAAGCACTTACAGGTACAACTCACAATAACATTGCTTGAATTGCAACACATGCATATCGAATAACTCAATCTGTGACTGCAAATGTTAGCTCTACTGAGTCTGATAATGATGGTGACAACCATGGTCATGATGAGATTGATGATGGTGAGCTTGTGACTTTACTGTACCTTTAGCCATGTCTCATTCTAGTTCTGACATTGACAATGTGGATAAAAATAATGACAGTAGTAGAGTGTCAAAAGGGAAAAGATAATGTCAAAGGCACAAACCACACGTAGTGAAACAAAGTCTGACAGTAGTGATGATGATGTAATGGTGCTGCAGGGGATTCTATGATTGTCTCACCAGATGAACCTGAATCCTCTGCTGATATGTCTTCCCCATGTAAACCCAGCCACTCAACACCTAGTCCTACCAAGGTCATTACTAGACATAGACAGTCCACCTCTACTCTTTGGAATAATTTTTACGTAAACCCCAAGGATGCTTGCCAAGCTATATGTGTGCATTGCAACATGTGTTAGTAGGTGGAAAAAATAAAGGGCATCTTGGAACAGCAACAATTATGCAACATCTTTCGTGAATTCATCCTATCATTGTATATGGTTAAAAAAAACAGTCTAACATTGGTGGCTGGAAATCTAGCTGGGCTCTTGGTGAACACGAACATTCCACTGAAACAGTTGGAGATGAGCACCAAGCAACATCAAAAATTCCACTTTTGCCTCACTGTCATGGTCATGATAATTCTGTAAGGTCCACTGTTTTACCAAGCATGCCATGTAGTTGTACAATACCCCCAACCAAATATAACTTTACCCTCCCGATAAGAGGCAGCTAAAGTTAAAAGAAGTTTTTAAAAGAAAGTCTAAATATTCATGAAACCATTCCATAGCACTGACAATAAATACTAAAATAACAGAAATGATTGCACTTGATTTGCATCCATACTCTGTTGTTGAATATGTGGGTTTCAGAAGGCTTATGGAATACTTAGAGCCATGATATTTAATGCCAAGTAGAAAATACTTCTCAGTAAGTGCTGTGCCCAGGATGTATGATAGCTTAATAGTTCAAGTAAGGCATGCTCTTTGAGAGGTGGAGGACAAGGTAGTTCACTTCACTACTGATATGTGGACCAACAGCCAAACCTTTGCCTGTCTTTCTCTTACTACACACTGGGTCAATTTTGTGGCAACTCATCATCATCCTCATGCACTTCTGGTCTGTCTGCTACAAATTCAACTAGTACTACTACTACCACTACAATCTCTCAGAGCTCAAAAAAGCTGTCACATTTCAGAAAATGGCAGTTCTCCATTGTGACGAGGTTGAATAAGGCTCTGCCCCATTTGTTATGCAGAAGGAGTTTAAATGCAAGGGTCTGTTCTGTCCTCTCCTTTACTGTCTCTTCTCTGGTTTTGCAAGCAAATGTTCTTGTGAGACTTAGGAACTGATCACTCTGATGGTCTCGCGATTCTCTTCCTCTCGCTAGCTCTCTGTCTTCACTTGCTATTTCTGTCTGTCTTCCTCCCCCTTGCATATCTGCTGGTATAAAAATATATGTGAATCATTATGTGGAAATGTAACCGATACTGAGATCTCTTTCTTTAAAAATGTATATACAGTAGTTATACTGTTGAAATGATTGCAAAAAGCTATTTGAAACTCAAGGGGTTAAACTGAGATGCTGGTGTGCAAACTGTGCAGAGCTGTCAATAAGAGGCTAGTTCTGAGTCAATATGTTCTTTTTGCTGCACCTGCAAGAATATTGAAACTGACAAGAACACTGTGTGAAAAGCAGAATGTTCTCTTAACAAGTTTCCCAGGCACAGACTTATAAAAAGAGCAGCAATGCTTGTGCAAGAGAGAGAGAGACAGACACTGAGATTTGAAATTGAGAAGAAACTCAGAAGAAGGACTCTGGTTTCTCTGTGATGCCATTGTAAATAGTTATACTGAACAATTTTTTGGTTTTGCTGATAATAATAATAAAACACTCTTTGCACATTTTGAAACTGCTCCTGGTTTTCCTCTGCCTCCTGGCCTGTGCTTCATTGACAGATGGTGTCAGCATAAGTGGGATTTACACCATGCATACTCTAAGCCAGGAGTTTTGTGCGTGGGTACTAGACCTAGTACCAGGGAAGTATAGCAGAAAGGTATGGATTCTGCAGCAGCAAGCCCAGCAGTCATTACCAGAAGAATGGCAGCCAAACTAGAAGCAGAAACAAAAGTCCAAAGTGAAACTATTCAGCCAGAACCGGAGATATGAAAAAAACAACACGCAGTGACAGAATCCGAAAGCCTAACTGCCTTTTTCCAATGGTGAGCTATACAGCAAAAAGAGATGTAGAAACAGAGAAGAGAGAAGATGCAGCAGAGAAAAAAAGAGATTAAATGTTTAGAGACATAGAGAAAAGAAGAAATGCAACAACGTGAGAAGCAGAGAAAAGAAGAGATGCAGTGACAGGAACAACAAAGAAGAGAAGAGATGCAGAAATGGATGGATGCCTTGCAAGTTATCAAAGCCTGAGGATCTGGCACTGGTCCAAAAGAGCAACAAGTCACAAACAACTTAAAATACATTAAACATATAAAGTTGTGTCCCTTGGATGATATTGATGCATACCTAACAACTTTTGAAAGGGTTGCCGTTGCTTGTCAGTGGCCAAAGCAGCAATGGGCAATCAGACTGGAACCTTACCAGACAGGGAAAGCCCAACCTGCCTACAGTAATATGTGCACTGAACAGTCAGAAAACTATGACCTGGTGAAAAGAGAGGTCCTTAAAAGATATGACATCTCAGCAGAAACCTGCAGCAAAGATTTCGGTCTCTGAAGTACAACTCAGTCGACAATCCTCGAGAAGCCTTCACCAGACTTGGAGAACTCCTTATGAAATGGCTCTAACCAGAGGGCAAAACATTACCAGAGATCATCAAAACATTTGTAATGGAGCAGTTCATCAACATCCTACTCACAGACGTACAGCTTTGGGTAAAAGAACACTGACCAGAAAGTGGGGAAAAGGCTGTTTCTTTAGCTGAGGACTACCAATTGGACAGATGGATGCTGCAGCAGTGAGGTAACATTTAAACTCCACATCCGATAACTCTGGTGGGGGTAACAAATCTGCGTGCAAAGACTTTGTTTTCTATAATTGTAATAAGCCAGGCCATATTGCAAGAAACTGCCACAGTAAGGATAGTAACACTGTAGCAGATTTGTCCTTAGCAAATTGGGGCAAGTACTTAACAGATGTGAAGGAGGAAGACCAGACAGTTAAGGGACTTATAGATTCATGAAGCAGACAGATCCTAGTGCATATTGAAGTGCTGGGAAAACAGTGTCCAAAAGGACCAGATACTGGTGTCATCTGCATCCACGAGGACACGCGATATTATCCCACCACGCAAGTGGCACTGAATATTAATGGGGTGTTGCACAAAAATGAAAGTGGGGGTAGTACTTAAGTTACCTGTACCGGTGATTGTTGGAAATTACTTTTCAGGATTTACTGAGTTAATCAAAGAGGGAGTAAATCCTGATGTTTCAGCAGCTGTGGTGACAAGAGCTCAGGCAAAGAAAATCTCAACTGGTGGGGACTCTTTTCCTTTCACTGATTTTGATTCAGAGTTGTTTGAGCACAGCTCCAAGATCCAGAAGTCCAGAAAAGAAAGGTGGTACCTGAAGAAACAGTTGCAACAAAAGACTAATGGACATTCAGGGTTAAGATATGAAAATGCTGAAACTAAACTGATCGCTGATTGTGATTTTCTTTCAGAACAAGCTAACAATGTTTCTCTCCAGGGTTATTTTAAGCAGCTGAGAGTGAAACCAAAACAGGGTGAACATTTGTTTAAAAGTATAATGGGCTTCAGTACAGAGTTTGGGTTAAATTTCAGACACAGGAACAGGTAGAACAATTGGTTATACCACAAAAGTATAGATCTAAGTTGTTACAGATAGTATACAGTATGATAGTGCTATGGTTTGTCACTCAGGAAGGGATCACACCCTTGCCAGATTGCTGTACAGATTTTACTGGCCTGGAATTCATAAAGATGTTGCTACCTATTGCAGTTCTTGTGCTGAGTGTCAGAAAGTAGCCCCAGTGACGAAAAAAGACAAGATGCCCCTGGTGCCCCTACCCTTGAAAGATGTGCCTTTTGAGAGAATTGCAATGGATGTGGTTGGTCCCTTAGACCAAAGTAAAAAGGGCAATCGATTCATTTTGGTAGTATGTGACTATGCTACTTGATACCCAGAGGCAGTTCCAATGCATACTGTCACAGCCCCAAGAGTGGCAGCAGAGCTTGCCAACATTTTCAGCAGGGTGGGCATACCTAAAGAGATTATTACTGATCATTGTAGTAATTCTGGTGCTGCATTACTGAAGGAGCTATACCGACTATTAGGTATCACTGCCATACAAACCTCCCCTTATCACCCTTAGACAGACGGTCTTGTTGAGCATTTTTATCAAACCCTAAAATGCATGTTAAAAAGGTTTGTAAAAGGGGAAGGGAAAGACTGGGACCAATACTTACCTTACCTGCTTTTTGCTTACAGAGAAGTGCCACAGGCAACAGCTTTTTTCACCATTTGAAATGCTGTGTGGTACACAATCTAGAGGGCCACTAGATGTAATAAAAGAAACATGGGAAGATAACCCCCATCAGAAACAATATATTACATCTTCTATGTGTGCCCTGAGAATGAAGCTGGCAAAATATGTTGAAATCACCCATCGTAATCAGGAAGAGGCCCAAATCCAGCAGAAGGTGTATTATGACTATGGTGTAAAAGAAAATATTTTTGACCCAGGTGAAAATGTCTTGTTGCTGTTACCCACTATAGAAAATAAACTGTTAATGAAGTAGCAAGGGCCTTATAAAGTGCTTAGACATACTGGCTCAGTCAACTATGAGACTGAGAACCCTGATTGGAAAAATCCAACTAAGATATACCATGCTAACCACCTCAAGAAATGGACTGAAACAACACCAGAAGCTGTGTTGCTAGTTTTACTAGGAACTGATAAAGAAGATATTGAAACAGCTTATGAGAGACTGGAAGAAACTATAACCGTTGATGATGTAAAGGTGACTGTTTTCTTAACCTCCAAACAAACTGCAGATATTTGTAACTTGCTAAAGACATTAAACAGTACTTTTACCATGGTACCAGGCCGAGCAAAAGGGGTCAAGCACGTAATAGTGACAAGGAATGCTCGCCCTATTAGACAAAAGACATACAGATTAGTAGAGTGGTTAAGAGCAGACGTGATTAAGGAAATACAAAAAAATGAAAGAATTGGTTATCATAGAAGAGTCGAGAAGTGCTTGGTCATCACCAATGGTGACTGTGAACAAAAAAGAAGGGGGTGTAAGAATCTGCATTGATTTTAGGAAACTTGCAATCAAGTGTTAGAATTCAACAGTTATCCTATGCCCAGAATAGATAATTTGGTGGACAAACTGGGAAGTGCCAAGTATATCAGTACCCTCGATCTCACCAAGCGATGCTGGCAAATCCCTCTAGCTAAAGAATCCAGAGACAAAACTGTATTTGCCACTTCTATACGATTATGTCAGTTCACCCAGGGCTTCAGATAATTTTATTTTGGTGGAAGTCAAATACTTCCATGTGTTGAAATGTGGAAGTTATTTCAGTTATACTGGAGTCAAAATACTTCCAGCTGTCAACTTTTGGAAGTCAAAATAATTCCAGTCAACAAATTTAAGAAGTCGAAATACTCCAAATCCTATAGTTTTTGAAGTTATAAGCCTTCTGAATATCTCACTGTAACCTCATCCAAGGTACAGCCACAGAAATACATATCTGAATGAGTCTAAGAAAGAAAAATGTGCACAGTAAATCAGTTACTTATAGTACTTGTTTATGCATTAATTTTTTTAACTCTGTTTATGCCCCCTCATTCTTTAGCCCTTGACCTCTTTCTGGCGTGGACACTAAGCTCTGATTTTTCCCTGCTCTGCCAAGGTCTTCCAACCAGACATCCATCCTGAGAGTGCTCTCTACTCCTCACTCCAACCTGACCATCCCCCAGTTCAGAGTCCTCATAGGTGGGACCGATACTCCTCTGGTGCTTTATCTACAATCTAGCCAGGGGATGAGAGCGAGAGGCTGGTTGGAGGGGTCCAGTGTTGAGTGTGGGTGCCATGCCTTAGGTCCTGCCTTCGCCTGTCTGGGTACCAGGGTTTTTCTGCTTTTTCTGCCTGAGGTGCGGGCATGCAGTGGAACTCAATGTGTGGCAGGCGCACTCCTGCCCCCTCACTCAGAGGGTCCTGCTACACCTCTCTCCACCTACGTGTCTTCTTTGCTGCAGAGCCCCCAGTCTCCACTGGGAGTTGCTAAACCCTCAGAGCCCACAACTCA